>OX371261.1:40225616-41672907 GCA_947311025.1 Lypha dubia | reverse complement strand
CCAAGGTACAAAATAACACTTATTTTATTTTTCTCTTTTCTATTTTGTTTTTAGTTCTGTACACTCTTTTGATGAAAGTGCCAGTAGTAGTTTAAGACACCGCCGTCTTGAGAGACAAGAATCAGAAACATCAATTATTTCGGCTACATCGAAAACCAAGTTACAAATTGAAGAGCAAGGGAAACTTATTGAAACTGAAAAATCACAAACGGGAGGGGTAAGTAGATAGCTTTATTAATTCTCGAAAGGATATTTTGAATTATGGATGTTCGAATCACTTTGATTCACGTTTTTATCCCTTTGATCACAAATCTCGTCAAAGCTTTTAACAGCGTTTCAAAGCGGACAAAGGTAACAATATCGAGTGCTCAATCAAAATATTTGACTTGAAATTAACAAATTTATTCTACATTTATTAAACTTTAATACGTTCTGAAGATATCGGCTTTAATTTCACTGCAGAAAAGGTTACTTAGAAATTATTCACAACAATAATTTAAATGAAAACTTTTAGTTTTTTCCTTTAGTAT
Source organism: Lypha dubia (assembly GCA_947311025.1). Classification (NCBI taxonomy): domain Eukaryota; kingdom Metazoa; phylum Arthropoda; class Insecta; order Diptera; family Tachinidae; genus Lypha; species Lypha dubia. Next base: position 41,672,377 of record OX371261.1, on the reverse strand, counting down.
TGATGTCGCGCAAATTCGTGCAAATAATTCGTTTTTCGTTCTGTGATATTTTTCAATATACCACTATTCTCCAAGGCGTGTTTACGAAATACTAAAGAAAATTTTAATGCTTTGATCGAATATATAATTTTGTTCTTATTTTACATTTGAGTAATTTTCACATAAATAATTTTATTCGAATCAAAATTATTTATCAAAATAATGTATGTCGGAACAATTTGCAGTCGACTAAGTTGCATTGGAATTATGTATTTCAATTCAAAAAATTTTAATCGACTGAATTTACTTGTAATAATTTCATGCGAATATATTTTGCATACACACTGTGATGATTAGTATTATTAATTCATTAGTTGTATTAAATTAATTGTACTCGTCCCATTTTTATTTACATAATTTTATTCCAATAATTTTTACACAATTAATTTTATTTCGCCGATTTTCATAAGAATAATTTTATTCGAATATGTACATTTTATTTGATTTTACATTTCCGGAATTAAATCTATTTAAATTATTTTCGAATAACTTCAAAATAAGCAAAACAACAATCCCCTCAGCCGTCTGAACCAGCTGTTGTCAGGTATGTTCACCCCTCTTTTAGCCTATTTTCGAAATATGAATCCCAGCGATACTTAATTATCACAAAAAATATTAGTCGAAAGAAAATGTCATATAATCTGCAAAGCCTTGAAAATTTTTAGACAATAGATTATTCGAAAACAAAATTTTCGAATAAAATTCAAATTGAGATAAATATTCGAAAAGAAATTGTTTAAATAGAAATTATTTCAATTAAGATTCTAATAAAAACTAAATTAAATTACATGTGAGAAATTGTTCATAACAATATTATTCGAATAAAATTGTTTGAGTAAAATTCAAGGCAAATTCATAACAAGTACGCTCGGCTCAATCCGCTTTGAAAAATCTCAACTTTATCAAAAAATATACCGAAAAATGTATCAACAAAGTATTTGACAAGTAACTGGCGCACAAATACAAGGTGCGAATCAAGGAGAAAATAAGCAGCTGGGCTATCGAGGCAACCTGTTATGAATTTGCGTTGAATTTTACTAAAACAATTTTATGCGAATAATGTTGTTATAAACAATTTCTCTTAAATAATTTAATTTTTATTAGAATCTTTTAATTGAAATAATTTCGATTTAAACAATTTCTTTTCGAATATTTATCTCAATTTGAATTTTATTCGAAAATTTTGTTTTCGAATAATTTATTGGCTAAAAATTTTCAAGGCTTTGCAGATTATATGACATTTTCTTTCGATTAATATTTTTTGTGATAATTAAGTATCGTTGGGATTCATATTTAGAAAATAGGCTAAAGGGGTGAACATGCCTGTTAACAGCTGGTTCAGACAGCTGAGGGGATTATTATTTTGCTTATTTTGCCGCTTGTAATGAACACGATTCCCCATCCTATTTGTTGCAGCATTGGTAAACGTTAAGCAGAGAATATTTCTTTTGTTTTCTAAAAAAAGTCTCAATACTCTGGCCATTAAATATGCCTTGATAGCAAGTATACTCGTCCCGATTCGCATTGCAACATACCTTATAATGCGGTCATCGTCTCCTTAAAAATTTTTTAGAATCAATTTAGATATTTAATAATGAGAATATTATTTTCAGAAATTTATAATTTATTTAAACGTATGAAAGTACTATTTGCAAAAATAATGTTTTAAAATTTCCATTTTACAGGTCGAATTGGCTGTGTACAAACATTACATTAAAAGCGTTGGCATTTTCCTTTCTATGGCAACTTTAATCTTAAATTTTGTATTCCAAGCATTCCAAATCGGTTCAAATCTATGGCTGACTAAGTGGACAAATGACAAAGATGTTGCAAACGATACAGGTCTGAGAGATATGTACCTGGGCGTGTATGGTGCATTTGGTCTTGGACAAGGTAAGTTTGTTTTGTTAGCCAATTTCTAATTAAGACCATGAAAGTTTTCATGAATCGTCTCATTAATGTTGTTGGTTTGAGGGACTTTTTTTATGTCACGTTTCGTTTTATATGTTTTATATGGGTTTATAATTTATTCAATTATTTTTTATATAATTTGCTTTAAATTAATCGGGTTTTGATTAATTTTAATGAATTTTTTGCCTTGTCTTATTATGCTTTATTGATTTTTAACTTTTTATTATAATTTGGCTTTTATTTTATTTATATATTTATTATTGATTTTTGCTTATGGCTGTTGCTTATATTATGTTCATTTGATTCCCTGCAAAATTATGTATATTTTATATAACTATTTCTATTTGCTTTCACTATCCTTAATATCCCCTATGAAATTCGAACGCATTTTAAAGATTTTTAAACAGTTAAAGGTGTCTTAACAATAGAAATATGCATTTATATACGCTTTTCGTGTGATTGAAAAATTCTTAAATATTTTCCCCTCATTGCCTCCCTGCTACTCAATCGCTTTTGAACCCTCATCTAATAATTTTCAAAGAAACACTAATTATTATCATATTTAACATACTATTACTAGTTACAACCAGCTTTTTTTCAACACTGGCCATTGGATTGGGTGGCGTATATTGTTCTAGGGACTTGCATTTTGTAATGCTTAACTATGTTTTTCGTTGGCCGATGGAATTGTTCGATATCACGCCATTGGGTCGAATTGTTAATCGTTTTTCTAAAGATATCGATACGGTTGATAATATTCTGCCCTTGAATTTGCGTGTTGTTTTAATTCAAGCATTTGCGGTAAATTTTATTTTTATTTTATCTTCACATTAGTTTTATTCCATTTGAGAATTTTATAGCAAATTTGTATCAGAATTAATAAAAAAAAATAAAAAAAAAAAAATAAATAAATTTAAACGCAGGCATATTCTACCCAATTCGCCTTGAAAAATGCCTTCTCGGTATGTCAGAAAGTGTACCGAAAAATGCATGTTGACATCTGGAAGAGATTAAATAAAAGCATTGAAAATATCGAATATCGAAAAAATGGAGAAAAATATCTAAATAATATTAAAACCGCTAAAAATTTACTCAAACTGATCACGAAAAAATACAGTTTATGCTTCAACTGTCAAATACAGGTGCTGTTATTAACGCAGCTGAGCTACTTTTTTCTTGCATAATGCAAGTCTAAATGTCTTAATATGTATATAAATGCATAGGGGCAAATTTGCCAAATGTTGTTGTAATGTTGTGTACTTGCTGTAGAACTAATACCACCTGTAAATTTAAAGCGCCTTGTCCACAACTTTACAATTGGATCTTATCACAGTTTTTACATTTCGTAAAGGCATTAATCTATGTATGTTCCTCCGGAGCTTTTGTATGAACAACTTAATGTTTTAATTATTTTCTGAATTTTATTTGCTGCCACAATGTTTTCTCATGGCTTGTGTGTGCATAAAGCTCCTTCAAAAGCTCACCATTATTAATCCTAAATTTCTCAAGACCTCATACTTCTTTTGTATTTCTCCTGAAACTTTTTCGACTATCCATCCAGTACACTTCTTAACATGCATATCGAAATCGCTGCTTCCAAATCGTCCAAACCAACATCATCAGCAGATTATAATCTCCAAAAATGCTACTTTTTACTGCAAAAGTCTCCAAAGCAACTAAAAACTTCAAGAAACTGTCTTATTCACTTTTCAAGAGCATGAATTAGTGAATATTCATAATTTAATTAAATACCATTCGTGTTTAATTCATAAATAGTGATTAAAAATCCTTTAAAATTTGTAACCAAGTCTTTCCAACGACTTCATCAAGCAATTTGTATATATTCTTAAAAAAAGCTTCTGTTGCAGATATGAAATTTTGCCTGATCTCAACTGATCATGGCGACATGAGTAAAATATAAAATACAATTCTTTCTTTTATTTGTTTGTTCATAAATAAAGTAAATTCTGATACTAATTTCTATAAATTCTGTTCTCATAAATTCATTGAAATGTAAAATAAGCACATAGTTAGGACCAACAAAAAGGAATCAATTCATGTATTATATATGTACATATATACATATCGTCCCTACAATGGCCTAACTATCGATCACAAAAAAAAAACACCCATCAATTCATAACTCAAAATTAATACTCTATGAAAAGATTCAAAATTTTGGAAAGAAAAATGTCGTAAAGATTGGCTATCCATTGGTTATGATAAAGAATTTTCCAAATTCCATATTTAGAGATGGTAAGGACGATATATACTAGATATATCGCACTTAATACAACTCCTACTTACACATGTATGTACGTATTTACTTGAATGCTTTTTCTAAAAAAGAAAAAAACTGTTACATGAAAGTATGATTGAACCAAAATTTAAAACTATTTTTTAAAATTAAAAACATTCACTTTACACAATTATCAATTAAAACTGCGCCAAAAGCAGCTTAAATGCACGTTACACTTTCTTTAAAATACTTTTTTAATATAATTTCAATATTTAATTTCTATTACTACAATAACATAAAATTATAATTCACAAGGTTGTACTATATGTTGTATACATATGTTGTATGTGCTGATACAAAGTAGATAAAACCAGGTAGCACTTCCACTCTAACAACAATATCTCATTTGCATTTTTCAACTGTTAAAACAAACTTCATATAATTTCCGTTTTTAGAAAATTACGAGTTAAAAAAGTTTATATATTTTTAACAAAAGTTGAGGCGTTATCTCTTGTAATCACTGACACATATACATATTTATATGTTATGATATGTTTGAGTTTTAGAAAACTTAATAGAAATGGTCGGCTGTACTAATGGAAATATCTGGTTTAAGTCTGAACTATATATTCATATAAAGGGTGGGCGAATGTGAGGTTAGAAAGTAAATTGGCTGTCAAATGATGAAATGTCAAGAATTGTGCTGTCATCCTTTGACATTTATTTTGTAAAAGTTTAGGGAATTTTAACTATGGAACGCTACACTCTTGAACAAAGAATTTTATTTTTGAAAGAATACTATCATGAAAAATTTACTAGCATGAAACATTTTCCCCCCGCGTAATTTCTCGATTTGGCAGTGTCAATTGGCCGCCTCTTTCTTGTGATGGATTATTTTCTATGGGGCCATTTGAAAGACCGGGCTTACGTGAACGAAGCACAAACAACTGACGCTCTGAAAGATGGAATTCGGCGGTGCATTGACGAGATAAGCGAAGCTTTGTTGCAACATGTGGTTAAAAATTTTGTGAAAAGAGCGGACATCTGCCGAGGTGGATAGAGGTGGATATTTACCCGACATCATATTCCTTTATTAATTCCCATATTTCTACTTTACATCGGTAGCAATAAAACTGAATTTGTCAGAAAAAAGTGTGACTCCTTAAGCCAATTTACTTCCTAACATCAAATTTGCCCACCCTTTAGTATTTTTGTGGTGAATATCAACAAACCTAATTGTACTTCTGTAAAACTTTAGCACCTACAACACAATGATACATCAGTTACTGTGTGCATCCTTGTGAACTCCCTCTATACAAACTCTTTGTTACTCTTTTTCTTTATAGTTGTAGTACATTTTCTATTTTCGTTGTCTTTGGCTATCGGTTGCATTCATTGCGCCCAAATCTTACATGAGCTATTATTAAACAGTATTTTTCACTGGCCGATGGAACTTTTTGATACAACACCAATGGGTAGAATTGTAAATCGTTTTGCGAAAGACATTAACACAATTGATACAATTCTACCATTGAATTGGCGTGTTGTCATAAGTCAAGCTTTTTCGGTAATTGAATAAAATCATACAAATTAATAATAAAAAAAAAAACATCATTTTCATTTCTAACCAAATACCAATTTAGTAACTCAAAATTAATAAAGTTTTTGCAGTTTTTAATTTAAATAATTAACTTTCTCATTTGTAGCTTTTGCTTACTAATTCTCGCATATGTATGTATCTGTTCTTTTTTTTTAAATCTCAAATATATACGTACATATTATGTATGTATGCATGTATGCATGTTTTAACATCTATGTATTGCGAGTTCTGTAATACTTCGATTATGTTCATGTTAGTGTTAGATGAAAATAATTGACGATTAGAAGCAAATGCATAAAAACAGTGATGTAAACTTTGCGATTATATTTTTATATCCTTTACCAAAACTTGTAAAAGTATTTCATATGAGACCCATAAAGTAAAAAATTTTGATTACAAACATTTCCCAAAATCGCAAGACTCGCCAATTTCTTCATCTTTGTTTTGTAGTAATTTTCCTGTCCAAATATTTTTTGGATATTTTTGAATGCAAGGAATGACACAAAAGTAAATTGTTTGATATAACATTAAATTTCTATAACTGCACATTCGATTTAACGTTACGACTCGCTTGCAGCACCGTTCTGAAAACTAACTGTTAATTGACATCACTGTTTTTTGTACGCCTTTCTTATATAATTTAGTTCTTCGAGTTTCTACTTGTATGGAAGCTTGTGAAAAAAAATTATATATGATTTTTAATCACTTTTCGGTGAACCCTTTACTAACTTTAATTAACTAATTAAAGGGCACTATACATTCGTCAAAATGCTTGCAATCAAGCTCGTGTACGTGTGCTTGATGTTATCCCATTCATTTGCTTGAAGACCTGTCCAGCATTCATTTTGCATTTTATTTTGAAGTGTTATCAACGAGACAGTATAGAGAAAAAGTGTTAATATGTCTGTTGCCGAATATGAACTAACAAAAAAAAAATAACATGTTTATGAACAAAATAGAGTAAAAACATGTCTTGTATGTTACAACAACAATAATAATTAACTTTTTTTTTATTTAAATTGTATTTTATTATTGAATATTTAATAATCTACTTTTTTGATTTATATTTTCATTTCCTTAAATGCAATGCACTGATACATTGGTAATTGAATGTATTGTTTTTTTTTATCCGACATATTTAGCGTGTGTTCTCTTTGAAATTTCGTTTTAATTTAAAAATGTGTACGTGCTTGAAGAGTAAAACCAATATATTCATCAAAATCACTCGTCAAGCATGCAAAAAATTAAAATTTTTTGATTTTTCATCCAGCATCGTCGGTGTCACTCATACAAACAAATTTTCACTTATACCACCATAATGCTTGATGTGATTTTGACGAATGTATAGTGCGCTTAAAGCTTAGATCCCACTATCGGCACAATGTACCGGTTTTCGTCGGCTCACTGAAATAAAGTTATATGTAATAAGCTAAATTTGCATCATATGTCAACTAATTTAAATATAAGACATAATTGAACCACACTGCATTGGTAATAAAGCCATATAGACTTAATCGAGAATTAATTGAGAATTAATGCAATTTTGGCTTAGTACTTATGACTTCATTGCAGTGAGCCGACGAAAATCGGTACATTGTGCCGATAGTGGGATCTAAGCTTAAGACTTTTTTATGTCAATTATGTCAATGTTCAAAATTCTTTGTTTCGCATGTAATAAATAACTAAATTTACATTTGTTTTTAAACTTCTCAGTTAGTTTAGTTGCTTTGTTGAATTGATTGAATTTAATTACTATTTTTATAGCTTTTAATATTTTTCCGAAAAATTTTTTGAAAAAAAAAAAAAAAAAAAAAAACAAAATCCTACTTCCTCCTTCCATCTCTAGTTATAGCACGTTATATATCGGGCATATGTTTGGCATTGGGTTGTTTACATAGTTCCATGGAAGTTTTTGTAAAACTTTTGTCAATGGTAATGAAATGGCCAATGGAACTATTCGATACAACACCATTGGGCCGCATTATTAGTCGATTTTCCAAAGATATCGACACTTGTGATACAGTATTGCCATCTAATTTTCAACAATTCTTATCAACATGCTTTTCGGTAAACATTTTTAAAATATTAAACTTTTCACTTCCTTGTTATTTTTTTTATGCTAAATCTTATGCTAGTGCTTAAAATAATGACGCTTAAAATGAATTTTATTTGAAAAAAAAAAGAAATGTCGTTAGTTTTAAAGCGTCAAATAGAAAACTATAGTTTTTGCAGCTTTAATTATCTCTTCTATTAATTCTCATTTCAAAACATTTACAATTTAGATACATATGTACATATATTCATTTAATTTATTTCACATTAGTTTTACCTTTACTTGATTTTATATTAACCCTGACATCTTTTACACATTTATGGCTCAATAATATATAGCAACCGAACTTCAGTTGCGTATCCAGCCGGCAACTACAAATTTGTGATTGTCAGAAAAACACTAAATAGCAACTGAAACTCGCCGCCCTTAGTTGCCAGTTGCCATCCGTAATACAATTCTCAGCAACTGGCATCGCAACTGTGATTCGGTTGCCATCCATAATCGACCCATTACGCATTTCTTTTATGAAAATATCAAATTCCGAATTTTTATTCTTTACCTTTCATACAATCATTCTGCATCACAAATTTCACATTCAAACTTTGTTAATTCGTAAAGCTGTTTATTTGTCGCTATTGGAGGTATAAAAACTAAAGCGATTTTAACAGTCTGGTTGATCCCTCGGCAATTTAATTGGGAAAGAAAGAGAGAGCAACCGAAATGTTGCTGCCAGTGTAGCCAGGTGTGGGGATTTCTCCCCAAATTGGGGATTTTAGCTGGTTTTTGGGGACAGATTATCGTGGGGAGGGATTTGGGGATTTTTCATTTTCAATTTTGCTTTATTTCAACATTTTCTACATATATGTATATGTGTCTTGGCTTTTTTCCCCTCCATATTTCGATTATTTCTAGGCGATGGTATTGAGGATGTTGGTTTTTATAACAATTTGTTAAAAAAATTTTAAAACCAGAGTTTATTGAATTCGATATTGCCAAAATGAATGTACTAATTGTTGATAAGGAAAGTAATTTGGTTGTTGCTAAAATTGATGTTGGCATAGAATGTTCAAAAGAATTAGAAGCAAAATGAGTTCAAACAAATGTTAATTTTTTGTATTTTTTTTGTCAAAATAATAAAACTGCATATTTCGAAAAGTAAATCTGTTAGCAATCTCCCAGTATTTTTTCATAGTCAAGGCCATAGAAATACCCAATAACAGAAAACAAAGTAAAGGAAACAAAAGTTGTGTTGACCAGCGTAATCATCCAAAACGAAGTTTTGCAGGTAGCAAAGGTATAAAAACTGGACATCACTTGCGTTAAAGTATAAAAGTCAGTTTTCATATGTACTCGTATGTATCGGGTGTTTTATTTAACTGCATGAGAACTTAAAATTATAGTAAAAAACACAAATATTGTTGGAATGATTTTTTTTTTTTTTTGCATTAAAGTCTGTTATTTATTTTTTAAATATTATTTCCGGCAAATGTCCGCCGTGGCTACGATCAGTACCATTTTCGGCTCCCGTGGTACCAGTGTTAGGTTACTGTTCAAACCTCGAAAGAAAACTCCTATGGATTAGGTTAGGTTAGGTTAGGAAGGGTAGTGTGAAATACACATCCACTCGGAGACCCAATTGGATCCATTGTGATTCCCTTCATTTATAATTTATTGACTAATTAGTCTCCTTACTGTTCAAGGAGAAACAAAGAGCCGGTATCATCCATCATTCAGCCATTTAATTCCCATGATAAAGCCCCTGATATTAACTATGGATTAACCTATGGATTAACTTTCTATAACTTTGGTCGTGGGTGGAGATCTTAGGTGCCTTTTCACCATGGTGTGGATATCACCAAGGTGTAAAACGTACCTCCCGGGGGGAAAAACCGGATCACTTCCGGAATTAAAGTCACCAAATTGATTTCAAACATAATCGATTTTAAAGTGCGATGTACGAGACGTGACGCCGTCTTATTATAACCAAATTTCGTTGATGTTCAGCTGATTAAGTTTTGGAAACAAAATTCAGTCAAAATGCTTCGATAGTGTTCTTCACCCACCGTAACGGCAGCTCCTTTGTTATTTTGAAAGAACTAAGGACCGATGATGCTTCCAACGTGTGAATAGTAGAGTTCTCTGTCTTGTTGATGGTTTTGAATAGCGAAGAGTAAAATTAGTACGAAAACGATCAATAAACTGTAAAATGAACGACGTGCTCTATGAAAATCGCGAACAGATTTATTTTGTTCAGAGTAAATTTCCGCAATTTGGAAGCGTTGTTCTGGCGTTAAACGATGATGACATGCCAAACTTTACTGAACAGAAATGTTGAGATAGTTTGACGTTTTCAGCTATCAAATCATAGTTGTCGATAGTTCTCAAGCAGGCCGATATTCGTTACTTGGCTAACTATCGACAGATCACCTCTGTCCTCAGTCCGTTTCGTTGGCTTCTATGTCTTGTCAGTCACATTGAAAGTCCGCCATTGATACGAAGAATATACATTATTGGTCTCGATAATTATATTCGTATACATCTGTAGTGGTTTATAGTAAATTTATTATAGCCGAAGTATGTACGAGTACGTATCTTAATTGTGTTGCGGACATAAACAGAGAAAATTTCAACTTTTATAAAATTACGAAGGTCAGATCGTCGCGGGCTCTTGGTTTATATATAATATTTAATATTTACGGTCAGCTGAAAGTCGGCTATTTTAGTTTCTCCGGCCGCCGCTGAAACGTATGGTGCTCTGGCTTTTTACTGCATTTTGAATTTTAGCGGCTTGTCGACTCCTTATATACTTTTTGACAGTCTTTTTTAATTATGTTATAGTGGAATTACCAAATCGATTGATAATTTCGTGTATTCCCTGAGTGTCAGTTTGAGCGTAAATATTTCCAGCACTTATTTCTTTTCCATAAAATATGTTGTTAGGATTAGATCGACTTTCAAATCCACTCATATATTAGATATTTCATTTTATAATTATTCACGAATTATTAAATATTTTTTTATATCTACAGTTTTCTCTATCAACTTTTCTTGCACATTTACTCGTACATATAATTTTTACTATATTTTGCTTTGCTGGTATGATTTAGCAATTTAAGCCATCGTAAATGTCACAAACAGAAATTTCTAGCTTGAAACTAAGAATTTCTATGAGGTTACTGGTAACTTAGGAAACAATTTCATATAATAATATTTAAAGCATCAATTAAACATTTAATTAATGCAATTAATTGTTACATCGTTTACTGTTACATGTTTGAATGCAGTTTCCATCAGATTTATTAAACAAAGTTTAATATTTTCCATTGTCATTTAATTCATTCTAAATATGTTCCATGAATTTTGCTGCAACACCTAAAAAAAACCCCAAAGCAAATCATTTTTAAAAAAGAAATGGAAAGAGGTTTTTTCGGCATTTAGTATTACTATACAGTATGCAGTTTGTGAAGTTATCTCATAATTTTTAAAGGTGAAAACATGTATAATGTATCTATTCAGAAAACACAAAAAAAAATCATAACCACTCCACTTTTCCATTGCAAAAATTTACTTCATATTCATTAATTAATACCTAAAATAAAAAAAAGTGAACTCTAATTTCTTTCCTTAAACGCGCTCATTGAAATGATAAGGTCACTAATGTGATGTCGCTGTAAGGCAACAATTTCATTATTTCTTGTTAGAACCTAAAATCATCATTTTTATAGAGAGTTCGAAGTAATTTTGTATTTGAATTACAGAGAAACTGGATAAGTATGTCCAAACGGTTTCAACTTTCTTCCTGATTTTGTCTGGTAGCCGAAGAATTCTTATAGTTAAACTCAGGCAAATTATTATGCAATTCTAGAATTTCACCCTCTATGAAACCACCAAAATTATTCTCAAACCCCAACAGCCCAGTTTGAGCATGCGACAGGCACTTCCTGAAGAAAACGATTGTTTAAATTCCTAAGCATACGTAGCTGTAGAGCAGGGTAGTCAAAGAGAAGGAGTCGGACCGTCTCCTTCGATATGGGTCCGATCGCTTAGATGTTTTTAATATTAATATCAGTACCTGCCGAGTGGCCTAAAGTAACTGTGTGAAGTTGAGTGTGGACCTTCAACCATGCAAAAACATTTTGCTAAAGTCTTTCTTTCTAACGTCGTACTTTATCTGATGCAGCTCTGTCGTTTAGCAACAGCACAAATAACCCTAAAATATATTTTCCCAAAGTCCAACCAGCCCATAACACAGGTCCAGCATCAGCCATTTAACCAACAGTTCTTCCACCGATTTCGGTAGTAACCACAGCTAAAAGGTGTGTCTCACCAGCATCCGGTCACAGAATACTGTCACCATTGAGGGTAACACGATACCCACCACCATATTCATCCACAAATAGATGCAGTATGCATCCCGCAACAGATCGTAAGATGAGTCGAATATAGAACAACACTTCTCTAGCTCTCCAGTAGACATTTATCCATGAATCCTACCGGTTACTTGTTCAACTTCCACCTGACTGGCATACGCTGCCCTCCTACTTCCTTTGCACACTCATTTCTTAGTCGCTTTAGAGATTGGGTAGTGATACACATATAAGTTTTTTGGCTAATTGGCCGAAGTTAATGTCTAGAAAAAGCCAATTACCCTTTCCCTAGAAAGCACAGCATCAAGGTATGGTTAGTGTTCGATTATACAGTGTAATCTAACGATACTAACCAAAGGGAGTTAGTGGGTTTCTTTTTTTCCATCTTTATGTCAAATAAAAAAAGTTAACCAAGATAATATAAATATTCTAGGTTTATCTAGTAAAGGCCGTGCTTCACTATCCTACACAATCGTACGATTCATTCACAGGAAAATCTTGCAAAAATCTGACCGACTTTAAAAAATCGTCTCAAAATGGTGTTGTAGGTGCCACACTATCATACAAATCTGAAGCCAAAACATCTGGTTGACAATAAATACTCCTCTGATCGCATGAAAACTATCATTTTATGAAAATGTTCATAAAATTTTACAAATCGCACGACTTGCCAAAAAATCTGTCACACAGTTGCATTTTTTGTCCACACTACCATACATTTTTAGCACACATTTCATATTTGGCATATGGCGCGACTGTGTAGGATAGTGCGGCACGGCCTTAAGTCTATACCCTACCAAGCTCTTGTCAATTTATTAGCCATATCTTTCGCTTACACGCTTTTATGTCGAAGAACCCAAACTGTTCCGATTTAGTTTCGGTCTTGCTGCATGCCGGCATTCATTTCGATTTCACTGAGCTCCAAATATGCGATATTATTTGTTTTTCTTGAGCTCTGGAAAATGGAATAATTTTTAAAATTGGGAATTATGTCATGTTTATTTTGGAGGTTATTTCGTAGAGGGCTATTGACCGCCCCTCAAGCTATCAAGGTATGAAAATTAGTTGTTGCGTATATCCAACTCACTTTTGAAAGCTACTACAATAAATAGTTAATTTTATGCGAAGCTGTGTGCCGGTTAGAGCTTTTGAATAGCGTCATATAGCACTAATTTCGAACCATATAAAGCATTAACTTGAAAGCTCATGTACATATGTATGTAAGTATATGTGTTTGATAAACTGGCAACATAAATTGAAAGATAGACATATTAAGTGAACTTATCATTTCTGCGCGTACCTTTTGTAGGATATTTCCAACTTTAAGTCCACATTTAATTTAATCATTTATGTAAAATAAATTTAATCAAAATCATAAGAAAACCTTCAACATCTTTTAAATTTCTTTTAAATAAAAATCATTCTTCTACAGTTATTATTACAATTTAAAACTCTTATGGTTAAATGATACATACCATAACATAATTCCTGCAATATTCAAAAGCCCATAATTTTTAGAAAATATTCTAAATACAGATTTCTTCAACAATAATCATCTTGAATATGTGCTTTTCTATTTTCTAAAATGAAATTATTAACTTTATGCCATTAATTTTGGTAAGCAGACATTCTCCGCATATTCCCATCATCCTCATTGAATATTATTAATTAATATTAAAAATTAAACCTTAATTATATTCCTTTTTCTATTCCCAAAATATCCTCATACACAATTAAACTTCCTTTTCTCAAAAAAAAAAAAAAAACAATACTTCGCCAACAACAACAGGTGTGTTTTCCTATATTGCTGTAGTTGTTATTTACTACGGCACATTTGAGGCTGCTAAAAGGATACATAATGATTTTTTGTACATTATTATGCGTGCTTCGGTATGTCGTTTCTTCGACATAACTCCCATAGGCCGTTTACTAAATCATTTCAGTGGTGACATGGAAATTGTTGATGGTGAACTACCGGCTACTCTGGACAGTTTTCTGACATTTATTTTTATGGTATTTTATTGCTTTCCTCTATTTATTTATTTTTTTTTTAATTTCAACACTGGTTTGTATAAATTATTTATTTAAATTAAAATTATTAAATATTTTTTAATTTCTGATAAAATTAATTTTTCTATTTGATGAGTATGAACCATAGCTAATTAATACTAGGTGGCCTCGAGTGCTTAGGTGACAATTAAATCGCTTCTATATTTGAGGTGTTAACTGAGTTGATCAAGTCAAGGCTAGATCGCCTTGTTAATCTATCAACTTCTTTTGACAGCACAAATATATATTCGGTCTTATTACGAGTGTCGTTGTCGTGACGGAATCTGTAAATGTGGCAACGTTCGCTATATGTTTTACGCTGGAATCGTTAAAGTTCGACTACGACGACTACGACATTCGTGATAATGGGGATTCGTTACGATAGATTCTCTTGTGACTGTGTGGTGTTTGTGTGCCTCAAGTATGAACCTATTAATAGTCATCCCAAGACGAATTAATTTTATTACAAAAGCAGCTGCAAATTGCTTGGTACAATGGATATCAAATACATACATATGAAGTTTAACATCTTTCGTACACCTGAGAAATCGCCTCTGCTGCCACCTGTAGTAAAATTAATTCGCCTGGAGACCACCTAAAAATAAGTTTTCACTATGTTTCATTCATATACATGTACTCTTAATTTTTGTCTCTCTCCTTTGCATTTTTTCTCTCTCTTAAACGCATTTTTACACAGGTCTTTGCAATTTTGGTGCATCCTTGTGTTTATGGATGGCCACACTTCATGCCTCATTAGAAATTTTTACTAAACTCTTTTCACATTTAATGCATTGTTCATCGGAAATGTTTGACATCACACCGAAAGGTCGAATATTAGATCGTTGTTCAAGTGACATAAACACCGTTGATTTAGTAATTCCCATGACAATACGCATGTTTATGTCAACTGCCTTTCAGGTAATTGAAATATGAATTTATTATTCGATTTCTTTTAAGTTTCTTTTATTGACTTTTGCTTTCTTCTTTTCTTTTCAATTTAATTTATGTACGTACATACATATGTACATATGTATATAATCCGCTAAACTATTTACTAGCGTGCGCTTATTGTTTTGAACGTACTCGTACCAAAACTTCGAATAATAGGAGTGCTTCGAAAAGTTATTAATGAATTGTTCCTCTACAGTCTTATTTTCTTGTTAAATAGAAAGGGAAAGATAATATCCCTTTTACCCTTTTCTGCTTTGTTGGCCAGCTGTTAATTAGTGCATTATAGTCGTATACTAATGGAAAAATCATTAAAACGGTCATGTAATTTGGCATCAGTACTATTAAAAATAACTTCGTTTTCGACTCCATGATACTTGTTTTTATTGTGATTTCATTCTCTCATCAAGAAAATGACTGAAAACATCTATATAAGGTTTTTACTTTTACTTATATTGCACATGTCACTAGTTCAATAATATGGAGATGGCCCAATTGGGTCCTAATGGTTCCTTTGTGTTACATGAAGCAGATAGTGTGATCATATGTGAAAATTGCATCTAAACATCATCATTCGGTTTGGTGCTAAACCATGCCGATGACGGAGAGAGAGACTACAGAGTTGCTGTTCTACACTCTCAACCTCTTCCTCATTATGACAGTTTCTGAAGAAATCGTTATACGGTGGATTTAATCTCCTAGCAATGCACACGTATAAAACAGTGACTTGTAATGACCGCAACAAGAGTGCCTATTTGCTAAAGAGGTATCCCTTTAAGGATTGCAGATCAGCTCCAATCATATTGGGGCCATATTCGCATCGATATCGAGTAGGAAACCTCGTTAGACCATGTAGTCTGCACAATGCCAAATAGATTCTACAGAACCATGGCTTTGCCGCCTTTCAACGGGACGCCAACCATTTCATCCGTTTCTAGAGTAGTCATTCGTAGAGTTGGCTAGCTCGTGCGCAACAACATTGCCGGGCACATCGCTGTGCTCTTCTACCCCGATTCCAGATTTGAGTATCTCGCAATCTCATTTAGAGACATTCGAAATGGATAAACCTAATTTGAATTGTTTCTATTCTCATTTTAATAATTTTTGTTTGTAAAATGGGTCATTATCTCGGTTCTTCTGTTATCATCACATATTTTTTTTAAAACCGACAACTGCGAAAATTCAGAGCAATTGTTAATAAATCGGTTTATGATTTTGCTTCAAGTGCGACTGCCGATCTTTTTTCAGGAGCGTGACCAAAATCATTCCAATCATTTGAAAAAAATCCAAAGAAGAGAAAAGTAAAAATTTGACGACTTTTACTACTGCGACACTGTTTGTACGTATTAAAACACTCTTAACATTTTAACGGCAAATCCGAATGTATTACCAGCAACATTTTGGCTTCGAGAGAATATGAACCGAAAATTTGAAAGAAAATTTTGATTGAAATAGGTTAAAATTATTTAAGAAAAATATTGTTTCCATTCTAAGTATGTATGTATGTATGTATGTATGTATATGTATAAGTATATTTGTGCTTTTGTCCTTTCTTAAGAGTGGCCTTTTTTTCATGTTTTAAAAATCTTTTTTCTACTAACTTGTTTAATGTTATTTGTTATTGTCAAACGATTTTTTTTTTTTTTTTTTATATAATTTTATTTTATTTTTCCCATAGTGTTAGTTTTTATTGGGGCGACCCTGTGTTGTGAGCTTGGCGGCGTGCTGGGCTCTCATAGAATGTTTACAATACTTTTTACAAATATACTACGTACACCGCAATCATTTTTCGATACCACACCGCAAGGCAGGGTGTTAGATCGTTTATCAAATGATATATTTGTATTGGATGCAATAATTCCACCAAATATCAGAGTTTGTTTTTCACAAATGTTTAGGGTAAATGACATTAATTAAAATTCATTCAACTACAAATCAATTAACAACAACTAAAAGTTACTAAAAATAAATAAATAGTTAGAAAAAAATTTAATTAATACATTAGAAAATTTCATACTAAAAAACAACTAATAACTTACTAATATTAAAGTAAATTGGCAAGCTATAAATAATAAAGATGTTGTTCTCCTTTTTAACCAGAAAGTATTTCAAATTTCAAATATTAATTAATATCTTATTTTGATTTTCAAAAAAAAACTAAAATTTAATTAAACTGAATGAGAAGCAAATGCTGTGTATTATACCTAATAATTCTTTCAATATAATATTGGGGCATGTTGGCACTGTTGTAGACTTAGCGATTTTCTCACTCTTATTATTTTTTTTTTTTTGGTTTGTGGTTGGTTTTTTTAATTTTTACACGAAACACTTTCACTTTTGTTAGTTTGTGCAAATATTATAATTTTCCAAAATTTCAATATTATTTTAAAAGTTATTTAAAATTTATAATTTTGCAGCATTATTATCGTACGGTGTTGGCTTAGTGCCACATTTGGGTGCCTTACAGGCTGCCACAATTTTACATTTTGCTTTATTGACAAATGTCTTAAAACTGCCCATGCTATTTTTCGATACCACTCCTCAGGGTCGTATATTAACGCGTTTTTCCAAAGATATTGATGCTCTCGATGTGGTTATACCACGTTTATTAGGTGGCATTTGGTGTGCATTTGAGGTAAACAAAGGTTTAAATTTATAAAATTTTTTGTTTATTTTGGCAATTACAACCCCCTGATTTTGGTGGTGCTAATTTCCCTGTACAGTGCTTGAGAATTTTAATGAAATGCAAAAATGGCTTTGAATTTAATTATGAAGTACATAATTACAGACGTTTCGGATTTTTCTTCCAAATTTAATGTTGAACAGTTTAAAATTATCAAATTAAAAAAAGAATTATTGGAAATTTTTTTATATAGGTTCGCGTAAGTTTCTATGTTTTTATTTGCAATAGTAAATTTATTTGTAATTCTCATATCCTATTTGAGATTTTTTCTACAGCTTTTCCGCTTTGTCCTGTGCGCGGTCTTGTCT
Organism: Lypha dubia; assembly: GCA_947311025.1. Lineage (NCBI taxonomy): Eukaryota > Metazoa > Arthropoda > Insecta > Diptera > Tachinidae > Lypha > Lypha dubia. The sequence continues at coordinate 41,654,180 of OX371261.1, read as the reverse complement.
TTGTCTTGTATCGTTTCTAATCGATTAACCGAAAAAAAAAAATTAACTTTACTTAGCAAGCAGTCTATAAAAGAGAATATATAATTTTTCATTCCTTTTTCTGGTTTTCTCATAACATATAAAATCATCTGTTATGCGCTCCGAGTTTTATTTTGAATTTATTCTATTGTCCCGTTATCATCAGACTCATTATGGCAAGGTTCAGTATATTTTATTACAACTTATTAAGCAGATGTAATTTCTTATATACATAAACTTTTTCATGAAATTTTAATACGAGAATTTCTTCACTCCTAAATCGATGTTAATCTGCTATTTATTCTAACAATTCCTGGTGTAATTGTTCAGTTATTTTTCTAGTTTTTGTTTTAAATTTAGTTTTATAAAAGCATTTACTCGAAGAAAATATTCTTGAGTTAAGGAATAAAATGTATTTAAAATTAGAATTTCATCAAATTGTTAGTCAAAAATTTAATAATTCCCTTTAGTTCAATTGTAAAGGCGGAAACCGATTAACGCTTAATCAATTGATTTAGTAAATATTAAAGCTCTGTACAGACGGTTGTCAGATCTTACGAAATGTGCTGAACATTTTTTGAAACTGTGTAAACTGATAATGTTGCAAAAAAAAAAAAAATGCATTATAAGTACATTTTAATACTACCAGCTGACAAAAAAGTTTCAGGTATCGTGTGAACAAATTCGTTGTAATAGCGAAGTAATTTTCAGACATATTTTAACTATCAACGATTGGCACTTCTTACAATATTGTCAGAAAAAATGTTCAGAAAATGTCTTAAGAACTGGTTGAACTAACTTTTTTTCTAGCAACGTTGTCAGAAAAAGCAATTGCCAGTAAATAGTAAGACAATAATATTGTCATGCATATGACAATCATGTGAACACAATTCGTTGTCATTGTCTGATAATTTCCAGGTAATTGTCAGAAATTTTTTGATGTCACATGTAGGAATTTTTGTCAGTAAATAAACAAACAAAAGTTTTTATTATCTTTCTCTTAAAAATATGCTATACAGACCAACCTAAATTACGACGCAAAGCTTTGTCTAGCTGTCAAAATTTCTCATGCCAATACAAAATGTATGAAACTAACCGAAATAACGCGCCGTCAACGCTTTGCAATTGGAAAATCCAATTTTGACAACGCGTTAAGATGTGAAGTTGACTGCAAAAGTACTGTTGTTGTTTGTTAAGTAATGTAACTTTAGCTACTTTCAGCTCAATTTAGCGTCTTCATCTGTATTTCTTATTTTTATTTAGAGTTTTTCATTAGTTAAAGTGAGTAACCTTTACTGTTTCTGGCGCAACGTTAACGCTGTAATTTAGATTACTCATTTCAGCGTGAAAACTAAGCGCTAAATTACGTTGCGCTTTGCGTCGTAATTTAGGGTGGTCTGATACATTGCATAGTGTTTGTGCTCTCTGAAAGAATCCGACAATGATTTCTATACAATAATCTGCCAAGTGTGTGAACTGACAATTTTTGTTGCAGATAAGTTGTATTACAAAAAAGTTGTAAGATTTTGGTGGCAATTTTCCATTGTTAGATCTAACAACCGTCAGTTTATAGTTTAAGGACACTAGATGGAGTAAAGTAGCTCTTATACAGTTAAAAAAAAAAAAATGTAAGAAAGCTTTCACAGCTGTATATAACTGAACCACTGATACAATAATACTAGTAAGTACTTAAATAACTACTTAAAAGTAATGTATGCATGTAATGTGTTATTAATAGTAGTTTTCTTTTTGATACCCACAATTGCTGTAGATTAATTTCAAAAGAACTTTTGGAATGATGAGAGCTTTGAACTCTTGCGGTTTAAATTACTCTTTTTTCAGTAACTTATCTCTTGTTAGTAACTGTCAGATATATTTTTTTAACATAAACAATTTCATTCGAGTCTCTTACATCAATACTTATATTAAGTATTCTCTCAGCCACTGTACTTAAAGCAAAGCAATATTAACAGGTAATAAATATATTTTGTTTTATTACTAAAAACTCCTAAACTCTTTTTTTTTGTAATAATTAATTTAATACGTATCTGGTTTATGCATTTTACGCTCACTAAACACTCCTTTTACATACATATTTTATATGCGCAAATACATAAAGTATTGTAGCAATTTGGTAATGAAATCATTAAGTATTTGCTATAAAATTATTAATTAATGAAAGTATTCTTCTTTTTTTTATTAAGTATTGTAGAATTGTTTGATGAAAATTTTTTGTTTCCAGGCATATTTTCATATGGCCTTACTTTAGCACCGTGGCTTGGTACTTTACAAGCTGCCCGCGTTTTACATCACGAATTATTGTTAAATATTTTTCGTCTCCCTCAACAATTTTTCGATACAACACCATTGGGTCGCATTCTTTCAAGATTTTCTAAAGATCTTGAGTCAATAGATTCAACTTTACCTGATATAATTGATGGTGCCATATGGTGTGTATTTGAGGTAATTTTATAAAACAGTGTTATATGAGTTTTTAAAGCTTTTATGGTAGAGGGAGGGCGGGGAGCGCTTCGTCCAATAATTTCTAATCTATTCTTTCGTTTTAAAGTGTAAAAAATTGTACAATTGCCTTTCTGTAGCGAACAATTTTTTAAGTTTTATATTCATATACATAAATCAAAATGCATTAAGGCCGTGCCGCACTATCCTACACAGTCGCGCGATTTGCAAAATATGACATGTGTGCTAAAAATGTATGGTAGTGTGGACTAAAAATGCAACTGTGTGACAGATTTTTTGGCAAGTCGTGCGATTTGTAAAATTTTATGAAAATTTTCATAAAATGATAGTTTTCATGCGATCAGAGGAGTATTTATTGTGAACCAGATGTTTTGGCATAGATTTGTATGATAGTGTAGCACCTACAACACCATTTTGAAACGATTTTTAAAGTCGGTCACATTTTTGCAAGATTTTCCTGTGAATGAATCGTACGATTGTGTAGGATAGCGAAGCACGACCTTTAACGGCATGTTCCACGACATTTAAATTCTTATTTGTTGCAATTTAATATTTATTTTGAATCATCAATTAGAAATTGAACAATTGGGACTTTTGCAAAATAATTGGTAATATATCCGGAATGTCTAAACTGTTGGTTGAATAAAGCTGAAATTTTAACCATCTTTCAAGGAAGAGTCAGCCTTTATAGCGAATGTCTCGGTGAACATCTCCTTTAAATATGAGAAGAGCTACAGTGGGCCAAAGAAATAAATTCTTTAAATAAATAGTTGAAATTTGGCACTTAAATTAGGAATAACATTGACTAAAATTTTGGGTCACGCAAATACAGAGATTGGCCAATTTAAGTTAAATAGAAATAATTCTCTGCTATTTCCTTGGAAATTGTTAATTTATTTTCGAAATATGTTGTAGTTAATCATTAAAATTCCTCCCTATTATTTATTCTGACTAAAATTTAAGCGATCGTAGTACAGTTTTCTTTTCTTAAAACATTAGAAAATTTATTTTATATTCAAATCAAGACAAATTCATAACAGGTAGTCTCGACGGCTCAGGTGATTATTTTCGCCTTGTTTCGCGATCCAGTTACTTTGTTAATTGATCTGTACATTTTTTGACTTCGGATGTAGATCTTTTTCAAAGCGAATTGAGGCCATTCTACCTGTTTTGAATTTGCCTTGTATTCAAATTTTGCTTTATTTATTAAAGCTTTTTCCTACATTTATTGACGCTTTTTCATTTATATATAATTTTCTGTACAATATTTACGGCCTGAACGCCTATGTTGAAAATTCAACGAAAATCAAGTGATTTTCTGCGAGTCAGTTATTTTCTATTTAGAATCCTAGCGAACGGTTATGTTCAACATGATGGCATGTGATGATGCATGGTGATTCGTAACTTCTAAAATTAGATAAATTTCGTCTATAATTATTTATTTAGATTTTGTCTTGAAATATGTATCTTTTTTTTGTGCATCTTTGTTTTAGTATTTTGTTACTTATAGTTGTAGCTACGGCGAATTCATACAAGCCCCAATTTAGGGTTTACTCGCCCCAAATTGCCTTAAAAAATACATTTGTGGGTTGTAAAAAAATTCCAATTGTGAAAAATGTGTTTTTACATCTGAAGGAGCTAAAAAATTCAATCGGCGGAACTGGGTGCAAATAATCACCTGTTCTCTCGAGACCAACTTGTATGAATTCGCCTCGTTTGTAATTTTAAAAATAAAATAGTACCTAGTTTAGTTTTCTCTTATAATCATATTTTGTTCGTTATTGAACATATATTGTTTAGTTTAAGCATTTTTAAAGTCTTATTTATTTTAAATTCTCTTATTAAGGTGTCTCTTATGTCTCCAAAGTTAGTGCAATTTTATATTGTTGATATTTTTTCTGACATTATTTTAAAGTTTTACACACCTTGTATTGTGCTTGCAGCTTTATTTTCCTATGGTGTTGCTTTAGTTCCCTGGCTGGGTGCTTTACGAGCTGCCCTCGTCCTTCATTTGTTATTACTGACAAATATAATGCGACTACCATTATTATTTTTTGAAATCACACCACTGGGTCGCATTTTGTCACGTTTCTCAAAAGATCTTGAGTCATTAGACAGTGTATTGCCAGGATTATTTGATGATGGGCTGTGGTGTGCCTTTGAGGTAATTTTTATTGTCAAAATTTATCAATAGCTTTTATAGGCCTTATAAAAATATTATCAAAGTTTTGTAGTAGATCCAAAGTTTTGTGAAAATTACAAATTGTTGGCTATGTTAGTAATTTATAATATAAAAAATTATTTAATTTATATAAATTTTAGACAGCCGTATATTTTCAGCATTAATAATTCTTATTTCATTTGTTCTAAAATTCTGAAGTTTCTAATAACTGCGGGCCAAGTGTGATTTTTGTTAAAATAATTTAAAAAAAACTCTAATTTTGTTGGATTTATGATATATTTTTCGAAATTGGGAATCTATTGGCTACACTGAAAGAAATTCTTGAAGCATATCGACATTTTCGTACTTTTTAAGTAATTTTTTGTTATTTCACACCATGAAATTATTTCGAGCAGTATACTAACTGAACGAAAAAAGTAAAAAGTTAAGAAAAAAAGTTTCTCAACTTGGATATGAACTCACGTTCTTGGAATGGGAAGACAAAATAATCTACTCACTAACCCTTTACTTGTACATATTTATTTTTTTAAGAGCAGAGCTAGGCAATTTGCCAAAGTATGTACTCGTATATATGATATGTACATATATACATATTATTTATTTTGGGCAGAAAAATCGTTAGTGACTTTCCACATATGTATACTAAGGTGACAAGATAGCCGCCGCAGAACGTAGTGACATGACATTTCTAACAATCCAATGAAGGACAATAGTCCTTCAAGGTGCATGGCAACCCTCGTTAATATGTACACGTTATTTCGATTGTCTATCACTAACTTCAGTTATTTCAGGATAAACATTTTCGCACGACCTGTCAGCTCTTCTAGTCGCTCATAAATCAACCAAAAGCCTTAGTTCCAGTTGTCATCGTAATACTATGAAGTGGCGCTGGCAAACTTTAGAGATACCAAGCATCGAGTATTCGCTAGCCTATTCGAGTACTCAATACTCAAAAGTGGTTACCCACTACTTTTAGAGTTTTATTTTTATAACTAAATCCAATGAAAATTAAAACTTTGCTTAAAAGTTCACCTTTTGAAAGTATCGAGCAGTATTGAGTACCCGAATAAAAAGTAAATTGAAAGTAATTAAAAGTAGCAGAAATTGCCGTGAAAACCACGTTCGTGTCTATTGTTATACATCTTGGTTTCAAAAGCTGTCAGCCGATCATTATACTGAGCGGTTTTAGTTCATTACCGTTTGTGTGTGGCATTTGTCAAATCATGGTTAAAAACAATTTGACATGATTCGCTTTTGCATCGACTTCCAAAATGGTGTCAGGTTGTCAATAAGAGTTTTTTTTTATGTTTGAACCTCCATAAATCTATATGAACCGATTTTAAAAATTCTAATTTTGTTTGAAAGGTTTTGTTTGCAGCCCGGTCCCATATATTTTTTTTAAAATCGGGGTGGCAAGGATGCCAAGGATGATTTTCACGTAACTCCTCTATTTACGGACCGATTTTCAAAATAATTTTTTGTTTTATCAGCTTCTCTCACAGAAAGATTCCATAAAATTTTTTTCTTGAAAATCAAAGGGGCAAGTTGTCCCCCGAAAAATTGTGTTTCGCATAAATCCTTCATTTGTGGACGGACTTTAAAATTTCTCTTTATATTTGAAGTGGTTTCCTTTAAAAGGGTCAAGCTGACTGTTTAGTATATTAATTATTGCGTAACCCCACCATGTATGGAATGATTTAGAAAGAGCACGCTTGCATTTTAGTCCCACAGAAATAAATATAAGTGTCCGACTAATTGTGTTCACTTATGTCACAGAGAAAGAAAACTCTACTCTAAAGTTGATTTAAAATTGTAACAAAATTAATTTTTGGAAAATATCACGTGACTCATGCATACAATTTTGCGATGCCAACCGGAAATATTGATATTCAGTTCCAAATTGTTGCCAAACTGCTACCTCTTAAACTTTATTCACTCATAACCATTTTTCATTAATAATAATTTGATCGAAAATAATAATTTAATTAACCTCTTTTTTTTATTTTGTATAAATTTGTTTAATTTTCTTCAATTTTAATTAAAAAAAAAAATACCACACTGAGAAAAATCATTAGAAAAAATAATATAAAATCAAGTAATGGTAAAAGTAGAAACTATTTATTTTATACTAATAGTTAATTTTTATGTAACATTTTTAATTTGAAATTAATATGCATTTTATTTTCTTCAAAATAAATATCTTAATTCTGTATAGGTTTTGGCTACCGTTGTAGTTATAAGTATCTCTACACCTATTTTCTTGGCTGTGATTATTCCGATTGCATTTTTATACTATTTTGCCCAACGATTTTATGTGGCAACATCGCGTCAACTTATGCGTTTAGAATCGGTATCAAGATCACCAATTTACTCACATTTTGGAGAAACAGTAACAGGAGTTTCAACTATAAGAGCTTATTCTGTACAAGAAAGGTAAGTTAAAGAATCAAAGACGTTGAAATTGACGACTATCGGACATTCAATGAAATAAAAATTGTTTCGGGATTTTTTTTTAGTCGGCAGTTGTTTACTTATAAAAACACCCTGTTACAGTGTCAACTATGTAAGTGTTCTACTTCAATATGGGTTATTCTTTCATGGTGTTTTCTTTTCTACAAACAAAATGGCATCTTATTGAAAGGTACATATATAAAATGTCTTGCCAACCTTGTAATAATGCAGCTTGTTATTTCACTAGAACTGAACACAACTTATGAAAAAGTGGAACTCCCTGTTTTCAACAGCTGACAGCTAAGTTTTACAGGGCACTATCAACACTGTCGATTTTTACGGGGCAAAAAGTGCAATCCCTTCCACCCTTAGTGATGGCGATATTTTTAGAATCAAACACACTGCCCTTTTAGAGAACAAAACATTTTTAAGAAACGAACACCAAAGTACATTTTCTGCATAAAGATGTACCATTTTTTTTTGTAGAAAAGAAAACACCATAAGTACGCCGCTATTAAAGACTATCCCATACCATAGTGTTAATTAGGAATTGCACTTTACATCCCTTGCGTAGCTGATTGTGATGCCCAATTGTTTTTGCGTTTGCGCAAAAGCCAATTTCGAACTTTCGCAGATAGCTGTTTTGACATAAAATTTTAAATAAAAGAAAATGTGAGTGTCGAAGATAAAATTTATCCTAAGAAAGTAAAAATTCTTTTCTCACATTTGCCTCATATTTAGTAATGATTTTTTTCCGGGGAAAAGATTCCCTTTTTCGAAGTTCGATCATATTTGGGCTGAATATTTTTGTGGAATTCTATTAATACTGTAATTGACGAATGATTCATACATTATTACTGATAAACTTTGTGATCGTGAAATTTACACATATACCCTGGTGGAGTACAGGCTTAAGCTATGTGATGCATACTCTTGTATTGTAGAGAAGCTCCAAAGCACACATTTCGCACTAATAACTCTATCGGAATACCATTTAATACTTTTTGAATCGATATTAATGGAGACCATATAAACTCTGGGAGCAACATGAACAGTTTCTGCTTAAACGAACAAAGCAGTATTCATGCAATTTAAAATTTATGATCCTTCTATGATTATTTATAGGTCCAATTAAAAAATATGATCACTCTTTTAAGTAATATTTAAAAGCGAACTGCTGCCAATTACAGTACTAAATCTTCGTTTAAAAGTTAGATTAAATTTAAAGAAAACTGCCTTCGGAGAGCTGCCATTCGACCTAAAACTTCTTATGGGATGAAGGAGTTTTGTGGGTTTTTATAAATTAAATCCAGAGTTTTTATATTTCATAAAGAATTTTTTTTTTTAAATCAAGTGCATGGGATATATGAAACAACCCGTAAAGTATACTGTAACTCGGTACAGTTATCTGGCGCCAATCATTATTACTTTTTTTAGACCAAAAAAACATGTCAATTTCCTTCCGCTGTCGCCTATTATGTATTTGTGCATTAGAAATTGTATTTTATGATTGTGAAATGACTGCAACATTATCTCTTTTCGATTAATTTTAGATTTATTGACGAATCCGACACAAAAGTTGACAAAAACCAAGTGTGTAAATATCCATCACTTATTGCCAATCGTTGGTTGGCCGTACGACTTGAAATGGTTGGCAATCTAATTATTCTCTTTGCCGCACTTTTTGCCGTCTTGGGTGGTCAAACAAATCCTGGTTTGGTCGGTCTCTCTGTAAGTTATGCTCTGCAAGTAACTCAAACATTGAATTGGTTGGTGCGTATGTCATCGGATATTGAAACGAATATTGTGGCTGTAGAACGTATTAAGGAATATGGTGAAACTAAACAGGAGGCACCATGGGAATTGGAAAACTCAAGAGTACCTAGAGACTGGCCAGCTGATGGAAAAGTTGTATTTGAGAATTTCAAAGTACGTTATCGTGAAGGTTTAGATTTGGTATTGCGCGGTATTAGCTTCAGCATTGCTGGTGGCGAAAAAGTTGGTATTGTCGGACGTACCGGTGCTGGTAAATCCAGTTTAACATTGTCTTTGTTCCGGTAAGTACATAATAATTAAACTCTTAATATAACGACTGGTGGTTTGGGTAACTAACTGCCTGTTTTTAGAAAATGAAAACAAAATTGTGAGTGTGAATTTATATTGAAAACAACAATAAAATACGAAAATTTGTTTTTGTTTTCAATATAAATTCTCACTCACTATTTTGTTTTCATTTTCTAAAAACAGGCAGTAATTTAAGATGTTTTCGAATCAAAAAACAATTACGATCCTTTTAAAAACAGGGTGACAAAGAAAACGATTTTTTTTTATAATTAAGTTATGAATTTTTATTCGAACTGAGTGATGTTTAATCAAAAATAAACTTAATTTGTCACGCTTAAGATCGTTTTCTCTAAAATAAAGTAAAGTTCCAACCCATTAAAAATGATAAAACTGTAGTGTTTAAATTTACATGTGACTTATCAGCAGTGTAGCCAGGTAAATATTGTCTAATGTCCCCAAATTAAAGAGTGTTGTCCCCAAAAATCCCCATTTTAAAACTGGAAATCCCCAATTTGGTCCCCAATAAATATATGTATATTAAGAGTCATAAAAAACAATTTTTTTAATTAATTTTATTATATACATTTATTTAAGTTAATGCATTCGTATGTGCTCAATGGAATTTTTGAATCCATAGAATATTTTAAAATTCCATACACGGAATCAAATTTATTTTTTTTCTATGCTTTCGAGTTGTAAATTTATAAATAACTCAAAATTTTCCATACTCTCAGTGAATATTTTAAGCATTTATTTTGCTAGTACAGTTAAATAATCAAAAAAAATTTGTTTGAACACATTTTGCTTCTAATTCCCTTGAACATTCTATGCCAACATCAATTTTAGCAACAACCAAATGACTTTCCTTATCGTCAATAGTAGTACATCCATTTTGGCAATATCGAATTCAATAAATTCTGATTTTAAAAATTTTTAACAAATTGTTATAAAAACCAACATCCTCAATACCATCGCCTTGAAATATTCGAAATATGGAGAAGAAAAACGCCAAGATACATAAACATATACATATGTATGTTAATATATGTATAAAAGAAAATGGTAAAATAAAGCAAAATTGATAATAATATTATTCTTCTATTTTTTTTACCTTATTTAATTTTATATTTATCTATTTTTTAAGGATTTAGGTCACTATTTTTTTATAAAAAACTTTAACAATGTTTATTATTTTTCCAATAAAAAAATAGTGACCTAAATCCTTAAAAAATAGATAAATATAAAATTGATAATAGGTATACTGAAAATGAAAAATCCCAAAATCCCTCCCCACGATAATTTGTCCCCAAAAACCAGCTAAAATCCCCAATTTGGGGAGAAATCCCCACATCTGGCTACACTGCTTATCAGATACAATTAATGATAGAGGATCTTTAACTAGTATGATTACAGCTGCCGTGGTGGCAGTGAGGTCTAAGCGATAAACAACTCTGATATTGAGACTGTGGTTAGTCTCGAAACGTCTTGGTGTCAGTTCAACCCTCCGCGCAGTCTACTTTTTTCTTTGTCTGTTAAATTATTACGAGCTTCTAGATTTTTCTTGTTACTACAAATAATAATTTAATTATAAAACAAAACTTAAATTTAGAAAAAACGATCTTGACAAATTAAAATTTCTTTGAGTAATTTTTTTTGTAAATTATGATTCAGACGGTGATTAATTAAACCATGAATTTATTTAATTTATCTTTGAAAATATCTCTTAAGCCCTCTTGCATTTTTATCATGATTTTAGAGCATGGTTTATTTTTCTTGCAGTGTTGATTTTTAACGTATAATCATCGTTGAAATTAGAAAAGAATAAAACCTCGTAGCAAAAGCCCACACGAAACTAAAGTAAATCACAAAATAAAGAAAAATGCGTGGAAAACATAAATCGAGATATTTTTCCTACTCCTCTTTCTTCTCTACACCATAATTTTTAATCAACGTGTGAATATGGTCTAATATAATTATATAATTTTTTTTCGATATGAAAATTGCTGAGGAGTTTGTTAAAAAATCTTGAGGCTTACATTTTTTTTTTCATTAATAGCCTCTTGCTGTAAATACGATTTTTAATCGCCTGTTTATTTTTTTGGAAACGAATTCGATTATTGTTGGTTTTTTATGTTTAAGATATTTTATTCGAACGTAAGTTCAAATTCACTAAATTATCCGATTTAAAACCATTTGTTTTACATCACAAAGGAGCATAATTAAACTGTTTGAAATTTATAATTTTTAATGATATGTTTTTAATATTTATATTCCAGCATCATTGAATCTGCTGGTGGTCGCATACTTATCGATGACGTCGACATCGCCACTTTGGGACTGCATATGCTACGTTCCCGTTTAACGATTATTCCACAGGACCCAGTCCTGTTTTCCGGTTCGTTACGTATTAATTTGGATCCGTTCGAAGTTAAAAGTGATGCTGAAATTTGGAAAGCTTTGGAGCTGTCACATTTGAAGGCTTTTGTTAAAACACTGCCAGCTGGTTTGAATCATGAAATATCTGAAGGTGGTGAAAATTTATCTGTCGGCCAACGTCAGCTGGTGTGTTTAGCACGTGCCTTATTACGTAAAACGAAAGTACTAGTGTTGGATGAAGCTACAGCGGCTGTGGATTTAGAAACTGATGATTTAATTCAGGTAAAAAAAAAACAACATTACAAAATTGTAACATTTCATTTGGTAATTTTTCCAATAACAAGTTGCCATATGTTGGGAGCTTTTGTTTTGCGCTCTCCTACTGACCTTGATTGAGTCTATTTAAAATCAGGGAGTATCTCGGTCAGATTTATTAGGTTCGCATTTCTTGCGAAAAGAAAATATACATATTTGAAAATTTGATAACATTGTTGTTATCAATATTAATTTGTTACAACAATTTTTTGATAATTTCGAACATTTTCACTCTGCATGGAACACTGAATAGCCCTGAACGTATTCCTTTTACTAAAGAATTCTATTTACTATATGTGACCTTATCCGAGAAAAGGGACCTAGCGTGTCAAAAAACGGGTTTGGACTTAAGAGTGGATTAAGAGTGATAATGCGTTTTTTGAAACTTTAACTTCATTTTCACACACTAGGTCCCTTTTCTCGGAGAAGGACACATATAGTGAATTTCCTTTGTCTTTTTTAATGTTGATATTGAAAATTCGATATTCTGAAAGCGAAAATTATTAAAAACAAGAAATTTTTTTTATTTAAAATGTTCAGTGCATGTGGTCACATATACATATGTACGTACATATGTACATACATACATATATTATTTTGTAAAATTTTTCTTGTATCTTTTTAGAAAACTATACGCACTGAATTTAAGGACTGTACTGTCCTCACAATTGCCCATCGCTTAAATACAATTATGGACTCCGATAAAGTTATTGTTTTAAATCAGGGTGAAATTTCAGAGTTCGACTCACCTAAGAATCTATTAAATAACACACAATCTGCCTTCTACAGTATGGCGAAGGATGCCAATCTAGTGTAATTTTTAAATCTAATTGTTTTATTTAGATTTTTTTTTGTTTAATGTATTTTCTTGTGCTTAAAATAATTACTTGCTAACAACAACACACCTCAAAAGTAATCAATGAAAAACAACATACATACATACATATATGTAAATTCATATCATTACTTACCTTAATATGAAAAGGCCGTAAATCAGTTTTATTGTCAAATCGCTTTTTTTTTTTGCTTATATCGATAATAAAATATTGAATTAGGCCCTTTATATATTCAGGTAACGATATACATACATAATTATATAGCATGCCAGGAGTTTATTTAAAAAATAACGTTTCACCAAACAATCAACAACAAAGAAAATTAGGTAATCCCAGCTTTAGTTGCGTTTGACTTAAGTACAAAATTTATTGTTTTAATTTTATGTTGCATTTGCATTTTATGATTTTATGCTAATATTTTGCTAAAACTTTTTTATAATTTATTAAGTTATTTAAAAAGTTGATAACGTTTTAAGTTAACTTTTACACCTTCATATATATCGTCATATTAATATAGAAAGGCCCTAACATAGTATGTTTTTCAAATCGCATAATTGTCATATTTCGATATATAACCCTCTTTGTTATATCTTTCTATATAAGCAAAAAAAAGCGATTTGAAAAGAATTTAGTTAGGGCCTTTCTATATTAAGATGAATATATGTGTGTTTTTTTGTTCAAATTTTATGTACAGTTGTCTAGTTTCAGTTTTAAATCAGTTAAGGATTTAGATAAAATAAGGTCGAAGTACATACATACATATGAATGTGTCAGAAGCTTAAAGGTCCAACTCCACAAATTAAAAAGTAGATTAAATCGGTGATGTTTGAAAAATTTTCCAAAAATTTATGAAAATAGTAAAACGTAAAAAAGTGTTGAAATCACTCTTCGTAAATTGAATTATCTTTTAAAGTTTAAAATTCTGAAATGAAAAAAGTTATTTTAATAAGATTTCTGAACATTAATGGCCAAATTGTGGATAGCAAGCGAACTTCTGTCGGCAACTCAAAATTTATAGTTGCCAGAAAAGCTCTAAATAGCAAATGAAACTGGTCGGTTTAAGTTGCCAGTTGGTATCCATAATATAATTTGCCGCAGATGGGAACACAACTGAGGTTCGATTGCCACTCATAATCGACCTATGAATACAATTATGGGTCTGTTCGGAAAAACATCACTGCGCCGCATCTGATGCGTAGTACGTTCTGAAAATCAACGGCTGGCAACACTGCATATCGATGGCTTAATATAGAAAGGTCGTATCTCGTTTTTTTTTTCAAAATCGTTTTTTTTACATTTTCTGGTGTACAAAACTCGGCGCAGTGATGCATTTCCGAACAGGCCCTATATGGAATTAAAAAACATTTAAAGTTTCGATACAGATTTTTCATAATTTTTTAAGGAAGAATATTGAAATAATAGAAGAACAAAGAGCTCACAAGAGCTCGGTAACTATAACACAAAATTGAGAAGTTTTCAAAAAGTGGAGTAGGCCTTTTTTTTGTTTCGGGCAAATCCATATATTCATATATCCATCTTAAATAGTCAGTACTTTTAAATAATTTTAATATTAAAAAACTTCAGTTATTTTTACTTTTTGTGTGAAGTTTACAACACTGATGTACAATGAATGTATTCAGTGTGTGGTGCAAATCGTCTTGCGAAAGAACAAGTGCAAACAATCGTTGCTCTATTGTAAAATACACAGAGTTGCAGTTAAATTGTATAAAAAATTCTACAATATTCTTCATTTGCTCTTTCGTAAGACAATTGGCACCACATAATGAATACTACCAATAGTTTCGTATCAATTCGTTGTGAAAAAGTGACTTTTCTTGGAATGTCAAAAAATTTACTGAAAATGTGTGTTGGCATCTCAGTTAGATTTAAACTATAAGGAAAGAAATTAATCGCTGGGCTATCGTCTTGAGTGTGGGTGTTTTGGCCACAGTTCAAGGCGAGTCCCATTTGCCTTAAAAAATGCCTCCCTGGAATGTCAAAAACATATACATACTGTGTTTTGACATCTGAGGGAGATAAAAACACAAGCGGCGAAATTGTGCGTAAACAAGCCACAGTCATGTTGAAAATTATAATTTAATTTATTTTCGTGGTAAAATTTTGTAAAATAAGACCTTAACTGTATATACAACATTACAACCTAAACTTTTAAAACTGCTACCGACTACTTTTCTAAATCCTTAATATTTTTTTTTGTGCTATTTTAAATGTTATTTTTATTATTATTTTTTTATTTTATTAGTATTTTTCACATTAACTTTTACAATTTTTCTTATATAATTTCTATTAATTTATTTTTTATTTCAATTTAAGTTCTTCTAAACGTTCAACTAGAACTTCTGAAAATCCAGTATGATATTGAAATTAAGTCAACTTTTAACAATTTAAGTCATAACAGTTTAACTTCTTAAGACATGTACTTAAATTTTATTGTTACTTATTTAATAGGAAAATTATTATTGTTGTTAAAAAAATGAGAGAAAAAGTAAAATTTAGCTTAAATGTTTGTAAAAGCTACCTCAATGTATAAATATGTAAAATAATGTTATTATGTAAATGCTAATTTTATATTTGAAAAGATAGCAAATCAGTCCATATTGAAATGAAACGTGTGTTGAAAATAAATTTCGTTAGCGATTTTGTAAGATAAAATAATTTTGAATAGAAAAATAATACCAAATATGCTGTTTGCAGAAAACAAATATCGACAGCTGTCAGGTGAACATAATATTTTATCTCATTTTGTTTTTAATTATGTGAAAGCGTTTGACAGTTCAAAGCTGAAAACTTTTCGCAAAAATTTTACAGACTCAATTTTAATATAAATTACCGAGTAATCTTCTTATGTGACAGGTGTTAAAAACAAAATAATGACAGCTATAGTTTAGTGAAAAAAAAAAACAACTGTTTGTTTCAAGTTATGACATTTTCGTGTCATTATACTCGCTTTAATTGTAGCGAGAGTTACAGAGCATGGGAACAGAATTCTAACGAATTAAAAGGAAAAGTTCACTTAATTTTTTGTCATGATTTTACAGGGAATAATTTTCAAAATTTTTCACATTTCTTTTTTTATTTTTTATTACCTTTCAACTAATTTTTAGTGTTTCTGTGTGTTGTTAATTAAAAAGAAAAATGTTAAGGCTGCTGATCATAACATTTTTAGCTTGTACAACAAAATATCTTCCTGATATTTAGTATGCAATCACCCATATACAAAAACTTTCTTTGGGAAATCACTTAATGAAAGTTACTTAAGCGTTAAATCTGCCTTAATCTGAAATAATAAACAAAACTCTTTAGCAGTGATCATGTTTGTTTTTTTTTTTTTTTTTTGTAATATGAAACTGCCTTAAAAATCATTTTCAAATATGCAATTTTAATATATAATAGATGCATATAAAATAAAAACTGAAAATCATTTAAAGCTAAAGAAAAACGAATTGGTTGCTTTGAAGAACTTTACACAATGGGGATTGTTACGGGTCTCGATTCGACTTCGAAATATCTTGTGTGTTTCTTTAATCTAGTACAATATACGAAGTCGTTTCGAGAACCGTAATAAGGTCCAATAAGAAGATAATCAACAACAGCATGTGTAAAAAATTGGTGTTGCCGTTGTTGTTTTTCAAAAATAGACTAAACTAAACTTAAAACTATTGAGAAATTAGTGAAAATTTAAAAATATTTTGAAACTATTTCAAACTTTTACTTAATTAAATATAAATTGATAAATGGAAACAGTTTTACTTAAAACGAAAGGAAAAAAACTTAGAAAACTTTATTTTAAATGAAAGTTTCTTATACTATTTTTTCTATATCAGAATATAATTCAAAAATTTATTTAGATAAAATTTTGTAATATATGTATGTATTTTTTATATAAGAAAATAGTTAAGAAAAACAAGTGTAATCTTTCAGAAACTTTTTGTGTAATAATAATAAACCTCCGTCTTAATTAGTTTTCTTTAAAATATTATTAAAACTTTATATGGAAAATGTTAAAGAAAGTGTAGCTACACTCTGCGTTCATTCAATTTTTTTGTAAATTTACCTAAATAAGAAATGTAATAGAACCGCAATAAATTCATAACTTGTATTTCTAATTAAGTTACAAAAACTTTAAATTCTAAGCATTATTACTACAGTCTGTACTTATGAACATTTATGTACTTTGTTATTAGGAAAATGACGCAATAAAAAAAATAAAACAAAAAATATCTTTTTGCAAGTTTAGAAGAAAACAAGGGGGAGGGGGAGGTATTTGTCAGTTTATGCCTGACACACGTTAAAAACTCACCTAATTGAACGTAAATTTTTTGTTATGCTGTAAAAATTTAGCTTGCGAATATGCACTTGGCCTGAAAGGTTTTTTTTTTTTTTAGAAAAACGTACAACTTTTTGTAACTTTAACTGCCTAACCCACGATATCGAACGATGTCGATCGCTTGTTTTTAGACGTAAAAAACCTATCTTGCGTTCCACCAATAACCGATTTTATTTAACTTATTGTTTACTGAAAGAAAAGCTAAACAAATAAAGAAAATCGGCAACGATTTTTTTTGGCCAATTTGGAGAACATGGGATTACTCGGGAACGGCCCGATTGATTTTTAGCACGATTCGCGCAAAATGTTCTTTAAGGTCTATATTTTAAAATGTATTGGGTCTGTTTGCGTGCGAAAGCCTGTATTGGACAGGATAAATCAGCAACGCTTTTTTTTGGCCAATTTGGAGAACATGGGATTACTCGGGAACGGCCCGATTGATTTTTAGCACGATTCGCGCAAAATGTTCTTTAAGGTCTATATTTTAAAATGTATTGGGTCTGTTTGCGTGCGAAAGCCTGTATTGGACAGGATAAATCAGCAACGATTTTTTTTGGCCAATTTGGAGAACATGGGATTACTCGGGAACGGCCCGATTGATTTTTAGCACGATTCGCGCAAAATGTTCTTTAAGGTCTATATTATAAAATGTATTGGGTCTGTTTGCGTGCGAAAGCCTGTATTGGACAGGATAAATCAGCAACGCTTTTTTTTGGCCAATTTGGAGAAGTTGGGATTACTCGGGAACGGCCCGATTGATTTTTATCACGATTCGCGCAAAATGTTCTTTAAGGTCTATATTATAAAATGTATTGGGTCTGTAAGTGTGCGAAAGCCTGTATTGGACAGGATAAATCAGCAACGATTTTTTTTGGCCAATTTGGAGAAGTTGGGATTACTCGGGAACGGCCCGATTGATTTTTAGCACGATTCGCGCAAAATGTTCTTTAAGGTCTATATTTTAAAATGTATTGGGTCTGTTTGCGTGCGAAAGCCTGTATTGGACAGGATAAATCAGCAACGCTTTTTTTGGCCAATTTGGAGAAGTTGGGATTACTCGGGAACGGCCCGATTGATTTTTAGCACGATTCGCGCAAAATGTTCTTTAAGGTCTATATTATAAAATGTATTGGGTCTGTATGCGTGCGAAAGCCTGTATTGGACAGGATAAATCAGCAACGATTTTTTTTGGCCAATTTGGAGAACATGGGATTACTCGGGAACGGCCCGATTGATTTTTAGCACGATTCGCGCAAAATGTTCTTTAAGGTCTATATTTTAAAATGTATTGGGTCTGTTTGCGTGCGAAAGCCTGTATTGGACAGGATAAATCAGCAACGCTTTTTTTTGGCCAATTTGGAGAACATGGGATTACTCGGGAACGGCCCGATTGATTTTTAGCACGATTCGCGCAAAATGTTTTTTAAGGTCTATATTTTAAAATGTATTGGGTCTGTATGCGTGCGAAAGCCTGTATTGGACAGGATAAATCAGCAACGCTTTTTTTTGGCCAATTTGGAGAACATGGGATTACTCGGGAACGGCCCGATTGATTTTTAGCACGATTCGCGCAAAATGTTCTTTAAAGTCTATATTTTAAAATGTTTTGGGTCTGTATGCGTGCGAAAGCCTGTATTGGACAGGATAAATCAGCAACGCTTTTTTTTGGCCAATTTGGAGAAGATGGGATTACTCGGGAACGGCCCGATTGATTTTTAGCACGATTCGCGCAAAATGTTCTTTAAGGTCTATATTTTAAAATGTATTGGGTCTGTATGCGTGCGAAAGCCTGTATTGGACAGGATAAATCAGCAACGCTTTTTTTTGGCCAATTTGGAGAACATGGGATTACTCGGGAACGGCCCGATTGATTTTTAGCACGATTCGCGCAAAATGTTCTTTAAGGTCTATATTATAAAATGTATAGGGTCTGTTTGCGTGCGAAAGCCTGTATTGGACAGGATAAATCAGCAACGCTTTTTTTTGGCCAATTTGGAGAAGATGGGATTACTCGGGAACGGCCCGATTGATTTTTAGCACGATTCGCGCAAAATGTTCTTTAAGGTCTATATTTTAAAATGTATTGGGTCTGTTTGCGTGCGAAAGCCTGTATTGGACAGGATAAATCAGCAACGCTTTTTTTTGGCCAATTTGGAGAAGTTGGGATTACTCGGGAACGGCCCGATTGATTTTTAGCACGATTCGCGCAAAATGTTCTTTAAGGTCTATATTATAAAATGTATAGGGTCTGTATGCGTGCGAAAGCCTGTATTGGACAGGATAAATCAGCAACGATTTTTTTTGGCCAATTTGGAGAACATGGGATTACTCGGGAACGGCCCGATTGATTTTTAGCACGATTCGCGCAAAATGTTCTTTAAGGTCTATATTATAAAATGTATAGGGTCTGTTTGCGTGCGAAAGCCTGTATTGGACAGGATAAATCAGCAACGCTTTTTTTTGGCCAATTTGGAGAAGATGGGATTACTCGGGAACGGCCCGATTGATTTTTAGCACGATTCGCGCAAAATGTTCTTTAAGGTCTATATTTTAAAATGTATTGGGTCTGTATGCGTGCGAAAGCCTGTATTGGACAGGATAAATCAGCAACGCTTTTTTTTGGCCAATTTGGAGAAGATGGGATTACTCGGGAACGGCCCGATTGATTTTTAGCACGATTCGCGCAAAATGTTCTTTAAGGTCTATATTTTAAAATGTATTGGGTCTGTATGCGTGCGAAAGCCTGTATTGGACAGGATAAATCAGCAACCCTTTTTTTTGGCCAATTTGGAGAAGTTGGGATTACTCGGGAACGGCCCGATTGATTTTTAGCACGATTCGCGCAAAATGTTCTTTAAGGTCTATATTTTAAAATGTATTGGGTCTGTATGCGTGCGAAAGCCTGTATTGGACAGGATAAATCAGCAACGCTTTTTTTTGGCCAATTTGGAGAAGTTGGGATTACTCGGGAACGGCCCGATTGATTTTTAGCACGATTCGCGCAAAATGTTCTTTAAGGTCTATATTATAAAATGTATTGGGTCTGTATGCGTGCGAAAGCCTGTATTGGACAGGATAAATCAGCAACGATTTTTTTTGGCCAATTTGGAGAACATGGGATTACTCGGGAACGGCCCGATTGATTTTTGGCACGATTTGCTTATTTTGTTTATTGAGGTCTTTATTTTGATAATTAATGGGTCTGTATGCGTGCGAAAGCCTGTATTGGCCAGGAAATGTCCTAAGGATGAAGTATATACTTCCCCAATTTTAATTCCCAAAATCGACGCTATTTCTATTACTTTACTTGGAAAATCCCCCCAAAATCTCCTCATTTTTTTCCCCGTTTTTTATTCCTAAAATCGACGCTAATTCGTCGACGCTAACTTGGCTCACGTAGCTATAGTTTAGTGAAAAAAAAACAGCTGTTTGTTTCAAGTTATGACATTTTCGTGTCATTATACTCGCTTTAATTGTAGCGAGAGTTACGGAGCATGGGAACAGAATTCTAACGAATTAAAAGGAAAAGTTCACTTAATTTTTTGTCATGATTTTACAGGGAATAATTTTCAAAATTTTTCACATTTCTTTTTTTATTTTTTATTACCTTTCAACTAATTTTTAGTGTTTCTGTGTGTTGTTAATTAAAAAGAAAAATGTTAAGGCTGCTGATCATAACATTTTTAGCTTGTACAACAAAATATCTTCCTGATATTTAGTATGCAATCACCCATATACAAAAACTTTCTTTGGGAAATCACTTAATGAAAGTTACTTAAGCGTTAAATCTGCCTTAATCTGAAATAATAAACAAAACTCTTTAGCAGTGATCATGAAACTGAAAATCATTTAAAGCTAAAGAAAAACGAATTGGTTGCTTTGAAGAACTTTACACAATGGGGATTGTTACGGGTCTCGATTCGACTTCGAAATATCTTGTGTGTTTCTTTAATCTAGTACAATATACGAAGTCGTTTCGAGAACCGTAATAAGGTCCAATAAGAAGATAATCAACAACAGCATGTGTAAAAAATTGGTGTTGCCGTTGTTGTTTTTCAAAAATAGACTAAAATAAACTTAAAACTATTGAGAAATTAGTGAAAATTTAAAAATATTTTGAAACTATTTCAAACTTTTACTTAATTAAATATAAATTGATAAATGGAAACAGTTTTACTTAAAACGAAAGGAAAAAAACTTAGAAAACTTTATTTTAAATGAAAGTTTCTTAAACTATTTTTTCTATATCAGAATATAATTCAAGAATTTATTTAGATAAAATTTTGTAATATATGTATGTATTTTTTATATAAGAAAATAGTTAAGAAAACCAAGTGTAATCTTTCAGAAACTTTTTGTGTAATAATAATAAACCTCCGTCTTAATTAGTTTTCTTTAAAATATTATTAAAACTTTATATGGAAAATGTTAAAGAAAGTGTAGCTACACTCTGTGTACATTCAATTTTTTTGTAAATTTACCTAAATAAGAAATGTAATAGAACCGCAATAAATTCATAACTTGTATTTCTAATTAAGTTACAAAAACTTTAAATTCTAAGCATTATTACTACAGTCTGTACTTATGAACATTTATGTACTTTGTTATTAGGAAAATGACGCAATAAAAAAAATAAAACAAAAAATATCTTTTTGCAAGTTTAGAAGAAAACAAGGGGGAGGTATTTGTCAGTTTATGCATGACACACGTTAAAAACTCACCTAATTGAACGTAAATTTTTTGTTATGCTGTAAAAATTTAGCTTGCGAATATGCACTTGGGTCCTGAAAGGTTTGGTTTTTTTTTTAGAAAAACGTACAACTTTTTGTAATTTTAACTGCCTAACCCACGATATCGATCGCTTGTTTTTAGACGTAAAAAACCTATCTTGCGTTCCAATAACCGATTTTATTTAACTTATTGTTTACTGGAAGAAAAGCTAAACAAATAAAGAAAATCGGTTATTAGTGGAACGCAAGATAGATTTTTTACGTCTAAAAATCAAGCGATCGACACCGTTCGATATCGTGGATTAGGCAGTAAAAGCACTCGACGAATTTTACAACGAATCATTTAAATAACTACACACACCATACGATAATTTAATTTCAAACAATTTCTTTTAGAGAAATTATAAGTTTTATTATTAAAGAAAACAAGTTAATTGCAGTTCCATAAACTATAACTACAAAAAATAATTGAATGTGAAATTTACAAACTAATAAAGAAACAAATTGGGATTTTAATGCATAAGTAATTGTGCCATTAAATTATTATCATCCGAATTAGAAGAGGCGGCGGCATGTAGACCAGGTCCACTTTCAAGAAATTCACGTAGTTCATTTTCTAAATCACCACCAGCTGTAGCTGAAACATCCTCATCGATATCCATAGAAAGCGATGATGATAAATTATTACCTCCATCTTGCTGGGCAGTTACCGTAGACGTTGTGGCAGGTTGGGCGCTTGTAAATTGTATGTTGGGTAAAGAAACAGGTTGTTGTAAAATTGCAGGCACCTGTAAACGTTGCTGCGGTTCTGGTGGAGGTGGCAAGCCAACTAAAAAAGAAAAAGCAAATTTTAAGTTTATATGGCGGCAATTCCATTTAATAAGAGACCACCTACCGAATGACAATCCCATGGCTCTTCTTAAGGCATAAGGATCAGTTACAGTTGATGGCGGCAGTTTTTTGACCACATCAGTTAACTGCTGTGTAATTTGCTGGGCTAATTGTGTTTCCTCTTGTGATGGTGGCTGCACCATTCCCAAATGCTGAGGCAATGGCTGAGACAGACGTTCATGTTGCGTATTTCTTAGCTTGTCAATCAAATTCAGATTATTACTCAAATGTTCTTGCAGTCTTCGTGTCAATTCGAAATTCTTCATTTCCTTTTCAACGTCATCCAAAAATTCCACTTTAATTCCCAAATCATTTAATGTTCGCAGGCGATTAAAATCAATGCGTGTATTTTTATATTTCTCATATTCCTTCTCAATTTCTGCTCGAGTTTCGACGCTGGCGGAACTATCAACCACTGGGCCGGTATTGTTAAAACATTTAAGTGCTTCTTGCTGTTCGTAGTTTTGTACTTGTAGATCGTAGAGATCTTGCATTCCCTTGGAATGTTCGCCATTAGTTAAAATATCGAGTACGCCATTGGCCAACATGGTAGCATAGGAGGAATCTTTGGTAAATTGTAATATACTTTCGGCATATTCAGTACCAGTAGCATCACCATAAGTTTCCAATACCAATTGCGTTTCGTCCTTGTTGAGTGTGGAAAAGCGTGAGTCGAATGTGGGAGCAAAGGAAGCAAATGGACCATAGTTTAAGGGTTTTACCATTTTTGCTTCATTACGTTTATCTTCACGATAGCCCTGAACTTGACTTGAACCTGTCTTAAGTTTTCCAACTAATTCACCTAGAGACACAACTTTCTCGGGTCCTTCATTTTCGTCTTTCGTTAACAAGTTTAGCGAAGTAGATCCATCTTTATTTTGCCTTAAGAAACCCATTCTATTGGCTCTTTCTTTAGCAGATAAACGCTTTTTAGCTGCTTGAGCCGCGCCTTGTACTTGAGCTAAAATCTCCTCTGAAGTTAAATCGTCTACATAGGGTTCAAAGCGAGACTTCGGTTGCTTCTCCAAACGTATGGCTTTGCGTTTTCTTTCCTCTTCAAGTTGAGCGGGAGTCAGAGATTCTTCTGTACCGGTCGAAGCGCCTTCATCGGCCGAATCAGCCATGGCATGATGATCGTAGGCTAAAAAATCACCATGGTTTTGTACCAATTCAAAACCTAATTCCTTTGCTGTAAGTTCCCGCATATAACCGGACAAAGGCTTGAGACTTCTCATCAAACTATCGGGAGCCAAGTGTTTTGTGCCAACCTGAAGTAGACGTTTTGCTGCCTTGTGATATACGGTGTCGACATGATTGTAGCGTATTGCATTTTCGCACATCAAACGAAAGTCATAGGTGAATTCTGTTAAGGTACTATAATCATTGTCGTCAATTTTCTGTCGTATCGTCGAAAAATCCATAGGCTTAGTGATAATCTTAGAATAACCGGGTGCTATATCATCGGTTACGGGCCAAGCAAAGAATTGATGAGGATCTCGTTTTTCCAAGATACGCAAAAGATGCTCAAGCAATTTGTTAAGTGGTGATTTTTGTTGTTTTAATTTCAATACACATGTGCGAGGTTCTCGGCCTGACTCACTCGATGAACTAGGAGTTTTAGGTGCTTCCAGTTGTTTGGGTGTAAGTGCCGCGAAAGAACTTGTACCGCCTGGTGTTGATGCTGGTGTGAAGGCCGAAGGAGATGGTATCATCAACTGAAAAGTAAAGTGAAACAATTTCAACATATTTGTTAGGCTAAAGCAGCTTTTGAGAACTGGTAATTTCTAGTTTTTATATCTATCATTTTCGAAATTGTTTTTCTTACCTCTGTTAATGGTTTTGTTGGACTTATACCGCCAATACTCTCAACGGGACTCACTGGGATTGAGGCACATGGCGATAAAACGCTACTGCCTATAAAAGGAACGCTAGATGTCGGTCCCATAGATGTGCTATGTATAGACGAAGATGACGGTGAAACCACAACTGTGTCATCAGTTTTCATGGGTACTATTGGTTTAGAAACTGGCCTACATGATGGCGAACTCTCGGTCGTCATATTAGCATAGAAAAGTATATTCTCCGGTAGTGGTTGCGAGTTATCATCATCCATGAAACTAAAACCGTCTTGACTACTATCACCATCCGCAGTCAAGGCAATATTTGAAGGCGGACCGGCCACCATTACCTTGGGACTACGTTGTATTTGAAATGACGAACAGCCGGGCAATGATTGAGAATCCTGACTTGCGATTAATGTTATATCTTCAATTTGTTCTACTGACGATGCTTCACGTCTCGGACTTTCACTTATGTATCGCTCGCTTTTATCACGTTTCTTCTCCTTGTGATGTTTGTGTTTCTTCTCACGATCTTTTTTCTTCTTCTTTTTCTTAGATTTTTTATGTTTTTCGCGATATTCTTCCAAGTCTTCCAACATCAAAGGACTGCTGCACATAGCCTCAGCTGCCGTAGGAGGTCCGGCTACGGTGGAAGTCAGAGAACAGCCATCTCCAGAGTATTCTGGTGTATTATTCGGTCCAACTTTTAGAATCAATTTTAATCCTCTTTGGAGATTAGAGGGATCTGTATTATGGCTGTATTCTATATTTTTTAAAAACATAATTCGATTATTTTTATTTACTGTCTGCAAAATTGTCGTCTTGCCGTGTTGTGATTTACTCACCTTCATATCTTTCCCTTCTTTCTAGTTTGTGTTTTTTATGTTTCTTTGAAGAACCCATTACACTAATTACAGTTTAAACTAATGTATTTTTATCAATTACTTTAAATTATTTTTTTTTTTTTGTGTTTTAATCTTTAATGGCAAGCTAAAATAGCATAGTGCCAGGTTCTTCAACATATACGTGATTCAAAAATAGACTTTAAATTATTTAATTTCTAGAAGATATATTATAATTTTTCACAAAGTAAGCTATGACGCTCTTGCCGCTTGTCTGACACTGTTAGTTGTAAAAAGTAGTACTGACTGATATTGGGTTGGGAAAACTACAACCATGCATTAAAATCTGAGATGATACATAATCCGGGCGAATTCAGCACTGGTGCCAAATTTAAAGCGAATATATAATGAATTCGCCTTGGCATAATTATTTTACGTCATCAATTCGCCTTGTTAGAAACCTTTACACACGGCGAATTAATACCATGCCTTGGGACGTAGTAAGTAGTTGTGGAAAATAAGATATACAGATCTACATTTACTTACATATGTATATATAACAAAACTTTAATTTATCGATTCTTAAAAACCACAAAAAAACAATTTAATTAGTTAAGGATTTTGCAAAATTTTTTCACTTTTGATCACATTTTTTACAAGTTTTAGAGCTTATCAGAGCATGACACTCGCAATAAGTCTTTTTGTTGCTCAGTTCTCTAAGGCAGCTATTAACACGGTGCTGTAAATCATCCAATGAATGGCGCGCAGCGAAAATATCTTGTTCCAAAGATCGGCGATCTTTTGTTAGTTCTTTGTGTTCTTTGATCATGTTCTCTAGATCATTTTGTCTTTGTATGGCCGCTATCATTCTTTTGTGGTTTTCATAGCTTATATATTTTGATGTGGTCCCAGTGGGTTTGTGCTCACTTTTCTTCCGCTTATCGCTACATAGAACTTTCATACGAGATATACTATTATTTTTGCACTCGATATTAGCTAATAAACTATTAATAATCCTGTTGGGCTCCTTCCCGTTATTAGAAACAACTTTTTTCGGTGAACTTAACTTTTCTTTTGAAAGATTCGGTGTAATTGATTTTGGTTTCGTTTTTAAAGATTTTGTAGAATATTGTTGTTCTAAACGTTTGTGAACACTGGACACAATATTATATATTTTCCCATCCAAATTAAGACGTTCCTTGGCTTGTTTTATTTTCGCTGCTTGTTTTTCTGCTTCGTAATAGTCTTCTGTATTAACTTGAGTGACATTAAAAAATTTACTTTCCTGATGGCCGAGTAAATTTTTATTGACCATTTGGTTGAAATCTAAACGGTTCATTTTTATTATTTTTTTATTTATCCGAAAAAATACACTTAAAATTTTGAGTTTCAAATAATGTAAGAATTTATTTGATTGTTCTAAAATAATTTTTTAATATTTTTATTAGAAATTTGTCATTTTAATGAAAATTTGAAAGAAAAACTTTTTATATATGAGAAATTGTTATATATTTTAACAGTGCACAGTGGGTAATATTAAAGTGTAGACAACATTTTTCATATATAATCCTCGTAACTTATGAATGGCTTAAAAGATCGGAATCAAATTCGCAACATTCTAAAGAAAATAGACTCAGCTAGATGCAACCGGGATGATGATTCGGCTTGCTAGATATTGATAACTTTCGAAAATACTGTTTATAACTACTGA
Source organism: Lypha dubia (assembly GCA_947311025.1). NCBI lineage: Eukaryota > Metazoa > Arthropoda > Insecta > Diptera > Tachinidae > Lypha > Lypha dubia. The sequence goes on along the minus strand of OX371261.1, from coordinate 41,627,094 downwards.
ACCGATTAAATCTATCAACTCTCATCAACTCTTAAAATTAAAGAAAAACAACGTCGACTGCAAATGGTTTAATTAAAATCGATAAATTCGTTCGAGAGATATCGTTGTCGTAAAATTTCAAACAACCGTATCCCATTTCACTTTTATATTCATTTTTGAAGTTTCTTCTAGGTGCACCAGTATATCTTAAAAAAGACAGAAATCAAAAGTTTTAAAATATCCCAAACTGAAAAAAATAAATTTTTTGTGTTCCAAGGAAAAATTTCAAAATTGCCCCTAAATTTATAAAAATTCCCCAAATTTAAAAATAAAAATGGCTCCAAAAAATAGGAAAAAGGGTCCCAAAGTTCGTGATGTTGCTTTTAGTTCAAAATTTTTGTGGCCATTTTTCAAATTTGGTTTGTGTCCATTTCTCATAGAGCCATATTTGATCATAATCAACAGAATACCATCATCAGTAGACTTTAATCTTATTTTGTAAAGGGTGGAATACTTTCTTTTGCGACTGTTTGCAAAAAAACTTTAGTTCGCCGCCGCAATATGTTTTATTAAAATAAAACCCGTTATTTTTACTACTTACATGCCAAATTTTATCAACTAGCGTGCAGATCAGTTCAGAAGAAATAAAATAAAAAATAAACATTAAAATTGGAAGATCATGATAATATATCAATTATTTTTAGTAGCACTGATCGTGAAAATAGTAAGTGATATTTACAAGCTAATTAAAGCTATTAATATTATAATTATTTTTTTTTATTTATTATCTTAAAGTGTTACGCGGAATTTATGGAAATTTTCCATCCTTTTAATCCAGTCTCACCGCCTTTGCTGCCATTATGTCCCCACATACCACAACCTGAACCCATTTTACAAAATATTCCACAAATCGTCGATTCTCAATTACTTTTGGAGACTAATACAACTCTGCAAGAGACTAAAGATAATTTGAAATTCATTTTGCCCTTCTTGGACATGGAGATAGAAAGTGATCGCAACTTGCATGTTTTGCAAGAAGTGCAAAAGCAACAAATCTATATTTTACATGGCCATGAACTCTATCAGTTGTTTATAAGTCGTCAAGAGAAGCGATTAAGCTTAGTGGCTGCGTTGCAAGGGAGTGTACTTCAAGAGGAACCCTTGGGAGCCCAGGTACACACATACATATGCACATTCAAATACATCTGTAGTAGTTTATTTATGTGTAGTCATGTTTTTTAATTGCAAAGTATTTTTACTCAGATTATCTTTTGGCAAGGCAACTTCATATTAGTTATTGCTTTGGCGGAACATCTAGAGATCTATCAGTTAGCCGAAAATGTTCTAATACAGCGAGCGGAGGCTGTAAAAGATCCTGCAAAAGTCTTAGATCCAGTTCCTGTTTTTGAAGACATTCAACAGCTGACTTTAACAGGGCGATTTCAAAAGTTATTTTTATTTTCTCCCTCTGCAGATCGTATCATGATTGTAGCCGCTGTTAATTTTAGCAAATTATATGGAAAGTTGAGGTAAGTAGCTTCTAGTTTTATAATCTTTTTAATTTTTCAATTTTAATAACGAATCCGATTTCATAATATTTGGGCCACAGATTTTATGTAGCACCACAATTTTGTTTTGAAATATTCGCACATACGTGTGTGCATAATTAAATAAAAAACTAAAGTTTTGAGATTTCGAAATATTACAACACACTTTTATTCAAAATTGTATGTAAATATGAAAGTTATCTTCAAATATTTAAAGGCGGCAAGATCATCTTACAGCATTGCCTAAGCATATCACGTTGGACCAGTGGAAAAAGGAGCGAAAAAATAAAAACTATTAAAAATTGCGTCTGAAAACCTCGAAAATTCCCCAAAAAAAATATATGAAATAATCCCAATATTGGGATTTTTTGTTATTACTTTCGGGATTATTTTCTTAAACATATTAAAATTATATTATGCAAATTTTAGTGATTGCATTTAAGAAAAAAACCTTAAAATTTATATCTTTATTCCATCAAGAACGAAAAATTTTAAGAAAAACATTTCTCTTTGCTGTGTTCAATTAACGAAAAAACTTATGTACATACATACAAACATATGTATGTATGTATATTTAGATCGAGTATGTATTTTTTCAAATTTTAATAATTTGTATATAATTTCGAAATACAACCATTTGGATTCTATCAATAAATTAACATTGTGATGACTGACATAAGGGGCTGTGCACATATTACGTAACGCTGTTTTCAGAGATTTTGTACCCCCCCCCCCCCCCCCTTGTAACGCTTTTTACTAATTTTTCAGTGCAAAATTTCGAATCCGTAACAAATCTTAAACCCCCTCCCCGCCCAAACGAAGCGTTACGTAATATGTGCACAGCTCTTAAAAGGGTTTCAGAAAGGTGATACTAAAAATCTTTTATCTCTCAAATTTTAGGCAAAAAATTCTCACTTAGATAGGAAATTATCGAGTTAATGCAAATAAAATATAAAACAATTTTTTCCATAAATCCCGCAATTCCCAAAGAAATTTCCAAAAATCCCAAAAATGGGATATTTTAACATTTTCACCGTATTTTTCTAATTTTTCGCCAGGTGCAATCAATATATTTGGAAATCCTTAAAAGCATGCAAGGCCTTCAGGTAGCATCATACATTTTTTTATTCCAGCAATTTTTAGACCACAAACCTTAAAATTTATATTTTCAATATCGATTTTAACGTTCTGGTGCCCTCAATTACGAGAATTTAATAAAGAAAATTATGTACGATATTCTCTAAGTACAACCTTTCAAATAGTTAGAAACAGGGGAGGGGGTAGGTATTTTTGCAAATGTTTTTATAATATCCAAATAGTTAACGCAATTGTTTTTTTGTGCTGGAAAAACTGGGAAAATCAGTCCTTTTTCTAGTTTCAGTAAAGCTCCGCATAATTTTTAAATGTATGTATGTACTTTAATATGAATACCAACATATAAATCCATAACTTGAACTTCTGTAAGTCTTGTAGGTCTATTCCATAATATGGAATTCACCATAAGTTAAAGTACGAGTATATTTCGGGATAATAGTGATTCAAATTATGGTTGGTTAAGGCCGTGCCGCACTATCCTACACAGTCGCGCGATTTGCAAAATATGACATTTGTGCTAAAAATGTATAGTAGTGTGGACTAAAACTGCAATTGTGTGACAGATTTTTTGGCAAGTCGTGCGATTTGTAAAATTTTATGAAAATTTTCATAATATGATAGTTTTCATGCGATCAGAGGAGTATTTATTGTCCACCAGATGTTTTGGCATCAGATTTGTGTGATAGTGTGGCACCTACAACACCATTTTGAAACGATTTTTTAAAGTCGGTCAGATTTTTGCAAGATTTTCCTGTGAATGAATCGTACGATTGTGTAGGATAGTGAAGCACGGCCTTTATTGAACAAAGTAACTCTTTGTTTAAAAACTGAATAACAATGAAGTAGATGAAAGAAAGTATTTAGATACCAAGATGTGGGTGGTAGATTAGGAAACATTTTCGTATATAGTGATGCGTAGAGCAACAGCTTACTTTTCTGCACATCAAAAATATGTTCATTCATATATTTAGATACAACCAGCTAACATTTTTTCTCAAACTCGTTCAGAAAGTCTCGAAAACAAAAGTGTTTGCAATAGTGCTGGCAAAGTATTAAGTAATGAGTACCGAGTATAGAGAATTTGGTAGTTTTCTCGAGTACTTAAAAGTATTTGCTTAATACTTCTAGTGTTTTATTTCTGTAACTAAATCCAAGGAAAATTTAAAGGTCGATATGAAACGCTGTGATAAATTATTTATAACTTCACCTAGAAGCTCACCTTTTGAAAGTATCAAGTAGTAATTTAAAGTGGCAGAAATTTCAAGCACTAGTTTACAAATTAATCTCCTTTTGCTTAAATTGTACACAAGTGGTAAAATTAAATTTTTCATTTTAATGATCAAATGTCCAAATATAAATTGTTAGTAAATACACACATACATATGAATATATTAAATTTAGTTTAAAAACGAAAAACGCATATGATTTGCACTAATGGTGTTTTCTTTTCTACAAAAAATGGTATATCTCCATGCAGAAAATGTACTTTCGTGTTCGTTTCTTAAAAATGTTTTGCTCTCTAAAAGGGCAGTGTGTTTGATTCTACAAAAATCGCCCTCACTAAGGGTGGAAGGCATTGCACTTTTTGCCCCGTAAAAATCGACAGTGTTGATAGTGCCCTGTAAAACTTTGCTGTCAGCTGTTGAAAACAGGGCGTTCCACTTTTTCATAAGTTGTGTTCACTTCTACTGAAATAACAAGCTGCATTATTACAGGGTTGGCAAGACATTTTATTTATGTGCCTTTAAATAAGGTGCCATTTTGTGTGTAGAAAAGAAAACGCCATTAGTATGGAATACAATATTCTATCATAGCGTAGAGCTTATAAGGAATTTTGAGAGTCGCATAGAAGGCACTAATGCATATCTTATATTGAAAATATGTTATTTAAGACCACGTGATATGCAAAGTAAAAATCAAACAAAGCACTTAGAATCTGGATGGTATGTAATTTTGGTATGCGTCAGTTTGAAAATCGTTTGAAAAATTTATTTTTGATCACAGTTAAATTGAAACCTATGGGCAAAAAATGAGTTTTGGAGAAAAACGATTTTGAAGTTAACAAGTTAATTTTGAAACGTCTGAACGCTTTAATAGCTCGAAACCCGCTATAAGGGGGTTTTGGGGGTCGCTGATTATGAATCTGGTATTGGATTTTGAAAATTCAAAATGGCTGACCCCCGAAAGGCGAGTTTAAAGTAAATTAGATCAATTACAAAAAATTTTGTTACATCGGGTTCTTTTCTTTTCTTATTAAAGGTGTATTTTAAAGCTTACTTATGACAAAAGTAATGCAGTTAGAAAACTGCAGTTTGCTGCATTAAAAAGAGCGTATTGTCTAGTTTAAGAATCACCAAAAAAGTAAAAATCGATTTTTTCATCCATAGGTCCCATTTAACTGAAACTGACACACATGATTAATTAATTTATTTACGGAATTAACTACTACTGTGTAGTTTTAAATTTTTATTAAATTAATTAATTGCAATTTATTTTTTAGAAATAATTTCTTCTATGCAGGTTATGTTTATCATTTATTGAGAGAGAATTTGCAAAATATTTGATTTAAAATATCCATTGGAATTTATATTAAAATTATATTGATATTTGAACCCACTACAGCTCATTTAGAAGTATGTACTCGTATGTGTGTATATGGCAAAACGACATTGTTATGTATTATGTGATGTATGGAATACCTATGAGAATGTTTTGGAAACTCTGTTGATTGTCTGGTAAATAAAATTTTTATTTTGATGTTGTAAAATTCGCAAAATAAATGCTTACTAAGTACATGATACATAGTGCGGATTGACATGTTTACTAACATATTCAAAAGCATCCATACATACATACAAAAGAATGTATGTGTGTATGTATTAACTGTTATTAAAAACTTCCCCCGAAGTTTCAAAATAACAAAACATAGATATATTAGAAACCATCGGAATCACATCAAACACATTTTTTGCGGTTGAATAAATATTTAAAAATACAAAAAAACTTATAGTAGTAAAAGATTCCAAAAAATATAGATAAATAAAGAAATAAATAGGAATCTTTTTTGTGCACCAAAGGAAAAGAGAATCTACCCAATCACAACAATAAAAAATATAATAATAAAAAATAACTGCGTAAAACTATTGAAATTTATACTGAACATACGAATCAAACTAAATTGTTAAAATATATAAATTCATTAATTAAACAATGAAATTAAAGAAATTAACTTGAAACCATTAGGCTTATATACATACATATGTACATACATATGTGAACACTATATAGAGTTGTAAAAAATGGAAACAAAATTTCATATTGAATTTGCTGAAAGAGTACAATAATGAATATACACATACATGCATATAGTAGAGGAGTATGGATATGTATGTATTTATGTATCGATGAGTTTTAAAATACGCATAAAATTTTTAACATCAACAAAATCGCACAAGTTTTGGAATTGTGTATGTGATAATATTATTCATACACACTTTTAATCAAAAACATAACGTACCCATCGCGCAGCGCAGTCATATACATACATACATCCAATGACACCTTCAACATTAACAAAAGCAACAAGTGTGAAAAATTTACTTAACATACACACAGGCAGGAAACTGAAATTAACTTTGTGTTATTAAACATGTGTTTAGTAAAGAAACATCCGTTACAATCAAAGTAGTACAAGTTCAATCACAATAGCGTTACAATAACAAAAATTAAGTTTGAATTAACACTAAACAAGCAAAAGTAGTGAAGATTCAGCATAAAACAAATACAATCAGATCCAGAGAGTGTCATGTTAAATAATGCAGTTTGAAAAAAATTTTTAAAATTCTATATTTTTTTAGTACATAAAAGAAACATTTTTAAATAATTTCAACACCAAAGAAAGTTGCAGTAACGCAGATATCAAATTTTAATTAAATTTTTTTATCAAAATGATCAAAATGGAAGCATTGAAAAGAAAACTCGCCCAAATCTTACGATTCATGACGAAAATGCACTTTTACATTTTAAATAATAAAAATGCCACCAATGCCGATTTACACGTACGTGCCGTCGAACTTGATGCAATCTATGAAAAATATAAAGATTTACAAGATGAACTTGATGCTTTATGCAAAACTTATGAGGAAGTGCAAATTGAAAATAAGAGAAGAAATGAAATTGAAGATTTCTATTTCTCATTGAAAGCCATTTGGTTTTGTCACAGTGAGAGTAAATTTAGCAACAACGTTTTAGAAAGTCTTCAGGCAGACACACCGGATAATACACTGAATGATTTAAATAACTCAATTAAAACAATAATAAAACAGCTGGCAACAATTACACCAGTCCTTGAAAACTTATCAGCTACTTTGCTGAATATCAGCAATATGCAGTGTAGCCATAAAGAATCAGAGTTACGTGTAGCACCTTTGGAAATGCCTAGTTTTGATGGTGATCTTTGCAATTGGATAAAATTTCGAGACTTATTTAAGACAATGATCGATTCAAACACAAACTTGTCGAATATTGAAAAATTGCAATATTTACAAACAAAAGTGACTGGTGAAGCGTCAGTCATGATAAAACATTTTCCTCTAACAAATAACAACTACAACAAAGCTTGGAATTTATTAATGGAAACTTACGATAGACCAGATTTAATACAAAATCATTATATTGATTTACTTTTTAAGCAAAAATCATTAAAAAACGCTAGTTTGGGAGAATTTAAAATATTTTACAACAATACACTGGAATATTACAATGCATTAAAGATTATTAATACAACGATAGAATCATGGGATCCTCTTCTATTGAATCATATTGAAAAGAAACTAGACTCGGATACAAGAATATTGTGGCACAGAGCGAAAAAAACTGATAAAATACAAACATTTCCAAAATTCATTATGTTTTTGAAACGACGAATGCTTGAACTTGAAGTAACTCAACATACGAATAGTTGTGGAGAACAGAAACGCAACAGAAATATTTTATCTAAGATGTCACTATGCAGCACAGTGCAATTCTGTCCTGTTTGTAATAATAATCATTTTTTATATAAATGTCCACAGTTCCGATTATTTAATGCAAATGAACGGAGACATGTCGTTTGGATAAATAATCTTTGCTCGAATTGTCTTAGAGGTGGGCATTTTTGTAAGAATTGTAAATCGGGTTTGTGTAGAATATGCAATCGAAAACACAATACGTTATTGCACAGCTAGAGATTATAATTGCTTTGCTACGTTTTTCTTAACAAATATTGAAAATGTAGAAAATATGCAAATGTTTTGGTTCATTTCTTTTTTTTTTAAATAAAAAAGATTATGTACTCGTTCTCAATAAGTAAATACTAAGCTTAATATATACATACAGCCATGTCATAGCACTCAATTCCGAACGAAAGTGGTTTCAATTCCGAAAGTTGAGTCTTTATAGAAAACGAATAGCCAACAATTTGTAATCAAATCATTTTTAAAAGTCTAAATGGAATTCACAATGAACGTTTCCACTAACTTAATTTGTTGTAAACAATAAAAAACATGCATAATCTTAGGATCGACAGTATTGTGAGCTTTGCTAACAAAATCAATTTAATCAAACGTGTATGTGTATAAAAAACTTGAACACTGTAAAACCGAAATACAAAATAAACGGAATCTGAAGACTGTAAATTAATATTGATCGGAATACAATTACGAAACTAAAATGATTTCGATCGGAATGTGTGATTTGGTCGATTAAGTTCAAAAAAGTATGTATGTATATCGTTAACATGAAAAAAGGTCCCAATGAAATATCGGTCCCAAGCCAAAATGTTAAAAATGGCCCCAAATTTTTGTATTGAACACAACACAACACCACGAACTTTGGGGCCATTTTTTCCTATATTTTGAAACCATTTTTTTATATTTTTATTTTTAAATTTGGGCTAAATTTTTTATTAGACTTTTAAGAAAAAAAAAAAAAAAAAAGACGTGTGGCACTCGGGTACTGCCGCGGTAGAGCTATTGCATAGCATTTTTTATCAACTTAAGCAACTTCAATTTCAGTTTTCTAGCTATACTGGAAGTGCCCCATACAAAGAAGGGCACCCTAGTCTCCCCAGGTAAAAAGTGCCTTACCTTAGTATCCTATGTCCTTCTACTGGTTCTAAGCTACCTGCCCACCAATTTTCAGCCAAATCTGTTCAGCCGTTCTTGAGTTATAAATAATAGTGTAACTAACACGACTTTCTTTTATATACATATATATAAATCCCCTCAAAAGCCCAGAAATCTCGGAAAATTTCCCGGGAAAAGGTGGCAATACTAGACGGGAATTCCCAAAAACTTGGACAAAAATCCTCTCGAATTCGCGGAAAATTTTCCGGAAAAAGTGGCAACACTGGAAATTTAAAAAAATTCCAAAGAGGCAACACTGTATAGTAATTTTTTCGTTTCGAAAACAAATGACAGTTTTTTTTCCAGGTTTTTTCGTTTCATAAACAAAATTTCTTGATTTGGTCGCATCAAAGCCCGCGATAGAAGCTATGCAATAGCTTAATAAAAATATTCTTAAGCAAAAATGGCCCCAAACTAAATATGAAAAAATAACCTCAAAGTTGAGGAAAAATTAATTTAAATTTACAAATAAAAATATTAAAAATGACACCAAAGTTTTGTATTGAAAACAATAGCAGAAAATTTGGGACCATTTTCCCAATATTTTGAGACCACTTTTCAGTTTTAGTTTTTTATTTTGGTGCCATTTTTCATTTTCCAATCTCACGTAACTTTTCATTTTTTGAAAACACAAAGCCCCAAAGTCCCAAAACCAAAAATTAAAAATGAACCAAAACTAAACTAATAATATAAGTCAATGTTGTGCCAATGTAATTTAAATGTTAAATAAACAATATAAGAATGTCAGGTAAATAATGTGTATTTTAATGTAAAGAATATGTAAATGTCATTTAAACTATGTATATATATACATATCGCACTTGATCAACAAGATTTATCACAAAGAAACATAGAACTGTATTATTTTTTGGCGAAAGGATACAGAAAATTATTTAAAATTATTACATTGGGTAGATATGACCACGGCATGCACATCGATTACTTGCAGAATAAGAAATTTAATCTTTGATCAAGTAAGATATATGTATACAAATATGCTATATAAACAATTTGTAAGTTATATAAACAGTGTAGATATCTCTTGTAAACAATATATAAATATAGTGTAAATATTTCTTAAATGTCATTTGTATAACATATTTGAGGGCTCTTCTATTATTACTTAACGGCCTTAGATTAAAAACTTTATACTTCAAAATTGTATAAAAAATGTTACGAAAAAGAGGTTAACACACATTATAGATTTATGTAAAATGTAAATGATACGTTAATGCAAAATAACCGCTGTGTAAAAATCATGTCACAGATTTCAATTTCGATCGAAAGTGGTATCAATTCTGAAATTCGAGTCTTTAGAAAGTGAAAAGCCAAAATTTTATTTGTAATCAAACCACTTTTAAAATTCAAATTGGAATTGACAATGAATTTTTCTACAACCTTTATTGGTGGTAACCAGTAAAAAAACGTGCATACTTCTAGGAGCGTGAGTAAAATAAGCTTTGTATGACAATGAAAAAGCTCAATGTGAGCTTTGCTAGTAAAAACAATTTAAAACTACGCTTATGGGTATAAAAACTTATCACTGTAAATTCAAAATAAGCGAAATCTGAAGATTGTAAATCAAAAACGATCGCAATACAATTACGGGATTGAAACCACACCGATCGAAATGTGTGACTTAACCGAATGTTTAAATGAACTGTACTGCACCAAGCATTTTCGTTTTTATTATCTGAATCGGTCTGGTCTATTCGATCAAAATTAAGATTTTGAGATATTTTGCAAAATATAATAAAGGGTGTTTTTTTTTATAGAGTGTCAAAACTTTTATTTAGCATCACTGCTTTATTTGAGCACCCATTTAACTGCTGATAGTTGCTTTTTGTTTAGTTTGCTATGAAATTTCATTATGAATTGACTTACACCAGAGCAACGCGTGCAAATTGTTGAAATTTTTAATCAAAGTAATTGTTTTATTCGTTAAACACATCGTGCAGCGGGCGCTTCAATTGATTTACTCAAAGAAACTTTTGATGAAAAAGTAATTTCACGTAATAGCCCAAATAATCTGCCACCAAAATCGTGTGATTTAACCCCATTAGATTATTTTCTTTGGGGTTATTTTAAGTCACTTGTCTACGTCGATAAACTACAAACAATTGAACACCTAGAAATCCACATTCGGCGAAATACGGCAGCAAATGCTGCCACATGGCAGAAATCATATTTAAACATTAATTCCATAAAATATTCTTTTCAATAAAGCCCATTCCATTGATATTAAAAAAAATATATTTCCTTGTTTTATTATAATTTAAACTTGAGTCACTCTATAAAAAAGCACCTTATATAAACACAAAACTAAAAAGGACTTTAAACAAATTTTATGATAAAATACATATATCTGCTCATCTTCTAACGCATACTATAATATAAAGCTTGTTGTTGTATTGGGTTTTACTGAAATAAATAAAGATATGAAAATAAACAAGCTTTTGTCTTAAGAAATTAATTAAAACATTCTTAAAATACAAATATAACATGTAAAATATTTGAAAAAAAAATCAGTTTGTAATAATTTTCTAAAATAAATACTAAATAAAATATAACATTTTATTCAAGTAATACTAAAGAATTTACTATATTTACTAAATAACTTATGTGATCCAAAAAGGTTGTTTTACAATCCTTCAACATTTTTATCAGAAGAACTGTAGGCTCAAACTTGCTCATATATTTTTATTTCAGTGATCAAGTGTCCACTGTGCAAATAAAATTTATACAGATTAAGTTGAGTTTGAATACGAAAAGCGCGAATATTTCGGCCATAGAACAGAACCATGGTATAATAAATAAGGTAGTCTTGTTCCTAAAACAAATACTACGTCACAAAAACAACAGGCATTTTGTTAGTGTAAAATGTTTTCTGTGTGTCAAAATCAATGAAACAAGCCGATCGCTTCGAAGCCGGATATCATCGCCGCTTTTGTGAATTCGAGCCGCTGCCAAACACATCGATTTTTACTGCTTTTACAGGTATTTCGGCTGTTAAAAATGCATTTTTAGGTTAAAGTTTCTTAATGTGATATTAGACTTTTCTTTACAGCATTTTTTTTTTATTTTATATATAAAAATTCGAAATAAAATTTTATTCATCACCGACTGGTTGAAATAAATTTTTTTGCTTAGACGCCGCTATAAATTTTTAATCAGCTTGTTGCTCTGCTACATTTAATTTGACATTTATAAAACAAAAATATTCTTCTACAGCAGGCGGGACGACTTTACCTGTTTTATTATACCATGGAACAGAACAAAATGTTTAATTATAAGGATTTTTGAGAAGCGTATAGTATGCACTAATGCGAATATTTGCTATTTGCTATTTTCTAGTTCTAAGTTTCTAAAGGGATGTGTAGATATTAAATTTTTCCTTTGTTGCTCGAAATGTGTTAACAATGTCTATTTAATATTTCTCTGATTATTAACATTTATGAACTTTAGCCTGTATAAATATTAACAAAAATAGCTTCTGTTTTTTATATATCAAGTGATGAATAATTAATGAAAAACTAAATTTTAGACTAAATTGTTGTTCAGTTCAATTTTATTCCTTATCAAGTTTATGGGCAGTGTATTTCCCCCACAATTGCGTTTCTTTCTCGTCGGATGTTAAGTTAAATTTTGAGTTCTTAATTGGACTTGTAAAATCGAATTCATTATTACAATTCTTAGCAAATAAAAAAACCTTGGTGTTCATGCAAAATTTTAGTTCAAAAGTAATTTTATTCTCAAGCTAAAAAAATGCATTGAAAGTTTTCATTTTCATAATCAAAACTGTAAGACAAAAAATCGCTTTAATTAATTAAGATAACGTTTTAAATATTCAAATTATTTGTTGATATTTATTTATTTATTTATTTACTAGATATATCCGGTGCGCTTCGCTACCCCCTCGTTATAAAATAAAAGTCCTATTGTGAAAATTTAATGACGATCGGTCCAGTAAGCCTATATTACGATTTTTTATTTTCCTATAAAGGGGCGTGGTCCCACTCACTTTTCTCCTAGTACGTATTCCTAATTATGTCAATACTATATGTACCAAATATCATCGGCGTAGGTCAAAAAATGCCCAAAATATGGCGATTTCAATTTTTGGGTTATATGGGAGCTGCCACGCCCACTTGTCCGATAACGCCCATTTTTGTCGTGATTACTCACATTAGTAACATATGAACTATTGCAATGTTTCAAAACTCTTGCTATCACAATAGTCAAGATATATGATGTTATTCAATTTATGTGGGAGGGGCTACGCCCACTTGAAATATTAAAAGCCTAAAACCATCCTCTATAATTTCCCTTTTGAATGACACCAGTTTGGGTCAAATCGGTTGGATAGTTTCCGAGTCTATAGCGAACATGGGTACAAACATTTTTTGTATTTTATATATATAGATTTACGTATAAAAGTCTACATAAAGGTCTCATTAGTCTTGACTTTTACTTTCTGTTCTGTTCTGTGCCGTTCTGTTGTTGAATTTTTCTAGTTAAAAGTTAAGTAAAAACGTATCAGCTGTTTCTTGCAGACATAGCCGAATATACATATATTATCTGCGGCGGTGTTCACAAATTTAAAACGGCGCTTCGTCTTAATTATCAGGTTGAATAATTTTAAAGAAAATAAGTTAAAAACGTTATTTAATTAAAAAAAAAACTCTACTCACTATATATTTTTCATGAATATAATTTTTTTATATAATTTTTTTGTTTTTAATGTGCTTTAAGTCGATGGCGGCGGTGATAATAAAAATTTATCAGCATTACGAGGCAATTTTGGACCGATCGGCTTGGTTCACTGAAACAAGCAGCTGTCTCCTGCTGTCACTTACACCTGTAAGTAAAACTCTGGTTTCAACTGAATTGTCCGTAACAGAACGGAACAACTAATTGAAAATACATGTTTTCCATAAACAAAAACGAACAGCTGATACGGAACAGAACAGAAAGTCAAAACTAATTCTACCTTAATAGTTTCATACAGAATTTAGTGTCAATAAATACAAGATTATTTATCATATAAACGAATAGGTGGGGAAAATTACAAATTAACAATTTAGGAAAATTATAATATTACGCTTTATAACATTTAAACTTAAAGAATAATCAATAAGCTGATATAATTCATTAAAATTAACACAGATTCTTCTCAGCGGATCAGCATTAGCATAGTAAGTACGAAAAGTCTTGATTGAAAGAGGATGACAGTAAAGTGTTGGACGGTTGGGAACATTGAATGATATATTATTTAAGAGGAAATCAGATTGCACACCTCCATTAATGACATTCATCAAGAACGAAACATTTAGCATAGTCCTGCGGCTTTTAAGCGCTAATATTTGATGATAAGGTGGTAGATTTAATGCTGGATTCCACCGCAAGCTTCGCAATTAAAACAGAAGAAATTGCTTTTGAATAGACTCGATGTGATCGAAATGCACATTGTAAATTGGATCCCGAAAACTGTACTTAATTACCAATCCAACGATATACGAGTATAATATCTTGTACTTTGCATTTCGTATAGCATTATTTGTTATAACATTTATCAGGAGCAAAATTTTGCTATTATATACCGCAGGTATTACTGTTTTGTTACTCTTATAACATCGTTGTTAAAACAATTATCAGAGCAACGATGTCAGACATCAAATGTCATTTTCCAAAATGAAAAAGCGAGACAACAAACAAAAGCTATTTGCTGTCTCAGCCACTCCACCTTAAAATTGTGGTAAAACAGCACATGAACATTTACTAGTATTCCCCACATAGAAAAAAAAAACAACGAATTTAGTACTGTTATTCTGCTGGCGCTATGTTCATGTGCAAAAAAATCGATGGCTAATGTAGACGGCGAGTAAATAAACCATTTTCAATGTAATATATGGATTACTGCCTACTATGCGATTCTCAAAATTGCTTATAAGCTCTACGCTATGATAGAATATTGTATTCCGTACGTAGTGCTAATTATTCGCGTTTTTCAACTCAATTTAATTTACTCATATGAATGTGAGTGTACATATTGGCAAGTTTTATATCACTGATATAAGAAATTTAATTTTACCAATTTTGAGCGAATATTTTGTCTTGTAAAACACATATTCGGGGATTATAAAAAAAGGTATTTCGATGTCAAAGCCATATTCTGGTGATATTAAAGGTAAGTAAAATATAAACAACGCGATTTGTTTTTTTTTTTTTTTTGTTTACATAAAAGTGTTTTTTTTTATTTTGAAAAATAAATTCACTATGGGTATTTATTTCACAATTTTTTGGTTGGGAAAATAGAAAAAGTGTAAAATTTGATTTTTTTTTAATATAATCAATTAATTCACTTTTAAAACTCTTATTAGGCATCTTGAAAAATATTAATTCTTTGCAAATAGAGGAGAAATTTAAAAAATATAAACTTTTTTCTGAGAGTACCACAATTCCAAAAGAAATTAGGAAAAATCCCGAAATTAGTGCTTTTTACAATTTTTTTGCGTTTTTTCAGATATTTTGTACACCTTTAGGTCGTATTATCTTTTTCAAGCTTTGGAGTTTAGGAAATCGGGCCTTAAAAATTCTTTAATTAGGCAAAAATTTTGAATAAAATTTTTTTTATGACATGCTTTATTGCCTTTAAAATTGACATAACTATGGGGAAGATAAATTTGGAATTTTTTTTTATAATTTTCAAATAATTATCGCAATTGTCCTCAAAAAAAAAGAAAAAAACAAAAAAATCTAATTTTTTCAAAATTTTAATTTAAAATGCGTTTAACTTTTACATAAGGTGGATTTAAAAAAAAATCTGCGATTAACTTTTATTTTATTTTCAAAATCCCATACATTATTTTTACTCTTGCAGTAGGGAATTATAAGAAGTAACAGATAAAAGAGCAACACAAGTGGGTAAATCGTTCTGATCCTCAGATCTTTAAAATTTCTTATTTTTTGCTAAAGGATCATTACACAGTAGGTTATCTTTATTAATGAATATTATGATATTTTATGTTTGACAGTGTACTGTCTGTCGGTAGCCACAAATTAATAAAGCCTACAGGATGAGTTGTTAATGTTGTTAACTCAGTGATCGTAGGGTATGCTGTAGAATTCAGAGTGAAATGAACGTGTTGAGAAAGATACTCCTTCTGACTCTTCCCCTTTTATCCGCATTCTCCTTAATTATAATATTGTACCTTTTAATTTTTTTTTTTTGGAAATTTTAGGATTTTTGAATGGTTTAATACTTACTTCGATCCAATCGAAGAGATCACAGTACCCAGTATACATGTGGTGAATGTTATTGGTTTTGAGACAAAATACTTGGTAATCGGTCGGGTAATCAAACATCAACCGAAAGTAAGAAATAAAAAAATAAATTAAAACTTTATGCACCAAATTAAAAACTAAATACAACTTTTATTATTCCTTCCTCTTAGACCATTTTAAATGTTTACGAAATAAGTAAAATTACACCTAAGCTTTTGTCAAAACAAACTCTAACAGTAGAGTCTCACATTGTCCATATATTTAGTTACCATCAGCGTAACATGATCGTGGCTTGTTCCACTAAACAACAAAAATGCACTTCGTTTCGCCAAATGCCGGACGGACATTTTACTATCTATCGACGTCGTACATCTAAAGAGTTTGCTTTTGATCTTATGACATCATCAGCGAGATTTGTAGGCGCTATTAGACAAAATCAGGTTATGATCTTCAGCAATCATCGTTTAGATGTTTATGCCAGTTTTATATCGGATCAAATGGATGTTACAAATTTAATCGGCTATCAAAATTCTTACAAAGAGGATTATGTGTTGCTTTTTTATCAAAGACCTTTTAAGACGTTAGTGCGTATCGTGGAGTTGGATATTAAAAGCAGAGATTTGCCAAGTTTGCACCAATCAGAACCGGAGGGTAAGTATGTAAAGATCACATGAAATTGTTGCTCGTAAAATATTGAATAACTCCTCCATTTAAGGACCAAATTGTCTTCCTAGTCCCCGGAAAAAATATTTAGTATTCTATAACTTCTCCATTTACTGATCGATTTTCAAAGTTTATTTTTGAAAGGTTTGGCCGCATAATTTTTTTTTTTTTTTTGGCAAATCGGTGGCACGTTGTTTGCCTAAAATATTAAAGATCAAATAACTCCTGCTTTTATGCGAAGTCGCGACAACTTAAATATTAATTAACTTAATGTTAGATGTGTTCATACGTAATTACATCAAATTGATTAAATTTTTGTTATTGAATTAATAAATTTATGCAAAAAAACTGAAATCTTTAAAATTGTCTTTATTAAAACGTATGTAGATGTGGAAGCTTCAAATCGCCACCACCATCTCTTCGAATCGACAATTGGCCGATTACGTAAATTACTTTTGCAGCGTAAAATGGATGTGGATAAATTTCAGAAAGTCTTACAAATTCTCAAACCCAAACTAAGTGATCTTGAATTGAACGAGAATATTATTGTGCACTCAGGAAATGTGGGAATAATCAAGATCACAGGAGAATATCTAAAGGGCCCCAAACAGATCGTCCAAAGAATTGAAAGTCTTCGACAAAATTATCTAACACAACGTTCAAAACGTTCAGATAATCAGGAAGTGTTTGATGAAGAGCGCGATATAAAAAAGACTGTCAAGGTCAAAACACTGAAAGTTGAAAATTTAATATATCACGGTGATGTTGTAGAAGGTAAAGTGTGCAGAAAATACTTGTTAAAATCATTAATTAATTGTTGTTTTATATTTTAACAGGGTTTTTCTTAAATCAAGCTAACTTGAAAGAAAAAATCTTAACTATCAAACAAAAAGTTATCACGCACGGTTTAAATACGTCACAGCTGATTTTGCCACAAAATTTACGGCAAAAACGTGAACAGACTACATTTTTCGATTTAACACCATCCTTTCAAGTCGCTAATTTGCAGGTGGATTTTATTAATGGTGTTTCTTGGAATTGGTTTTATGATTCGGTATTCTTAAAAAATCGTGATCGATTTATTAAAGGAACCTTGATTTTGCAATCGGATGTTAAAGCGAATCACTTGATGACGAATAATTTGAATGGTTTCATTGTCTCCGAATTGTTCAATTTGCAACAACCACAGGTTATACATTCCGATTTGAATATAACACGTATTTTCGTTGACGATTTAAAGGTAGACACGGTGAATGGTTTAGTTTTTGAAGAGGAAATTGTTTTTAGTGGCGAAAACAGTTTTATTGAGAGTAAGTAGGGTGTATTTCCAAGTGACATTTAGATTTTTCAATTAAAAACATTTTATTTATAATAAAAATTTAATTAAATAACTTTTGTGAGCTCGATTAAAAAATTAATTGAAAATTTTTTAAGACAACCACGAAAATAAATATAATTTCATAAGCTTTGCTTATTTGTAATTATTTTAACTTTGTTTTTTTTTTAATTAATAATAATTATTTTTCGAATTTTAGCACCAGTTAAAATACAACATTTAAGCATATTCGGTGACCTGTTCTTGGCCAATAATACAAAAGTGCAACAACGAGCTGGCAGTTCAAATGGCGCAGAACTTCAGCAATTTTATACCAACAAAATCTTCGTGAATGGAAGTTTAATTATAAACAATCTGATGAGACTAAATAATGCAACAACAATTATTTTGGAAGACGAGTATTTCGATGAGCACAAAATAAAAGAGATATTTTTATTAAAAGAACAAGCTCAAGTAAGTAAATAAATTTCGTTATTTCTTTATTTCTCCAGCACAATAAAATTAACCTAATTTACAACTCTTCCAAAGAATTTCAGTTTCCCGGTAATTTTTAATGAGGCCAAGGTAACAGCAACCGCTTTGAAAACTAAATATTTAAATGATCATCTAACCACGGAACATATGCGGTTAGATAAATTCTATACAGATAAACCTTTATGGGCGACATTCATGAACGCGCATGTCCAGGGTGATGTCATATGTCGTGATTATAAATCAAAAATAGCCGAGATTAAAGAGAACATTATACATCCTGGCGATAAAGTGCGAATAACGGGTAAAAAACTCTTTGAGGCATCCTTAGAGCTTAAGAATGCAGAGGTTTCGTTATTAAATCATTTGCCAGTAAAAGATTTAGTTTTCAAGACTTATTTAAATAAAAATAAAATCTTACACTTCAGGGATACCAAAAGCTTCTCGACAATTAAAGTTACAAATTTCTCTTTAGTGGAACAAGAAATAAAAGCTTCCTATTTGAATAGTTTATCCTTGCAAACTTTACTTAGTACTGATTATTATATGGAACGTTTGCATCTACAACATCTACTGGCAACAACAAATTTAGTGGTACGCCAAATCAATGGCATATCGTTTGATCAGGTTTTGACTAAACTTGATGTCCAAGATAATCGTTTGATCTTGCATAAAGATCTTATAGTGGAGGGTAATGTCCAATTTGACGAAAACTTGGAATTGAATTTTATCAATGATATTGCTTGGAACGAGTATGTGGATAATTTGGTACGCTCCAACGAGAATGCCATTGTGCAAGGAGATGTTAGCTTTGAAAAAGATTTAACTATAACCAAAAAACTCGAAGTGACCACAATAAATGATCAGGATTTGGAAATAATATTGAAAAATATTCTTATGAAAACCAAACCCCAGTTGATATCGGGGTTGTACATCTTCGACAGTATTTATGGTTCTAATATGGATGTTTGGAATATAAATAATGTACCTGTAGCGGATTTTATTAATTTAAGTGAAAATTTCACAGAAATTGAAGCCGATGTAATAGTGGAAAATTTATATATTGGCCAAAATTTCAACGGCCATTGGAACGGTTTTGAGAATTTACTTTTGCTGAAAGAGAAAATTAACCGCTTAACTTTAAAGCCTTGGAAAAGTCTATATGTTCTGAAAAATGCCAGGTGGCCGGATAATTTTGAGGATAATGAACAACAGCAGCTTTTCAAATATTTCTATAAAAAAGCTGTGAGCAGCAATCGGGATCAAATTATAACGGGTAATGTGCGAATTTCTAAACCTTTAATAGCAAATATGCGAACCCGTTTCAAATTTCCCGCTAATGTGGACATGGAATTTATACAACAAGATGCCGTACTAAAGAATTCTCCGGCAACACAAAAAATCAAGGGAGAAAAAGTTTTCTTGAAAGCTTTAATCTTAGAAACTTTAAAAGCTAAACACAACTTAAATACTAATTTCCTAAACAGCATTGATGTTTTACGTTTTAATCGATCACTTTATCGTTTAACAAGCCAAGAAGCTTTAATGGGTCCCATGAAATTTCTTCAACCCCTGACAGTGGGCCATTTGCATTTAGCAAACGGTTTAATTAATGGCTTAAATACTACTTTAATATATCAATTGGAAACGAATTCCTCTTTACCTGATGTACAGCTGCAAGAATTATATATTGAAAATGATTTATTTATAAATCATATCAATGATATGAGTTTGGCCTATTTTCTAGACAATCGTTTAACTCTTAAAGGACCGGCCTTAGAACATTTTGGTGTTTTAACTTTCGAAAATTTGATAATCGAAAAGAAGGCTTTAATGCAAAGTATTAATGGTATAGCTATCGATGATCTGGTATTTAAGCACAGCCGCTACTTACAAACCATCACGGGTCACAAGAACATCGAACAAACTTTAGAACTGGATGGACCAGCTCATATAATGCATCTGAATGATAAAGACTTATCAGAACTATATCGCAATTCTTTAATGAGGGATCAAAATTATGAATTCAATAATTTGTATTTGGAACAAGCAACATTTGAAGAAGGTTTACAAATGCCAAGAGATTTTAATAATGAAACATCACAGCAAAAACAACAAAGATCCTGGTATGAAATTAAAGAAGAAGAAGACTCAGTTATTAATGTTAAGGAAAAATTTCTTATATTCTTAAAAGAACTTAAAGAAAATTTAACCCATAACCCCAAAGATATTATTTATTTGGATTATGATTTCAAAACTCACATAAAATGGCAAGAGCCTGCCATATTAAAAGCAAATAAAACTATTTATCATGAATTCTCCAGAATATCCTGTTGCGAAAAGCAGTATCTAAAACTATCCTTTCAACATCCAAATAATATATATTTGAAAAATATTACCAGCAATCGTTTAACGAAAATCTTTGATAAAATTTCAGTTAAAGCCGAAAACTATTGTAGACCACAAAAACATAAAGTGAAAGCTAAAGTTAGCATTACTGGTCCCAAGTTATTAAAAGTCTTCGGTATGAAACGTTATATAGAAACGATCTATATTCTACAAAATGTTGCCAATTCTTCTGAGCACTTTGTTGTTTTGCACGCTCTTGACTTGCCATCGCTGAAACGTAATGAAATAAGAATTTTTAAAATTTCCACTCTTTCCTCTCCAAGTATTCGTGAATGGCAGGGTTTAACTCAACGTATCGGAGAACAATTGAAATTATATAGATTTAATAATTTACAAATACTCCTTACAAATGGCCTACACGATCATCATCCGGCCATAACAATTTATCATTTTAATCCAAACAGTCAGCTGTTCGAAATTCAACAAACTATCGATGGCGATTACGATATTATCGAAATGATCGAGTTGCCAAATAAGATGGCCACAAAACAATTGATTCTGTCTTGTTCTAAGTGTCGGCGAATATTTATATATGAATTGAACAGTTCCAAAATCTCTGGGAAATATGAAACTCTACAAATTATTACATTAAAAACACAAATCGATAAACTTGTTATTTTTCGTTTATACAATAATTATTATATGTTGGTTATATCTCGTCAGGATACGAATTTTTATAATATTTATAAATATGCTCATATACAGGGTTGGTTACATATAACCTTTGGCTATTTGCCCAATCTACAAATGTCTATACCAATAACTGAATTATTGTGGTCAAATAATGATAATCATAGTTTAATGCTTTCCGAAGGTATACCCCTAATGTTACTTTGTAATCCAAATGCTTGTTATCTACTGAAAGCCATTTATTAAATTTGAAAATTTCGTTTTCTAAGCCCGTGCAAATAAATATATGTAAATTTGTAAATAAATTAAATAAAAAATAAGAAAAAATGGTGTATAATTTTCTTTATTGATTTAATCACAATTGTATTTGATTTAAAAATTTAATAATCGAACTTCCATGTTTTGTTTGTTTATTTTTAACTTACTCGTACATGTATGAGCAAGACGTGTGCATGCATTAGTATCAACTTTAAATTTTTATAACTCCAAAAATACTGAACCAATAATAAACCATAATATATCGTTCAATTCTGTGATTTAATATTTTTATTTTGATATAAGTTTTGACAAAATCGGTTGAATAATGTGGTCATAAACTCCCATCACAAAAAATAGTCTTGCCTATTAATTATATTAAATTATATAGAAGATAAAGTGTTCAGCTGTCGCTGAAAGCTTATGTGTCTCATATGTCAAATTATTTGTACATAAAGTTACTGCTAAAATCACTTAAGAAAAAAAAAAAAAAAAAGATTCAATTAAAGAATTAATTAGTTCTCAAACACACAGAAAATAGTAAATTACAATTGATACGAATGACGAAAGTTGCAGATTGAATTAATTTTGTTAATGAATTCCAATCAGATGAAAATTGTGTATTTAAACAATAAAATTAAAATTGTTAGTTTCACAAAATTTTGTTTTTTAACGCATTTTTCATGTCTCAAAAAAAGCATTCAAGTGTTTCGGTTTCTTAAGACGGTGTTGGACATACTTCACTCCATCTGATGTCCTTAACATTCGACCGAAAATGGAAAGCAACTCTCATGTATGGGCTGGTGCTTCAAAGTATATTTTGAAAGTACTCGACTTCGTACATGAGAGGGGAAGAAGCTTATCGCTGACAGGAAGGTAGTCAACACTATTGAATCACTAGAGCATCGTTTCAAAGTGAGGTGTGTTTCGCTGTTCTCTCGTTATTGTATCGTTATGTGCTCTAATGAAATCGGGGAACTTGTTCCCTAAACAATCGTTAATAGCACATCCGTTTGTGGTCGATATACCAGTGCTACTCCCCCTATGTTCCTTCCCACAACGAATTTTCTTAGTTCCGGCACAGTGCATTGGATAGGGGTCATCTTCAAAATCAGGTTGACACTGTCGAGTGGAGTGGTCTGTCAAAACGGAATCTTATTGATTCCACTTGAATGCTTGTGCGTAGCACGCAGCAACGTAAACCATCCCCTGAGTACTGGGGGGTTACTCTGTATTGCGATGCGAAAACAATGTAAATATGACTGCATTCGCATCGCATTTGCTATCGCATCGCAATACAGAGTAACCCCCTGGTCGTAACAAAAAAAAAAATAAAACAAAAAAAAAAAAGACGTGTGGCACTCGGGGACTGCCGCGGTAAAGCTAGCTATTGCATAGCTTTTTTTATAAACTTGTGTAATTACAATTTCAATTTCCGCTTTCTAGCTATACTGGAAGTGCCCCATACAAAGAAGAGGCACCCTAGTCCCACTAGGTAAAAAGTGCCTCACCTTAGTATCCTACATATGTCCTTCTCCTTGTTCTAAGCTACCTACCCACCAGTTTTCAGCCAAATCAGTTCAGCCGTTCTTGAGTTATAAATAGTGTAACTAACACGACTTTCTTTAATATACATACATATAGAAATATGTATATCTGCTTTTTCGACGAAACTTGCTAGTTTGGAAACACTTAGCAAAGGCACACTTGTGTTTAGTCGAGACACAAAGTCTTAGCGAAGACACGAACCACCTTCGGGAATTCCCAACAACTTGGACAAAAACTCTCTTAAAATCCCAGAAATCCCGGGATATTTTCCAGGAAAAGTGGCAACACTGGACATGAATTCTCAAAAACTTGGACAAAAATGCCCTCAAAACCCCAGAAACCCCGGAAAATTTCCAGGGAAAAGTGGCAACACAACAAAGTGGCATACATGGACTATACAAAACAGAAGTTTTCACTTCAAAAAACAAAAGACTTAAGAAACAAACTTAGTGTCAGGATTTTTCGTTTCAAAAACAAAAGACTTAAGAAGCAAACGTTTCAAAATTTCTAAAAGCTATGCAATACCTTAAAAAACAGAATTAACTGAAAACAGTTAAAATATTTCCCATTAAAAGAAATCTGATATTTATTAAAGTTAATTGAAATTTTTAAAAAATTAATTAATTTCACATTATTTATAAGCAGTTGTCCGGCATGAAAATTAAATAAATTAAATAAGTTGTTGATTCCATTAAATTATTAATTGGAAAAATTGTTTTCTCCGATTAAAGAATTAATTTGAAAAAAAAAAATACAAAAGATGTTTTTCTGTGCAGATAAACAAGCAAAACAAAAGCAAAATAAAATTTTACTGAGACATTGTAAATATGACTGCATATATCGGATATATGCAAAATTATGCTCTTAATGCTAAAATATGTAAAAATATGCACTAAATAGTTGATGTAAAATCCTTAAAAAAGTTTTGACACGCACAAATATCTTATTTGGGCATACAAACATAGCACAGGAAAAAAACATGATAAGGCATATTTAAAGTTTCTCTGCTTAAAAAATAAAGTCTAAGGGTTTTTTATAAACTTAAAATTTTTTAAAAGTCTAAATTGCTCGAAAATCTCATAATTTAAAGAGGTTTTGCAAATCCAAGAGAAGCTTTAGAAATCCTAAATATTTGGCGATGACTCGAATTTTGGAAAACCGTCTCGCCTACTGAAAATATTTTTCCATCTATTTTCCTCCTTTCTGATTGCATTGTTCATAATATTTTCTAAGACATTATTGTAAAGTAGAGGTAATAGAAGCCAACATTGAAAATATCTTTATATTTTAAATGCTGAAAAACCAAACGGTCACAATAAAATTTGACATTTTTATTTGTAGGGAAATAATTTGATAAAACCTTAAATTGCGTGCTAGTGTTTTATTATGATGCTCTGTGATCATTGTTGTTGGTTGCCCTGCCATCATTTGACTTCGTTTTGGGCTCGTTAATGTGATAAATTATTTCAAAAGAATTTATTATTTGTTATTGTTGACTGAGAAAGAAAATATACTCGTACATATATTTATAAATATGTACATATGTATATATGTAGCTTAATAAGAATTTCATTTTATTGTTGGAAAATAAACAAATAAGAATTCTATACTCGGCTGTGCCGAATCTTATATGCGGTTCACCAAGTCAAATATGATTATTTTATATGTATGTAAAATATGATTATATGTGTTTTGCTGATTTTCAATACGAATCGCCTTAAGACTAGTCCCGACACATCAGTCCTAGATTCAAGACTCGAACTCTTCCGACATCACGCACAGACTTACGGACTGACAGACGTGGCGCATTCAACTTCACTATCTATAAGCATCCAAAATTTATGTACATGATACATACGGAATGACAAACCTATAAATACCCTTAGAAATTTTGGTGAAGGGTGTACAAAAAAAAAAAAAAAAAACAATTGTTATTAATATGACTCATATTTATCTTAATAGTTTTAAGTTTAATGTAATAAACTTTAACGTTTGATAAAATATAAATAAATGGATTGTTGAAAACAAACTAGAAATTTAAAATGAAAGTTGACAAAAAGTATAAGTTAAAGGGTTTTCTTTCAGTTATTGTAATTTCGAAAGAACAATCTTATGAAGTGTAGTTATCAGACACATAATATTTTCACAGTGTATTTATTTTATAGAAACTACAGAATTTAAGAAAATTGATAAATGAAGGATATCCCTTCAAGTAACATAAAGAATTAGAAGGAAAACAAATCGACATACGAAAAAAAATCGCTGCAACGAAAAAGATGCACAAACTAAAAACTCGAGAAACAAAACAAAAACAAAAAAAAAAAAAGAAAATCAAAACTTAAAAAAAAACGCGAAAATAAATAAGCGCTGAAATCGTATGAACTAAAAAAAATAGTTCAAAATCAAAAAACGTTAAAATACAAAAAAAAAAAACGAGAAAAGTTGGAAAATTCGCTCCTAAGCGACGAAAAATATGCATATTCTATAAATATTGTAACTGCTAGAGTTTGTATGTTTGTTCCACGGTAACGCGAAAACCGCTCAATAAATTTGGATAAAATTTGATAGATATTCAGCATGTGGCCCTGATTCAAATAGAATGTACTTTATATGCGATAAAATTAAGGAAAAAATTTGTAGTTTTGGTAAATTTTATTTTTTTACTAATATTTTTAAAATTTTTATAAATGAACATATTTTCTGGAGGCTGAAATGAGCAAAAGCTGGTCCTTTTGGTTGTTTTTTGCTTTTGGTGCTTTTTCTCTTAAGATATTCCTATAATTGATTTTGGATGAAATTTGGTAGACCAGATTAAAATATAGAGTACTTTTTTGCGGGTAAAAAGGGACAAATTATTTTTTTTGGATTATTAATTTTTTTATGTTGACTTTAGGCGTGAAATGAGAAAAAGCTGGTACTTTTTGAACTTTTTGAACTATTGGTACTTTTTATTTGTTTGTATTTTTTTTTTTTTTAATAATATTCAGTGTACTTTACTGGTACTTTTGGTGCAATTTGGTTTTAATACTATTTTGTTTTTTCATTAACGTGTAGCGTGAGCGACATGACGGGTAAAAGCTATGTACATAAATATATGAGTGCAATATGTTCTTAGTATTGGTATGGAACTGTTCACATAGAAATGTATCAAATTAGCACTTAACGGAATTTATTTTTCATTAAGATTTGGTAAAAATATTTGTACATGATCTTACACAGAAAGATCTATTGTATAATATTTTCTAAAACAAAAGAAAATATTTTCAATTACAATTTTAATTGAACCAAAAAGTATTTTAATTATTTTTATTTTCATTTAAAACAATACTGTCAATGGAATTGACAACATTTTCTCATTATAAATGCTTATAAATAAAGGAATTTTAGTTGGCATTTGTTGAGATTAAATATTTCTTCCGAGTATGCGAGATTTTTTTTGAAAATTAATTGATTTTTTAAAATATTTCAAATAAACTTTTAATAAATATTCAATTTTTTTTAATTGGACAAATTCAAAATATTTTCATTTAATTCTGGTGAGTTAGTAGTAC
Organism: Lypha dubia; assembly: GCA_947311025.1. Taxonomy (NCBI): domain Eukaryota; kingdom Metazoa; phylum Arthropoda; class Insecta; order Diptera; family Tachinidae; genus Lypha; species Lypha dubia. The sequence continues at coordinate 41,600,162 of OX371261.1, read as the reverse complement.
GATCTTCGTGATTAGTTGAGAACTAAGTAATTATCTAATTGAATCTTAATTTTTCTTAATAGATTCTTTTTTTTACTATTTTCTGTGTGCAACGCTGAACTACAATTTTCAATTAACAAATTAATTTAATATGACAAAGTATAACAATTAATGTTTATTTATACGATTTCAGACTGCTGCTGCAAATATTATGTCTTTCATGCAGCATGTGGTAAATAACAAAAGATTTATAAAATGAATATTTGGTGGCGCAACAAATACTGTTGACGATAACAGAATAGCTTAGAAAAGCCAAAAATATAATTAATTTTATACATGTGTCATGAAAATTATTTGTTTGTGTCTTTAAAATAAAACAGGAAGAATTATTTTACTATAAAGTCATAAAATATATTTACGTTTTTGTATATAAAAGAAAGGCTGAATTCCTTTTTGCCCCGAATTTTATAACATAGAAATTTTTATTGCAAGGATTCCATGCACCAAACTAATATTTTAAACAATTTTAATTAATTTATTATAGATATTATTGTTTTGCAATATTTTTATGTACATATACATACAAATACATACATTAGGATGTGTGTTTATATGTACAGTAATCCCCGCTTAACTGGGCATGTAAAATTGTACGTTATTTCTAATAATGGTCACTTAATATTTAAAATGCATCATTGTAATAAATTATTTTGGAAAAAGCGCTTCCATATTCACAAAAGAGAGATTAAACTAAAATGTGGGAAATTTTACTTAATTGGAGTTCAAAATGGTTGTCGTGTTGCACCAGTGTCGTTTTACGGAAATTCTGTAAAATTTTCCTTCATGTTAGAAAATACAAATTTCGGCTTTGCCAAGAAAATTTAACACTAAAAACTAGAAAATCTAATACTAAAAAAAAAAAAAAAAAATATTAGTAAAAATTTCGCCATGGTCACTATCTGCCGCTAGGAACAATTTTTTCATGTAATTGTGAAGTGGTTCATTTCATTGCTTTGTGGTTGTTGGTCATGCTCATCACTACTCATCTCCCTTCTTCTGAACCCGTCCATCCGGTACAACGAAGATTTTGGCGTTAGAACGCTGGAACGCCCGTACATGCTTCTTTACAACAGGTAGCTGTATTGTCTGGAATGGGGGATGTTGGCAACTGTAGTTATTATTAAAAACTTCCTTAAAAAATTCGGTTACTCTTTGACCTTGAAAGTGATATATTTTTTTTCCAATCAATTTCCTATTCAAATTTCTAAAAATCTCTCATTCTATTCATGCAATCGCCGTGGTAAAATTTACATTAAAACAAAAAAAAATATATAAAAGATAAACTAACTGATTAACACTGATAACACTGAGATGACTATTGCCATGACACTTAAAATGAACACTTATAAATTCTTTCGAATTTCGTTAAAAAAATTCAGTCATATTTCCGTGATCACATTGTAACAAGCTGTTTGTTCGCAAGAAAGAAAATATTTCAACGAACAAAGTTTTGCCTGCGTTCAGCAAGGACGCTGTGTACGAAAAGTGTTTGAAAAGTAACAGTAGTGAGCCCTTAATAAAATGTTTGCCCGACCATTGCGACGTCCAAATGGTAGCGCAGCCTCCAAGCAGGATCCGGAAGCACCGCATCAATATACAATCTCCGATTACGGTTATGGTAAAGATTGTGTCAGGGTCTTGCATGTTAAGAGGAACGGGCCTGTGCATTCGATAAAGGAATTCGAAGTGGGTACACATTTGAAATTGTACAGCAAAAATGATTATTTCTATGGTGAGTATTGACTTTGTTATATTTTAAATATGGTTGTTGGCAGACTGGGAAATTATTAAGCAGATTTTTTTTTATATACATTTATTGTAAATATTAATTTAGAAAAAAACTTATTAAATCATCATGGACTCGTTAGTTGATTTTAATTAGATATTTTTTTTTTTTTGAAAAACTTTAGGAACAGAAGATTCGTGATTATCGTGTTATAAAAATTAATATAAATATCGATATGATGAATTGCTGATCTTTGGGGACTGTCAATGTTGCCTCTATCTAATAATATTTTGCTCTATCCTTTCTTAATCAATATAAGTTTTTTCGAACTATAAATCGATGACTTAATATAGAAAGGTCGTATCTCAACTTTTAGCTACTTTACAGGAGATGGAAAAAACTCAATAAAATATGAAAAAATAATAATTTTTTTTTCTGAAGCAGATTTTTATTAAAACAGCCAACAAATTAAATTATGTTTTATATATTATTTTTTCAAATGAGTTAGGGCTTTTTTAATTACTGTAAATCTGTTATTCGTCAAAATAGGAAGGTGAATTTTTTAAGGGAGGTGTATTTGAGTTTTGTCTACCAGGACATGAAGAAATGTCTAAAGTTGCTACTAACACATACATATACACATAAAAATATGTGTTACATATAAATGTGATTGTTTAAAGTTAAAGAAACAACAACAAATAAATATGAACGTGTGTGAACTGTATTGATTATTTACATCTAGAATACGGACGATTGCGTCATCAGTTGGCTATATTTTTTTATTGATACCAAGCCCGCTCCTCAACCCAAATAATAACTATCGCTAAGCTCATCCATTTGTTGGCCGATTTTTAAAAATTTTGGGTGAAAGTTGTCCGTAACGGCCAATTTTCCTAATAATTTTTTTCTTTGGTCGAAATTTTGCAGTTTGGTCGCATAATTATTGTTTTTGAAAATCGGAACCACTACCACCCGCGACGTATTGATTGACCGATTTGAATTTTTATTACATATGTTTAAAAGTATTCTTCTTCTTGTTTGGTACCATATTTTCTTTTTTTTTAAATTAGATGGAAAAATTCCCCCTTACGATACAATGATTTGCACGTAACTCTAAATTTCGAATGCATCTCTAATTAATTAAACCATTAACTTAATTATTTTTGAGAAGTCAGCTAAGAAATTAATGGACATACATACTTATTTTCAAAGATTCGTTAAAACATTTTATTAAAATTTTATTTAAATATTCAATTAAAATATTATTTGAAATTCTTCAATTACAAGAATAAAATGTTTAAAAGCAAAATTTGCTTGTGCTTTGTAATTCGCAAATTGTATTTGGGAGTTTATGTATGAGTAGATGAGTTTTGGAACTTTTCAAACATAAATGGTAAACATCTACTGATGAATTGGCATAGCAACCAAGGAAATGCATATAAATTTGCACAACAAATAAATAAAATTTTTAAAAACATAAAATTATTTTTCTTTAAAGGTGACAACTCCGATATTGTTGCTACGGATTCGCAAAAGAACACAGTTTATCTATTGGCCAAAAAACATGGCATGGAAAATCCTGAAAAGTTTGGTCTACTATTGGCGTCACATTTTCTAAATAAATACACACACGTAGAAGAAGTTCATATTCATGTCGAGGAATATCCGTGGCAAAGAATCTGTCAAGATCAATTAGGCAACTCGACGGGAGTGGGAAATAACTTTTCAACATTTAACAATAGGAAAAAACATAATCACGCCTTTATATTTACACCCACCGAGACTCGTTATTGTGATGTGGTCTTAAGAAGAACCGGTGAGAATGTTTTTGGATTTTTTTTGGGTTCTTTTCAGAATTTAACTTAATTTATTTATACTCTTGCAATAGAACCTAAACAGACGATTATTAGTGGTATAAGGGGTTTGCGTGTTTTGAAAACAACACAATCATCTTTCGTAAACTTTGTCGACGATGAATATCGTTCATTGCCCGATCAATATGATCGTCTCGTTAGTACGGTATTTGATTGCCAATGGGAATATGGACACACCAATAATGTGAAATTCTGTAAAGTTTGGAATACCGTTAAGAATATTATCGTTATGAAGTTTGCTGGCGATCCAAATGTGGGCATCTCATCGCCATCTGTACAAAATACTTTGTATTTAACTGGGAAAGAGGTACTCGATGTTTTGCCGGAAGTTGCTGTTATATCGATGACTATGCCCAATAAACACTATTTCAATTTCGATACAAAACCTTTTCAAAGTGTTGTGCCGGGGGAGAATAATGAAGTCTTTCTACCCGTCGATAAACCACATGGTACCATTTATGCTCAATTATCACGCAAAGATTTAACCAGTCATTTGTAGAGAACAATGAATGTGACTTTTCTTTATTTTTTTTTGTTTTATTATTATTTTTTTTTTTTTTTTTGTTATTTCTAGCAAATTTTATTTTATGTGAAAACTTCATTTAGTACTTAAGCAAACAAACATATTTCAAATAAATTCTTTTATTAAAAGGTCAACTAAATAGTTTTGTGAATTTATGTGTTCTATTTACAGATTTTTTTTTATTTTATTTTAGCAATTAACACTTATTTTTTGGCATGAAGTTTAATGAACTCTTTGTGGAGGTGGTGAATAAAATACGGTTGCATAGAGTTTTATTACAACACATATTTTTCAGCTGCTTTTTGCAACAGTTATTTTATTATAACAAAAAAAAAGGACATTAATATGATTTTTCCATTAGTAACACGATTTTTTGTTATGAATTTTATAGGAAAAAGTGTAATAAAATTAAAGGTTATTAAATTTATTTATGTATAAGCAAGTAGATGTTGTTAGCAAAGCACAGTGGGTTTGGCAAGAATATATATATGCAAACAATATTTTTGATAAATATTTTTAGCTGATTGGCAATTTTAAAGCTTTGAGTGCTTAAAGTTCAATTTTCAATTCAGCCTATACCTGAACAAGGGCGTTCATGCCAGATGATCTCGTCAAAACCACATAAAAAAATGCGCCTTGGGGTTGAATCGTTTGTGCAAAAATATTAGAGAATTTTATAAAATTTGTATGTACAAAAAATGCAATGATGTATATGTGTGTGTATGTATGTATCTAATTGAGTGTTTTCAACTTCATGACCGAACGTAGACGTTTGTTTAAAAGGCAAGTGCGGTCTTATATACGGGCTGCTTTATCGTCATTGGTAACGAACGTCACTCTGTTTGTGCTTTAAAGAAATCTAAAACAACAAATTGTTTCTACGACAAACAACCGATTAAGTCATAAAAAAGAAATACAACAAGTGAGAAATTAAATTTTCATTATTTGTTAAATTGCATAATGTTTGTTCAACAAATAAAAACAAATCGTGCAATTGTAACCCACAAAATTGTAAATTTGTAGTTAAAAAAAGATAAATAAATAAACAAATATTTAACCAACTAAATGAAAGATGAAATTATCTCTATGACGATCTAAACAAGTTAATATAAAATTAACATGAAAAAATATATGAATGAATGAAAAAGTGCTAAGTCGTATGAGTGAAAGATTATTTTAGAAATTTCTTTAAAGAATATGAAATTTTTTTTAGTTTTGAAATAAATTAATTAATAAAAATTTGTAAGTTTATTAAAATTTATGTGCCTACCTTTTCAAACAGACAATAGTTTAAGCTCTGCTGATGAGTTGGCATTAGCATGAAAAAATTAAACTACAGATTTGCTTAGTTAATTTTCAAAACAACAAAAACATCAATCTTGCTTATTAAATACGAGTGTTTGCCATGTCAATTTGTTTTGACACTTTTTTCATTTTGGCGATTTTTTTCGCTTTATTTATCTTGACGTTTTTTTTTTATAGTAATTTTTCTGATTATAAGGAGACATTTTATTTGATTTTAGTATTTTTGCGTTTTTTCTTTTCGGGCTTTGCGACCTTGCCACCAAAGAATTAAGTTATGAAATTTTTAGTTAAAGTGTATGGTGAGTTTAATCCAAAGAAATTTTAATCAAATGTTGCCTGTTCTATTGTTATGAGCTTTTGCAATTAAAAAAAAAAAATAAATTGATTAGAAAATGTTACGTTAGTTTTTTATATATTCAAATTATTTACAAATATATATAAACTTGACTTAATTACCTTTTCAAAGATATACAATATGTAGTACTTTGCAGTTCACGTATCCTTAAATAATACATTTTCAGTGTACCACTTGCATTAGTGCCTACAGTGCGCTTCTCAAAATTCCTTGTAAGCAACACGTTACAATAGAGCATTATGTAACATAATTAGTGCAAGTTATTCGAGCTTTTGTTTTGAAACTCAATGTACAAGTAGGTGTTTGTATATACACAAGTTTTTTATGTACAGTGGACAATTGATCACTAAAATATGAAATTTAATTTTAACAATTTTCAGGCGAACATGCCTTTTTTTAAAACACCAATTAAGGGTCAAAGGCCATGTTAAGGACAACAAGTTTTGTATTTATTGTTGAAATAAAAATGTCGCATATTTTTTAATGAAAAAATATTAATTTTTGAATTAAAATGTACCAGCAATAAAAAATATTAATAAGTTATAACGTCGAAAAATATGTTATGAATTATTAGGGCTTTTACCCTAGACTTTTTAAGTGTATCATTTGGGCATCAATCCGACCTTTTGTTAATGCATCAGTTTCGCATTTATTCGAAGTTCTCTTATACGAGTATGTTCAACTTTTCAAATGAATAAAAAAATATATAAAATTTAACATACGCACTTAAGTAGGGACTACTGTACTTTTTTCATTTTGGTGATTTGTTTTATGTCTTGACGATTTTTTTATTTTTGGCGATTTTGTAGTTCTTATAGCCAATATTTCAAATTCAAAATTCGTTTAAAGACACTTTCATTTTTTCAGTCAAACTTAAAGTTCTTATTTAATTACGATGAAAATATGGTAGCACTACGTAATATAAAAAATTTCACACAAATTTCCCAAAAAAAAACAGCTGACTAGAGCAAATAAAAATCTAAAAAAAATATATTATTATTTTAGCTATAAATAAGAATAATTAAGAACTGCTGAAATGTTTTAAAAGAATAAGAGACACTTTCAGAACGATTAAAAGGGTAATAGCGAAAAAAGATGCCAAAATTTTATGCAACTTGTCAGCAGCCACAAATATTTTATTTGTTTTTTTTTTTGAAACAAGAAGAACAAGCAGTCGAAAACATATGGAACTTCGTAAAACTTATGTAGTGTTTAAATACACAACGTTGGCTATTTAATGTAGATTTAATGTTGATTTAATATTGCAATGAAAAACAAAATTTTATATTTAAACGAGTTTTAAAAATAAATGAAACATTATCATCCACCAATTTATTGGCCCATAGAGGGCTTTTCTAATTTTTGGCAGATTTTTCTTCGCTTTTACAGTTTTTTTTTTATTTTTGGTGACATTTTTAAATGCGGCAATTTTTTGTGTTTTCGGGCTTATTTTGATTTTGGTGATTATTTTTGCTGTGGCATTTTTTTTCGTTTTGGTGATATCTTCTTTAAGGGAGGGATTTTGTTTCGTCGCCTTTTTTTGTTTTGGTCATTTTTTTGCTGACGTTAATTTTTTTTTCCAGGAGTTTTTATCGTTTTGGTGGTTTTTTTGGTTTTTTTTTGTAGTGGATTTTTTTTTGGTTTTAATGTTTTTATTCATGAAGATTTTTTTCTCGTTTGGTAAACTTTTTCGTTTTGGTGACTTTTGACCGTTGTGGCAGTTTTTATTGGAATTGTTGATTTTCCTTCTTTTTCGTTATTTTTTTTTGGATCTGGTGAAATGTTTTCGTTTTGTCCATCTTTTTTTGTTGGTGTACTTTGTGTTTTGGAGGTTTTTATTTTGGTTTTAATTTTTTGGCTCTTGAAAATTTTTTTTCGCTTTGGGAAACTTTTTCGTTTTAGCGATTTTTTTTGGGATCGTTGATATTTTTTGCTATTCGCGACTTTTTGGGATGTATTTATTTTGGTAAAATTTGTTTATTGTGTATATCGATTTTTATCGCAGACGAGGCAAATAGTTTCTACTGAGCTCATGACATTCATTGTGCAAACAATAATAAATTTTTTTTTATATTATTAGGAATAAACGTAATTATTATTCGAACTTATATTGATGTACATATGAAAAGTAATTTTATCAGGCTCAAGTTCAGTTTTATTGAATTAATGAAAATTCAAAATTACTAAGAGTTTTTTTATGTTGGAAAATATTATTATTTATATCCAATCAGTTTTTTAGCAGAACGTATCAGTACTGATTTCAAGGCCGCTACACCTCTCATCAGCGTTCAATTGTCCATCTTTACAATTTTCGTAAAGTGGATATAAATATTGAAGAATATCAACTGCCAAGTTTTCAACAGAAATAGAATACGAGAATTAATTAATTCATTTTTATTCTATTTTTGCGCATTGAAAACAATTTTTGTTAGTACGAAATTCCCCATTGGAAATTACTAATCATCACAATTTTTAACTTTTCGATTTTTTATGAATTCAAAGCAGAAAACATGATTTTTAGTCTCAATATCAGCAAAATTTAAAGGTGTCGAAAACACTAAGTAATCGGGTTGTCTCATAGAAAATATATATTCTTCCACAAGTTATAATAATTTCTTGAAATTTCTAATATTTTGTAAAAAAGTTTCGGTTTTTTACATTTGAATAATTTACATTCAAAGTTCCCTCTTTCTTTCTTTCTTTCTTAAAAGAACACCCACTGTATTTCGCTAAATAAAATTGAACTGACAAACTTGTTAGAGATGGACGAGAGAAAAAGTTTTTTAAACAAATAATTCCATTGTATGACACACAGCTATAAGTACCAAATTTGAATTTACTTTTGTACAAATAAAGATGACAAAAATATTGGTTTCTATCTGCTACTATTTTTTAATACACGAAAAGCATTTCTGTTACTCTTATCTTGCGGTTTTGGCAAAACAAAACCTCAAATTGTTTAATAAGTGAATGAATGTATTTAAGAAAAAAACGAACTAAAATTTTGTTTAACATCTTCAAAGTAAAATAAATATTAAAACAATTTCACACCTTAAGTGGACAAATGCGATGACAACTAAATGACCTAAAATTATCAAGAAAATTTCAAACAGTCAATGTCGAGAATTTCAACGACACGCAACGCTGAGACGGACAAAAGAAATTTAACAATTAAAAAATTTAATAAATAATAAAAATATACAACGAACGCAAAATGCATTTAGCTTTTAAAATTGTCCTTTCAATGTCCGCGTTATCCTTAATACGAACGTATACGCACGATGAGGTACCAAAATGTTCTTTAAGCGCTGTACATAAAACGCGTCAAACCATTATCGAGTCACCAAATTATCCAAATAATTATAAGCCTGATACTTGTGCGGATTATGTGATACGTTCACCCTACAAGTGTCCCACCACGTTTCATATACAATTTGTAGATTTTTATTTAGAATTTTCAAAAGATTGTAAAAATGACTATTTGGCAATTGGATTGGAAAATATCGACGACGACATGGATGTTTTGTGCGGTCAAGTGGTGGGCATTAAAAAGTATCACACTCCGGATGGTGTTTTACGTTTAAGATTCTTTGCTGATGAATCGCCTTGGACGACGGGCAAAGGTTTCAAATTATTGGTAACACGTCTGGCTTGCGAAAACGAAGAGCTTTTGAGAGAATTGAAAGATGATGATGGAGAAATTGAAGATGAAACTGATGATGACGATACTGTGAGTATAACTGCACCTGCTCGAAATTTTGAACCGCCTCAATCAGAACTTATGCAAATATTTCGTAATTTAACCGGTCCTGAACAGTATCAAATTATACAACTGCCACCAGTTTTTAGTTTAAATTATCCGACGCAACTGCCTTCGCCACCTCATCCAGCAGCTGGAACAGTTTTTGTGCCACCAAGCGCAAACCAAGGCTATTTGCCGCACTACCCTGGCAGCAATGTGCAAAATAATTTGCAACAACCCTGCACAAATGATAATGGACAACAGAGACAATTATCAAATATACCGAATTACTATGGTGCTCTTCAAGGGAACCAGCTGCTGGCTGGACAAGGAAATATCCAACCCAATTACTTGCCCTCGAATAATATCAATCAGGAGCAGTTCCAACAAGTTGACAATAGTGGATTTCTAAATGACCCCAGAGATCAATATATAGGCTCTTGGTCTTCTGCACCCACTGTGCCGAGGGCATACGACATGACATTTGACTCCTTAGAAGCCTGTTGTGTATCAGCATTCCAACAAAAACATTTCTACCTTTCTAGTCCTGGCTTTCCTCGCACTATTTTCAGCAACATTCTGCCAAATCAGCAGAAACGTGATTGTGTCTTCCGTTTGCAAAAATCTTCGCCGAATGTATGCCGTCTACGTTTGGACTTTAAATTTTTCGATTTTGGCCAAAGTTATCATGGAACGGGCTCCTATCTGGGTAACATTGGCTCACCTGCCATACAGAACACTCAAGACGTTTGTCGTGAGGACTTTATTGAATTGGATAATCAACGTTTTTGTGGCTGTCGTTCGGGGTATACGTTCACAGCGTACTGGACAAGTGCTGAAGACAAAAAGTTGAGAATGCGTATGAGTTATTCGGGTGTACCTTCAGGAGGTTTCCTTTTGGAAATAGTTCAGGAAGAATGTAGTGAAACCGAAATAGCTTCAATAAGCACAGAGAGACCAGAGAGACCAATCGATTTTACTCTGACCACAAGTAATCCAACTTTGGTGAATAATCCGATAGTTGGTGGCCAACAGGATCAACAAATTCTATTGGAGCAACATAAAAAGAGATTATATGGAGACTCATATTCAACTCCACAACAGCAGCAGCAACAGCAGCAGCACCAGCAGTCTCAGAACATAAATACAGCAGGCTCTTATCTCGGCAATTACCCACTACAGCAGTCAACCAACTATTTGGACCAGAGGCAACAATTGTTTAATACACCTGGAGGTTTTACTTCTTCTCACTTGCAGCAGCAACAAAATCCCCTATTTATTCAACAGCAACAACAACAACGACCGCAACCGCTGCAATCATTTCAAAACAACAATCTTTATCCTTCACAATTTGGCACAAATTATTGGTCTTATTTGCCCGCACAAGGCCAGCAACAGAATATTTTACAGCAACCAGGTTTAGCCACAAATCCTTTTGCCGGTTTACCTCAAATAAGATACGCTCGTTCTTATGGTGACCTACAGCCACTAACCGTTGTCGAAACAAATTCTACACGCAAAGAATATTATTATTCCGACAATGATGCTTTGAGCTATAATGAAAACTCATCGGCCATGTCGAGATCAGGTTCGACAGAATTATCATCTCAGTGGGATCGTAAGGATACGAATGTCAAAGAGAGAAATGATTTTATTGGCACAATTGCACGAGAGAGTAGAAAATGCACCTTCGATATGGGTGATATATTACGTTTGTCCGTTGATATTCTATGGATAACAAAGCCAATTTGTTATGCACCCCAGAGAAATTGGTTTACGAATTGGATTGGTTAGGGGCAAAATAGGGCAAAGGTACTTTCATGTAACAAAATTATAAAATTAATAAAAAGGATGATCAATAATTTTATTTATTTATTTTTACTAAATTAACCTATTAGTTCATTTCCGAATTCCTTTGGTTAGTGTTCTCTCGTTACATGTGTAATAATTGTGATTAAATTTAGAAGAGAAGATCTTGCAGCAACAAATGAACGGGAAATATTTTTCGAAGTATTTGTTGTAAGCTGAACTAATATTTTGCTTGTAAAATTTTCAAACTGATTTACTTATACACACACTCCCAACTCGGAATTGTTTTTAAAAGTATTCAATTTGTACTTCGATCATTCTCAATTCAGAGTTGGCAGTGCGTGTACAAGTAAATGAGTTTGAAAACTTTTCAAACATGGTGTTAAAGATCTAATGATGAGTTGGCTTAGAAGCCAATGAAATGCAGCATAGATAATCTTATCTATCCACTCATTACAAACAAATTTATTTTTGAAAACATATTTTAAAATCTCGTTACCCATGTCGAAAAATGCTAAAGCACACACGTTATAGTTTGTTCACGCACCCAGCAGTAAGAAAACACACCGTGCAGCAATTTGAAAAAGACACAGTTGCATCGCTTGGTAGTTGTTTACATACTCTCTTACAAAATTTGGTCAAAATATAGCGGAAAATTGGTTTTTTTATACGGGAGGCCTAATTAAAATATACAAAAATGAGCGGTAAAAGCCTCTCTCTTCAGCTAAACTTTTAAAAAAACGTTATTTCTCATTGTTTTTCTTCAGATTTATTTTACAGATTAAAAAAACTCCTTGCACAATATTTTATTTATATTAAATATTTATTTATTTATTTGAAATATTTTTTTAATTATAAGACTTTATAATTTAAACAATTTTACAACATTTAAAAACTAATTGATATGATTTGTTTTTAATTTCTTCTTTTTGTTTTTATAAATAAAATATTTTTTTTTACTAAAATTGGAATTAAATTTTCATTCAAATCTTTTATTAAATTAATATTTACAACAATTTGTAATTAATTAAAATTAACTTTATTTGATTTTCTTTAGAAGTAAAAACTATTTTCAATTTAATTGTTTTTGGTTTTTAATTTGGTTTTTCATAAAAAGTGCATTTCTTTTCTCAATGTATGTGTATTTATATGTATATATATTTGTTACATGTATTGTATATTTTTTAGTGATTAAGGATTTTAGTTATTAAAAAAAAAATTATTAAAATTATTTCTATTTAAGAAAATATATACTTGTTGTGGCTTAAGGTACTCTAGAGGCCTGCCACCAGTAAATCTTTAGATATAATGTTTGAAAAGTTTTCTGTTTAAACGCTTAAACGCTTACACGCTTAAACGCTTTTTAAATTGGCTATTTTTATATTTTGTTAATACTCAATTCTTGGTGGAGAGTTTCTTATTTAGCTCACGGGTTTGAAAAGTTTTTGAACATGTTGTTTAAAAATCTACTGATGAGTCAGTCAGCCATGTAGGTTAGTTTAAGCCACAGCAAATAAATATTAATATTTTTTGTTTAATTTTAAACTAATTTTTTAAACTAATTTAAGTTGCTTGAAGGGCATTTAAAATATTTATATAAGTGTTTCGATATCTCTTTTCTAACTGATTTTTCTCTTTGGATTTTTATCAAATGTACAAATTATTTTATTTAATTTGAAAATTTTACTTTCGTTTCATGTAATTTCGATTTTTCGTATACAATCTTCTTTGAAAATCACTCGCCCTTGAATCATCTCGCTGTCTCTGTCTCTGCCTCTGTCTTTGTCTCTGCCTTTGCTTTAGTTTTTTTATTTTTTAAATAAAGAATTCTTAGTTCTTTAACCAAGAAATCTTATGTTTGTAAAAATGGCTTTAGCCGGACGTTTACGGTTACAAAAACTAACAGTTTTGCCATTTCGCCCGTTACGATTTTCATGCAAATTTACCAACAATTTGAAGACGTCTTCTTTGGTGGGTGTGCAGGCGTAACGCAATTCAGGATCATAAGTACTAGAAATGGAATGATAACTAATGTTGTGACATAAATTTCTTATTTTTTTTATTAATTGAAAAATTTTCAGATCCGCTTACCTTCGGTTTCTGTTATGGCGCTTCCATGGATAACGTCTGTAATAACGGGAACGTTTAGTCATACCATTCGAATTTTCCATGAACTCAAGATTGTTATTTATATTAGTTGATTCTTCCAGCGGCAAGTCTTCTTCCACATAAACTATGGGTAGTGTTTCAATGGTAGGATCCTGAAAATAAGGCGGAAGTGGAATAGAGTTTGAAGATGGGAGTTCATTTACTTACCTCTAGCATTTTCATTAAGACAGCTGATTTGCTGACAATATCCTGTTCTTCTTGTATGTCTCTCTCCAATTGGCGTAGTATATCATATTTGCTGGCCAATTCCATTTCATTGTAAACAGTGTCAGCATAATCAGGTTCCATGGGTAAAGTGCCCAATTCTTGACCGTTAGCGGCAATATCGGCATTTAAGGCACGAAGAAGCTCTAAAATAGAAATTATTTATGAAAAACTTATGAAATTTATTGGAGAAAATCTCTGAAACTCATAAAACTCTACAACACTAAAATAGATTAATCCCAGCATCAGAGGGCTCCCAAAAAAGCAAAGAGAGAAAAGAGCGTGGAATATATACATCTGGGACTCATTTTAGAGAAGATAAAGTTCCCTCCATACCCTACAAGGAATCGGCATAGGAATTCTTTTTTTAAGCAATCTTATAAACTACAAGACATGAAATGATTTTGTAAAACATTACAAGAGTCTAAAGCTACGTTCACATTTATCAAATATTTGTCGAAAAAAACGTAACCAAGAAAAAAAATAATAATTTATTTCCTTTAATTCTAATATTTTTTTAATTTTGGGTTCGAATTTTTTAAAAACTGTATAAAAATACTCTTTTGGAGAAGAATTAATTTTATTTTATAATATAAAAACCATGTTAAATGCCACTATCCCTAAGCAAAACTATTGGTTACGTTTTTTTGAACAAATATTTGATAAATGTGAACGTAGCTTAACTCTTTTTGGAGGCGCCATTTTTGCTCGTTTCTCGAAAAAAAAACGAAATAACTCCACTATGAGTCAGCGGACTAAAATGTTTACCAAAAACGATTGCTTGAAAACAATTTTTATATAAAGCATTAATAAGATTCAATAAATATTTTTGTAGTTCCAAATTTTCGTTTGTTTCAAATTTGCAAAATTTTACGATCATACTCTAAAGTTGATAGGAACCCCCTAATGTTTTCGCTACGATGTACGACCTCAAATCTGTGTGTCTCTATGTCACAGGATTCTGTCTCGAGAACGTGAAATCTTCTCAGAATATGTGTAACTATGACCGCTATAAGAGCAATTATTAAGAGTACGTGAAAGCTAATTAACAACAGGGTGTGTTAAAGTGAGCAACGCAATATTTGGAAATTCTGCAACGTGTGACCCCTAACATACACATGTGTACATACATACACCAATAAAATTTTTCCAGTCAGCGTATAATTGTACAGGTTGTAGAAATAAATTGTCAAATTTAAACCAAATAAAAGATAAAGGGTGTTTCATCATTTAATGTTATTTCATGATATAGTTTCAACAATTTGTGTTATCCTGAAAACCATACGATGTAATATGTTGGACTTTGTACAGCAAATGTAGCATTTGAAGAAGTTAAAAGTTAAAATTAAAGGGTGTTTCATTAGCCAATGTAATTCCGAAACTAAATTTTTTCTAAGAAACCATAAAAGTTAGACAATTGAAATTTTCTTAAATAATTTGAGGTTATAGAAGCTTAAATGTGAAACAAAATTAATAATTCTGTTTCAAGTAATGCAAGAATATGAGAAAAAATCGCCTGACTGCAAAAAAACCTCAATTATCGGCTAAAGCCAGAAATTACCTAAAAGGATCAAAACGGCAAAAAGCAGGAATTCGCCAAAACGAAAAAAACTCGCAAAATTAAAAATTAATGCTAATATAAAAAAAATATCGGCTAAAGCTAGAAACTACCTAAAAGGATCAAAACGCCAAAAAGCGAAAAAATCGCAAAAACTAAAAATTCCAAAGAAAAAATAAAAACGATGAAACGAAAGAAGTTTCCATAAAAATAAACCGCCAAAACCGAAATAAACACAAATAAAAACAAAATTGTCAAAAAGAAAACAAAATCACAAAAAATTTTCAAACTGGAAAAAACTGCCAAGACAAATAAAAAAATCGTCTTAGATAAAAAAATCGCCAAAACTTCAAACAGATTTCGTTGAAATATATGGCATTCATAGGGAACTCTTAAGCTACGTTCACATTTACCAAATATTTTCGAAAAAAAAGTAACCAAGAAAGAAACTAATTTTCTTTAATTTCAATATTTTTTTAATTATGGGTTCGCATTTTTAAAAATTCGTATAAAAATACTTATTTGAAGAATAATTAATGTTATATTGTAATATAAAAACTAAGTTAAGCAAAACTAGTGGTTACGTTGTTTTGAATAAATATTTAATAAATGTGAACGTAGCTTTAGTGAGAGATTTAGTGTTCACAATTACTAAATTTTATACTAACTAATTGTGCTTGGAAATTTTCTTTGCTATAAATAAACAATATGAAATATCCAAATAGAATTTAGCTGTTTCTTAACTTTGACATAAACATAAAATCTAAAATTAGATAATGTGGCCAATCTTGCGGTATATTGTTATTGGTGAGTACAAGAAATTACACGGTAACAATATTTTAGACAGACATCGAGGGAAATTCAAATTCAGCAAATGCATTCGTAACTGTAATATTTATTTCATTTCCATCAGATATGAATGTGTGTACTCGTATGTGTTGTAAGGTCTTTAAAGAAACGGAAATTAAACATATTTTGTCAAATGTGTTCGTGCGTGTGTGTATCAATGCATTTACACTAATAGAAATTTGCAATCTAATACCGTTATGTGACGTAATGTTGTGACGTTTGAGTAGATTATGCAAAATTCGTTCACACATTATATTAAATGGTATTATAATATCTGTGTTTGTATGTGTTTATGTGTCTAAAATATTGTTTTAGCAAAATATTCAATGAAAATAGAATTTTTAAAATAGATTATTCGTACTTATTGCACTTTCCGCTGTTGTATTTATTTTAGTTTTTTTTGTTGTTTCGACCAACTGAACGATATTTATAATGTACGAGACGAGTATGTTGTCAAGTTATAAATGGAAAAATTGTGTTTTAAGTCGTAAATTTAATTAACGTTGAAATAATTTGTAAAAGTTGTTATTGAATTTTTTGTTGGTCGAAAATTTTACGAAATATGTTATTATATAAATTCAATTTAATAACAATTTCATATTGAGTATACGAGTAAATAAAAGGATTTAAATCTATTCTAATATTATAAAGAGGAAAGGTTTGATTTTTTGTTTGTTTGTTTGTTTGTTTGAAATGAATAGGCTCCGAAACTACTCGACCGATTTTGATGAAATTTTCAGGGAATCTTTAGAATATTCAGGCGGGTGACATAGGTTATATGTAGTTTTGATTGGACAAAGAGGCGTGGCACCGCCCATATAACCAAAAAATTTAAATCGCCATATTTTGGGCATTTTTTGACCTACGTCGATGATATTTGGTACATATGGTATTGGCATAATTTGGAATACGTACCAGGGGAAAAGTGGGTGGGACCATGCCCCTTTTTAGGAAATTGAAAAATCGTAATATAGTCTTAACTACTGAACCGATCGTCATTAAATTTTCACAATAGGAATTTTATTTTATAACGAGGGGGTAGCGAAGCGCACCGTGTATATGTAGTATTTAAATATTTATTGATTTTAGAATACAGGGATATGTGAATCTATTCCAACTATTTTCACATGGATATCCCTATGGATGGATAAAAGGATCGAAAAAAAATTTACGACATTCTAAAGAGATAGACGTCAGCTAGATTCTATGAGACAACAGAAATGTTTTAAGAATTTTCATAAATACTGGACCGATCAATCCTTAAGATCTGAAGTTCGGAAACGTAATACTTTCTTAAAGATCTCCGATATCGAGAAAAGTTCTAGAAGATCTATACAGCGAATTGCAAGACTACTAAAATGTTCCACAAAAATGGTTCCAACTTAAATGCGTACCGACTGCTATACGCAAAAGCTGCCTACTATGCGCTTCTCAAAGCTCGTAATAATCTGTCCTTCATAACAGAACATTGTCTTTCGTAATTTATACACACATACATATGTATGTGTTTTATATATGAGATTTTTATTTTGAAAATGACATAAGTCACTTTGTTTTTAATTCGAGATATATAAGGGTTTGCGTTTTAACACGTTTAAAAATATGGATGCTAACTTTCGAGAAGATTTTTTTTTATCTTATGATACTGATATTTTTCTCAGTATTTCTCCATATTTTTAGACGTTCCTAAATGCGAACCCTTAAAAACAAAGTGACTTATGCCACTTTCAAACTAAACGGCTCATATATACTGTGGACACTTGTTTACTGAAATAAGAAATTAAATTTTTCTTGTCAAACACATATTGGATGTCAAGGGCATATATAGAAAAATAAAAAAATGACTTTTATTTAGCTTTTTTTTTCAAATAAAACTTGAATAAGGAAAACGATATTTAGACTAATGCGTTGTTTAGTTTATCAAAATTTTAATAAAAATTATACCAAAGTAGCAAAATTAATTTAGTAGAAAAACTATTATTAGAAATTATTTCAGAATTTCGGTCACTTAAAGCGCGGTAGAGTGATGCTTTACGAACATCACATTTTTATCGAGATATTGAGTTTGAGGGATGTTTTTGCCTCCTTTGTACTTTTCCGCAAAGTCACTCCCTTAATATTTGATACTGTATTAAAATCTCGAAAATATGTATGAAAATTTAATAGTTTGTCAAATTGAATATGAATCAACTACTTTACAGGTCTGGTAGTATGCATTGGATCGTTGTCGTGTTGTTAGTTTTTGAATTGTAAAAACGTTTCTACTAATATAATTTTTACGACATTATAGCCATTTTTCCCATTTTAAATATTTAGTCAGTATTATAAGAAATGACGCCAACAATTCGTTTATGCTGACCGCATACATGCACACTTTTTGTGTAATTTTTATACGAGAATTAATTACTCGCAATTTGTTACAAGAAATTCCAATGTATAGAAAAAAATGGGCATTATAAAATACGACCCAAGTGTATCATTGGGATTTAATGTGCTAAAGATCCATTTAATAGTGATGTAATTTTCGTATTCATATTTCACAAAAACTTTTTCATTGATCACGTTGAGCTTTCTTGTAAACCAATTAACTGGCAAGTGTTTTTCAAATTATAAAAAAATAATAGAAAATACATATAGCTAATCTATATGCCCATAACAATAATAATAATAATTTAAAATAATAATAATTATTTAACAAATTAAACAAATAATAATTAAAAAAAAACTTAAATTCTTGAGTATTTGGTAGAATAAAATGTTATATTTGTAAAATAAAATAAAAATTAAGTGATAAACTTCAATAAAGAAGAAATTAATAATGCTGTGCTCTTTTACCCTAGAAATTTTAAATACATCATTTGCGTATTTATCCGATGTTTTGCAAATGCATCAATTGGGCATTTTACCGATGTGCAATTTAGAATGCGCGCTTAAGCGGAGAATACAGTACCTCCGACGTAAGCATTACAAAATTTGGTATGCTGATACAATATGAGTTACCGATCACTCTAAAAATGTATGAAAAGGGATAGGAAGCTTAAGCTTAACCTTAAAATAAATCACAATTGTGAATTTTTTTTGCCGCTTTCTACGAGAATCAATTTTAAGCATCATGTTAATTTCTTCTGTTGTACAGTGTAATTTACGACAAAAAACCAAATACTTGAGAGTACCAAGAAGAAAGAAAGAAAAAAAAAATAAACTACTAAAAATTATCTACTGAAGTGAAAATTGTCCATATGTTTTGTGAAATGATGCGAACGTATTGCTCTTGGTTACATTCAAGTAAAATGTTTTAACCTTTTGAAAAGCTTCTAACACCAGCCAGCCAGCCATTCAGACATTGTTGCTAACAACCCCCTTTTAATCATTTATTTTCCTAAATACAAAGTCAATGTAAAAGCAATATGTGAAAAGATACAATTGACATCTTTCATAACAATTCATTTTCTTTTGTCTTTAATAACAATTTTCGAATATGGAAAAGAATTTATGAAGAGTAAATGAAGAATATTTTGGTAGAGGCTGTAGAAGAAAATTGTGTATTAAATGGACTTAAGACACGAGTACAATATGGATGAATTTAAACTATATGTATGTATGTATGAATGTAAACGCAATAATTTTGAAATATGTTTGTATATACAAAATTTATTGGTTCACTTGTGTCTGCGTTGTTCTTATTAAACGGCCGAGAAAATTCACAATTGATTGGAATTTCTTTTTTTTTTTCGTTATTGTTTTTGAACATTTTTGAGGTTTAGTGTTAAAATTAGAGTGTAATAAAATAGAGAATCAATATGACGCATGCAGTGTTTTATTGTCTGGAAAGGCAAACTAGCAAATTAAAATGTGGTCGGATATATATACGCAGAGTACAGTGTGGGCTAATACAGGAATAATTGGATATGGAGAATAGAAAACGATAAAAAACATTATATATCAATCAACAGAATTGAGAATATAAATCAATTCAGTTCCACAATAAAAAGTGCCCACTCAAATCTCTGCAATGGTGGTAATTTAATTCAAAACTGTCATAACTAAAAAACTATTTAAATTATGGGTTTATAAAGCAGAACTAAAAGCCCTGCCGATATATTTTTATTGTGCTGTGGTGAAAGGAGATTATTGTTGTTGTTATTGGTATATTCCATTACCATTGAAAAGAACTAAAAACATTAGATTTTTCGAGTTAAAATACAATTGGATATTTTTCCCAGGCCGATGAATGTAGACCCAAATAATATATTTATTCGTTTTAGAATTTTTCTAAAACTTTGGCATCATGTGCTTAATGCATATTTCAGAGTTTACAGCTTAGTTTAGCATATTTTCGACTATAACGCATATTTATAGCATTTATTTTAGCTTTTGTAACATATTTCATTGCTTTGTTTCGTTGTTTTAAGTCTTAATATCCATTTTTATAAAAAGAAACACATATTTTTTTAAATCTAAAAATATTGAAACATTTCAATAGCTTTTGAAAATTTGAAATTTTAAAAATTTTGTTCCAAAACTATTCACGTTTCTGAGATTACAACTTTAATAATATTTAAACTTTTTATTTAATATTCAATATCTAGTTTTACAAAAGGGACCCACAGAAAATAGTTTTAAGATCAAAATACGTTAATATTTTTAAATATTTTAAAATTCTATATTATTATTACGAATAAACGTAATTATTATTTGAACTTATGTATATTAATGTATAAATGAGAAATTATTATTATTAGGCTTAAGTTCAGTTTTATTAAATTAATGAAAATTCAAATTACTATCAGTTTTTTATTTTTGAAAAACATTAGCTTGTGCAATCATCAGTGTTCATTTGTCCATCTTTACAATTATCGTAAAGTGGATAATAATTGGGAAGAATATCAACTCTTTAACCAAGTTTTCAATAGAAAGAGAATACGAGAATTAATTTCATTAATTTTTATTCTATTTTTACATATCGAAACAATTTGGTTTAAGTATAACGGACTATGAGTGTTTGTTGAATATTAGTAGTAAGCAATAAGACATG
This sequence comes from Lypha dubia, assembly GCA_947311025.1. Lineage (NCBI taxonomy): Eukaryota > Metazoa > Arthropoda > Insecta > Diptera > Tachinidae > Lypha > Lypha dubia. The sequence continues at coordinate 41,578,974 of OX371261.1, read as the reverse complement.
GGGAATTTCGTCCCTGGCTATCATAAATAAAGTGAGGAATAAGTGAGAAAAGAAAATTACACAAATAAAAACGAATAATATATTTGAGAAACTATTGATGTTTAAGTTTTCCAAGATGGTATTTTAATATATTGTTAGTCATTTTTAATTGCTAAAAGTCATCCTTATGATAACAAGAAAGCAGTGTGGATAAAAATGTGTTGAGACGTAAATGATTAGTGAAAACTGTGTCACTAAATTATCGTGTTAATTGTAATTACCATGGTTATTAATAATTATATTATGTTTATCAAATGTATTCAAGAACAACATTATTTTCCTAATTATTGACACGAATTCTTATACTTTGACTACCTGTGAAACATAAGACTAAAGTCGTAGTAAATTTAATTATCAGTTTAGCAAAGTAGAAAACTTATTTTGAAAACTTAATATGAAAAAGAAGAGGTTGGGGTTGATAATTTAACAATCACAGCAAATATACGGCATTTATACAAATATATGTGGACTAGTTAACAATTACAATCAACTAGAAATTATTGCCGATGAACAAAATCCAGATTTTATAGTTCTTACAGAAACACATTTAACTGGAGATATAGAAGAAAAAGAAATAAATCTCAGAGATTATGATCAGTATATTACATTATCAAATTCAAACAGGACGGGTGGAGTTATTATTTATTTTAAAAAGCAATGTAATGTTATAACAATTGGGGAAAAGTCTTCTGATTATAATTATTGGATAGGTGCATACATGGCGACAATCAAGAATAAACAATTTGTAATAATAGCGGTCTATAGATCACCAAGCAGCAGTGAAGTAGAGTTTTGTCAAGTATTTGAAAAATTAATGGAAGAAATATGTGAAGTACAATGTGATATAATAATAGCAGGTGATTTCAACATAGACTGGTGTAAAGAAGATACATATAAAAAAAGACTTGAATGCGCTTTTAATGATAATGGGCTTAAACAAATAGTAAATGATTATACGAGAATAAAAGAAAGTACAAAAACAATTATAGACTACGTCATCACAAATAGTGAAAATGTAACAGTAGTAAATAACATTTCTAATAAAATAACGGATCACGAAGCCATAGACATAAAAATCAAGGTAGTAACTGAAAATCAAGACGAAATGAGCAAAAAGGAAATTGAAATATTTAAATATAATAAAATACGTTTTAATCAAGAAATTAGTGCAATATTGAGAAACAATGATAACGATGATTTAAATAATAAAGTTAATAATTTTGATTCAGCCATTGAAAATACTATAAAGAAATTTACAATTAAAAAAGTAATAAATACAAAAAGTAAAGTTAACAAATGGTTTAACAGAGAACTAAAAAAATTAAAGAAAGAAAAAGTTCTTAAATATCAAATAGCTAAGACAGAAAAAACAGATATAGCGTGGAGTAGTTATAAAATAGCTAGAAATACTTATAAAACCAAAATTGATACAGAGAAGAACAATTACGTTAATAAAAAAATAATTAATGCCAAAGACCAAAAACAAATGTGGAGAGAAATCAAAGACTTAGTCCTAAAGAAAAATAAAGCTGTGATAAAAAATGTGATATTTAGTGATATAGAATATAAAGATAACTACCAAATAGCCACCCAATTTAATAATTATTTTGTTAATAGTATTAAGTCAATTAATGATACAATAGAAAATGTGCAATATATAAACAATATACCTGTGATAATAAATAGATTTAGATTCCGTGCAATAACAATCCAAGAAATTCAAAATATTTGTAAGAATATGAAAAATAAACCAGATTTCAACAATGTTACAATTAAGCTCATTATGGATAACTGGAATATTATAGGAAAATCAATGCGTGATATAATAAATAAATCACTTGAAACAGGAGTTTTCCCGGATAGTTGGAAATACTCAATGGTAACACCAATAGAAAAAATCGCAAAAACAAATAAATGTGACGAATTGCGTCCAATAAACACTCTGAAAACTTGTGAAAAAGTTATTGAAAAAATTGTTAAGGAACAAATGGAAACATATGTGGAACAACATAATTTGTTTTCAAAATATCAATCGGGATTTAGAAAAAAATTCTCATGCGAAACAACAGTTAATTATGTAATAAATATATGGAAATATATAAATAGAAAGAAAAAGATAATGGCAATATTTTTGGATTTCAAAAGAGCATTTGAGACCATTGATAGAGAAATACTTATTCAAAAACTATATATGTACGGCATCAGAGAAAATGAATTAAATTGGTTTAAATCATATCTTACAAATAGAAAGCAAACAACAAAAGTTAATGGTACAAAATCAAACGAAGTAAACAATGAATTCGGAGTACCTCAGGGTTCTATTCTAGGCGCACTATTATTTATAATATACATAAATGATATGCCAAATATACTAAAGAAATGCGAAATAATTCTTTATGCGGATGACACATTAATCTACGCAGAAGGTGACACAGATGAACAATGTAGAGCAAATCTAATGCACGACTTAAATAACATAAATAATTGGCTTAAAATGAATAGATTAAAACTTAATGAAAACAAAACTAAACTACTTGAAATAAATATAAACAGTGAATCAATAATTACAATTAATAATGAAGAAATAGAAAAAGTAAATAAAATTAAATACCTCGGTTTTATAATCGATAAAGACCTAAACCTAAAAGAACACATTGATTATATATGTAAAAAAAATTGGCAAAAAATTTGTTTTTTTAAACGGGTTAGAAATAAAATATCTCAAATAACGGCAATACATATGTACAACACCATGATAAAACCACATTTTGAATTTGGCTCCACAATCATATACACTTGCTGCTCAAAAACACAAATCGAAAGACTACAAAAATTACAAAATAAAGCTATGCGGTCACTATTAAAATATAATATATATGCTCCACTTCAACTAATGCTAGATACACTGAAATGGTTAAATATTCAACAAAGACTGGAACTTAACACACTGCAATTCATTCAGAAAATGAAAATGGGAAACGCACCTAAATACCTTACTGAACAACTTGACTATGTGAGAGAAGTCCAACCGTACAACCTTAGAGATTCTGAAAATTTCCGGCTACCGGGGGTAACAACAACATCAATGCAACGATCTCTATTCTTTAAAGGACTTAAATTATACAATCACTTACCAGAATATGCTAAAACAGAAAGAAATATGAGTATATGTAGGAGAAATATGGTAAAATTTGTAAAAAACAATGAATTCAATAATATTTTGTAAAGAAAAATCTGTAAAATAATCATATTTGAAATATTTTTAAAGTATTATAAATACTACTAAATAAATAAACTAAACTAAACTAAACTAAATTACTTTTAGGGATAATAAATTATTGCAAGAACTGTAACGACGACTAAATATGCAACAAAAAAATATATAAATTAAAGGGTATTCTATCTGGTAATGAAATTATGGACTGAACTCTATTTTATAAACCGTAATAACTAAACGGTTGTGATTTTTATAATTAGATAATAGTTATCATAGAAACTGCACCATAAATCAAAATTATAAGTTAAAGGTTAGAAATAATACAATATATAACACGAAGAAAAAATCGCAAAAAAATGCTTAAAACCAAAAAGTTGTCGAAGTTGAAAAAAATTCATCGTCAAAAAGTTTAAAACGAAACAACTGCAAGAAATTATCAAAACAAAGATCGACAAAGCGAAAAAATTCTAAAACCAAAAAGTTCTGGAGGAAAAATATCGTCAAAACGAGAAAAAATCACCGAATTGAAAAATATGTGAGAAAATCCGTAAAACTAAAGAAGTCACCAGATGAAAAATTATGTTAGCTGAAAAAAAAAAACGCAAAAAACACTGAAAACAAAAAAAAATCGCTTAACTATAATAAGATGCCATGTATATAAAAAAAATCACAAAAACAAAAGTTCTACATATTAAAAAACTGCTTAAAAGAAAAAAAAAAATGGAAAAATCCACACAAAATTATGTATGTGTATATGTATGTATGTATGATGTTCTCATACGCCCCGTCAAGGAAGCATACCGTCTCAATTAAAGATTTCCAACGATGTGTATTTGGGGTATTTCTTGTCGCCTTGTTACTCAGTCTTTTGCTACACGACACGATTTCGAAATAGCACGACTCACCAATAAAGAAAAATGTCTTCTTATGCACGAAATTTTTTAACTTTGTACAATTTTTCTTCCAAATTCTTCCTATTAAAAATAACGCATATCCTTTTCGTAAAATGTTAAGTAAACATGATAGCGATGGGGATGAAGTTGCGCTTTTAACAGATGCTTAAAATCTTCCGAAAATGAATTAAACAAAATGTTTTTCGTTTTTTAAAGCAATCTAATTATTTTATTGCTTCTTTTTTAATAAAACTATTTCATAATCACTTTTTTATACGTTTCAGTCAGTTAATATTTAAAGTTTTTCCAAATTACACGACTTTTTGAAGGCAATAAACGACTCCCTGAATTTTAAATATGCCACACGTTTTTTATTACCCAATTCGTTTCTTTTACTTTTGTTAAAGTTCTGTGTAAAAAATATTGTGAGTATAAAAGACTGCTAGCACTCTTACTAGTTTGTATTAATTTCTTCTTTGAACAAATAATTTTAGCACCCAGTCGTGTTAAAGAAATACATCTCTTGATGGCTTCCTAATTAATAGTTTGTTATGGTTTTTAATATAAGTGTGCACCAGACATCATCAACAAGTGGTACATTTTTGGGCATACTTAATTATGTACATTGATTTTTATGATCTAATCGTTTTTGTTCATAAGTAAAAAACAGTTGTTTACGCAACCGTTCGTTTCAAATATTCAGTTTTATTCACTTGTTGTTTTGTGCTAACATGAATGTTCTGACTGTATCGTTAAGAGTATGAAAATCATTTTGAATCGAAGCCAACGTGTTGTTAGCGGAACAAGTGTTTTATTCAGTTATTAAAGTAATTTTGTACTTGTATTTGAATAAATAAGTTTTATTTATATTTTTGTCACAGTTTAAAACATGCACACATACATATTTATACCTTTGACTTCCAAAATCAAATTTTCTACTAACAAAATACATATAGTTGGGGTTTTTTGTATTTCTGCATATACTTATATTCATTGTATCATGCAAACAGATCATGCACATTCGCATCAAATGATCGAAATGACTTCTGCTTGTGTATAAAAATCGAACGAATATAAAATTGAGTAATACTTTAATCAAAGAAATTTTAATTTTTTAGGCTTAAGTTTGTTTTCTCAAAATTAAATTCTGTTATAAATTAAATTATTATTTAAATTAGAAAGAAAAATCTACTGAAAAATTAGACTGCGCGAAGGGTTGAACTGACATCGATGTTTCGAGACTAACCACAGTCTCATCATCAGAGTTGTCTACCTCTTAGACCTCACTGCCACCACGGCAGCTGCAATCACACTACTTAAAGATCCTCTATCATTAATTGCATCTGCTGAATTACATGTAAGTTTTTACAATACAGCTTTTATCATTTTTTAATGGGTTGGAACTTTACTATACTTTTTCAAAGTCTATCTTGTTCAAGTTGAACTTTATTCTAGTGTTTTTTAATTCATTCCTATTGAATAATACTTGTTTGTGTTGTTCTTAAAAGTCATCGTTAGGGAATAATTAGGCTCGATCATACTTACTGCAGCACACTGGTGTGCACCTTAAATATTTCCTAATTTCATACAAGTAGAAGTAGTGATTACTTGACATTTTTTACTTGGTAGTATCTATATATTTTCCACGACTGTATCATAAAATATTTTTATAGTTTCCCAATAAATGCAATATAATGTAGACAATGCTATGCAGATATTTTTAGCTTTGTATTGATTAAACTGTTTAATTTTACTTCCGATTGTAGCGCAAAATGTAACAGTGTTTGTCATATCAACACTCTTGATTATTTGTTTTTTACTGTACTCATAGGTTATCAACTGATACTTTGCTTTAAAATTTTATTGGAAAATTTGTTGTGTCAATATGTATTAAGTAACAAACATTCTCACTCATACATACAGGCATGCATACAAGATCAAATTTCCTTATATGACTTTGTAAACATGAGAAGACAAAACAAATCACCGAAAAACCAACAAAAATTATATGTACAAGTATGGAAATTACTTTCTCACACTGTTTACTAAATTGGTTTGCCTTAAAGTATGCTCTGAATATGTATTTACGTTGGAATAAATTACTCCCACGTTTCTATACAACAAAAGTTTTGTTTATTTGTTTGATGCTTTGTCGGCCCTTCGATGAGACGGTGTAGGTATGCTGGTATGGTTTACTTCAATGTCTATTCATGTGTGTGAGTTTTGTTATTTTTTTTTGTTGCTTCGCTCTGGTATGAGTTGTGTTTACTCTTCAATATAATCTTTAACTTTTCTTGTTTAGATTAACTTGTTGTACAAGGTTTGTTTTCTTAGTTTCAGAATCAAGAGTAAGGAGAGATGAAAGTTTATTTTCCTTGCAATTCCTATTGACTAATGTGTGCGTGTGTGTGCGATTTTTAAATGGCTGGCACTGGTATTAACTAGAATTTATTATATGTAATTTATTTCGGCAGATGATTGTTAGCAAGGCAAATACTGGTTAGAGGTATGGTTTCATACAACATGTTGCGGATTGATAATAATTTGTATTAAATTTATATATTCTGCATATACATAAGCTGTCGATTAGATGGCTGCCCTCATTGATTTTCCCTCACGTTTCTAATTAACTTATTCGTTTGAACTAACTATTTTAGTAATGAAACTTTAGTCAAGTAAATTAAGTGATCTTGGAGAAAATGAAAACTTTGAAATCGGTGTTTGTGTTTGGATGAAGGCAGAAATTAAGGAAAAAAAGAAGCGAATTGTAATTCCTAATTATTTCTTTTTGTGCAATAGAATTTTTTTTATCTGGAATTTTAAATAAACAGTTTTAATATTGAAAAGTAAATCTGTATGCATGTGCGTATATCCTGTTTGCTAAAAATATTGTGTATAAATTTATTTAATGGGCAGTTATTCAATTACATCAATTTTGCTGATTTTATTTTCATACACGGAAATTAGCATTTTATTCAAATTGAGCGAAAAAATGTTTAACAAAATTAAAAAAAAAAAAAATTTATATATTTTTCTTTTTAAATCGACTTAAAGGATATTAAACTAAATTTAGAACTCACCATCACCTGGATCATAAACAGGTCTTGTATTAACATCTTCTAAATTATGCGGTTTAAATGAAACTATACCACTGGGCACCTGATCCATTATTAATTGTGCTTTGGCCAGCGAATAAATGTCGGAGGCATCCTTTAAAGAATTAACACTAACACCACCACCACCACCACCACCTGTTGTTGCACGAGCTGGCGCTGATAGCGATTGCGAGGCTGCGATGAATGCTGAGCTTGGAGAGAACCAAATGGCTGATACAAACATGGAAAAACAAAACACCATTCTATCGTACTGCATCTTAATATTTTTAATTTTTTACTTTTATTATTACTGCAAGTGGTATTAGCGAGCAGCTGTAAGTAAAAGAGAGAAAAAAAAAAAGAAAATCAAATAGAAAAAATATTAAATAAAAAGTGCACAGTGGGTGTTATGCGTTCTACTAGATTTTATTAGTTGTTAAATATAGAGAAGCCAAATACTGTACTTAATTAATATTTATTAAAATATTAATAAAAATTTGTATGGTTTTATTACTTACTAAAAATTTATTAAGTAATTAAATTCATTTGTGTTATTTCATTAGAAAAAACTAAAAAAAATTCGGTGTCACAACATATTAATGAAATTGAAGAACAAAATCGAATTGAATTCCTTTCTGACTGATTTTTTTATTTTGCAAAAGCCATATCTATAAAACTTTAATTACAGCTGCACTAGGTAAACAACTCGAAATGCTTGTAGTTCGAAAAATACTAAACCGATTGAAAAGAAATATATTTTGTGCATATTTGTCGGGAAATATCTTAAATTTAGTAAAAGTTTTGCCAAAAAATTTTGTATAATAAAAGCATAAAGTCAAGCACAAATTATCGTCGTATCTATTAAGTACATAAAAAATTCACAGTATATGTATGCATATCAAAGGCGTTAAGGTATATTTAAGCTGGTGTTTCTATTCTTGATATAATAAACAAAATAAAAGAATATAAAAGAAGGGATTTTATGTGTTAATTATATTTTATGCCTGCATAATTTCGATTATATTAAGAATTTTATTTCATTGTCCTTTTAGCTCAATTAATTTGTAAGCAAAAAAAACCATATAATATCTCGTAACACAGGGGTCTTTTAATTATACAAATATTTAATATTATTTACGCAACCATACATAAAAATGAACTCAAAGTGGCGTAACTAAAATTATATGTAGTAATAGTTTCAAATTTCTATAAAAACTTGTAACATTGTAAGGTTTTAGTTTCATACACTAGGCATGAAAAAAAACATAATTAGCTGCAATATTAGAGAGATAGTGTCCATCTATGTTCATTTCATTAAGATTTTTATAGATATTCAGTTTTTAATATCTAGTTTATTTAAGAACTTTTTAAATTAACACAAAATATTTGCCCAGCGAACACTAAAAACAATTCAAACGTAGTAAAACGCAAAAAATAGTTAAACTTTGAACAAATCACCAAACAGGTGGTGTTGGCTGAAATGTTGAACGCTTTGATTATTAAGCAAACAATGACTTAGGACCTGGGCTCTAACATATCTATATCCGGTTCATCGATATTTAAACATGTTATTGTAAAAAAATACAAGCGACTTCTTTGTAACTTAGAGGCGCTGATCTATGCGACAGTCATTGATTGTTAGTTTTTTTTTTTTGAAGTTTACGACGAAATTTGCATGGATTGGACTTTAAACGACATCATAAGAATTTGACATCCCAGATGTTTGTCCCGATTGTTCTTTTGAGAATGCGATAGTGTTTCAAAGAAAATTAACATAAAATATTATTAATATTATGATTTGCGTGATTGAGTGTCAATTAGTTTTTAATTGAATGTTTGTTTTTCTTAATTAATTATTATTTTTAATTTTTCGGCGTATATTTGGTGTAAAAATTTTATGAAATTAAAAACCTTTTTCAAGTATTTCCTAAAAATTTCAGTCTCCATTATTTGCGTTATTGATCTTTAATCTGCGACAAAAATTGTATACTCAATCAATAAAATTGAAATTTTCAATTGGCAAACGTTTTTAAAACTATTTAAAGGATTTTTTTTTTATAGATCACCTTATTCAATTACGGAATTCATAGAAACTATAGTGAAATTTCGATGTAAAAATCTTCAATGTAACAACAATATAACGAATTTTTTCAGAGTCGTTGAAAGAATTTCTGTGCTATAAAAGAAACTTTTTATAATGAAGTATTCGACGCCAGAATAAAGCAAATTAACTTTTGAGCAAATTGGTAAAGTCTCGCTATCAACGCTTTGATGTTTAATTTCCAGTAAAAAAGAATTATATGTATATTATGTTATTATTACGAATAAACGTAACTATTATTTGAACTGTAATAATGTATAAATGAGAAATTATTATTATTAGGCTTAAGTTCAGTTTTATTGAATTAATGAAAATTCAAAATTACTATAAGTTTTTTTTTTTTATTTTTGAAAAACATTAGTATGTGCAATCAGATTAGCAGAACGCATCAGTATACCGATTTCAAGGCCGCTTCACGTCTCATCAGCGTTCAATTGTTCATCATTACAATTTTCGTAAAGTGGATACTAATTGGGAAGAATATCAACTACGTTCTGCTAATCTGATTGCACAGCGTTTGCGGGCGTATTTCGTTGATTTCTAGGTGTTCAATTGTTTGTGGTTTATCGACGTAGACAAGTGATTTTTTTTTTAAATTAGGACCAGCACTCAGGGGATGACCCCTACGTATGCAGTGCACTGTGCCGGAACTCAGGGAGAGGGATAGGGTAGAGAGGATAGATGTTGAAAATTTAGAAGACTTAACTCTTTCACAACTCTGCTTTGCGCGTTATGTTAATTTTTAAGGCAGTGTTGAGGCGCCTTCGGTGTTAAGTAGACGCATTAACTATGTTAAGCTGTATTAGCAGGCATTTTATTAATTGTTTTACTTCGCCGATGTTTCTGCTAACCGACGAAGGTGGGCGATGTTGTGTCCATTAGCTTGGATAGCATCAATCGCTGTCGGAACACTTTTTTAGTGACCAGTGCCATAGTCCGACAACAATTAATACAATGTCTCACTAATGTACATTAGAGAAATTAATGATGTTAATTGACTTGCTCTGGCCAGGGTTTGAACCTAGGCCCCAAGTCATTGTTTGCTTAGTAGTCAACGCGCTAGCCACTTCAGCCAACACCACCCTCAAAATAACCCCAAAAAAAATAATCTAATGCGATTAAAACACACGAACTTGGTGGCCAATTAATTGGGCCATTACGTGAAATTATTTTTTCATCAAAAGTTTCTTTGAGTAAATCAATTTTAGCGCCCGCTGTACGATGAGTTTGACGCATAGAACAATTATTTTCATTGCAAACTTCAACAAGTTGCACGCGTTGCTCTGGTGTAAGTTGATTCATAATAAAATTTCACAGCAAATGGGTGGTCAAATAAAGCAGTTATGCCAACTCAAAGTTGTGACACTCTATAATAAACACCCTATATTTGCTTTGCTACATTGCTTTACAAAGGATTATCAGAATTTCAGTAACTAGTAATAAATTTCGTGAAACAAAATCATTGTTGCCTGGTGTTATCCATCTAAACTTTCGTAAACAATATCTTATCGCATTGCAAACTTTTAATATGGTGGCAAGGAAAATTCACAAAGAACCAACCAAGTAAAGAAGAAAATATATGACGGTCGTTAAACATAATATAGAAGATAAGAAAATTATAACAACAAGTTAAAGTTGGTTTTCTTATTACGGCTAAAATAAATATAAATGATCAAATAACCTCAAGTAATTTATACATTTATAAAAGTTGAAACTCTTTACTGTGATTTCAGCAAAAAAAAAAAAAATATGTATAAAAATACTGGAAAGTAACATACATATAATTAAAACAATAAAAATATACATCCTTCAAGGCGAACAGATGGTTCTTGGCTGCATGTGTATGTTATAGCGTAGGTGGTGTTAAGAGACATTACGTAGTCACATGATATTAATGATGATATTAACGCCACAGTGATGGCGATGTTAATGAAGTGATAATTTACAATTTCTATTGTACTTTCTAATTTCCATATTATTCCATCACTTTGGTTTTTTTGTTAAAATTTTAACCGTTAAATTATGTCCTTATTTACACACTTACACACACACATACACTTATAAATGTATATATTTGCATACTTAAAGAGTCTGGAAATTTATTGCCATAAGTGAGCATTTTTTTTAAATTTCCGTTTGTTTTATGTCATTTTTGTCATTCTGTTGTTGTGTTGAAAATTAAATTTTGGATTTTACCTTAGGGACTTTTGTAGACTAAAAGGAGTTCATGACAAAGTTTTTTTTTCTTAGTTTTCTACCTTTATCATTATTCATTTAGATCAGGTTATTTGTGCTTAATATGACGACAGAAAATAGGTACATTTTGGTGACCTTATGTTGTTTCCTTTTTTTTTATCTATTCGTAAAATTGTTGAATTAGTTGATAGTTGGCATGCAAGCGTATGTTTGAATTATTTTTACTGTATTTTAACTTTTTTTTTCCTTAGAAATTTTTATGTATTAAAATTGTATATCAACCACATAATGGCAAAAGGTTGTTAAACTCAATTAATCGATTGTATATTTTAAATATTTATACTTCAAAGAACTTGGTGAGTATTAGGGGCTGCGCACATATTACGTAACGCTGTTTTCAGAGATTTTATACCCCCCTCCATAACGCTTTTTAATAATTTTTCAGTGCAAAATTTTCAATCCGTAAAAAATCTTTAACCCCCCAACCCTTGGAGCGTTACGCAATATGTGTACAGCCCCTAACTATGAATTTCTTATTTAAAATATGTTCTTCCTATGTACAGTAGCTAACATAAGTTTCATTATAAGACTGTAGAAAATTTATTTTATGTGTTAAAAATTGCTCTTAGAAAAATAAAAATACAGTGATTAAATATAAAGTTACCTACAAAATGGGTATGTGTGAGTATGTTTTGGAAAACTTGTGAAACCAAAAGATAGCATGGCTCATTCTAGGACATCAGCTTCATAACAATGACTTCATATCGCACCGAAATAGGACTCACTTTATGAGCCAGAAAACTGTCTGTTCAATCAGCTAGAAACATTAGTGAACAGTGTCCTTGTTCACCTCTATAATGGTATTACCACCTTAACACTATCCACAATTGCAGCCACTTTTTTCCTACATATTATGGCTCCAACCAGTAGCCACAGCACTGTCAGCGGAATTGAAAATTTTGACATCATCAGCCATACCATTATTAGCTGAAGAAACACCATCTGACAAGCACAGTAGAGCGCCTACCTCTCACGGATAAACATGTTTAAGAAGAAAAAACTTTAAAAGTCGTGAACAGGCTAAAGCAGCTATTATTCATCCAATGGAAAGATAAAGTCCTTTTTGGAAAGATAAAGTCCTCTTTGTTACAATGCGCCATATATATCTATATATATAAAACAGGATGTGTGTATGTATGTAACGTATGGACTCCAAAATATGTTTTTGATGAAATTTTCAGGGAATCTTCAGAATGTTTAGGCGGATGACACTGTAAAGTCTGATTTTTGATTTTTGGTCTGTAGGCGGAGGGGCGTGGCAAAATCCAATACATATATAAAAATGAATGTCTGTCTGTTTGTTTGTTTGTGCTTTGTGCTCCAAACCCTTGGACCGATCTTCCTGAAATTTTCACAGCATGTTAGTGTGACTCTGGAAGGAATAATAGGCTATATGAAGTTTTGGTTGGACAAAGGGGCGTTGAACCGCCCACATAACCTAAAAATTTAAATTGCCATAATTTGGGCATTTTTTGACCTACGTCGATGATATTTGGTACATACTAGAGTTGTCAATTATTCGCCTTTCAACTTTGTTCGGATATTTCAAATAATTGTTTTTGTTCGTTCGATCAAACGATTAAAGCTGAAAAATTGTTCGATTAATCGATGAAAACAACGAATAAAAAATGATTTAAAAAATTTATTGACGAAAAATAAACATTTCATACAACAAAAAAATAAAATACATAAAACTATTAATTCAAATAAACATGCTTCATTCAGTCAAAAAATTTCAAATGATTTTTTTTTAAAATCAGACAATTTGGTTTTTCTTAAGAAATAATCTTTTTCAAATAAAAGTTGACTCAATTTTTTAGCTTTCAAACGATTTTTGGTTTTTATTAAATTAAATTTTGAAAAAACTCTTTCGCTAATTGTCGAGGTAGGCGATATTGTGAGAAGAGCATAAAATGGTTTATCTATTTTTTCAGTTCTTTTTTTAGATTTTTCAAAATATACCTTATCGTCTAATATATCGCTGAAGTCTTTTTCATATTTTGAATTTTTAATACTTTTAATAAAATTATTTAATTCGCATAAAAGATTGTTATTTTCATTATAACATGACCTTTTTCATGACAAACAAGATTTTGTTTACTATTAACACTTATTACCATATAATAAGAATTCTTTTGTATATCATTACTTTCATTTGCATTATTGTGGTTACTTTCAACATAAAATGATCTGGAGTATAATTCAATTGGATATTCTTTAGTTTCACTTTTTGAAGAATATTTTAAAAAGCTTTCATGCTCGGAAAATTTCCAGAATTTAAAAATTTTATTAACGTAATTAAAAATTGACATTAATTAATCGATTTATTCGTTATTCGAAAATCGATTAATCGAATTATTCTTAATCGGTTGACAACTCTAGTACATACCATATTGGCATAATTAGGAATACGTACCAAGAGAAAATTGGGTGGGACCACGCCCCTTTTTAGGAAAATTAAAAATCGTAATATAGTCTTAACTACTGGACCGATCGTCATTAAATTTTCACAATAGGAATTTTATTTTATAACGAGGGGGTAGCGAAGCACACCGGGTTCAGCTAGTACTCATATAAAAATTTGGTATAAAAAAAAATGTTAAATATCAAACAAGCCACAATCTGAGAAAAATTAAAATCTTTTATAGAAATATTTCCATAAAATCGAAAGTAATGCTGAAATGTGAAAATTTCATATAAATTTAATTTAAATCAAATCGTTGAAATTTCAAGCTCGGTAAAAAAAACAAAATCACTGAGAAATTTATGTCGTAAAAATATTTTATTTGCATATAATAGACATTTTTGTAAGATTGTCACGGCAACAATATTATGATTGTAGCAAATAATACTAATTTGTACTGAACATGACCTTTTTCATGACAAACAAGATTTTGTTTACTATTAACACTTATTACCATATAATAAGAATTCTTTTGTATATCATTACTTTCATTTGCATTATTGTGGTTACTTTCAACATAAAATGATCTGGAGTATAATTCAATTGGATATTCTTTAGTTTCACTTTTTGAAGAATATTTTAAAAAGCTTTCATGCTCGGAAAATTTCCAGAATTTAAAAATTTTATTAACGTAATTAAAAATTGACATTAATTAATCGATTTATTCGTTATTCGAAAATCGGCATTTTAAAATTATTCGAACAAGAGTTTCGTTCTGTTTGATCGATTAATCGAATTATTCTTAATCGGTTGACAACTCTAGTACATACCATATTGGCATAATTAGGAATACGTACCAAGAGAAAATTGGGTGGGACCACGCCCCTTTTTAGGAAAATTAAAAATCGTAATATAGTCTTAACTACTGGACCGATCGTCATTAAATTTTCACAATAGGAATTTTATTTTATAACGAGGGGGTAGCGAAGCACACCGGGTTCAGCTAGTACTCATATAAAAATTTGGTATAAAAAAAAATGTTAAATATCAAACAAGCCACAATCTGAGAAAAATTAAAATCTTTTATAGAAATATTTCCATAAAATCGAAAGTAATGCTGAAATGTGAAAATTTCATATAAATTTAATTTAAATCAAATCGTTGAAATTTCAAGCTCGGTAAAAAAAACAAAATCACTGAGAAATTTATGTCGTAAAAATATTTTATTTGCATATAATAGACATTTTTGTAAGATTGTCACGGCAACAATATTATGATTGTAGCAAATAATACTAATTTGTACTGAACATGACCTTTTTCATGACAAACAAGATTTTGTTTACTATTAACACTTATTACCATATAATAAGAATTCTTTTGTATATCATTACTTTCATTTGCATTATTGTGGTTACTTTCAACATAAAATGATCTGGAGTATAATTCAATTGGATATTCTTTAGTTTCACTTTTTGAAGAATATTTTAAAAAGCTTTCATGCTCGGAAAATTTCCAGAATTTAAAAATTTTATTAACGTAATTAAAAATTGACATTAATTAATCGATTTATTCGTTATTCGAAAATCGGCATTTTAAAATTATTCGAACAAGAGTTTCGTTCTGTTTGATCGATTAATCGAATTATTCTTAATCGGTTGACAACTCTAGTACATACCATATTGGCATAATTAGGAATACGTACCAAGAGAAAATTGGGTGGGACCACGCCCCTTTTTAGGAAAATTAAAAATCGTAATATAGTCTTAACTACTGGACCGATCGTCATTAAATTTTCACAATAGGAATTTTATTTTATAACGAGGGGGTAGCGAAGCACACCGGGTTCAGCTAGTACTCATATAAAAATTTGGTATAAAAAAAAATGTTAAATATCAAACAAGCCACAATCTGAGAAAAATTAAAATCTTTTATAGAAATATTTCCATAAAATCGAAAGTAATGCTGAAATGTGAAAATTTCATATAAATTTAATTTAAATCAAATCGTTGAAATTTCAAGCTCGGTAAAAAAAACAAAATCACTGAGAAATTTATGTCGTAAAAATATTTTATTTTCATATAATAGACATTTTTGTAAGATTGTCACGGCAACAATATTATGATTGTAGCAAATAATACTAATTTGTACTGAACATGACCTTTTTCATGACAAACAAGATTTTGTTTACTATTAACACTTATTACCATATAATAAGAATTCTTTTGTATTCCAATAATGTTTAAAAAGCCAGCAAATTTTGAAATGTGAACAATTAATACCCAAGAGCATATTTTCTGATGGACTTAATGGACCCATTATTCAAAAGATTTTGATAAAACTTTTAACAAATTAAAAATATTTATTCACAGAAGTGAACAAAATATTGTATCTTATTCTGAATTCAGTATTTTGGGAGCTATAAGCTTTTAAAGCACCTACTAATACATTTACACGTATTACTAATACATCCATATTGGGTAAAACTAAAAAACAAACTAAACAAATATGTTTCCTTTATCGAACTTGTTTTGCTAAGAAAGTAACATAAATTAGAAAGAAATACATATATTTTTATATTTGTATGTATGTAAGATAATTTTAGGAATGTTAAAGGAACGAAAGAGAAGAGAGATAAGAAAATGAAGGTATTTTGTTCTTCCATTTAACTGTCCTGTGTTATTAATAATAAATTGCGAATTCATGCAAACGTACCATTAAAGAGATTCGTCATGATAACTTCTGTATGAAATTAAAAAAAAAATTATGCTGATCTAGAATTTGGTGGATTCTGTCGAAAGTTGGTTATCCTAACATATTTTAATTCTTGATATTAGAAGCTCGTTGTAATATACTAAATTGAGGAAATTTAGGTTGTTAAAAGATCTTGTACATAGTTTAGAGATATTTTTGCGTTATTTTCACTAAAACAATATTATGGTTGAGGAAAACAATACTTGTTTGTAGTGAAAAAAATTTTTGTCAGGACACAAAAAGATTTAATTTATTAAATAAACTTTTATTAACTGGTCATTTTTGTTATCAAAGTATGTTTAAAAAGCAAAAAAAAAAAAAAAAACAATTGTAACTAATAAGTCAGATATACTTAAAATTATTATATACAGTTGAGGTACCCCGAGGTAGACTGTAATGCATCTTGGTGAATACCCACACCTTGCTGCTGAGCTTTCTCGGGTAAAAGGTAATTGGCTTTTCCAAGACGAATATCAATTCTTCAAATCTATTAATTCATTCACTGGCTTGGAAAGTATATTTATGAACATGTGGGACTATATTTTGGTTGTGGCTGCTCATCATGCTTATCATCATGATTATTTTAATCAATCATATCATTTTATCATAGCAACTATATTAATATTGAATTATTGTCACCTTAAACATTTTTTGCAGTACACTCTACTGAAGTGCAATATAGACATTCTCATCATTGGCTTCATCTGTAGTGCAAATACTTTCTATAAAATGCAGTTCAATATTTCAGATTTTTTTATTTCGTATTTATTTCTGTCATTACTTTGGCTTTAAATATCTTTTGGTGTTTTTTCTATTGAAATCTTAAATAATTTATAGGAGTTCTTCCTTGCAAAATTATTTAATAAAGGTCTTAATTGTGTCCTTTAGCTTCTTGACATATTTTAATAGCCAATTTTTTTTTTCGTTCTCTTAGTTGCTGCTTTTGTTACTAGCTGTGAAAAAGAAATATGTATGTATGTATGTGGGTATGTATGTATGTATATCTTTTTGCCTTGTGGCTTCTAATTTTATGTTATTTTGTTCCTTAATTGTGGCTTATGAAATTCTGTTTAATACAATAGAAACAAACTGAAAGGATGGTCATGTAAAAACTTCATTTATTTTTCTTTATTATTTGTATTCAGAAGGACATACTTGTAGCATTGGTGGCGTTTAGCCTTAGCTCTTCTGTCCTGTTTAATTATCTTTGCAGTAACAGGAACTCATAAATTATGTTACTCAAATGTTTTTTCTTACAAAAGTTTTTCTAAATAGAAAAAACTAATTACAATACAAGTATTTTTTCATTTACATATATGAAATATTATGTGGGAGAGTTAGAAGATATATTTACATTTGATTCTTTGGCGGCAATGTTATAAATTTTTTATACTTGTTAGTTACTATGTAATTTTAGCTTAATTAATTAAAGTCTTTGCGTTCATACACAAATAAGATAAGAAACAATATGCAAAGCTTTTGTTATATTAATTACAGCCTTGAAGATGCTTTTAAAAAATTATTGCTAAATTTTGGTTACTTAATTTTTGCCAAATATTGTTAATTGTCAACAGGATAATAAGTTTTGAATGAGATGTTGTGAGAAAAAAGGGGGATTAGGGGTTTTTTCAAGTTTCATCTAAGCCCAAACAGCAGCATCGAGATTCCAGATTTATTACCATTTATTTGGCAAAAGTCCCCAGCACTGTGCAAAAAGGATATATATATATATATATATATTGATTCCTTTAGTTCCTATAAGGAGCATAGGGCCTCGGGCAAAAAGGATAAGCCACTTTAAAAAATTTACAAGTTTTAAAAGTTTCTTTGAGTCCCGGGTAGTCCCCTGTGGCCTACTGTAGCTCCACCCGTGCTTACACAAAAATGCTACTAATAACAGCGTTGTAAGGCCTGATAGTCACTAACTAAGACGCTCCCACACTCTATGAAAAGTTTTATTTGAAGGCTTTTTAACTTTCCACAGCAGAAATAATTTTAAATCTTAAACTGGATCCATTAACTGTATCTTTTACTGGACTGCCGTTAAGAAATCTGCGTCTATTAGTTTTCATTTGACAGACAACTATCATAATTTATTTCATTTTACGTAAAAACTCCTTTAAGGAAACCAAAGTAAGGCTTAATAAATACAATGCAGACTCTGCTGCAGCATTTATCAGTATTTTACACAAATTCTACGAGTCTACAAGAATAACGATCACAAAAGAAAAAAAAAACGAAGTGCTTTTCATAAAAATTTTACACTCAAATCATTCATCCATCATATGGAAACTGCACCTTAGGCAAGGTTTTAAATATTTTTAGTCTAAAAACTAAAAATTATTTGGGGACTTCATAACACTTATGGTACCTGAGTAATTGTACGTTAAATATCGCGATAACCCACACTAAAAACTCTATGCATGTTAGAAACGGAAATGAAAATTTTACAGAAATTATGCTGCCTACTTTATGGATGAGTTTGTCATACAATAGATGAGAAAGCAAACTGATAATTAATTTGAAGATATGACCTCACGACTGAAACCTTATAAAAATATATTTGCAATTTATTTTCTTTGTCTTTCCGCCTTTCGGTTTGTTAGCAAATGAAACAAATAAAACACAAAGAAAAACAACTTTAGCCACAATATAAACAACAAAAAAATAAAGTCAAGTGTCCTTTATTGTCTCACCAGCGTAATACACTTGACAGTCAAAAACAAAACAAGCAAACAGACTCACTCTATAACGACTGCTGACAACCAAAGTGGGCTTTAGCAAAAAAAAAATAATAACAGAGGACAACTTAAGGCACTTCTTTTTAACAGCCACTTGAAAAATATCGAAGAATGTACAGAAAGAAAAAGTTGATAATACAAAAAATGTCGGATAAGTTTTAATTTCGCAGAAAATTTTTCTTTTATTAAAAATGGAAAATAATACTTCCAGCGGCGAGTAATATTGGTAAAGTTTAACTGTTAATTTGTTTTAAATTCTCTTAGTGTAGTCTTTTTTCAAGCTGACAAGAGATGACATTATGTGAAAATTCAAAAATATATATGTCTTATGTCAATACAAGTATATACATATGTACGTATGTACATACTTGCACCTTTGTGTGTACGCATGAATGCAAGCAAGTATTTTATTTTCGTGTGAAATTTGTTTTAGTTAAATCGTTTTACTTTAAATTTGATTTTGTAAACGACGTTGAAAGTGCTCTTTCTCTCACTCTCTCTCAATTTCTTGTTTAACAAAAAAAATTTTACGCCTACTAAGAATAGAAATTAATGTACTTGTTTTTATTGTTGTTGTTGTTGTTGTTGAAACTGTTGTTATTCCAAATTTTTCACTCCAAGTGTTGACAAAAAATAATTCATTTACATATTAAATTTTTCTTGTTAACATTTTTAATTTCATCGTTTATAAAGTTAAAGACAAAATATCTGCCTTTCTTATCTTTTCTTTTACTTATTTTTTAGTTTTTTTTTAATACCTGCACTAGGCAGTAATCCATTCTATAAAATAACAAGTACATATTAATATGATTAAAATTTATAATGGAATTTGTGTGATTTGCTCGAAACTTGATGTACGAGTAGGTGTCATGAGTAGGGTTCCCACCCTTTAGAAGTGATAACTTCTATTGGCGCGGTACGAAAATTTTGGATGAGACAAAACCTCAGAACTCGCGACACCGTCACGCTTGTAGCATCTCTGTTTGTGCGAATGCCTAGTCGGAGTGAAGTTAACAACCTACAGATATTGGGGTTTATTACGGTTCTCGATTCGACTTCGACTGCTGTAATAGATTAAAAAATAATGTTGTGTGTTTCTTAAATCTATTACAACAGTCGAAGTCGATTCGAGAACCGTAGTAAGGCCCAACACCTAAATTTTTTCGCTCAAAATGTAGAGGGGCCCTCTCTTGTGGGTGATGTTGCCATATTTGAGAAAAACACTCATTTTTTGGTGCACTAAAGAGGGCGCACTCTTCAATTTGAGCGAAACTGATTAAGAAGAGTACACAAAGATGGAGCTCTCTTCATTTTGAGCGAAAAAAATTTAGGTTGTTAACTTCTCGGGCGCAGTTCCATTTGCGTTAACAATAAGTGGCATGGCAAAACTAGCAGGTATGCGCAGTTCGACAACAACTACAACAATCCAAAAACAACATGTATTTTATTGGTATAAAGCACTCGCTTCATATCAAAACACACAAATAAATTAAAAGCATTTAAAAGCACTATATCAGTTTGTATGAAAATTTGCTATAAAGCGAGTTTGGTCAGCTGTGCTAGTAAGCTCAGCTGTTGCATACGCCTTGATAAGTGGTTAAATTTGTTGCATGTATTTATATAATTGTTTATATCTACGCATAATTTTTTTGGCAATAGCACGTGTATTGTTGTAATCACAAAACGTTTTCACTTCTGTCGGCACTTCCAGAGTGCTACCTGTAGTTTTTTTTTTTGCAATTAAAGTACATTGGTTGTTAAAGGTTAGGGAAAAAAGTACACAGTATAAAAATAAAGTACATTCAGTTTCAACTCTCGTAGTGAACAGACGCGTTTTTATAATCGTCGCAACTGAATATAAAAAAAATAAAATAAAAAAAATATTTTCAAGTCACAAAAAATTAAAAAAAAAAACAAAGCATTTATTGAACAGTTATTTTACTGGTTTTATTTTATTTTTTGCTTGTGTGCAATATACATAAATATTTGCATACACAAACTAATATAAGTGAAAATAAAAAAGAGAACTCTGATGAGTTCATCTTCTGACAAAAACAACAATAATAAAAATGTGGCAATTGCGGCGGAAATCACACTGCCAACTATAGAGGCTGCCCCCTTTACTCGTTTTTTAAGAATTCATCAACCAAAAAACCAATGCTACTCCCGCTCAGCCTAAAACCCCTATTAACTATCCACAGTTACCTCAACCGTCCACTAGCCAAAATCAATTTTCAAACATTTTCAAGTCTAACGCGACTAGTGCTCAACAACAATCTAACAACAAATTTTCATACGCTAGTATTTTAAAAAGCAATCAGAGTACGGCGCAAAAAACCGTAAATGTAAATGAAGATTCGGGGTATAATTTTAGTCGTATTGAAGCCTCAATTGAGAGCTTAATACAAACTGTAAATACATTTACTCTCAACATGTCCTGTATGATGCAGGAAATGTTGAAAATGCAGTCTACCTTGTTGCAGGCTGTACTAAGCAAACCATGAACTTAAAAATCTGTTTTTGGAACGCAAACGGCATCTGCCAACATAAAAACGAAAGAATATTTTCTTCAGGATAAACAAATCGATGTTATGCTTATCTCAGAAACTCATTTGACATCTCGAAGCTGTTTCAGAATTAGTGGATATAATTTTTACGACACCAAGGATCCCCGTGGCAGAGCTTGTGGTGGTTCGGGAATCCTAATAAAAACGCGAATAAAACACCACCTGTTGAATGATTTTTGTGAAGATTATCTTCAAGCAACGAACATCTGCATCGAAACTTACTATCAAAAACTTGTAATATCATCTGTCTATTCGCCCCCCAGATTTTCAATTACCGAGAGTCAATATACGGCTTTTTATAAATCACTGGGCCTCCGTTTTCTAGCAGCTGGCGACTACAATGCTAAACACACATTTTGGGGTTCACGTTTAATCACACCTAAGGGACGAATTTTATTCGACACAATATCTAAAATGGGTTTGAATGTAGTTTCAAGTGGACAGCCAACATATTGGCCAACAGATCGACAAAAAATTCCTGATGTTATCGACTTTGGAATTGTGAAAGGCGTGCCCAGCGAGATGGTTGAAGTTGAAGCATCTTTGGACTTATCTTCAGACCACTCGCCTACAATTGTCACTATTTACTCACACACAACATGTGATTTAGCGACGACATCTGCACGTATTAACTGGCTGAAATACAGAAAATATCTGAGTGCTCATTGCTCGGAAAAAATGCCGCTGAGAACACCTTCAGACATAGACGATTCTCTCAGGTTGTTTGAAGCGCATGTTAAACAAGCGGCTTTTAATGATACTTCAAATGAAATAAACCAACCAGTGAGATTTAACAATATTTTTTCTGTAGATATAGAAAGGCTATTGACTGAAAAACGGAGAGCTCGACGAGAATGGCAGCGCTACAGATCGCCCCAGCTAAAATTAAGGCTTAAGGACTGTACCAAGCAGCTTAGGAAAGTTTTGCAAACTCAAAAAACAGCTTCCCTTCAAAAATTCCTTCAAGAGCTAGATGCAACACCACAAACAGATTATTCACTGTGGCGTGCAGCCAGAGGACTAAAAAGGCCAGTGATATGCAAACCCCCATTACGAGCCCCAAATGGTGACTGGGCAAAAACTGATGCTGAAAAAGGTGCACTTTTTGTTAAACACTTAGAACAAGTTTTCACTCCGAATATTTCTGCTGATATTGTTGAACTGCCACCAGTCGTCTCTTTACCAGAAATACCGATGAGATTTAACATGACGGAGATTGAAAATACTATTACTAGTCTTAACACCAGAAAAGCCCCAGGTGTCGACAAAATAAGCAACAAAATGCTTCAAGAATTGCCTTACACTGCAAAAAGAATAATACTATTCATTTTTAACAGTATTCTACGCCTAGAACACTATCCTAAAGAATGGAAGGTTTCGCTAATTACTATGATACCAAAGCCCGGCAAGGATCATACAAAGGTTGAATCCTATCGGCCTATTAGTTTACTGTCTAACATTTCAAAACTATTTGAAAAGCTGTGTATGAGCAAGCTGATGCCTATAGTGACTAGTAATAGATGTATTCCAGATCATCAATTCGGTTTTCGCAGTCAACATAGCACAATTGAACAAACTCACAGACTAGTGAATGTCGTTAGAGACACTTTTGAAAAAAAGAAATACTGCTCTGCGCTCTTTATTGATGTCTCACAAGCTTTCGATAAAGTATGGCACGAAGGTCTTTTCAATAAATTAACACAAAATCTACCAGCAAACATCGTAAAGCTTTTAAAAAGCTATTTAATGGAACGTAAATTTGTAGTTAGGGAACGCAATTTTTAAGCCCTCCACAGTCGATTGAAGCCGGAGTCCCTCAAGGCAGTATCTTCGGACCCTTACTTTATTTAATATATGCCTCTGACTTACCGTTAAGCAGTAACATTCATACATCAACATTTGCGGATGATACATCCTTTCTAAGCGTTCACGAAAATCCTGTAGAAGCTTCCATCAACTTACAAGGGTATATATCCAAATTGGAAAAATGGCTTAAACAATGGCGTATAAAAGTTAACGAGCAGAAATGTGTACACGTCACTTTTACGTTGCGCAAGGAAACATGCCCGCCTATAAAAATTAACACCGAGACTACACCACAACACACTGTAGTCAAATATCTAGGCGTTCATCTTGATCGTCGTTTAACATGGAAATGGCATATAGACGCAAAGTTAACACAAATGAAACTAAAAGCAGCCCAAATGAATTGGCTTATTGGAAGAAACTCTATACTAAGCCTTGACTGTAAACTTCTCTTATACAACGCGATCCTGAAACCAATATGGTCCTATGGAATCCAGTTATGGGGCACTGCCTCAGCATCGAATGTCGAAAGAATTCAAAGGCGACAGAATAAAATCCTACGTACAATAACAGCAGCCCCCTGGTATGTCAGAAACCATCGAATTCATAAAGACCTAGACGTTCCGTTGGTGAAGACAGTATTTTCAAAACACGCGAAAAAATATATAAAAAAGCTTGAGTTGCACCCAAATCCACTTTCGCGCAATATTCTTCATTATAGAGGCCACACCCGGCTGAAAAGAAGGGACAAGAGAAAGATCTCTCAGCCGTTCACGAGAGATGTAAAACAACAAAAATCAACCGTTGAAATTAAAAATTTTGTTTAGCATTGGCTAAACTTATATTTATTATTTTTTTTTTAGATTTAAGATTTGAAAAACTTATTGATAATTCAATTTAAATAATTAAAGATTCAATAAATAATAAAATTATCAAAAAAAAAAAAATAAAAATAAAGTACAATTTATTATTCTCAATTGTTATATGTGAAAACGTATTTTTTATTGCTTTTTGCAAGTTTTATCAAATAATTATCATATTTAAATTAAAGTAAATAATTAATTAATTTTTTATCAGATTCACAGACGCTTTGTTTCTTTCGTCTAGCCATTTGCTCTTCATTACAGAAAAAACTCTCTCTGCGAATGCTGACGTGGCAGGAATAGAAATTAAAAATGAAATCACTTTATACAAATTTGATATATTATCTTCAGTCTTATTAAATAATAGCTGCATTTACTTGCTGGTAGATAATTCCGCAAAACCTTCAGAACTGTATATCTGATCATAAATTTTGTTTAATGACACAATTTCTCCATTAAGATCATCAATATTTATATTCACCCCTATCGTGAATAGCAAGTGAAATTTTTGTTCCCGTGAAATTTTCATTTCCCTCGAAGGGAAATATGGTATCGTGAATCTCCCGTGAAAAATTATTCCCGCTATCAGTTCTCAGTGAATGTAAAAAAGGGAAGAAGATTAAAAAAATAAGAAATCATAGAACTTTTTGTTCAAAAATATACACGGACATATTTATTTTACAGAAAACTTAAAAAATCAAAGCTAAATATGTGTTGGAGCTTTAGTTTGACTGCTCCGTTTGTTTATTGCATTCTAACTTTTAATAATTCGGTACTTTTTGGAAACTCAACAGAACGAAAAAATGCGTACAAATTAAAACTTCACAAATCTGCAGGCAATCGGCCTGATTTTGCATTTGCTTTAATATTCGAATTATAAGAAGAAATACATACATGTTCCGTTCTGTTCCCCATCAAAAAAATTTTTTTTTTTTTATTTTTATTATTTTTATTACTTATTGAATCTTCAATAATAAATTGAAACATCAATAAGTTATTCAAATCTTAATCTAAAAATGTTAAATATATGTTTAACCAATGCTAAACAAAATTTTTAATTTCGACGGTTGATTTTTGTTGATTTATATCTCTCGCGTACGGCTGAGAGTAAGAGTATCCCTCCTTCTCAACCTGGTGTGACCTCTATAATTTAGAATATTGCGCGCAAGTGGATTTGGGTGCAACTCAAGTTTTTCTATGTATTTTTTTCGCGTGTTTTGAAAATACTGTCTTAACCAACGGAACATCAAGGTCTTTGTGAATTCTCTGATTTCAGATATACCAGGGGGCTGATGTTATTGTACGTAGAATTTTGTTTTGTCGCCTTTGAATTTTTTCTACGTTCGATGCTGAGGCAGTGCCCCATAACCGGATTCCATAGGACCATATTGGTTTCAGGATCGCGTTGTATAATAGAAGTTTACAGTCTAGGCTTAGTATATAGTTCCTTCCAATAAGCCAATTCATTTGGGCTGCTTTCAATTTCATTTGTGTCAACTTCGAGTCTATGTGCGATTTCCATGTTAAGCGGCGATCAAGGTGAACGCCTAGGTATTTGACCACAGAGTGTTGGGGTAAAGCCTCGGTGTTTATTTGTATAGGCGGGCATGTTTCTCTGCGCAACGTAAAAGTGACGTGTACACATTTCTGCTCGTTGACTTTTATACGCCATTGTTTTAGTCATTTTCCTAATTTTGATATGTATCCTTGTAAGTTGCGGGAAGCTTCTACGGGATTTTCATGAACGCTTAGAAGAGCTGTATCATCAGCAAATTTTGATGTATGAATGTTTCTGCTTAACGGTAAGTCAGATGCATATATTAAGTACAGCAAGGGACCGAAGATGCTGTCTTGGGGAACTCCGGCATCAAAAATAAAGTGAAAATATCAATGTGAAATGTTAAAAAATTCCGAGTGAAATATTTATTCACGATAAGGGGAATTTTTTCAGTGAACATTTTTCACGTTGTTATTCTGGACTGAAAAAAATTTTTTCATGCGAGTTGTTCACGATTGCAAATACGTGAAAAGTGAAAAAAATTTCATGTGGAAAATTATTCACGATAGGGCTGATTAAGTTTTTGCAGATTTAAATTTTCGTTTATGTTAACAATATTATCAAATTTAACTTTGCTCTTTAAATTTTTTGCTAATTGTAAATAACCGGGTTGTATTTTTAAAATCAAACCATTTATTCAGGTACTCTAAGGCTTTATCGATAAATAATAAAAAAATCATGTGAATTTCCCTGTCAGTTCCGGTGCAGACAAAAGGTTAATTTTTTTGCTTGTTTCATATCCAAATATCCAAATTGCCATGATATAGTCTTAAAAAAGAATCGCCACTGTAAAAAAACGTCAACAAATGACTAATATAACCCGAATCTATTTTGAATTGTAGATAAATCAAATCATGCGAAATAAAGTATTTTGGTGTACTTTATTGTTTCTATAAAGTATAGATTACAATTAATCAAAAAAACATACAATACTTTATTATAAAGTACGGGTGGCAAGCCTAGTCATGAGATAAAACATAAAAATGTGTGATTGCTTTTGTCGTAGAGTAAAGCGAAACTTTCTTACATGTGTATGTGTTACGCAATAATGTTAGGCAATAAATTTATAGTATAAAAAAATTAACGAAACTAATTCTTGTAAATAATTACAGTCGAACTTCCCTATAATGAATCTGCATGGGATCAGAAAATTACTTCAGAAATTATATTCTTATTTTTTTCATCTTTTGTAAATCAGCTAATTATAATAATAATTATTAATTCATTCTCGTCACACAGTGTTGTTAGTGTGTGTAACATATTTTTTTTAAAATAATTCATTATAGTACAAAAAACTCAAATTTACATCTGCAAAATTATTTCATTGTAAAGAAAAATTCACTACATGAAGATTACTAACATTGAACGGAAAATTCTGTATTTTTGAAACCTGTGCTCGCGAGGTCACCTAGTATCAAATATTAGCATTGAAAGTCGTAATGCATTTCTATAAACATCATTGAGTTTCGTAAGTATAAATTCTAAGACAGCGATGCTAGTTTTTTAATGCTAAGAGCTTTTATAACATATTTTCATGACATGCCATAAAAACTCCCAAAGAAAAAAAAAAAAATTAAAATGAGTAATTTAAGCCCCCGAATCTACTTAACGGGTGCTGTTAATGTGCTGTTACTACTAATGTACTTTTTTGTTGCATAAATTATGATTGAAATGTCAAAATTTTTATATATATGCACAGGTGGCTGATATGTAAATTTTTGTACTTGCAGTATAGTTAACAGCACCTGTTAAATGAATTCGCCTTGAATTGTTTTTTATAAAAGTATAGGGTGTTTTTAATAGAGTGACACAATTTTAGATGATAATAAAACAAGGAAATATATTTTTAATATCAATGAAACAGGCTTTATTGGAAAGAAAATTTTATTAAATTAATGTTTATATATGATTTCTGCTATGTGGCGCACAGAAGGCGCAATCTGGAACACCAATTTTCAACAATTTTTCGCAGCATTTGCGGCCGTATTTCGCCAATAACTCTTTGAATGTTGATTTACAGGTGTTCAGTTTGTTGTGGTTTATGGACGTAGACAAGTGACTTAAAATAACCTCAAAGAAAATAATCTAATGGGATTAAAGCACACGATCTTGGTGGCCACTTAATTGGGCCATTACGTGAAACTATTTTGTCATCAAAAGTTTCTTTGAGTAAATCAATTGTAGCGCCCGCTGAACGATGAGTTTTACGAACAGAACAATTATTTTGATTGCAAATTTCAACAATTTGCACGCTGCTCTGGTGTAAGTCGGTTCATAATGAAATTTCAAAGCAGACTAAACAAAATGCAACTATCATCGGCGAAGTAAAACAATTAATAACCGGAGACGCCTCAACACTGCTATAAAAAATTTCAACATCTATCTTCTCTCCACTATCCTTCTCGCTGAGTTTGGTACAATGCACTGCATACGTGAGGGTCTATTCCCGAGTGCTGGTACTAATAAAAAAAAAAAAAATGGGTGCTCAAATATCGCAGTGATTGATGCCAACTCAGAGTTGTGGCACTCTATAAAAAACACCCTTTATTAATAAATTTTGATCGATATTACCAAAATGTGAAGGATATGGACGTGTTAGTATATTTTATGTTTGTTCCGTTAAAATTTTTGTTCAATTATTTTCTTATTTAAATAGTTTTTGAAAAATGTCCACGATGACCCTGATTAGGGATACGAACAAGCATTCTTTTGATTTGAAGAAAGTCAGTCCACAAATCTAGTAACACTGTCCAGCTAAACAGAGACAACAACTTTTCTGAATAGTTTTATTAAATTAAAAGTTTGATCGTATTCCTAAACAGGCAAAAGTAAGTGGAATTTAAGGACTTTATTGCTCCAAAGTCAACTCGATTTCCAGATTTTCTCTATCGAGTATATATTTTTAAACTGAGCTGTCGCGGTGGAACATTTAATAGGAACTAAAAGTGTTTTGCCCGATTTCGATCAATAAAGCATCAGAACCGTTAAATCATATTAAAATATTTTTGTTGTTTTTAAACTGTTTCGAAGTAATTCAGAAATTAGTGACAAAAAACTCAAAATAAAATTAAAGAAAGTATGCTGATGAGGTGGTGTAACATTTTGGAAATGAGGGCTGATCAATTCGCTGTTTATATATGATATCTTTCTTAGAACCAGCAAATCTCTTAAAAAATTCAATTAGCTGCCAAGCAAGCCCATACAAAAGTCACTTAAATTTCCGTTGGTTTTTATGGCATATAAACAATAAACATTGGACATTTAAGAGCTGCCTTTGCTAGTCGTCTGCAAGTAACGCTTATAAACCAATCCCTATAGAAAATACAAAAGACGGCTATGGCAGAAGATTTTTCCTTATTCATTTCATATTTTAGGTGGGATGTGACGGTATAATAAATTCATCTTCATAAAAAAGGATTTTTAAATCCTTATCCAACAAAAAAAAAAAAAAAAAAAAAAATTAATTTCCTACCATAAGCCCACTCACTTTGTAACACATTTAAACGTGTTTAAATCTTGGCAAGTGTGTGATTTTTTTCTATACTTCTGAGGCTGTTGTATGTCCGTCCGAATTAAATATAGTCAATATTTTTTAAAAGAAAACAAAAGCCAAATTCTGAGAATTAAAGGACTGAATGAATTATTTCACACCCACCCATCATAACTAATAAAAGTTTTGTGAATAAATTTAAATTTTTTCATTGATTTTTTTTTTGTTCTTTTAATTAATTTTAAATTTTAACCTTAAAAATCCTGCATAATTCATTAGTTTGGTGTTTGATCAACCTTTTTAAAGGTGTTTATTTTTCATACACCAAAAATTTATTTTTTTTTCATTTGATATAATTTCATTGTAATTGTGATGTTACGGCATCTTAGATCAGTTTATAATTTGAACATAAAAGAGTTGAATGATAGCCATCCCATGCCATTGAGAATATTTGTTAAGACTTAACATGTAATAGAAAAATATTTATGAAACCTTTTATTATGTTTTAATGCAAAAAGGTAGTCACGCATCATTCGTTAGTAAAAAATTAAATGTAGAGTATTCGGTTACACTGATAATTAGGGTTTCCCTTCTCTGCCTAACATATATCGAATTGTTATCGAATATTTGAATTTTCTTATTTAAACTTAAAACAGACTTAGCTTTTTAGTGAAAAGGAGATTGATAATGTCGCTAAGCTGTCATCTGTTCATCTGTCCACCTGTAATATTGTGTGTTAAAGGCACTTTTGTGAATCACAGCTGTTACCACTTATGTTTTCTTTAGGTGCTTCTTACCAAAACAAGTCATTAAAATCTTGTTATATTTTTTTGTGTTGCACAGTATTTTTCTTAGAAAATCTTTTAATAGATTTTATATAATTATATCATATTACAAAGCATTATATCTTATGGTTTATTGTTGTTGTGTCATAACAATGGCTGCATTAATAAAGTTGATTGTTATGGAATTATGCAATTCATGGAAAAATAAAAAAAAAGTTTCATTCATACTTAAGTCTGGAGTGTCAAAAGGATTGCAGAATTACAAGTGCAACCTGTGCTTGCCGTTTTCCACGCTTTTTGTCGTTATGTAAAATGGCATTTGACAGTGGAAAAGGGTTTTTAATGTTAACTTCTTAGTGTGTTGCCTTCTTTGGACAAGCGATAGATTGTGTGGAGAAAACACCTCAATTCCTTAAAAACTCTGTTATTGTTCGGTTTTTTATTTTGTGAAAAAATACGTTGATTCAATTTAAACGGACAATTTAAAATAATAAACCAGTTGTAAAAGAATTTTTTATTATAAATCCTTTCAAGCTCGAAAATATTTTTAAATCAGCAAAATATGGCTGCTCATGTTTTCATTTCACTGAAACATTCTGTGAGTTTTTAAAATGAAGTATTTTTTGCCTCTGTCAGAGATCGAGGCAAGGTGGCGACAATGAATCGTGATCTCTTAACGATCTCAAATTGGTATGATGCAGTTTTAATGCCCTTAGGACCCAATGTGCAACGCTTACGCACAGTCGTATTACCGGTCATGTTGTTCCATCTGTAATTATGGATGGTATAAGTATTGAGGACTTAGAAGATCTTGATGTTCTTGACAGGAAAATTCATTTTGATGTTCGATGAAAAGATTACATATTTTATTTCTCAAAAGATGCACTCAAGTGTATTGGTTTCTTAAGACGCCATAAGACATAGTTCACTCGATCCGATCTCCTTAATATTTATACCACCTGTGTATATACGCCCGAAAATGGATTGCAGCTCTTAAGTTTCGCCCGATGTTTTGGAGTCTATTTTAAAGTTACTTGGTGACACTCACTAGAGTATAGTTGCAATGTGGGGTGTATTTTACTGTTCTACACTGCAACTAGAACTAGTGATATCAAGGAACGCACATTTCATTAACAGCACATCCTTTTGTGGTCGATGTGCCAGCGAATTGCACTACGCAGAGAAAATTTTTATTTTAGCTGTACTGTTCGTATGTAAAATACTCTTCCCGCAGAATTATTTCCTGTCACGGTCAGTATGGTAGGGTGACTGTCCGCAAACACTACTCCCTCTATTCTCCTTCCCACAATAAGACCAAGAGTATGCAAAACGATAAAAAATCCCAATAAATCATTTTTATATCGCATAAGTTAAAAAAAAAAAAATTCATAAAAACTCTAGAAAAAAATTAGAGATTTTAGTGTAAAAAAGGAAGAATTGGCGAAAAATTTTAAGAATCTACTATTCTGATTAAAGATTGCTTAAGTTTTGAGGAGTAAAGCGATTCAATAAAAATCGCGAAAAAAATAGTAAAAACTTGCTAAAATGTTTTAGATTATGGAAGTTACGAAAAATAGCAAAATTTTTAAACAAGGAAATAAAATACTCGCGAAAAAATTTGCTTTTGGGTTTGGTAGCGACGTTTTGAGTACTTAAAAATACTTAGGTACTGTTTCCACAATACAGACAAATGACTTGTGTAGAAATTTTGTATGGGAATCACTCAAAAAACTGAGTGGTTTTCATAAAAATTTTCTGCTCAAATCTATTGTTTTTACTATAGAAACCGTACATTAATAGGCCTTAAGGGTCTTGTCTTGTGGTCGTGATTGTTCTTATTCTGTGAATATAAAAATCCGACAAACTTTGTTTATTTTAGTGTTCGATATGTCTTTCTCTGATGTGGGCCATGTTTAATTTTAACATCACCCAGAATACAAAAAAATTGTTATAAGGCCCAACGCAGAATTGTTCAACTTTGTTTTTAAAACAACTGTAATAAAAGTGATTTTCGTCAATGATAATGGCATTATATTTTTTTTTTTTAAATAATTTTAATTCCAGAGATTTTATTGCCATTATTTAGTACTTAATGCTAATAAAATTGACATTTAAGTAGTGAGTTTCATAAATTACTTCCGTATATGATTGGAATAATATTAGTGAAAGTTCGAAATTTATTTCAATGGATTTTGTAATGACCTTTTTACGTATGAGTAATATTTAAAAACAAATCTGACTAAATATTACTCATACGCCACGGGTTTGAGAGTATTGATACCCAGCAAAATAAAATTGAATGGGTTCTAAATGAAGTGATTTTCCATGACTTCTTAAGAATATAATATTTTTTATAATGCGTTCTTAATGTATTCATAGATTTCATTATAATTGTCATTGTCGAACTCCTGAAAAACTCATTTATTTCTGCAATTGTTTCACATGCAAAATATCTGTCACGTATTAGAACTGATTTATTTTACCAATAAAAAAACGTATCTAAATCATCGATTTTGCATTGGTTAAGCTTATGCTATTGCTTTTTAATTATATTGGTGAATAAACACATGATCTCCAATGTCACGCCTGTTAAAATTATGCATGTTTCACCTAAATCGAACCAGTTCGTAGTCATTCAAACACATGATTAAACTACTTTCTTGTCACGTAAGATTTTGCTGGGTATTTAAATGTTTCGATGTTTGTTGGTTGCACTACTTTGCGAAAATGGCTTTAAAGACGACTAAAATATTAGGTACTCTTTAAGGTGTCAAAACGGGACAAATTGGTACTTTTCGTACTTATAATTTTTTTTTCGAAAATCTTTAATACAATAAAATAAATGGTGCATTGTGGATAGTACTTTTCCTCTTTTCAATAAATTTTGTTTACAGACGGTTCATTCATTGTAGTGTAAACGAGATCATGCAGGCAATAAAAAAGGGCTTCAACTTATTTTATCATTCTGCAGGTTAGTACAATGAAACTTCAAAGTGTATTTTTTAAAAATTTAGTGCATAAGAAGTTAGTTTAAGAAAAAAACTGTTTAAAGTTAAAAATTTGTTGCACACAGCAATGAAGCAATAAACTAGTCTGTATTCTTTAGCCATGGTGATTGATTGTGTTTTCTAGTAACAAAACGAAATAGTTTGTTTTTATTTATAAAATACTTACAGCACATGAGAAAATTAAAAAATTCACACACGGCAAAAACTTAAACTTTACACACATTCATACATACGTTTGTATATGTATATCATCTCTAATCAATAATTTTATTATTACACTTAATTCAGATGAGAATTTCCCAAACCAGAAGCTATCAAATTCTATTCTTAGTTACTAAAATTCAATTACTGTGAAAATATTAAAAAAAATATTACCAATTTGTTCAGCTTATTGAGTTGTCAAATAAAAACATGGTATATTGGTCACGCTACGCAAAGGTAATTTAGGTTGAGTTTGCTATTATTTTTCTATTATTACTTTTATGTAATTCTCAAATGAAATAAAATTTCTTTTGTAATAAGACTAAGAAATTAATATGAAGAAAACCAAATAGTGCGTGACTTATTGTTGGTTTGAACTTCAAATGATGTGCTTGTGAAGTAAATCATAAAGGAATTTCTATTCCAGGAAAAGCCAACTGTTGTTTTCTCGCTACAAAAATATCACATACAGATGTTTGTTATAATTTGTTTTGTAAAAATAATAACCGCAAATACTTTTCTATTCCCTGTTTGATTTTTTTTTAATAAACATTATGGTTATTCATTTAAAATAAGTGGAAATTTTTTAATTATTTTAACAAAAGTTCCATTTTTATTATAAAAAAAAGTCATGTTAAAAAGATGTTAATTTCTGCTTGTACATTTTATCTACTTCCGTTAATGATGTGATAAATCGATAATCAATTAATGCAATTTTAACACTTTTAAGTGACATCTTGAAAAACATAAATTATTCGGCGAGCAGCCAGAAGACTTAAAAGACCGGTGATGAGTAAATCCCCAAGACGATTTTTTAATGGTGACTGGGCAAAAACTAATGATAAAAAGAAGTGATCTCTTCTTTACTCACTTGCAAAATGTATTCACTCTAAATATTATTCTTGATATTACCACCAGTCGTCGTTGTACCAGACATTCTGCTGAAATTTAATATTATGGAGATAGGAAAGGTTTTTACTGGCCTACGCTCAAAAAAAGACCCTGGTGAATAAAATAAGAACAAAATGCTTCAGGAACTACCTTTTATTGCAAAAGGAATAATAATATTAGAATCATCTTTAACAGAATATAAGGTTTCGCTGATTACAATGATGCCTAATATATCAAAACATTTTTGAAACGCTCCTTCAGAGTAAGCTGGTCCCAATAATGACTAGTGATAGATGCATTCTTGATCATCAGCTTGGTTTTTCGGACACTGCATACCATTGTCGAACAAAACCGAGAGATTTGTAAAATATTGCGCGGCGCTCTTCATTGGTGCTTTACAGGATTTTGATAAAGTACAGCACGAAGGTCTAATCTACAAATTAACACAAAATTTATCTGCAAATATCGTGAGGATTTTAAAAAACTATTTAGGGGAACGAAACCTGTAGTTAGGGAAGACTTTGCCGCAGCACACTGAAGTAAAATAACTTGATGTTCATCTTGATCGCCGTTTAGCATTGAAATCGCACATAGACGCAAAGTTGCTGCGTATAAAATTAAGAGCAGCTAAAATGTGTTGGCTTATTGGAAGAAATTCTACACGAAGCCTAGGTTGTAAGATTCTATTATACAATTGGATCGGCATCAAAAGTGGAAAAATTTAAAGGTGACAAAATAAAGTTCTCCGTACCATCACAGCAGGTCGCTGGTATGTCAGAAAGCAGCGAACTCATAAAGTTTTAGATGTTCCGTTGGTGAAAAATACGTTTTCAAAGCACATGATTTATATTATTATTATTACGAATAAACGTAATTATTATTAGAACTTATATTGATGTACATATGAAAAGTAATATTATCAGGCTCAAGTTCAGGGGGCAAATTACGACAATCGATATCGATCAAATTTTACATTTAAATTGTATTGAAATTTCGATCGATATCGAGTGCTGTAATTTGGGCCCAGTTTTATTGAATTAATGAAAATTCAAAATTACTAAGAGTTTTTTTATGTTCAAAAAAAATATTATTATTTATGTCCAATCAGTTTTTAGCAGAACGTATCAGTACTGATTCCAAGGCCGCTACACCTCTCATTAGCGTTCAATTGTCCATCTTTACAATTTTCGTAAAGTGGATACTAATTGAAAAGAATATCAACTATTTAACCAGTTTTCAACAGAAATAGAATATGAGAATTAATTTTTAATTCAATTTTAATTCTACAATGATAATCAACACAAACTTTTCACATGCCAATTATTTATTATGTAGTTTGCATTTGTGCAAATTCAAATCAGTTGATTTTTTTAATATTTCAATTACATATTTAATTAAGCGGTTACATATTCATTAATTTTGTAATTGGATCTTCGTTTTTCTTAATTGAATCCTTTTTTTTAACTATTTTCTATGTATGAAGTTATGGAAAATAATAAATTTATGAAAGCAGGTTTTTGTGCTGAGCAGCAGCTTTACAAACTAATTCAGAATTTGTTTGGAATTGAAAAATATACATAAAGCATACTTTTGAGACTTTTCTTATTTTTTGCATATCATTTTAAATGTGAAAGTTAGTATGTTTATATTTTTGGATGTTTAGATGTTTGTTCCACTGTAACAAGAAATCCGTTTAATGGATTTGTATAAAATCCAGATTAAAATATAGGGTGCCTTTTAAAACTTGTATTGTGTAAATTCAGTGAGTTGCGGTTTTAACGCTTTTTGTATTTTGTAATAAATAATTAGAAATGGGGAATGTCATGCTAATCAAAATTTTATTTAACATTCAAATTGAATAAAAGAGGTTACAATAATTTTTTCAATTCCAGTTCTGTTAAAAAATAGTTAAGTTAAACAGTTGATACTCTTATTTATCATTAGGCACCATGAACAGTGGTCTAGATGAAAGCATGAACGCTGATGAGATGATGAAGCAATCTCGAAATCACTACTTATATGTTCGGATAGTCTTTGTGGATATTCTAATATTCTTCACCTTCTCTTAATCATAATTTGATTTTGCATTAACTAAATTATTTGAACTTAAGTTGCAATAATGCGATCATGTCCCTTCTGGTGTTTTGTTGCTTGAAATCGGACTGTCTGTTCCCGAGTTATGGTTAAATATACTGCTGTGCCTAGTGGAAGCACAAAAAAAATCTCTAAGTGATAGAAAAATATATAAGGACTCAGTATTTTCTTTGCCATTAAAACGAATTATTTAAAAAGGAATTTCATAAAGTAAAGATAACATTCATAATTACAATACCAGAAGGAATAGTTTTTTGATATATAATTTATTTTATTTAAATTTTCGTTACTCTTAAAGTTAATAAAATCAAACGTCTACACTTTACCACTTGTTTTGGACAATACTTTACTTTTCAGCCGGCTTCTGTTTTAACAACTTAAAGCAACCAAAGTTGTACACATGCTGTGACAGACGGTCACACAGCGTAAACAATTGTGGTTCTTTGTACCATTTACACAAAAAAATTGCAATATTTTAAATAAAATTTAACTTATGTGGGGTTTCCATAATACAAAAAATTGGTTTAAGAAGAAAATTTGTATGAAAACCAGTCAGTTTTTTGAGTGATTCCCATACAAAATTTCTACTCAAGTCATTTGTCTGTATTTTGAAAACACCACCTCCTTAAATGAAATATAATCGTGAATATTTTGATAATTTTCCAACCAAATTAGAAAATTCAATCTGAAGGTAGGCCAACACTGGTCCCATGATTAATTTTTTTATCTCGTGAAACAGAGTCAATTCACAAAAAGTAATAAATAAGGGTCACAAATGAACTTCATTATCAAATCACTTCAAACTTGACTGCGAAAATTAACACAAAAAAATATTGATTATTTTTGCCACTAATATTCGATATGCTTTAAGGTCAGTTCAAAAATTCTTTTTTTAGTTATTGCTCTTAAAAATATGCACTTAACTTCTTAATGATTATTTTAAACTCAGAACTCTCACATAATTTTTGAGAATATAAAAATGATCATATACATACATTTGAACCTCGATTATCCGGTTTTCAGGGGACCGAACTAAGCACGGATAATAGAAAAACACGGTTATTAGATGATTAGCTGAAAAGCTTATATTTTCTGCACGGATAATAGAGGCAAAGCACGGTTAATAGAAGTACAGATAAAACAGGTTATAAAATAATGCGAGCTGCATGCCGCTTAAAAGATTTAACCGGTTAATACAGGCCCGGATAATCGAGGTTCAACTGTATTTCAAAACGTTATA
Source organism: Lypha dubia (assembly GCA_947311025.1). Classification (NCBI taxonomy): domain Eukaryota; kingdom Metazoa; phylum Arthropoda; class Insecta; order Diptera; family Tachinidae; genus Lypha; species Lypha dubia. The sequence goes on along the minus strand of OX371261.1, from coordinate 41,540,974 downwards.
TTTTGGTTTTTCTTTTTCAAACTTCAGATGGCTTAAAAATACAATTTTTACGCAAGTAAATTGTATACGTTAAGGCGTAACTTTTTATATTTCAAACATACATAACTAATTGAGTAACTAATTTTTTATTACTCCCAAAAGTATGCATGAAAACTAGTTGGTTTTCGTGACACAATTCGAAAGTGAATTTGGAAATATTAAACTGTAGATTTTTTAGTTCCTTTTTTTTATTATATATTAAAATTTCTTTTAAATAAATAGTTTCCATGCTTTTTAATTAAAAAAAAAATCTGCGTTGAAAATTCTTTTAGCACTGTTGTTTTGCTATTAAGCAAATAATTTTATTTAAAAGATTTACAAGAATATTTTAATTGTTAAAATTAACTTTAACATATTTTGTATTTTAAGACTGAAAATATATCTTAAATATATTTATTACACTCACATTTATTTATTGAAATTAAACACGTTTACTTGTTTTCTTTAAATCACTGTATTATTAAAAGTTTCACTTTAAATCCTAAAACACTCTTTAAAAATTGGCCAAATATATTTTTTATCGTACACCGTTCTAATTATCCATTAACGTTATTCGTGTGTTTGTTGGGTTGATGTTACCGTTAGCGACACTTGTTGAACAATGCGTTGATGGTCGTTCAAAGCAAAGACTTTTATAAACCAAAATAACTGTTGAGTTATTAATGTTGGTGCGATTTACTAACGAAAACACACACACTTTCACACACAAACAAACACGCACACACATTCACACATATATTAGCTTACACATACTTAGATATGGAGAGCGCTATTAAATAATTCTTATCGGTGTATAAATAAGTCATTGTGCACGGGTGTGTCTATGTGTTAACGAGCAATAATACCAACAAGTGGCCAATAGAAAAACACGAACACTATTAGTCAAATCGTTTCTCCAAACAAAATACATTTAACACGATTTTTACATACACTTTGTGGAAGGAAGTTAGCTTTTCATTTTGTAGCAAAAAAGCTTTCGCTGTTCGTAAAGCTCTTTCTTTATCAATGAACAGAATTTATGAATGAATTTATTTTCGTATTTCTACATTTTTTTTATTAACTTATTTATTTATTCGTTTGGTACATTTACTGCCGATTTAACGATGTCGAAAGAATTTTGAATTTTATTTTTATTCGTACAAATACATTTGATACAAAAACAAAGTTTTAGAATTTTTTTTTGCTTCAAATGTAATTATACGAATGAAAACATATGGTAAATTTCTTTCGACATAGTGAAATAGGCAGTTAATGTTCTTTGTTTCTTATATATGTCTGTGTGGGTGTGTGTGTATTTTTTGCATGCTTTATGGCAGTAATTCGAAGTTAATTGGTTTCAAACAACAATTCTTACAAGATTACAAATGAGGAAGCAAATGTTTGTTCCTATTTATGTATGCATACATATTTTCCTGCTTATTTTCCTGGGTGAAGAATAATATTTATTTTGAGTTTGTCGATGGCGGAAAATCTAAAATTTTTTTCGAAGTGAAAACATTTTTAAATTTACAAACTAAAAATGTGCATCAAGTAATCTCAACAAAATTGAACTTTGTGACATGGCTGTTAGTTTTTATCCACGTTAATAAACATAACGCGCAAAGCAGAGCTGTGAAAGAGTTAAGTCTTCTAAATTTTCAACATCTATCTTCTCTACCCTATCCCTTTCCCTGCGTTCAGGCACAGTGAACTGCATACGTAGGAGTCATCCCCTTGCATCTTAATATAAGACGTTTTATTTACCACAGTTTTAAAAAAATATCTGCATGAGACATACAAAAACTGAAAACGGATATTAATTAAGCCCATTAAAGTCTAAATATCACACTTGCTGTTATTTAAAGGACATGTAGAACACATTGGTATTACACTTCACATGAGTTGTTTTTTTCATAGCCGTGATATACAGATGCAAATGTTTCATACGAGTAGTAGAAATGATTTTAAACAACACAAAAACTTTGGTGCGGTTTATACAACCTTAACGAGTGATTTGAGTGTAAATTTTGTATGAAAAGCACTTTTATGTGCGGCTTCTATAATACAAGCAATTCGTTTGAGTAGAAAATTTGTATGAAAACCACTCAGTTCTACTCAAGTCAATTGTCTGTATTCTAGAAACTGCACCTTAATGTGACTTTTAAAAAATGATCAAGTTCTTGATAGATAAAATACAACACAATGGAATGCTTCATGCCAGTATGATTTACTAGCTTTTCCGCGTGACTTCGTTTACAATAAACTATACTAAATTTATTGAAAAGAAAAGCGAAAATAGTACCAAAAATACCAAAAGTACCAATCGACAACCATATTGAACTGAAATTAAGTAAAACTTTCCAAATTTTAGTTATGATGTTTTTTTTGTATGTTAAATCTTATTCTTTTTCCATATTGCACACGTCACGTCACAAAACTCTTAATTCTTTCAAAATGATGTTAAAATTAAGTGTAACATTTTTAACTTAAAATAGAAAACCTCATTTAAACACAATTAATATTTTCATAATATTTTGCTACATAAAATGGTTTCTTCTTACTAGATTTGCTTCGTAGTTTTACGAGTACCGCTTTATTTTTAAATATGCGAAATTTCTTCATAAAGAAATATTATGTAATTGCTTATGTTTTAAAGTAAATCCCACTTATCCTGCCTTAAATTCATGCTCACGTAATAAAACTTTTTTATATTCATTAAAAATAAATTGTAATACATCAAAGATGATTGTAAACGTCTAATTTTTTTATGGTTTACTTTTATTACGATAAAGAAAAACAATGAAAAAATCAGGTGTTCTAATTGTCGTTTTTTTGTGGTTACAGTGAAGGAGTAGAAAAGGTCTTTGGTTTTCGGTACCGGTTTATAACGAATTTGCGACAGCCTGCATTTCAAAAAAAAAAAAAAAAAAAAAAACAAAAAAGAATGTTTTAAATAGTAATTCATAATTTTATTTGATGATCTTTGCATTTTATCTTGTGCTGTGGAAAAACGTAACAAGGTGATAATGTTTACAATTATAATTGAGGAGGTCCATAACAAAACGCAGTAATTACACCATAACATTTATTTTTCGACAAAATGTAATTTAAGTAAGGTAGCATTTTGCTCTGAACCATTATATTTCATATAGAATTGCAGTGTAGTTATTGATTTTTGGAATGCTTTAAATTAAAGGTAATATAGATTTCAATAGGATTCAATCAAAAAATCAAAAAACTTGAAAAATATAATTATTGCGTTTTGTTATGGACCTCCTCAATTGTATGCTAACCGTGCTATCAATCTTGTAATATTTTTAAAAATATTAGTTAAATTTGTTTATATTCGATATTTTGCAACATCAATTGGTTTAAGGAAGTCACTCAATGAAGTGAAAAGTATTGAATATAAAGAAATAAAGTTGATCTTAAATAAGATCATCCTTTTGTTTTTATATTCCAGACCTGAAATCACTAAAGACATCCCTCTGTAGGCGAGTTTATGCATCTTAGCGACTAAACTATCATTGCTGCTGTACTTTCTGAGAACAAGAACAATTGGTTGTATCCCACACAATACCTCTGGTCAATTACTCATAAAACTTTTTGTGTTAATACCCAATACTTTATAGAATAGAGACTAGGGCGTGGATATAAAATATAAGATGATGTAGGTCTGGTGGAAGGTGAACAAGTACCACACCGCCGAAGACCAACTAGTCGATAGAAAGTTAATTACCATACTAAGAGCTCAGTGAGTTACAGGTTTGGCCGCAAAACCATTAATTTTGAAAACATGTGTACTCAAGTCAAATCTCGTCTTTTTTTTATTATAATTTTTATGACAATATTTTTTAAATAGCTAAATAGAAAAGTTTGTGTACAATAAGACGCTTCAGTTTTAAAAAAAATTACACCATACAACAGCACTAACAACTAAAAAAATGGCATCGAAATTTTGAAAGATTAAGCTGGGACCTAAATCTTTACATCCGTAAACGTTTTAATTGGCACGTAATAATTAAATAATTAATTAATAATTAATCTACTTAAATGCTTGCGCGTAGCAGGCAGCCACGTAAACCAACAAAAACATATTTTTAGATCAGTTTAACCTTCTAACACTTTGCTGTATGGTTCTCTTTTGTTCCTTTCTTGAAAACCAAGTAAAATTACGATATAGACTCCGAAATGTCATATAAATTTATTTAACAAAAAGTTCTCATTTACGTATGCAATAAAATTTGACGAAATTTAAAATACATTTAAGAGTTAATTTACATTTAGTGTTAAAGTTTTGAACAAATCGCGATTTATGAGGTCAAATTTGTCTGAAAGTATTTTATGTAATTTAAAAATATTGAAATTATTAAAGATGTATGGTTTGAATTAACTTCGTTCACGCAACATTTTGAGCAAAAGATAAACTTTCTGTATATAAAAACCAAAATTATTAGTTTTCTCTAATGTTACCCTCTACAAAGTAATCTGTATGTATGTAGTTATTTTTGTTAAAATTAAAAAGTACCAAAAGTACCAAATTGTACCTTTTTTAACACTTAAAGAATACTCTATATATTAATCTGGGTAATATGCTATCCAAATTTTGTGCAAATTCATTAAGCCGTTTGTTTACATGTTATAGTGAAGCAAGCATCCAAACAGGATGTTTAGCAAACCGAAGGACACAACTAATATAGATTTATAGCAAAATACTTTTGAAGATGAAAATACCGTTTTTATTTTTCTCTTTTTGTTGCGATTATTTAATTGTCTATATTTGTAAAATACTTCTGTGAGTTTAATTTTTTTTTTCATAAAAGTGTTAGAAATTGTATTTTTATGAACACATTTTTGATGACTGTTTGTTTGCTTATAAGTTACATGTCTTTGTTGATGATTTGCCTGTTAAGGTAGAATTAGTCTTGACTTTCTGTTCTGTTCCGGATCAGCTGTTCATTTTTTGTGTATGCCAAACATATATTTTCAATTAGTTGTTCTGTTGAAAACTGAATTTTACTTACAGTTCTAAGTGACAGCAAGAGACAGCTGCTTGTTTCAGTAAACCAAGCCGATCGGAACAAAATTGCCGCGTAATCGCTGATAAATTTTTATTATGACCGCCGCCATAGACTTTAAGCACATTAAAAACAAGACGATTTTTAATAAAAAAATATTATATTCATGAAAAATTTACAGTGAGTAGAGTTGTTTTTAATTAAATAAAGTTTTTAACTTATTTCCTTTAAAATTATTCAACCTGATAATTAAGACTAAGTGCCGTTTTAAATTTGTGAACACTGCCGCCGCCACCGATAAAATATGTATATTCTGCAAGAAACAGCTGATACGTTTTTACAGAACTTCTAACTACAAAAATTCAACAACAGAACGGCACAGAACAGAACAGAAAGTAAAAGTCAAGACTAATGAGGCCTTTACCAAAATTAAATATTTAAAAAGATATTTTATAGCACCAAAATTTTCTTCTATTTCATTTTATGAAGCATGTTTTGAAGCATTTACGGCCTTTTTTAATAAATAAATTTTATGAACGTTTTTCGGAGTTTAAATGACCGAAAAAAGAACACATATTAACTGTCTGTTTACAGAAGACAATTGAAGATGATTAAAAAATTTCAATTGGTTATTTATCTTCAAATTAAATACTAATTTTTGTAAATAGCTCCTTTCCACATTGACACTAACAATCATTGCTTCCGTAAAATCTTGAAGATCGTCAGTTGTAAATCTTTAATTGCAACTGTGGTAGATAGATATACTGAAAACTTAATTTTTCCCAACAAATCGTTAAATTTGTACACAATTTTTTTTTTTAACAATTTTACAATCAACAGCACTTACTTGAGATTATTTTCCGAATTGTTGATCATCGATATCGTTTTATTAAGGAACAATTTTTTTGATTAATATATCTTCAAAAGCAGCTACAATGCACAGAGAGCATCTCTTATTTATTTAAGTCCCCTCTTTATAAAATTGTTAACATATAATTCAGTTGCTAACTACATGGCAGCATTTGAGGCCAACTGCATTTGAAGTCTGCTGTTGTGAAGTCTGCTGTGGTCAATGTGTTTATAGCTGTAAAGCTTAATGAATTATTTTGAGAACGAAAGCAGCTGACATTATTTTTCAATATTTTTTTTACTACATATTTCAGAGCTGCCGCATAAATATTTCAAAAGAATAAAAACTAAATTACCAGCTCAGAACGTTATAATATCGAGTAAAAATATAAAAGCACATCAATTTATTTATTTATTTTTATTTTGTTATGTTGTTTTCGGTTAGATAACACAAGCTCTCATTGCCGTAACATATATATTAAATTGGCAGCTTTGTATTAGCTTATTGCTGCTTATGAAATTAGAAATTAGTCTAATTTGACAGCAACAGTAAAAGTAGCATAGACAACAACCTGCCTTGCTGTCGTCTAAATAATCAACTTCATATAAACTTGTGTATTTCATTTTTGACACATTGCTGCCTGCTGGTCGCTGTGGTCTATGTGTTTATAGCTTTAGAGTTTAAACATGATTTTTTTTATAGAATTCACATCCATATTATTTTGTCACTAGATGAAAATTATAAAAGAAAAGAATAAAATTAACAATATTCAAGCTATTGCAGTTAATAGTAAAGAGAAAAAATATGTGGAGGTATCGTTATTTTTAAAAAATTTACATTTGGTATCTAATGTTAGGGGAAGTTTTAGTCCTTTCCAATCCGTTTTGCACATTTTTATACAACTTATGTATGAGTAATTTTTTAATTTGAAATTAAGGGGAAAAAAAAATTATTAAACATTATGGAATATGGCATGATGAACATTTTGATGTAACATTTTAAACCTTAACTTAGCTACAAAATAGAAATTAAGGAATCTTCGCTTCAATTGCGCTTTAGTGAGCTGAAACGATCAATAAAAATCTAATATATAAGTCCGCTTCACGGAGGAGAATCGTCGCCGTTCGATTTCAAAATAGGGCGTTGATGAGTGGGGAGTATGATTCCGACACATAAGACAATAGCTTCCGGGTGAAGCCGGCACAATCATCTAGTATTTGTTATAAAATTTTATACAAAAGTGTAAAATTAACAAACGAAGGGAAGAAATAAGGTTAACTTTAAAATGCGTTTGGGGATTAATTTCAAACTTATTCAAAAATTTGGGGTTAAAATATACCTCACATACGGATATTTTGTATTAAATAATATATTTTACGGGAAATATAACATCGTATTCATTATCAGCAAACTACAAAAGAAATTAATTTCTATAATTTTAAATATTTAACAACTGATTGGGTTAAAACAAAACTCGCTAAATGTTTCCTTCTTTTTCTTTTGGATTCATTGATATTTTAATATCCTTGTTTCCATGAAAATGTGTGCGTGCGTGTGGTGTGTACTTATGTAATTCCTTATTTCCTTATACAGCCACGCACATCCTTTGGTGTGGGTGTATGCATTTTTTCGGTCTTACTTCATTGTCTTTTTGTTCTATTCATTAAATGTTAATGGTTTTGTTGTTTTAAATGGTTAGGGCGAATAAAAAAACATTCTTCTTGGAATTTTTTCCATAAAATAATATTATGGTTATTACGAACACAAACAACAATTAAACACTAAGTGTTAAAATAACAATAACAACAATGAAATATACAAGAGTTGGCGTTGAGATAAATATGTTCTTCGTTTATTTGTTAAAAAAAAGAAATTACCGTTAACATATTTTAGAGCAATTTATTTAAAGGTGTTTTTGAATTTGAAGGTAATTTTGAGATCTGATTATATCTGCGGCAAACAAATTGAATTGAACTGTGGTTAATATTTGGTCTTAAGCTTTTGTATGCAATTTTACTTTACATTTTTTTTTTTTTTTTTTTAACAAACACAACCCGGCAAAGAGATTAGCTTGTCTGCAGAAAATACACAGAGGATCTCTGGCCGGAATCGAACCGACAACCTCCGGAATACTAGTCTAGCATTGCTACCTATCAGCCACGGCACATAATGCTAAAGAGATGAAAGTTGAACTCTATATTTCTGCGGACTTTTGACAATAGTTCTTCAGTCGAGTTAATACAGTTTTATAGCTAACCATAATTATTCCGCATATTAGTTTATTTCACTCAATTAAAGTTGTTTGCTTAAAAACACTATTCAATTTTCTATACCTCCTACGGCTTCCAAGATGGAAACATTCATTTGCTAGATAAATAATATCCTTAGGAAGTTATGTCATGCACAAAGGTAGGGGTTTAATTTCAATTATTTCTTTAAAATATATTGATGGTAATAAACGAAGCTAAGTTTTAACAAGATTCCCAAAAAAAAAAACTTGCGTTTAAAAGTGCAAAATACAAAAAGATGACCATGAATGAAATCGAGTTTATAGAAAATATATATTTTTAAATAGTTATTTTCATATAATGCGTTAGTCTCTTTTATGCCATTAAATAAAATCCACTCTTCTCTAACGTAGAAAATCATTTAAATAATGCCTTTTGGCTTTTTAGCCGAAATTTCCTGAACATGACATGACAGTAAATGGAATCCATAAACAATCGTTTTATAAAAATTTTGTGAAAAATAATGCTAAATTCTTAATAATAAAAACTTTTAAATGTTCTTGTTTGTTTTTCGTGCCATTTTATCCTTTCACCAACCGCATGAATTTATGTTATTGTTGCCTTTTTTTGATACACTTTCAAATTTGCTTTACGTTTTTTTGCTTTTTTTTTTGTTTTCAAAGTCAAGTGAAATGCCCGACTTCAATAATGCAAAAAGTGACGACATTTATTGTCAGAATAATAAAAAATAAAAAAGAGTAATAAAACCAATACTGGAATCCCAAGGCATAAGAAACGTCATTAAAAAGTCAATAAAAGTTTTTATTTGTTGTCACATGCAATCGATTCTTGTTGTATTTTAAGAATTTTCAAGGGTTCACTACTTCCATGCATGCATGTTTGTTTATATGTATATATGAATTTATGTATGTAGGTATGTGTGACTGTTAAAGTGGAAATTTCAATGGGATTTTGAAAGCTTTGCTATGCAGTTATTGGATGCCAATCAAATATTTATTTTAACAATAATATTTTTCTCCACAATGTACCGCTGAAAATAAGTATACACACATACGTACAAATGAACCATCGACCATGAGGTAATGCTAGCAATTTAGAGACCACTGGAATTATTCATGATCTCATAGCGCTATTGCACTCCAAAGCCCTCCTTCAAAAGAGAATTTCAATATTCTTTGTCGGAGAAACCTTCCTTGACACCAAATCATAACTGACAGCTGGTATAGATTTCCATAGAAATACACTCAAATCATCCGTTCGTCATATCGAAACAGCACATAGCAATCTAAAGATCAGTATTTAGCTGCTGTTTCCACAAGACGGATGACTGATATGGTTTTAAAATTTGTATTGATATCATTAAAAAAACTGAGTGTTTTTTATACAAATTAATTACTCAAATCAATCGTCCATCTTGTAGAAACAACACCTTAATTTTAAATCATAATCACACGACTGATTACACTCAAATGATATTGCGTTTTGAGTGATAAGTATATACATACTCAGATTCATATTGTTTTCTGTATTTAAAAATCATAATAATAACACTGTGGAACAAATTCAGGTTAGCAAAATTTAGGTCGATTCTGAGAGTGAGAGGTGAAAATAGAGGCTAAATTAGAAGACCCGTATCGCGGCGTTTGTTTATGTTAGTTCAAATTTTTTTTTAATCGACCTTCGAACTTTGTAGTCAAATGCCGATTTTCAGCATATTGTTTATATGGTTTTTTGGCTATAAATCGTCGACTAATTGATATTTTTTAAATCTGTAAAAGTTAAATTATTGCTCGAGACCTGTGCAATAATTAAATTTTTTTAAAAAATTGATTTAGAAATGGGTGCTCAAATAAAGCAGTGATGCCAACTCTAAGTTGTGACAATCTATAAAAAACAATCTATACATGGAGTCGTATGATTAATATTGAAGTATTTAATGTACGAGCTTAGTAAGTATACGCTATGGAGCATTTAATAAATATGTAAATGTATTCCAACATTTTGCTTCATAAGCACCACAAAAATTTTCTAAATAATTTTTTAAAAAATTTTAATTGTTGCACAGGTCTCGAGCAATAATTTGGCTTTTACAGATTTAAAAAATATCAATTAGTCGACGAGTTATAGCCAAAAAACCATATAAACAATATGCTGAAAATCGGCATTCGACTGCAAAGTTCGAAGGTCGATTAAAGAAAATTCGAACTAACATAAACAAACGCCGCGATAAGGGTGTTCTAATTTAGCCTCTATTTTCACCCCTCACTCTCAGAATCGACCTAACTTTTGCTAACCTGAATTTGTTCCACAGTGTAATCATATTAACTATTTAACGATTATCCTAAAAGTATACTAAAGATTTACGTATCTAATATCCCATGCATTGCAACGTATGATGATTATTTGATCCAATAACACTGAAAGTTAATCAACACGCCCACACCAAAGGCAAATCGGTTGAAACGGCACTACATTTGCTCGTAGGACACATTGTAGGGTAACTTGAGCATAAGAATTATACTCTGGTGGCCTTCATGGACATTGAGGGCGCCTTTAATAATATCAACTCGGTTGCTTAGCGAGGCCAGTAACTGGTGTTCACAGAATGGCCTCAGCGTCAACCCAACCAAAACGGAACTAGTGCTCTTCTCTAGAAGATACAAAATTCCCAGATTCACTTTACCCAAAGTAAATATCACTACACTATCGGATAAGGCCAAATTTTTAGGCATTATCCTTGACAATAAATTAACATGGAGAGACAATCTTCACACTCGTGCAACAAAAGCCTTAGCGGCATTATATGTTTGCAGGAAAGCCATTGGTTCCTCTTGGGGTATAAGTCCTAAAGGGATTAATTGGATATTTGAAATGGTTATCAAACCAACGCTTTTCTACGGTATAGCAATCTGGTCTTGGCAACAAACCGACAGCGAATTGAGAAAACTCTTCGTTTAATGGCAATCATGATAACTGGTGCCTTTAGAACTACGCCTACAAAGGCTCTTTTCGCTATGCTGGGCTTGCTTCTGGCTGATCTGTTGGCTAGGACATTAGCGCTACGCACTGCGGTACAACTTAGTACAATTGACGCATGGAAACATCGACCATGGGGTCATGTTAGCATTGTAGAGACCATTGCAATTATCCCTGATCTCATTGACTATTGCATTCCAAAACCTTTCTTTAATAGAGTATTTAACTATTCTTTATCGGAGGACCTCCCCCTACACAGCATGGGGCCCTACGGGTGTTCACGGATGGCTCCAAATGGGGCTGCAGGGTGTCTACATTGAAGAATTCGGGATCAGGATTTCTTTCAGGCTCCCTGACAAATGTATCATCTTACAAGTTGAAATATCCGCCATCAAAAAGGCAACAAATTGGCTACGGTACTATTGGATAACAAACAGAGTTATTCAAATCATAACCGACAGCAAACCGGCAATAATTGCACTCTCGGGTGTGTACAACATCCCTTCTTACCCTGTAATGTAGGAAGTCACTTAATACAGCACAACGGGACCATAGCAGGACCCAAGTGAGCTGGAATCTAATCTTCCTTTTACCAGCAGCTTGCTAACCTAACCTAACCTAACCTAACCTAACCTAACACTGACAGTTGTTCATACGTTACGGAATCCAATTTACGTGGTTTTTATCTGTTAGAAATTGGGGTTTTTTAATGCGAAGTTAAAGATTAAATTGAATTTAATATTTGTAGTTACTCTATGCGTGAATTTAACTGGCAATGTTGGTATTTGTAAAATAGCGAAATAGTTTTAAAAACGTCAACTCAAGGTATATAAAGTTGGTGTATTTATACCCTAATCTCTTATACCAAAATCCACTCACAAGAAATAATTTTCTGTTACACAGTAAAAAATTTAGTTTAATATTAAAACCATTTTGGTTTTTATATAGAACAATCATATATGGTTTTAAATTAAAACCATTTGGGATTAAAAAATGAGAGAGAGAAAATTCGGGAGAGGAAATATTCTTGTCATTGAATTAAAACCAAAATTGGATTAAAATCAAAACCATTTTTGATTTTAAAAGTAAACTTTTCCGGATTAAAACTAAAACCAAAATGGTTTAAAATTGAATCCAAGAAGTTTTAAATTGATCTCATTTTAGTATTCAATTTTAATCAAGAATTAGATTTAAATTTTTACCAAAATTGGATTAAATTTAAATCCAAAACTGGATTAAACTTATCCGTATTATGGTTTCAAACCTAAACCCAAATAAGAAAAAACAGTTTTTCAAGTTTTATCAAAATAATTATTAAATTTTTATTCAATTAATAGATTGAGAACTAATAAAAGCATTTTATTTTTAATAACATGTAATTCGTAAGGTCTTATGGTCTGCAAATCAACAAAGCGAACTATTTCAAAAGCATTTCTTGGTGAAATTTGGTAACAATGTGCGACCAAGTCGAAGTGTTTGTTTACGAAAGTTTCTAAACGTAAATAAACGTCGTTTTTTATTACATAAATATCCACGATTTTGCCAAACGTTAGGTATTCGACTTCTTTTCTTAAATATATTATAAATTCTATTTTGTACATATAACCAAACTTACATTCAAATTTATTTGTTATCAAAATTTTAGTAATTTTGTTGCAACTAAACTTTTGCAAAAAATAGTTTTGAGCGCTTACATCTAAATCTTCAAAAAGTTGAGTGTACATTTTGTGAAAAATAAATTCATTTTTAAATGTCATATTCTCCCAAGCAACACTCATTCTTTTTTGATATCTTATAGCAAGGGTCTTGCATATGTTTTTGTAATTGTTGATAATTGGCACATCCCTAATGAATTCACGATGCTTTGCTTCGTACCTCATAGCCCATGCATGAATCAGTGGACCTATTCTTTTAAACACTGTCGCGTAATGTGTCAAAAAATGATGTTTGGGGAGTAGGGATTTTTGGTAAACTTCGACAATACATTTCAAATGTAGTTCTCTATCGCTTCGAAGTGAGTCGATATGTTCTTGCTTAACGACAGTAGAAAGGACTGTTCTTATAACCCTAAGCAGAGAAGTAATTCCTTCCCAGAATTGTGGCATTTTGCCATAAAAGTAAAAAAAAATTAAAGGAAAATGCAAAATTAAACAAGAATTCTGGGAAGCAGACAAGCCAATTGAGGTCCGGCATTTTTTGTCCAGCGTGATATTTGGAGGAATGCAAGTGTTTTGTAAAAATCCATAATTAAAACTTTTTATTTTGTCATTAATTTCGTTTAAAGTCAGATGTTTGAATTCTAGAAGTTTCTGAAAAAAAAGTTTTAAAATAAAAGGAACAGCGCCTTCCAATATATCATGCATTGCGTCAACATTGAGGCTTTCAAACATTTTGTAGTGTGACAATTTGTTGATCTCACATACACTTTTAATTCCTTTTGTAGTTTTGTGATCTAAAGATGATACTCCGATATTAAGGGACAACATTTCATTATATTCGGCTTGCGTTCTTAATAGATTTTGTTGTTCAACGCATATGTTTTTAGCGTCTTCTCGGTGAATTTTACAAAATCTGCAGAAATGGTCCGCGCGAACAGAAGCTGCAAAGCCAAGACAAGTATTTGCCCCTAAATTATCGTGAGCTATCGCTACTAAGCTGCCTACTGTCTACTTTGACACCAACGTTTTCGAGTGCTCGTATATCATTAACAAGCGGATGTAACACATGATTGAAGTTTACGTGTTCATTTTTAAGGTCTTTGCACAAAAAAAGCGAAATTAAGTGAATGTTCTCACATTTTGAATTGTACTGAAAAGGAAGGTTACGTATTGTAAAATAAAGTGCTCCAACCTTATGAATTCCGGCTTTACTTCCTAAAGGATTTGTTATTTCAAAGTCTTCATAAAAAATTTGCAATTGTATAGCATTTACTTCTTTTCGGAAAAACCCGGAATTCAAAAAGTTTTCAGAGCAACAGTAACTGGAAAATATATTTTCAGCACAAGTGTGGTTTTTTGCAATATATAATTCTTTAAAAGAATCGTTTTTAAAAAGAGCTTCCAGTGTTGCAATAATAGAAATATATTGAAATGTTGACTGGACAAAGTGTTTTGTTGAATGTAATTTTTTTTTTTTTTTTTTTAACAACCCAATGGCCTCCTATTGGCCATTTAATTGGAGGGACATATAATTCATTTTTCTTACAGTCTTTATTTCTTCTATATTTAGTAGAGTATTGCTTAAAGTCTTGAGTTATTGTGTCCCTCCAATCAGAGAAAGTGGCTTCAAAATCAATTGTATTTATCTCTATATGTTTTCTAAATAAAAAATTTTTAAACTCAATAAAACTTCTTTGAAACAGACCCTCTAAAGTTGAAAGCATCTCACTTATCTTTTTCTCTGAAATATTGCATGATATCAAATTTTGAGAAGCAATTGAAGCAATTGAGAAAGTGTTTTAATTGTTTGCTGAAGGCAACTCATATGGATTATTTATGTGTTTGTCATTATCAGCATTAAATTGTTCGCTCTTATTTGTTGGGTCACATGATTCATTCATGGGCAACTCATCATTATTTTCAAAGATCTTTTTTTTCTTAATCGGACTTTCACCTTAAATTTTACGTTTAATGCAGGATGTTGAATGCCTTCTTAGTGAACTAAATGTACAGAATACTTTTTTACATATCTTATTGGATACGCATCTTAATTTTAAACCATGGGACTCTGCTAAAAAATGTTCATTTCTTAAATGAAAAATCACAAAATTTACTGTTTCGAATTCCCTATCACATAAAAAGCAAAAATTTGACATTCTGCACTCAAATTTAATCAAGGCGTTCCTTGAATTTGTTTTCAAACTTCGAATGGACTTCTATAAGTCTTGACGTTAGCTTCTTTTGATTATGAATTCCGTAGAGAAATTTTGCAAAGAACTGCATAAAGTTCACTGTAGCTGCGTCGAATTCAATGTTAAAAACATAAAAACTCTTAAAGTATAAGTCGAATACCTGGCAGAAATTGTAATTATCGGGAACATTAATTTTTTTACCATCGATGTTTATAAAATACTGAATTAAGGAGCTTTTGCTTTGTCCAACTGCTAAAATTACTGGCTGGTGCGACTCAACCTTATACTCTGCTACAGGCGTATTGAGCTGTAAGGATGAATTTGAATATTGTAAGTGGAAGTATAAAAATATAGTTTTAAAAAATAATTACATTTTGAAAAGAAATGAAGCTGTCAACTGATTGTTGCAATTTTACTTTCTTTCGAGCTCGTCCAAGACCGGTGGATGGCAGCAGTTTTAGCAGGTTTAAAAATGGTAATACTTCAGTAGACCAGTCACAAAATCTGTCCCAAGAAGAACTTCCAATTGCCTCACTCGATATCTCGGTCACAAAGCTTTCATACTTGCTCCAGTTGTCCAAAAAACTCTTGGATGCCACTTCTCCGTAACGAAGAGCGAAGTCAAATGCAATCTATAAGAACTCCAATCTTAAGAATTTGTTAAAAAAAAAAATAATTGAACATATTACCAGCGACGAATCGTACAAAAATATGGGAAAGCTTTGTAAAACGTTAGATTCTGTTGCGCAAAACTGTATCCTCGCCTTAACTGTTTCACGCAGCTTTTCCTTTACAACCTGCAAATTATCTGCAACAACGCAATTTTGAAAAAATGTCAGATCGTCCTGTGAAAGTTCTTCTTCCTTGTCTTCCTCTCTAACTGATGACAATTTCTGCTTTTTGTTGCTTACGTCAGAGAATTTTGTGAGCTTGTGCTTTAAGTTTTTCAATTTTGCAGCCAAATAACCTGTGTTATATTCCGGGTTGTAAAAAAGATCCTAAAATCGTATTGTTAACATAAGGCACACAAAAATGATCAAATCAAAAGTGCATACTCACAACTCCTTCAAATTTGCTATTTGCTACCTTGTAGGATGGAAAAAGCTGTATAATTGATTTTGCCAA
The DNA here is from genome assembly GCA_947311025.1 of Lypha dubia. Taxonomy (NCBI): domain Eukaryota; kingdom Metazoa; phylum Arthropoda; class Insecta; order Diptera; family Tachinidae; genus Lypha; species Lypha dubia. Next base: position 41,524,888 of record OX371261.1, on the reverse strand, counting down.
AGCTATTTTTTCCTCACGCTTTGGAAGGTTTCCACAATTTTTTCGCAAATAATTTACGGACTCGCGCACCAAAGCGCGACGAGAGTTGTCGGTTAAAGTCTTGTTGCTTTCGTACTCCTTCAAAATATTTGAAATGTCTCCGCTTTTTAAATAGGTTTCAAGCTCCTTGTAAAGAAGGAAATTTTTAATACAAGCATAGCAATTAATGAAATACCTACCTTCTGATTTATAAGGTGACTCGACGATTCTTTCACATTTGTTGATGTGTCATTATTTTTAGTTCGAATTTCTATAAAAAAGCAATGCAGTGCATGAACTGCAATATGACTCCCAACAATTGGTCCACACAAATCTCGGCTCCGTCCCGATCATGCAAAGAAATTTCGCATTCTTTATTGATTTTTAGTTTATCGAGAACTAAAAAGAAAAATACAAATGGCTTTTTGGCAAACAGTTTGCATTTAATCACTTTTGATATGTAAACGTACGTACCTGCAAATAGAATTGTTTCAGGCGCAAACTCTTCACTTTTAATATCATTGCAAATTTGAAGAAATTGCACTTTTGCGTTGTATTTTACCCTGAGAAACATTGTGAAAATTTTCCATGTGGTCTGTATGATTTCATCACTTTTAAACTGTTTGGTTTTGTTTTAAAACCAAAATAACTAAATTTGGCGTCTTGTCAGTTACAGCTGAGAGAGTGTGAGCGCAATTTAAAACTTTCTGGTTTTAATTTTAAACCAAAATTTCTTAAGTTAAAAGTTGCCAAAAAAATATGTAAGAGCGAGAGCCATTTAATAATATTTTGGTTTTATTTTAAAACCAAAAGGGATTAATATGTGAGAGAGGGAGGTTTAATTCTTTTTTTGGTTTTAGATATAAACTAAAAATTATTAATTCAAGCTAAAAAGGTATTGTTTTTAAATCATTTAAGATTTGATCGAAATGCATGAGTATTTCATGGTTTTAAAATAAAACCTTACGGTTTAAAGTTAAATTTATTTGTCATTAAATTAAAACTTTTTAGTTTTAAATTAGAATTTAATACTGAAATGGTTTAAAGCTAAAACCAAATGGTTTTATAATAAGAATAAAAGTTTTAAACTAATACCAATGGGTTTTAAAAGTAAACCATAATTTTTAACTGTGTATACTGAAAATTAAGAAAATATCAATGCTCATAATTATAATTATAATAAAAATAGTGACATGAAAATTTATAGTTTCCATACAAAGCAGTTCCATTGAATTCCTTTACTAATTTTTCTTAAATAAATTTCTTAATTAAATTTATATGCATGACATCTTAATTCATTTTCCGTATGAGTATTTAATAATAATATGAGTATTTAAGCGTCACTAGAACTTTTTTTATAAAAGTTTTTACTATTTTTAAAATGCTCAAGTAGGTACTTTGCTAAGTCGTTAATATTAATAAAGAAATTCTTTGAAACAATTATTTTATTTTATTTAAATATAAAATACGCTGACATGTGGATTCATATGTAACCATTTTGTTTGCGAGAGTAGTCTAATAAGTTGTTGGCCGTTCTACATAAATGTATGTACATTTTATTTAAACATTTATTCAGACGTTTTATTCATACTTAAGATTTGAATTTGAAAACATGATTGCTGTCGTAAAAAGAGTATAGTTGAGGCAAGTATGCCAAAAATGTATAACATGCATTTTAATAAGCACCTTCATAGCAGTGAAATGACTGGTCAGTAACTGCCATGTATGCGTATGTTTTTTGAAAATATTCCTTGAAAAAGTGAAAATAAAAAAAATCTCCTTTGTGTATGCTGCACATTTCAATGACGTGTCGCTGCTTCAGAGAAGTACCAACAACAAATGACAGTAAATGAAATTTCATTGAAATCTAAAAGATATCGTGAGTCAAGTTATAATTGTAGAAGAAAGTATATGTAAGTATGTATAAATATACATACATATGTAAAATTATTAATGAGTGAGTGAGTGTAATTAATATTTTTGTCTGGGTGTGCTGAAATGAGTCTATCATTCGTTAAAGTACTTTGTATCATTTTTTTTCTAAAATCCTTCAAAACTATTAAAAAAAGGGTTGACTATTAAGCAAACAATTAATAAAACGCCTGCTAATACTGCTTCACAAAGTTAATGCTATTAAAATTATCATAACGCGCAAAGCAGAGTTGTAAAAAGTTGTAAATTTTTAACATCTATCTTCTCTACCCTATCCATCTCCCTGAGTTCCGGCACAATACACTACGTTGGGGTCATACCCTAAGTGCTGGTCCTAATAAAAAAAAAAAACCGACAAACTGGATACTATTATCCACTCCTGCGATCAAAAAAAGTATTTTTTCCACTTAAGGTCAATTTACACTAATCAGTTCCGCATCAATGCCGCTAGTATCAATGAAAATCTGAATCGATCACAGATGCTAATTTGTTCGTTGTGTGGCAATACATATTTGAAAAAAATATTTACACTTACAGCAGAATACCGCCAGTGTTTCAGCATAAAATCAATAAATATCGGCACTGAATTATTTAAAAAACAAAGAATGGATACTCAAAAAGCACGAAAGCAGCACCATTTAAAACTATGATAACGATATTTAATTTTTCAATAACATTGAACGGCATTGCTACGAAACGGATGAATTTCAATTACCATTAAATTGCCCCTTATTCTTTCATTAAAACTAATGCAGACTCGTTTATAGGCTAAAACTTATATAAAAGTTAATAAAACAAGAAAAAAGTTATGAAATTTTATTGAAATAATTGTAAATCGCAAATAATTGAGAATAGTAATCCGTACGTCAGCATTCGAGTGCGTGTCACTGAGATGTTTCTTAATATCAAGGAGCTCAGAGCAGACAAGAAAAGTTAAATTTTCAACTCTCTCTGCTAAAATATTTTTCTTATTACTTCGGGAAATTAAAGATCTCAAAAGTTTAACTGTAACTCTGTTTGAACAATAACATTGAACATATTTCATGTTGATAATTCTAACATACAATTTTATTTATACTCGTGGAAGTATACAGTTTTTATTCATAGTTATCTTTGCAAAAAAAAAAAGAAGAAAATAAAAATAATATGCGGAAATATCGTTGTCCAATGCCAGTCAGTCGTGGAAAAATAAATACCTGTGTGTAGTATTCAATAAATTCTAAAGAAAAATGGCAAATAATACACACATGAATTGCGATTTTAAGATGAATGAAATGATGAAGCTAAAAGTAATATTCTGTTGATATTTTTAAACAGCTTTAAGTCATGTGGTATAAATTTTTTTGATAAGACTCTTTATCGGTTTAATAAAACAAAACAAAGTTTCTATAGTGCAAGATTTTATGATATTAAAATAGTCTACTATAATGATGCATTGTATGACACTCTATATATTGCAGTGTGTGGAAGATTTCGATTATGAATATTGTGACTCATCTGTGGGGATTTTAAGCTTTAAAAAAAATTTTCACCGCTATAAATTATTGAAATTTCACAATTTGACTGAGATTTTATAATGAAATTGAAAAAAAGAAGCCTTCATGCATAAACTTAACTGCCGGTTGTATGACTGTCTGGATGACGTTGTACATTTAATTGCAAATTAATGTTCAATCAGAAAAATAAGAGAAATAAATACAAATGATACTATCGATATTTTTAATTATTTTCTGAATTAAATATCCCTCACATATTATTTTAATAAAAAAGCTAAATATGTGATTATCATATCGCCTCCGGAAAACAACAACCAAAAATTTGTCATTATAAATACAATTTTAATAGTTTCATCATCATTTACTTGACGTTAAGCAAATAACTTCATCTGTTTTTTTGTTTATCACCGATCTAATTAATGTTAATTTTTGTAGCGTGAAATTTAATGTTCAATCAATATTATTGATAATTTGTCATAAAAATTTCACATTTCACACTAATATTTCAGTGATGACTTGTCGCAACTCATTTCAAGTGGTTGATAAATATTTGCCAACTTAATAAAATTCCTTTAATAAAGTGTCAATAAAAATTGCAAATCAAACACAACTACCAACGGCGTGAAAATGAAATGATGAAATAAAACTAATAAATGGTTAATAATGCCAATTACATATTTATCTATATTTAAATTGTAAAGGGTGCGCCAGTGGTGCTGTGGTTATATTATACGAATATTGAAAGTTTTTTTTTTTTTTAATGAGCGGTTTCTGTAGAAAATTAGTATGAAAACCACTCAGTTTTTTGAGTGATTCCTATACAAAAATTCAGCACAAGTCATTTGTCTGTATTGTGGAAACAGCACTTAAATTTGCTCTTCAAATTACTGAGTATTTTTACTTGAATAAAAATAAATTAAGTTGCTGATGAAACATGGTTTGAAGTTAGAAAGCTTTACCAACATAATCGTTGCAAAACCTACTAACATCAATAAAATGCAGACATTTTTCGGATATTGGTTGGTGAGTAAATGTTTAACCAAATATTAAAAAAAAATTATAAACGACCATGTCATAATATATTTTACTAAGGCACCCAGTGTTTTGATTCAATATAGCAGTCCAAAGTATATGAATATCAATTCTATGCAACTCGGAAACAACTTAAGAAATAAAAAAAACAACAGGCATTCCGTTTGTGTAAAATAAATTTACACTTGTCAAAAATAGCTCAGTAGCAGAGCTTTAAAGGAATAATTCCTTTTTGAAAGAATCTTCAAATTGTTTTAAAACATTCAAGAGTTTTTTATTAATGATCCTAATCCTAGTGATCCTAGTAATCCTAGTAATCCTAAATCACCAATCAATTCACTCAAACTGTATTTCAATTAATCTTTTTAGTGAAGAATTTTTAATTCATGAGGAATGCATTCGTGCTTTAAATAAATCCACATTTTGTGTCAAATTAATCAATTGAACTTTTTGTAAATCATTTTGAACTAAAAACAAAATTTTTTTATTTTTTCACAGCTCTGCTCAGCAGAAAAAAGAAAATTGTGTAGAAAGAAACATGAAAAAATTTTGACAATAGTCAATGGAAAAATATGTATAAAAATAAACACGATCAGCTGTGCTCTTGCATGTACTTGTGTAAATATACTTTGATTCTAGCAGTCAGTAAAATAAAAGTATTTGTCACAAAATTGAGCAATTTCCTTAAAATAGAAACAATTTATGTTTCAAAAGATTATATTGTTTTTATTTATTTTTATTATAATTTCAAAATTTATTTTAAAATAATCTGTATTGTAAAATTATTCATCTTCTTGAACTTCATCTTGGTGAACTTCAGGCTCTTTATCCTTTTCTTTCTCAGCTACGGCTACTGGCTCATCACCATGCCCGTCCACACGATCACCAATAATAATTTCTTCAGCCAACTGATAAAGTTCCCGTATATCCTGTAAATATTGAAATATTTTTTTTTTAAATTTTACACTCTTTCCAATTTTCTATTATCGTTCTCTTATTTACTTTTGCATTGCGTAGCTGCATTATTTTGTCATCTTCATAGCGCAAATGATCATATTGATCCTTTGAGATGACACGTCCCTCGGCAACATCGTTCTCCAATTCTTGTTGCAATATGTCAGCATAACGTTGCTTAGCCAAAGTTATAGAACTGCCGGCAATCATTGACTCGCCAGATGAAATATTCGAGTCATCATCATCAGATACATTTTGTTGGCCAAAAGTTGTTTCCATATCGAAGGCTTCGAAAAAGTCTTTTGTAGTTTGTGATTCCGTTTGAGCGCTCTGTAATAAAGATTTTTTGTTTTTGAATAAACCTTGTTATTGAGGAGCCGTTTCCAGATGACAGCCAAGCGATTTGAGTGTAAAACTTATATGGAAGTCGGTCAAAAAACTGGGTGCTTTTCATAGAAATTATACACTCCAATCAGTCGTCAGTCATGTCGAAACAGCACATTAGACTTGTTGTGGACAAACAAATTTTAACACATTACCCTCAATAAGCTTTGCGATTGTCCTAAAAGCTCCCGACTAAGTGCCTGTGGCTGATTATTAGCCGTTTGCTGTGGAAGTTGTTTTCGTTGCAGGCTCTCTTGATGCTTATCTTCTAAGGTTTTTCGTATTCTTCTTTCAACTTCACGGAATTTTTTTCTGGAAACAAAAAAAAAAAAAGATTTTTATACCGAAAAGCATAATTTCAAACGAAATTATATGAAAATTACTTAAAATTACCTGGCTTTGATTATGTTTGTTATATCCTTGGGATCGGTAGTGAATGCTGTTGGGACATGCAATGTACGTTCCTTCATCTTGGCACGTTCTTCTTCTAGAAAATCTTTTAGTTGCTGCTCACAAGGACGCCAGTCTTCGTTATCAATTCTATGGAAAATTATGAAAAGGAAAGAAACTTGGTAAAAATTTTTGGGGAAATGTTGCTACAGAGAAAACTGTTTAATCATGGCCTATAAATCAAGTGAAATTTGTTTTTATTTGTGCAGATAGTTCTACAAACACATCATTCAATTCAACTAGTACAATTAATCAAAATGAAAATCTAGTTTTAACTCATTTCGTAATTGGAAATTTGTTATAAAAAAATTAATTTTAATCTGCAGTTTTCGTAACTGAAATCGTATTATACTTCTTTCAGTGTAGGCGGCATTATTGCAAAGCAATTATTTGATTTTTTATATTTAAATATGTATTTCAATTAAATTTTTAATTAATATACGATTGTTTTATTTTAATGAAAATATTCAATATTTTCATTTAATTCTGTTGATTTTCGTGCTTGGTTGGGAAAAAAATAAATTTTAAATTGAATCTTTGTTTTTTTCTGAATTGATTTTTATTATTACTGTTTTCCGTGTTGCAGTCGTCAAAAAGAAACTCAAAGAGACCCATACAACAAAGCAAAGGTTAAATCTGTCAAACAAGCAGAAAACACATGGTGTTGTAATGACCTTCTAATGGATTGAAACAATGAATTGGATGATACTTTTATCTCCATTCCCCACCATGAAATCGAAGATAAAAATCAAGTATATTTTAGGACTAGAAGTTTTAATTGATTTTCTTAAAACTTCACTCTTTTAACGGAGCGGTCTTTGCCAGTGGTCTACTCAATTAACCCTATTGTTTTCGTTACGCTGAACTGACTTAACGACACGTCCACGAAAAAAAAATCATCCCTGATCTGTGTCGAAATAATATTAGAAACCAGAAAGCATTTACAAATGAATACTGAAGAGGTTTAGTGGCTTTTACCGAAAAACAACGTTTGTTTCTATTCAGCTGGTGCTGTTGAAAAATCTACAAAAGGGATGTATAAATATTAAATTTTTACTTTGTTGCTCGAAATATGTTAAACAGTACCTTAAATGCGGACAAATGGTTTGAGTAGAAAATTTTGTATGAAAATCAACCAAAAAACTAAGTGCTTTTCATGCAAATTTTAAACTTAAAGCACTTGTTCGTCATGTGAAAACAGCACATAAGCTTTATTCTACATTTTCCCCTTGTAACCACTACCCTTATCCTTTCTTCCCTAGTTCTGGCACAAGGAATAGTTATTAAGGGTCATCCCCTAAGTACTGATCCTAAAAAAAGTGTGGTTTCCACATTACAAACAATTGATTTGAGATGAAAATTTTTATGGAAAAATTACCAGTTTTTTGGGTGATTCCCATACCAACTTTACTACTCCAATCGTTTGTCCGTATTTTAGAAACAACATTTAAAATTTTGTATTTTTCGTTTGCATGACTCTTGGACTGTGACGTGTACTCGTGCAATAAAAGCAGTGTCGTCACTTGAGAATTTGAATTTTGTATCTAAAAAAAATTGTTCATGCCTAGTGTTATGCTTGCACACAATGTTTGTGTCACACAATGTTTGTGTCATTGTGACCGTTAATTAAAAACTTGTGAAACATTAAATGTAAAGGGTTGAGGTAAAACTTCGCAACAGATTATGTTGGAATTTTAAAATGTACTTGTCCATTTCAACGTTAGTGCATTACATACATGTTTATAAAATAAAATACGAAAATTGATATCATCTAAATAAAAATTTGATGATGTCATTTTGACAAGGAGATATGTATCTTGGAAATGAAAAGAGAAAAAACTGCTTGAAATTATCACAGCTATTGCAAAGTCTTAAAGGCAACAGCCACAAAAAAAAAACAAACTGAATTTATTCAAAGTGGTTGACTACAAAATATTTCTTTCGCAATAAAATCTTTGCTACATTTTGTGCGTGTCCTAGATATTTATATATTAAATTTACGTCTTGTAAAAACAAATCGTATTTATTTTATAAATGACTTAAATTAGACTGTGGCGCAATTGTGGGTGGGCTGATTTTATAATGGAAAACATTAAAAAGCCATAACAGAAAATATACACAAAGAAAAACCGTAAAAAAGGAAATAATTCTATAAAATAATAAATGATTTCCTTGAAATTAAATATGCCATGATATATTGCAAAATCTTTTTCATATGCAAAATACTTTTAGGAAAACAATCATAAACAATCAACCGTTTTCTTTTTTATTTATATAAATGATGATTTTATAACTATTTTCTTTTTCTATTCCACAAAACGGAAGGAAGCTTTTAAACATTTTTTAATTTATGCTAAGAAAAATATGCTTTTTATAACTGATACACGTTGGCACAAAATAATACTGTGTGATTTATTTAAATTCCATAAAAGGCTAAAAAATATTGTTTCAATTTTTAAATTTCGTAAATTTCCATTTAAATATCTTAAAAATAATGAATGTAAAATACCTCAATAAATCCATTCCCTTATTGGCATCTTTATTGATATATTGTTCTTCAAGGTCTTTTTGTTCTTTGTATCTTTGACGCAGAACATTTGTGCGTTCAGCTTCTTCCTCCTCGTGATGCAAACGTTCACGTTCCCATTTCACGCCTAGTAATTTCAAACGATCAGAATTTTTTTCTCGATTGGTTTTTAACTACAAAAAAAAAAAAAAAGAATTATAAAACGTTCAAAACAGTAAAAACTTCAATATTATGTTAAAAACCAAAGAAGAAGATAATAAATCAAGTGTTATAGTTCCAGAGCTTTCTATTTTAAAATCAATACTTAAACATATTCGCACATATGTACGTAAGGAAATACAAACATACTTAGCCAAATTACGAATATTCCCTAGGAATTTCTCTCCCACGGAATATATTTTCTCCAAAAAAAAATTTTTCCAATTATAAATTATTATACGCAAATAAAAATCCATGCTGAATTTATATTCATACTAGGAGGAATGGGAAAAGGAAAAAAATTCCCCCGGAATTATTATTCGTAATTGGGCTGACTATTAATTTTTTTCGGAAATAAAAAAACATGTTTGCTTGTGAATACCACAAATTTAGACATATGTAGGTTGCTTTCCTTCACCCCTTTCATGTAAAGCTTATGGCTTAAGTGGATATCTGAGTCAGTGAGCTGTTACAAGTATGATCGAGCCTACTTATTCCCTAACGTTGAATTTTAAGAACAACACAAACAAGTATTATTCAATTTTATACTTGTTTGCTTTTTATGCACAATCAGAAAATTCATCAACAAGTGTAAATCATTTCGATCATTGCATGATATATAAGTCATATAAAGAAATACAAAAAACACCAACTATATTTTTTTTTTTAATTAGGACCAGCACTCAGGGGATGACCCCTACATATGCAGTGAACTGTGCGGGATCTCAAAGAGAGGGATAGGGTAGAGACGATAGATGTTGAAAATGTAGAAGACTTAACTCTTTCACAACTCTGCTTTGCGCGTTATGTTAATTTTTAAGGCAGTGTTGAGGCGCCTCCGGTGTTAAGTAGACGCATTAACTTTGTTAAGTTGTATGAGCAGGCATTTTATTAATTGTTTTACTTCACCGATGTTTCTGTTAACCGACGAAGGAGGGCGATGTTGTGTACATTAGCTTAGATAGCATCAATCGCTGTCAGCACAGTTTTTTAGTGACCAGTGCTATGCCTTCATCACTCAAATAGTCTGACAACAATTAATAGAATGTCTCACTAATGTACATTAAAGAAATTAATGATATTGATTGACTTGCTCTGGCCAGGGTTTTAACCCAGGCCCCAAGTCATTAAAGTCAACGCACTAACCACTTCAGCCAACACCACCCTCAACCTCATGTATTTTGTTGGTAGAAAATTTGATTTCGGAAGTCAAAAGTATAAATATGTATGTGTGTATGTTTCAAACTATGAGAAAAATATAAATAAAAATTATTTATTCAAATACGAGTACAAAATTACTTTAACAACTGAATAAAACACTTGTTCCGCTAACAACACTTTGACTTCGATTCAAAATAAGTTTCATACTCTTAACGACACAGTCAGAACATTCATGTTAGCACAAAACAACAAGTGAATAAAACTGAATGTTTGAAACGAACGGTTGCGTAAGCAAGTATTTTTTTTTTGCTTTTGAACAAAAAGATTAGATCATAAAAATCGATGTGTATAATTCAGTATGCCCGAAAATTTACCACTTGTTGTTGATGTCTGATCTATACGAGTATATCAAAGAATATTTTGGCACAGAAAAAGCGATAGCTTGGGCTGAAGTGTCGTACAGTCTCAACGGCAATACTTACATATTGTCACCTTATACAATATATCGCTTAAAATATACTCAGACAATTTGAATATTGGATACAAAGACTTTTTATGGACTTTATGAAAGAATATTGCATAAATACAATAATTTTTGAAGAAAAATTTTTACCGCCTTTGCAAAAAAACATACTATAAGATCGATATCTACTCGTTTCTACAAGAGGAAGTTATATTTTCAATAAAATTTTTATTCTATTTGAACAAAGATTGAATCGTCGTATTGTCTTTTAGGTGCATAAATTTCATAACTAAAAAAAAAAAAAAAAAAATTTGCAATATAATAGATCATGAATAAAAAGAAGTTCGAATGTTACTTTCATCTCTAGAGGGTGAGGAAAGAAAATTGTTGTCTAACTTAAAGAGCGATATAACGAAAAGTACTGCATTAATAATTATGAAATCATACTTGCTGAGTTGTGATGTTCTTGCATCAAATGGGCGACATATGCATCGATAATATTAGTGGATATTTATATGTACATAAGTAAATAAATTTTATAAAACCAAAACATGGTAATTTTTTTATACTAAGTCATATTTATGACACATCAAAAATTGCAGCGCACAGAGCACGAGAATATCTATGCTTGTTGTATTTGGTGAATTCGAAAAATGATTTTATAGCGGTAGTGAGAAGTTACTGTCTTATAAATTAAATTTTAAACACAAACCTATAAATACATAGACCACAGTGAGAAGCAGGCAGCAATGTGTCAAAAATAAAATACACAAGTTTGAGTCTGAACACAATATTGCGGTGCGGTTTCTCAAATGATTTTGAATTAAAAAACCGCATTGCGGAACGGCATAAAATTAAAATATATTTTATTTTCATTGCAGACTTTCTTATTCTGTCAATTTTTGATGCCCTTTCCCTTTTTGATATTGCCATAGTCTTAGAATTATTGGCGATGTTGAAAACAATGAGTCTGAACACAATTTAGCGATAATTTATTACGGTGCGGTTTTTTTATACGATTTTGAAGTATGCACAAATAAATTAATACAAATGTAATAAAACAATGACAATTGCAATATTGCCGTCTTCCGTTGTATTATGTTTATTTTTCTCTCCCTCAACGAGAAATCGCACCGCACCCCAAACATTATGTTCATACTCTGAAGTTGATTATTTTGACGACAGCAAGGCAGGTTATTGTCTATGCTACTTTTGCTGTTGCTGCCATAAGCAGCAATGAGCTGATACCAAGCTGCCAATATATGACATAAATGTTACGGCAATGGCAGCTTAAAATATTTTGTGTTACATAACCGAAAATAACATAAAAAAATTAAAAAATAAATAAATAAATTGATGTTCTTTTATATATTTACTTGATATTATAACGTTTTGAACTGGTAATTTCATTTCTATTCTTTTGAAATATTTATTTGGCAGCTTTGAAATATGTAGTAAAACAAATATTGAAAAATAATGTAAAAAATTCAAATTCATTTGTCAGCTACTGTCGTTCTCAAAATAATTCTGCAGCTAACTACTTGGCAGCAATTGAAGACAACTGCATTTGAAGTCTACTGTTTATGAAGTCTGCAGTCTGGTCTATGTGTTTATAGCTTTACTTCTTTGTTTCACAACGACTCATTCATAAACTCGGTATTAGGAATTGAATTTCATTAATTAAATCTGCAGTTTTAGCAATTCTATTGTCTGTATGTGTGTGTTGTTAAAATATCACTTAATTCGATAATGATAAACTTATACCTTTGCTCTTGTTTTCGAAATTTCCACATCAGTCTTTTTGTCCACCATAAAAATGGGATCATCTGCCAGTTCATCCGGTATAACATTTGTTTTGCCCTCAATTATTAAAACGCGTTCACGCTCTATTTCTTTCAGCTGAAAAATAAATAAAAAAAAATTTAAATACTCACACGCTATCCAAACAATAAGATTTATTAGAAAATATATGACTTTTTCCAAAAAATATATTTTTGGTGGTTGTTGTTAGGTGGTTCTGTTTTTTGTGTGGCGGTTAATGTTCTATTGTTTGTAACCAGCCACAAAAAAAAAAAAGGAAAAACACAACCAAACAACGACACGTTATTTTTTGTTTATCTGTTGGTTCAATAAATCTACATGTGTATTTGATTTAGCCATTTCTAACCAAATAAAGAAAAGTTCTGTCTGTCTTCTTCGCTGTTAAAACTATGAAATTCGTGGTGGTAAGATAAAGGAGAAGATGGCAAATTAGATATTAGTTAAAAAACAAAGACAAATATTTTTATTCGAGACTTTGCTGCAATAAAATCATAATTCCAAAAAATTCATTTTGTAGAAAACGAGTTTAACGGTTTGAATTCGGTTAAAACTTAATGGTAAAATTTGGATGAAATTTGTACTCATTATGAAGAGCGATTTAGTTGTAGGTGGCAAAGTGCCTCGATTCGAGGTACATGGCTATGGCATTATTGTAAGTCACCTATAACAAAATACATTATTTTTCATAAGTTTGGTTTGAGCAGCTGTTTTCTATGGTTCTATGGCATTATGGTTAAGTCACGACTAATTTTACCTTTAACTTCAACGAGCTGGTACGTTGAATTCAACAAGCCAATGATGGCCATACGTTAAATTCAAAGAACCTGTTCCTTGGGTGAGTGTACTCTAACCAGGCTTTGAGTTTTAATTAAATGATTTTCAGCATCCTTCAATCTACGCAATACATCTATCTGTTGTAAAGAACCATCTCCCAATTTTCCAGCGCTCTTGTGGCATTAAAAGATGCTTCGTTGTACAAGATGTGAGCGGTTCAGAAGATAGAAAAACTCAGATATGATAAGTGTTTAGCAAGATCAACAACTACTGAGCAAGGAAAAAATCACACAATTTTCCCAATTTAAATTCATACTCTTTTTCTGATTGTAGAACAAAAACCAGGAACTCTCGACATCATTGGAAAATTCGTCATTCTCGAGTGCAAATGTATTATTTTGAAACTCATGTGCGGTTTATATAATACAAACAATTGGTTTGAGAAGAAAATTTGTATGAAAACCACTCAGTTTTTTGAGTGATTCCCATACAAGACTTCAACACAAGTCATTTGTCTGTATTGTGGAAACAGCACCTTAAAAAAATTAAAATTAATTCTGCTGTTTTTCAATTGAGTTGAGTTGAAAGTCTTTGTGATGCCTTTGGAGAATTAAAGTAGAACATTGTGATAAATATTTTTATAGAAAATTTAAAAGAATATATAAATTTTTTATCTATTTTTTTTTGTTTGTTAACAAATAGTCTTTTAGCGAAAAGCTAAGACTATTAAAAGTTTCAGGAGTGAGGTTGCTTTCCATGATTTACACAAAGAAGTCCATCTTAATATTGTTTTGTTAACAAGATGAATAAATTATTAATGCCATCATTAATTTGGCAATATACCAATAAAAAGCCAACCAATTTTGTGTCTCCATTCAAATTTCAAAAATATAAAAATGAAGGACAAAATGGCCTTAAAAATGAATAACAAATTACTTCCAAGAAACAAAATGCAATAAAACAAATATCTAGATGCATTAAATATTTGAAATATGATACAAGAAATTAACAACGAAAGCAAAAAACGTCAAACAAGATTTATTTTGAAAACACAATATTTATTTGGTTTTTGCCACAAGATTTTTATTTCTCTTTCTGCACAAGTTAAAATTCTATTACAGAGGTCAGATTTCATGTACACAATTTGTCCTCGACTAAGGTCATTCATTATATATTGAAGTGCTAAATATAGAACAGCGACACAAATTATAAGATTGAATTTCAATATATTTTTTGCTCCCTCTCATGTATTTTTGAAGTCTATTTCAATTATATGTCAAATAAATTGTTTTAAGAATTTTATGAATAAAAAACTCTTATCACCCAACAAATTGCATTTGATGTTGAATTTTACATTGGAAGAAATATAAATAAAGTTTAGAAATGGTTTTTTGACATGCACTTCGTTATATTTTTCAATTGTCAAATACATATTTTGAGTGGGTATAGTTTTCATTAAGAGAAATCCACACAAAAACATAAATGTGAAAATAACGCCAAGTTCGTATCCAAAAAGTTTCGGCCGTAAAAAGTACTGAGATCAAAATAAGGACCACGTTCTTGATAGGTGCAATTCCATCTCATTTCTAAGCAACCTATAAGCTTGGCAAAATTTGTATGGGAAAGAATTCTTGAAAAAATATTTCCAAGCTTATAGGTTGCCTAGAAATGAGATGGAATTGCACCTATCAAGAACTTGGTCCTTATTGTGATCTCAGTACTTTTTACGGCCGAAACTTTTTGGATACGAACTTGGCCTTATTTACACATTTATGTTTTTGTGTGGATCTCACTTCTTTTTTCTAAGTTGTTTTTGTATAAATATTTATATGTATTGCTTATCTGGGCCTACCTGTGTAGAAATTTCAGCTTTCTAGCTATACTAGAATGCCCTATACAAAGAAGGGGCACCATAGTCGCACCAGATGAAAGTGCCGGTTTAAAAATCATTTTCATTAATTTCTTATCAGGACCTACCTGTGTACCAAATTTCAGCTTGCTATCTATACTAGAAGTGCCCCATACAAAGAAGGGGAATTATTGTCCCCCCAGATGAAAAGTGCCCGTTAAAAAATCATTTTCGGTAATTTCTCATCACTACCTGCCTGTGTACCAAGTTTCAACTTTCTATCTCTACTGGAAGTGCCCAATAATATTGATGAGTGAGTGAGTCAGTGAATATGTACTAAAATATGGACTTTTCACACCTTAATATCTCGGGAAGCTTTTATGGTAGAACTTTCACATTTAACCTGTGAGGTCACCTTTGTGGGAAGACCTTATGTTTCAAGTTTTATTATATTATGATCAGGGGGAGCAAAGTTATGTGGGGGGTAAAAACAGCTAGAATGGTTTCATGTAAATATACACACTGTGTGGCTGAACTTGGCCTGGCGCACTACCGTGCGCATTGATAAATGCAAATGTGTTTAATTGGTTCACTTAGGTTGGTAGCAGCCACACCGGCATGTTTGAAAACTTATAAAATACTTTAGAGGATTATTTTCATCGTCATCTCCGTATAATATTTAGAATAAAATGTTAACACACAATAAATTCTATTACAAAAAGAAAATTACAAAAACGTGTGTTTTCATAACGACCGCAAGTAAAGTCCCATGAGGACTTTTCTCTCGTGTTGATAAAGACCTTGACAACGCATTAAAAAAAAAAACAACAACAATGTTATATATGTATATGTATGTGCAACACTTCTCCCATTGTAAAACATGTATAGAGAACGTTGACACATTTTACAGATTTCGTCACGACAACGAAACTCGTAATAAGGTGCTGTTTGTACAAGCCGAAAGAGTGATTTGAGTGTAAATTTTCTATGAAAAGCACTCAGTTTTTTTGAGTGGATAATTAAGATTTATAGGAAGGAACTATATTTTGTACGTTAATAGATAAGCAAAACTCTACACTCTACCGAGTTTTCGATTAAATTATTATTTTAGTATAAATAATTCGCACTTACCTCTCGTGCCTTAATACGCTTCTGTAAATTTGTGCGATAATCATCTTCAATGCGTTCCCGAAGCTCTTTCATATAATTGCGATCTGTTAAACGTACAACATTTGTGCCCATGAGACGTTCCAAAGCGGCACTTATACGCGGCAAATTAAAACTAAAAAAAGGGAAAAGAAATTGAATAAAAAAAAAAATCATTAATATCTCTTTCTGCTTAAAAAATTTAAAATAATACATTTTATTATGTATCTTTTCTTTTTTTTACGATGACGTTTCCGTTACCACTTTTTGTTTAGAACTGTTTTGAAAAACTATAAAAATAGTTCATGTATCGTAAGTTTTCAAATGTATTTTTTATACACGATACGAGTAGTTTATTTCTTTCCTATTTCTTTTAGTGGGGGAGTTTTCTGCTACTTTCTTGTTCTTATATTACATGTGAATGCTTACATATGTATGTATGTATGTATGTATGTATGTATGGATGTATGTATGTATGTATGTTTGTATGTATGTATGTATGTATGTACGAAGTATATGTTTATGTATATAGAAATTATATTTTTTTTACAAATTAAAGCTTTATTGCCTTTTCATTGTTATTTCTTTCGTATTTATTTGCAGGGTTTTTTGTATAAATTTCGTATTTTCATAATTTCGGTATATTTTTCTGAATGCATCCTTGTTTACACTAAGCAAATTAATCTGTTGGTCTCTTTTGATTTTGACATTCAAAGAAAGAATTTTAAACTTTTTTTCTTATCAAAATTATTAAATTATTTGAAAAAAGAAAAACAGTCGAAATTTACACACCAAAATTATTCCTTAATGTTCTTAACTTTGTTAATTCTTTAATCGAAGTGGTATCATTAAACGGATGATTTTTTTTACATAAATTTAATAGCGTTTAAAAAGTTCGCTTTATATTTATGCGATTTTTGCTGAGAGAATTTTTTATATTTTTTGAATTTAGTTGGTTTTTTTCATGGTTGTTAACTTTGTTGTTTGAGGTTTTTAACTATCAAACATTGCCAAACATATGCTGCTAGAAAAAAACATACGAGCATATAAAAAACATACAAAATTTATATATTTCAATTTTAATGCCATTTTATATTTTGGTAACTCACATGCGATAAATAAATAAAAGTTATGAGCGCAAAAATTATAATAGTGTTTTGCTATGGAGGCCGCAATTGTGCACACAATACATATAAACTCAATTCGTTCTTTCTTTATATGAAACATGAGTAAGACATTAGGGTGTCCCGTTTAATTTATTGTGACGAAAACTCTACTGTTTGAAAAATGTTTCAACTTTTATGCTTGATTACCGCTTATGGTTATGGTTTACATTAACTTTTCATTACATTCATTAAATACATGAAGTCAATGAAAGGGTTCATTAATTTTGTTAGAATATATAACAAAAATTAATTCTTCCTGTGGATCATTTTATATTTAACTTTAGTTTATATTGTTTATTTGAATCAACGTATTTTTCAAAAAATAAAAATTATCTTAAGCAATAAATTCAATTCATTGAAATGATGAATACATAATTCTTTTATATAAAAATATGTTGGATTGCAGTTAGAAATTTTGTTTAAAGGCAAACAAATTTTGTAAGTCTCAAGACATTTTTCGTATACTCCAGGTGTTTAAATTTGAAGTATTAGCCTTTTTTTTGCAGTTAACAGAAATTATATTAAATATAATAAACTGAATTGATTTCATACTAAATTTACCCATGTCTTCGTTCGCGCTTCATGTTAATGAAGGCTTAAGCTGGGTGTATACCAAATTTATCGAAAAAAACAAAGAGATGTGTCAAAAGTACCAACTTTTTCTCATTTTGCTTTGCACAGATTGTACTTGTATGTTAACATAAAAATAAATTAGAAAAAAAATTCTAATAGTACCAGATTTTCCTTATTTTATTCCTCAGAAATTAAAAAAAAGTTCCAAAAAGTACCAAAAGTACCAATTGGGTCCGTTTTAATAATCTAAAAACTACCTTTTATTTTAAACGGGTTCACATGCTATTTGCTAACAAATTTATTCCTAATCCATTATGAGAATTTCTGAAGAGAAAAATTACCAAAAGTTAAAAATTGTACGCCCTATGCTCCAGTGGGAGTTAAAGGAACATATATATATAAATTGTACATTTAAGGTAAAAAAATGCAAAAAGTAAAAAGTACGGCTGACTTCCAAAACGTCAATTGCTTTGTGTTTGAACAAAGCATCACATTTCATAACGTCGCAGTACAATAATTATACAATGCATATCATTTCAAAACGCCGCCGCCAAGTATTTTTAACGCAGTAAGAAAGCAAACAAGGCATCGGTTTTATAGTTGTTGAATTGTTTCGGAACTTTGCATATGTATGTGATTTAAATACAGTAGCAATACTGTATACAAACTTTGTATACGAACGTTTTTTTTTTTAGTTTATAAAAAATATTTAACAGTACAAAAATTAAAAGTACTAAAAGTATAAATTTGTCGATTTTATCAAACCGTAAAAAGTACGCTATATTTTAATCTGGTTCCTAAGATTCATAGCATATTTCCTCCAAGTCCATTGAGCGAGTTTCGCGTTATAGTGGAACAATTATCCAAACATACAAACTTTCACATTTATAATATTAGTAGTGTGTAAATCTTTGGTGACGTATACTTAATATGAATTATGTATAGAATTATATTATTCATACGCTGGTTGTTAAAAACGTCTTTTTATTCAATTTGTATACAGTACATAACGGATATAAGAAACTCAAAAAATTTAACGAAAATTTTTCTTATATGCGTTTATACTGATATATGAAATTTGTTTCTTTTAAATGAAATGAAAAACTAAAAACCTACTACATATGTATGTTTGTACGTTCACATGTATGTACATACACGCTTAGTTGGATATTTTGTGTAAGGAAATACATACGGTTTTAGTTGGATATTTTTGTTTAAAAACAAAGTATTGCCGTGTAAAAAAATTTCTTATAACAAATGTTTTTTATACGTATTTTCATTATCGGTGCATGGCAATATTTATCTTACATCAGTTTTTTTCTTATGCGGTTTTCTTATATAGAATACTTTTTACAATAAAATATATAGAAAATATCATGGTGTTTCTGTAATACATTCTTATAAGCGTTTTTTTCATATACGAGATGTGCTTATAACCGTTAAATACTGTATCTGTTTTTGGCCTCCAGGGAACTATTTGTACCTAATCTTGAGCCGATAATACCAATTAAAATAAGTTTAAACCTTTTAAAGCTTTTCCCCATTAGTGCACTTTTAGGGCCCAGTATGTTTTTCTGGAAAATACAGATTGTCATTGGTAAAGTTCTTGTAGTTTTATTGTTAAATAAAAAATAAGATTGAAAAATAATGTTTTGAAAATTTAAGGATTTATTTGAATTTTCGTAGGATACACGTAATTACTTTAATAAAAGCGTTATGGTGATTCTCTCTTTGTATTTTTTTCAATTAAGTTTCCCAAATATACTCGTCTTCGTCTATATGTGATATTGTTGCACTGAAATATAACTTTCATTTAATCATTTAGTTTTAAATGGAAAACTTATAAGATTTCCGGACGTGTGATGCATATATTTTGACTTTCATAGCGCATGTGGCAATCAGAAAAAGAGTTATAAACTGTATATTTGGTGGCGCAAAATGCTGTTCATCGTTAAAACAACATAAAAGAAGTTAATTAAAAGTTTAATTTAATACTCGTTTCATAAATCTTAGTTGTTAGTGTCACTAAAATCAACAACAATATTAATTATTTTATTATAGACACATAAATAAGCCGCTTTTATGTATGACAGAGTCTCTGCTGTTTGACTAAAGTTTAATAATATTAAAATTGTTGTCGCATCCTAGCTTCATTTTAATATTTTAAGTTAATTTATTTCTTTTGCAATAAATTATTTAATAAAAGCACGAACGTAGAGATTAATTTGTCTATGTGTTGAGTACGTGAAGGGCAATAAATAATTTAAGAAAAATCATGTGTACAATAAATTTTACATTAAAACTGATATTAAAATGTATGGTGAACATTTTATAAATTTCTTTGCGTAAACAAAATTTGTTAAATCGAATAATTTTAATATCTAGAAATACTCATAAATACAATTAAAGTCCATAAGAAAGCTTAAAATTACAAAAATGATTTCACAAAATATGAAATAGCTTTTTTCTACAAAAACAAGTTGAAATTATCATGTAAAAAGAAGAAGAAGAGCTTTGATATTGATGTGATGAAAGATTATTTATAGGAAAATCGAATAAGAATACAAGAGATTTAAGAAAAGAAAAAAAAGTTTTGCTTTATATTTTTAGGAAAGGATAATAAAGTCCATTCAAAATGGCAAAATTTTGGATATATTTTTGTAACTTTAATGTAAAAATTTATAAGTTGATTTTAAAAATGTAAGAGGATGTGCTTGAGATCTACACGTAGGGTTCTAAATTGAAATTCCTCGTTTCCTACATATGATAATGTTAAAGCTGAATGATCAATGTAGAAACTGATTCAATAGTTGGCGTGCCGTTAAAATTCTCTTTGATTTAGCGATAACTCAGGTAAATCTATTTGGAATCGCCTAGACTAACAAGGTTACCTGCTCATTATTGATGCTATTTTGGCCCCAATATGATTGCAGCAGATCTGCAATTCTTGAGTGGATACATCGTGGTTTAATAAGCACTCTTGTTGCTGTTGGTACTGGTGACATTTTTAATAGAGATTAAATTTACCGTATAACGATTTTTGCAGAAGTTGCTCTTTCTGTAGAAAGAAGGGCTTCTCATATATGATATGGTAGAATGTAATTAAGATCCACACAAACACATAAATGTGAAAATAAGGCGAAGTTCCTATCCAAAATATTTCGGCCGTACTAACGTACTAAGATCAAAATAAGGACCAAGTTCTTGATAGGTACAAAAATTTTGCCAAGCTCACAGGTTGCCTAGAAATGAGATGGAATTTTACCTATCAAGAACTTGGTCCTTATTTTGATCTCAGTACGTTTTACGGCCGAAATATTTTGGATAGGAGCTTGGCCTTATTTTCACATTTGTGTTTTTGTGCGGATCTCACTTCTTTTTCTAAGTTGTTTTTGTATAAATATGTATTGCTTATCTAAGCCTACCTGTGTACGAAATTTCATCTTTTTAGCTCTATTGGAAGTGCCACTTACAAAGAAGGGGCAAGATACTCCCTCCGATGAAAAAAGCCCGTTTAAAAAAAAATTTTCGTTAATTTCTCGTCAGGACGTACCTGTGTACGAAATTTCATCTTTTTAGCTCTATTGGAAGTGCCACTTACAAAGAAGGGGCACCCTATTTCCCCCGGGTAGAAAGTGCCCGTCTTCAGATATTTCTGGACCTACCTGTGTACAAAGATTCAGCTCTATAGCTATACTGGAAGTGCCCAATAATATTGATGGGTGAGTGAGTGAGTCAGTGAGTCAGTGAATATGTACTAAAATATGGACTTTTCACACCTTTATGTCTCGGGAAGATTTTAAGGTAGAACTTTCAAATTTAACCTGTGAGGTAAAATTTGTGGGGACACCTTATGTTTCAAGTTTCATTATATGTGACGCGCAAAATAAAAGGGACCTAAGGGTAAAAAACCGGTTTTGTTCAGGAATTGATTTGACCAAAAATTGGTATGAAAAGCACAATTTTTTTTTTAAAGGGCCCCAAACAAATTTTAAGCTTATATCACACTATCGGCACAATGTACCGATTTTCGTCGGCTCACTACAATAGAGTTAGAAGAACTAAACCAAAATTGCTTTATTTCTCAATTAATTCTGGAATATGTCTATATGGCTTTATACCAATGCATTGTGGTGCAATTTTGTCCTTACACTTAATTTAGTTGACAAATAAGGCAAATTTAGCTTATTACTTATAACTTTATTTCAGTGAGCCGACGAAAATCGGTACATTGTGCCGATAGTGGGATCTAAGCTTTATAGTCAAATCGGTTGTTTGTTATTTTAAGCCGCACTTAAGTCTATATAAAGATTGATTTATTACCATTATGTATATGGATATTTTAATTTTGCCCCATTGTGCGCTCTTTATGAATTTTTCTTATACATTTTTTTAACTCTCCTACAAATCGACATAGCAGACATATGTATGAGTATATTCTACATAGTGTTTATTAAATAAATATAAACTAATACTTACAAATTAGTCCTTGCAATAGATAGTAACAACTAAATAACATTAAAATGTGTCTGGTTGTTTAGAAAATACCTTAACTTTTGCTAAAAATCATTGCCATTGATATCGAATGACACAGAATAAAAAATAATAATAAAATATTGCATTTTAGTGCAAACAAATTTAAAGAAATATGAGTTTTGTCACGTAAACAATTTGCCTGTAAGAAAATAAGTGCAATAAAAACTCAAGTTTAATAATAAAATTAACTTTGTCTATTAAATAACGTAAGTGTAGAACTATAGACTTTATATGTATTTTAAGAACTTTAATACAAAATAGTTTAAAAAACAATAAATCAATCAAAACATACTTACAAAAGAAAAGTATCGGTTTGGCCGGCATTATACGTATAGTTTTCTTAGACTATACTGGTCATCAAAAATATAATTTTCATGATCAACTTTTGAAAAAAAGTTTTTTAATAATACATTTTTACGAAAACTTATTACTCGTACTACGGGTGTAAAAAACTCGAAGACCTTTGATATGAGATGTGAACGAAGCTTTTCTGTATGGACATTAAAAGGCAATACAAGAAATTTAAGAAAAGAAAACGAATTTTTTCGATATACGAGTATTTAGGAAAATAAAATTTTGTAAACAATTTTTATAGTTATTTTTTAAGTGTTCTGAGCTGTCAATAAATGGCCCTATAAAAAAAAAAATTTTTGGTCAGTTTAACCACAGACGTAGAACTTCTAATATGAAAGCGCAAGGAAATAAAGGGTGGTTAAATTTTAAGGGCCGATGTTGATTTTGAATAAAACACAAATTATTTAGGAAATTATTGTCATTTCTTTTTATTATGATACTATTGTATGGTTCAATTATGTATGGAACAAAATATCGGCCGCGACCTCGGCGGCACACGTCCATCCGATGGTCCAAATTTTCGATGACGCTGAGGCATAATTGAGGTTCTATGCCCTTAGTGTGCCGAATTATCTCATCCTTTAGCTCTTGAATTGTTGCTGGCTTATCGACGTACATCTTTTCTTTAAAATAACCCCAAAGTCAAACGGTGTCAAATCACATGATCTTGGCAGCGCCACCACGTGAGATAACACGGCCATTGAATTTTTCGCGCAAAAGATCCTTTTTTTCGTTAGCTGTGTGGCAAGTGGCACCGTCCTGTTGACACCACATATCGTCCACATCCATATCTTCCCATTTGGGCCATAAAAAAGTCGTTATCATCTCACGATACCGAACACCATTCACAGTAACTGCCTGACCGGCCTCATTTTGGAAAAAATACGGACCAATGATGCCGCCAGCCCATAAACCGCACCAAACAGTCACTCTTTGTGGGTGCATTGCTGTTTCGACAATCACTCTTGGATTATCATTCGTCCAAATGCGGCAATTCTGCTTATTGACGAATCCACAGAGGTGAAAATGTGCCTCATCACTGAAGATGATTTTCTTTGAAAATTGATCATCCACTGTTGCCATTTCTTGCCACCATTCTGACCATTGAGGACGTTTGGAATGGTTCTTTAGTGCTTTAGTTCTTGAGTCAATTGCACCTTGTAAGCGTGTAAATGCAAGTCTTTATGCATAATGTTCATCAACGACGAGCATGAGAGGTGCAATGTTGGGCACGATGACGAGTTGAGATGGACGGCTCTTCAGCCACACTATCGCGAACAGCAGCAATATTTTCTGCAGTACGAGCTGTACGAGCATGCACTGGTGTTTTCACATCTCCTGCAGACCCACTTTGCTCAAATATTTGCACGATTTTTCCGATTGTACGCACATTTGGACGATTAAATTGACCGAAAAAAATCACGAAGTGCACGACATGCATTTTAATTTGAACGTCCATTTTCATAATAAGCCTGAACAACTTTAACGCGTTGCTCGATTATCTTTCCATGGTTCAAATTTAGTTAGTCTGAAATTGAAACTTGACGTTTAGATGTGGTTCACAATCAACATCGGCCCTTAAAATTTAACCACCCGATAAAAACATTTTTGAAATATGATCTTAGTTTCGAAAATTCAAAAATAGCAACTTAATTTCGAAAGTTACAGCTTTCGTATGATAAATTAATTATAATCAGATATTACCTTTTGACATACCAAAATAATTAATGAGGTTTATGTAGCTGATGCACCGAAGGCGTTTAATACGCTAAATTTTAAACTTGATTTTCGGTATTCGAACTTGACTTCTAAAATTCTATTTTGGTTTTAAAATTTTATCTTAAATTCATACTTAATTTGGAAATTTAAAAAAGACATTCAGAACTTAATTAGGAAAGATAGAAATTTAATTTTGAAAATTATAAATTTAATTTCGAAAATTAGAATTTAATTTCGAAAATTAGAATTTAATTTCGAAAATTATAAATTTAATTTTGCTTGCATCTCCCCTAAATATACAAAACGCCATGTTATGTTGCGCAGGTTGCCAATTAAATAATATGGAGCTGGCCCACTTGGGTCCCAATGGTCCCTTTGTGTTTCCTGATGATATTTTATGATGTAGGTGACACGTCATTATTTGGTTATTTGATAGAAAACTTAAAAAAACAAAGCTAAATATTCAGCATTAGAGCGATAGCTTATTTGCCTCATTTGTTTATTGCATTCTAACTTTTATGTGGTAAAATAATTCGGCTACTTTTTGGAAAGCCATCAAAACAAAAAATTTCCAACAAATTAAAGATTCACAAATCCGCAGGCGCAGTGAAAGTAAACATATGAAAGGGAGAGGTTAAAAAATTCAGAGGAAAAAAATTATTCTGGGTCTAATATGAATATTGTGGAAATTGCACATGGAACGACAAACCTATAAACACCCTTTTTATGCCCTTTGAAGGGTATAAAAATGCATATTATCTCTTTTGAAATTGTCAGCCATAAAATAGTTCCGTAATATCAAATATCCATCAATTCAACACACAATCACAACTATAATGATAAGAATGTAATTTTGTTAAAATTTCAACTTACTTGTCATCCGGTGCAATAGTGCACTTAACAAAATCCTCTAAATAGTCATTTGCATCATGATTTTCAAGCTTTTTCAAAGCAGCAGAATTTAAAGAAACTTTTTTATTTTTTGTAACTTGAGATTTCATTAAAATTATTTTACAATTTCATGCTGATGGTATGATTTGATTTTGACGCGTGACAAAAACATACATAAAATACAAGTTGTTGTTTTGTTTTACAGCAGCATTAAAAATGTTTCTTCAATAATTTGTAGATTTTATATCTTTATTTTTAAATTATTTTCTATTTTACATCGCAACTTTATATGATTTATTTCTTTTGGAAAAAATCAACCAACAATTTTGTGTTGTTAACTTTATTCGGAATCTAAAATTTTAAAATGTTGACAGCGTTTTATTTGCAACGTAAGACTTACAGTGAACTAAACGAACTTGTTATGCAAATAGATCCGTATTTTAATGAATGATATCATTGTGTCTGAATACTATACGCGTGTATTTGGAAATTTGTCACATGTAATAGTTTTTATTTACTTTTTTTTTGTAAAGGGTTTCTCTTTAAGTTTTCTTAAGATTTGGAAGCATTTTCTGGATTTTTAATGGACTAATATAGAATAAATTGGATTAATTTATAGCAACTAAACAAAATTGGTGAAACATGAATTGTGGAGAAATTTCCGAACAAATTTTTATACGTTTGTGTGTTAGTTTTGAGAATACATTTATTACAGTGTTTAACAAATAGTTTAATGCCACGCCCAAACCTAATAGTTTTTTAACCAACGTAATGTAATTTGTGACGTGGAACTAGAAATCAAACCCAGCAAAATCTTACGTGACAAGAAAGTAGTTTAATCATATGTTTGAATGGCTACGAACTGGTTCGATTTAGGTGAAACATGCATGATTTTGGCACAGGCGTGACAAGATCAGGTGTTTATGCACCAATTTAAACAAAAAGCAATAATTCAGAACGCATAAACGCAACCAATGCAAAATCGATGATTTAGATACGTTTTTTCATTGGTAAAATAAACAATTCCACACTTAATACAATTTTCACCAACATGAAAGATAAGATAGAAAAACAACAACAATGCAATGTTGTATATGAAGTTAAATGCAAAGGCAGTGATGAAGAGACCTGCGATTTAATATACATTGGGACAACAAAACGAACTTTGGAGACAAGAATGAGTAAGCACAAGAAAGACATAATAAAACAGAGAGAATCAACAGCATTATCACAACATATACTCAATACGGGACATACAGCAGATTTTGATAATTTCAAAATACTTGATAAAGAAAATAAAGTGAGGAAAAGATACACTATAGAAAGTCTACGAACGCAACAAAACATAAATAGAACCATGAACCTTGTCATAAACTGTGTTAGGCCTTAATAGCTGAATATTAATAATCAATAACATAAAACAGTTATAATACGTAACAAATATTTTTCATATGAAACAATTGCAGAAATGAATGGGTTTTTCAGGAGTTCGACAATGACAATTATAATGAAATCTATGAATATATTAAGAACGCAATATAAAAATACATTCTTAAGAAGTCATGAAAAATCACTTCATTCAGAACTCATTCAATTTTATTTTGCTGAGAAGTATTAAATTAATGATCTCTTAAGAGACCTGGGGCCAAATCACCGCATACGATATCAAATGAATTGTAGCGTAATTTGACGCATCGTTTTCCATAATTTGCTTATTCGACACGTATCGTAATGTTATTCGATACGATAGTTAATTCGATATCGTATGCGGTGATTTGGCCCCTGGCTTTTACCTTGCGTATGAGTAATAAAATTTTATAATTTGTATCAAGTATACGCCAGCAAAGATATTTCCATACAAATTATAAAACAGTAAAGAAATGTTGAGAGACTAAAATAGAGACTACACAGAAATCTTTTTTCTAAATAAAGTCATTACTCGTCATACCCACAGGAGCAAATTTGCATACGATTGGAGCTCCTAACTTTTTGTGGGTGTAATAAAATTCATATTTAAAAAAATATCTGAGCATATTTCTAAGTTGTGAATATTTAACCGCATAATTTCAGTGTATTCGTTAAATTTATTACAATATTAAAAAAAAATTAAATAGAAGAACAAATTTTTAGTGCACGGAACGTTACCACACCCATGTGAAGAAAATGAAAACAAACTTACCGAATTGGTTAAGGTTAAAGTATACCAAATTAATTGATGGAAGCTGTTATTATAGGCTGCAGGGTCTAAGCGGGCAGGATCAGCATAAATATATATAAAAATTTCTTAGAGTTTTCTCTTTATGGTACATTTTTAATTTGGGTGATTTATTTTATTTTTGGTACTTTTTGCATGGACTTGTTCTTTTAATGGATTTGGATGTAGTTTGATAAGTGGATAGCACGTACCCAGATTAAAATATAGGGTACTTTTTCAAGGAATAAAAAGGAACAAATTGGTAGTTTTGGTACTTTTTATTTTTCTACTTACATTTTATAAATATTTTAAAAATTAACATATTTTCTAGTGGCTGAAATGTGAATAAACTGGTACTTTCGGTACATTTTTAGTTTTGGTACTTTTTCTCTGTTGAAATTCTTTTTAATGAATTTGAATGAAATTTGGCAGCGAATAGCATGTACCCATATGAATATATAGGCTACTTTCTAATGTTTAAAAGCGTGTCATACTGTTACTTTTTGTAATTCGTGTTTTCTTTCTAAAGCTACGTTCACATTTGTCAAATATTTGCCCAAAAAAACGTAACCAATAGTTTTGCTTAGGGATAGTGTCATTTAACACATTTTATTACAAAATAAAATTAATTCTTCTCCAAAAGAGTATTTTTATACAGTTTTTAAAAAATTCGAACCCAAAATTAAAAAAATATTGGAATTAAAGGAAATAAATTATTACTGTTTTTCTTGGTTACGTTTTTTTCGACAAATATTTGATAAATGTGAACGTAGCTTAATACTATTTTTACATTACATATTATGTGGTGTACTTTCTTGGGGGTAATATAAAGAAAATCTGGTTCTTTTGGTACTTGTTTTTACAATTTATTATTCAGATTGTTCACTTTGGAGAAAGCTTGGAACTTTTGGTACCAAATTGTTTCTTCGATAAATTTTGGTATACTAAAAATTTATGTCTTCATTAACATGTGTCGTGAACGAAGTCATGGGTAAAAGCTACTTTTATACATTTAAGTATTGGTGATTTTGAATAGAAATCGTCTTAAGACAAGTCCTGACACATCAGTCAAACACTTGTGACTGTAGTGGCTCATTTAATTTCCCAATCTATAAGGATCCAAAATATATATATACGTTATGGGTCTCTTAATAATATTGTGGAATTTACACACGAAATGCTTGAACTAAAAATAAGCATTTCTGGTGAAGCCTATAAAAATTATCCATATAGCAGCTGTTTTTCTATTGATCGCGCTTTTTTAAATATTAGTGCAATTTCATTATCGAATATAACTGAATCCTTTAATGATTGTAAAAGAAACCCTGTATATAGAAAATTTTATATTTTAGTATGTTATTTTTAATGATTGTTTTGTTTAGCTTTTTGTTAATAAACGCTTTGATGTCAACGATATATGTATGTTTCTAAGTAATAAAGCCTTTTATTGTTTAAAACAAAGTCATGGTTTTGAAAATCCTAGCAGTGACGTAAAAACTGCGGGGAATTTTAAGGTATTTTGAAAAAAGAAAAAAAACATTAGTGCACACAAAAATATTTTCATACAGACATTAATTCGCTCATAGTTCCTCCATTCAAATATCAATAGCGGTGAGATAAAAATTTTGATTTTAAATATTTTAATAGAATACACATTTCTATTTGTAGGTTACATGTATTGCATGTTTTTTATGTTAAATTAGATACGCCTCTGAATTTTTTCTATCGCCACTTTTAAATTCATATATTCTAAACGTCTGAATGTATGTATGTACATACGTTTGTAGTATTCTTGTGGGGCTTAGAATCGCTCCCACATGTTAAGGTGTAAATATTTATTTTCATTTAAACTACAAATACATTTTTTACTTATTTTTTTTTCTATTGTTTATTAAAGCCACAAATAAACGAATAGAAAAAATATTCAAATTTATATCGTATTTTAGTCATGCATGTGGAAAGGATATGAGTACTTGGTTGTGACTTATAACTCCATCATTACATGGCTTGTAGCACATGTATGGAACATTTTCCTAAAACAAAAAAAAAATAATATCGTGGTTAGAATGTATGTACGTTAGTTGGCATTTAATGACATCCACACAAATATTAGCGTGTGCAGTAAAACTATTTCCTGCATGTGTGTGTACATATTTGCGTACAATGACTTATTTACGTGATTGGGAAGGTTTCATATATCTTTGATTAGCTTTTATGGGCGTATTTAAAAATAATATGTAAGAATAGTTGCTGTGTAGACATTTTTTCGTAGGCTTTTGTCAGCATGTAATTTTACAATATTTTAGCAAAAACATTAGAGTAGCTCATAACTATTTACGTGTCAATATATATATAACTAGCTTATCCCGGTGTGCTTCGCTACCCCCCTCGTTATAAAATAATATTAAAAGTATTTATATATCCTATAGAAAAAATTTACTGACGATCGGTCCAGTAGTTAAGACTATATTACGATTTTTAATTTTCCTAAAAAGGCGCGTGGTCCCACCCACTTTTCTCCTGCTACGTATTCTAAATTATGCCAATACCATATGAACCAAATATCATCGACGTAGGTCAAAATATGTCCAAAATATGGCGATTTGAATTTTTGTATTGTATGGGCGGTGCCACGCCTCTTTGTCCAATCAAAATTTCATATAGCCTATAATTCATCCGAGAGTTCCAGTTAAATACTGTGAAAATTTCAGGAAGATCGGTCCAAGGGTTTGGCCTCTTATAAAGAACAAACAAACACACAAACAAACAAATAAACAAACACACATTCGGTTTTATATATTAAGATTATTAAAAACTAAGAAGCTTACACAAACAATAATACCATATTAGTTGGAGAGCAGTTTGTTCGATTAGGGTAAAAACTTTTCAAAATTCATATGCTTATATTCTATTGTATTGTGTAAATTTTAAACATTTTTGTTTTATAAAAATTAACAACGCAACCAAAATAGCAGCCATCTCATTTTCAAACATTTAAATGAAAAGCATCATTGCCATTTGCAGGAAAGTTTGTGAACACTCCAAAAGTTTTAACAAAACCGGTGTATACTTTTAGGATTAATAGTTAACGGATTCATTAACTATATGAAACATCTATTGAAATTAACATAGTGGTATATAAAGACATAAAAAGGAGATAATTATGCATTTTTTAAGACCTTCATTTTGTATTATTTTTAGAGAATAACTTTAACTTTTAAAGCAATTAACAATTTATTATAAATGGTGTTTCAATAAAAATTCATATATTAGATTTAGTGTTTTTTTTTTGGTGCAAGTGAAAACTCGGAAATTTCCTGGGAAATGAAATATTAAAATACAAACGTTTTCTTTCTGGTCTTAAATAGTATTTTTGTTATCCATCAAAAATTACATTTTAGTATTATTCTTACATGTGAATATGTTTGGTATGGTGTAAGTTTTTACTGCAAGTTTTATAAATTTTTTATACCCTGATTACATTAAATGGTATACCGAAGCTAATTAATAAAGTAAATTTGAAATGTGAACTGCCCCAATGAAAAGTATATACATTTTTTGTAATTAACTAATATGAACAAAGAGATAATTTGACACCATAGCTATATCCTTTAGCAATCTTATTTGCCTACATACACGCACACTTAAATACATACATATATTTATACATTGCAAATACCCGTATATGTACATACGAATGGGACTACTTAGCTGAAGTGTGATAACTTTCATTCATTCATAATAGTATTCCTGCTAAAAAAACACACATACTACATGCAAACTTATGCACATAAATATTCGATAAAAATGCATACGTGCGCAGCTTTGGATGTTGTATAGAATGTGAAACTCCACCAACATTTTTTAGTGCAAAATATACAAAAAATTGCTTTTTCGATTTAAGAAATATAACCAATGTTGAATCAAACTTTTACTTTACTTAAGCAATAATAATTATCGGTAATAATTACGCCCTAATTGTATGACTAAATTCATGAAATAAATTTTCTTTCAATACTTTTTCAAAGCAATTTTTATTAACAATTTATAAAATACTATCTTTTACCTACATATATCTTCCTTTACGCTATATGTTAATTAAGGCATAATCTGTCTGTATACCAAATTTGGCGAAGAATTCAACAGGTATAAAAAGTACAACCTTTTTCTCATTTTACCACCCATAAAGTGCACTGAATGTTACTTTGAATAATAAATTTAAAAATAAACAAAAAGTACCAAAAGTACTAGCCTTTTCTTATTGTACCAACTAAAATTACAGTGAATGTAAGAAAATTAGTAAAAAAAATAAAATAAAAAAAGGAACAAAAGTACCAAAAGTACCAATTTGTCCCGTTTTTAGCCCGTAAAAACTCCCCTTTTCGGGTCTCTTGCTATCTACCTACCAAATTTCATCCAAATCGCTTAAGAGAATATTGCATGAGAATATGTACTAAAAGTAAAAAAGTACCAAAAGGAAAAAAACACCATAAGTAAAAATGTACCAGTTTTTTCTAATTTCGGTCCTCCAAAACATATATATGTATATATGTAAGTACGAAAACAAAAAGAGCCAAATATGCCAATTTCACAAAGACCTTGATGTTCCGTTGGTGAAAACAGTATTTTCTAAACACGCGAAAAAGTACATTAAAAAACTTGAGATGCACCCAAACCCACTTGCGCGCAATATTCTAGAGTGTAGAGGCCACACCCGGCTTAGGAGGAGAGATACTTTTTCTATCAGCCGTACACGAGAGATGTAAAACAACAAAAATCAACCGTTGTAACTAACAATTTTGTTTAGCATTGGCTAAATTTATATTAAATATTTTTAGATTTAAGATTTGAAAAACTTATTGATGTTTCAATCTATAATTGAAGATTCAATAAATAATAAAATTATCCAAAAAAAAAAAAAAAAAAAAATAATAATAATAATACTAGCATCGACTTGGTACTTTTTTCACGCTTCTTAATAATTAAAAAAATATTAAAAGCACAAAGCACCAAAAGTGCCACACAGAAAGTATACCGTATATTGTAAAAAGTACCATTAGTATCATAGAGTAACAACTTTTCCTTAGGTCACAAAAGCTAATCACTTAACAATCTATATTCGTGGTTATGATTTTTTAATCTAGTCTCCGTTACGACTGCAAATAAATTTAAAACTTTAAAATTATTTACAGGATATGCGAATGTACGAATCCACGCACCTTGTGATCACTGTCGTTATCCTCCACTAACAAAATACTTAAAGAAATAACTTTTAATCGTTCGCTATTAAAATGAAAAAAAAAAAACTCACGCGATTTATAATTTTATTAACAAAACAAATCTCACCATTTATAACATATTTAAAATTAACGATTTTATTTGCCATCTAATTTTTAACTTTATTTTAAAGAGAGTTTATAACAAGAAAAAATTGTATGTACAACTTTATCCATCAGATATTTTTACTACTTTATAACGACTTTTATTTTTTATATTCACTGTTTTTTTGTTTATTTTATACTCATGGATGGCATTCAACATTCATCGAGAAGAATGGCGTGTACACAATCGGTGCAAAGAAAACATTTTCTCATGCACACACGCACACACACAAGTACAGATTCAAACCCCAACAAGAAAAAAGGCTAAAAATAAAACAAACAAAGCGAACAAAGAGACATAAAAACATTTTAAAGAGATATAAAAAAATTAGACTTGTTGCACTTTCATTAGAATTGAACTCAAGTTGTAGAGCAATACAAAAACAACTGGCCATGCTGTAGCTCTCATCATTAGTATTAAGCAGTTCATTTACAATTCGGAACAACTGACCCAGCAAAAAAAAAAATTATTATGTTTCTGGTAGCAGTAACAAAATTTCATGCTTTCTAAAAGCGCAGTTTTGAAGCACTTCCGAGGCTGCACAAAGAGAAGGCAAACTTATTTTGAAGCACGTTAAAGTTGTTCGGCTATTTATATTTAGTTGGCGCCAATCATAAAGTAAACAGCGAATGGAAGATTAAATTTCATTAAGATACTCTCTGCCTCTCTCTCTCTCTCTTATTTATTTAAACGAAGGCATAATTCAGATAATTCAAACATGATTTTAGCGAATTTTGGATGATTAGAAAAAAGCGCTCTTTTATGTAAAAAATAAGAGATCTAAATTGGGACATCGCGAATAAAAATTATGCATGATCGAAACGCTTTTCGCAGCAGGAGGATCAACAACAACAAGCATCTCTCCCTTACAAACCTGCTTCAGCCGAAACAGTACTTTTTGCTGGGGAATATGTACTGCATAGGATTTGCCAGCTTGTCACCACAATTTAATGCTACTGAGGCTCACTTCTGTTTAAATACATTGAAAAATGTATTTCTAAAAACAACAATATAAAATGAATAAAAAATAGTGGTGTTTTCTGTTCTACAAAAAAAAAATAAATGGTACATCCCCATGTAGAAAGTGTTCTTTGGTGTAAGTTTCTTAAAAATGTTTTGCTCTCTAATAGGGTGGTGTGTTTTATTCTAAAAAAAAATCACCCTCACTAATAGTGTACATCGACAGTGTTGATAGTGCTCTGTAAAACTGATGGCAAAGTTATCAAAACCAGAGCGTTCTACTTTTTCATAAATAGTTTTTTGTTCTAGTGAAATAACAAGATG
The DNA here is from genome assembly GCA_947311025.1 of Lypha dubia. NCBI lineage: Eukaryota > Metazoa > Arthropoda > Insecta > Diptera > Tachinidae > Lypha > Lypha dubia. Next base: position 41,490,584 of record OX371261.1, on the reverse strand, counting down.
CATTATCACAGGCTGGACAAGACATTTTATAGATGTAACTTTCAACAAAGTGCAATTTTGTGTGTAGAAAAATAACACCATAAGTTTTCATATCATTTTGAAATTTTTATAATCAAAATGTAATTCTTTCAATATTTTTATAGGGCCAGCATTTGGGGTATAATATCTACTTATGCCAGAACGTGGCAGAAAAAGATAAGGTAGAGAGGTTAGATGGTGAAAATATAGAAGAAGGATTAATTCTTTTAAAACTCTGCCATTATTTGTTTTGTTAATTTTTAGAGCGTGTTGCATCGCCTCTGATGTTATACAGCTATTTTATAAATTATTTTACTGCGACGACGATTTTGATAACAGACGAAGGAGGGTGCTGTAGGTGCACATATGCTGCATACTGTATAAATCGCTGTCGGAAAAGTTTTTAGTGACCACTGCTATGCATTCATTATTTAAACAGTTCAACAACATTTCATATAATGCCACTCTAATGCACTCAAAATATTTATTAGTTAATAAATCACCCATTCATTCCGATGTTCAAAAATTCAACTCCCGGCAAAGCAAATGGGATTTTTTATATTTGTCTGCAAATTTGTAAAAAACCAAATTTTAAGCTAGTAAAAACACCGATTATGTAGACCAGGGAGTTGGTTTATGCGGCTGCCTGTTACACACAAGAAATTCAAGTAGAATCATAAGATTTCGTTTTGAGTAAAACTCTTGGCATAAAGCTCACTTGGTACGTGTTCAATACTCAACAGGGACTTTAAATTTTTATTATGTTGTTGTGAATAATTAACAACTTTTAATGGTAAAATATTTTAGCTTGTGGTATGTACTTCGCTTCAATTACATCACAATGATAAAGTAAATAGTTAATATAAAAAACTATAAGTAGTGAAGGGTACTTTTTCACCGAAATTTTCGTTGGGTAATTAATTAACCCAATGATTTATTAAGTTTTTTCTTTTAATTTAGAAACATTTTAAATTAAATTGCAAATTGCAAATACAAAAAATATCGCTTAACTAAGTTGTTTGAAAGTTGCATAGTGTAAATGCGGTATCAAAAGCATTTTTGTTGCATCCAAACCTCTTTCTCAGTGAGAAAGGGAGAAACGAAATATGAAATGTATTAATTTCTATTTTTTCGCTTAAAATAAAAATTGCATGCAACAAAGTCTTATTGAATTAAAAACAAAACAACACGTTTACTAAATTTGTTGTTGTTTTTTAGTACTTCAATTTTAAATTTTTAGCTTCTAGACTTGCGAAATACATTCCTGACATTCAAAAGACAGTAATAATGCAACATTTTCCACCAAATGCATCCTAATTTTACGCGAACACCGATTTATGTGAGTTGGTTGTTTGTGTGTTTTATTTTTATTACTTATTAAGTTGCAAAGAAATGCTGTTAACATGAACAACTAAAAAAAACTAAAGTACAAACGATGAAAAACTTTGAAAAATAAAATACTTTTGCTTTGAAATGTAGACAAAATACTTTGTATGACTGTTCCTGATATAACAAAAATAACACAAATATATTGACATCCATCCATTCATACATCCATCCGTCCATAAAAACAAGTGCATTTACGCTTAATAAATATATATAAAATTTGTTTAAGGACATATAATTCCTTTTCGCTGAGTGTACATGAAGAAGCAATAAATAAAATACTAAGTGGTTGCAAGATTTTTTTTCTAAATTTCTTTCTTTAGTACTGGAAGGTGCGTTATTTGTGCGTATTCTAGCACCATCTGTTGATGGGAGAACAAAATTCTCAAGCAGTTTCTTAGAAGTTGAATGTCCTTTAAGTAAAATATATAAATATTTATTTGTGCACAAGGATGGATGTGTATTAAATTCTTTTGTTTTGCTAACTTCTAAAAGGGCAGTCACCAACTATTTAATGTTTAAACAGTAGTGGTGACAGTGAAATCTTTATAAAAATAATTACGTACTTGTATTGAATGAAAGAATTATTGCATAAATTTTTTGAAAAACAATTATTCAAAACTGCAAGAAAAATGAAAACAAGGAAAATAGATAATTTTTCAGTTAATTAACAAAGACGGGACTTAAATAAACTTTCAACGTCGTAAGAGATTAAATCTGCGAACAGGCTTATGAAATAAAAAAACATTTTAAAAACATTCCAGTTTTGGCGGTTTATAATTTCGTGTGAGATTTGCATACACAGGTCGCTTTAATACATACATACATTTATATACACATGTACATATAAATTTTGAATTTTACTAATATTTTTTATTTAATAAATAATAAACAACTCATGTTAATCATTTAAATCCTTTCATATAATTTTTCATAAATTTTATTTTCCTTTTGCACGAATTGTTAAGGAACGTGTATATCGATCGCCAAGAAATATTGAAGAATTATTAAATACCCTTTCCACCTGTGGCTGTGAAAATTATAATAAGTATTTAATTGCACACACTTATACAGAGTGTGTTACGAATGCTCATTTTCGTATTCGATTATTCGACTATTTGCCTATATCAAGATATTCGTATTCGCCAAATTCAAACGAATATTTTTCGAATAATTACATAATACATACTTTCCAAAGAAAACAAAAAAAAGTTCAAGTTTTAAAAAGTACATAAAATGTACAAAAGTATATTAATTTGTAATAATTTTGATTTAAAGAAAACCCATTGTCGTTGGCGCAACTACATTTAAAAGTTAAAATCTTATATTTATATACAAGTTAGAAATCAATTCTGAGTGGAGGAACGTTGGAAGAACTAAAATTTAATACATAATATATTATATTAATGTTTACCAACACAGGTGGCTGCGCCTTCTGCGAAAATATGTTTTTCCAAACAGCATAATTCAGTGCAAATAGAGTAAGAAAAACGAAATCTCAAAGTATGTAAGTAAAATAATTTAAAAATATTCATTAGAGGTCTTCAAATTCGGCATCTTATGGTCATAATCTGGGCAAGGTTTTTAAGCTTTTTGCTGGAAAAGCTTGATTTCGCTTATTTTGTACCAGTTTTGCAAAATTGCCTTATTTGATATACTCTGCTTAAATTTGCTTATATTTGGCACCCCTTAAAAATAATTTTTGAATCTTTCTGCCATTTTCTATTCTTTAACTCTTGACATTGCAAACTAGATTGGCTTAAAGGTGTTATTTATTATTGTGACAACTATACAGAAAATTGCAATGTGTTAAATGCACTTTCCGATGATGATGTGGAATCAATATATAAAGCAGAAGCTCTATTTAAAAATGCATCTTTTAAATCTGATCTCCCGTACATGAAAAATAATTTCGAGTGTATTTGGCGAAGTATAATCAAACTAGAAAGAAGAGGACTTTATTTAAAAGAAAATTTGTCTATTATAGAAAAAGTGAAAGAAAAGATGAAAAATTTTAAAAACAAAATATTTTTTGAAAAGTTCAACAAAATTATGAATCGAAACTTTGAAAATCAAACATCAGTTAAAATTAAAAATAATAGATTTTTAAACAAAAGCGAAGCTGATGAATCCATTGATTCGCTATCTCCAAGCGAATTATTATTGTTTAAGTTCGCTCCTACTACATCCAGTGATGTTGAATGGATTTTTTCAATTTATTCTACAGTTTTATGCGATAATCGATCTTTTCTTTTTGAAAATCTAAAAAACACCTATGATTGTGCTTTGCAATAAAAAATTATTTAATAAAATAAATGAAAAGTAGTTACATTGTTTAATTTTTGGAAGCATATTTGAGCTTTTTTTTTGCATATTCATGGGCTTATTTTGCGTTTATTTTGTGCTTTTTGCTTGCTTTTTTTCTATAATTTTGTGCATATATAAACTTGCCCTGGTCATTATAATGTTAAATATATAAAGTAGTGTGACAGTTTTTTTTAAATTTATTTTTACTGACACAAAGGGAGGTATTTTTTACAATTAATTTTGAAATATTATCTGGCTCTAAGCCTTAAAATTAATATTCGTAATCGTAGTCGGCGAAAATTGTTTCAAATATTCGTATTCGTATTCGCGAATACTAAAAATTGATATTCGTAGCATCACTATTATATACGTACATACATACATAACATGTGTTTATATAACAACATAGAGTATATACGAGTATTGTATGCTGATTTGAATTAAACAACTAACTAACGACTGTAAGCACCTTTTTTATAGCATTCACATGTAAATACAAAATGTATTTGTATTTAGACTTTCACAAAGTTACTGCTTTTATGAAAGCTTTTTGCTAAACTTAAACATTTTTTTGTTTTTATTATTGGTTTGTAGATTGGATAAGGTAAAACAAAGCTTTTGGTTAAATTAATACACTGATATAAATTTTAAGGTGATAGAATAGTATGTAATTTTAAACTAAGCAAATATGAAATTTTAATAAATGTTTGTTTAATCGCAGAGTTTATGGCAAATATTCTGTCAAAAAGTCATGGAACACATTGTCGTTATCATCTTCAATTTCGAGTGGGAAAATTCTTTTTTTTTTTTAAAGTAAATAAAAATTGAAAGATCGGTAAACTGGCAGTATGTTCCGATAATTATCAGCCATAGAGTATATCAGTGACATATGTATCGATTTCGATTTAGTTTTAACTTTATTTTGTTTTGGTTGAATTGCAATTAAATTAAAAAAGTTCTTTGCAATCAATCAGGTGTTCATTTATAAACAAACAAATTTTATGTCAAGGGTTAGACAATTAAATATGTCATAAGGACGAGCTTGTTGCATCAAAATATTTACAAATAAACATGATTTGCGCAAAAAAAAAACAATGCGTTGACGGGTCACTTTTCTGATCATGATGTTTACATGACGTGGCATCTAATTTTTTTCAATTAAATTTTTAATTCGGTAATAAGTTTTTAATTGAATCTACGTTTAGTTTAATTGTTAATATCAATACATTTTAAATCAAGCTACACGATAGTAGTAAAAAAATCAAAGGTATTTTTGTTCCATAGCGGCGATTACTACTTTAGAGCCCGTAAAAATTTTGCCTCCATGAAAATTGGCCCCAAAATAGGAAAAATGGCCTCAAAATTATTTTTTGTATTATTTTCAATGAAAAAAGTTGAAGCCATTTATCATTTTCAAGAAAGAAAAATGCACACATTAAAAAATGGCCCAAATTGAAAAAATGGGATGACAACAAGTTCATGTTTTTTTTCAAAATCGTATCAAAACTCGAAATAGTTACATCTATCAAGAAAATAATGATAATTTTCAAGAAATTAATGCGACATCAAAGACACTCCTTTATATTCACCCCTATCGTGAACAAAATGTGAAATATTTGTTTCCATGAAATTATCATTCCCCATGAAGGGAAGTTTTGTATCGTGAATTTCGTGGGAACGTTTGTTCCCGCTATCAATTCGTAGTGAATGTTAAATAAGGAAGAAAATTAATAAAATTAAAAATAAAATAAATTTTTGTTCAAAAATATACTCGGGTATATATATTTTACAGAATTCTTAAAAAAATAAGAGCTAAATATTCATTGTTGCACCGATAGTTTAGTTGCAGCGTTTGTTTATTGCATTCTTACATTTAGTCTGGGTTCACACGTGAAAGTTTTCTTTCATGAAAGGGGTAGTTTGTTGGTGAGAGGGGAGAGAAGAATGGTACCCGACACCATTCACACACCATATCATACTGTCACGTGTGAATGCAGACTTATGGCGTAAAATAATTCGGCTTCTTTCTGGAAAGCCAACAAACGGAATAATTCCAACAAATTAAAGCTTCTCAAATCAGCAGGCATTGAACCTGTTTGTTTTGCATTTTGTAGAGCAATACATCAGCTTGTGCATTATTATCAGACATTTTTCTTAAAATAAACTTTTTATGCTTTAATATTCCAGTTGTATGAAGAATTACATACATGTTTTGTTCTATTCTATTCTATAAATAAAGTGAATAAATTGAAGGGAAAAGTGAAAAAACTTGTGGAAAAAATATTATAAACGATAAGGGGAATTTTTTCATGGGAGTTGTTCACGATTGCAATTACGGGAAAAGGGAAAATATTACGAGGGAAAAATTTTTCCCGATAGGGGTTATTATCTATAGTCTACAAAATAAGAGAAACCACTTTTTTGCAAGAAATGATTAATATCGGCATAAAATTGCAAAATTTTGGTTAAAAAAATTTCGATTCTATTAAAACGATGAACAATTTTTAAATGGATCACTATCGAATTATATTTTAATAATAGCGGTTCTTGAATTTTGAACTTATGACGGTAAGTTTATTTAGGTAGGACCAACTCCCACTGGATGACCCCCACTTATGCAATGCATTGGCGCAGATCTAAGCGAAAGGGATATGATAGCGAAAATGCATATATGGAGAAACTGTAGAAGGCTCAATTCTTTTACAACTCTGAAATGGCGCGCTTTGTTAATTTTTAGAGTAGTTTTTTTTTTTTAGTTAGGACTAGCACTCAGGGGATGACCCCTACGTATGCAGTGCACTGTGCCGGAACTCAGGGAGAGGGATAGGGTAGAGATGATAGATGTTGAAAATTTAGAAGACTTAACTCTTTCACAACTCTGCTTTGCGCGTTATGTTAATTTTTAAGGCAGTGTTCAGGCGCCTCCGGTGTTAAGTAGACGCATTAACTTTGTTAAGCTGTATTAGCAGGCATTTTATTAATTGTTTTACTTCACCGATGTTTCTGTTAACCGACGAAGGAGGGCGATGTTGTGTACATTAGCTTAGATAGCATCAATCGCTGTCAGCACAGTTTTTTAGTGACCAGTGCTATGCCTTCATCGCTTAAATAGTCCGACAACAATTAATACAATGTCTCACTAATGTACATTAGAGAAATTAATGATGTTGATTGACTTGCTCTGGCCAGGGTTTGAACCCAGGCCGCAAGTCATTGTTTGTTTAGTAGTCAACGCGCTAACACCACTTCAGCCAACACCACTCTCGTTTGGTGTTAAAAAGACGCATTAACTTTTTTAAGCTATATTAGCAGGGATTTTCTTAATTGTTTACTTGGCCGACGGTTCTGCTAACCGAAAAATGAGGAGGGCGCTATTGTGTACATTAGCTTGGAATAGTATCAATCGCTGTAGGAACAGTTTTTTTTTTTACCAGTTTCTTTTCCACTTAAGCAGTCAGAGAACAATTAATGCAATGCCACACTAATGTACATTAGAGAAACTCATGATGTTGATGACTTGCCGTGAGCAAAGATCGAACACAGGACATAAGTCATAAGTTTGTGCACTTCAGCCAACGCCACCCTCATATTTCATGACTTTCTTTTGTCATATTATTACACTGAGAAAACACGATTCAAATATTTTTTTCTGCCAATGTAGTTGAAAGCACAACTCGAAACAAAGTGATATGAACAACCCCACCTTCAATATTTTTTTTTTAGAATCTCTAGTGTGGTGTCTTATTTAAACTGTTAGAAATATGCAGTCTTTCAAAACGGCCCACTTTTCTAAAGTTAATCTTTAATTCTCAGAAGAAATCGATACGTATTTAAAATTTTCATAAAAACTGCTAAACAGAACATTTTTACTTTGAAAAAATTGCCTTTTCACTTTATAACAGTTTTGAGAAAAATTTTACGTTGATTTTTTCTTAACATGGAATAAACTGATTTCGAATATTGAAAATATTTAAAATTTTATAGTATTTTTAAAACTTATTTCTTACGTGCACTTAATTAAATCCGTATAGTCCGACAGCGATAGAGCATACTCTGGATTTTCTTCGGCGATTTGAACATTCTTTTTAGCACTTCTCCTTCTACGTTGCGAATTTTTAACGAATCTAGAACTCTTTCCGGTCACACCATTTCGATTAACACCACTACCTGTCCGCCAGCCATTTCCATTAACACCTCCATTAGAGAGATTAACCGAATTAGCTTTATTGAAACTTGTCACCGCTGAGTACTTGCTACTTGCAACTGCCTGGAACTCGTCACCGTTAGGATTAACATTTTTTTCAACGAAGCTATCGCAACGCCAAGAAGGCGTTAAAGTACGCATCGCATTTTTCACATCACTGTAGCCTTCGTAATAGTGATGTTTGCGAGCATTTAGACACGATAGAAATTCCAAAGTCTGCCACACGTTCATGTTGTTCGAATCAAAGAAGTGTTCATCCTCAACTGACCAGTCATTGCGAACTATACGCTCGGCAAGCATCATTGTAACGGTGGCACATTTTGTTGTACGATCCGGTGATGTCGTACCATTTGTTTTGGAATTATTTGAAGGTGTTCGTGGAAAGGCATGACTGCTGGCTTCAGCTGTTGTCACTGTAATTGATGGCGATGAAGTATTAAAAAATCCGGTTTGAATTGTAAAGGAGCCCTGTGATGAATTTCCACTAAGCGCTCGCATTGTGTGTGTACGAAGCTGATGTGGTTATTGTCGCTCTGTTATAAAAGTTTTCAACAAAATTGTTGTTCTTTGCAATTTAAAACACGTCAAAAATTTTTAATGCAAAATTTCACTTCTTGTTTTTTTTTTTTATTTCTGTTTTTCAATGAGTTGAAAAGGAAAACTTTGTTTTGATTTGCATTTCATGCGAGTGTAAATGGATTTGATTTAATTTTTATTTTTTAAATAAAGTTTTTGTTCTTTTTTTACAACATTTGTATCTGATTCTGCTTTTATTTTGCCACTTTTGATAACTCGCGTTACTTTCGATTTTAATACTTTTACTCTTGCGTTTCGTGTTTGGCAAAAGTTAGTGTTGCAAGTAAAGTGTCTGATTTTGTTATGACAGCTCATATTTCAGACGTTCAACACTTTTATAAGAATTTTCGTTTCAATAAGAAATTACATTTACTACCGTTAGCCCCCATTCTCCACTCATTCATTGTTGATTGCCGCCACGTGTGGCACCTCAGGAATCATTAGAATTTTATTGTTCTTCTACGTAAAAATTGTGCTAATTTCTATTGTTTGTTTGAATATAAATTGTCGGATTTTTTTTTTTTGTTATTCTTTTATTATTTTAGTTCAATTTAGAAGCCATCAATTTGTAATTTGTTGCGCTACCATCAAGGGGGAGAGCATGTTTATTTGTGTATTTGTTTGTAAGATATCTTTCTTTAGGAAATTTTCACACAATATACAGAACAAAAATGTGTTTAATGTCTGTTTAAATAAAAATTTCGTATGAGTAACGCAAAATTTAATTATTTCGAGTGAAGCAAAACCAATGATAAAGTTATTATTGTTAAAAACCTTACAACATTTTAAAAATATTTGAAAGTCCATGCTTCACTGTTAGTTCATACTTTCTACAAAATTCATTTAACTTTTAATTTAAAAGTAAACTTGTCTAATATTATTTCTTTTATTTATTTAAGTGTTAAGTGGCTTAACTGAACAAAGAATGCTGACGAGATGGTATAGCGACCTCGAAATAAGTGCTGATACGTTGTGCTTGCCTGATTGGATTTTCTAATATTTTGTATTCACATTCATATAAACTTCAGCCGAAATAATATTCAAATTATTCTGATAAAACTTTAATTACAATTTTTCCTAAAATCCTTTTTATACAATAAAATGATTTACAATACATTTGTTCAAAATAAAAAAAGCGGTGTGAAAAATTGGAAAATTAAAAAAAAAAATTAGTAGATGTTCAAGTGAAAAATTATCCTTTCCTAAGCGAAAGTGTTGAACTATAAAAATTATTCTCTCTCACGTTGAGTTCAAGGCAAGAGATGGCGATCAACATACTCGTACAACCTGTAAACTCATGCTGTGAAGAATTCATACCGAATTTGATTTTTGCTTTGAAATATTTAGGGATTGTATGGTTAGGTTACGTTAGGGTAGTGTGAACTACACATCCACTCGGAGACCCAATTGGATCCATTGTGATTCCCTTCATTTATAATTTATTGACTAATTAGTCCCCTTACTGCCCGAGGAGAAAAAAAGAGCCGTTAACATCCATCATTCAGCCATTTAATTCCCATGATAAAGCCCCTGATATCCTCATGCCCTCATGAAAACGTCTGCTCAGTTATCTTTGCCTATGGCGTTGCAGCCTTGGGCAATGACAGAAATCAAAGCTTTCAGCGCCGCCTGACTGTCAACATAGAATGTTACCTCCACGCCTTCAGTTACGTGTTCTGTCAGTAGTTCCGTGGCCCTGAGGATGGCTAGGATCTCAGCCTGAAATACACTACATTCGTTCGGTAGCCTAAAAGACCTACGAATGTCCGTTCCTAAAAAATAGACGCCAGCACCCGTGTCTATTTCCATTTTCGATCCATCTGTAAAGACCACGCAGCCCTCGTACAGTCTATAAGATTTGACCCAAAGATCCCTATCCGGAATGAGTAGTGAAGGCGTTCTAATAAAATTAGTCTCAACAACCTTAGAGTCCGTAAAACCAGGGGATATGGTCTCCCGTCTGCGAAAACTAATCTTTTTCAAGAGTGATGTATGACCTGTAAATTCTGGCCTTACAAAGCCCGCTGCCGTAAGCCTAAGCAAACTCCTTGCCGCCGTTCTCAACACAAATTCTGCAATGGGAAGTAAGTGAAGGATGACGTCCAAGGCAGCCTGAAGGGTGCTCCTCTAAGCCCCAGTAATACCCAGCGAAGCACACCTCTGGACCTTAGCAAGCAGCTTCCTATGGCTTTCTTTCCCCAACGCCTCCCACCATACGACACACCCATAAGAAATCACCGGCCTGACAACCGATGTATAAATCCAATTTACCACCTTCGGTTGCAGACCCCAGTTCCTCCCAATGGAATTGCTGCATGTATAGTAGGCTTGAGCCCTTTCTTGAGCCTTTATTGTATGTTTCTTTTCCAAGAAAGTTTGCTATCTAGGAAAACACCCTCCTTTGCTAATTTTAACTCCACCCCGTCAATCCTAGGTAGCAAAAAACTATATATTTTATATCTCCTGGTAAAGAGAACTAGCTCCGTTGACTTAGGGATTGTATTGTTTTCAAAAAATGTGTAGACATTTATTTTAGTTTATTTTCACCTGGTTTTCTTACTACACAACGTTTTATTTGTAAATTTTTAAAAAGTTTCGTATGCTTCGCTATATTAAGGTGTCTGTTTGATTCGGTCGCCTCGAAGCCCGCGATAGAAGCTATGCAATAGCTTAAAACAAAAAAAAAAATTTCCAAAAATGGATAACGTTTATGAGGAATAATACTTTGAAATTTAATTTAATTTTAATATATGTATTTGTTTTATTTAAAATTAAACATTAAATTACAAAGTAAAATATTTTGAAAATAACGGACAGAACATAAAAAATTTAAATGAAAAAATATGTTAAAAAAATTCTTGAATTCTATTGCTATTGAAAAATGGGTTAAATAGTTCATATTCCTCCCTAATTAGTATCCCTCTTCATAATTTGGTAAAAAAAGAACAACACGAACTCTGTCGACATCGTGAAACAGGCGGTAATAACTGCTCTTCTCAAAATATAATTTTTTTTTAATAAATCTTTATAAACTTCTTTAGAGAGTTCAATAACTAGAAACAAATTGAAAAAATTTACAATCAGATCTGATATTCAAAGAAATACCGATTAATTAACGCTTGAAACGTTAAACTTTCCTTCAAAACCTAAAATTTTCACTGTTCAACAGGAATAAGCAATAAATTAAAAAATTTAAATCACAAATCATACATTTTCTTCCAAAAAATTTTGTAAGACTGCACTAATTTAGTTCATATAATTTAATTCTTTCACCCAATTCATACGTTGATTTAAAAATCAAGTGCTTTTTTTAATTCTCTTCAAAAGTTGCTTCCAAGAACTTTGCAGATTCATACGATGGTTTTTTCCCATGTTTTTAAGCTTAATTTTTTTTGTCCGTAATCGGTTATTCTTCTTTACTTGATTATTTGTATAACAACAATCTGAAGCAAAATAACAAAAAACGAATGTGTGTAAAGATAAATATGAAAAAAAAAAGAATAAGCGAGAACTGAAAATGTGATTTTTTTCTGTGATTTTTTTTGCTTCTCAACCCCGTTCGCTAAATACACCAAAAATTGTGATTTAAAAATATATGGAAAAAATCATCGTATGAATTGGGTGTTTCAATAAAATATGTTTGTTTATTATAAAGAAATCTCTATGAGCTCAAACATTTTAAATTTTCATTGTCTGTTCAATTATTACAAACCTTTAGGGATTTCTTTCTTTACGAACTTAAGAATAATTGAAATTTATTGGGACTAAAGACCACACAGTTCAAAACAAACAAATCTCAAAGCTAAAATATTTTCTTGTAAGACATCTGTTTTCTTGTCTTTCATATAAAATGACTTTAATCTTACAGTTAAATGTACCACCACATTAAAGTAAAAAACTTGACCCAATAATAGATAGTCTGCTATTAAAGCAATTTTAAACGCCCCAATTCAACCTCTTGGGCGACAGTTAGACTGCTGCCGTATTTTTTTTTGTAAATTAAAAAATTTGCACAAAAATTCAACTTTCACTTCAATTTATAACAAACAGCACAAATTAACTTAAGGAGTTGAAAAACTCAAACAATTTCAAGTTATAGTGGGTGTTAATTTGAACTAAATAAAACCAAAAGCTAACTCACGTGAGCCAAGTTAACATTCCAACGAAAAAAAGTAAAAAAATCGAAATAAAAGGCAACAAAACAAAATAATCGTGATACTTTAAGAGGATTTACAAGTTTATTTATTTAAAAATATATTTAATGAAAATAGTTTTTTTTTGTTGCGCAATCTGTCATTGGAGTGTTTACGATTATTAGGACCATAAAATGCCAAAAGCGCATGAAAAGTTGCAATTAGAGAACGATTATTTTGATAATAAAACTGAATAATTTGTAAACGTTGTTTTTGCGTTTATCTCTCCATGATGAAATTGTAAACACTATTGAATACAATGAAAAAACAAATGACAGATCATGACATATTAAAAATGGCCAAAACGTCACTTCAAAATCATATCATCGATATTGGAAAACCTTGGCAAGTGGCAAATAGGAACCCTTTTGAGTAACTTTGTACAAAACCGGACTGTTTTGTTATCCATCTGGAATACATCACGTGGGGTATGTTTGAAGTATTACTAATACTGTTAATATATACAAGATTATTTATGTGCATAGTTAAACACATACTTATATACATACGAAAAGAAATTTTATTAAAATTGTAATTCAGTTAAAACTCCTCCAGTGATTCTTATTTCATATGTATTTTATTAATATAATCATCAGGGCAAGTTTTTTAAGCTTTTTGCTGGAAAAGCTTGATTTTGTACCTTTTTTTGCGAAATTGCTTTATTTGATATACTCTGCTTGAATTTGATTATAATGCACTTTGGCAGCCCTTGAAAATAATTTTTGAATCTTTCTGTTGCAAATAAAAAGCAAAAGTTTGTCCTTTTTTCACACATGCAATTTTCTATTCTTTAACTCTTGACATTGCAAACTAGATTGGCTTAAAGGTGTTATTTATTATTGTGACAACTATACAGAAATTTGCAATGTGTTAAATGCACTTTCCGATGATGATGTGGAATCAATATATAAAGCAAAAGCTCTATTTAAAAATGCATCTTTAAAATCTGATCTCCGGTAAATAAAAGATAAGTTCGAGTGTATTTGCCGAATTATAATCAAACTAGAAAGAAGAGGACTTTATTTAAAATAAAAATTTGTCTCTTATAGAAAAAGGCGAAGAAAAGATGAAAAATTTTGAAAACAAAATGTTTTTTGAAAAGTTCAACAAAATTATGAATCGAAACGTTGAAACTCAAACATTAGTTAAAATTAAAAATAATATTTTTTTAAACAAAAGCGAAGCTGATGAATACATTGATTCGCTATCTCCAAGGGAATTATTATTGTTTAAGTTCGCTCCTACTACATCCAATTATGTTGAATGAATTTTTTAATTTTATTCTACAGTTTTATGCGATAATCGATCTTTTCTTTTTTAAAATCTAAAAAAATTATTGCATAAATTTTGGAAGCATATTTGAGCTTTTTTTTGCATATTCTTGGGCTTATTTTGCGTTTATGTTGTGCATTTTTGCTTGCTTTTTTTCTTTAATTTTGTGCATATTTTAACTTGCCCTGATAATCATTTACCCCCTTTATATATTTCGAGCTTGTGAAAAAATGCAATCTGTGGAAAAGCCACAAAAAACTCATAAAATATTATTAAAGAAATAAAAAAAACAAAAAAAACAAACAGAATTTAAGTCAGTCAAACGTTGACAAAACGAAGTAAATAAATCTATTAAAAGTTTCATCATAAATTATTCATGGCAGCCGCAAAGTCAATTAATTATAGAAAAGACATAAACTTTATATCACATTAATAGTGACAAAAATTTATTATCTGCCCTTATTATTTTTTATTGTTCTGCTTGTTAAGACTTGCCAAAGGCTGTAAATTTCGTCACTACAACATTTAATTAATGAATTATATCTTGAAATACACTGGAAAATATTATTAACTCCTTTTTAAAGTTCTTAAGATGTCGCAGAAAATTTTAGCCCAGAATCCTAAAAAATTTTTATATAGAAATATTTCAATTCTTGTTAACAATAAGATATTGAATCCTCAGTTATGGGTTTTCACACAATCAATAAATCACTCTAAAATCAGAGCGCTTTTCATACAAATTTTGAAAATGTGAAAACAGCACCTAATGTGAAAACAGCACCTAACTGTTTTTCATAAATATTTTATACTCAAATCATTCCTCCGTTATGTGGAAAGAGCACCAAAATCACTTTTGAATTTCTTTACAATGACTCAGAATAAGATGCTGTTTATAAAAGACGAACTAGTGATTTGAGTATAAATTTTGTATGGAAACCACTTAAAAAACTGAGTGCTTTTCATACAAAATTTACACTCAAATCAAATCGTTCGGCTTGTATAAACCGCACCAAAGTATTTAAACTAACATTTATTCATGTTTCCTAATAACATAATAACAATCAGTCAGTCATGATGTGAAAATGCCATAAATTACACACAATAAACGAAATCGTTTTATGTATTAAAATAAGGCCAACACAAACAAACAAACTATTTGTAATAACACAATAATGAAAAATAACAATAAAAATTTTGCAAACCAAAATAATATGAATTAATTTTTTACTCACGCAATCACTACATCCGGATCCTCCCACCATTTACGTGTAGTTGTGTCCAAATACAGAGGCACACCGCGCCAACCTGCAGACTTTTTCGCCTGCAATTTTAATAATATTTTTAATTAGCCCAATTACGAATATTCCCTAGGAATTTCTCTCCCACGGAAAATATTTTTCTCGAGAAAAATTTCTCCAATTATAAATTTTTATATGTAAATAAAAGGGAAAACTGCAAAATCTCCTGCGGAATTTATATTCATAATAGGAGGAATGGAAAAAGGGAAAAAATTTCCCCGGAATTATTATTCGTAATTGGGCTGATTATGTATTTCAATTCCGATTCTAGTTTATTTTGTGTTAAATACTTACGCGATAATATTTAGGAGTGCGATATTTATTCTCTTCGACAAAAACCAAACGCGCCATTTTATTAAAGATTTCACACACAAAACAAAAAAGCTTAAAAAATATTTAACAGTATTTTTCAAAAGAAGAATATAAAATGAAATAAACAATTTCGTAGCTGATACAAATTTGAATTGAAAGAGGATTTAAAAATCAAAAATGTTTAAACAAAGTATATCAATATCAAGTACATGCATCTCGGCAACAACATAAAAAATAAAAAAAACAACAGGCTTTTTGTTTGTGTAAAATAAATTTACAAATGTCAAAAATAGCTCAGTAGTAGAGCTGTAAAGGAATGATTCTTTTTTGAAAGAATCTACGAACCATAAAGTCTTTTGAATTTTTTTTTTAAACATTCAAAAGCTTTTTAATAATGATCCCAATTATAGTGAAAACAGTGAATTTTAAAAATGCTTTTCTTTTAATCACCAAAAAAATTACTCAAAATTTACTGCCGATTTCACGATGTCGAAAGAATTTTGATTTTTATTTTCATTCGTACAAATACATTTGATACAAAAACAAAATTTTAGAAATTGTTTTTGCTTCAAATGTAATTATACGAATGAAAACATATGGAAAAATTCTTTCGACATAGTGAAATAGGCAGTTAATTCAATTAATCTTTTTAGTGATCTGAATGCATGCGATAATTTTTAATTCATGAGGAATGCATTCGTGATTTAATTAAATTCACATTTTGTGTAAAATTATTCAATTAAACTTTTTGTAAATCATTTTGAATTTAAAACCAAATTTTATTCATTCTTTTACAGCTCAGCTCAGCAGAACTTAAAGAAAATTGAGTAGAAAGAAAAATGGAAAAAATTTTGACAATAGTCAATTTTCATTGACGTATAAAAACACGATCAGCTGTGCTCTTGCATGTACTTGTATAAATATATATTCTGTATAAATTTCCCTTGAGGAAAAATGCTCGGTTTGGCAGGGAATGAATTTTATTTTTTATACAAAAGTTCAAAGCGAATTCACAAGGTGGTCAAGGCAAATTCATAACAGGTAGACTTAAGCTTAATTCGCTTTGTAAAGCCTTTACTAAATTTAGCAAAAAATATACCATAAAATGTGTCAAAGAGCAAAGCATTCGATCACGGCGATCCCGCCCGCACAGTAGAAATCTTTTGTTTCACTTGAATTTTTTTAAGGGAAGTTTTCTTTGTAGATCAGTGTTATTAAGAACATAAAAATTTATATCTCTACTGTCTGGCAAAAAAGAACAAAAACTTGTTCAATGACGCAACAACATTCAAATATTTCATATGCTGGTGGTGATGTTGGCTACAACTCGATCAAATAGGCTGCCTTTATTATTTAATTTTAATATGGGTGGAGTGTTTTTTTCTTTCTTTTCAATACATTTTGCTTTTAATGATTTTAAGATCTTGTTTCTACCCTGACGTTTAAGCATGTGGTTCACCTTGCTTAAAAATTTCACTTTCAATTGGTTTTATTAGAGGATTACAATTTGCAATGTTGCTTTTTATACGGATTAAAATAAAACTAGTTTTTTTCTTATTTAAATAATTATAAAAACGAGTAGAATTAAAAGTGTTTGAGTTTTTATTAAAAATAGCTTTAAATGTAAATTAAATTATAATGAAATTTACACATGAATTTGAATTTAAGAAACATTCTCAAGAACAAAGACAGCTTAAGGGGGGAAAGGGTATGAAAACTGCTCGTTATGAGAAAATAGTTCTGGAATTAATTAAACACTCAATTCAACCCACGATAGTTCGATTTAATTAATTATTGCACAACTCAATTATTGACAACTATTCCAATTATAGTTCAAAGTAAAAGAAGGCTAAAAGTAAAAGAAAGAAAAGAACTTTTTTGCTGCAGGTATAAAAGATTGCTGCTTACGATCGAATATCAGTAGAATTATTTCTAACGTTAAAGCTAAAACTTTCAATTTCTTCAAACACCAAATAAATTCAACTTAACATTGCAAACATGAAGGTGAGAATATAAATTAAAAAAAAAATTATTAAAAAAAAATGTGATCTAAATAAAAATCGAATGAAAGAAAAAAAAGCAAATAGTGTATTCTGGGAAGTAAATGAAAAAATTTTGTTAAGTAAAAAATAACTAAAATATCCTTTTTCGATTCGATAAAAAAAATCTAAGATAAAATAATAAAGAAAATTTTAAAATAAAATCGAATATTTTTCAAAATTTTGGGAATTCAATTCTGGCAGGAAAATCGCATTGCTGACAAAATGAAAACTTAAACTTTTGAAAAAAATAAAAGAGATAACATAAAAATATACACTTTCGTTAGCAAGCTGACATGAAAAGAACAGGAAAAATATCTTATGATGACAACTCTAAGTAATAAAATTTCTACAGGACATTGGTATATAAAATTTTTTAGTCGACCTTTTTTAGTAAAGCTCTGTGCAGACGTGTGTCAGATCGTAAAAATATTGTCAGTAAAAACATGTGCTAAACATTTCTTACTGACAAAAATGAGCTGACAGTTTTTGTCTAAAAAAAGTCTTAATTCTAAAAGGATTGTCAGTGCATTTTAATACTAACTGTTGACAAAATATTGTCATATCTGACAATCGTGTCAACACAATTCATTGTTATTGTAAGATAATTGGTAGGTTTTTGTCAGAATTTTGTACATCTGACAATGACATCATAGTCAAGAAAAAAAAATAAAACTTTAATACTCTTTTCCTTTAAAGTGTGCTACCAAATGACAGACTCTGACAATTTTTGCTATACTATATTCTGACAACTACTATACTATAAACTGACAACTTTTGTTGACAGATAAATTTGTTATAATACAATTGTTTGATAATGAAATTATAAGGTTTGCTAGTAATTACTTGAACTGAGAATTTACGTTTTTGGTGAAAATTGTTCATTGTCACTATAATGACAGATATTATCTTCCGCTAAAAAATATTGCAACAAACTAGCGCCGTTGTCGTTAAAACTGTAACATGACATCCCATTTTGATAGTTATAGAGCAAAGCAAAAATGTATTTTCTAAATATTTACTCAGAAAAAAACAATTAATTTGCAATAAATATTTTAATTGAATCAACTTTAATTCATTAACGAATTAATTTTATTATTATTGAAAAAAAAATTTCTCAACAGAATTGAATATCAAGAAATACCACAAGATACAAAAAACTTCATTAAGTTTCCATTTACTTAAAGAATTATTCCCCTAAAATTGAAAACTAGTTTCAATTAATTTCATATTAAATCACTTAAATATTTGATCAAAAGCATTTTTTCTAAAAGTTTGAGTTATTGAAAATTGAATTCTAGTGATTAAATTTAAATAACGAAATTAATTGAATCTGCAGTTTCCGTAATTGCAGTCATATTTTCCTCTTTTTCTTGCTAAGTGCCAATTTTTTTATAAATAAAGCGAACTTAGTTCGATTTAAGGAACTTAATTGACATTTTAAAATTTTTTTTCAATTAAATTTTTAATTATTATACGTTTATATTTTTTTTATTTATATTATTACGAATAAACGTAATTATTATTCCAACTTATATTGATGTACCTGTGAGAAGTAAAATTATTTAGAATCAAGTTCAGTTTTATTGGATTATTGAAAATTCAACTTACTAAGAGTTTTTTTTTTTTGTTGAAAAATATTATTATTTATATCCAATCAGTTTTTTAGCAGAACGTATCAGTACTGATTTCGTTCAATTATACGTTTATTTTTAATTAAAAATAACTAAAATTATTTTCAATTAATTCCGCCCAATTGAAACTTCGATTTTTATGAGTGCTAGAGACATAATTATTTTTTAAATTGAAAGTATGTATTCATCCTTATGTTTACTTTTATTCGTCTGAGTTCTTAGCAAAAAGAAAGAAACACAGGTTTTTAAGTCAGAGCTGCTTAGCAGCATTAGTTATTGAAAAAAAATGTATATTTTATCTGCATATTCACACACAATTCAGTTCGAAGGACCATAAACAAAAGTTTTATAAGAATTTAATAGTTTTTCTTATATTATTTTACCCTCAAAGTTTGTGTATTACAGACATTCAATAATCTTGATTTGTTTTTCTGCGCAGCTGCCCATCCCTCTTTTAAAACTCCAACAGTTTTTCGAACATATAATTTTTTACTTTTTTCTTTGAGACCTCTGTGGCAATCAAGGCTAAATGTGATATACGAGTATGTATGTCGATATTTGAGTTCTTATAGCTTTATTTGCTACCTACATTCAGAACTACATTTGGCCCAAGTTTCATTTATGTTTAAGAAATTGTTCAAAAAATTTTGTAGGTCGTTATGATTTGATTTCTCGTGTCTTTTTCTAATTCTTTGATTTAATAATTTATTAATTTTTTCCGCTCTACCATCAAATAATTAACAACAAAATTTATTCTTTTAAAAATTAATACTCAAAACTTTTATTTCTTTATCATTTCAGTTCGCCGTTGTCGTAGTCTTGATTGCTTTGGCTTTGGGTGCTAACGCTTCCATCATTCCCGGTGCTGTTGTTGTTGGTCATCCAGGTTCTGTTGTTGTTGGTCATCCAGGTGTTATTGTTGACTCTCATGGAGCCGTAGCCCTACATGCACATGCTATACCCGCCAGCCCCGTCCAAATTGTATCCGGACCTACTGTATTAGCTGCTCCAGTTGTTGTGCCCGCACCAGTTGGCACCTACGTTGCTAAGACCCGTGGTGCTGTACATGTTGCTCCTTTGCCCGGACATGTACAATCGGCTGTATCGGCTAACTTGGAACCTGCACCAGGAACTTTGTAATTTTACTCCATAAATTAAATGAAAAATGTTGGTGCAACTTGAGCATCTTTTGAATGTGGACGTTTGATTTTTATTATCCCTTATGATCAGCGC
Organism: Lypha dubia; assembly: GCA_947311025.1. Lineage (NCBI taxonomy): Eukaryota > Metazoa > Arthropoda > Insecta > Diptera > Tachinidae > Lypha > Lypha dubia. The sequence goes on along the minus strand of OX371261.1, from coordinate 41,470,112 downwards.
GGTGCTACCTGACTTTAGTTAAAACGCTACACTTAAAAAAATCTAAATGTGAAACAGATAATTGCATAACATCGCCGCTTATAACCAAACCAACATATCACCAATTTTAATTTTCATTTATTTTTTCTCACTCTAGTTTCGATCATATTTCCCAAAAAAGAAAAAAAATAATAACATACGAGTATATGTACAAGGTTTTCTTTTATATTCTTTTACATTTTATAAATTTCTATTCAGGTATATTTTTCTGCTCACTTTTAGTTTCTCTACTATTCTTTTAATGTAGTTATCGCACCCATTCTAATCCCCCTTGTGATATATTTCCCCTTCAATTCTAAGTCACTCTCAATTGCCAATAAGTGCGCACTGTTCTTATACTTTATACAAATCCATGAATCTGTATCTTTTGCATCTTTTATAACTGTACCGTTAGTCTGTATGTATGTATGTATTATCCAGTGTTTGGCTCTATTAAAAGTTTAGACTAATATTCTTACTTAAAACAAAAAGAATTGTTAAATTGTTAAAAAGAAAATAAAGAAAAACAAAAATCAAATTAAATTTTTAACTTTTATTTGTTATTTTTGGCAAAGGTATAAATTATCAAAATCTATCTTCTCTTTCCTTAAGTTCTAGCACAATACATTGCATAAGTAAGGATGACTCAGGGTGCTGATCCTACAAAAAAAAAATATATTCAAAAAAATTCTGCAGTCTTATATAAAATGTCCGATTCATATACAAGGAACAACATTCTGTTTATTCCTTATGTACATTTTGCTTGAATGGATTCCAAAGTATGGCACCATTTGCTCATCGATTGATAAAGGCTCACTAAAAACTGCGAATTGCAAAAACTTTTTGTTTAGACCATCAAGTAAGGGTCTAATTTTCGCAAAACGATCGTTTTTATATAAAGCGTTGTTATTACAAACATGAAGATATTTCTTCATCCACCGAAATTCGGAACGTGTTGTGGCTTGCTTTAGAATTGGAACTCCTAGGTCTGGCTGCTGGTTCCAATAAATTTCTTATTGTGGAAACGTGTGGTATCCAGTAAGTATTACAAATCCGAGAAAACGCTGCAACAATTGTACTGTGCACATGTTGTCTACAACATTATTCTGCCTCGCATAATCGTTGGTATTCCACACTATCAGTTCTATAATCTCCTCATCAAAAAACAAATTGAAAAGATTAGAATTGAATCAATTGAAATTGAAATAATCAAATATATAATCACAATTAGTGATGATTAGCATTTCTAATCAAATCTAATCAAAACTAATCAAAAAAATAATTGATTAGATTTCTTGATTATTTTTGATTAGATTTGATTAGATCCACAATTTTTAACTATTTTTGTGAAAAGAAAATATTTATTTATCACATTTGTTACTACATTTACATAATGTAACAGTTTTTGAATATTGCATAAAAATGCATACGGGTGCATGTGTGCTGATTCTGCTCATATATAATTAAAAAAAAATTGACATTAGACTTCATTAATACCAACTTTTCAAAAGATAAGTCTGACAATGAATTTCGTCTTGGAGTATCGATGATGCCTGCAAATGAGAATAGTCGTTCAACGGGTGCTGACGACGTCAAAAATAGTGGATCTAATCAAATCTAATCAAAAATAATCAATAAATCTAATCAATTATTTTTTTAATTTGTTTTGATTAGATTTGATTAGAAATGCTAATCGTCACTAATTGTGATTATATTTTTTATTATTTCTAATCTAATCAATTAGTAATCTGAAATTTTTATCAAAATTCAATTCTAATGATTAGATTATTTTATTTCTCTAATCGTAATGATTTCTAATTCTAATCGAAATTCCAAAGCTATGCTTTCGAGATGCGCAGTTTTGAAGCGCTTCCGAGGCTGCACAAGGCTGCACAAAAAGAAGGCAGAGAGATCGCTCAACTTATTTTTAAGCACGTTGAAATTGGTCGGCTATTCAGATTTAGTTGACACGAATAATAAAGTAAACAACGAATGGAAGATAAAATTTCATTTAGATGCTCTCTGCCTCTCTCGCTCTCTTATTTATTTAAAATTTGTATTTGCCTACAGATGAATTATTTATGTGAGTAGATGTCGCAGTAAAACGCTGGCATAATTCAGATCAAGGCGAATTCATAACAGATGAAACTGAAAACACAGCTGATCTACTTTTTTCTTGCATAATGGAGGTTCGCATGTCAAAATTTGTACATGCAAGCATAGGGGCTAATATGTCAAATGTTGTTATAATGTTGTACTTGTTGTAGTATTAACACTACTTGTTATGAATTTGCCTTGATTCAGATAATTCAAACATGATTTTAGCGCATTTTGGATGATTAAAAAAAAACGCTCTTTTATGTAAAAAACAAGATCTCCAAAGTGGGACATCGCGAACAAAAATCATGCATGTTCGAAGCGCTTTTCGCAGCGGGAGGCACAACAACAACAAGCACCTCTCCCTTACAAACCTGCTTCGGACGAAGCAGTACTTTTTGCTGGGTGTTTATAAAGCTCACATTTAGGTATACCTTTTTCGCCCATGTTAATTATAATCACCACAATTTTGAATACTCAGTTACATATTTTTTGTAAAAAAGTCGATGCAATAAGAAACTAAATAACAAGTTTTAATGATACATACGAAATTGTTAGAAATCGTATTATCATAGCATTTAAATCTATATATTTTTAAATGACCTATTTGACCTCATTTTAAATTTGAAAAAAAAAAATATATATTATGCATTCCAAAAAACTCAACCTGGTTAAATAAATATATGTATATAAGAACATTTATAAGTAATTAAAAAAATCATACGAAATAAACAGTTTTTTCTTAAGAAGTTACGACGTCTGGAAGTGCTGGTAATTATAAACACCGGTCGGCGAAAAATGGGTTAAACAAAGGCTATAGTCCACAGAAAATTGCAATCGATGAACCTACAGAAAATAATTGTTTAAACTAAATATTAAAGCCATTTGACTTGAATTCAGCGGAAAATTAAAAAAATATATTGCCATTTACTGCAATTTTCAACGTGCTTATAGCCTCTGCTCAAAATGACAACAAAAAATAATTTTTGTTTTTTCAAATTTCCTGTATCGAGTTAAATTTTATATACATATTAAACTTAAAGTAAGAAATTATATAAAATTTAAAGAAGGCAAAAACATATTCTTTTAAATTCGGTCATTACTATGCCTTTTACACACATTAGTTTTGAAACACTTATTTTGATTTAAGCGTCAGCGAATCATATTATATCCCATTTGACAAAAGTGTATGATTTATTTGCTTTTCTAAACGTGAAATAATATGTTCAAGCTTAAATTGAATTTTAAATTTATTTGTCCATTTGAAGAAAAATAAAGGTAATGTTAAAAATAAGCAAAGTATAGCAGTCATGTCTGTGATAAAAAAATTAAATTAAAATATTTGCATAAAATCTATTAAATTCATTTTGTTGTTGTTGTTGTAGTTTACTTTTTTGCAACAAAGCAAGTACTGCTGTGACTTGAATGGCTAAACTAAAAAACGTTTATTATAATTTTTATTGCATCTAAGAATTATAGTCTGATTAGATTTTGTAATAAAAAACCAAACATTATGAATGAAAATTATCTTTAGCGGTATTTTTTTTGTTTTCAATTAAAGAAACAAACAATAAAATTATGAAAAATGCATAAAAGCAAATTAATGACCAGATGTTGGTTTTTAAGGCAAACAACTTGTACAAGTTGGTGTGTCAGTATCATGAATTAATTTACTAGTTTAAGATAATCAAAGGACGTGTCAGAGAATAAAAAAAATATGTACTTATTTATTTTATCTTGCGTTTGAAAAGTTAATTGGAATTAGACGAAAATAGTTTTGCAATTTGTTGTGTATGCTGGTAATTGAATTTACGCTGATTTCTTCCGTGTTCCATGGATTATGGATCAGGTGTAATAAAAATTATGAGTATAATAGAGAGATATTTTCATGTCCGCATGCATTTAAGTCAGGCTCTTTTCTGATTAATGTGAATTCCTAAAAGCTTTTAAAGCAAACTTCCTTAAATAATTGCAAAAGCTTTGAAGCTGGAGAATTTTAAACTGCACTTGAGTATTTTTCTCTGTCAACATGGCTTGAAAAAAATTCAGCATTAGTATAACTTTTGGACCAATTCAGTGTAACATGAGTTAAAACTCAATTAAATAAAAATATTTTAAGGTCTGATCATTAAGATGTCATAAACTTTTCTCAAAAAAAAAAACTGATTTCGTAAATAAGAAGTACAACATGCACTGAATTAACTCAGCAACAACATATTTGCCAACAGTCATAATTGGTATGTATTCACTTGTATCGTAAATTATTAATAAAAATGTCATATAATAAATGAAATAACAAAAACAACAACAGCAATCACAACATTCCCAGTTGTCTTAAGAGTATGTGGTGTTAGAATTCAAATTTTTTTAAATAAACAAAAAACATCGATCTTTATGCGACAACAAAGATTGTCACTGAGTAAAAAAAAAACAATACTGGCTGCACTCGCACTCGCACTCGCAGGCAAAAGTAAAACAACATGTTGTATGGTTTTGACAAACGCCAAAGAAACATTTACATTTCATACCCTGAGCAGACAAGTGAATTTAATAAAACATGATGTCAAACATACAACCAGAAAGACAACAACTTGTAAAATAATTACAATTAAAAACATGGAATAGAAACAAGCCAGTCAGTAGCCAAACCCAAAGGGTACTTAATGTTATTGGTGCCCGTAAATCTTTATTAGAAATAAATAATGAAAACTTCAAGATATAAAATGCTAATGTGTCTGTGTGTGCGTGTTAACCTCAACTAAGATCATGCGTCACACAATTGTTTGTTATATTTTTTTTTTGCAAATAAGTAGTTGTTCTCTCTTAATAGTCAGCAGAACATTGAAAAGAACATAAAACGCCACCGGATATATGTTGGTGAACCAAAAGATTAATATCAACGATTTTCAAATAAGAAAACATGCAATTGGGTAAAAACAAAACTTTGTAAGATAATAATTAAGATAAACGTATATTCATACATAGAGAACGATTTGTTAGATTAGTAGCTTAGATAAATAAATTAATCGGGCTATAAGTATCTTAATTGTATATAAAGTATTAGTTGTGCCCGCGGCGTAGCCCGACCGGCACTACTTAACGGAGAAAACTAAAGTGAGACATGATGTACATTTATTTGTTTGTTGTTCATCAATAATAAAATAAATTCAACATTAACTCATCGTTATCGATAAAAAACTTGCATGGTTCAAGAAAAAACATAGCTTTTCTATATTTTTAGTTTTATCAAACCAGTTGAACAATTTTCGAGAATTTTATTTTCACGTTTTTCTGTTCATCACAATTGGCTATCACCCTCTCGATCTCGATATATTGCTTTTGTATTTATTTTTGTACACGATCTATATGTTCTTTAAGTTTCATCAAAATCGGTTGGACTGTTTTAAAGAGACGAAAATTTCCCACCATCAGTACCCCGATGCTAGAAAAATATTCCTTATGTATCCTGTTCTAACCCAATCTAAATTTGTTTTTTAAGTTTCATTTACATCGGTTAGATTGTTTTAGAGGAGGGAAATTGCCCACTATCAACCACCCGATCATAATTTTCAATGAAATATATAGTTTATGTTTTTTAATTTGGAGGCGATCTTAAGTTTTAAGTTTCAACAATTTCAATTATATTGTTTTTAAGGAGCAAAATTTTCCCCCTATTAGCGTCCCGGCCACAGTTTTGAAAATTCATGTATACTATGTATTCTGATAGATACGGATTCAGGCGTTTACTCGATAAAGAATAGCAAATAATGTTGCACGGGCGGGAAGATCGACTGAAGTGCGGACAGGTAAACTGTAAGGCAGTTGCCTTTTTTACTTTAAAAACCCATGATTTAATAAATGTCTGCTAAAATGATATAAATATTTCTTGGATATGGGCATTTAATAGCCTCTGGACCCTATTTATTCTAAGAACTTTAACGGTTTAACGGTAATTTTTCGGTATGGGAATATTTAAAATATTATAATAATTTTGGGTTAACTTTTAAAAAAGTCAAAGAAAGATATTTGATATTTGATCTCTTCACACCAAATGCCAAAGCTCTTTTGTCTTAATTTGGAGCTGCCACATGAAGGTTGAAGTTTCGACTTTCCGAATACATTCAATTTGAATAACTTTACTCGATGCAGCTTTATGTAATCGACAGACAAATTTTCGATAAGACAATCCCTCGAATAAGAATTTTCAACAATTAATATTTAATCGAATGGAAATTTTTGATTCACACAAAAACTACCCTTAAAGAATAATTTACGTAGGTGTGTTTACGTTATGGAATCCTTGTGGAATTTTAAGTAACTTTTAGTCGAATAATTTTTATTCGAAATATTTAGTATACAAAAATAAATTAATTCGAATATATTTAAATCGAGTAGATTACTCTGTAATCGTATAGTTTTGTTGAAACAATACTTATTCGAATGCGATTTATTTTGAGCGCATTGAAATATCTAAAATTGAATATTCATAATCGAATGATTTGATTCAAATAATTTTGAGTCGAATAATTTTGAGTCGAACAATTTTGATTCGAACTAGAACGATTTAGAATAAATTATTGAAAATATCACGTTTAGTTAAAAATTAATTTTCGTTCAATAATTGATTAAAACATTTTCTTTGAATAATTTGTATGTATCGAAAACACGTGTCGTAAGCTGCTTCCAAATACTTCTTCAAAAAATCTTTATCTTCTGGTCTTCGGATTCGGCTACAAAAATATGTATTTAAATATCAAAAAAGATGAGTTAATCTTTAAAAATATTATAACCCTCATCACACTGCAGAAAACCAATGAAATACACAAATATATATTTTAAAAGTTAGTAGAAATTTACTTAAGTTAAATAAACGTTTGTATTGAATAAATAGCTTTTACCTGTAACGTCGTTTAATGAAGGTCTCTATACCAAATTTACCAAAAAAAAAGTACCATCTACTCCTCATTTTGTGTCCAGAAAGTATTTTGAATGTTATTAAATAAAAAAAAATAGTAAAAACATAAAAAGTAACAAAAATAACAACTTATCCCGTTTATGATCCGATATTTTAATCTGATTGGTTTTCGAGTTATAGTGGAACAAACATACAAACTTTTACATTAATAATTTTAGTAGGATTTATACTATATCGTTAAAAAACCGAGTCATAATTAATGAATATGATTCGTGATGATGACTTTCTTTTAATTCCCCTAAAAAAATGAGATAATTGAATTAAAAAAATTCACGTTTTGTGATTGTAAAGGGTGATCCAAGTAGAGATACTTTTTTCAATAGTCTTTTTTTGACAGATCACGTGTGAGTGTGTCATGCTGTCATGTTACTTTTGCTTAGCATTGTTTGGCATTTCATAATGGAAAGACTTACGCCAGAACAACGTTTACAAATCGTTCAACTTTATTACGAAAATTCACGTTCTGTGAGGAATGTGTTTCGAGGAAAATTTTGTTTAGCGATGAGGCCCATTTCTGCCTCAATGAGTATGTAAATAAACAAAACTGCCGCATTTGGGATGAAGATCAACCTGAAGAGATTCAAGAACTGCCACTTCAACCAGAAAAAACAACATTTTGGTGCGGTTTGTGGGCCGGTGGAATCATCCGTCCATATTTCTTTAAAAATGGTACCGGTGCGAACGTAACCGTCAATGGCGACCGTTATCGTGCCATGATAACCGACTATTTGATGCCTGAAATTGAAGCTCGTGATCTCGGCGACATTTTGTTTCAGCAAGACGGCGGCGCCACTTCCCACACATCGCATCAATGGATTTATTGAGAGATAATTTCACCTTTTGGGCCGGTCGATTGGCCACCAAGATCATGTGATATCACACCGTTAGACTTTTTCCTGTGGGGATATGTAAAGTTTAAAATTTATGCGGATAAACCCGCTTCGATGCAGGCCTTGCAGGAAAACATCACGCATGACATTCGCCAGTTAAATGCTCGAACGAGTCATCGAAAATTCGACTTAACGGATGGACCATCTGCGACGTAGCAACGCCCAACATTTAATAGACATAATCTTCAAAAAATAAATGCCAAAGAATGTTCTTTCAAATGATAATAAACATTCTCCATTAAATTTGAATTGTGTGTGTTTTTTTTTTTTCTTTAAAAAAGTAGGGAACCTCGAAATGGATCACCCCTTATTATAATCACAATTGGGTTTGGCTTCTTCACACTTTGTTAATCTAGAATTTCTATATATAAAAAACCTAAAATGAAATTGAATGAATAGTTTCATTAAAATGATGAATATATACTAATCAGCGTATTTTTTTAGCCAAATATTAATGAGTCTTAGATAATTCTAATTAAATATAATTTGTTTGCTCTTATTTTGCCTTAAGTGACAAATGATTAAAGTGCATTAAAGTCGCCCCATGTTTTATGCAATTACAATTTCAAGCGTAAATAATTGCCAGTGTATTATTTATTTTTTGTTGCGTAAAGTTTACGTAAAATTGTGGCTTTGCACACGCACACATTCAATTAACTCAAGTTCATGGTCGTCATAAGGCGAACAAGAACAAAAGTCGATTTATTCACTTTATTCGATTACAAGTTCAAGATTACGCAATTATTTTTACGCATTGACTAGTTGTATTAATTGCTTGCCAAGATCAACAAGTTCTACAATTTTGCGTTTTTTTTTTTTGTTTTGCAAAAAGACATACCGGAACGTGTTTGCAGTTCATTGTACCAGATGCTAAATCTTTAGAGTTGACGGGTGGGTTTGTTTGGCATTAAGCCAAATTACGGTTGTAGGCCATTAAAGCATCAATAACGCACAAAGTTTTACAAACTGCTGTAAACTTGGTTAAGTTGTTTACGCAACACATTTGCAAACATTCAACTTTTAGCGCTTTAGAGATAAACCCACTGCCGCTGGTTGGAGTCGTAGGAGCGAGTTGGCAAAGGAAATCATTTAGCACTTGGTTGAGGCGTTTATTTTCATTTATTTATTAACTCGTTTTGATATTTTGCACAAATTATTATTATTTTGTGCTTGATATTGCTCCAGTTTATTGTTTGTAGTGTTTTGTTGTTGCTGTTGTTTTACTTCTAGGTGATTTAAAATATTTCAGCTTGTTTTTGTGACTTGTTCTGCAAATTGAAATATTGTTCAAGTTGAATGCACTTTGCACAAAAAGCCTTTTGAATTTTGTTGTTTGGTTGGAATTATTTTCAAAAATATTAAAACTCGTGTGTTCAGTTGATGTTACTGTTGTTGTTGTTTGCGTGCAACAAATTGTAAATGTTCCATTGCATTCGTTCAATTATTTGAAAAATTTTTTGTTATTGATATGCTGGATGTTGACGTTGGGCGTTATTTTTAGCAAAAAACTATTTTAAAAATAAAAACAAAATAAAAATAAAAATGCAATTTTAACACAATTCATTGTGAAAATTAATTCGATTGGCATTAGTTTAATAAGTTTGCGAATTGTTGCAAATTAAAAGGCCTTCAATTAATTAAGAAAAACAAAGTTTGGAAAACTTTTACGAAATTACAAATTAATTATTATATTTTTTTATGGAGTAGGGTGATTTTTTGGTAATTGTATTTTCTTTGTAGTACATTGTTTTGAACGCTTTGCGTTGCACAAACAATATTTATATTCTTTGTTAAATAGTTTCTGAGTTTTTTGTGGTCCTTATGAAGAGAAAACACTAACCGAAAAGAAATCAGTACACTTCTTAAGAATCTGCTACTTCGGCTATAAAAAAGAACATTTTAAAGATTAATTTTCAAAAAAGATTATTTCATTTTCATTAAATGAATTTACATTATGGATTAATAAAAGGTTTGTATGATTGTAAAAACTTAATACGAAAAAATAAAAGTTATAATTATTCTGGCTTAAGTTGGCTAATTTAATATGTTTTAAATAAAAATATAATTTTATTAGAAAGGAAAATCGTAATAATTAAGTAGACAGAAGAAAAAAAATTAGACTGCGCCGAGGATTGAACTGACATCATGATATTTCGAGACTAACTAAAGTCTGCTAATCACGACAGCTGGAAGAAACTTATTAAAAATCATCTATGATTAATTGATTCTGTTGAGTCACATCAAAGTTTTACTCTGCAGTTTTCTTTCCATATTAATGGTTTGGAAATTTACTATTTTCCGGTCTGTTCTTCTTTTTATACCGATGCGGCGTCCATCGGTATAAATTTTTTTTTTTTATATATTTAGGTGGACCAAATAAGACATTTCATTTTGACTAGGCCGCTATTTGACCAGTTGCTATGAATCGACCTGCAACTGCAAGTTATCGGGAAATTATCGTTAGTTTTGAACCCCATATTTGACGCAGAAGCTTCGTAAAAAACCCGAATTATTGCATTTAATCGAAGACACATGCATAATGAGACATTTTTCTTTAGGTGTACGTGAAATATAATGTATATGCCAATGATACATAATCGATTCAGGACTTTAAAGATGGATTTCGTTAAGGCATATAAGCGCAAGTGTGATTGCCACACGATCCCGACCGATCGATAATACTGAAATTGAAAACGACAAACAATTGCTTTACGATCTTCTAGCCATCCATTTTATTTATTTGCTTAGCTTTTTTTGCCGGTAAACAATTAATTAGATCAAAATAGTTAGTTTTTTACGTCGAGAAATCCAGCGATCGATATCGTTTGTGAGTTTCAATATGCCATTGTTGCGCAAAGATTGAAATATATAGTTATTACTTTGTTAGGAGGAGCCACATCGCCCAATTTTTTAAAATGGAATTTGTTCTTAATATAACGTAAACCAAATTTTAAGAGTGATCGCTATAGTGATTTAACAGAAATAGTATGAAGTAACTTCACATTAAAAAACTTAATTCTCTTAATAACCTACTAAAATTTTAAATCCTTTAGACTTTACATGTCTAAAATTTATTTAAAATTAAACTTTTCTCTTCAAAAAACAGTTAGACCATAAGGCAAGAAAAAAAAGTACTCACATTTTTAAATATTAAAATTACAGTAAAACTTTGATAATACGATCTCCAATATAATTAATTTCTTTCTGAATTTTTTTCCCTGGAAAAGAATCGTTCTTGCAAATTTGTTCATACAAAAATATTTTATAGCCTTAACGAAGAAATCCTCATCTATAAAAATTCTAAAGAAGTATTTATTCAAAATCCTCTATACAACACAGTTGTAATAAAGCAAATTAAATTTTATGCAAATTTGTAAAGTGCCCACATTTCAGTAACAAGTTTTATCGAATAAATTTAAGGAATTTTTTCGTTTTCTTCACAAGGTTTGCCTGTTACATGTATGTACAACACAACAATAACTATAAGGAAGTATTTTGCTATCCCCTAGAAACTTCGTTTTTATTAAAGTTTCACTGTACGTACATCTTCCCCCCGGGGGGTAGATAGTTCATCTTGTTGATTCTCGCTCGGGGGCGATAGTGAACGCTTAATCTACACTCAGTGTTTAAGTACACCGTCAGATAAACCGTAAGGTAGGAGCTGACGTATACTCATTCACAATCTGTACGTACATCTATTCAGTATTATTGTATATTCCTTTAATAAAAAAAGTTGGATAATTAAAATAAACAGCAGTCATTCCAGTAAAAGTTAATTTTGCAAATACATATTTTACAAAATTTTTGAAAGTACATTTGGATACTTTTTTTTCATTTAATAGACAATTATCCTTCGAAAAAACTACACAAAAGAGTTGTTGGCTGATGCAATACTTTGCATATTCGAGTCAGTCCGATAACGAAACCAGTCTCAAGAAACAAGCAAACTGTGTCTATGAGTGTGTTTGTATGTATGTGTGTGCCTTTTTATGTTTCTTATCTAACTTGTGGCATGCGGTTGCATGAGTGTTGGACACCAATAAATACAATAAATATACAACCTCATTTTAACAAATCTAAGGAATGCCACTTTTGTTAAAAATTTAAAATCACTAAGAACAGAAAATAAAGTTTTACAATTAAGAGAGATACTTGCAACCTTTTATTAGTGGTGGAAAGGAGAATTAACTGTGTGGGGGGTGTTGGTCAAAAAGTTTGGATATATTAGTTTACACCATCATGGCTTGACAATAGCCGTAGTAAAAAAATGTTTAATAACTATATTCAAATTGAATAACTGTTAAAAATTATTTTATTTTTATTTAATTTTTTGGGTGTGTTTCATTATAAGCGACAAACAGGCACACACACACAGACAATCATATCATACACTGCAACTTACATACAGCATGCATTGTAACACGCTTCCACACTTAGCAAACTAACTAACTAATAATCACGGTATCAAAAATCTTTATAGACAAAAACTTGTTGTTAACCACAAGTGGTCAAATGTACAAGTTGTTTAATTTAAAGACCCACTAGGAAAATAAGTACTCTTAAGAGACATATATGTACATATATATAAATTTAAGAAACTCAGTCATTGATGTTATTTTGGAACATTTGCAACCACAAACAAAAATCTGGTCAATGTAACTGTTCAGCAATTTTAAATACACTTTTCAGGAACTTGAACGTTCATTTGTGAGTAGTAGTCCGTTTGGAGTTTATTAATTGTGCTGGCATATGCGAATGTAAAATAAATGTATTTGTTTTAGTTCTCTTTAGTCAACGCTATAATAATAGACTCATGTCGTTGACATCAATTTCAGAACTAATTTTTAGAATATCCATTCTTTGTTGATATTTGGCGAAGTCACACATTGCGATCATTTATTTTTTGATTCATAGTCTTCAGATTCAAAGCTTATTTTACTCCCATTCAGTTTCAACTCTCGCAGTGAACAGACGCGTTTTATAATCGTCGCAACTGAATATTAAAATTATCAAAAATTTAAAGTCACATAAAATACAAAAACAAAACATTTATTAAACAGTTATTATACTGGTTTTATTTTATTTTTTTTGCTTGTGTATACATAAATATTTGCATACACAAACTCTTATAAGTGAAAAAAACAAGAGAACTCTAAATGAGTTCATCTTCTGGCAACAACAACAACAATAAACCCACAAGCAGTAGAAATGCTTATTTAACTTTTGTTTCTGATGACGACAATAAAAAAATTGAATTAAGCACAAACCTGAATTCTACACAAAACACAACTATTCGTGCGCGATCATGCTCTCCATACATGTTAAATAGTGATCAAGAAACAACAACAATTGCACCTATTAGCAAACTTGTCAGCTTAGCTGTACAAGCAAACAAACAAACAATAAATACCCAGGTGACCAACGTGCACAAAATGAATAAAATTATGGATAAAGTAAGTGAAAATAGTGATAATAAAATTCAAACAGGTATGGATAGATACATAACTGTGTTAAAAAGGGGAAGAAGTCCCAAATCTGCTCAAATTGCGTCAACGGCAAAAGTTCCCAAAGATGGGAAAAATATAAAAAATTCCGAAAATCGTTTCGCGATTTTAACGGAACAAGGTGATGAAGACACAACTAATACAAGTTTGAGTAAGCCACCACCGATTTATTTAAGAGAACAGAACTCCAGCCTTCTGGTAAAAAGCCTTATCTCGTTAATTGGAGAAAATGAGTTTTACGTAACTCCAATCAAGCGTGGGAAAATTAATGAAACAAAAATTCAGGTATCTAAAGAAAATAATTACAGAAAAATAGTCTCAGACTTTGAGACTAAAAATAAAAATTTTTATACATATCAGCTTAAGAGTGCTAAAGGTCTAACCGTTGTAATAAAAGGTATAGATTCTAGTGTGGATCCAGAAGAGGTCAAGTCTGGCCTTGAAAATAGTGGATTCAAGGTGAAAAATGTTTCAAACATCAAAAATAGAGAAAAAATCCCCCAACCAATATTTAGAGTCGAGCCAGGTGACATAAAGATAAAAAAAAGTGAATCCCATCGACTCTATGATCTAAAGTATTTGTTACACCGGAGAGTTACCGTTGAGCAGCCACATAAAAGAGCTGGACCTATCCAATGCCTGAACTGCCAAGAATTTGGGAACACGAAAACTTATTGCAAGTTGCCTACCGTCTGCGTTGTATGTGGTGAGCTACACAGTACCGCTAACTGTGACAAAACAAAAGGTGAAAAAATGTGGCAATTGCGGCGGAAATCACACTGCCAACTATAGAGGCTGCCCTCTTTATTCTCTTTTTAAAAATTCGTCGAACAGAAAAACAAATGCTACTCCCGATCAGCCCAACAGCCCTTTAAACTACCCTCAGTTACCTCTACCGCCGACTAGCCATAATCAATACTCAAATGTTTTAAAGTCTAATACGACTCTTACTCAACAAAAAACTAATAATCAATTTTCATACGCTAATATTTTAAAGAGTAACCAGACTCCGGCGCAAAAAACTGTACCAGCTAATGAAGAATCAGGGCATAATTTTAGTCGTATTGATGCCTCGATAGAGATCCTAATACAAACAGGAAATACATTTACTCTCAACATGTCCTGTATGATGCAGGAAATGTTGAAAATGCAGTCTACCTTGTTGCAGGCTGTATTGAAAAAACCATGAACTTAAGAATCTGTTTTTGGAACGCAAACGGCATCTGCCAACATAAAAATGAAATTGAATATTTTCTTCTGGATAAACAAATCGATGTTATGCTTATCTCAGAAACTCACTTGACGTCCCGAAGCTATTTTCGAATTAGTGGATATAATTTCTACGACACCAAAGATCCTCAAGGTAGAGCTTGTGGTGGCTCTGGAATCCTAATAAAAAATCGAATAAAACACTACCTGTTAAATGAATTTTGTGAAGATTACCTTCAAGCAACGAACATCTGCATTGAAAATTTTTATCAAAAGCTTGTGATACCATCTGTTTACTCTCCTCCCAGGTTTTCAATTTCAGAGAGTCAATATACCGCATTTTATACAACACTGGGGTCCCGTTTTCTAGCAGCTGGCGACTACAATGCTAAACACACATTTTGGGGCTCACGTTTAATCAGTCCCAAGGGTCGTGTTTTGTTTGACACAATTTCAAAAATGGGCTTTAATGTAGTTTCAAGTGGTCAGCCAACATATTGGCCAACGGATCGACAAAAAATTCCTGATATTATCGACTTTGGAGTTATGAAAGGTGTGCCCAGCGAAATGATTGAAGTTGAAGCATCATTGGATTTATCTTCAGATCACTCGCCTACTATTATCACTATTTACTCACACACAACTGCAACATCAACATGTGATTTACCGGTGACATCTGCACGTTATAACTGGCTGAAATACAAAAAATATTTGAGTGCTCATTGCACGGAAAATATGCTGTTGAGAACACCTACTGACATAGAAAATTCTATTAGGTTGTTTGAAGCACATGTTAATCAAGCTGCTCTTAATGCTTCTTCAAATCAACCAAATCAACAAGTAAGATTCAACAACATTTCTTCTGTAGATATAGAAAGGCTATTGACTGAAAAACGGAGAGCGCGACGAGAATGGCAACGTTACAGATCCCCCCAGCTAAAGTTAAGGCTAAAGGAATGCACCAAACAGCTCAGAAAAGTTTTACAAACACAAAAAACAGCTTCGCTGCAAAAATTTCTTCAAGAACTCGATGCAACACCACAAACAGATTCTTCGCTATGGCGTGCAGCCAGAGGACTTAAAAGGCCAGTGATTTGCAAACATCCGTTACGAGATTCGAATGGTGACTGGGCAAGAACTGATGCTGAAAAAGGTGCTCTTTTTGTTAAGCACTTAGAAAATGTATTTACACCGAATATTTCTACTGATATTGTTGAACTGCCACCAGTCATCTCTTTACCAGAAATACCGTTAAGATTTAACATTGTGGAGATTGAAAAGGCCATCACTAGTCTTAACACCAAAAAAGCCCCAGGTGTCGACAAAATAAGCAACAAAATGCTTCAACAACTGCCTTATATTGCAAAAAGAATTATACTATTCATTTTAAATAGTATTCTACGGCTGCAATACTATCCTGCAGAATGGAAGGTTTCGATGATTATTATGATACCAAAGCCCGCCAAGGATCATACGAAGGTTGAATCCTATCGGCCTATTAGTTTATTGCCCAACATTTCAAAACTATTTGAAAAGCTGTATATGAGCAAGCTGATGCCTATAGTGACTAGAAGTGGATGCATTCCAGATCATCAATTCGGTTTTCGCAGACAACATAGCACAATTGAACAAACTCACAGACTTGTGAATGTTATCAGAGACACTTTCGAAAAGAAGAAATATTGCTCTGCGCTCTTTATAGATGTTTCTCAAGCTTTCGATAAAGTATGGCACGAAGGTCTTATACATAAATTAACGCAAAATCTACCCGCAAACATTGTTAGGCTTTTAATAAGCTACCTAAGTGAACGAAAATTTGTAGTTAGGGAAGGCAATTTCTTAAGCCCACCGCAGTCGATCGAAGCCGGAGTTCCCCAAGGGAGTATCTTCGGTCCATTACTTTATTTAATATATGCCTCTGACTTACCGTTAAGCAGTAACATTCATACATCAACATTTGCCGATGATACAGCTTTTCTAAGCGTTCACGAAAATCCTGTGGAAGCTTCCCGCAATTTACAAGGGTATATATCCAAATTGCAAAATTGGCTCAAACAATGGCGTATTAAAGTTAACGAGCAGAAATGTGTGCACGTAACTTTTACGTTGCGCAAGGAAACATGCCCGCCTATAAAAATTAACACCGAGACCATACCGCAACACACTGTTGTCAAATATCTAGGCGTTCATCTTGATCGTCGTTTAACATGGAAATCGCATATAGACGCAAAGTTAATACAAATGAAATTAAAAGCAGCCCAAATGAATTGGCTTATTGGAAGAAATTCTATACTAAGGCTAGACTGTAAACTACTATTATACAACGCGATCCTGAAACCAATATGGTTCTATGGAATCCAGTTATGGGGCACTGCCTCAGCATCAAATATCGAAAAAATTCAAAGGCGACAAAATAAAATTCTACGTACAATTACAGCAGCTCCCTGGTATGTCAGAAATCATCGGATTCATAAAGATCTAGATGTTCCGTTGGTGAAGACAGTATTTTCAATAAACGCAAAAAAAATATATAAAAAAACTTGAGGTGCACCCAAATGTACTTGCGCGCAATATTTTAAATTATAGAGGCCACACCCGGCTGAAAAGGAGGGATACTCTTTTTCTCAGCCGTACACGAGAGATGTAAAACAACATAAATTAACCGTTGAAATTAAAAATTTTGTTTAGCATTGGCTAAACTTATATGTAATATTTTTTAGATTTAAGATTTGAAAAACTTATTGATAATTTAATTTAAAATTGAAGATTCAATAAATAATAAAATTTATCAAAAAAAAAAAAAAAAAATTTTACTCAAGCTCCTAAAAGTATGCATCTGTTTTATTGCTTACAGTTTTAAAAGTTTTGTTAATTACAAAAGAAAATTTCTTTCTTTCGCAATTGAAATTTATTTTTGGATCGAAAATTGATTTCTTTGACATGGCTGTTAGCTGTTATAGTATTTATGTAATGAATAATATGTTGGACTATTAAACGGGTTTCGATTCCTACCAAGACCCTGTGCTTCAGCATAAAACCCAAAAATCCATTTAGCAGTAAATAATATTTTCATTTTCAAAATTTTGATATGACTTTTAAAATATGAAACCATTTGAAAACCTTTGGAATTGTTTTGAAATTGTTTGAAATTTTCAGCAAAAAGCAATTTTAATGGCCTTGAATATTTTTAAAAAACACTAAAAATTGCAGAATGGGAAAACGATTCCCGTGTGTTTTCTTTTAGGATTTCTCAACTTCAAAAAACTTTTTAAGACTCTTATAGCATTTTCCAGTTTTCCATTACTGTGGCCCAGACATCAGGCTAAATACAAATAGAATACGAAAAATATACTTAAGTTTAAAAATCAAACCAAAAAAGGTTGTTTTAAGTAGAACAAAAATCAGGAGATTTGGCATTGTAAGATATAAGTCATTGGCAAGACTATAATGTTTAATATACAACATCAAATTAGTAGTTAGAAGTCTCGTATTCTATTTGAATTAGAAATCTGAATAAATGGGATATGTAATCATGTTCAACAGAGCTACCTAACAGGTAGTGAAAGTATTTACACATAAATACTGACGAGGCTTAGTGGCTTCTACTGGAAACAAAATTTGTATAACAGTCGTATAGTTGAAATCTAAAGTGATGTTAAATATTAATTATAAGATATTAAATTTTTTCTTTGTTGCTTGAAATATCTATCTAATATTTTCCTGAGGTTAATTTTAATTGTGAAATTTTTTGTATAAATTAAGCTGAAAATAACAAATTATATTGCTTGCAAAAAAATCATTGATCGAGTTAACCAGTTATTTGGATTTGATTTTAACTGCAACCCGGGCTTTTTTCTAGCTTTTCTTATAGTCGATTTCGACTTTTAATGAGAAATGTCAATAAATAATAATATATTAAGTAATTTGCTTATATTTCCTATTGGGTTGCATCTTATTAATTTTATGTTTCTTCTGTAGCATAACCAACAGCAGTAGCAGCCGCTGGAATTATGTTAAGGTAACGCCTTCTCTGTTGTTTGTGTCGTTGTTTTATTACTATCCGTCCATTTGCCATTTGTAGCATTTGATTTTTAATCTCACTACTTTTTTTTTGTTTTGCCATATTTTTCTTGTAAAATATTAATAAATCAAATTGTTTTGTACTTTCAACTACAAGATCAATGCCATAAAATTTAATTGAAACACACATTCTCGATCATTTGCATAGAATAGAATTTACGACAACACAATTATCACAAAACTAATTTTAAGGGAGTTTACACTGACACTAGAATAGTTCTCGCATAACACACGGATGGACGGACTTGTATATTAAGAGCTTTATTTTATGGTTATTATTGTGTTCTTTTTTTTAATATCGGTCAATAAAAAATTTGCAGTGAAACAAACGGGTGTGTCAGATTTAACAATAAATATTTATGTTAATTTTATGTGAAAAAATCTTAAAATGGTCAATAATATTTTGTTTTACTTTGCTGACACCTTTTTTTTTATTTCCATTAAAATATTTCCTACAAGAGATTTGTTACAGAATTTTTTTCTTTTTTACTGCAAAGTCACTGCAATACTGGCTCGTATTTACAGAAGTTGTTAACAGGACAATGATACCATGATACCAAGTTTTTAAAATTGCTCTAAACATCAGGTTAAAAATATTAGATTTATAAGATTTGGTATTTTTTATTCGATCTTATTATGTGTTTGAAATAATTATGCAGTTTTTTATTTTTAGGCTGTGTTTTAGTACAATTTTGAACTTAAACAAAATTTGTTTGTTGTTTTATTCTAATGGTGTTTTCTTTTCTACACACAAAATGGCATCTTATTGAAAGGTACAACCTTGTAATAATGCAGCTTGTTATTTCTCTAGAATTTATTATTATTATTATTATTTATTTATTGAGACTTCATTATTTCATATTACAAGGTTTGCTAACGTACATTTTATAAAAGAGATCTTAAAACTATAAAGTATTATAAAATTTTACATTTATTTGAGCATGTACTCAAGTATTTATGTTTAAAATTTTATTTATTTGTTGCGGGTTAGCAATATCTAGATATATATTTCGTGTTTAAAAAATTCCAAAGCTCATCTATTTATACAAAAACTCACAAACATATTTTTGTGAATTACAAAGGATAAAAATAGCCTTTAAAAAAATTTTTTTAAAAAAATTTTTTTAAAAATATGTTTGTGAGTTTTTGTATAAATAGATGAGCTTTGGAATTTTTTAAACATAAAGGGTAAAACATCTACTGATGAATTGGTATAGCTACCAACGAAATATATATCTAGATATTGCTAACCCGCAACAAATAAATAAAATTTTAAATATAAAGTATTATTTTAATTACATTATTTTTACTTGATTATGCATCTTGCTTATCAAAACTTAGGAAATAACATTAGCAAAAAAGCTAATTATTGTGATTGTTGTTATAAACAGCGCTTGCTCCCGACACTTGGCGTCATATATAGAGTTATATCTACATTGTATAAACTTAATACTAAATCTTACAGCTAAAATTTAAACTAAATTAAAAAAAAAAATACAGAAAAAGAAAAAGGAAAAGAAGGAAAAAAAAGTAATAAAAAAATGAATTATAAAAAATACTTAAATTTGTTTTTTACCCTCTATGAATGCCGGGAGTAATACATGAGTAAAAGTTTTGACCAGGATAACTATTGGTATTCTCCTTTAAAATTCCAATACTGGAAATATATTGTGTATTTGACCAACTAAACTCTTGCTCTCGAGATAAAATATCTTTAATAACACTGCCTTCAAACCAAGACAGTTTCTCGACAAATTTTTTTAATAAATCAATGGCGTAAAAAGATAAAGGGGACAAATTCGCCTTTTCGTATACAAAGTTATTTGAAAATCTTCTGTTTAAAGATTTAAAATTCTTTTCTATGCATTTCCGAACAATATGACGCTCGAAGATTTCCATTTTTTTCATAACTGTTTTGGAAACACTAAACCATATTGGAAATGCATACAGAAGAATCGGCCTTATGCTTACTTTGTACAAAAGTAATTTAGTCTTCACTGACAAAAATGTACTATTAAATAGACTCGAAAAAGCGCCTTTGACCCTATTGGCCTTTTCCAAGTTGTAAAATACATGATTATTAAATTTTAGAAGCTTATGAAAGTTGACTCCAAGGTATTTAATACTATCTTTAAATTCAATTGCATTACCATTTAATGTTAACTTCAAGTTTTTGCTTTCCGGAACAACCGTATATTTACACTTCCCGGAAGCATTTCGAAGACAAATTGCATTACTTTTGGCAGCGTTAATTTTTATCCCCCAATGAGAGTAAAATTCGTCAACACTCCTGAGGTGCGATGAAACATGTTGTAGTGCAACAAGAGGAGACTCATCATGAGCGTAAAGAAGGGAGTCGTCAGCAAAAAGTAAACCCTTTGAATTATTAAAAACATGAGGAAAATCATGCATAAAAATGTTATATAAATGAGGAGCCAGCACTGAACCTTGTGGAACACCACAAGTAATCTCACCCTGACATGATAACACATCTTCAATTTGTACGCAGAATCTCCTGCCATTGAAAAAGCTTTGAAAGAGTTTTATAACAGAAGGATCAAAACCTATTCTTATCATTTTGTATAAAATGCCATCATGATAAGCTTTATCAAAAGCTTTTTCAACGTCAAGAGATACAGCTACAGTACACCTTCCTTCTCTCAAATTTTTAATGACATCAGAATGAAGTTTTAAAAGAGCATGCAGAGTAGAGTTACCTTTTTTGAATCCAAATTGTTCCTGAGGAATATACAAACCATTTAAACCTATATCCATTTTTTCGCGGATAATTCTCTCAAATAACTTTCCAAGATTTGAGAGTAAAGAAATCGGCCTAAAGCTATTTATGTCGCATGTATCTCCCCGTTTAGGAATAGGAATGATTTTAGCAATTTTCCATTCCCGCGGAAAATAAGAATTATTTAAACAATTATTAAATAGTACCGTGAGGTACTCCAGAGCTTTCATTGGAAGTTTCTTTATTATAAAATTTGAAATGTTATCAAAACCACATGATTTCTTGTTATTAATAACCTTACAAATACCTGAGAGAAAATTCAAGTCTGTAAATTTCAAGTCTTCGAAGTTATTTAGTGATGTACTATCATCATTGAATGAAAAGGGATCTGGAGCTTGAAGAGTTACGTCTTTAATTGTCTCAGAATAATATCTATTAGACTCAAAACCATGAAAAACAGTTGTGAAATGGTTTTTGAAAACAGTTAATTTATCTTTCAGGTCTGTAATCTTAACACCGTCTACCGAAACATCTTTAACGAAAGCACGGTTTTTAGTCCCTGTTATTCGAAATATTTCCTTATAAGCCCATGGGCCGGGTCTAATTTTGTTTAGTCTGTCATTAAAGCGATGTGCTTGTTCTTGTTCAATTTGTTCCCTTATAATTATCTTAATTAAATCAATTTGTTTGGAAACTAGCAAATATTGGGGATGTCTTCTATTCAACGTCCTAGTAAATATTGTTTTTAATTCCTTCTGCCAGTTGTATTTAATTTTGAGCATCTTTTTCAATTTATCTGAAGCAACAAATTTTTTGTTTTTGCTTTCAATCCTTTTGGAATGAATTTCGGCTACAAAATTAACGGACGTATTAAATTCCTCCAGAAAATAATCAATTTCATTGTTGGACAAATTCCTATTCTTTGGAGGAAAATGATTCAGGAGGGTAGCAGCTACATCAGCCTTATAAGCATTCCAATTTGTATCCCTATAAGACACAAAATGGCTAGGAGTTTTTAAAATAAAACTATATGTTGAAAAATCTAAACGTAGTCCCAATGGAATGTGATCGGAGAATGTAGGAAGGGTAAATGTTCTGTAATTTGCATTATCAATGTCTAAAATGTGGTTACTAACTAAGAAGTGGTCTAAGTGCGATGAACCGCCTGGATAGGTGGGACTCAAGTCACAAATTCTTTTAACTGATATAGATTCATTTTGAAGCCACGATAAAAGGACTTCGCCATTGTAGTTATTTATTGTATCACCCCATGAAATGTGCTTCGCATTTAGATCACCACCTATAATCATACCATGGTAACTACTTGAACAACCTAAAATTGAAGAAAGTCCTGCACAAATATTTCGACGATTATAGTTAGATGGAAAATAAATGGAACCACAAAGAATTTTTTTAACTATACCATTCATTAAAAGTCTAATCTCCACAAACAAATGCGGAAATTGAAGACCAGGAATAATTACTTTTGAATAACAAATGGACTTCTTAATAGCCAAACCAATACCTAATGTGGTTTTGTCCCTTAGAACAGAATAACTATCAAGATATTTATTTGCACTCGCAGATAAATGTAGTTCTTGTAAAAAAGCAATATCAATTTTGTATTGATCCAATAACATGTTTAGTTCAACCCTCCTTGCCACGTGGACAAGAGAACCAACATTAAAAGTAACTAAATTAAGAAAATTACGGGCCATATACATTTTGAATATCTTTGATTAAGTTCAAGCATTCTTTTCGGGCTTGATCTTTCGTCATGGATTTATACGTTCCCAGAAAATTTTCAACCCTCTGCTCTAACGTTACAGTATTTGTATTGCATAACAACGCTGCTACCTTCATAAATTCTTGTATTAAAGCTGGTTTTTGTGGTTGCATTGGAACCCCATTAAACATACTAGCAAACGATTTATTCGCTACAATATTAGACTGATTAAATGCGCTTGCGACATTGCTTGCAGCCTGCTCTTTCCTATTTCTCACTTCCTGAAAAGATTTTTTTTAAAGGCAATATATTTCTTGTATATCGGACATCCCCTATAATTTGACGTATGACCATTCTCCTTGCAATTTACGCAAAATGGTGCTACACTATTATCTGAGGTAAGCGAGCAATCCCCAGGACCGTGCTTCTCGTTGCACTTCAAACAAGAAAATGGGCGGCTACAATTCTTTGAAAAATGACCCCATCGCTGACATCTCCAACACTGCGGTACCTTTGTACTAGCCTTTGGCCGTTCCCAAGACACCACCTGATTTAAAATAAACTTCAAGCCAAGTAACTCACCAATTTTGCGACTAGGTTTAAGTGATATTAAAAATAAGCCAGTACCAATGCCTTGTTTTTTTGAATATTCTGTTGTAAACTTCGAAACAGAATCAACAGTATCTGGAATAATCTTATCAATTTCAGACCTTATTTCATTAACGTCAGATTTAAAATATAGTCCTCTACATATAACACTTTGGCGTTTATACTCCTTAGGAGTGTAGCTATAGGAAGGAATTTCCTTATCTTTTAACAATTGCATCATTTCTGAATGCACAGATGAATCACTAAAGTACAACTTGGTTTTATACCGCGATTGATTCTTGATTTTAAATTCAACATTCTTAGAGTTTAATTGGTCAATTAAAGATTTTACATTTACATTTTCTAGAAATATGGGAGGGCAATACGAAACCCTGGTCGTTACATTGTTATGTGTAGGCTTTTTAATATTAGAGTTTATAGTTTCTAAGTTTATGCTTTTAACAGGCTCTTCAGCCTCTAAATTTAAACTTCCCAATATTGAATACTTATTGTTACGATTAACTTTTTCAGAAAACTTATCAAAGTTATATTGTGACAAATCTACACTTACATCACCTTGGTATTTTCTTTTCTTATATTTTTTAACTTGAAAGTCCTCAACTACTGAAGCAATTGATTCCATTTCTTCTTCAAAATTTGATTCTTCTGGTTGTGTGTCCAAACTTTTTTCACAATCGCCATTCATAATAACTGATGATGAATCTTCCACAAAAACTGCATCAAATAATTGCTTTCCAAGCTGCGGATTGTTGAGAGCATTTTTCTTCGGATTTTTTATATTCTTCCCTCTTAATTTAGAGTCAGATGCACTTTCTTTTGACGCAAAATTTGAGTTCTCTTTGATAGGTGATGCTTCCTTAATAATTTTTGATGTTTGTTTCTTCAAATTATTAGGAGGGCGACCTCCAGATTGATTAAGCAATGGATCTATTTCCATTGCAATAGAATTGTGCAAATTGGTAAAAAAAATTCAACAAATTGTAAAAAATTTTTGTTTGAATAAAAAATATTTTTTTTTGACAGCAAATTATAAAATTTGTTTTATTTTTTTTTTTTTTTGAATTAAAATTATTTGTTGCTTGTTTTAAAAACGTCCGATATGCTTCACGGTTGACAAGAAACTCATTTCTCTAGAACTGAATACAACTTATGAAAACGTGGAACGCCCTGTTTTCAACAGCTGACAGCTAAGTTTTACAGGGCACTATCAACACTGTCGATTTTTACGGGACAAAAAGTGCAATGCCTTCCACCCTTAGTGAGGGCTATTTTTCTAGAATCAAACACACTGCCCTTTTAGAGAGCAAAAAGTTTTTTAAAAACGAATACCAAAGTACATTTTCTGCATGGAGATGTACCATTTTTTTGTAGAAAAGAAAACACTATAAGTGTGTATTATTTTTTATAATCTTTTTAACACTTGCGTTCTTTTTCTTTAGGAAACGGAAAATAATTCATGTAATTCATGATCATATGATCATAATAATCGTAAGAAAAAACTAGTAGGGTACTTGGATAACGTGTCTTCGGATCATACCTACTAAAGTTTTATAAACATCGGTTGTTCAACCTATTCTTGAGATCCTTGCTTTTCTATTGATATTAAATGTATTGAATTAGTGCAAACGAAATTTTTGATATTCTGTCTGCAAGGCTTCGGATGGGATTTGTACGTTCTGTTGTCGTATACGAGTAGCAGTAGGCTTGGTGTTTTTTAAGTTGTCAACTTTAAAAAGTTGGCGATCGATGCTTAGCATTTAATTTTTTCTAGGCATAATTCGTGGTGAAGTTGACTCTGAGTTCCTGCAGCTGTACTTTGCGTGCTTTCCCTGATTATTAACCCTTTTACCTCAAAATAAGATGAAATATTTAATGTTTTTTTTTTTAACCAACACAGAACAACACCGAATTTGTTGCATAAGTTTTTGGTAACCTCTTATTCAAACGTTGCATAAAGTTCATGTTGTTTTAATTCACGAATTTAATTCATCCATTTTATAATTAAAGAGGATTTGTACATAAGCAAGGTTTTGGCCTGGAGCAGCGTAAAATTTTTTCCGATGTTTTTATGGTTTTCATAAAATTATTTATATATTCTAATGCCACATGAAAAGCAGTTGCATGACATGTAGTAACAAAGCTAAAGAATGTTTGGCATTACCTTTTCATGAGCAAAATTTACAAATACTTAATACCGCTGATATCTTGATTTTAATTGCTTTTTTTTCTACAATTTTTGTAGTTTTACTTAAACAACAAACCAAAAATAATGGAATTTCTAATCAAAGCAAGTTATCGCAACATTCGCCCCAAATTGTTTACTGCAAATACATTTTGCTAATGTACTGATACACTGACCACATTTACTTTATTTTTTCTCCTGTAAAAACACATCAACTTTTGAACTAAATAAAGGAGTTGAAAGTTGTTGTAGCTGTTGTTGTATCGTTACATTACTTAATTATATTGATTTGTGCAATCATGTTTAGCCTTAAGCGGCTGGCTTCATGCAATAATGTTACAGAGTACTCAAGAATTTTTTTTGTTTTCTTCATATACTTTTGTTAATCTACTTTTTTTTTTGGTAGCGCTAAAATCTTTATAATAAAATCAACAATACGGTATTTACAACTGCACCACACTAAAAATTGTTGCAACATTAAAAATTTTAAGGCTGTCAGAGTTCGACGACTATGTGTGTAGCAGATTAACAAGTTGCAAGTTAAAAATCAATTGAAATTTTAAATAGTTTCTTACAAACACATTTACACAATGAAATTGATTGGTTTTATTAAATTAAGAATCTAACAAAGAAATCAATAATAAACCAAACACACAAAAAAGCTGGTTCACATTATTCGTTTAATTGTTTTTGTGCCAGTTTAGTTTGCAAGTTTTCAATTCCGTCTCTTTGTTTGTCTGTCTGCATGACCAACCTGATTTAATGGCTGTCCGCCATGGAGTTTTAAATAGATATTTAGTAGCCTTCGTTTTTTTAGACGTAAATAATATTGGCTTGGCTTCGCCTGCTGCAGCCCACGCATTTTTATATAAAAAAAAATAGCTGTATTCGAATTTTAGTTGGTTACACAAGGCAACAAAGTAATAGTAATAGATCTTGTTGAGCAATATTTTTTAGTACATAAATATTTATTTGTCTTAGTAAATATAGAACTTCCATTAATTATACTTAATCAATTATTTTGCAACATAGCACTTGCTTTAAATTAACGGAACGGAACTTAAGATTAAGATAATTCTGTTCTCTTGTTTCTGGCAATTAGCGACTTATATCCATTATATGAAAGAGATAATAATTTATGTAAATATATTGAATTAAAACGATCATGTAGATCAAAGTATTAAATCTTATTAAATTAACAGATTAGAAAAGCTTAAAAAAATTAAAAATTCTATCTATTGCCCAGTGTTTTTCGTTTTGATTGAAAACCGTTTAATCAATATTTCCAGAAGGTTTCAATGTATAAAACAAAATCAATAAAACAATTATATGCAGAGCAAATAAAATAAATCACATCAAGTGTAGGTTTTTCTACGATCAATGATTTAATGTCAAAACATGAGTGAGATAAAAAAGACCACCCTTTATGATTTCAAAATGCTTGTCCGGTGTTAAACAATTTGTTGCCAATTGATTGTGATCGCTGACGTTTTGATGAAATAATAATCCGCATTAGTTGTTTCCAACTTACAAATATTATATAGAAATTATTAAAATTTACTTGAAAAGTATACAGGTGCTTGCTGCTTTATTTAATATGTATTGTTTGCGGGAGTTGGAGGACGGTCAAAAAAGTTTAAATTAATAATTTCTTTATGATCAGTTTTACCATACATTTTCTAATGAAATAAAATTATGCGAATTGAAATTAAATATAATAAATATGAAATATGCACCACGTATCGTAGAATATAGGAAATATTATTATTATTATTGAAAAATCACTGAAATAATTTGAAATTATTTAAAAATTCCGCTTCTTTATTGATAATGATTTGAATACAGTTTCAGTACAATTTTCAGTTGTGCAGTATCACCATCAAAATTTCCTATTAATATTTTTTTAACTTTTTTAAGTTTTGTTTTTGCATTTAACTCTTTATTTTATTTTTAATAATTCAACTCATGCAAATGTACCGTTAATTATTTGCGCAGTCGCGACACCTGCATACCGCATTACATTTGTTCAATGATGTTTGTCTCAATTTGGCTGAAACCACACCTCACACATCTTTTAAGTCATCCCCCGGGTGGTACGAAGTTGGCTGATGTGACCCTTGAGGTCACACTTGTGTGTCCTCGTGGCGACATGGGGTTGGTTGTAAACACGTATATTCACACGACGTTAAGGGTACTGTGGGCTTAAGCCGTAAGGCAGGTTCCCACATTAATATTTGACACATCTTTCAGTCATGACGTTTTTGCCTTAAAGACAAACGGCAGTCAGATGCGACATTGTTTTTTGTATTTTTTCGTTTTTATGAGTTGTCCTTATTGGCTTGGATTACATCAATAAAAAGCAAGCAATTATGTGCAACGATGTTCGCTTCAGTCTGTTTTCTTTTACTCTACATAGTCCCCACAGGTCTATGTTGTATCAAACCGCATGTATTTTCTGCAACCAATGTTTCAAAAAACTAATGTTCTATTGGCGTTTTAGTTCAGCTTTGTGTTTAATGCAAAAAGTACGAAGAAGTGATCAACACGTCTCAAAGTAAGCAAAATTTTATACAGACTAACTACTACCAGCTATAAAGTATTTTATAAAATATTAATCCCTTGTATTCATTGGATAAACACTTCAGTAGCTTGTTTTATATGTTGTTTTACAATCGAAATTTTCGCCACTGGGTGTAACTATTTTGAGACTTTTTTTGCCGTTTGGATAATTTATCTTTAAACGTAAAAAAAATTATTGACATCTAGAATATGAACGGTTGTATCGTTCTGTAGCATAAAAATTTATTAACACAAAAGATTTCCACACTCCAGAGCATATAAAATTGTTATATATTATTAAATTGGACAATCGATCCAGAGAATTACTAGAGATAAACTTTCTATCGAATTTGATTTGAAGCGAATACATTAGCAGCCTACTCATCTCCTACTAAAATACCGCAGGGAAGTCGACTTTCTCTTCTACTTCATATGCACACAAGTCGCACTTTCGTTTCAGACATTGGATAGTGACACCTATAAGTTTTAGGGATAATGGGTACAAAGGTAATGTCTGACAAAAGTCAACTAGCCTTTACCCCGGAGTGCTGTGCTTTCAAGGTGTGATAGTCACCAAAATGCAGAAACGTTTATTATACCTCAGGCTTTTCACATGCATTCACCGTAACTTTTTGTAAACAAGTTCTATTAATCATAATTGTTAATTGTAATTCTTTCAAGAGAATTGAAAAAAAAACTTTTGTAATAAATATTTCAACATTAATTTATTACCTCAAGAGGCCACGCTATCCACAACAAAATGTTTACTTGTATTTTGCTTACAATTCAATTTGTTATAAATTATTTTATATGTAATTAAAAATTGTATTAATTAATCAAATTCACTTTTAAATTTAACATATTTTACACATAATTCTTATGGTTGGTCTTTGCTTAGAAAAGATAACAATAAAAATTGTTTAGTTTGTATGTTGATATTCATGTAAATTCGTTATAGTTTTAATAATTAAACCGGGCTTTGACAGTGCCCTCAGCGATTTTGTACATTAAACTCTTCAACTCGTGTATTGTCAATTCTTATTAATCAAAATATAAAAAAAGTTTGGTATGCACAGCAATTAGCGATCGGCAAATCATTATACTTTTTATCAAAGAAATATTTGATAAAATTTATAAAATTTATTTGATAGAATTAGAAATTAATTATAGAAAAAAATCTTTAATAATTTTGGGCTTAACTATTCAATGGGTTTATGGCTTTGCTAGCATTGAAATATCTATTGATGAGGTGACATTAGCTGGAGAGCAATCCAGCTTTGCTCAAAATTTTTAAAACATTTTCATAAATATTAATAAAAATGAATTGAAAATTAATTCTCGTATTCTATTTCTGTTGAAAACTGGTTAAACAGTTGACATTCTTCTCAATTAGTATCCACTTAACGAAAATTGTTAAGATGGACAATTGAAAGCTGATGAGAGGTGTAGCGGCCTTGAAATCAGTACTGATACGTTCTGCTAAAAACTGATTGGATATAAATAATAATATTTTCCAACACAAAAAAACTCTTAGTAATTTTGAATTTTCATTAATTCAATAAAACTGAACTTGAGCCTGATAATATATATAAATGTATATAAATATTTTACTTTAAAATTGTTGTATTTTTAAAAATATTTCCTTGGCAACTGATATTCACTTCAATTCGTCTGTAGGGTTTATCTTTTTTTAGTATTTCAGTTTTTATAATCAAACAAACATTTCAATTAAAATTGTTATTAAATTACAGTGTTGTGGAAACTATAACAAAATCTAAACAGTGTAATAACAATAATTGCTAACTACTGCAAACATCAACGAGGCGTTAGATGATCACCTTGATCATATTATAAAACAAAAAATGCAAAAGAAAAAAAAAAAAATACTATGATTTGTTTATATAGTTAAGAAAGTTGTTCTCAAACATCAACATGATCATTAGTTAATGAGTTTTCAGTCCAAATTATATTGATTTTAAATTAGAATAATTTATATAAAGTGTCAGTTTTATTTTGTGACATTTATTAAGTAGTCGATTTAGTTGTTACAACTGTTAACAACTAATTACTTTTTGTGATACTAAGTATGGACTTGATTTATCTTTAAATATTAAAAGAGTCCAAGAGATTTTAATCTCTGTGGCAAGTCCTCTAAAAATGTAAACAGTTAAAAGTGTTAAATAAAAACCCAATTGACCAAATCGCCTTGGACAACATTTGTATTCACCGCTACAAGTATTTGTATAATTTGGCTGTTGCCGACTAGATCAATAATTTCCATCCGATAAGAGCAAGAAAATACAGGAGATTCTCTGTTCATGCAGCTTCAGAAAGTTAATGAGTCTACTTAACAAGTGAGGCGCTCCAACACTGTTCTAAAAAATTAACAAAACGTACAACAGCAGAGTTGTAAACGAATTAAGCCTTCTACATTTTCACCATACATCTTGTCTGTCTCATCCCTTTTCCTAAGTTCTGGCACAATGCATTGTATATGTAGGGGTTATCTCCTAAGAGAAGGTCCTACCAAAAAACTCAAATCAATTTCTTGAGAACATGATGAACGACAGTGTCGATCCATTTTATCTTCAATCCAAGTTTATCTAGAACAATATGAGCGGAACCGTCTTGTGTTCGTTTTGTCCTCATTAAAGTTGTTTAAGAGAAAATTAATGACACCTAATTTTTGTTTTGGACAGTGAGAACGACAATGTCTTACAATGTGTCTTTAATTTTACTTTGTTGAAGAACGCGTGGGAGAAAGTCTTTTACATTTTGTACATAATCACGCTGCATTGAAGGCAAGATGTCATGTCATAGAATTGATCTTCAAATAACTTCATTGAGGACAATATGAACAATAATATTCTGTATTGTATATCAATATCGATCAAACGTTTTTTTAAATCAAGATGAATGCAATTACATTTCGTTTTTCATCCAACTCTGTTTGGGACAGAGAGAAGGACAATGTCTTAAAATGTGTCTTTAATTAAATTTGTTGAAGACGAGATAACCACAAATCTTTTACATTTTCTATTTAATCACACTTAGTTAAGACAAGATGATCGTAATGTCATGCAAATTGTGTTCAATAAACTTTTTTAGATACCATATATTGTCTTCCATGAAAATTTTTAAAAGACTAAATGAATGCTAATTAATGCCTTACATTTAATATTTAATGAAATAAGGGAATATATTGAGGTACACTCAACCAAATACTTGGGTGAAAAATAAGGAATAATTCGTTGAATCAAGTAACAGGTTCTTTGATTCAACGTATGGCCATTCATTGGCTTGTTGAATTCAACGTACCAGTTCGTTGAAGTTAAGACACTATACGTAAGAAGAGAACAAGAGAGAGTAAGAATAAGAATTTATTTCTTAATCCAATGTGGTAATACAACAAAATCAATTGTTCAATTCACAAGCTCAGTCGTCGTCTGTCTTATGGTTTAAAAAAAGACGATATTTGGTTATGTGCTTGTGAACAGACAAATTTGTTGTATCGTTATTTTGTCGTATTTTAAATGTCAGTTTAATATCAAAAAATTTAAATGTCAGTTTTATATCAAGGTGTGAAACCAGGTGTGGGAATTATAATTTGACGCTAAATATAATAACTTTTTTAGCGACAAGCAATTTTGATTAAATTAGTTTGAAAATTAAGTTGAAATGAATCATGTATATATATATCATTAAGAAGAATGTATTTTCTGGTGTTACTTATCACATATATAAAATATTTTTACAAATTAATTTAACAAATAGAATATTCCCAGACCCGGACTCAATATAACAATTGAAAAACATATAAAATTCAATCGTATAATTATAACACAATTTTGTATGAAAATTACCAACAACAAAAATACAATATTGTATAATTATACGATTAGACAACAGATATGACGTTAATACGAGCTTGTGAATTGAACAAATGTATATTATATTTGAACTCAAGCTAAGTCAATTAGTTACTCATCAGTCAACATCAATAATTTAAATTACATGAAAACAAAGTAGTTAGTAAAGCGTTAAATTTGATTATTAAAAATATTAAATAAATTCTCTTCTATAGATTAAATAATCGCTGATGACAATGTAAATGACATTGGGAGTCATGTAATTGATAATGTCTCTCACTGAGTCGTGCACGATTTTCGGGATAGTTCGCTGTCCATCCCGTCATTGGTGATGTCTTAAGTCGCGGGCTTTCTTCAAACTTCGGCCGTGGAAACTTTGTATATTTAATTTTGACTGACCTGTGACTGCTCCATTCATTAAATTTGTTTTAAATATAAGATCGTATGTATATAAACGTACAAGAAATAAAATTGTTAAATTTTGATTTCATTAGTAATCCCTCTCGTATAATAAGTTAACAAATAAATGGGCGTTAAAGCAAAAATATTTTATTATTATTTTTTTTTTTTTTTTGTAATAGAATGCTGCAAAGATAACGATTTCTGTATATTTGTTTGCTTTACTTTTCGTATTGTTTGAGTATAAATAATTTCATACAATGCAAAGATCATATACTCGTAAATGAAAATTAATCATTTACACTTGATCCCAAATGAACGGCTTGATAAATATCTGATGATCTTTATTTCAAAGAATTTGAAGTTTTTAGAAGTTCTTGTATTGGCTGCATCTGTTGTTTATAATTCTGTGTAAATTAGGTAGTAATATCTGACAAGCAAATTGAGTATATGACTTCTGCCTTAAATTTCGGCAAACATTTTCTAAATTGTTTAAATTTAGTTGTGATCGGTTCAGTGTTCAGACTTTTACCTCAGACAATTTTTTTTTTTTTAATTAGGACCAGCACTCAGGAGATTATCTTTACGTATGCAGTGCACAGTGCCGGAACTCAGGGAGAGGGATAGGGTAGAGAAGATAGATGTTGAAAATTTAAAAGACTTAACTCTTTCACAACTCTGCTTTGCGCTAATTTTTAAGGCAGTGTTGCGGCGCCTTCGGTGTGAATGGGACGCATTAACTTTGTTAAGCTGTATTAGCAGGCATTTTATTAATTGTTTTACTTCGGCGAAGCTTCTGCTAACCGAAGCTAATACCGACAACAAAATTATGGGGCCACAAATACTTTCATGTGCTGCTTTTTATAGCTTTTAATCAATTTATGTATTGCAACAATAGTCTGTTGTTTAAAAAATGTCAGGATTTGGGTCGGAATTAACCAGAAAACTGGTGTTTTAACTTTCTTGAAATATTTTAATTCCGAAAATATCGCCATTTATCGTCTTATACAATTTGATCAGTGTGGTCGTAGTCAAAACCACAAGCTCTACTTTGCTTTGTCTTTCAAGTGAATATATTCTTTTCAGCCGTATTACAAGTTAATGGTGTCTTTAATAATTTGGGTGGGTATGTTATTGTTTTTGGGATCACTTACACAAGGGATTTAATTCCGTAAGAAATCAAACCACAACAATAAATATTGCGCTAAAACCAGAAATAATCCATTAAATTTATTATTATTGCATTTTTTGTTTTTAATATTTCTATGAAATAAAATATCAAATATCTAAATTGGTCATTTTACGAAAAATAAGGCAAACCGTATTATTTCTAATAAAATTTAAGACAAAAATGAACTTAATTTTTTTAATCTAGAAATGGAATGCAAAATACTACAAATTAAAGAATTGAATTTTTTCTTTACATTAAACTCTAAGAAATTTATCTTAAAAGTTGTTAAAATTATATGTTTTAAGGAAAAACAACGGTAACTTAAGCTTTAATTTTATTATTAAGCCAACTGCGCCGTCCTCAAAGTAAAAAAAAACTGTATTTTCGTTTAAATTTCAATCCACAAGTGTCACGTTAAAGTGTTTCTTGAAAAAAAGCACACCATTGTCATTTAACAAAAAATCATATTAAAATTTAAAACAGCATGAACTGAAAAAAAAAACAAAAAAACATTTGGTAACTTGTTCAAAAGTCATGTAAAATCGTTGCTGATTGAGGCGTTGTACACTGCTGAACTACTTAATGGTGGCGGTGGAAAACAGATCACCATTTTTTTTTTTTTGTTTTTGTTATTTCAAATGAGAAAAAAAGAACATAAATAAATATTTATTGTAGCAGTTGCAATTATATTATTATTGCAACACATTTTTTTTCTCTATCCTAAATAATGACCACTTTTAACAACAATAAAAATTAAAAATGGTATAAAAATTTTCAACGCCCTCAACTTTATTGTAAAGCTCATAGTAATCATTATTTGAAAATTGTTTTAGTTCAAGAAAAAGTCATCTAAAATACAAGAACAAGTAAATTTTTTTAAAGATCAAAATTTTTTTTTTTCTTTTTTTTAGAGATTAAAGACCTTAATGGAAGTAATTATTTAAAAGCTAGTGGGCTTTTGCAGTCATCAGAGATTTTAAGAGGAAATCAATGTTATCAATGTATCATAATAATATACATCCTGTATAAATTTGACAGGTACTTAAAAAAATGGCCCCAAACCAACAATTAAAAATGGCCTCAAGGTTTTATGTTTATTGCGCATAGTTTGGTGCTACTTTTTCTATTTTTTGGACCCAAAACTGAGCCATTAAAAATGGTAGTAAACCAAAAATTAGTGTTGGCACCGCATACTAAGATCTTCCTTAGTAGCCGCCCTTCGGCTTCGCTTCAGAATTTTCTCCACCATAGTATTTCCCGACACAGTGATGCTTATCAAATACTCTCTGCATTGCCGTTTATTCACCATAAAATCGACCAGCATATAAAAATGTTTGAAATTTATTTTACTCTTTTTTTCTTTTGGGACTTAGTTTATTTCGACAATTGTGCTGTGCAATCACTTGCTCCCTGATCGTTCTTTTAACAGAGGCAGCCGTTTGCTAAAGGCTTTTTGCATAGCCAGCCTTCTGCCGTGCCCAAAATTTCTATTCTCCATGGAATTTCGAGCAACGTCGCTGTTTACTGATAATTTTCTTAAAATGTCCTTTTTCATGAAAAAAGTTTTTTGGGATATATTTTCTTTTTCTATTTTTCTGCCGTTTTTTCATTTAATTTTTTTTCAAATGCAAATTGCCCCCAGAATATTCAAAACTAAAAAAATAAAAAATTACACCAAAATAGGAAATATTTGTTTTTATTGCCTTCTATGTAAAAAGTTTGTGGAAAATTTTTAGTTCGGGACATTTTTCCCCAAGTAAGAAAATCTCAAAAAACAAAAAAAAATTTTTTGGTTCCATTTTTCTTACATTGGGGCCTTTTTTAATTGTTGGTTTTTTGCAATTTTTAATTTTGAGTTGGGGCAATTTATATTTTCTAGTTTGGGGAAATTTTTCACTTGAGGAAAAATTGTCAAAAACTGAAATATATTTTTGGGACCATATTTTAATTTTTCAATTCGGGGGCCATATTTATAATTTTGAAAACATTTTACATGCAGCATATAAATTAAAAAAAAAAAAAATTTCCTCAATTTATTCTTTACAGTGCATAACAAAACAAAAAAATAAAACATGCAAATATATGTGATGCCCGCCTGCATTGCAGCACGTACACTACTTTACAAATGCAGGCAGACACAAAAAGCAAATACAAAAACTATTAAAATAACTTTAAAAAAGTTTTCATAGCGCACGCGCTCATGGCTTTATATGACCATATGCTTTTCTAATCGCTGCTTTATTTTTTTAACATACTATTTGGTTTATTATTTCTATAAAGTAAAAAAAATGCATTTAAAAATAAACTCTTAAAGTAGAAATCTTGTCAATGTTTAATAATGCAAAATAACAATTGCATTGATGAATGTATGTACGTATGTGCATACTTACAGCTTACCACACCCTACAATTATCTAAAAGCACCTTAAATGAAAACAGCTCTCCTATTCATATATTTTGAATTTTATATTTATTGATTTACTAAAATCTTTAGCCAATCTCAATTTTTTTTGTAGTTTCTTTTTCATATTCGAAACCTTCCTTCCTACAGTCATCATGCATGCAACGTGTCCAAGCTAATAAAAACAACAATATGAGTAAATTTAGCTTGTTGCTGTTCTTTGCCATGTGTTGTTCTTGGCATTCATTGTCTATCTCTCCATGCAGAGCATTTATGACAATTGACCTACGTTGCTCATTCATATTGTTCTTATGTTGTTGTGTTTTCTATCATTTTTCTTGTTGCTGTCAAAGTTGTAGTTGTAGTTCTTATTGTTCTATTATTTAATATCTTTGTTTTTGTTTCTCGTGCAATTTGTTGTGTTAATTGTGCCACAAATGTTTATATTAAAATTATATCTAATAGACTTTAATATTTGTTATAATTATTTGGCGCTACATCACGTTTAGTGATCATATTCACAATAGCATTCAGTTTGTTACAAATTATATTAGAACGTTTTTTTTTTTTTAATTTCCAACTTCGAATTCTTTTCTATCTGTAACAAAAACTACATTTTTTTAACTCCACAGAAGACATTCATTTGTAGGTTTTACAGACCACCGGTGAAACCAGTGTATGGTTATTGGTCGGGCTTCAAAAGATAAACTCTAAATAAAAAGAAGACGAATTTTCGAGCTTGAGGCCACTTTTAATGTGATGTTTTTTTATTTATTTATTTGCGATATTTCGATATCCATCGGATATCATCATCAGGCAAGCTACAAAATTTATAAATAAGAACAGGAAAAAAGATATACCCAATGTAATTGCTAGACGATATAAACAAATAATAAACTTACATGCAGTAACAATGTACATACATATATATGTATAAAAACATATGTCAAACGACTTAAAAATTGAGTTTTATACTGTTTACATTTTTTTACTTATTATATGCCTATAGCTATTAGCGCAATTTTCTATGTCTGTTTTGTAATTGATTCTTTTCTCGTTGTTAGTGTTAATTATGTGAAGCATTTTCAATGTATACCGTTTGTGATATTTATTTTCTCTCTGCAGTATTTTTACATGCTCCAAATCTGGTTTGTGTGTTTCTTTTGCACAGTGGGCCACTAATGCAGTTTTTGTTGTCAAATTTTTGTTAATGTTTTTTATGTCCGATCTGTGTCCGGCTATTCTTGTTTTTAGCTTGTTACCAGTTGTACCAACATATACTTTGTCACAACTCTCATTTTCATTTCCTTTGCAATTTATTTTATATATAACGTTAGCGTTTTCCATATTGTCCAATTTAGATTTTGTTTTAGAAAATAATTGTTTTAATGTGTTTTGTGATGTGTGTGCAATTTTTATTTTTGCAGTGTTGTATATACCTGCGTTTTTTATTCTTTCCGTGATTTTTGGAACATATGTCAAGGACTTGTATATACTCGTCGTATTGTCTGGTAATGTTTTCTTTTTATGCTTATAATTAGTTAATAATTTGTTAACTAAATTTGTAGGAAAATTGAAACGAAACACACAAACCAGATTTGGAGCATGTAAAAATACTGCAGAGAGAAAATAAATATCACAAACGGTATACATTGAAAATGCTTCACATAATTAACACTAACAACGAGAAAAGAATCAATTACAAAACAGACATAGAAAATTGCGCTAATAGCTATAGGCATATAATAAGTAAAAAAATGTAAACAGTATAAAACTCAATTTTTAAGTCGTTTGACATATGTTTTTATACATATATATGTATGTACATTGTTACTGCATGTAAGTTTATTATTTGTTTATATCGTCTAGCAATTACATTGGGTATATCTTTTTTCCTGTTCTTATTTATAAATTTTGTAGCTTGCCTGATGATGATATCCGATGGATATCGAAATATCGCAAATAAATAAATAAAAAAACATCACATTAAAAGTGGCCTCAAGCTCGAAAATTCGTCTTCTTTTTATTTAACATAAGTTACTAAAGGCTGAACAAAACTATATTATATGATAAACTCTAAAGATTAACATGCAATGGACTTTTATGTAGGGAAGAGATCGCAGGTGCTTATTCACTTTCTACCAGAATACCATAGGTCACCCTACTCCCTTTTCTATCTTATATACACCCGTTGAGTTGTAGGTTGCTTAACCTCTATTGGTATATTGATATCAACATGTTTTACTTAAACATATTTCTTTGCATATACTTTGAAGATAACATTTGCACAAACTACAACTACTACAAGCACAAAATCTTTACATATCGCACTTGTTGCTCAAAAGCGCAACAACTCAAAATTTTTACATTTTGCAGAAAACCAAACCATAGTGGTCATATCTACCCACTGTAAAAAATTTACACCATTTTCTCCACTCTTTCACCAAAAAAATACAGTTGGATCTCTCTTTGTGATACAAGAGTAGTATCATAAAAAAAGTTTTTGGCCTCTACTGAAAATTCATGAATTTTGAGTTGTTATGCTTTTGAGGAACAAGTGCGTTATGTATAAGGCTAAGGATCATCTAAATTCAGGACCTATTATAGGCCTACTGAGATATTTTGTTGATTCAATTGCCTTTCTTATTCTAACTGCTAAAGAAGGCCTTTTAGAAGAAAAGGAAGAATAGAAAAACTAACACATTTTGTTTGGTTTTTATGCGACAGCAAAAGAATTCGAGTGAGAGAAAATAAGAGTTTCCAAATACACAACGAATAAATAATCGAAACGTAAAATATTTTAAATAACTTTTGGGCGTCGCAGACAAGAGATGTTTTGCCAAATATATGCAGGAAAAAATTATTAATTTTGTATGTTTTTCTAAAAGATTTATTTTAAACTAAATTTTATTTTCATCAGTATTTTCTGATATTCTTAACCTTCAATAATATTTTTCTGCTACGGCCTTTTAACAGTAATTTTCTGAAACGTCCTTTAAGAGCCATTCATTTAAAGTCCTTTCAGAATAACTGACCAAAGAAACTATAGGGAAAGTGTTACCCCGTAATGACAGCGTGTGTAAAAAGAAATGAGTATGGAATTAAGCAAGCAGGCATTCTACATCTAAAAGAAAGAGTATAGCGGACTTCTAGAAGGCATCCGTACTTCTTCCTTTTTTCCGCTAGGAAGTTATTTCTAATCGCATAATTGTTGATGGTGGTTTCCAAATAAATATCTTCTTAGCAACATGTCTATATGTATTATAAAAACACTATACATAGACACGATCTTCACCACTTACAACAACTTATGATTTTATCAATACTGTTATCACAAATTTAATTTATTTGTATGACGATAATAAAGCTATGTACAGACGATTGGCAGATCTTACAATATTGTCAGAAAAATTTTCAGAAAATGTCTGACACCCTTCTGAACTTACAATTTTTGTCTTACAACGTTGCCAGAAAAGGCATTGTCAGTTCATTGTAAGACAATAATATTGTCAGACATCTGACAATCGTGTGAACACTCTACTTTGCCATTGTCAGATAATTTTCAGACTTTGTAAACTCTTTTTTTATTGGCAGATGTGTTTAAATAATGCATTAATTTTTCTATTGGTAACGCTGTCCATAAATACTATAAGCTTTGACAGTTCTGGCAAAGTTTAACAAAGCATCTGGCAATTTTTGCCACACAAAAATCTGACAACCGCGTGAACTGAAAATTTTTGTTGGCAGATAAATTCTAAGGTTTTCTTACAATCGTCTGAACTGACAATTTACCTTTTGGTAACAACTTTTCATTGTCAGTACGTTGTCAGCATATTGCCATATCTTACAATATTGTAAGATCGTCTGTACATAGCTTAAGTTTCGTTATTTTTTAACGATTTCGTAGTGATATTTTGATATTCGTTTATGCTTAATTCATGATATATATTTTTCTTAAACTCCTTAGCCGTAATCACGGCTCTAATTAGGAGCACGAAAAACGTTAATTATAGATAAATAAAAAATATTAAACCGAATAATTATATGTATATCTTTTAATTAATCCACCTTTTTTTAGACACATAACAGAAATTATTTCATTGTAAAAAGTTTTAAAGAATTCTAAAAATATGTATAAAAATTTTTAATTAAATTTTTTCTTTTTACTTCAATTCTTGTGATTTAAAGGAAGTTGAAATAAAAAAATAGTATTTATTAAACAATAATAATTAGATTTAATTAGTTTGTAATTTTTCTAATACGTAGTAAATTATAAATAATTTTAGTTCCTACAATCGAAGTAATTTGTTACAACTCAATGTTGCCGCGATCTTGTCATTCATCTACTCTTGTATGCGTTTTGCGGAAACTTTTCGCGTTTTAGAAAATTCTTCAAAGTGATTTAAAGTAGAAACTCTTATAGTTGCTGATCTGATTTAAGTGTGAATATGATGTGTTAAATGAATAATGTTTAATAAATTGCCACAACAAAATTTAATCCAGTTTTCCATGCACACTGAAACACACATAGACACACATCTGTCGTACATCATCAATACAAAAACTATTAATATCAAGTTATTGTCAATAGATTAAATTCAAAATAAAAAACTACACTTCATAAATCAAATCAAACAGTAAGATTTTCAACCATGATAATGTCACAATATTAATGACATGACAATCGATTAATATTACAATTCACTATTAATTTTTTTGATTATTCGCCGATAAAGTTGTTATCCGAGGTGCAAATTATTTTAACAAAAACAAAATTAATGCAAAAATAAAATCAGGCAGAATAGCTTTTATTAATTTGAAAATTATATCAAAAATGCTAATTAGCATTTCAATTGATGTCTTATTTAAATGTACAAAATTAAATGAAGAGATAAAAGATTTTAATATTGAAAGCACACATCGAACAAAATTGTTGCTGCTGAAAGCTCAACACAAATTAAAAAAACTGATCAGTAAGTTTTTTTTTTTTTTTTAAATATTGATGTGTAACGAAGGAATCGACTAAAAAAATATAAAAACACAACAAACTGACACTTGATAGCAAATTAATATCCAATTGAAAGTAAAAAAAAAATATAAAAAACTGAATAAATAAAGTTCAGCTTCGAGTCTAATGTGACAAATTAAATATTGAAATTCATAACACGGACTAGAAACAAACAAATGAATAGACAGACTACAGGACGGACAAATGAAAAATTCAATCCAACAAAACAAACAAGACAACAATTTACATAAGAAATAAATGAAAATATATACATACATACATACATACATACATAATTACTTCCACTTACATTTTAATTCGATTTTATTTCTTATAAAAATTCATTTATTACTTATTTATTCGCAAGAGGCTTTAAACTTAAAAACAGAGTGAAAAATACATTCAACAATTCAAATAATAACTTTTTCAATGCACCATAATTAATAACAGTTAATTAAAAATAAAATTAATATTTTAACAAATTATGTATTTACACGCCATCTGAAATGAAAGGCCAAAAATCTTGTTCTTCAACAGTAGAGGTATTCGTGTTATGGGAACAACCTTTATGTTGTGCCTTTATAATAATACATACATAAGCGACAGGGAAAGCCTGCTATCGCAAAACTGTTGATAAAATATTCCGGCTAGCAGCGACTCTGACAACAGGAGCGCTCAGATCGACCCCAATGAAATTACTGTTTTCCAAAATGGCTTCTTGTGGATGATCTGGTCAATATGCCCATGAACGAGAATCAAACTATGTCATTCTAAGGTTCTCAGGAAGATTCAAGCTCTCGTTGAGCCAAGGCAGCTCTATATCTGCTTAATCGTTATCCCTTTGCCCCCAATATTTCTTCTTCTTTACAATTACAGGCCTTTTTATGCACACTAAAGAAATATCCAATCAATAGTACAATATAATGTGCGAAAGTATTAACTATGAATACGTAACAAATTTTGACTTGATGGAATTGGCAGACAAACAAACCTTTTAATAAGTTGATTACCAACTATTTTTACCTAAGTTATTTATAAAAACAGCATACTTGTATGTATGCTTAGCTAATAATTTAGTTTTAAGCTTTTATAAAAATTTGCAACTTCTAACCAAATGCAAATACCTTTTAAAGTTGCGAAATAACACTTCAAAAACTGCCCAAAGGAGTGGGGCGGTGCCTTAAATGTGCAAAATATAGAATAAAACAAATAAAAACACGTACATTTAAATTTATTTTAAATCAATTCTATCATGGATGAATGGATGAATGGATGGATTGCTAAATGAATGAGTGGCAGGTGTGGTGAAAGGTTATGCCAATATTGTAATTGGAAAATTATAAATTTTACGAATATGTTTAAAACAACTATAGTGTTTATTAGGGTGGACCAAAAGATTACTAATGAACAAAATGGCATTGAAATAGAGACACATTAAAATATGATTACGGCTGACTTCCAAAACGTTCGTATACAAAGTTTGTATACAGTATTGCTACTGTATTTAAATCACATACATATGCAAAGTTCCAAAACAATGCAACAACTATAAAACCGATGCCTTGTTTGCTTTCTTGCATCGTTAAAAATACTTGGCGGCGGCGTTTTGAAATGGTGTACATTGTATAATTATTGTACTGCGGCGTTATGAAATGTGATGCTTTGTTCAAACACAAAGCAATTGACGTTTTGGAAGTCAGCCTACATTTGCTTGGTGTATCACTGCGTATACGTTATAAAAAATTTCATAATTGTAGATAAGTAACGTATACAGCTCGCGTACATTGTTTACCATCTTATGTATAAAAACAAGTTTTACTACAAAATTTTTTATTTATTTCAACGAAACTATTTGATTAAATTAATAAAATAATGCAGCATTGCAAAAAGATTTCTTTAAATATTTCAATTATATTAATAGTGAATTATGTTTTTTAAAAATTTTATTTATTTGTTGCGGGTAAGAAATATCTAAATGCATTTCACTAGTTGCTATACCAACTCATCAGTAGATGTTTGCCATTTATGTTTGAAAAGTTCCAAAACTCATATACTCATACATAAACTCCCAAAAACGATTTGCGAATTACCACACACAAGCACAATTGCTATTCAAGAACTTTACAAACATCACAACAAATAATTTTCTTCAATAGTTGTCTAATTGAATAAAAAACTAATTTTTAGATATTGCTATCCCGGAACAAATAACTAAAATTTTTAATATCATAAATTCTTGAGTAGTTGCTCGAATAAATGTCAAATTGTTAATTATGTTAATGAAATCATTTCAATAATGTAATTAAGTTATTATTATTATATGTGTTTGAATAATGAAATAATTGCATTATACATATTAATTAAATTATTTCATGCTTTTATTAAAACTATTAAAGAACCGAATCAAGAAATTTTGAAACGTTTGTTTCTTAAGTCTTTTGTTTTTGAAACGAAAAAACGGGAGGAGGGGATTTTTGCCCAAGTTTTTGGGAATCCCGTCCAGTGTTGCCACTTTCCCGGGAAATTTCCCGGGATTTCTGGGATTTTGAAGGGATTTTTGTCAAAGTTTTTGGGAATTCCGGAAGGCGGTTTGTATCTTTGCTAAGGTTTGTGTCTTTGCTAAGACTTTGTGTCTAGACTAAACACAAGTGTGTCTTGGTTAAGTGTTTCCAAACTAGCAAGTGTCGTCGAATAAGCAGATATATGTATATGGGCATTTCCACAGAAAAGTTTACTTTTTGTGACGTAACGTCTATACGGACTATAGCGTCCAATGCAGTCCCCTGTTATATTGGATAACCAGTATCGTTACAATCACATATTGTTTTCTAACTGAAACTTTTCCCCTCATTTAACATTTGCAGTGTTAAATATTTTTTCTAATCGAAAATTTTTCATTTCAAAACTAAAGAATAATACATCTTTCTAATTGCAGTGATATTTTTTAAAATATTATTGTACAAGGGTGGACTTAACGAAACTTTTTGTTTCATTATCTTCTAGCAAATGTTATTTTTAGTTCTTT
Organism: Lypha dubia; assembly: GCA_947311025.1. Lineage (NCBI taxonomy): Eukaryota > Metazoa > Arthropoda > Insecta > Diptera > Tachinidae > Lypha > Lypha dubia. Next base: position 41,425,654 of record OX371261.1, on the reverse strand, counting down.
TTAGTATAATTTTGCTTAATTTTTAAGAAATGCTTATGTGATTTATTTTTTCAACACAATGATTTTGTTTTTCCACAAAATAAATTCTAAAATATACTTCTAAACGCTACATTTCAAAAACTAGTTGTTATTGTATTTGATATAATTTTTCATGGCACATGCATTCCATTTAATGTTGGTGTTATTATTGGCTTTTCTAGACTCAAAAAAAAAAACGAATATGTATTTGCTCTTGATGGCGTTGGTCTGTTTAATTTTATTATTGTTTATTATTTATTTTCCAGCTCAGCTTTAAATTTTTGTATCCAACTAAAACTATTTGTATATACATATTTCTTGTATTAATTTTTTTTCTTATTTCTTATTGTTGTTGTTGTTTTATATGTAACAACTTTTTGGTGTGGCCGAAATGTAAGTGTCTGCCACACACCATAAACAAAGCAAAATACTTAAACTTTTAACTCGATTGATAATTTTTGGTATAAAAGTTGGTTAAATTCGGTAAACAAATTCAGAATCGAAACCAAGAGCAATCATTGAACAACAGTTTGAGTTCATTGTAAAAAGTTTTTATTTCTTCAATTTTCAACTTCTTTTTCCTTAAATCCTTTTTCAACAACATGAAGGTAAAAAATATTTGTTTTTTTTTCTTTTATTTTGTGGTAAAAAAAGTGTGTGTGTTTTTGTGTGAGATAGTGTGGGTTTGCTGTGAAAAAAGTGGCTGTGTCAAAATTTAAACTGTATGGCTGCACATTAAAATGTAAATATGTATCATCGTTTAACTGTGCCAGTTAATTTTATTCAACAAATTGCAAGATCAGGCTTTGTTCAAGGTCAAACATGAAAATATTTTTTTTTATTTTAATAATTTTTTTTTTTCTTTTTAAATTGATTTTTTTTTTCTTTTTATTTTACTCTGTAACAGTTCGCATTTGCTGTAGTCATGTTGGCCCTTATTGCCGGCGTACAATCATCTTTAATAGCTCAACATGCTCCTGGTGTATCGTATGTGACGGCTGCCTTACATCCAGCTGGTCCATGGGGAGGACATTTGGGTTTACCATTGGGTCATTGGGGTGGACATGCCGCTATTGATCACAGTGGCTGGGCTGGTCCCTGGGGAGGTCCATTAGGTGGTCATGGTTTGTGGGGAGGTCATGCTATTCCCGGTATTTCTCTTGCTCAAGGACCCGGTCATGCTGGACTCGGACTCGGTCATGCTGGCCTTGGACTCGGTCATGCTGGTCTCGGACTCGGTCATACTGGCCTCGGTCTTGCTCACGGTGGTCATGGTCATGCTGTGTACGTAGCTAAGACACGTGGTGCTGTACATACAGCACCATTAGCTGGTCATATAGCCTCGGCTGCTTCCCTGAATGTAGCTCCAGCTCCTGGTACACATTAATTTGCCTAAAAAAAACACAATCTGAAACAGCTGTTTAACAACCCCAATCTGATGACACATCATGCCAAACTAGTTATAAGTTAACGTTATCCCCTCAATCCTACTATCTTCACAGTACAATTCCTTATCCTTCACCTTAAATCTGTCCTCTCTATATATCTTCAAATTTTCCTGTAAATATTTCCAGCCTTAGAAGTTCTGTCAGCTGCAGTCTTTTTCTTCAATATTCTAGCACACACTTGATTAACATCACTGCCACCAATAAATAATTTTTTTTAATCCTTTAACATCTCCAAGGATCTCAACATTTTCGAAACTTTAGTTTCTTTCCAATTTTTAGTCCTGTATACCAAGTCCATCAACAATTAGGAAGAAGCTACTCACCACCGGCACATCTTTAGCAACAACTATTAGCATCTCTATTCACTTTTAAGCTCTCTTGTCTTCAAACTGTCTCTTTAGCTCTGAACTCCTCATTTCTTTTTCTTTATCTGTCTGTCCACTTGTTTCTATCTTCTTTACTTTTTAACTGTAAATATTGTATAGAATTGCAACAACATAAACTTTGAAAGAAAAAATCAAACAAAAAAATTTTTTAATGTATCTTCGATCAACAGGAAAAACTTTGTTACTGTTTTATATTGTTTCCGTTTTTCTTTACGGTTTTTGTGATTTTATGAAAATTATAAAATAAAATTACAAAATAAAAATTGATAAATGAAAATATTGTTGTGTTTTTTTATTGTTCGTCGTATTCTTCAAAATTTGGAAATTCAAAGTTGAAAACCAGAGATGTGCACACATCTTTACAATTGCAAGTGATCGTACATTTTTGTAGTAATTATATCAAATTTGTTAATTTTCTTTAAAAAAAAAAGTGATATATGGATTGTTAATGTAAATTTTTTTTATACGCTGGAAGATAGCCATCCTCATATCCTGTAATCCTTACAAAACGAATTAGAAAAATTCGTCCAATTGTTTCACATAGTCGACTTTAAGATATTCGTCAAGCATTTATATATTTTTCAAATGATGTCTGTAGTATCTGAAAGAGTATTCGCAATTCCAGGTAGGTTTTGATCAAACAAAACTTTTTTCCTAAAATTTTTTAAAAAATTTCACCGTGATCCAGGGAATTCTAGAAAAGAACTAGTCTCAGCTTCTAAAGTATTTATTAAAGACCCAGTTCCTTGCGATAAATGCTTAATCCTTAAATATCTTGGAAAATTAAGTAAGTTCCTTTATTTTTCCAGAAGTGGAGTCAGGTCCTTATTATGATTTCTTTCTTTTTGATAAGCTGATTATTTTTACGAAAATTGCGTAAGAAATTTTAAAAAAGACATGAAGTCAGAAAAATTAAGAAAATTCATAGGCTAATTTGACTTTTCAGAGGCAGTTATAGCAGAAATCTACATCCTTTTTAATAAATATTTGTAAAGGGAAAATTTTAATGTTCGAAATGCCATCAAAACTGTTCATTTCCCATATTCCGTAACTACTTTTCGATGCAACGTTAACATAATATCAAAAATAGGACGTCTATTAACTCTTTCTGCAACTTAATACTACTGACGCCTTTTTAGTTAATGCTTAAAAATTAAACAAGTTGCTGTTAAAATTGGTAAACACCTCTGCCGACAATGACCTCTTAAATATTCCATTTCTGATATTGTCTGGACGTAAAGTCGACAAAAGTTTACAGAATATGAGGGAATACTTTACGATGAGCCCTAAAATTACTCAATCTTGGATACGACGATAGAAAAAGCAATAATGCCTAAATCAAGGAGGCTCTAATATATAAAAATATTAGGCATCTTTATGTGAAACGCACGCCAGAGTAAAATGTATGTATGAACATCGCGTATAGGATAGGACATAGACGATTTCGGGTGGCAGTACGGTATCCAACTCTGTTGACTCAAAGGTGCATCGACGTAATATGGATTGTGTTTCACTGTTCTATCGTTTATAGAACGAAATGTGTTTTAATGAAATCAGTGATCTTTTGGCCGAAAACTGATATTTTTCACATACAACAAAATTTTCAATAAAACCACATCCGTTTGTGCTTTGATATTCTCCTGAACCGTTCATTACAGTAAAATATTCATACTTTGCCCAAACACTTGGTATGTGGATTAAAATCCGAGCAGAGGTCTTTCCAGTCCGTCACTTTCAGTACGACAAAGTTCAAATCGAAAGTTCGAAAACACTTCTCCCTCTATTGTCGTTGCCACAACCAGTTTTCTTAGTTTCTGCACAATGCAGTACACGTTAGGTTGCCCGCTTAAGAGGTGGTCCTAGCAAAAACTAAATAAATAATCAAACATGTATGTATGTTTGTATGGTAAAATAAAAATATTAGCCCTATTCACAATCTTGTGCAAATGGTCTTGCATCATTGCATTTGCAAAATGGTGTAATATATTTTTACTCTACACTAACAAAATACAGAGAAATGCAATACTACATCTTTGCAAATAAGCAACACTAAAAACCAATAGCTTATATTTACTCTACTTATGCAACACTTAATTGCAAAACGACAGCTGATACGCAGTAAACTAAGCCGATTTTGCTTATTAAAATTTTAATAATTTTATTCAAAATTAAAAAACAAAAATATTTCAAGCAAAAGGAAATTAACCAGACAAACAAAAATTAATGAAATGAAAAAAGCAAAAATTAACAAAACGCAAAACATATACATATATATACATGTGTATTATTTATAATCCTGACTAACTAACAAATTAATCCTTATTTTTATAATAAAAATTAGAATGTTGGTTTTATTAATTTATTAATAAAAATTAGAATTATTTGATTAAGCAAATGTTTTATACTTGAGTAATTTCTTAGACATACATATGTATTTTTTAGGCCAAAACTTCAGTGGAATATAATTTTTTTATTTATCAATCAGCTTGTGTTTTGCAACAAGCATTGCAACCTAACCCAAAGATATCATTCACAATTGATGGAATAATTTTGCAATTGCATAAATTTGCAATCTCAAATGCACAAGATTGTGAATACGGCTATTGTATAACAAATATGACAGATGTACATTTTTATATAAATAATAGTTTTGAATTAAATTTTACTTTTAATATATTTTTTTTTTATAGTGACATATTTTTGAATTTAAGTAACTAGAATAATAAGCAGCTAAAAACTGCAAGTATGTTAATAGTTTTGTAAAAACCACCCTATTTTATTTAAGGTTATTTATTGCCAAAATTAAATAGTTTTCAAATCAATTCGACAATATTTTTTCGTGCAAAAGACTTCTCTTGGGACTGATAGGCATCTGGCTTCCATATGATTTAAGAATAGGTGTGGCGGAGGGGTATAACCCCAGTTCTCTCATGCCACAAATGGCTGGTGACAAATGAAATTAATTTTTTATAATAGTTTTTTTTTATAATTTTTATTTCGTTTTTGAAGTTAGAAACTATTTACAAATATTTCTTATTATTCGTTTATTTTACATTCCTGCAGTACTACACTGTATAAAAATTTAATAGAAAAAAATAGCTGAAAAAAGAAATAACTTAAGAAGAAAAAGACATAGAAAACAATTACAGTTACAGAACAGATAACAAAAAGTTCGTTTAAATCTAAAATTTATTTTGATTGTTGTTGGGACTTAGAACAGAAGAGAACAGATTAGAAGATTTGTCTAATTCCGACTAACTGATGTTGCATACGTAGATGTTGATGCCACGAATTAGGCCTTAAATAATGTACAAACTACTAAAAATAATATTATGAGTCTTTTTTTTTTTAGCTGGTAATCGTTGCCTGTATTCGATTTATGTGTGGTTTTCATGCCATTTAATGGGTACCAGGAGCTGGTGCAACATTGACTGATGTAGCCGAGGCAATGTGACCGGCCAAGGGAGCACTATGCACAGCACCACGTGTCTTAGCAACGTAAACAGCATGACCATGACCATGAGCACCGTGATCAAGACCGAGTCCGATGCCAGCATGACCGGGTCCCTGAGCTAAAGCGATACCGGGAATACCATGACCACCCCATCCACCATGTCCAACCAATGGAGCACCCCAGGGACCAGCCCAACCACTGTGATCGATAGCGGCATGACCACCCCAGTGACCTAATGGTGCTCCCCAAGGGCCACCTGGATGTAAAGCTGTGGTAACATACGACACACCAGGAGCATGCTGAGCAATTAAAGAGCATTGCACACCAACGGCTAGGGCCAACATGACTACGGCAATAACGAACTGTAAAACAGAGAATTAGAATGAATTTTTTTATTTTAAATTAAGATTTTAAATGACTAAAATGATTTTCTTTTTTATTTTAAATTAAGATTTTAAATGACTAAAATGATTTTCTTTTTTTTTTGTTAAAAACTTACCTTCATGTTTTTAAAAGGATTGAAGGAAAAAGAAGTAGGAAAATTAATTTGAAGTAAAGTTTAGTGTTCAATGAACGCTGTTTGATATGATTCTGATTTTGTTAATAAAATTCTGCCAACTTTTATACTAAAACTGAAATCGAGTTTAAAGTTAAATAATATTTGTTTGTCTGTTTGTTTGTTTGGTTTGTATGAAGGGGCGGCTGGCAGTTGCAGTTGCTGTAATATTTTGGCCATACCAAAATCCAATACAAAAAATAAAAACAACAAGAAGAAAGAAATCCACAACCACAACAACGGCACATAATAAATATTTAATAAACAATTAATAATATTTTAATTTTTCTAAAATATTTTAATACCCTTCACCGTTTAGTTTCAAAAATGCAAGTGTAGTTGCAACAATCATTCGTTAGGAATGCAAATTTTGCAATTCCATATTAACAAAAACATACGGATATTTGATAAAGTATTTGCAAACGTTGTTACAAACAGAACAGATGTTTTGTAGAGAATGAAAGTTTTTATCTTTTTTTTTTTTGTAAACAGATACAACATATCTGGTTCAAGTCATAAAATAAATGAAAATTTTAATTGATTTTGATTAAAAGGCTAATTAGCACAAATTAACTGTAGAAATTTTATATGCGAATGCTTTTTTTAAGAAAATCATTAGCAAACTCGAACCGTTTGTCACAACTAATCTCATAAAGTTAAGAAATTTACTATTATTTTAATTATGGTAGATTTGATTGAACACGATGTGAATAGAAGAAAAATGGAAATTATGGCATCTGCATTGAGACTATGAGAGTAAAATTCATAAGTTTTTATTAAAAAAATTTCTTCTAGTTTATCTTGCGGATTCATTTATTGTATATTCTATAAGAAAAATATATTAGCAAGCAATAAACATTCATGTCCTGCAGCTAAATATGAATTCAGCACTCTGTATGCAGTGCATTGTGCCGGAGATAGGAAAATTGATTATGAGATAAGGGCGATAAAGGGAGTATTGTTTGTGGACATTTGCTTTGTATGGTAAAGATACTGAAAGTAGCAGGAAAACTCTCTACGGGAAGTTTATTCCAAATTAGAACAGTTCTGCTTAAGTAAGTATATTTTCTGTAATGTGCACTGGCGTATGGTTGTGCTTTTAATGCCGCGCGCGTTATATCTGAAAAATTATGGGTTTCGGTAACAAGTTCCCGGATTGCATTAGAATACAATCCTTTGCAGTATCAATAGAACTGAAATACACAATACATTGCGTTGAAGCTCCAGCGACTCAATAGAGTTGGCTACCGTTCCGATAAGCTTCTTCGCCCTATCTTATACGTGATCGAGTAACTTTAAAATAGACATACATAGGTTTTGTATTCCAATTTTGGTCGGATAAAGTTCGTATAAATCTTAAGGAGATTAAACGGAGTAAAGTATATCTTACACCGAGGTACTTGTATGCTTCTTTTGCGACATGCAAAATGTAATGACATCGCTATGGATTTTCATCCCAAAGATCATCAAGAGCTTCTCAATTGCTTAAATCACAACAATTTGTATCGTCTATCTTGTATGAAATACACTTTTGTTTATATGTTTGTGAACACCTAGTGTATATTGTATCGGCTTGAATCTTGTATTGATGGACAAAAGAAGAACAAGCACCATACAAATACTCTCTGAGTATTGTATGAAATAGAATTTTTGCAAAACATATGAAATAAAAGTGTAATGGTGTATTTCCTTTTTATTTGAAAATTACCAACAACAAATTTTACTCTATTGTATATGATACTATAATACACTCGATACAATGATACAAGAGGTTTTGTGAATTCAGCAAATATTTATACCCTCCGTAAATGCAGATGGAGCAGCATGTCCGTTCATACGCGATTTAGTGTATCATTAATTTTTTCCCGCATAGCACCGATCTGCGACAAGTTTGGCCTTTAAATGAACGCGTGCCGCCGTGGCTGATAGGTAGCAATGCCAATGCCGGTTCGATTCCGGCCAGAGATTCTGCGTGTTTTCTGCAGACAAGTAAATCTCTTTGCGTGGTTGTATTTGTTTAAAAAAAAGAAAAAAAGTTAAAGTAGTCATAAGGATAATTAAATTAAAATAAATTTTATTACAGGATGAGTACAAGAAGGAGGCACATTTAATTATTTAATTTAATAAAATCAATGTTAAACGAAAATATATGTTTTTTCAGAGTCAGCTATAACTCGGCCCTATTGTATCGAATTGAACCATTTTGAAGCATGATTAACGCCTGTTAACGTTTGGTTGTAAGTGACGATTAAATAAATCAATAAATATTTTCCACTAAAAACCGAAATCTAGATGCTGCTAATCACCTGATCGACAACGAATTTCCGTCTTATTACATCTGCAAGTTGGTTACATTTTAAGGAGCTGCATAATTGTTCTGAAAGTTCTTGGTACTTTTTTAAATCACAATTTAATTACGAGAATGTATGTGTGTACAATTCAGAAATTTTTATTCCAAAAATTGCTTCTATTTTATCTTAGGAATTGATTGTTTTTGTATTGAAGAGTAAGTTTGGTGAGCGTATTATCTCAAGAAATGGACCAGTCAATTGGCCACCTCGTTCGTGCGATTTACCACCGGTAGACTTTTTTCTTTGGGGCTACGTCAAATCATTGGTCTATGCCAACAAGCCGCCGACGTTGCTAGAACTCAGAGACAACATTGAACGCGAAATAGCGGCCGTTACGTCATCGAAAATTGAGTTCAACGAATCGACCACTGCCGACGTGCCCGCGGTGTCCATATGAACGAAGTCGAGTTCCATTCATAAATGTTTTGATTGTATTTCAAGTCGATCATAATGTTTTGGAAATATCTAAAATGATTTGCGTTTTATTTAAAACAAAAAGTTGTCAAGTCCTTAATGGAAAACTCTTTATATTCAATAAGAACAAAAATTTCAAATCAGTAAATCGGGGGAAAAAACTCAAATTAATTCTAATAATATTAAGGAAGAACAAAAGAATACGTGGCTTTCAGAATTCGCTTCCAGCGATCACAGATTAGTTTGTATCACTTTAAGGCATGGGATCGCTTGATCACAAGTGACGATTAAAAAACTAAAAATTTATTGCCCACTAAAAATTGAATTTTAATTGTTTTTAATAACCTGATCGAATCAAATTTTCAAATATTACCTGACCCATGATCCATGATTATCGACCGATCGATAATGGTGGAATTGTAAACAAAACAAAAAAAACAACTGATATGCGACTTTTTTAATTTTATTTTTTATATGTTTAGCTTTTGTAAACAAATAAAGACTTAAATAAAATTGGTTATTAAAAATACAGCGAACGACATCGTGGGTGTGGCCGTTATCCTTTCCGTTTTTAAAGAACTCCAAAATTAATTTTATGCAAAATAGCCCTGGGGATAAATTAAAAAGGAAACCAAAAATTTTATTAATAATAATAATTTTTTAAGGTGTCATGTAAAAATTTCCATGGACTCGAATTCATTCCTAAATTGTTTTGATCTTCATAAATATTATAATTTTTGTGGAAATTAATAGAAGTGAATTCACTCAATAAAAATTTTATCATTGCCGGCCTCCTGCCGCGCATAAAAATATTCTACTCAAAGTATGTCGAAAATTGGTTAGGCTGATCTTACGGATTTCTCCTGTAAATGTGTTTGGAAATATTTTCTCAGTTAAAAGAAAAAATTCTTAAGATCGGCAGAAAAGTGGGTCCAAAAAATTGGCATTGAATGGAAAAAATTAGAAACGAAATCGCTAAATATGCAATTGCATGCTTTTTCCCTTACGATGATTGTAGACGAAAATAAAAAATTTATACTTATATTTTGGAAATTTGTAAGAATTTTTACATCAATATTTTGGTGCATAATTTGGCATATTTCTACATTTTCTAGCATATTTTGCTTATTTCGAACTTCAACAAATATTTATGGCATTTTTAATCATTTGACCCATACATATGACTGTCAGCGTTGCCAAGGAAAAGTTTTTATAAATTTACGTGTTACTTAAAAAAAGTTGAAATTTTTCATTAAAAATCTAGTTAACAATGTTTTTTTTAATAAATAGTATATATTTAGTGACTCAGAGCTACTAACTTCTATTACACCACTTAATCCTTGTTCACAATTTTTTGTCAGAAGCCACCCACTCAACTCAATGGATAATAGCCACGTGGAAATTGTTGATCGATCTATATATTTTTTTAATATTTTGCACTTCAGCCGTTAGACACACAAGCACACACACACATATGTGGTAGACACTTATGATTTTAAAATTTTTTTTTGTTATGAATTAATAAAACAACAAAAAATTTTAATTTTACATATTTTTTATTTGTACGTAAAATATTGATCGCTTCTGGATCACAGATAGATTTAATTTTTTTTTTTTTTTTTTTTTGGTTTTTTTTATAGATTTATGTTGTTCTTTACAATATTTACAGATGGATAGATATAGATAGACAGAGACAGTTAAAGAATAAGATAGAGAGATACAGCTGGATAACAAAAAGTTTAGATTCAATCTTGCTGATGTCATAGTTGCTGATAATGAACGAGTACGAAATATTCATCTTGATTGTTGTTGGACTAAACTATTTGCCACTATCTAAAATTTTAAAAGTTATTTGCTCGGTATTTCAATTGAAACTAAATGTTATGTAGAGTGTGTGCTATACTAAAAGATTAAAAGATTTTAACAAATTAAGTGAGACTATGAGACTTTTGTACAGATGGCTTGATGGGAATGTTGTGCGTCGTTATGAAGTTAATGTGTACCAGGAGCTGGAGCTACATTCACTGAAGTAGCTGAGGCAATATGACCAGCTAAGGGAGCAGTATGAACAGCACCACGTGTCTTAGCTACATATACACCAGGACCATGAGCACCGTGAGCAAGATCGAGACCAAGACCGTGACCAAGACCGTGACCAAGACCGAGACCATGACCAAGACCGAGACCAGCATGGCCGATGGCGGGACCTTGAGCTAAGGCTATTCCGGGAATGGCATGTCCACCCCACAAACCATGACCAGCTAATGGAGCACCCCAGGGAGCAGCCCAGCCACTGTGATCAATAGCGGCATGACCAGCCCAGGGTGCAACACCCCATGGTGCTCCCCATGGTGCTCCCCATGCACCGACACCAAGCACAGATGATTGCACACCAACGGCAAGAGCTAACAAGACTACGGCAAATGCGAACTGGAAAAGAAAACAAATTAAATCAATTAATCGAGAATATTAGAACAATTTTATATAAATATCTAAAAACAATAGGCTTATTCACAATCTTGAGTAAATGGGCTTGCATCATATCATTTCCGAAATGTTTAGTTATTACGTTTTAATGCATTTTATGCTTATGTAGTAGCATTTTGCAATTGCTACTATGCAAAATCATTTGCATAAGATTGTGATCAGGATTATTATATTTGCGCAGACTGCAATATTGCCGCTGCATTCACCCTTCAGCTTATCATTTTTTTAAATTTACAAAATTCCTTATTGTAAATTTTACTTGCAATAGTCCTTTTAGTCATAATTTTTAATAAAACTTGTTTTCACTAAAAGTTTTTTTAAACTTCTAAATATCAATTTAATTGCTTTTAAAGTGTTATTTTTATTTTATTTTTTAGCACGGTCTCTTCCTTTACAAAATTTACCTTCATGTTGTTGAAAGGATTAAAGAAATAGAGGTTGGAAAATAAATTGAAAAAAAAAAATCGGTTTCAAAGCCAACTGAAGCTGCTGTTCAACGAATGCTTTTTGGATTGATTCTGATTTTGTTAACTAAATTGTAGCAACTTTTATACAAAAAAATTTCATAATTCGAGTTTACTTCATCTGACTGTACGAATGAAATGTTTGCAGCATTTTTCTGTGTGTGTAAGTGTGTTTATGGCAGGTAGACACTTACATTTTGGCCACACCAAAATGCTAAACAACAAAAAACTAAGAGCAGAACTCAAACCGACATTAAAACTTCTAATAAAATATATTGGAAAATACAATGTAATTTTATTATTGTTAACAATTAATATAGTTCAAAAATTGTTGTAATCTTTTAATAACCTTCACCATAATTGTTAAGTAGTTGGCCTGTATATGTGTTTATGTACTCGTATGTAGGTATTGTTAATTTCATAGCATTAAGAAAAATTCTTTAGAAAAATAACTTTATTTTTTTTACAGATGTAAAAACACCTTAAATTTATATTTATACCGCCCGGATTAAATTGAAATTTATAGCAAATTCATGTTATTATATAAACACCAAGCTCAGCATAATGCTTTTGAGTTATTTGATTGCACAATAAAAATTTATTAACTTACCAAGGGAAACGATAATGAATTATTACAGATTATTTTAGCTTAGAAAATTTGATTATAAGGTTTTTACAGTATTAATGTCTAAAAGATAACCAAAAGTTGCGCGAGAAGGAGCGCAAAATGCAACAAATACCTAAATTTGATCAGTTTTTTTTTTTTAAAAAATACGGTCAACGAGCTGGTGCTTTTCTTGACTGCAGAACCAATTGATCACAGATTTCAATTATTCAATTACTTCGCCAAAAAACCGTCCCATAATCAAAATACAACTGAATTGTAGAATAAGCTTATCATAATATTCTTTTAAAAACGTATTACATGAAAATACTTTTTGTAGTAACTCTTGCTAAACACTTATCTTAAATAACGTTTAACCAATAGGATTTTAAAATATTTTAATCTTTCAGTGTTTTTGAAGAGTTTTAAAGAAAAGAAGAAGAAGAGCTACAAAAAGCAAAGAATGTCATATAATTTATTCAATGACATATTCATTTAATTATTTAATTTTACAGATGCAGCCATTTTTTTTTGGGATTGGCAGAAAACTAAATTTTTTTCCAATTCGGAAAAAAACGGTAAAATCAAAATTTTTTAATTTCTTTTAGTTATAAGCTTTCAATAATATTGCGAATGTAAGCTTATTATAAGCATGATTACAAAACTATTTTTCTGTAAGCTATTAAATAATTATTAATAACACCTTCACAATACTATTCACAACAAGTTTATAATCTTAAGGCTTATTTTGGTAAGCTTGTCAGAAGTGATATCTCAATCGTTATGGTTTTTGTTAGGAGAGTTTGTATATTTTAATTTCTGCTTAAGTGGTAAAAATTTTCGAAATATTTTTCATCTTAAGATGTATTTTCTTTTCAATCTAAAAAAAAACATTTGCATCTGAGTATTTTTAGTTAAATTGCAATAAACCGATCCATTAAGTTTAAAACAAAATATTTATATATACTACTCCAGTTCGACAGAACTCTCAACAGATCTTAATGAAAATAAAACAAACTTCATATTAACTCTATTAAACAACACAAAAAAAAAACTTAAATTAAAATAAAAGTAAATTTTTTCTATTATGTTTTCCACAGAACACAGTACACTTTTGCATACAGACGTACAAGTAAATGCACAAAAATTTTTGTATAAAAGTTGGCACAATTTCGTTAAGAAAATCAGAATCAAAACAATAAGTGTTCGTTACACAACAGCGCTTCAGTTGTAAACAAAGTATTTCCTTCAATTTTATTTTCCAACCTCCTCTACTCCTACAATCCTTCTATCAACATGAAGGTAAAAAAAAGATATGAAATAAATATTTTCATTGTTGTTTTCTTTTAACAAACATCGCATAAAACAATTATAAGGACTGAAAATAAAATGTTTATAAGATCAAAATGTTTTTCATTGAACAAAACTTAATGCAAAAATTACAAGAGTTTCTTGCAAGGACGAGAGTAAAACTAAAATACTAAACCAGGATTAAAAGAAATTATTTTCCAAAGCTATTTAAAAGAAATATAAATAAAAAACAATTACTTGATATGTTTTAAATGAAAAAAAAAATTAATTAAAAATTAACTTTATTGCAAAGCCTTTTTACAAAATGTATTCCATAAAGAAATTTTTTAATACAAAATTTTATACTCTTGCCGCTTTTATCAGCTGTTTTGAATAGCAGTTGGCGCCAATATATTTTTATATAAAATTTTTATCATGGGTTCTGCTATCGCCGATTAATGAATTTTTTTCTTTTGCAGTTCGTATTTGCCGTAGTCTTGCTTGCTCTTGCCGTTGGTGTACAATCATCTGCTATTGGTGTCGGTCCATGGGGAGCACCATGGGGTGTTGCTCCCTGGGCTGGTCATGCCGCTGTTGATCACAGTGGCTGGGCAGCTCCCTGGGGTGCTCCATTAGCCGGTCATGGTTTGTGGGGTGGTCATGCCATTCCTGGCATTGCCTTAGCTCAAGGTCCCGCTATTGCCCACGCTGGCCTAGGCCTAGGCCATGGTCTTGGTCTCGATCTTGCTCACGGTGCTCATGGTCCTGGTGTATATGTAGCTAAAACACGTGGTGCCGTCCATACTGCTCCTTTGGCTGGACACATTGCTTCGGCCACTTCAGTGAATGTGGCTCCAGCTCCTGGTACTTATTAACTTCAAAACACATCAATCAGCCTATCCATAGAATAGCCAAATAGGCTTAAAAAAATCTCTACTGTTAAAATCGTAGCACACACTCTATATATCACTTTGTTTCAATACCAATCTCTAGCAAATCAGTTTTAAGTCCCGATGACAAAAAGTTTAGTATATCAATCCAACAACAGCAATCAAAATTAATATTTCTTACTGGCACATTTCCATTAACATTAAAGAACAACTTCAACAACAGTGAATCTAAACTCTTTGTTATCCTACTGCATCCATAACTGTTTCTCTAACTGTCTTTATCTTTGTCTATCTCTACATCTGTCCAACTCATTCTATAACTGTTCATATTGTAAACAACAACATAAATCTAAAAAAAAAAATAATTGCTAAACAAAAAAGGAAATTCATCTGAGATTCAAAAACGATGAATGTTTTATGTACAAATAAAAAAATATTTGAAATTAAAATTTAATTTTAACTTGTGTTATTATTTCTTAAAACAACAACAATTTAACATATTTATTATTTGAGATAATATAAAAGTATATATGTACGTATAACGTATCATATTCCATAACGTCTAGAGTATTGGTAGCCGAAATCCCTGGATTACTGATGAATTAATTAAGTGCTGTGAATATAGGGATAAACTTTATAAAAAATGGTTAAACAATAAAAGAAACTTAAATTATGAACAAGAATATAAAAAATTCAGAAATCAACTTAATAAGAAAATTTTTCAAGAAAAAAACCAATACTACAGACAAAAATTTTTAGAAAATCGAAATAATCCTCGAGCAACTTGGCAAATAATAAACGAAATCAATGGCAAAACTTCCAAAAAAATCGATAGCATAATTATACAGAACTTTAAAAACTACAATATTGAAAATTTATTACACAAATTTGCTACGAATTTTAATGAAAACGTGATAAAAATAATACACTCATGCGATGTAAAAACAAATACACATACAGAAAACACTATTCAAAACTTGATGTAGTTAGAACACACAAATGAATATGAAATTTTTAATATCTTAACAAAGTTAAATAAAAACAAAGGTGCAGGTATCGATTAAATCTGACCCAAAGACATTAAAAACAATGCTGTAATTCTAACACCTGTAATTACGACATTAATTAATCAAAGCATCAACCAATCTGCAATACCTAAACTCTTAAAAACATCCATAGTTAGACCTGTTTACAAAAGTGATGAAAAAGGCAATGTTAATAATTATAGGCCAATATCAATACTATCGGTGATAGAAAAGGTATTAGAGGAAGTCATTGTTAATACACTAAAAAATTTCTTATACAAATATAAAATAATACACCCAAATCAATTCGGTTTTCAGAAAGATAAAAATATAAATAAACTCTTAGGTAAATTCGCCGATAAAATAAATAACGCTCTCAGTAAAAATGAACAGTGCCTAGTTTTATTCATCGACTTCAGCAAAGCATTCGACACTCTTTCACACAAAAAACTTCTGTCAACGCTACATAGAAACGGAATACGAGGAAATGTTTTATCTTGGTTTGAGGACTATCTAAGTTGCCGAAGCTATCGCATTAAAATTGAAAATAATTTAAGTAGCGCAATTGAATCACAGTACGGAGTCCTACAAGGATCTAAACTAGGCCCAATTCTATACCTGATGTACGCAAACGATATGCTCAATACTCTAAAGGATTGCGATACTTATGCATATGCTGATGATACAGCAATTGTTATTACACATAAAAACATTGAAACAGCTACAATAAAGATGCAAAATCAGCTGGATATAGTATCGAAATGGTGTCGCGATAACGGTCTAACGATCAACGCATCCAAAACAAAACTGATGCATATTAGACAGCCACATGTGAAGCAAATTTGTATAAAATTGAAATATCATGATATTAAATGCATACATAACAAGGCAAATGATATCAATGACAATTGTAACACCAAAATTGAAACTGTCAACACATATAAATACCTAGGTGTACACGTAGATAGCACCTTCAAATGGAAGACACATATAAAAGAGCTGCAAAAGAAACTTCGAAAAGCTGGTTATTCATTATACCACCTAAGCTACGCTGCTACGAACACGGCACTTCGTCAGGTATACTATTCCCTGGCAGAATTTTACATACGGCATGGCATAACAGCTTGGGGAAACTCGTCACATTGTAAAAATCTCCAATACACCCAAAATCGTCTTCTTAAAATACTGCTTAAAAAACAAACAAACACCGAATATGACTACAACCAAACTCCCAACAACAACCACCGCAATACACAATCGAATAACTATTCGTCAAATAATAACAATACTAGATATGTAAATAACGCTACAAGCACTCTGAACATGTAACCAATTGAAAAAAGCAACGAAACAAACCGTAATCAAGTAGGAAACAACACACAATCATTTTCAAACAACAACAACACGCTATTTAAAAACCTACCACGTCAACTTAATATCCTGAACGTTAAAAATATATATCGTTTAACTGTTCTGACTGAACTGAACGATTCCCAACTACTACAACCAATCACTCACAAATACAACACTCGACTCCGATCAGAAGGTCGTCTTAAAATTGCGACTACAAAAAACAGATACGGTGATCGAACATTAAAAGTATTATTGCCAAAGATGTATAATGAAATGCCAACGAGCTTAATGGGTAATACCGAGCATTCCAAAATCAAGAAAAATATTAAGAAATATTTATTATCCTCGCAATAAAATGTAAAATGTAATTATGTAAAATAATGTAAAATGTAAGAAATAATTTCATTAAATTAATTTACCTGCAGACAAGCCAATAGGCTTCGCAGGTTATTAAAATTAATTAAAATTAATATTAAGAATTGAATGTAATAAATAATAATAATAATAAATAAATAAAAATAAAAAAAAAATAAAAAAAAATAAAAAAAAAAAAAAAGAATTCTGCCACCTAGGAATCAAATAAGAAACACTAGAATAAAGCTCAAATTGAACAAGATAGACTTTGAAAAAGTATAGCAAAGTTCCAACCCATTAAAAAAAAATGATAAAAGCTGTAGTGGAAAAACTTACATGTAATTCAGCAGATTCAATTAATGATAGAGGATTTTTAACTAATGTGATTGCAGCTGCCGTTGTGGCAGTGAGGTCTAAGCGGTAGACAACTCCGATGATGAGACTGTGGTTAGTCTCGAAACATCGATGTCAGTTCAACCCTCCGCGCAGTCTAATTTTTCTTTGTCTGTTCAAGTATTAAGAGCCACTAGATTTTTCTTTCTAATTTAAATAATAATTTAATTTATAACAAAATTATATTTAGAGAAAACGAACTTAAGCCTGAAAAATTAAAAATTTCTTTGGTTAATTAAAATATAATATTTAATCAAGAATTTACGATAAAAAAATACTTTCTTGGTTGAAATTCAGTGCTATATAAAAATTACAATTTTTCATCACGATTTTATATTGTGGGCGGCAGGCAGCTATACGTATACACAGCGTCTAATTATACCAAATTCGACATATCGTATACGAGCAGGGGCCTACACTGACCCTTGCAGCGCTATGCTCCAAAGTTTAGCTTATATAAATTTTAAGATTTAAATAATATTCCAATATTTAAAATGATCATCAAATGCTTAAATATCTTAGATTTGCAAAATGTTATTATTTATTCATGATATACTCAAGAATTTATGTTCCAAAATATATATAAGTATATATATTTGTTATGGGTTAGCTAAGCTTCAACTCTTCAGCAGATGTTACACTATGTTTCAAAAGTTTTCCATATTAAAGTTTTATCAAAATTAAATAAACTTTTTATATCAGCGATCAAGTACTTTCACTGAATATTTAAAACTTGTAAATAGGCTGTAGGAAGTGGGGATATTGAAATTGTAGTGATTAGCTGTTGATTTTGTTGACTCTCTAAATATTACATATAGCGCTTCGTCCTGTAGAAATTTCGCATATGCTTTTTATAGGGTCTACTAATAAAATTAACAATATCGACTATTTAGCGACTACGTAGTTCTCATGGGATCAAGTGGAGACATTCAAACCAGAAATTTACTAGTAAATTGCTATAACTTAGATCCACCTATCAAAGTAAACTAAAAAGTGTTTTAATATTTTTATATTATTAGTACGAATGAACGTAATTATTATTGGAACTATATTAATAAAAATTTATATTACTAACGGCCGTATTATTGATAAGTTTAAAAACTAGTTTAACGTAAAAACTGGTTTTATAGGCAATTGAAAAATTAGTTTTGAGAAATTCGGTATTATTCATTGTAGTTTTGAGGGATAAAACGAGGATTTTGAAAACTAATTTTATTGAAAACTAGTTTTCGTCAAAACTAGAAAAAGCTGGCTTTGGAGTAGATAAAGCTAGTTTTGCCTCTGTATCACATTATTAATTTGAAAAAAATAGCACGCCGAGCAGCACTGCAAGAAATGGGGATGGCCGACTTCCTAACAGATGACGACGATGATACCAGTTCCAACTCTGACGAAGAATATGAAGACGTTCGCCCTCGTCGACCATATACACTACGAACCCATGCAGTAGTTGATGAATGGGACGATGTGGCCTTTCATCAGCGATTTCGAATGAAAAAGACCACTTTTCGGCGCGTGGTTGCAATGGTTGAACCGAATATGGCAACGGAGCCAGGGCGGTAAGTGTCTATATTTGAGTGCTCGCTATTAAGTAGAAATAATTCGTGCTTCCACAGATGCCGTTCTCTCACCACTGAGCAGAGAGTTTTGATTCTGCTGCGATTTCTGGCGGCTGGCAGTTTTGAGCAGAATGCTGCAGATTGAGTACGTGTGTCTCAGCCAACCGTTAGTCTGAATTTGCCAATTGTGTGCGATGCGTTGCTCAATTATTTTACCGAATTTATTCGGATGCCACAGACATCGTCGGAGCGACAATCGGCAGCACTCGCATTTCATTCTCTCGCTGGTTTTCCGCGGACTATCGGAGCAATAGCCTGCACTCACCTCAAAATATTATCGCCAGGGGGTTTGCAGGTTAAAATTGATTACAGTGTCGATATATCTTCGATTTCACAAGGAATCAAATTATAATACATGTATTACTTTTTCAGGCCGAAACGTTCCGCAACCGAAAAGGCTATTTTTCTCTCAATGTTCAAACGGTTTCTTCTGCAGATTTGAAGATTTTGGATATTGTTGAGAGATGGCCGGGAGCAAGCCATGATCAAACCATTTTTTCTGCATCAAATTTGAAAATGCGTTTTGATACAGGTTATTTCGGCCGATACATCATGGTCGGCGATTCAGGATACGCTAACACTTCGTATTTGGCCACGCCATACACCATCAATCATCCAGGTTTGGAGACCAACCCGATCAAGCGTGTTTACCAAGCCTCTCTGATACGCAAATGCATTACTATAAATTTATATCGCCCGAGCAATGCTTTTTTATCTCGTGGTGGATGTACCTACGATGAAAATAAAAAATAAAGATTTCACTCATAAGATTTAGCACCCATGTAACATGTTTGTTTTCCGCAATACGTTAAGCACTCAAAATGTAAACACTGCCTGCGAAAGCATGTGTTTTGATGTAAAATATTCCACAAAACTAGTTTTAATCACAAAACTAACAAAGCGTTTGAAAACTGAAACCAGTTTTATTTTCATATGTGAATAATACCAACTTTTTTTTAAAACTAGCTTTGAATGAATTTCAGATTTTTTGAACGAAAGCTAGTTTTTACGAAAACTAGTTTTCACGCTGGTTTTAACTAAAGTGAATAATACGGCCGTAAGAGTTTTTACGATTGTATATATGTATGTATGTTTTCAACATAAAAACTTTCAGCAATTTGAATTTTCATTAAGTCAATAAAACTGAACTTAAGCCTCATAATAATTTCTCATATATAAAAAGTGTTTTGTTTATACCGTTTAACAAAATGGTGACTTGTCACCAAGAAGGCACACCAGGCTTTCTGCAGGGTATATACAAACCTATAAAATAAACTGAGTATAAAACGGAAAAAACGCGAATGACTTATAATTACTAGTGATGTTACGAATGTCAATTTTTAGTATTCGCGAATACGAATATTTGAAACAATATTCGCCGAATACGAATACGAATATTACTTTTAAGGTTTAGAGCCACTTGATATATAAAATTCTTAATCTGCTTGTACTTTTAATTAGTAATTCAGTATTGTTTGGGTAAACATATTTTCACAGACGGCGCAACCACCTGAGTCGGTGGACTTTCTTCACATATTAAATTTTAGTTCTTCAATTTTTGAAATCCAACATTCCTCTACTGTGAATTTATTCCTAACTTAACATGATATGAATTTACCTATAAAACTATAACTTTCACATGATAGTTACATTGGTTTTTTAAGAAGATTATTATCTTGCGTTAGAGATAAAGAGCTTTCTTTGTTTAAATAAAAATTATTATAAATTTTATGTACTTTTTTAAACTTTTTGTATGGGCTTTTTTTTTGGAATATTCGAAAAATATTCGCTTGAATTTGGTGAATACGAATATCTTAAAATAGGTGAATAGCCGAATAATCGAATACGAGTATTCGTATAATGACTAGTACTTACTCAACACAAGGTTCTAATACAACTTTTGAGAAGCGCTTAGTAGGCATTAAAGAAAATGCTAAATATATGATGTATTATTTAAGGCAAAACGAAGTGCTTGGTGCTACATATTATATATATTTGAAAAGGTAGTCAAGTCTTGTTTGTGTATATTTGCAAATGGTGTTAACATTTAAATAATTATCGTAAAATTCTTTTAATATTTTTTTATACTAAAAATAATCGAAGCACACTGGTCATATAAAACTTTCAAAACTTAATTATTTTATTTTCATTATTTAATTTTGCAAAAAAAAAATTTCTTAATAACTTGCTTATTTAATATTTTCGAGAAAAGGACTCCAGTATTCTTTTTTCATGTGTGCTTCAATATATTTATTTCCAAATATTTGCTTTCCATTTAATTAATTTAATTATTTTCTAGTTTGCACCACATATTAAAATACTTGGTAATTATTGCATTGTTATTAAAAAAAAACACTCTGAAATGTTTAGCAGATCCATGTGCAAGCGGTAATAGAACTCTGTTAAATCCGATGGTTTTTTTCAAATTTAACTTCAAGTACATGTTTTGCCAAAATTTTAGAGCTTTCTCTATTTTACTTATAAGGAAATATAACAACGTGATTTCCTCAACTGAGAGGTCATAAAAGCCACGTTCATTAAAATATATATGTACTATATATAGACAGAAATTGAAAACGGTATTGAATTATCAATAAAAAATGTTTGCTGGGTATAATATGTGGAAAAAAAGGATGTAAGTTAAGCGTGAGTTTGTGAAAATAACAATTCTAAAATCACGATCGTATCTTCACGCTATTCTACTTCAAAAACTTAATCATAGACTCAAGAGTGATTCTTTGTTTTGTTTTCAAGTTAAAGTTCTGCGGCTTCTGGTGTAAATTTCCATACAAAATCCATTTCATAAACCCTTAATAAGCCATCAATATTTTTTTAAATTTTATTTTAAATATTATTCAAATACAATTTGGATACATATTTAGTATAAGACAGTGAGTGAACACAAAATTTACATCGGCGGTATTCAGTATGTGGTGCAAATGATCCTGGAAAATAGCAAATGTAAAATATTATGAGAAATTACTATTAGTATTGTTCAAATTGCAGATCTTGCAAGTCTCGCTTATTTTCATCAGTTTGCATCAATGCAATAACGAAATATTTAAATAAGCAAGACCTGCAACGGATGCAAGAGCAGTTTTCAACCAAGAGTGATTTCTGATATTGTAACTCTTTTATGGAATCTAATGGCAAATTTGTATATTTTCTTGTTGTATTTTACAAAAGAGCTTCGATTTTTTGCACTTGCTCATTCGCAAGATCATTTGCATCACACACTGAATACCGGTAATATATTAATTTATTTGCAATGCATTTGAGCCGAAGGCTTACAATAAATTTAAACATTTCTGATTTAATCTCGCCGTTATTACTCTGGTAATTATTTTTCTCAGATTAAATCGTTGTTGTTATCAAATTGATTTGAAACAATTTTATACGGATTAAAAATTTATGAATTTTTAAAGAGAATAAAATTGAAAATAGTTGATTTCAATTAAAATTTGCTTTTATTTACTTGTTGCACTTAAAGTGATAAAATCCATTCATTGATCAATTAGATTAAATTAAAAATTTAAATTTTGAAAAAGCCTGTTTTACATAATTTGTAGTGATTGATAATAATTCTTAAGCATTTGCTTGTTAAGATATTGATTTAGTAAAGATTAAAAAAACAGTAGTTAAAAATGATCGCATGTAGTTTAAAGTTGTTTTTCTGTTTGCTACGTAGCCGTTGCATTTTGGCTTCTTCATATGTTTTACAATATACGATTACTTAGTTCTTATTTTTTTCTTAAATTTCGATATTAATTTTTTTTTTCGATTTTTGCGACACCTTAGCCTCCGAATAAAGGCGTGCATTTGTTTCTTCTGATAATTAATCCAACTTCATATAAAAAGTTTTATTAATAAAAAAATTTTCCAATACTAAACAGACGATTATACAAATTTCTTTATTATTACAAAAAATTTCTAACTGCAAGTTAATAACTTCATAATTTATAATCTCGTTTAGTTGTTTAAACACTCCTTTACAACTGCAACTGCATTCAATCAAACTAAATATTTTTATTGACCGAACAAATATGCACGCAGTTAATTTCAATGTTTATGATAGAAAATTAAAAAAAAAAAAAAACAATAATTTAATTACTGACACCTGCATTAAATGCTTTAATGAAAACAAACTTTGAACGTTGAAAACCATTGAAATGGTATCAAACGATTTCAATAGATTTAATAGGTGTTTTAATTTGTAAATAGATACAATAGTAAATTATATGGAAATATTATATTTTGTTAAATCATATTAAACTTGTTTGTATTTTGAGTTGATAGAATGACGTCTTTGTAAGAATAAGGAGGAAATAAGAAAATTTTGCCAAACAGAAGCACGGATTTTCTTTTTCTCTCAACGATAATAATATTCTCGCAACTAAATCGTTTGGCTTAACTTTTATTTCATTTGAAAATAGAAAGACGATTAACTGCTCTATAAATTATTCAAATTTACAAGTTTTATCGAACTAATTTTGCTTAAGGGCATTGAACATATTGTTACAGTGAATGGACATCGTACAGTGGGCAGTTTAAAAAAATGGAAATGTTGTCAGACTTGCTAAATCTCTTTTCGTACTTTTGTCATACAAAAACAAATTGATAAAATTGCGCAACTCATTCAAACGTTAGACGCAGTTAAATTTTAGATTATTTTTCTCCGCATATGCGTTAGTTAATTAATTATTTGGATATTATAAAAAAAAGTTTGCACAAGTACCAACCACACAATGAAACCTATTTGATAAAGCGTATCGCAGTATGTAATTTAATTTTTTTTTTTAAATTTTTGTAATTGAAAGTGCCAGAGCATTTCAAATTATACCAACTTTTATTGAAAATATCAATTTTA
Source organism: Lypha dubia (assembly GCA_947311025.1). Lineage (NCBI taxonomy): Eukaryota > Metazoa > Arthropoda > Insecta > Diptera > Tachinidae > Lypha > Lypha dubia. Next base: position 41,401,681 of record OX371261.1, on the reverse strand, counting down.
AGGCCTCTGCTTTCAAATTCCAAAAATTAAAACATAAAATTTCTGAAACCATCTGGGGTTAGTATACATTAAAATATCTCCTAATATATTATCTGCAGCTGAGAAAAGGTAAGATAAATATGTGCTGCGAAAATATTTAAAATCCCATTTTGGGGATTTCTCGAAATTTCTTTGGGAATTGTGGTGTTCTCAGAAAAAACTGTTTCAGTTTACTTTTTCCGTGTTAACTACATCATTCCTTAGCTAACTCTGAGTTCTCAGTCGCTAATATTGATCAATAAAAATGAGATCTTTAATGTCGTCTCAGAATTATTTTTAGAAAAATTAAATTCTTGTTTTACTGTATTTCGAAGTCAATAAAAATATCACGTTAGCTTCAATATTTCAAGTAAAAATTCGCACGTAAGGAAAAATAATAAAAAACTCGCAATGAGCTAAAATTAAAAATCCCATTATTGGGATTTTAGAATTTTTTTTTTTTTGGGAATTAGCGTCACTTGCAGAAGAAAATTGTATTTGATTGTTTTCTTGAGGGTTATTATTTACTTACGAATTTTGATCCGAAAATTATGATGCATTAATTGAAGGCACATACACGGTGACCATTAATTTCAATAAAAAATAGTGTACGTAAGTAGCCTATTGCAGAAAAAACAGTTCAGCGTTTAAATGTTGACCTAAAATATCTAATACCAAAGCTCTCATGCTTTTAAGTATTTCCAAAAATATTACTTCCACCTGGCGAATAAGTCTAAAAATTAAATTTTAGAGATTTTCGAAAATTTTTTTTTGGAATAAGTAAATTTTTTTTTTATTTTTTCCGCATTAACCACATCACATCCCAACCAAGTGCAATTTTTAGCCGAAAATATTTATAGTTAAAAATTTAAAGCATTTTCTTAAAGCATTAGCTAAACCATTTCATCCTTGGGTGAGAAGTTAATAATTTTGATAATTTTTATTTGACCTGAAAAATATGTTCGTTGACTGTACTTATGTGATCATGTACTGTGCTATGGTTCATTATGTGTATTATGTTCCTTATATGACAAATGCAATATGTATATGTATGTATAAATCATTATTGAGAATATTAATTAATTTCGCGATTATCATGGCAAATTCATACCAGGTAGTCTTATCGGCGCTAAAATTATCTCTATATGTCAATATAACTGCAACAACAACTTCTAAACATAAACAATTTTCGACAGTTCAGGATTGTACAGCTGATGATGACGTAGGCTAGGCTGGTTATGAATTTCCTTTGGCAATTATGGTTCCATACAACATGTTGTTTTTTTTTGTTTTGTTTGAAATTTAAATAAATCCATAATCTTGAACTTTTATTATGGTAATAAAATAATAACATATTGCTGGTAATTTAATTTAAAACAAGTATTTTCTAAGATTTTATAGGTTTTTGTTTTTATTATTTTATCGCAATATTTTACAGCAAAAAAAAAAACATTTCACAATTGTGTGCATTGCACTGCATAAATATTATGAAATTGGAATTGTCTACGTTTAGTATTAATTTAAATATATATATTAATTTAAATATATGTATTAATTTAAATATATATATATATATATATATATATATATATATATATTTAAAATAATTAATTAATTTTTAAACATGCGCCATGCGCAGGTGTGTTGCAATAATGTAGTACAGCAGCACAAATAAAACACATTCTAACGATTGATTCCTTTAGAGATGAAACAAAAAATGCGTCTGTGGCCGTTCATTCAAATTATCGTTTAAATTTCTTTTCAGAATAGTAAAAGTTACAATAAAAATACCAAGAAGCGATATCATACCTTCCGTTTTCTGCCTTAAATCAAACCTGGCGTTCTTTTAATATATTTTTTCTGACTATTTTCAATCTAGCCGCCCACTTAAGAATGACTGAAATTAAGAATGATATGCTTGATGAGCTCGTAGCTGAATCAAAGAAATTATGTGAAATTGTTCCAGCATCATCGATTAGATTGCGAAATAAATGGAAACTAGATTTATTTTTTGATAAGCAAAATTTTATTGTAATTTTTGAAAAATACATAATTTTGTGTGCGGATAAAATTTACTATTTCCATTACAGCTCAGGGAGAATCATCTCATTGAATAACTCCAAAACTTGACTCTCTATTACTTATCACTTTAATGAATTATTTATAACTAATTGTGAACGAAAAGATAATCTTAAACTTTAATCTTACAGTTATTAACGCCACACCTTACAAATGCATATTTTTCATTAATTGTCCCAGGTATTTATGTTTGATATTTAGTTTAATTGGATTCACGTAATAATTCAATAAATATTAAAACAGAAAAATGAACAATTAAACAGAGACAAATATTAAATTTCAATAGATTTCAAGGTTATTCAGTGGACGAATGTTTTGTAAATAAAGAAATAAAATATGACGGAAATTGGTAATGAAATTGTAACAACTTATTACTTTAACTTTAAAGTTAAGCAAAAAGTTTACTATTTAAATAACGAAATTAGAAACAAAAGAAAGAAGAATTTTGAAATTGTTTTTTTTTTCTCTATGATATAAACCGGAAATCAAGGATTCAAAATAAGTTTTTTTAAAACTAAGAATAGGTATGACCATCTAAAGGAGCAGAATGAACAGCACCCCATCTTTGTGCCACATAACAACAACAGCTCCGACACAATTTCAACTAGATACAACGTTTGATGATACATCAGTATATGAGAGAGGACCAAAAGCAACTTGAGTTACAACCCCGACGACTAAACGGTCAAAGTCAAGGCCAAGGTACACTAAGCAACAATAGCAAACTTATAACAAATTTGAAATTGCAAAAAAAAAAACTTTTTTCGACTCAGATGTAAATAAAAATAAAATAACTTCAATAATTAGATTTTATAAAGTGAAATCTTTAACTCTAAAGGAAAATAAATTTTTTTTATTAATTTAATAACGTCACCATTTAAACTAAAGTAAAAATTATCATGTAAAAATATTCTTGCTTGATTATTCGTAAAAAAAAAACAATTAAAGAGAAAATCATTAAGAGATTAAAAAAACAGAACTTTGCAGAACGTTTAACCAGGGTGCAGCAACATTTAATAGTTTGCTAATTAAAAGAGAAAATTAAGTTGTTTAAGTTTAGCTTTTTAGTACCCTACAAAAGATAGCAACCCTCATACGTAAATTGATCTATAAGTGAATTTAGTAAATGGGTGTTTTCTATTTAGTAAAAATCGTGATTAACAATGAAGTAATATACTTTCGATTAGCAGAATTTCAGTAGACGTAAACGGTTTGGGGGCCAAGAAAAAAGGAAATGTATATTTTTTACGAAGAAGATTTTGTGAAATTACGAAAATAAAATTTTCTAATATACATACATATATTACTGCAATTTCGTTCGAGAGATGATATTAGCAAAAAATTTTTTTAAAAATATTGCTATATAAAATAGTTTTCGTCTCTCCACCTTAATAATTTTTTTAAAAAAATTTGTATAAAAACACAATTCCTATCCACTCAAAATGGCACTGCGAAATCTGCATAAAAATTATTTTATTTAAATAGAACTCGAATGTGTAAAACAATTATTTGTTTTATTTTTACTAACATTAAATTTTTGAGTGAACTTAGCTGTCCACAAAGTGTGTGTGTGCCAATTTCATTACAACTCATAATATCGAGTATTTTAACTCAAACTTTGATCTAAATAAGATTGTGTGTAATAAAAACAATAAACAACTTGAGATTGCTTGCACTTTTAATATCTTCAAGGTCTTTTGAAATTTCCTTGTTTTCTTATTTTTACTACGAAGAGATTTTAATAGACTAAAATTATGTTGGTATTTTACATCCGGAGAGTTTTTGTATAAAAATATGGAAATTGTTCCAACTAAAATCAGAATAGAACTTGAGTTCATAACAGCAACACAAGATAAGTTTTCTGTCAATTTGAAAAAACCAAAACTTTCAATAAAAACAAAATGAAAGTAAGTTTAAAGTGCAAATAAAAATATTATATACATATTAAACACAAATCAAAGTTAAAAAGATTTATATAAATAAAGTGTCTTGACAAATATTTAAAGATTCCATTTTATCTTCCTTTAGTTCGCTATTGCTACTTTGTTTACTTTGGGTTTGGCTTTGGGCGTTCAATCATCAGTGATTCCTTGGGGAGGTGTAGTGACACAAATTGCCGGTAATCCTCTTGCACACACAGCCGTTGTATCACCAGGTTGGCCTTGGAATGGAGGAGTAGTTGTTGGTCATCCAGCTATTTCCACTGCAATTCACGGTGTTCATGGTATTCATGGTATTCACGGTATTCATGGTATTCATGGTATTCATGGTGTTCATGCTGGTCTCCCCGCTGTTCATGCTGTACATGCTGGTTCCCCTGCTGTTCATGCTGCCGTTCCCGCAGTTGTTGCTGGTCATGCTGGTTATGTTGCTAAAACACGTGGAGCTGTACACACTGCCCCCCTGGCTGGCCACATCAACTCGGTAGCCAATGTAAACGTTGCTCCAGCTCCTGGTACCTGGTAATTCTGCACCTTCGAATGCAACTATTGTATTAATTTATTGCCAGAATGATACGAATTAAGAGATAAATTTTACAATTTTTCATTTAGTTAAATTTTCGCTAAAACCAGGGTGCATTTTACAAATAATCACACTCTTGTTTTTTGTGATATTTCATCTTCTTCCTTTTAGGAACAGAATAAATCGATTCCTTTTAAGTTTTTCATTTCATTACGTTCTTTCCTAAATTTTTCTGTTTTCACATTTTTCTGTAAATAAAGCAAACACTTTTTAAAAAAGCAAAGAATTAATAAAATGTGTTTTTATTAAGGATCTTGGATGAAATGATTCTGGTGTCTACAAAAATGTTTAATTTTAAGCACCTTGCTACATCAACATTTGTTTACTCTTCAGCAACACGGCAAATGTTACGGGAATGTTTGCACCATTCATTAATTCATTAATTTAATGTAATTTTCATAATTTTTTAATCACTTTTCACTACTTAAAGAGCGACAAAATATTAAAATTTTTAAACCAAAAAATACTTTTCTGAAAGCAATCCTTAGTCAATAATTATAATTAAGTCATTAAAAATATATTCTAAATGTTTGGAATAGAATTAAAGATATGACAACGACACTTTTGAAACTATTGTGGATTCAAAATAATTACCAAATAAATCAGAGAAGGAAATGAGTTTTTTTTTAATTACGACTAATTAAAAAAAACATGGTTTTTTACAGAATTAAAATATTTTTATATGAACTTTTAAATAAGAAACAAATATTACTCTTTTATATTCAAATATTAAATAATATAAAATTTTCCATTTAGTTTTCTAACTTGAATTTTCGCAAGTAAATGTTGTTTTTGATCCTTGGATATCAGTAATATTTAATGATAATTAATTTTAGTTGGTGTGAGCGTGCAACCTACGCATACATAACGCGTTTTTAAAAAAACTCTAAATAACGTATACGTACAGGTGACATCACTGGTCCTTGGAGTGCTACGCACATATGCCTGATGAAATTTATTTGTGTCAATATATTGGAGAATAATAAAACTTTTAATTTTTAAGATTTCAATAAGGCAGCATGAAAAATGGCACCAATGAAAAATGTGATTTTTCCTAATTTGGGGCCATTTGTATTTTGGTTTGGGGCCATTTTTTCATTTAACAAAAAATGAAAAATTGCCCAAACAAAAATTAAAAATGGCCCCTAAATAGGACAAATGGCCCCAAACTTTAATATAAAAAATTTAAAATGGTCCCAAAAATAGGAAAAATGGCCCCAAAGTTCGTGTTGCTGTTTTCAATACAAAAGTTTGGGGCCATTTTTCATTTTTTTTGTTTGGGGCCATTTTTAATGGAGCCTTTCAATAATAATGAAATACATATTTAAAGTATTTGAGAAATGCTAAACAATCTTATATATTCAAAATGCTTTCATTTATTCAGGATAGACTCAAGAAATTATGTTTCAAAACATATATAAAAATGTCTTGTGGGTTAACTGTAGGTATAGACTAAATTGGCTTTGAAAACGTCACTAGCAACGGAGCACAATGTTCTATTTCAATGTATAGTTTATATAAGGACATTTGGGAAGTACGTAGTAGGCACTAATGTAAATGTTACATTGAAAATCTATTATTTAGGGGCATTTGAAGTACAGAGTACTATATATAATATATTGGAAGGATAATTGAGTATAGTAATTATATATCTGTAAATAAATTGAGTATTTTAAAAACGTTCGTTGTTTCCTTAAAATAATTTAAGCGATTTTTTAAAATGTTTTTATACTCCCAACTCATATTTTGAACATCTTTATAATTTGAAAATAAAGCTAATTTTAAACTTTCTGACTTCCAAAAATGTTCTACAACTATAGAGATAAGAATCAATGTTGTTTTTTCCATTAGTTCTTTTTTAATTGTGTTTCAGTCTAGTAAAAATGTTGACGTACATAAATTATTTAACTATTTTCTAGTTTGTCAACGGGATTCTGTTAAAACCGTGGTCTTTTGCCCAGTCTTTCATATGTTAACATTAAATTTAAAGATTAGGGCCTACTCACTTTTAGTACTGTCCCTGTTATGAAGAAAACTACTATCGTGACCGATTTATTTAGTGCTTCATATTAATTAGCCACTCTCATTAAAAACAATCTGCACGTGATAGACAAAATTTATAAACGGATTTGAGCTTAGAACATTAGCGTTGCTTAAAAAACATAACAAATTATATTTTTTATTTTTATTTTGCAGAGCTGTGTTACAGGCTAAGTTGGTGTAAAGTAATAAATTTGAAAAACAAACACTTTCTGGAACAATATTTTTACAATTTAATCATTTAAATATTTTCATCCCAACTGCTTCTCAGTGTTTAAATTTGAAATAAATGAAATAAAAATAATTGAACTTAAAATGTTTTGTATTAAATAAAGTAATAGAGCATATATTGCAGCTGCGACTGCCTTAAAAGTACTTGTTGCTGCAACATCTCGTTTCAAAGGTTGACGCTTGAGTAGATCCTTTTACACAACTCAAACAAATAAGCAGAATCCACTTCATTCAAAATGCTTCATATAAACGTATTTAATTAATTTTTTGCTTTTTTAAAAAAGTGTTTGCTTTATTTACAGAAAAATTTAGGAAAAACAAAATAAAATGAAAAACTCAAAAGGAATAGAATACATAAAGGGAAGAAGATGAAATATCACAAAAACAAGACTGTGATTATTTTTAAAATGAACCCTAGTTTTAGCGAAAATTTAACTAAATTAAAAATAGTAAAATTTATATCATAATTCGTATCATTCTGGCAATAAATTAATACAATAGTTGCATTCGAAGGTGAGGAATTACCAGGTACCAGGAGCTGGAGCAACGTTAACGTTGGCCACCGAGTTGATGTGGCCAGCCAGGGGGGCAGTGTGTACAGCTCCACGTGTTTTAGCAACATAACCAGCATGACCAGCAACAACTGCGGGAACGGCAGCATGAACAGCAGGGTGGTCAGCATGTACAGCATGAACAGCGGGGAGACCAGCATGAACACCATGAATACCATGAATACCATGAATACCGTGAATACCATGAATGCCGTGAATACCGTGAATTGCAGTGGAAATAGCTGGATGACCAACAACTACGCCTCCATTCCAAGGCCAACCTGGTGATACAACGGCTGTGTGTGCAAGAGGATTACCGGCAATTTGTGTCACTACACCTCCCCAAGGAATCACTGATGATTGAACGCCCAAAGCCAAACCCAAAGTGATCAAAGTAGCAATAGCGAACTAAAGGAAGATAAAATGGAATCTTTAAATATTTGTCAAGACACTTTATTTATATAAATCATTTTAACTTTGATTTGAGTTTAATATGTATATAATATTTTTATTTGCACTTTAAACTTACTTTCATTTTGTTTTTATTGAAAGTTTTGGTTTTTTTCAAATTGACAGAAAACTAATCTTGTGTTGCTGTTATGAACTCAAGTTCTATTCTGATTTTAGTTGGAACAATTTCCATATTTTTATACAAAAACTCTCCAGATGTAAAACACCAACATAATTTTAGTTTATTAAAATCTCTTCGTAGTAAAAATAAGAAAACAAGGAAATTTCAAATGACCTTCAAGATATTGAAAGTGCAAGCAATCTCAAGTTGTTTGATTGTTTTTATTACACTCAATCTTATTTAGATCAAACGACATGAGTTAAAACACTCGATATTATGAGTTGTAATGAAACTGGCACACACACACGTTGCGGACATCTAACTTCACTCAAAAATTTAATGTTAGTAAAAATAAAAGAAATAATTGTTTCATACATTCGTGTTCTTTTTAAATAAAATAATTTTTATGCAGATTTAGCAGTGCCGTTTTTTTAATATTTTTCTTAATAAATTTTAGAAAGAAGAGGTATAAATCCTTTATATGAAGTTTACTGCACTTTTAAACAATTCTCCTTCGACTTGCAAATTTCTTTTGCAAGCTATAAGTCCTGGAACATCACAAAGATGTCAAAACTTCAAGGAGTTTGTAGGCAAGAGCTGAAGTAGGAATAAAACAATGCAAAAACCTTATAAATATATATTTCAATAATTACAGAACGATTGACAAAATCTATATATTCATATATACAAATTCTTTTTACCCACCATTTTTCTTGAGTGTAGCGAGGGAGTTTGCTCAAAAGTGATCTAATTTAACTATTTTCTTACAACAGCTTTTTGTTGATCAGAGAGTAATTAATTCTTATTTATTTTCAATTTGTTTACCGAACTAAATTTTTATATTTCAGTCTTTTAAAAGAACAATAAACAAATTATCTTCGTATCATATTTTCTACGAGAACTTATTAAACTTTTACTTCTTGTTAATTTTTTAATTAAATATTTTCAATTAAAAGAAGTTACGCACGTGTTTATATAATTTTGCTAAGAAAATTTTGTATAAAAACGTGGAGACTTGCTTCTTACAATCAGAATAGAACTTAAGTTCAAATAAGCAACATTAAGTTTAGTTTTCTGCAAACCTTAATTTTCAAAAACCACAAAATGAAAGTAAGATTTAAAATTGAAACAAAAAATTGCTGTATTAAAATATATTAAAAAATATTCCTTATATTAAAAGTTAATTTATTTGAAAACAAAAATTCTTGAGTTTTTGCTCGAAAAAAATTTTATATTTCTTAATTTCATTTTCTATTTCTAGTTCGCTATTGCTATCTTGTTCACTTTGGCTTTGGGCGTTCAATCGTCAGTGATACCTTGGGGAGGTGTTGTCACACAAATTGCCGGTAATCCTTTGGCACACACAGCCGTTGTATCATCTGGTTTGCCTTGGCATGGAGGCGTAGTTGTTGGTCATCCACCAGCAGCCGTTCATGCCGCCATCTCTCTGCCCGGAGCTATACCCACTGCCATTCAGGCTGCTACTGTTCCAGCTCATCTTCACGGTATTCATGGCATTCACGGCATTCACGGTATTCATGGTATTCACGGTATTCATGGTGTTCATGCTGGAATTCCTGCTGTTCATGCTGCCGTTCCCGCAGTTGTTGCTGGACATGCTGGTTATGTTGCCAAAACACGTGGTGCTGTACACACTGCCCCCTTGGCTGGTCATATCAATTCCGTAGCCAATGTTAATGTTGCTCCAGCTCCTGGTACTATCTAAATAATGAAATTTTGTAAAATCCACAGCTAAGTCAATTTTCTTAAATAAAGTGATCAATTTGTTTAGAGACAAATAAATTTGGTTTTGTTCAATTATTATTTCAAACCATTTGGAAAATAAGAATTTTTAAACTTTAATCCAAAAAAATATATAAAACTTGAGACATTTAATCATTTGCGAGGCATTTGATTTGTTTACGACGACTTCTAAACTCTGTTCTTTAAATTTACACAAATATTTATAAAAACACTAAAAAATAAAAACTGAGAGTAAATTTGAGATTTCTTATTTGAAACCCAGATCAAAGAAAAATATTTTGTTGTCTTATAAGACAATACACCAACCCAAAAACTCATTTATTAATTTTGATCATATCCATGTTAAACCGCTAAACTGAATCATTTATTTGTCTAATAATAACAACGAATATTATAAGTAAAACGTTTTTATATTGATTTTCAAGGAATATTTACATAGAAATTGCAAAAAAAAAACCATGAATTAAGTTCAACGAATGTCACTCACTGAAATTATGATGAATTATTTTTTCATTGTTAGATCCTTATCAGCTAATTAGTAAATGGTGCATGTCCGACTCATTGTTGGTATTATTAGTAATTGGCTTATCATTGCGAGAATTAAATGTATAGCGTTGTATCATCCTTTCACAGGACTACTCGTAAGCTACACAAATGATATATTAACCAAAATATGGCTCTAAATAGTTCCTCTAATGACTATGCAATCCAAATTAAAAAATTTTTCGAAGAAAAAGAACACACAGTTTTTCTAAAAGTGTCAAACGTGAATCAAATTCTCTGGAAAATCTTATAGAGTTCTGTCTCGGAGTGTGATAAGAAAATACAAAAATATTTGAATATTTTAGCGGTTTTTTCTTTATTCATGTTTGACATCTGTCGATAAATTGCGTCCTATCGGCCTTGCTCGAACACCATAGTTTATGAATGAACTTTTTCAGCGACATTGCCTCCTGAAGTGATTAGCAATCGTTCTTCAAAAGCCTGCAGTGAAGAAAGTCACTGGCTAAGTCGTTGATCCTATTTCGAAGGTCTTAGACTTCTTACAGGTTTCAGTACTCTTATAAAGCGGACTTGTTGACAAACCTCTGTTCAGACAAACGTACGCAAACGTAGTACTTTCAGATAGTTATACAACCTGCTTTGTTGTTGTCTTACCTAAGATATTGAGTGTTTACACATTGAGGTAGAATACGAGAGATATAAAAATTTTTTTGTTTGTATTTAATTCCCAAGTTATATCAAATTTCCGTCTCTGGTTATATATTTTAAATACAAGATGCTTTTTATTGCCTTCTCTAGAATACTCTGCTACATAGATTCTGCTATTTTGGTGGTCATGTCGCCTGTAGTTGAAATTTTATTTTCACTATGCAGATTTTTCTGCTGCCGATGTAAAAAAATGCACATGGGCCTTAATAAGGTTGACGAATCGATTTTGATTTTTGTTCAATCTATTACAGCTGTCGTAGTCGATTTGAGAACCATAATAAGGCCGAATGTCTTCGCGAAAAATTTAATTCGCATAATTCAGTTGTCTCGTCCTTTTAAAGGCCGTGCCGCACTATCCTACAAAGTCGCGCCATATGCCAAATATGACATGTGCGCTAAAAATGTATTGTAGTGTGGACTAAAAATGCCAAAAAAAACTGTGTAACAGATTTTTTGGCAAGTCGTGCGATCAGAGGGGTATCTATTGTCAACCATATGTTTTAGCATCTATTTTGTATGATAGTGTGGCACCTACAACACCATTTTGAAACGATTTTTTAAAGTCGGTCAGATTTTTTTAAGATTTTCCTGAGAATGAATCGTACGATTGTCTAAGATAGTGAAGCACGGCCTTAAGTAGGACTTAATAATGCTGAACAGTAGCCGCCTGTAGTATAAACAGCTCAAAGAGCAGAATGTTAAAAATTCAAATAGAAATAATATAAAAACTTTAGTGTTTAAATTTAATTTGCTTTCCAAAATTCTTTTATTTTATTAAGAAAAAGTTAAGAGTAAATAAAATTAAGAGATTAGTGAGATTGTGGATACAAAATTTATAGGAAAATATTCAAAAATTTTAAGTGCATCAAAGAAAATGTCGATTGTATCCTCTGTGTTTAACGAAAACATAACAAAATTAAAAGTATTTTAATATTTTTGTTCAACGAGAAAGAGAAATTTTTCTTCCAACATCATATTGGCAGTTTCTTAAAATGTTTTTATTGACTACGATAAATGTGATGAAAAACAATATTCCTTAGATGGTACCAGGAGCAGGTGCTACATTAACATTGGCTACCGAATTAAGGTGTCCTTCCAAAGGAGCAGCATGAATAGCACCACGCGTTCGGGCAACATAGCTGGCTGGTCCAGCAGCTATAATGGGAACAGCTGCATGATGATGACCAACAACAACAGCAGCACCTGGCCAGCCATGCACAACAGGGGATGTAACGGCAGTATATGAAAGAGGGCCACCGGCAATTTCAGTGATCACATTACCCCATGGAATCACAGATGATTGGACACCACCCAAAACCAAAGCCAAAGTAAACAAGCTGACAATAGCGAACTTTATGGAATATATTTTAAATTTAATTTAATTTAATATTTAAAACTTCCATTAAAATCTCTTTTTCAAAATAACACACTTACTTTCATTGTGATGTGTATTTAAACTAAACTGATGTGTTGCTAGTTTGAACTGAAGTTCTATTCTAATTTCATTCGCTTCAAACCCTTATTTTTATAGAAAAACTCAACACCAACATTTACTTCAGTGTGATTTACTCATTAGGTGGTAAATTAATTTTATATCTTTGAATAATAATAAATTCTATAAAATACCTTAAGAACTATTTAAATATTAATAATGAAAAAAATATAATTGAGAGCTTTTAAAGATCATAGAAAAATTTGTAACAACCCCTCAACTCAATCTCAAGAAGTCCAGTTTGTGATTTTATTTAGATAATGCTTTAAAAGCAACAACAAATATACTTTAGATTAAAAGATTTAAAAGAAACAAACAAATGGTTCGCTCAAAAAGCTGTAATTTATAAAAAACATACTCACACACGTAAAATAAGTACTACCCATGGCAAGAAAGGCTTTCTCAAGATCACTAGTAATCATGGCAATTTTATACACTGTGCAAAAAAATATGCTTTTGTTCGTTAAGACAATAAAAATAACTGCAATATTTAGCTTCAAAGTTAATTTGAGATTTTTAAGAAAAGTAAAAGATTTTCAAGAAAAACTTTATGCCATTTAAAGATTTGGTGTTATTAGCAAATATGCAATTGTATGTTGTTTTTCTGTGCGATGAATGCATAATAAAGTAAAATATTTATATGTTTTATAACTTTTAAACAAAAAAAAAAAAACTTTTAATACATTTCTAGTGCATATTTTTGTATATTTTACATTTTACAGAATAATTTTACATATTTATGTCTACACCATATATTTCATGTATTTTTTTTTTTAAGTTATTGCATAGCTTCTATAGCGGGCTTTGAGGCGACCGAATCAAGAAATTTTGAAACGATTGTTTCTTAAGTCTTTTGTTTTTGAAACGAAAAAAACTGGCACTAAGTTTGTTTCTTAAGTCTTTTGTTTTTGAAACGAAAAAACCTGACACTAAGTTTGTTTCTTAAGTCTTTTGTTTTTTTAAGTATTTAAATCGCCCAATATATGTTAACCCCTAAAGTATGTTATTGATTTTGATTTCATTAACATACAGTATTGCCAGAAAAACTACGGAGTTATTAAACAAAACGTAATAATATAATTACATAAGTTGATAAAAAATGCTATGCAATAGCTTTACCGCGGCAGTCCCCGAGTGCCACATGTCTTTTTTTTTAATCTTTGTGACATATTTGCTTCTCGTTTGATATTTTTTCAGAAACTTTAGCAAATTAAGTATTAAAACATATAAAGAGCAACTTTCAATCAAGGAATAATAGTAGAAGCTGAACTGATGAACAAACTTAAACATCAGTGAAATAAATCTTCCAATAAAATATAACAGATTTTTAAAAAAATTCATTTGCTAAATGTATCAAATAAACTTGATAAACGTTTGAAAGAAAACGATGGAACTGCTTTAAGTTCTAAGCTACTTAGGATAGCATACAGCGAATTAATTTGAAATCATTTGGATGGCAAAAAAAAACCTGTTATATTTTACAGTACAACCATATTTTTTTTCTTGTTTTGTTCGTTATCATTTCAAACCACATACAACATAAATATTCCTGCACTTTTTTCTCTCATTTGCTCAGAAGATTGTAAGAATTTTTTTTTTTTTATTTACATGTAATTTTTATTTCCATTGAGAAAAAAAGAACTATTTTAGCTACAAAAAGATAAACGAGCAGAAAGAAATAGAATACCGACATACAGCTGCATAATAGTCGTATGAGTACAAACAAGTTGTCGTATTTATTTTGTTGCATTAATGCAGTGAAATTTGACGCCCATTCAATTATTTGCGTATGTGGAATTGACCACACCTTATCCGTGTTAAATTATAATAAGTTCCGCAAAGTTGACAGTTTAAGTTAAAGATTATTTTTTTTTTCTATAATTTTACATATGTTATACAAATGTATGTCTGTATGTAACATGGTTTGGCCAATTTCTTGAGGATACGAACATTTTGCGGATGAGTAGCTAATGCAGTTTTTTGTCCATATAGAAATGGCCGATTGCTGTTAAAAGAAAACAACATTTTATTTATGACCTGGCTTTATAAAAGAGCAATTAGTTATTTAACAAATTTGAACAATTCCTCCTATTTTACTAAAATGTAACGAATGAAATATATCACAAAATTTGCTAAAATTTGTTAAAAGTTTTTATATTTAAATGAAATAACTAAAAGAGCAGAAATGATATAAAAACAATATACTCGTACAGATGTATGAAAAATAACCAGCTCTGGTGCAATCATTAAAAATTCATCTTTGAATTAATGATCGCTTTTCATAACTAAATTTATACCTAAATGTTATAAATTTTACTATAACAGCCATTAGAGAATTTTGTCATATATTAACTGTCATCTATGGTATGAATATAAATAAATTATATAATTCTACTTTTGGACAATAATTGATTACCAAAAATTATTTCTCTGCAGAACAGAAAAAAAAAACTTAAAAGAGCGAAAGATAATATATTTAGCTCATTTTCATAATAATGACAAATTGTCATCATATTTATAAACAAATGTATGTTGCATCACCAGCAAAAGCATGCGATATTAAAAAATTTGATGTGACTCATCTAACAATAGAATATAAATTTTACATTAAAAATTATAAAAAAAAACTCGAGCTTAGAATCATTCCTTAGATGACAGTCGTGTCATCATTGACATTAGTAGTTAAATGATTCAAATGTTGATGCAAAATTATATCAATATTATGTCAGTGTGTTGACAACCTTGTCAGCTCTGTAACTTGAACATTAACCAATTTCAAACATTATTGCACTGGAAAAACTGACCGGTTGGCTTATCATGCAAAAAATCCTTAATATCTCCATTATTTCTGCAACTGATAATGTAATGAAAATGAAAGTTGTTTTTTGTAACAAACGATCAATTTTTCTTCTAAGAAACACAAACCAAATTAATTTAAATATTGACTCGTAGTATACATAGTTTTCTTCTAAAGACAAGTCAATTAAAACGCACCTGACAAATGCAAGTCTGCAATAAAAAGATAATGAGAGCTAGAAAGACAGACGGACAGACATTTGTACAATTTACATACATACAAATATTTTTGTTAACAAAGAAATGAGATAAATAAAATATTTTTTGATTGTCGGATGATTTTGCAAAAACTGTAAATTGCAATTGGGAACTAAACGAGTATATTGTTTTTACCAAAATAACACTGCGTCACTGCACTGTACAGTGACTAACATAAATTTTAATTACTCATGGTCAAATTGATACATGCATACATATCGTCAGCTAAAACGACGCAAACGTCCCTAACTAACAAAAAATCCAAAATCGGTTTTTTGGTTGATTCTGATGCATTGCATCAAAATACACAACCACAAAAAAATTTAGTCTTGTCTGAACAAAATTAGCTATTTTATTAACGCAAAATAAACGGCCCTATCTACAAAAGCGTTTATTTGATAAACGCAAAAAGACTTAAGTGATCGTTTGTATGGGCAACATTGAAAAATGCAAAAAAAAAACTGATAGATTTGACCGTTGAAGAAATTGTTTCTTTAAGGAAAATAAAATTAGCTACAGCTTAAGGCATTTTATTAAAAAAATTAATTATTTTAATTTACTTTTTGTGATGCAATATTAAAATAAATTAATATATAATAAAAATGTGTATAATTAAAATAAATGATAAAACAATTTTGCATTAAAGTGTAGATAGGGCCTTCGGTTTCAGAAAATTAAGGCACAATATAACTAACATAGCCATTCAAATATCACAAAATTTGATTTTATTTTGCCAGAAATTAATTTGTCACATATTTTTTAATTATACGGGTGAAAATCGTGCTGATTGAAACTATACTTTTTGTTTAAAACAGTATTTTGCTTCTCCTGTAAAATTTCAAAAATGTTAGATAGGGCCGTTTGCGTTTTAGCTGACGATATATACTTTTAGAACAAAACAATTATGTTTAGAAATTAATAAAAATTATAATATTCATAATTTTGCAAAAAAGTAATTATAATTTGTGTGTTGACGCCAAGCCAACGGAACAACTCTTGTGCTAATTTTTCAACTCTTGACAAATACTTTAATAAGCCTATTCACTATATTGTGCAAATGGTTTTGCTTCATACCATTAGCAAAATTGCATGTAGATAAATGTAACAATATACTATACTACATTTGCCAAATACTTTCATGCAAGACAATTTTTGTATAAAATGTATTGTATATACATTTCCATAGTTGCACTAAGCAGCGTTGTTATATGCTACTCTGTTTCTTACAGAGACACGTAAAAACAAGTCCAAAATGTGTAAATTTCTTTTTCAATGCAAAAAAAATTATTACTATACGAGGGTATTTCGATAAATCCGCGACGATACAAATAAAATTAAATTTTTTCTTAAATAGCATCCTGTTTTGCTCAATACATTTAAGTTAGCATTTTGCTATTTTTCATTCACTCCACACAATAATATTTCTCATGCTCCTCAAAATATGCGTTTTTGATATGATAATGATAACCTCTCTGCTTGATCCAAATCTCTTACCACCCAGCGATTTCATCGATTTTTTTCCAGGTAACTATACAAGTTTGTGAATGGAACAAAACTTTTGCCTTCTCTAGATGAGACAATCTTTTCTTTTAATTAATATTGAATCTGTCAAAAAGTTCTGAGTAATATTCTCCACGGTAATTAAAATCAATCTAAATGACATTTTGCTCATCCCCAATAAACAGTGGGTAAAATCTTGTTAAAGGACAGGCTATCAATTTCCTTGAATATCAAAAGCCAACGTATAGACGAAGCTTCTTAAAAATTTGACAGTAGTCAATTAAAAACTAAAATTTACACACGTAGTTACTGCTCTGGAATTATTAAAAGTCGGAGAAATATCAAGCAACCCTCGTACAAATATGTAATATCAACTACTACAAACTTTTTAAAAAATATCACTTAACTTGTTTTGTTAGCGCAGTGTCATCGATAAGTATTTAAAATATATATTATCCTGTAAACACATACAATTAAGAACAATTTTAATAAATTTTGTTTAAACAAACATGTCTGAATGAAATATAATTCCCTTGCTTGGTTAAATATGAAACAATGTACATTGACTCGTACGTTTTCATAAGAAATAAGTATTAAATTATAGTATTGGATTTTTTTCATTGAAGCAATCAATAGGAAAGCCGCAAAGTATCAAAAGTGTAACAGCAATTTTGTGGTTTACTATAGTATTAAAGTTAATTCGCATTCGTTTTAGAATGAAAAAGTTTACGCTAAAATAATACGAATATAATATTACTAAAGTTTATTCAAACAGTATTAACTGACGCTGCACAATGGCTCGTTCAAAAAATATTTTTATTGTAAGAGAGTAAATACAAAAACGTATTGTTTTACATTTAAATTCAAAAGAATTCTTGAAAATTTCTAAATTACTTTTTTTAATTGAATCAATGACATTATTTAAATCGTTAATAGAGAGTTCAAATTTATGTTAAAAATATATAACACAGAAATTAAGTAAAAATAAGAAGCAATTCAGATCAACGAAGATTCCATTAGACTCAAGAGAATAAATTCAAAATATATTAAATACCTTCGATTAAAAAATCGTATATTAATTAAAAATTTATTTAAAATATTAAGAGAAAAAAGAAAATAATTATTTTGCTTAAAACAATATCGTATATTCAAAAGATCTATTAAAAAATTTTAATAAACAATAAATTTGATTTAAATTTTATTGATAAAATTGTTTTAAATATATATAAAAATCAATTAAACTTATAGTTGATTTGATTAAAATATTAATTGAAAATTAACTAATTTTTCTTTGTAAACTTTTTTTTCTAAAACACTATAACAGTAATATTTTCTTTGTTGATTTAAGTTAGTTTAAAAGTAAAGTTTTAAAGAAACTAATTAGCTTTCAATACACGAGTATATGGCAGAACATAATAACATACTAGTATTTTCTAATTATGTTTTTTTATACCATAAGCTCTTTTTCATAAAGCCTATTGTGAAATTCGAATTAAATCGAAGCGATTAGCTTGTCTGCAGAAAACACCCAGGATCTCTGGCCGGAATCGAACCGACAACCTCCGTACTACTAGGCGTCACCCCACATTCTCAAATTCCGAAGTTATCAAGTACGGCCTATTTGGTTAAAAATTTTAATTAGAATCATTTAACATACTCATAATGTTTCCTTAATATTGAAAGACCCAAACTAATTTTTTTCAAATCGCGTTTTTTTTCTATTATATTAAGAACTAAGAGGGTTACCTATTTAAAAACAAAGTGAGTTAGGGCCTTTCTATATTAATGTAACAATATTGTCGTATTTAAATTTCATTTGTGCACTTATACTAATTGGTAGCGCTGTAAATGCATCAATAAACAAGTATTAAAACCACAAATAGTTAGACGTATCAGATTTTATTTTTATCTATATCTGCATAACAAACCATTATCATCATGTCTCTTGAATACCAAATAGCTGAAAGAAACCGGCTTATTAATACTTCATTGAAAATATATTGAATGTTATTGCACAGCAAACAATCTAACATATGATTCTAAGCAACTATACTGTAGTGTGCGTAGATTTCATTAGCAGCTAATAGAGTAGGAAAAAATATGTCGTTAAATTTGAAGAAAAAAAAACTCGATAGAAGGAGATAAAGTTGCCAAGTTGACTAAGTGAAAAAATCACCAAATAGAAAATAATCATTAATTTTTTTCGAGGCTGATTTTATATGAAGATCTTTCATACAGAATTACCGGCCCTTAGCTAGAAACTTGGTTTATGGGAGTTATTTCATGCCGCCCCTATTCGTATAGATGTATTCAGAGCTTGCGTCGTCAGCGAAAGCAATAAGTTTTAATCCTTCTTGTACAGCTTGTGTAAATGGTTCGACCAGTGATGGCATCTATGGGCCTAGATATATACATCGCTCACATGTATACGAGTAGATAAAATATTACTTTTTATTTTCGTTGCACTTGAAAATTTTAATTTTCCATGCCTGTCCTTGCTAGACTCTCAGTTGTTAACAGTCACTCTTTCTTTCTCTCTGTCTAGTTTTGTTTTTATTTATTTGTATTTATTTTCATTTCCAAAGTCATCGCTTAAAGAGGATAGCATAATTGAAAACGAAAATGAAATATTTTTTTTTTTCATTTTTAATATATATTTTTTTTTCACTGCAAGCGATGAGAGAGAAAGGTGATTGTGACGTATTAATTAAGGTGGCCATAGAAAAAAATATTAATTTCACACTAAATATTCCCAATATATTCTCCACGTTTATTTTGCAGTCACATTTTCCCTTTCTGAAATATAAGAAAACACCTCTCCGGAAATAGATCCAATACGAAATATACTGTAACCTATTGAAGCAAAGATAATCTAACAGAGAGAGAGAGAGAGAGAGAGATATAGAGCATCAAATCATAGGGTTATGAAAGTGAATCTCTTCTATATATGATTTTGTTGATAATATTATGGTGTTCTACAAAATTTGCACTAATTTAACTGGATGTAAAAATAATGGAAGACATCACTCTTAGTATTGTAATCATTGCAGATCTTGCAAGTCTAGCTTATTTTCAACAGTTTGCAGCAATGCAATAACAAAATAAGAAAATAAGCTAGACCTGCAAGATCTGCATCGGATGCAATAGCAGTTTTTAACCAAGAGTGATTTCCGCTAATATGATTTCAGCTAAGCATAGAATAGTTGTATTTAAAATAACATGGTTTTTTAGCCATATTTTGGTATAAAAAAGTTAACAGCAGCTAAAAAAGAATGTACATATTTGAAAGAAAACATCAAAAATTAATTATTTTACTTGGAATGAGTGTTTCACATTCATAAATTCACCTTCGTCAAAATTTTTGTTTTATTTGTTCACAATAATCAATAAAAAATATATAAAAACTGACAGCACAGCATTTAATCAAAGAAGGAGAACAACCATAGTTTGATTGTAAACAAACTTTCAAACTTTTATTTTATATTTCATTACTTTTTATATAGAATAACACATTAATGGCATTTTTGAACAAACTATGATTGTGATTAAAATATTTTCAATAATAAATATATTGTTAAATGCAACAATAAAGCAATTTTATGTTAATAATGTGATGATGAATTGTAAATGTGAGCGGAATCACCAAAATCAATAATAATTTTGTGTTACCACAACCATAAAATATTATTGGAGCAACATGATATTTTTGCTGCAACCATACATACTACAAAAGAAATCTATTCTCTATTTCTGCAACTAAAAATTCATATCTTTATTTTAGTTCATAAAACTGTGTTGTTGTTTTTTAGAGAAGATCTCTGAATTTCAGCTGGTCACACTATACTTTCAACTATTTGTTGTATATTTGTGTTCATTGCGTTAATGTGAAATGATGACGACCTGTTGTATGAATAAGTTTTTATATATTTTTGTTTTTTTGTTTGTTATTTTTAGTGTTTTTCCTATGGCTTGTCTAGTGCAATGTTTATTGTATTTGGATGTCTCGTTCACATGTCCATATCAGAGTTCTACTAAATACCACACAATCCAATGGGGAATAATGGGGGGAAAAAAACAACAACACAAAATAAAATAACGAAAAAAAAAATGAATAAAAATATATACAAAATAAAGCTTCACAAGCGAAGATATCAACTGGTACTCGCAAAAGTCTGTTGTTGTTGTTTACATTCGGTGCAATAAAGACGTGCAACAAGTGAAAAAGTATATTTTTCTATATTATTGAGTTGATCAAACTCTAACGACTGGAAAAATATTTTGAATAAATTTTCTATTGCATGGAAAATTTAAAGTTCACGCGATTTTTTTTAAATTTTTTTAGATTTGTTTCTGTTTTTTTTTTTTTTTTGGTAAAGCAAACAAGAAATTAACGTGTAATTAGTTCCTGGTCTGTTGTTGTTGTAAAAGTGTGAATTTTTATGAATGAATGGAATAATAATTGAATTATATGCACGTCATCGCTAAAACCTTCAACTGTGGTGGGATGAAAAAAAGGAAATAATTAATTTGTGAAAATTAGCTGAGCTAAAGAACAAAACAGGAAATTCAATAAGAATCCAGCTACAAATTTAATGGAATTTTAATATTGTGGATTTTGCTGCTTGTGAAGTGCAATTAGTGCTTCATTTGAAATAAATTCTTGCATTTATAATTAACCATTAAAAATCAATACAAGAATAAGTGAAACAATTTTGAAAAGTATAAAAAAACGCAAAGGAAGTAAACAACCTCATGAAATAAAATATCACAACTGCAGATTAAATTGTGAGTGAGAACGAAGTGTGACTTTCAGTTAAATCTTTTTATCAAGCTTGGGAGCTTTTTCAATAAATCTTATATTTTACGATTTTTTTTTAATTATTAATGTGATTACTATATTATTGATTAATTTTTGTTCAAAGTTATTTATGTTATATTTAAGCAACTACTTTCATTTGTTTGTTTTGTTTTTTCATTTTGTTTTTTTATTTTTTAAAATAATATAAAATTTTTTCTTGTCGAATGGTAATTCCGTCGACTAAAAGGAAAAATTATCCATCATGCTGGTTTTTGTGGCCGCTACACCTTCTTCACAGTGTTCAAAAACAAAATAAAAAATACTAAATATTTTTGGCTAAAAGTTTCAATATCTACTCGTATATACTTATATAAAAATGAATTGCTGTTCGTTAGTCTCGCTTAAACTCGAGAACTAGTTATCAAGGTAGTGCAAATTATGTGGTTCAACCACCTCTTTTTTCTGTATAATAGTATATTTAGAGAATCAGAGCCAATCCAAAAAAATTATACGCATTGGAGCGGAGTGTCAACATTTTCAAATTGACTATGAAACATTAGACCACACAAAAAAATCTTAATTTTTTTGACATGTGTTATCAAATATTAATCGATTTTTTGATAAAAGCCGGATAAAAACGCTAATGGTATGTAGTTTTCATAAAAAATAAAACAGATTTCAAATGTATTTTTGTACGAAATTTCAATAAAAATTTTTCTTAAAATAAATTTCAAATACATTTTAGTTTTTTATGAATTTGGCGGTAAAAGTCTAAATAATATATTACTGAATCCGAAATTTTATGTGTTTCCATATCCAGCTTTGTACTACCAATATTCTACGATTTTGATAGTCAGGGCAACCACAAATATGCAAAAGCATGTTTTTTTTCTTATCGTTAAACATTTACCGAACTAAATTATTTATACGTTTCTGAGCTTTTGACGAAGTCTTGCATTTCTTGGTACATGTTTGCCTTTTTTACAGCATAATTTTGCATATATCCGATCACACCGCAGCGTCATTGCAATTTTCTGTTTTTGTAACATATTCACATGTTTTCCTGGATATTTTGACTTTTATTGCAAAATAAATTTCTTTTTATTGAAAATATCAATTTTAAGATTTGAGTTCTCAAATGACAAGGATGCAATGAATGCTCCCTGAAGCCTAAAGAAAAACTTTTCATTTGTTAGTTTGGGGCCAATTTTCCATTTTTCATGTTATGGATTTTTTTCTTAAATTTCTTTTTGGAAATTTCGGGATTTTTAGAAAAAAAATTTTCTCTTCGCGATAATACTAAAAAATTGTATTGTTGAAATTTTTTTGAGAATTTGCGGAGATTTTAGAATCAAATCTTATTTCTTAGTTTTTATTTTCTTCACATTAAGTGCATTATTTCTGACTTGGCTGAGAATTTATCAAATATATTTCACCAGAAAGACGATGACACCCTGCAGCATTTAAATACTGCAAAACACCTTCAATTTTCTCTGGAATACAACAAACCTCAGCACTTTGTGGAAGTGCATACAAAATTCATTACAACCGTCTGTATCATTAGTTTTGTGTTTCTATGGCGCCGGTTTCTATTTGTTCTTTTTGTTTCCTAGTGTGATTTTTTACCAGTTAGCTTTTTTATGCACAGTTTACCTTTCAATGCAGACTTGCATGTCTTCTTCCGTCTTTCTTTCAAATTCAATGTTTTTTTTTTTTTTCTTTTGTTTAGCTGTCGTTTTGAATAGTTTATCTATCTTTTTACTTAATAATTTTTGCCTTTGTTTATATTGTTTGTCGCTTAAAACTGACACAAAGACCCCAGTCAGCCAGTAAACTACAAATAGTGACAGACGCAAGAACGCCTACACTGTGATTGCGGTTTGCATGATGAAAACAAATTAACGAAATTCTAAAAGTGAGAACAACTTGGAATTTAACGCATTTAGAATGATGGCCATTGTTGCAGTGATTCAAGAGGTGTGCGTTCTGTAAGTTTGGGGGAAAGTAACCTTTGAACGGAAATAAAATATATTTATTTTTCAGTTTTTATCAAAATAGTCACTTTTATTTGGGGAATTTTGTTATCTTTGTTTTATTGATTTTTTTTTTCATTATAATTCAGTTCTCTTATCAAGTTTCTCAAGAGGTAACAATCGATTTCATTGTTGCTAAAATATAAATAGTCATGGCACAGTGTAAAATAAAACTTTTCTGACTTTTAAAATTTTAAAGAATTTTCTTAAACAACAAATTAGTTTTTCAAAAGAAATTTTTCTGTTGCTGAAGATTAAACAGCAGTAAATGAATTGGTATTAACAAGTTTCACGCCAGTAAAGCCACACTGGAAACACTGCTACGAATTGCCTACATTCCCGGTTAGTGATGCTCGTTAGGTTTCTTGGATAATTATCTATTCCCCAGTTTATATACTAATAATCTAAGCGGAGTGATCTCTGATCTTTGTTCATCCGTAAAGTATGTTTTGAACTTTTAAATATGTCAAGACTTGCCTTACATAGCGAGCTCGCTATATAAAAAATTAATCTGAAGAACTATTTACGTGCGATCACGAAAATTCAAGCGGTATAAAAATTCAAATTTGATTAAACAAAAGACTAATGGTTGTGGCAACCATAATCTATATAAAAGAATTATGCTATGATTGAATTATATAGCTGCAGTGAAATCTTTCTTTTATGAAGATACATTTTTTCGAAATATTATATAATTATAACATAGTTTTTTTAAATATAAAAATAATATAGTTTTAAAAAGTCTGTCTTTATCATAGTTTGATCAATAGCAAAGTTTACAGCATTTAATATTTAATTTTTGAAATAAGATTTTTTAATTAGTTCGTGTGTTGAATTTTAAATGTGACCAGTTGTATTTTCTTAAAAGAAAAATAAAAAACAAACCAATGCTGAGAAGAACAACTCTTCTAAAAGTTGACTGCCATGTCTATATAATAACCATAGTTTGATTGCAAAGAAACGGCCTTAAAATATTATGGTTATTGCTATTTTTTTTTTTAGAATCATACTAAATTTATATTTGTATATAGTAGAGGCTATGATTTTAGTACATTTTTTTAACAAAATTATTTTTTAATTTATAAATGTTGCATTTTTTTAAATTTTAACACTGTGATGATTAAATGCAAGTAAGTTTATATAAAACTTTTTGAAGCTCACTTAGAACAACAATAATATTTTTCTCATAAACATATTGGGAAATATATCATTGCGTTTCTTTTATTTTTAGTAAAATTTACCATTCCTTTAACAGAAATATTAAATTAATTTACAGATCTTTTAAACTCGAAATAATCAAGCAAACATATTGCAAATAAAACCTCTTTTTAGGTCTCAAGTCACTTGGATCCTTAATTTTATTTATACCGATTTGTTGTATTGCTTTCACCATGTAATTAAAGGGAAAGATTTTAGACGCTCACAAGTGATCATTCGTGACTCACGCCTATCATTCAAGCGGTGATTCTCTCTCTATCTATCTCCTCTCTCTCTCTCTCTCTCTCTCTCTCTCTCTCTCTCTGTAATAAATATTCACATTAATATTCCATTGTAATTAAAAACAATTTACTAAACTTACAACAATTGTTCCTTTACAAGAAAAATAAGTGTGATTAAAATTGCGGATGTTGTAGAGATTTTTTTCAATTAAAAGTGATTTGTTAGCAAATAAAAGCAATAGATACATATAATTAGAATAAAAACAATTTACAACTTGTCTATATTAACCCATTCATTCACCAGCAAATATCGTTGGACCAGGTATTTTCCTAAAGCGAAGATGTGTATTTACATACTTATTGCATTCGCATTTTTAGGTTTAAGTTTAAAATTTTAGGAGATATTTTGAATTTTGCGCGCACTTTATCTTTCTACTGAGAGTATGTCAATCAGTTGCATCTAAAACATTTTTAATTACATCAAAATTTTGCTTAAAACTTTGTCTTTTCGATAACTTGTTAAATTTTTAGGGGTTGCAGCGAGATTGGTGAGTTTTTTTGCGGGGATTAGAACAATTTCAGAATTGTTAGTCAGCGAACAGGATCATTAGAGCTGCGCAAAAAGAGTTTTGTAAGGTTTGAGCAGCCCTTAATTTTGATTTTTAAATGCTGCTTTATATTAATTTATGAAGTTAAAATTTTCCGATTTTTCGCACTAACTACGAGTTTTTTATTTTTACACCTGATTCGGCGAACTTCCAGTATATTTTTGATTATATGTTCCATTTCGAGTTTTCTAAAATTATCTACTACATCTCAGTATCGATACTACAACGATGTAATTTTAATAGATTTAGACCACATTTCATGCACTTGAGTCAATTTGTATTTGTAATTTTTCTTTAAATTTAAAGAGTTTTTAGTGCTAGTCCGAATCGTTTGTTGTTTTCAAATTTTTAATATTTTTATGAACTTTACAACTTTTAAAGTATTTTTAAGATTTGAACTTAATATCGATTATTCTAAGAATTTTTATTATTTTCGCTCCAATTTCGACTTGTAGAAATACAATTAATTTTTTAATATACCGAAATTTTTTAGATTTTCAGATTAATTATTTTTATAGTTGAGCTTTATTTTAGTTTTTAAGGAAATCAAATTTTCCAAACATTTTGTATCTCTTTTCGATATATTTGCCATTTTTTCGAACTAAGCTCGAATTTTTTATATATTGAGTTTTATAGAATCATTTTCTAAGTAATTTTAAGATAATTTTTATTGTACATTTTTAAAAGTTTTCTAATTTTCTAATTTTCCTAGAATTTAAAATTTGCTTGAATAAATTCGATTAGTGCTCACCTTGGTCGTAAAAGGGTTAAAATATTGTAAATGCTTTAATAGAACACAAATGAACCCTTAAGACCCGTATTTCATACTAATTTCCAACAGTTATGTCTGTTTATTGATTATTATTGATTGTTACTTTTGAGAATTTTTTCTAAACTTTATTGAAATGTGTGTTTTGAAGGATATAATGGTAGAATGAATCATATACAGCACACGTAAACTTCTCCTTTTTAAATATTTTTTACAAATCTAATTAAACTAAGAAAAACTACCTATATAGACAATTAAAATTACATATATTTTTTTATTATTTATTTGTAACAATTTTTTTATGAGTGCGTTTCTTGCCTTGAAATACATTTAAGGTTAAAAGTTGATAACGAAAGTTTAGTAATAACAACATAAAAAAAACATTAAACAATTGAATTTGAAATGTTTTGCAATGCAATTACACAAAAAAATAATGTCTATTTTTAGTCTCTCTGAGAATAGACAAAGAAATGGATGAATTCCAATGAAACGACGATCAAAATAAAAAACAGCTGTTTTCGTTTAAAACGATTTGCTCTTTTATCTTCAACCGAATGTAAACAATTTTTAATGAGCTTTAAATAAGAAACAAAAAAATAAAACACTAAAAGGCGTAAATAAACAAAGAGAAGTGTGCAAACAAAGTGATCAATTTGCCGATGTTCGTACCAACAGCATACGAGTATATTAAGCGATCGATCTGAAATAAAAGTGTAAATGCGTGAACTTTTTTTATCCATTCGAAGATCAGTTAAATACTTAACAGAATTGTTACTTAAAAAAAATTTTAGAATGGGTTCCAACTTAAGCAAAAGAACTACTTAAGCTCCCTCTCGATACATATTTTTTTCTTCAATTCATCTCTTACAGATATTGAATTTTATTGAATTACTTATTAAATTCCTCTTTTGTTAAATGGAAAATATTGTTAAAATCTCGAAAAAAACAAGTGAATGTAATATTATTTGTATTATTTATTTATGTTTATCAGTAAATACGTTTGTATTTACTTTTTATTAAAATTTCCATATTATTTAAGACAAAGATCGAAATAATTTCATTGTTCATTGTTTTCTATTTGTACAGAGAACAACAACGAAAAGAAGACCTGATTATCACACCAACAATTAAAGTGAGTACGTAAAAAAAAAAAAAAAACATTTAAAATACACTAAAGCTCGGTTATAACGAATTTAAGACACTATTGTTAATTCTAAGAAAGATAAATTTTATAAACGATAGTTTGGATATTTTGTAATTTTCTCAATTACGATCAAGAAACTCAAATAACGAAATTGATTTTTTTTTAATAGAAGGGTAAATGTCAATCCCAATTAAAAAACAATTACTTTGCACAATTAAATTACACTGTGATAGTCGT
This sequence comes from Lypha dubia, assembly GCA_947311025.1. NCBI lineage: Eukaryota > Metazoa > Arthropoda > Insecta > Diptera > Tachinidae > Lypha > Lypha dubia. The sequence continues at coordinate 41,373,618 of OX371261.1, read as the reverse complement.
AAAAAGAACTTCGATGAATCCTTTTCGAACTATTAGGGGGGAGTCCCCTCTAATAGTTCGAAAAGGATTCATCGAAGTTCATTTTTTTCGGGTCAAAAACTATCACAGTGTTATTGATATGCCATCAATTTGATATGGTTTACACTTCGAAGAACATACATATTCCAGAAAAATCTAGCTGATATATTAGGGACCCCCTCCCTTCCTTACCATGTTTTTTTTTAATTCTTCACATGTACATTAGTGAATCTCCAAATTTAGAGTGGATTTCTCTTAGAATAAAATTCGTATTCCAGCAAAATCTTTATGAGAAAGGAGGAAAGTAGAAATTCGATATCACTGGTTACAGGTACTGGCTGGTTGGAATTCGACCAACTAATATAAAGCGTCTATGTGATGTTGCTTAACAGCAGAAGCTTGTTCGGATGCATGCAATAGAAACTCAAACACTTAAGGCAGGTTTTTACGCATGGTGGGTGGCCACCTGATGTGATCCTTAAGGTCTCTCTTGTATTATTAAATTTACATGCTATAGCGTTAATTTTGCTAAGTAGACCTAATTACCTTTCCAATGATATATAATAAGTAGTAATTTGTATTCCAATTGGCCTCAAATAACACATTTTCAATGCAACATTTGCCGTAGTCCCTACTACGCGATTCTCAAAATTTCTTATAAGCTAAACGTTGTAGTAGAACTTTGTGCTGCATTTATAGTGTTAGCGTGTTTTTCGTTCTTATATTCAATTTAATCAGTATTTATGTATGTGTGTGTATATTTAAAGGTTGATATATGTACGGTGGACACTTGACCACTGATGTAAGATATTAAATTTTTTTCCAATTTTGAGCGAATTTATTGAGGGAATATATCGATGTCAAGTCCAAATTCAAAAAAAAAACTAAATTTTTGGTCAGAGGATTGTTTTGCATCATTTAGAAACTTTCGCCGTCATATAATTTTTCGCCAAGAAACTTCCAAATATTTTCTGATGTATGTATTAACACTTTGGCGGGCAGTAGAAATTAGTTGTTGGCAAGTGAAGGGACAATTGCTACATAAATATGCCGTCATGCATATCTAGGAAACTTTTTTGCAACTATATGTGATAACGGTTTATATTTAAATTTAAATCTTACTAATTGCCCATATGTGAAAATAAAATGATTTTTAAAGGGTCGTTTAAATTATATTTCAATACTTTATAAGGCATTTCGCGTCGGCATACGCAGTTTCGTCTATATACCTGAAACAATGAACGACGACATATCCCGTCATGTCCTTATATTTGCAAAATTTTCGAAGGCATATGCCGGCTTGTCCGACGACGAGAATAAACCAAATATATGGTTGAGGAATGGACAACAGATATTAAACGATTTTTTTCTTTTTCTATTTGTATCTGCAAAACAGCTTGTAGGCTTTATTAAATAAAAACGAGTTATTATTTTTAATAAAAAAAAGGCGAGTGACCTGCAGCCCAAACAATAAAATAATTTTATGTGTCTTTTTAGTTATAAAACATTTTTGCAAAAATTCAACTAATTTGTTATGAATTAGCTAATCTATGTGCTTCATTTCGTTGGATGCTAATGCCAACATATTAAACCTATTTTGCATTTCTAAAAAGATTTACTGATTTTATTTACTATTTTCAAAAACTCTTTTCCTATTTTCATTTTTGTTTTTATTAGTCGGTTTCGTTATCATCTCCCACTTTGAAGCACTCGAGATCATTTAGTTGTTTACCAAAACATAAAGTGCTAATAATAAAAATACAATAAATTAAATTTATCTGTTTATTTAAAAGTTTGTTAATCAAAAAGTTCGTTGTGCTCTGCAGTTACACGAGTACTGCTAACGATGATTATCTCATAAAGCCATTTTACTTAAAACTCGAATTCCCAATTGTATTCAATTTATGTTATTGTTGTTATTGTTGTTGTTGTTGTTTATATTTTTTTGTGCCATTGGGGATGTCACTATTATCATTAATGTTCTTAATTTAAACATTTTTCTTTTCCAAGTATGTATTATATAAATTAATCTCTACAGCTTCTTTTAATTTTGGAATACTTTATTTGCGTAAACAATTATATTTAATTTCTTTTTTTTTTCTTTGTTTCATTTTTATTCAGTCTTCAATTGAATTGTAGAAGTTGTAGTCACAAATAGAAATTAACCTCAATGTGTATTAAAGCTCCGAAATATAATCAGTTTATTATAAAATTAAAAAAATTGTAGATGATGCATCAATAAGAATATAAAAACAAAACAAAAAAATCTCAACAGCTGATCGTCTTGAGGTGTTCAGAAGGTTAAAATTTATCGTAAGTGAATGCCTTTTTAACATTTTTTTTTGTTTTTTAATAATTTAAGAATGAAACGTGAGTATGCATCAAGCAGAATTCGTATTTAATCATAAGTATGTAGAACTTTAGCCTAAATTAGTACACACATACCCACCCACTCTTGTGCTTGAGCCAAAAACGAGTGAGTTTAATAAGAAAATATAAAAAACCCCTCTCTTACCCATATGCATGCGTCCGGTTTTTTTATGAACAAATTATTTTGCTGATTCACATGAGTTTTTAATGAGCGTGAGTGTTTAATTTGCGATATATATTTTAATTTGAGGTAAAAATGGTTGTTATTTGGCGCCAATGCCGATTTTTTACAGACATTCTGTAAAATTTCCATTGATGTTCGGAAATACAAATATCGTCTTTCACAGGAAATTTTAAGAAAATATTTAATAAAAAATATTTAATAAGTTCGGTGTTTTTACAAAATTTATTAATTATTTTGTCGGATTTCGGTTTCCTGCCGTGACTAGGAACAATGTTTTGTGCTTCTAGATTTTCGTTTCTAATAAAATAATAATTTAATTAAAAATTGAACGAAATTTTTTACTTAAATTTAGTACACGTGTCTTTATTTTTAAGTATGATCGTGTTTTTTTATACATATTTTCATTGCCTATTGTCAAAAATTTTTCATTTTTCTTGCTGCACAATTTTCCTTAAGTTCTGCTGAGCAGAGCTGTTAAAGAATAATTAAAATTTGGTTTTTAATTCAAAATGATTTGCAAAAAGTTTAATTGATTAATTTTACACAAAATGTGAATTTAATTAAATCACGAATGAATTAAAAATTATCACATGCATTCACATCACTAAAAAGTTTAATTGATTTAAATTTTGAGTGAGTTTATTTGATTTAATGAAAAGAACATTTTTAATTCAGCGTTTTCACTAGAATTAGGATCATTATTAAAAAGCTCAAAAAAAATTCAAAAGAGTTTATGATTCGTAGATTCTTTCGAAAAGGAATCATTCCTTGACAGCTCTACTGCTGAGCTATTTTTGACAAATGTAAAATTTATTTTACACAAACAAAAAGCCTGTTGTTGTTTTATTTTTTATGTTGTTTCTGAGATGCATATACTTAACATTGATATATGTACATACTTTGATAGATACGTACAAATAAAAATTAAATCACAATGCACAGTGCTGCCGGATGCAAAATAAAATGTTAGAAATAATCGATGTGAGTTTTGTTTGCAATTCATAACATCGCGAGAGTGACTCAGGCTTTGAGATAAATGTCTCCGGCAATAAGGGGCTGTGCACATATTATGCAACGATGTTTTCAGAGATTTTATACCCCCTACCCTACGTGACGCTCTTTACAAATTTTTCAGTCCAAAATTTTGAAAACAAGGCCGCCAAATTAGCAGGTTGCTTAATATATAAAAAATACAAACTAAATTGATCGCTTATCTTAAATTGGAGAAATCCAAGTGAAGCCAATAAAAATTTTTTAAAAAACACGTCACGTGCTCATCTCATATATAATTTTCTTTTGTTTTGCTTTTTATTATTATGTATCTTATTCGATTTCCAATTAAAATACACATGTGTGTGTGTATGTATGATTTTAAATAAATAATTTTGTGTATTTTTTAATTAAACTGTTGTCTTGACAATATTCATGACCGGGTTAAATTCAATGAATTTCTTTTTTAACAAATAAAAAATTAACAAAATTAAATGGCGCAAGTGACGCTAAAGAAAGCGCAATGTTTGAAGTTTCATAATGATTACTTGTTAAAAAAAAAAAAATTTACAAATCTTGCAATTTAATTGAGAATTTTTGTTGGGTCTAAAGATCAGTTATTTTTACTATTCATTAAAAAGTGAATGATTATTTTTAAATGTTAGCTTCGGTAAAACAACTTACAGCTCAATTTGAATAATCAGGTTTGTTTTTACGATAATTATAAAGCAGCTACACTGCTAACAAAGCCAACTTAGTGTTTTTGGTGTAGATTTTAGTGCTTTTTCATGCACTCTGGCTGTCAATAATGAGCTATTTTCCCCCTCATCGTTATGCCTATTAGATCACGATGTGACGATGATGGGATACCATTTAAAAATAGATCCAGTGCGAGCTAGTTGGACTGTTTAGAGACATCGCGAAATCAGTTATCGAAATTAGCTGGGAAAAAAATCCTGATGTAAAAAAATGTATGGTTGTTGACAAAGTGGGCAAATCAGCTTGAGTGATTGACGAACGACATAATTTCTTTTTAATAGTGTGAAATATTGATTATCGCCCAGCCGCGATAAGTTATTTTTAAAATTGGAGGTAAGGTTGTTCCTTCGTAATTATAGCATAAGTCCTCTATAGATGGACCGATTTTAATTTTTTTTTTTTTTTTTTTGTTTGAACGGGTTTGCTTTCAGTTTGGCCTGTGAAGTTCTGTGGGTGAAGAATTCTGAACTCAGACCCCTCTTGTTTGATCGACTTAGCTGCAGTTTGATGTAATTATTTTTTTAAATCTGCACAAACATTTTTTTATTTCTTTCCGCCTTTAATGTGCAAAATCTCATAATTAGTTTATGAATTTGCAAAAGTCGATTATTCGTCTGTTGTATTTTCCATGAACTCCAAATAAACCAAAAATCTGGAAAAACAAGTGTTGCAATACCATTTTAATTAAAATCTGTTAGTAGAAATTCCTTGAAATATGCGTCGCAGTACGAAATAAGCTGTCATAAGTAAAATATGCAAAAACATGCATATATTCTTGGAAAGGATAGTAACATTAAAAAAAATCAATATATTCAGGAAAAAAAGCTAATGGGCCAAAAAATCAAAATTCAAAATCGAAAATGTGCAGAGTTATGCAAAATATGCAAAAATATGCACTAACAAATTGATTTCAAAGTTCTTAAAAAGTTCTGAAACATATAAATATTTTATTTCGATTGTTATTTGTCGCACAAGAATAGACATGCAATTGCATATTTGTGACACAACTGCTTATTTTACATATTTGTATTTAAAACAAATTTTACTTACTTGACGTAAGTTTTCTTAACATTTTTTGCAGCTGGTTTTTAATAATTATTACATGAGTTGCTATTACGTTTCAATTTATTTTTTTGCGAATGTAAACCAGCAAATAGTTTAATCAAACCGGGAATTGATTGCCTTCTTACATGAAGTCCTTGAAAACAATATGACTATAATTATATTAAAAGCACTAATTTGCTTGAATCGTTTCACAGTGCACCGTGATTAAAACTTTGTTTAAACTAACAACATAAATAAATCAAATTTCTAAACTGTAATTAAACTTGAACATGATTTAATTTGTACTCGTATGTACGAGTTGTTTAAATGCAAACAATTGAATGAAAACTCAATCAAATAAATCACAACAAAATTGGTTTTAAGATTTTGCAAATAAATTTATTATAATTTAATTATAGTTTTATACTTTGTAGAAAAAAATAATATAAAATTATTAATTGCTTGTTTCCAATTTATTTCAGCATAAAAGCGAATTCTCGTAACAGTTTTGAATTTATAGCAGTCTATATAAAAGGCGTTGAAATTTAAAACTCAAATTAATTAAAAAAAATCTAAACTTTATTAACTGATATGGAAAATTACTGAAGAAAAGTAGATAAGTTTTTATTTATTTATATATGAATTTTTTTAATTTAATTTCATTTCTACTATTTCTAGATTAAATGAGTTTAAGAAAGTTGAAATCTAATTGAGAACCTGTTAAATGTTGTTATTTGACACATTCTGAAGTCGTGAGAAGTTAGAAAGCGAAAAGTAAAGGAGAGAGAGAGAGAGAGAGCGAGACATGAAATCACTGTATTCCGAAGCGAAACAACATTTAAATAATTGTATGCCTGGATCGTCTTCTACTAATGCATGTACGAATGATAATAAACACGAAATTGGACATGAACATGAATACAATTATAGCAGTTCGAATGGATGTGTTCCTAATGAGAACAATGATGGTGATGGCGATTATAATCGAGAAACGATGACAGGAGACGAAAGTACCCTTAATTGTCATCGTCGACATTCACTGACATCGGTCCCCACGTTAGGACTTAATAATAACTTCATTACAAACGCAACAACATATGACACTCTGCAGAAACCCTTTAAATATGATAAATTGCGAGGACGGTGGTCAAGAGCTGTTGATTTTTACTTTGCTTGTTGTAGTCATGCGTTTGGAACAATAATATTTTCCGAATTGACACTATTCGTATCGTCGTTTTTGGGAGGTAAGTTTAAAACAATAGAATATCATTACGATTTTATAGATAATCTCACACTTTCCCAAACATCGTGTTGTAAATCAGTATATTTCGGAACCGGAAAAAGTTCTTTTATAACAACGAGCTACACACATGCATACATACTTACACGTACAAACTATAAATAGAAATTACAAAATATGTAATATTTAATTTTCTACTAGTTTCTTTTACACCTACAATTAAAAAAACGTGCATAATTTTAGGAGCAGAAAAATATATACATATTTGATTGTAAGTATTGAAAAAACTTTAAAATTTTAAAGAGATCAAAGAACTTCTATATAAATTCAAAATAATTTAAATCTGAAGGGGAATAAAACAGTGACAAATCGTTGTACTCTCTCTCTACTTGCGGCGGTTTAGCTTTTCTCCTGTCTACGATCTCAATAAACAATATGCTCATGACCAGGGCAAGTTTAAACATGCACAAAATTAAAGAAAAAAAAAACAAAATAGCACAAAATAAACGCAAAATAAGCCCAAGAATAAGCAAAAAAAAGTTCAAATATGCTTCCAAAAATTAAACAATGTAACCACTTTTCATTTATTTTTTTAAATAATTTTTTATTGCAAAGCACAACCATATGTTTTTTTTAGATTTTCAAAAAGAAAAATTTGACACATTCTGTTAGAAAAGGTCGATTATCGCATTAAACTGTAGAATAAAATGAAAAAATTCATTCAACATAATTGGATGTAGTAGGAGCGAACTTAAGCAATAATAATTCGCTTGGAGATAGCGAATCAATGTATTCATCAGCTTCGCTTTTGTTTAAAAAAACTATTATTTTTAATTTTAACTAATGTTTGAATTTCAACGTTTCGATTCATAACTTTGTTGAACTTTTCAAAAAATATTTTGTTTTCAAAATGTTTCATCTTTTCTTCCACTTTTTCTATAATAGACAAATTTTCTTTTAAATAAAGTCCTCTTCTTTCTAGTTTTATTATACTTCGGCAAATACACTCGAAGTTATCTTTTATGTACGGGAGATCAGATTTTAAAGATGCATTTTTAAATAGAGCTTTTGCTTTATATATTGATTCCACATCATCATCGGAAAGTGCATTTTACACATTGCAAATTTCTGTATAGTTGTCACAATAATAAATAACACCTTTAAGCCAATCTAGTTTGCAATGTCAAGAGTTAAAGAATAGAAAATGGCATGTGTGAAAAAAGGACAAACTTTTGCTTTTTATTTGCAACAGAAAGATTCAAAAATTATTTTCAAGGGCTGCCAAAGTGCATTATAACCAAATTCAAGCAGAGTATATCAAATAAAGCAATTTCGCAAAAAAAGGTACACAAAGCGAAATCAAGCTTTTCCAGCAAAAAGCTTAAAAAAATTGCCCTGCTCATGACACTTTCCTAACTCTATTGTGTTGTTGTAATCTGTGTTTTATTCCGATGATTCTGAAAACTATCTGTATGTAGAATACAGTGATATTATCAAGGCGAATTGACGTACTAGGTGGTGTTACTAACACAGCTGAGCTACTTTTTTCTTGCAAAGTGGAGGTCGATATGTCAAAATTTTATTAAAATTTTAAAATTTTCCTCAACTTTAGGGGCATTTTTTATCTTTGGTTTGGGTTTCCTTATGTTTTCCTTAAGCAAAAATTAAAATGGTTCTAAAGTTTTCTATTAAAAACAACAAACACGAACTTTGGGGCCATTATTAATATTTCATTGGGGCCATTTTTCATTAAGTGATTTTATTTACCAGCTGCTACGTGTCTCCCGGTGTGTGGCTGTGCTATTTCTCGATGATTTAATTTTGGAAATTCCAAAATTCAAAAACCGTCCTCCGGTTAATATTTCCGAAGATTATTTCATGAAATATTTTAAAGGTCTAGGAGATAAAAAAGAGCTTAAAACTAGGATCAGCAATAATTCGGCTTTCTAACAGCACTTCTTATTATAAGTCTGTTCTTTCACTGTTCTCTAACTTTATAAAATTTCTTCTCTTTTGCAGGATACGGATTAATACCTTTCATACTTGGCATCCTTTTATATGCCATACCAATATTTGGTATACAAACATTTTTGGGTCAATTTTCATCATCGGGTATCATAACGGTGTTTCGTGTAGCGCCTATTTTTAAAGGTAATTATGAAACCAGAAAATTTATTTTTAATAATAATAAATAATAGAGTTTATTGCATTTCAGGCATTGGTTATTCCATTTTATTACTTAATTTAGCCTCATTGTCTTATTATGCCATCATTGCGGCAGTTCCTTTAGTCTATGCAATCAATTCGTTCAGTTCTGTGATACCATGGATGAGTTGCAACAACACTTGGAATACAGTCAATTGTTCAACTCATGATTTCTATGATGAAGATGTAAGTAAGAAAGAAACTATTTAAAAAATAAAAAAATAAAGGCCAATAGTGTTTACAAAAAAAATCTCTTCTTGTCTTTGGAAGGAAGAAGAAATATTTCCACATGCCACAGTGGAGTTTTTTCGGTAAGTTTTCTTTTTAGTTTCTTAATTATTAATTAAATTTTTATTTTAATAATTTTAATTTTGCTTTTGTTTTCTAAAGCTACTTGATACGTTCCAATGATAGTTCAGCGAATCCTTTGTCGATCTCATGGCCAATTTTTTCTGCTGTTATTGGTGTTTGGGTACTGACCATGTTGGTACTTTTAAAAAGAGTTACTTTTGTAAGTGATAAATTTTGTTTGTTTTATTTCTTAAATTTTAAATTAATTATTTCCTCTTCTTCTTTTAGATCGGAAAATTTCTTCGCTGTTTATGTCTGCTAATGATGACATTTTTCTTTGCCATCTTTACGCATTTACTAATTTATGTGGACTTTAAATGGGAAAATTTTTTGAATTATCTGAAGCCCTACGTTTATACGGATAATCATTCCGCTATATGGGCTGGCATGAGAGCAGCTATTATTATGCCCATGTGGTTGTTGGGTCCTGGCTGTGGCAGTGTTTTACAACTCGCCAGTCATAATCGTTTTCGATACGATAGTGAAAAGACGACTTATTGGATTGCTTTAACGTTTCTGATTATTACTCAAATGGCAGCGATTTGTTCTCATATAGCATTCGATCATTTTGAGGGTGAGAAAATATATACATATATTATAAAATTTCTATAAGAATAAATTAAGTTGTAGATGTTTTATTATTTTATTGGTTTCTGAGCGATTTTGGGCAGCATTTTTTAACATGCACTTATTTTCAATGTGTAAAAAAAATTTGAATTATTTCAACTGCAAAAACTTACGACAGCGATTTGAATATTTGTTTTATTTGTACATACATAAAAACTAGAATTAATTAGCTTTCCAATTATATATAATATTTAATACTTCGCATTTCACATGGCTTTAAATAATACACTTAAAATGTATAATTTGCATTAGTGCCTGCTAGGCGCTTTTCAAAATTCCTTATCAGCTATAATTTATAATAAAATATTGTGGCATTTTTTCGTTTTCAAACTTAATTAAATATACATACATAGATGTGTGTTTATGTCCGCGTAATAAATATTTACAAGTTTCACATGTGTACAGTGGACACTTAATAACAAAAAACAAGAAATTTTGAGCCAACATAATAACAAAAATGGATATATTATTTTAACGATCATTGCAAAAATTTATTTTATTTGTTATGAGTTTGTTAGAGATTAGATGCTGCATTTCGTTGGTTGCTAATACCAATTCATCAGCACATCTTTAAACATGTTTAAAAACCTTTCAACTCATTTTATTAAGTCTTCTGTAAATTATTTAAAATCTTTAAATGAAATTTTGTATTAAAATTTAAAATTTTCTTCTTTTTATCTTTTAAGATCACGTTGCAATATTGCATGACCAGATCGAAGAGCAACACAACATGCGTTTCATTTACATCTGTTACGCCTATTTATTCGGTAGTTTTATTAGTCATGCGAACGTATGGAGTTTTCTTTTTTTTCTCATGTTATTTTTTGCAGAACTTTCGGCTGTGGTGAGTATTTTAAAGAATTTTGTTAAATTAACTTGAGTTTTATGGCTGATCACTATGAAATGCAATGCAAAAAAAAGGGGAAATTGATTATTTTAGAAAATTCAATAAAGAAATTTAGAGATCATCATTCTTAATAATCGTATGTTAAAGCTCTAAAGAAGATGTTCACACTATTTTTTTTATAAATAATTAAATTCCCTTTACTCTTCAGATAATTCAAATGATGACCGTTTTGACGGCGATATTTGATGAATTCGAAAAATTACGATTGAAGAAGACAAGCATTACGATTGGACTAGTTCTGATAATGTTTTTGATTTCGATATTTTTTTGTACGAAGGTAAATTATAAAAATTATATTCATGAATCATAAAAATTATGACCAGTTTTTTTTTTTCTTACCCCTTTCAGCAAGGCTTTGAACAACTCCATATCCTTCCGGATATTGTGGCCATTACACATTTAACCATTTCCATACTCCTCGTAATTATTACAACTTGGATTTATGGACGTGAACGTTTTCAATGTGATCTACAATTTATGTTGGGCAAGACAATATCAAATTTTAAAATAAACATTTTTCTGCGTTTTATAACGCCCTTCTTTATAGGGTGTGGCATTGTAAGTACTGCCAACGAATTACCTTAATTTAATTTGATGTTATTTTAATTGATGATTATTTTTCCATTTTCTTAGACACAAATTATATTCTTTAGCAGCGATGCACCTTCTGTGTTAATGTTATTAACACAAGGTTTCGTATACATTGTGGTGCCCCTGTATATGATGTATAAAATCAGTCAAACAACAGGATCATTTAAGCAACGTATACGTCAGTGTTTCGTACCGCACGATTGGCATCCAGTCGATGCGGACAATCGTCGTTTTTATGAGGAAATTATGGGCACATCGGAAATGCTTGTCATTCTGCATAACGATAATCAAGTTTGTTAATTAAAAATAGTTAATTTTAGGAAAAAGTAAGAAAATATTAATGAAGAGGATTAAAGGAGTAACCGAGTAATCCACCCGAATCGAAAAATTGGTTTAGTAGAAAGGTTTTAGATATACTCTAGTAATTTTGAAATAAATATTTATCAGCTGCGTATTAAAGTTAAAAAATTGTAAGAAATTAAAATTATTTTCGCATTTGAAACGAAAATTAAATTTTACAATTTGTTTTTGTACGAACGGATTAAATTCTTTCGGCATCGTGGAATGATTTTTAAAATTTTTATTTTGATTTATTCAATACTTTTATTATGTGGTTTACCTGGATATTCCTTTAAGCTTTTCTAATATGTAAAAGAAAAAATTTTTTTACTTTTAATTAAGTATACAAGAAAAACTAATATAATATTAGAAACCAATAGAGATTATTTATTATATTTCGTCTAAGTCGAAAAATAAAGTTTTGTATTTTTTAAGAGTGTTCGATTTAGCGTTTTTATGTTAAATTATTCAAATCGGTTTGGTAGAGTAATTTTAAATATAAATTCACACATTCCGATCGGAATGGTTTAAATTTGTATGTAATTTGCACTCTTCAGATTCCGTTAATTTTGTATTTCGATTTTACATTGATAAAGTTTTGTAGGCGTTTGCTTAAATCGTTTTTACTAGCAAAGCTCACTTAAGCTTTTCTGTTCACATCCAAAGTTTATTTTACTCAAGCTCCTAAAAGTATGCATGCTTTTTATTATTTCCAGTAAATGAAGTAAGTAGAAAAATCCATTCCATTTTGAATTTTATGTGTCCTCCTGGACATTTAAAAAAAAGGAGTCAATTAATGCATACGTGTATGTGTTAGAGTCGTCTATTTGTCGTTTAAAGGGGACGTACAAATAATCAAGCATAATTTGTATTGCGACTTGGCAGCGTTCGTTAGTAAACAATGTCTAAATCGGATGACGACTAGATAATGCTTATCAATAAAATACATGCGTTCGAAGCAGCTTATAAACAAAAATTACCAAAGTAAAAATTAAACAACTGCCCTTGTCCTGCCACTTGTAGGCATATTACGCCACGAGACTGACGATCAAATAATTACTCTTCAAATTAAAATATCAAAAAATTTTCCCGACAACACGTACTTGGAGAATTGACATGTTTTTGTTGATCGTCTCTAGCATACTTTAAATGTGGTTTGATCGCAAACTAAATTTTCTTTTCTTAAGGACTGCACGTTGAGGATTGAAATCACTGTTGATTAGAATTGAGTTCTCTGAAATGGCTGAATGTCACAAAAATAAATTTTAAGAATGAAAAATATTGCAGCTTCATATATTTATTTAAAATTAAAACCTAATGTAAAAAAAAAATAATTTTTAAATTAATTCCCTTATTATGCATCACCACCCATCTAAATTGTGTTGTAAATTTTTCAACCCTACTAATTTTTTTTGTATTATGATTCACAACCAATTTTGTAGTAATAACTAATCGAAGACAACTGAGAGAAAAAACAGTTGATTGAAAGTTGATCTAAATTGAATTGTAATATAATTCAAAATACGCAATTAAAACTCAACTATCAATTAATTTGTGATTCATAAAAGCAGCAGTAGATGATTAATGACTCTATTATGATTCACAACTCTATTGAAAGTTGTTGAGTTGTAGTTGTCAAATTCTTATTACTGATTATAACTCAACTGAATTTTCAATAACGTGTTAGTGGTGTTTGATAAGTTGCTACTCGTATTATGATTTAAAACAACATTGATTGTGAATGATAATAGGCGTTTTCGTTTAATCTACTAAATGACTCTTACACCTCCCAAAAATTTGTTTATCAATTAAACAATTTTAGTTTTCAGAGTTATGATCTACACAAAATTTTGTTTTTAGGTAAGCAAAATGTTTGTCAATAATTTTATTATGAGTATTTAGTTAATTCTTAAATAAAACTATATCAAAACTGTTTTGTGTACTTCGGAAAATTTATTATAAAATATTTTGAAAATATTGTGTTGTTTCTATGCATTTCTTTATACTCGTATGTAGACTATAACTATGTGTAATATTTTTATTAAAACCTTTACTTGTTGATATTAATGTAATAATATAAGAAAATGTAAACTAATGCAAGTATGAAACAAAATTTGTATTCTGTTTTGTTATTTAAAACTATATACATATACAAATACTAATAAACATTATTTATTTAATAAAATTTTTTAGAAAATTAAAAAAAAAAATTAATTTTGTATGAAAACTAACTGCCTGTTCGCCGATATCGAAGAAGTTCTTTCTTTCGAACAATTACATTTGAAACAAAAACAAAATATTTGAATTTGTTTTTGTTTCAAATGTAATTGCTCGAAAGAAAGAACTTCTTCGATATCGGCGAACAGGCACTAAATAATTTTCCATGGAGGAAGGATCTAAAATAAGCCATACAAGCTTTAATGTAAAAAAATTATTCATGGCTTTTGAGAAGAACTAAAATCATGTACGAGTTATGTTAAAATGGATTTGAGGGAACTTTAGTATTCCATTTTCATTTTAAATGTGTATAATGGGATATGTACTCGTAAACACGTTCAACAAAGCTACGTAACAAGTAGTGACATGGTTTAGTGCTTCTACCGAAAACAGCGTTTGTTCTATTCAGCCATGTATGTTGAAATCTAAGTGTTATTAAATTTTCCTTTGTTGCTTGAAATATCAAACAATGTCGAATTATCTCTGATCATTACGTTACGAACAATAGCCTATGAAATTCAACACAGTTCGAAATAATTAAATCCATATAAGGGAATTTTCACTTTTCAAAAAAAGACTTATTTATTTATTCACCAATTTCTATTTAGTCCCCCTCAGTAAAAATACACATGTGCCGGCGGTTTTTTTAAACATCGCAGCACTTATCACATATAATTTTTGGCATGTACTTGCGCTCTCTCAGCGATTTGGCTTTTATGTTCTCGATCGTCCTTTCATTGGACTCTTTAATTTTTGGAACAGTAAAAAGTCTCGGAGAGCCTAAAGTGTCGTTACGTTTTTTTTTTTTTTTGTCAAAATTCAGCAATTTTGAAATTAACTTTGCTGTCACACGCATTACACCAGAATTTCAAAAAAAATTTGCATGGGATCAACTAACCGACATGCCAACATCCTCAGAAACGTCCATGATTATTCACTTAACATTTTTGTGAGTTGTTGATGTTCTGTTCTGTTATTCTCGACGCCCTATAAAAAGCTTTTGCCACATGTAAATATTTGTCTCACTCAGATTTCAATCACCGTATGCCACTGACAAAATTTCAGGTTTTTTTGAGCAATTAATTCCATTTTTTAGCCTAAAATGTTTATGAAAATCCTAGCAGAAAATCGGCGAACACTTCTAACTTTTATGCCTCCTCTGATCAAAAAACTAAACATGCTAAACAGCTTAAACTGCAAACAAATTAGCAAGCAGAGTGTCGCTATTGGAAAAAATTTAAAAATCGTTAACCGAAAGTAACCCGCGAAATTTGAAAATTTACATTATTTTTTGAATAGATCTCGTATATACTCGTTTTAATTTTAATATACGGACATATTTATATCCCTTATTCATACCAGATTTATAAAATTAAAGTACACTGTAAAACAGATTAATAATCGTTTATGAATATACAGGCTAAGCAAATATAATTATGTGCATATGTATGTGTATTTAAAAATTTTTCGAAATGTCAAAGTGATTTAAAACTCACAAATAACGAGTAAAAAATGTGAAAGGACTCAAATGACTCCTCAGCAAAGATCATTCAAATATAAGTATCCTACCTTTTATATAATGGAGTTTTTTTGTAAATTCTTGACCTGAAAATAAAACTAAATTTTTAATCGTATTTTAGGTTTATCTGCAATTGTGTTTCATTTAATATGCTCCAGATTTATATATACTTTTAATATGACGACACTGAACAGTGGGAGCAGATATGGTACGATTGGTATTAAACTATAAACATTTGAAACTGCTTTACAGGAATGTAACTTGGCAGAAGTACTGGCATTGATGAAAAAATTATCAATTATACTTGTGGCCGGCACTTTTGAAGGACGCTTCTTAGAATATTAGTTGTGTGAAAATTGACAGTGTAGTTTCCTTTCCAGGACCTCAACACCAAAGAAATGTAATAAAAATCAGATTAAAATCAGCAACTGATTTCAGAAAAAAGAAAGTAATACAATTGGTATTTTTTTTAAGAATACCGAGTTTTTAAAACCGACTTCATGCTCTTTTTCTTCATTTGAATGCATGTACCTCTATATCGGTCACATTGAATAGTATACAGCGTCACGACCCACTTTAAAAAAAATAATGTTTCTTTAAACTTTTTCTTTTTTAAAAAAATTTTTTATAACTTTGTTTGTACATTGGATAACCGTTACAATTCAAATATGATTAAAAAAGTGGTCAGTGCTACTCCCATACAAAAAAAAAATATTTTTTAACAACTTCTACTATAAAGATTCGTATGAAACTTTATATCACTTATAGTGGCAATACAATGTTATGCCTAGAAAAGTGGGAGATGCCCCGCCCAACACGAAGAAAATATACATATGTATATCAGCAACTTCTATTTAACATATTCGTATGAAATTTTTTTTTTTAATTAGGACCAGCACTCATGGGTCATCCCCCCTACGTATGCAGTGCACTGTGCCGGAACTCAGGGAGAAAGATACGGTAGAGAAGATAGATGTTGAAAATTTAGAAGACTTAACTCTTTCACAACTCTGCTTTGCGCGTTATCTTAATATTTAAGGCAGTGTTTAGGCGTCTCCGGTGTTAAGTAGACGCATTAACTATGTTAAGCTGTATTAGCAGGCATTTTAATAATTGTTTTACTTCACCGATGTTTCTGCTAACCGACGAATAAGGCGATGTTGTGTACATTAGTTTAGATAGCATCAATCGCTGTCGGAACAGTTTTTTAGTGACCAATAACTTAAATAGTGCGACAATAATTAATACAATGTCTCACTAATGTACATTAGAGAAATTGATCTGGCCAGGGTTTGAACCCAGGCCCCAAGTCATTGTTTGCTTAGTAGTTAACGCGCTAACCACTTGAGCCAACAGCATCCTATTGAACACATATTACAATATTCAAGTGACAATGCAACATTGTAATTGCAAAAGTGAGCTGTGCCACGCCCATTCCAAATACATTATGAAAAAGCATTGTTATGAAAAGAAAGTTTTCATTTGTTGTGTGCTGCATTTTATTGCAGCTTCAAACAAATCATCAAAATGTAGTTCAAGTCTACTGTATGAGTATGATCAAAACTTATATTCTAAAACTAAAAGTTTGTTTAAATAAAATTTAAAGTATATTTAAAAAAAAATTATTAAATAACAAAACATTATCACAGCCAAAGTACATCAATATCAAGTACATGCATCTCGGCAACAACTTAAAAAAAAAAACAACAGGCATTTTGTTTCCTTTTTGAAAGAATTTACGAATCATAAACGCTTTTGAAATTTTTGTTAAAACATTCAAGAGTTTTTAATAATGATCCTAATTCTAGTGAAAACAGTGAATTAAAAAATTGCTTTTCTTTAAATCACCAATGAATTCACTCAAACTTTAATTCAATTTATCTTTTTACTGATGTGTATGCATGCGAGAATTTTTAATACATGAAGAATGCATTCGTGTTTTAATTCATTTCACATTTTGTGTAAAATTACTCAATTAAACTTTTTGTAAATCATTTTGAATGAAAAACCAAATTTTAATCATTCCTTTAAAGCTCTGCTCAGCAGAACTTAAAGAAAATTGTTTAAATGAAAATATGTATAAAAAAAAAACACGATCAGCTGTGCTCTTGAATGTACTTGTAAACGAAATTCAATCCGTATTTTATGTGTTTAAAAGTGAAAAACGTAAATTCTTTTTTGGACTGCAACTATTTTTCAATAAATTAAATTGTTTCGCTTGTAAATTTAAAAATAGTTATATTCCGAAAAATCTTTTCGTTTCTACAAGAATCTGAATAAGAATTGACTTCTCTTGCCGAACTTAATCGAATTCTGTGACATGGCTGAATGCTTAGAATGCTTATGTTTTGTAGCTGGTGTTTTTTTTTCAGTTCACAGTAAATTTGTGATTTCAGAGCGTACCGCAGTAGTAGTAAATCTCGCTTATCTTTTAACAAAATAGTTTAGTATAATTTTTCTATTACACTCACATTTGCAAATCGTTGCAATTTGTTTTTCTCTCCCTTTAAAAAAAAACTTGTGCTTTCGTTCCACGGTGCAGTGATGCTGCTGATGATGTATGTATTTGATAACAAGAATATAATTTTTTCAAATAAATTTATGAGGAAAGTACGATTTGTTATTTGTTTGGTTGAAAAACAAATGTTTTGTGATAATCACCAGCAAAATAATCGAAATGTGAACGAAAGGCTGGCTTTTAGTATTCAAATCGCATAATAATTTCTAAATAAAGAAGGAAACTTTGTATTATTTATTACATACATGCATGCATGCATATTTATACTCGTATATGTATGTAAATACAAAGTAAATCTATTTATTAAGACTTGTCATTACCGTTTTTATTTTTCAGTTGTGTTTGAAAGCTTCTTTTAATTAGATCGCAAAAAATCATACAAATATTTTTCTAAATTTTCATCTACTCGTATGCAAAAATTACCGCGTATAAACACACACAAAAAAAATAAATCAAATCATAAATACTAATACACTAACAACCAGAAAATTTATTAATTAAAACTTTTTTCACACATTATTTCGAAACAAAATATATTTATTTACAAGTTAGTCTTTGTGTTTAAAAGTCCAGCTAAAGTCTTCATTAAGATAAGAAATAATTAAAACAAAAAAATTATTTTCAATGTCAAGCTTAAATAAGTTTTTATAAAATTATTCGAAACTTATAAAATGGTTTATGAAACCTCTTATGATACCGGCTTACGGCCATTTGTGCCGGATACGAAACGTGGCTATTGGGCCGGTCCCAATGATTTCATATATGCTGGCATTGCTTTGGTGTTTCGTTTGGATTTTTTCTATTTATCGTGGTTTTTTGCAGCGCATAATGTTGGTAAGTAACCGATCAATTTTTAATGTTCTTAATTTTTAAAAATTTATGTAAATTGTGTGGGTACATAAAACCCGAGTTTGAATTTGCTCACTCTTTTTGCTCATTGTGCACTTCTTAAAAGAGCAAAGAGCAGAGAAGAAAAAAAAAGCAATTTGTTAACGCACCGCAAGAGGTTTTATTTGAATGGCGCTGCTCTTAGAACTTTTTGAGGCCACATTATATTTAATAATTTACTTTAGATGCATCCATAATACCGACTTATTTATTGACACTGGCTTTCTACGCCATACCCATTATGGTGATACAATCATTTTTGGGACAATTCTCAAGCAGCAGTTATATATCAGCATTTCGTTTGGCGCCTCTATTTAAAGGTAAGTTTAGGAAAACTTCAACTCATAATTTGTTGCCTTCCTGAACTATTTAATCATTTCGTCGTTCTTAACATTAATAAGGTGCCGGCTATATAATATTAGCCATAAATTTATGTGTCATCATGTACTATAGTGTTTTTGCTGTATTGCCACTGGCATATATGTTTGCCTCAATGAAACCCGAATTGCCCTGGAGCTGTGAGGGCTTTCAGAAATGGGCCATAAATTTAACAGAGCAAGAAGAACTGACTGTAAGTTAATTATTTATTTATTTGTTTATTTCATTTATATTTTTTTAACTAGAAAAATGTAAAATGTAAATCTTCTCTTCTTTTTAAGCTTTGCGATGCAAATATTGAAAATGTCACATATTATGCCGGAGAAAATGATACAAAATCTGACTACATACATCATCATATACCATCTGTTTTATATTTAAAGTAGGTGCTTATTTTTGGGGATGAAAACTTAAATCTGTTTTAAGCAGGTCACATACGACTCACGCAGACGTCATTTATTTACAAAAAAAAAAACTACTTCAGTCCCGGCCAAAGGCTATTCGACATCTCTGGTAGAGAAAGTATGTACGTGTAACGGCAGCTTTAGACAAACATATTATTTGAGGGTGGTGTTGGCTGGAGTGGTTAGAGCGTTAACTACTATGCAAACTATGACATAGACTTGGGTTCGATCCCTGCTCAAGGCATGTCATCAACATCATGAATTTCTCAAATGAAAATTAGTATGACATAATTTTTATTATTTTTCGAAGTCTAAAGTCACGAATACATAGCATTGTTTACTATAAATTGTTCCGCCGCCGATTGATACACCCCAAGGCCCTCCTTTGACGGTTAGCAGAACAATCGGCGAAGTAAAACAATTAATAAAATACTTGCTCATACAGCAGAATCCTGCTACATTTTCAACATCTATCTTCTCTAGCCTATCCCTTTCGCTAAGTACAGGGGCCAAATTACGGCATTCGATATCGATCGAAATTTATATTTAAATTGTATAGAAATTTCGATCGATATCGAGTGCTGTAATTTGGCCCCAGGACATTCCATTAGTGCTGGTCCTACAAAAAAAAAAATTCCATTTGTGGCACACATGAATAGTTGTTCTTATGAAATTAGGTTTCGAAAATAGTAAAGCCTCAATTAAGGTGCTCTTTCCACAATACAGACAAATGACTTGAGTAGAAATTTTTTATGGGAATCACTCAAAAACTGAGTGGTTTTCATACAAATTTTCTACTTAAACCAATTGTTTGTATAATGGAAACTACACATAACAATATAGAATTGTTTAAAATTTAATTTTTTAGGATAACAATGGGACAAATATTACGTGATTAGAAAAGAACTTTTCTGCTCTTAAAAGTACCAAACTTTGGGCGATTGTTCAGTCAATCTTCTGCTTCACGGACACTTTGGAAATTATGTAATATATGTTAAATTTTTTTGGTACGTTTTTTGTCCCCGATTTAAATCTTTTTTAATAGAATTTCATTATGAGTGCAAGATGGTCTTATTAAAAATTATTTACACGGTACAATAACGTAAGCAGATATAAAAAAATCAATTGTCTAGGAAATAAGTACCAAAAGGTACCCTTTTTTTACTTCAAATTTTCCAGCATCACCAAAACATTTTAAAACCTTATTGATATCACATTTTAGTTATTTCTGTCTACCGATCCATCGGTTTGTGATGACGTAAGTCGTTTGTGACCTCTGCTTTATTATTACTATGAATACGCATACACACATGCATACATACCTTATTTCTTCCTTAGGCACATATTTAACGATGAAAACTTATTTTCCTATGAAGATCTTCAATTCACCATGTCCTGGCAAATGATATTGTGCTCGATTATTATTTGGACATTAATAGCTGTTATAATTTATAAATTTTTTGAAATTGAAAAGGTAATTTATTCATGAATTTACTTATCTTTTTTAAATATACATATGTATATTTCAGTTGGGTCGATTAATTCGTTATGGAGTTTGGCTATTTGTCAGTTTATTGGTTGTATGTTTAGTACGCTTTAGTTTTTTACCTGGTGCTGGTACCGTTTATCGTCAGGTTTTTCTGCCACATTGGTATGAGTGTTTACATGCCATCAATATGTTTCCAATTTATGGCCTATCAGCCTTTGGACCGGGCTGGGGTCTCATGATAACTCTAGCCAGCTTTAATAGATTCCAAACAGATATCAAGAGATCTAGCTGGATAATTGGTTTGGCACAAATGTTTGTAATAGTTGCATTAAGTTTACTTACTCATTTAACGCAAAGATATTTTTATGGTAGCTATAAAAAATATTTACATAAAATTTTAATTTAAAACAAAGAAAACTTGAAACATTTTTTTCTTTCAGAAATTACTGACAACGTTTACTATTCGCGTGTGGAACGTGTTTCAACTTTATATTTATCTAGTGGCAGCGTAATGGCACATATGGCTTGGGCTAATTTATGGTCCATATTATTCTATTTCATGTTGTTTTTGGGTGCTTTCCTATTAATTGTAATTAGTTGTTGTAAAACATATTTATATTTGCTATAATTTAAAATATATTTTTCTTCTATTTAAGATCATACAATTATTCGCAACATTAACTACAATATTTGATGAATTTTCAAACTTAAGAGAACGTAAAACGGAAATATGTATGATGCTAACAGGTGCTATAGCTTTGACTTCCCTGTACTTTACCTCTAATGTGAGTAATTTCATATGAAATTTATAGATACGAAGGCGGTAGATAAAGTGCCGCTAAGCATTAATGTCATATTTGCTTGCAATTTTATAAATGATTAATGTATAACACTTTTGGCTCTCATATATAAAAGTTCCCGAAAATATTTATAAATATTTTGAGTTTTCCATTGAGGACTCGACAACTTTTTTTTTAAATAAAATCGGAGAACGTACTTCTCAAAGGGTTCATTGGCTTCAATTCGTGAGTCAGTTTGATCTTGTATGGGTGTAAGGCAAGATCTTTACGCGAAATTCGCCATAAAGTGGTCTTCGCGATGCCCAGTTCTTGAGAACGCCCGCGGATTATACTGATTTGGATCGTTTGCTGCGGACCGTCAGCGATATTTTCGTCAATTCGACCAACCTGTTGTCTCACTGGCACGGCACCATCACACAATGAATATGTAGACTAAAATTTTTGCACTAAACTTGTTATTGCTTGTCTACTAGGGCGAGAATAACGACCGAAAAAAGTTGCGGTGTCCGACTCCGAATTTCGGTAGTACATTTTTATAATTTGCATACGTTGTTCGTTCGTGTACTTTACCATGATAAAAATGTTGAATTTACTGAAAAAAAGAAAAGTAACAGTTAGATGATCAGTGAAATAGTGCGTTCAAAAATTAAATTCACAGTTGTCAAGTACCTATTGGAAAACTCTTTACATACGAAAAATATGTATGCATACAGAAAATATGAATACAAATCTTAAATATATGTGAAGTATATATGAATACATTAAATATGATATATGTGCGCATATATTCCTACATTTCTAAAATATATATGGAATATGAATCATATATCCGAAATTTTCGAATCCTATGATAGCTTTGTAGGGAATATTATCATCAATTTGTGCTACAAAAAAAAAAACAATATTCCTTAATATATTTTCAGCATGGAATAACTTATTTTAACGTCCTGTCCACGGGCTCAATAATTACACAAAATGCCATGAATTTACTATTAATTCTAATTGTTTTGTGGGTATATGGTCGCATCCGATTTCAGCGTGATATAGAATTTATGATAAACAAAAGTTTCTCGACTTGGCAAATAAATAGCTTAAGATTTGTGATACCGCTTTTTATACTGCTGGTTTTGGTAAGAATAAAAATTTTATTATTATATTTATTTTAACTCCCGACGAACAGTACGAGGCTCCCAGACTTACACTACACGTATTATTTTTTTTAGTGACTCGATTGTGAAGAAGAATATATCGTTAAGTTTTTGTTACTAAAATGTTTTTATATTATTTTATTTCTAGCTAACCGCAATCGTTATAGCATTTATGGAACACGCCATTGCTGTTCCCGGCATGATATTAATTTCAATTACATTTGTCTTTTTACCCTGGATTTTTATACCTTTATATGCCGCACGTTCCCTGTACCAAAGTATCGGCACAATAAAAGTTCGCTTTCAAAATTGTTGTCGACCGAACGATTGGTATCCGGTTGATGCTGGAGAACGACAACGTTACGAAGACGTAATGGGGAATACCGATATAACACATCACCTTAACGAAGTTATCGAGGAAATGTAGAGTACAACTGAGGATGTGATTTTTAGTTATATTTTTTTTTGTTGGTGTATTGAGATTACAACGATTCTTATTTTGTAAATACGAGTATGTAACAAATATTTTTAAAATAGGTTATTTTTTTAATAAAAAGCCGTTAAACAAAATTTGCAAGATTTGCGGAAGCTTTAAATTCGAATTACAAATTAAACGGAATCTCAAAAAATAAAAAGTAGTGCAAATACGAAACCATTTCCATCCATTGTAATGTGTGATATGCCTGACAGAACCATACTCAAACTTTTATAAGGAAAGCTCCTCTTTTGCTTAGAATAAAAGCAATCTTAACTATTTCTTGACTTTATTTAATAACTCCAAAGTTTCAAAATTATTCATATTTAATTCTTTCATGATCTTTTGTGATTTTTTGAACTCGTTGTAAGCCAAACGGTAATCGTCTTGTGCTGGAAGCCAATGTTTGGCACACAATGAACGTCGGAAATTCTCCTTAAGCGTGCCTTTGGTCAGTAAGATTTTCTTTATCATATACAATGGAATGCAAATAATGGAAATGGCACAGCTGCACCAGCCGACAATAATCGCCCAATCGGGATAACTTTGATCATTGTAACGTACAGGCCTGGCGAAAATAATAGTGGTGAAAAAAATCGCCTGTAAAAAATGTTAGTTAAATATTGATTAATCAAATGAAATAGATGAGCAGTTATTTTTGAAAGTGATACAAGTCCATTTATTAAAATAAAAATATTAACAATACCACTTTCACAAACAAATGCTCATTGGCTTGCACCAACCGTTAATATCAGCGGAGTTATATATTTCCAACAGTAGCGCCAGATTTTCTCTGGTTTTTTACCAGTCATAAAATAGATGTCATCAATAAAATTATCTACACCGTAAATCCAAGCGGCCATGATTATTTCAAATATACAAATCAATAATACCGATATTGAAGCTGAATACCAATCCAATAACTGCACAATATACATTCCACCCTAGAGATAAAATTTACCGATTAAATAATTTATATACATATTTACAAAAACAAAAGATCTGGTTTCTTACATTCGTTGCAAACGAAATGGACATTATGAACATTAAAATACACGATATCAAAGTAACGGTAAATTTATACGGTCTTACACGGGGTATTTCATCCAATATGGATGATATTATTGCTTCGATTTGAACAAACTGCAAGAAGGAAACAGGAAATAACAATTTAATTTATATTTCACTTTCGCCATCACACTTGTATCTTACTAAGGTATCCAGGCCCAACAAAAAAAGCATGCCAAAGAATAGACCAGCCCACAAGTGAGAGAACGGCAACATTGATATTGCCTGGGGATAAGTTACAAATGCTAGACCTGGTCCAGATGTAGCTACTGTCGCTACAGGAATTCCGGTTTGATCTGAAACATATACATACATATCGATGAATGTGTGTGTGTATATACAATAATTAATCTGGTTTGTAAGTTTGTTTGTTTGTGGAAATTTTCTATTTTAAATATTGAGGAAAGGTTGCCCCTCATAAAAAAGAGTTTTTAATTTCCCTGTAACTCCATAAATTTAAGGTGTCCTTCTTTAAGAAGAAAGACAGGCAAAAAACTAGTATGATCCGATAACAGTGAAATTTTACATATTACCATACTATACCTTAATTGCAAGCAAAATATGACTATAAGCCAAATACGGCTAACTGCTTTTAAACAAGTTATCCCTTGGTGTAAAAAAATAACTAATAAATGCTGTGTCAAAAAAAGAACTTTTCCAAAAAGTATTTCTTCTGTTAAGTTTAGTTTCTATTTAGTTTAGTTTTTTAAATGCCTTTTCCAAAAAGTAAATTTGCTAAAAAAAAAGTGTTATATTTTTCAAAGACGTAACTTTTCAAAACAGTTAATTTTCCGCAATAAAAATTTCTTAAGTTCATTTCATAAGTATCGTTTTGAAAAAGTACTTTATCCAAAGTGTTTTTTTTTTAATTCATTTTCCAAAGAAGCATCTGTTCTTAAAAGTAATTCTTGCAAAAATTAGTTTTCCAAAAAAGGATCGTTTTCAAAGAAGTAATTTTTGATGCCTTAAAGAAAAAGAACATTTTCGAAAGTATAATTTTTTTTGAAAAATTTGTTTAGGGGCTGTGCACATATTACGTAACGCTGTTTTCAGAGATTTTATACCCCCCACCACTCCCCTCCAGGACCCTAACGCTTTTTAATAATTTTTCATGCAAAATTTCCAATCCGTAACAAATCTTTAACCCCCCTTGGAGCGTTACGTAAGATGTGCACAGCCCCTTAGGCATTAAGTTCAATTCTTAAGTATAGTTTGAGAAAATAGCCTTATATAAATGTGTTTTTTTCAAAATAACCATTTTTCAAAAAAAAACTTGTTACAAAAAAGTACCTTTGCTTAAAAGTACTTCTTCATAAAAGTATTGTTTCAAAAAATTTTTTTATAAAGTACCTTTTCAAATAAAGTACTTCATTTATAAAAAGTACCTTTTCCAAAAAGTATTTTTTTAAAAGAATTATTATTTTTATATTTCAAAAACGTCACTTTTTCAAATAAGTAAATTTTCCGCAACAAAATTTCCTTGCAAAAACTTGCTATTCCAAAGAGTATAATTTTGAAAAAGTATCACATTCTAAGCTGACTTCTTCAAGAAGCACAATTTCCAGAAAATTGTGATAAAAAAAACAACCCTTTACTAAATATGATTTTAAAATAAAGTACAAAATTTTTGTTTATTTTCATTAAAAAGTAAAAAGTAAGAGTGGGAGTGGGAGAGTAAGTAAAAGCACTCAGCCAAAATTTATGTTAAAATACAAAATTAAAAATATAAAAGAGCTAAAAGTAATTTTGAAATGCAGAAAAGGTACAACAAATTTTTAAAATTTTAAATAAATTTTCATTTAATTATAATTTCAAGCAGCAATAATATAAACTGAAATCGTTTTTTTTATTAGCTTTTGGTCTATTTTGGTCCCTTTAGTACTTTTAAATTAACTTATCCCTATATACCTGTTCATGATTATTTTTTAAATTACTTTAAGATGTATCAACTATATTTTATAAGCCTAAGGCAAATAAGATGTCAAAATTTTATAAAAATTGGGCCAAGTACTTTTGGATTAAGTGTAGGAAAAATTATCAAGAAGGGGTACAATTTTTAGCCTTTATACACGTTTTATAAAGTCTTATTGGTAAATTTATTAACAACAACAAAATAATAAAATTATATTTATGCCTAACATACATACGAATACATCTATGTATGTATCAAAGTTTGTTAAATTAATTTAAAAATTTATTTCTAAATTTCTAAATTACCAAATACGATTACTTACGTGATAAAAATCCCAGTACCGAAAATACTACAAAACCAGCAAAAATACTCGTTGAACAATTTACAATCGGTATAAAAATCGAATCACCTTTGGCATTATTACGAAAATTATTAAAACTGGCCATATTGACGATGCCACCCCAACCAGGACCCAAGGAGAAAAATATTTGTACGGCTGCATCAGCCCAAACTTTGAGATCCAAAAGACGTGACCATTCTGGATAAATATAAAATAGGATGCCCTTACTGGCGCCCGGCAATGTTACGCCCCGTATAAATAATATAAAAAGTATGATGAATGGAAAAGTGGCTGTAAAGTAAACGACTTTACCGACCTTCCAAAAAAAAGATTTATTTCTTAAATATTAAAAGTTTCTTTAAAATCTATTTAAAAACTTACCGTCTCTATGCCCTTTATAATGCATATGTACACCAAAATCCAGGCAGCCAAGATAGCAAAGAAAATAGGCCATTGTATAGTGCCAATTTCATCAATGCCTTTGGATATTTTTAAAATCTCTAAACTAAACAAAACGTAGTATGAGAACGAACACAACATTAATTTAAAATTTCATTGTTAATCATTTTCCAACGAAACCTTGTTTTTAATTGAAACCATTACTTTTGTTACTAAACTAATTAATTGTATGTTCAAAATTGCTGACATTAATTTCATGTGTTTTCTTTTTCTCTGTGTACTTACTGGAAAAACTCATCAGCTGGTGTTCTAAAATCCCCACGATTTGTAAAATTACGATGGGCCATCTGAAAATGAAATTTAAAAAATTTAAATTTTGATAGCAAAACAAAAGCCAAAACAAAAAGAAAAAGGATTAATACCTCTGTTACTTCAATGCAACGATCTGTATTCCAGATATTACCGCAAAATTCCCACGGCAATTCGGAAGAGAATATATGCTTTAGAAACAACAATGGATATGCTATAATTGCCGAATAGTAAACGGTACAAATTATATTGACAACGACTATTGCAAATCCGGCTCCTAAATTTTTAATAAACACAAATTTTCAATACAAATTCATTTACTCTCTCTCTCTTAATACACAATTTAAAATTACCTTTAAATAAAGGAGTCAAACGAAAAATTCCGATGCATCCCAAACTAGAAAATTGACCCATACAGATTTCCATGAAAAATAATGGAATGCCACAGAAAAACAACATGAGAAGATATGGAACTAAAAATGCCCCTGTCAAAGAAAATGAAAATAAAAATTGAATAGATTAACAAAAATATCATGGAGTTCGATTGTAACAGATCAAGAGCCTGCGACGATTTGATCTTCACCATTTGATAAAAGCTGAAAATTTCGTTTATTATGTCCCTGAAATGGTGGACAACTTGTAAATATGAAAATTGAATAGTGGTTGCTTTGCCACCTATACGAATATAATTATGCAGATCACTAATGTATTTTATATAATCCAAAACCATTTTATGCATGTAGTTCACCTATGCAAATATAATTATTTATTTATTTATTAATATCAACACAAATGGAAGCACACAACTAATGTACGTATGCTGGAAATCATTTTTGAAAAATAAATGGCATGAAATGATCAACAAGATTTATTTATTTACTTTATTTATCTGTGCGAATATAATTATGCAGACCACTACTGTATATTCTTCATAGCTACAACCGAATTTCAATGTGACTGATAAGACATAGGAATAATCGAAACGATCTGCCAAACAAGGAAACATACATATGTATTTGATAGTTCTGGAAGTAACATACGAGGTTTGTTCAAAAGAAAAGGTGAATTTTGAATTTTCGCGGGCTGTGTACATTCGAAAATCGAAATTTTTTGTTATGTTGGTGCACATGTGATAGTCATATGTTGGCATTATCAGACCATTTGGGATAGTAGTTTGTTGTTGACAACAACTGTGTGTGTTCTTCGATTTTTGACTTTTGAAAAAAATTGATCATCTGGCCGTTTCTATTGGGATGATTGGGCCTTGGTTTCGATGTCATAACCATATACCCACGTTTCGTCACCAGTTATGACCCTTTCGAACAAACCTGGATCATCGTTGACGTCATTTAACAACTCCTGAGCGATTTTAATGCGACGTTGCTTTTGCTGAAATAGCAATTTTGGAATAAACCTCGTACATACATACATACATACATACAAAACTATAGTAGTAACTCGATTCTTGCACATACTTGATACTTGCACACCTCGATTCTTCCAACATAGAAATACTTTTCATTACGCACTCAGTACTTGCGATATCCCAAAATTTTGAACTCGATACTTGCAACATTTTTGTATTACTCTTGCGTGCTGCTTTGTTTACGTTTTCTTAGACTGAATACATTTCGGGAAATCCCCGTCGTTTTATGCTGCTGATGAAATGTTGTAATTTGAATCAGTTTTAAGCTCACTATTGAGAGGTGCGGTGTCATAATGGCAAAGAAAAAATTTACGTTGCTGACAATTAAAGACAAAGCTGAGATTTTAAAGAAATCAAGTGCTGGATTTTCCACCAATTCCTTAGCCAAAAGTTTTCATGTGCATAGATCAACAATAGCTCGTGTTAAGAGAAATGAAAACACCATAAAGAAATTTGTGGCGCATTCTGAATCCCGCCCTGGGAGAAGAAAGACGCTTAAACCCTCGGAGTTTCCAAAAATGGAAAGAGCATTTTTTAAATGGTTTGCAAGAAGAACCATTGCAGCAAATATCACATTCTGAAATTGAGGAATGGACTGTTGAACCTAATTTGGCGCTCACCGCACAAAATGAAGAGCAGTGTACCGATGATGACCTCACTGATGCTGAAGAAACCGGTGACGTGGTACTCAATACGAAGCAAGTTATATCGAAGGAGACTATATCAGCGTTCAAAAGAGCAAAACAATGCTTCATTAGACGATATTATGATGCTCCAGAGACTAAGAAGCAGTTTGCACAAAACAAACAAAAATTTTAAATTTCTTTAATTCCACATAAAATATGTATATTCTGTTATACGAATGCGTTGAGCTTAAGTGTTTTGAATTGAAATATTAAACTTAGATTCTAGACAGATGTAAGTTAAGAAACGATTTCATCACTCCATGAATAAAATACAAATTCTTTCCCACAAAAATACGCTGACGCTATGTCTGCTTAAAACAAAGGGTTTAATGTTTCAGCGTGCGAACGCAATCAACAACGAATTTCACAACAGCCAAAAATCCTCATATTACAGTAAAAATGCAACTATCATACTTTTTGCTAAAACAAATGAACCAAATAATGATAAGAAGTAGTTTTGTAAAATTAGTTCTAGTTTTGAATTCAAATAAAGAAGTTGGTCTTATGATCGACAAAAAGATATTTTTTTTATTTTTTTAATAATTGAATGTTTTAATTGGCGCCCAACGTGGGGCTGGCCAAAGTAACATATCCTGAAAAGACAAAGTAAGGATTCGCGGCTAGTGAATAAAAATTAAAAATAAGTATCCCAGTAAGAAGGGAGAAAAAATAAAAAAACAAGTATCCCAGTGAGAAGGGAGAAAAATAAAAATAAGTATCCCAGTGAGAAGGGAGAAAAAATGAAAATAACAAATATTCATAACAAAAGTTTAGAAAAAAGAAGTTAAGTTTTAATAAACAAATTATTTAAAAAAAAGGTTGTGCGAATTAATGAGAAATAAAAAATTGTGCAAAAACTGAATAAAATAAAAAACGTCCTTAAACCTGTTAAATTTTTGTGAACTGAAACCTGATTTTATAAACAAACAAATTTCCATTTGACTTAAAAAATATATTGTGAACCAAGGCAGCTTAACAGGATAATTTTTTTGCTACAAAAAAATAAATCAGTGTTTCAAATCATGATTTAAAATAGAGTTAATCGTTATTTGAATGGCTTGTGCTAAGAAGGGAAATAAAACTCATGCAAAATATAGGAATTTAAACCCTTCACTTAATATTTAAAATTTATAATATATTAAAACATTATTGTGTAAAAAAAGGCAAGAAAACGACAATGACTTGAACAAAACATCAAGGTGCTAAAAAAGAATAATAGAAAAGACAGAATTGGAAGTAATAAATATTTTGTAAAAGAAAAGACGGCCAACTTTAGTTAATAAACATTTGTTCAAACTACAACGGATAACAACGACCTCAACAAAATATCGAACAACGAATCCAACTCCAATCAGAACTGGTAACAACATCAACAACATCAGCAACTTCAACAACTGTGGATAATATATCCTGCAATTAACAACCAACCCTTTAAAAATGATTTTTACAATTATTATACTCATTTCGCTCTTTGTTACGTATCAGCTTGAGGTACAAATACTGGACTATACTAATTCACAATTAATTTCGGTTCACTTGGGACAAACTAGATTACAGAACGGAAATTTTAAACTAATTCACGTATTGAACTTGACGGATTACGAACAGATAACTCATAATTTAAATGTTGAAATCAATAGCAATTCATTAAAAGGTAGTACAAACCTACCATTCATTCTACACGATATACATCAAATAAAAAACCTTTTGGAGAGAATAATACCAAGACATAAACGTTCAATTAATGCCATAGGAACAATATGGAAATGGATAGCAGGCACACCGGACCATGAGGATCATCAAATTGTAGTAAATAAAGTAAACGGACTTCTTACTAACAATGAGCGACAGAGAATAATTAATAGAGACTCTATTGAAAGAATTAATGTAATGACCAATACCACTAACCAAATTTTGAAAACAGTTAAATCCCTCGAGCAAGTTCATAAGACAATAGAAGATACTATTATAAACAAGTTAAAAATTATTAAGGACGAATTGTTGAACATTGAATACGCCTTACAATGGGCAAGAGTAGGAGTTATCAATTCTTTTATACTTTCAGAAAACGAAATTTTCGAAGCAAAAATATTTTTAGACAATGAAAATTTTCCGTATAATAATCTTGAGGAAGCCTTAAGCTTACAGTACACGGCATGTCAAAAGCCACATTCGCATGTGGCTCTGACGTAATTTTGACGTCACCATGAAGCTAAATTGGCAACATGTCGTGTACTTCCACTTTTTGTGACACTCACATGCAGCACACATTGATATGTGTGCCACATGTTCTTTTGTAGAGACATGCAAACATGCGTATTTTAGACATGTCGTGTACTAGCTTGGTACATTAGAATTTTGACATTTGTAATATTTTTACATGTGCATGTAGCAGTCCCAAACATGTGGCAGCAAACATTTTTGACACAACATTTTTCAATAGTATGTAGCCAATGGCACTCTTGCCAATGTTGATTTTCTCCAACAAAATGTGGTAGGAATTTAATGACGAAAAAATTTTTTTGGTTTGCGAGCGGGGTAGTGATAAAAGAAGGGTAGAAAAATTATCATATTTTCTCTTTTCCCTGAATTTATTTGTATTTCTCTTTGCTTTGGGGTTTTTGTTTTATTAATTAATATCTTAATTAACAGCTTAATTAGTTTGGGTTTTTGTTATTATTTCTCGTTCTTGTTCTAAACCATGCAAAAGATACTTTCAAAGCTAAGATGAAAAAATTCATGTATAAATAGTAAATTTATTCAATAATTAATAAAACAACTGTGATCGCCAATTGTTGCGTTGTTTTTGTGTCAGTGCAGTATTATTTAATTTTTTTCATCATTTTATTGTTCATGGGAATTATTTCATGATAAAAGTGAATTTCTTTTACTTTTTATTAGATGTTGTTTTATTTCTTCTTTCTCTTCGACATTTTATAAATTTGACTTCACACAAAATTTTAAAAATTAAACAAGCGCCAAAAACATATGACTGTTGTACATGTTAATATGAAAAATATGTAGTACGTATGTTACATGCGGTGTACTGACAATACATATGTAGCCAATCAAAAGTTCACACATATGCTGCCATTGCAAATGTGTACGCTTCGGCTACATTTGTCACATATAAATTTTGGGACAAAACAACATTTCATGTACTACCAAAATTTTGAAGCATGTAGATACTTCTGCATGTTTAGTAAATGTAAACAAAATGCTGCAAATTCTCGTGACGTCAGAGCTACATGCGAATGTGGCTTTTGACATGCCGTGTACTGTAGGCTTTAGGATTTGCTTCCATTAGAATAGCAACAGATAAATCAACAATACTATATATTGTAAACTTACCAGCAATAGATAAAAATATTTGTGAAAAAATACTTATTAAACCAGTTAAAAAACACCAAACTATTGTAAAAATTAATTCAGAAGAAATAATTAAATGTAATAATAAATTTTATGAAATTAAAAATAATTGCAATCAATTTAATGATTTGTCTATTTGTAGTATAAATAATTTATTAGATATAAGTGAAACAAATTGTATACCACCGCTTTTGAATAGCAAAAAGCATGACTGCATAATAATAAATAACCAACATGTACCATCAGTACAAGAACTCTCTAAAGGAATGTTATTTTTGAATCAATTTAAAGGATTTTTGGAAATATCAGGAAACAAATCTTATCAGTTATCTGGAACTTATATAATAAATTTTCATAATGACACAATCACCGTAGGAAATAAAACCTTTATATCAAGAGAATTAACAACACTAAATCCACTTCCAGCTGTATTACAGCTTTCTAATATAAATTCTACTACCCAAGAGGTCCTTTCACTTGAAATGATGAAAGAACTACAAAAAACCAATGTCGATGAGCTCGACTTAATATCAACGAAAGGAAACATTATGTTTTCACTAAATTTAGTCCTAACGGCAATTCTAATTTTCGGTTTCTTTTTTATATTTTTCAAACTTAAAAACAAACGACAAAATGCCGATCTCAATGTGACGGCAATAATCAATGAAACGCCTGACCCAAAGAATTCAGATTTTGAAAAATCACCTCCAGTCAGTTCAAGGCGAGAATTTCGAAGTGTCAATGACCTTCCAGTTTTCTAACAATCGGGACAATCTACGGGGGGAGGAGTTAAGAAACGATTTCATCACTCCATGAATAAAATACAAATTCTTTCCCACAAAAATACGCTGACGCTATGTCTGCTTAAAACAAAGGGTTTAATGTTTCAGCGTGCGAACGCAATCAACAACGAATTTCACAACAGCCAAAAATCCTCATATTACAGTAAAAATGCAACTATCATAATTTTTGCTAAAACAAATGAACCAAATAATGATAAGAAGTAGTTTTGTAAAATTAGTTCTATTTTTGAATTCAAATAAAGAAGTTGGTCTTATGATCGACAAAAAGATATTTTTTTTATTTTTTTAATAATTGAATGTTTTAATTTGTATGTGCCTTTTATTTTGTATGGGGAATTAATACTCGGTACTTGCGACAACAACGAAACATGCACCGAGCCCGGTTTTCATTACGTGCAAGAATCGAGATTCTACTGTATATTAAAACTGCTCTGAATACTTTAGCGAAAGTTAAGACCGATTTTGTACACATTTGCTACCTATTCATCCCTATTTTTTTTTTTTTTTTAACAAACACAACCCGCAAAGCTATTAGCTTGTCTGCAGAAAACACCCAGGATCTGTGGCCGGAATCGAACCGACAACCTCCGTACTACTAGGCTAGCATTGCTACCTATCAGCTACGGCGGCACCCGCGAATATTATGGGAGTAAGTTGTTTGGGAGAAAAATTGTATTCACATCCCCAACAAATTGCTATCGCGAATATTTTGGGAGTGTAAGTCTCTATTGTGAATTACTTGGGAATAAAAGTTTTTATTTTGAATTGTTTGTTTTGATTTAACAAATAAGTTTTGCGGGATTTTTTTTGTGGTGTATGAATAAAAGAAATTAAAGCAAATAAGGTAAAAATTATCCGGGAATTGTTCTTAACTGTATTGTCGAAATATACAGAGAAAATATCAGCTTTTAAAAAATGATAAAGTTCATATTATAGCGGAAAATTACAAGAAGCTACAAAAATTATCGATTTTTCTTAAATGGTTCTGGAAAACTCATCGAAGGAGTACAAATTTAAACGAAAATTAAAAAAAAAAATTCTAATTGTGCTTGTTTTCTATACATTAATAAAATCAAATATTTGTGCACGCATGAGAATTTTAATATGCTCTATCTCTCTCTCTCTCTTATAAACGGTAGAATCAGTATGATAAACAAAAACAAATTTATGCAATTTTGTTATTGTTTTTCATGTAACTGCCATTTGGGTAAATAAACGATGGGAACTTTTAACCAAAATGGATACTTAAACACAAAAAAAAAACATGCACGAGGTTTTATTAAAACATAAAATGTAGTTTCAAATAATAAAGGCCCTAACTGACATAATTGAAACTATACAGGAGAAGGTAACTAACTTTCAAGAAATACCTACATATGCAGGGCATAACCCCAAAAGAGATTATATATGTACATAGATACTAGCTTTTACCTGCGGCTTCGTTCACACAACATTTTAATCTGGGCATAAGCTATCTGTACACCAAATTTATCACAACAACAAAAAGTACCAAAACTAATACCTTTTCTACATTTAACCCACCAGAAAAAAATTTAAGAAAAAATAAAATGTACCAAAAATAACCATTTGTTCCGTTTTTACTCTTTAAAAATAACCATTTGTTCCGTTTTTACTCTTTAAAAACGTTTTTCTAATCCATCATCCATATCCGCTAAGAGAATTTCTCAAGAGAAAAAGTACCAAAAGTAAAAAAGCACCAAAAGTAAAACAGTACCATAAGTAAAAAAGTACCAAACGTACCAGTTTCTTCTCATTAATTTATAAAAAATTTATAAAATGTTAGTGCAAAAATAAAATGTTCCAAAACTACCAAATTGTCCTTTTTTAACCCTCAAACAAGTACTATCGGTCTACCAAATTTCATTAAAATCCCTTGAGCGGTTTTCTCGTTATAGGAACAAACATACAAACTTTCACATTTATAATATTAGTAGGATAAATTACTAAAAAGCACAGAAACGAATTGTAATAAAGAATCATTGTATTTTCTCATTTAAACAAATAATTTTAAAAAATATATCTCACCTCCTCCATTGCGATAGCACAGATAAGGGAAGCGCCAAACATTTCCCAGACCAATAGCATACCCCAGACATGACAAAATAAATTCAGTCTTTGAGGCCCAACGACCGCGATTAGCATCCGGAGAATATTTGTCATTTACATCAGCAGCACAGCAAATAGGTTTCTTAGTGACAGTGCTATAATTTTCAGCATCTTTGTGCTGCACTACCAATTCATCACCAGGCATAATCGAATAAAATGTTACACTATAGTGAAAATATGTATTTACAAAATCAAGTGGAATCAAATTGGAAATTGTTTTAAATGTTAAAATTTGTGGAATCAATATGCGTGTGTGTGTTTTTTTTTCACTTTTCTTCAGTAGTTCATGCACTTATTTAATTTTTTAACATATTTATTTATTACAATAAAATTAAATTTATTTTGTATTTTCTTTTAAAAAGAAAATTTATTATTTCATCATGGCAGCTTTTCTTTCCGTCTTATTTAGGTTGAATTATAACAATCTAAGCGATCGAAACCCCGATGTCAACTGAATTAAATTTGAGAACTTTTTCACAATTTAAGATTTGTGATTTTTTTACATTTTGCGCCCCCATTTTAGTCATTCACTAAATTACACTGTCTTAATACACTGTTTATTAGTTGGTGCTGCAATTACAGCTGTCACAGTAGCTATCAGGGGCGTAGTTTATTTGCGACTAAGAGGGTAAACTAAATAACAAAATTGTCGCACAGTGTTATCGAAACTGAAGTACTCAATATATGGCTTCATAAAAAAATCATCGCCCTCTTCTTTCCGCCTATGAAAGCAGTTGGCCTACGCCATTGGCAGATGTTGCTATTTTCTCATTCTTTAGTAACAAAAAAATCTAAATCTGTGTGAAATTTTTTGGGTTTTTATTTATACTTTGAGAGTGTTTTAAAGTATTGTTAATTTAAATTATTAAGCATCGTCTATTGAATATTGTATTGTATCAGGAACCAAAACATAAAAAAATAAACAAATAACAAAAACGTTTTTGCAACATATTAAAATTAGAAGCTGTCGCTCATACAAATAAATAAAATAAAATAAAACATAAAACGCATTGAATATTTATTTATTGTATTTAGTTGTATAAAGCTACGTTCGCATTTATCAAATATTTGCTCGACAAAACGTAACCACTAGTTTTGTTTACTGTTGGTGTCATTTAGCTTGGTTTTAATGTAACAAAATAAAATTAATTATTCTGCAAAAAAGTATTTTTATACAGTTTTTCAGACATTCGATCCCCTAATTTAAAGGAAAAAAGAAGAGAGGTGTCTTAGGACACCCAGTTAGAGCTATGCTCATTAGGTATACATATACATATGCACCTACATAAAATGTGTGAAGATTTATTAATTTTTCTGAGTTTATGACATTGTTTTAAGAAATTTAATCCATAATTTAAAAATTTTAGTTAAGTTTTTAAATTATAATATTTATTTTATAGAAAAAACAAAAAAAAAAATTTTTTTAATTAAATTTGTTGACCTAATATGTACTAAATTCATCAAAGCATAATAGTTCAATCGCTTGACGTTTTGTTTAGCTCGACAACTCAACACAAAGCAAAACAAAAACGACACACTAACATACATATATATGTATTCATATAAGTATATTTAATATTTTGTTTGTGTTATTGCAGTTGAATGTGAGTAACACGCCATATCATACATACATATATTTTCGCCTTGATTTAAAAAAACAACAACAAAGTCGCTTTTCAAGGACAAGCAAATCAAAACAAAAAGAAAATTTAACGATAATAGTGTCGTTTATTTTGTTACGAAAAATAAAATTCAACCCCCATCGCGCCATAAAGAGAATAGCTCTAATAAATTATTCTTGGTTACGTTTTTTTCAACAAATATTTGATAAATGTGAACTTAGCTTAAGTCGTATATATATTTACAAGTGAATTATACTAGTAGTACAGTATATAAAAAATTTATTTTCAAAAGTTCTTCAATAATATCAGCTAAAGTCAAATCATAAGAAGACCTTCACATGTAGATGTCGCAGTATCAAAAAACTAATTTACCAAATTGTATACAAAAGTATACACTGAACGTGCTACACGATAACAACAACAACACTAATGGCTATGTCACATACTAAATCAGCGGTGCCCAGGCCCTATTCTCTTCATGCTCATTTTTTTTGTAAAAGGGCTATTAGACACGCATACTTGTCTCCACTATCGAACGCTGACGGGATACTTCAGTTCAAATAAATGTTGTGTGCGACATACATCAGAAAATCAAAAATTTTTGAAAACCAACATACATGTCGGACGTACATGCTATTAGACAGTGAGATTTGGTATGCCATCGTACATGTCTGCAGACAAGTATGCGTGTCTAATAGCTTTTTAATACTCTTAGCTATAGGCTGTGTGTTTTAATATACTCATACAGCACTCAGCACTAGCAATACGAAATACACAAACAACTTTGTTGCAAGAGGAAAGCAACAACACTTTCGTATGCTTTGCTGGTAAACATTGACGACAGCGATCATCAATGTACATTTTGTTTTTGTTTAACGTATGATATGAAATAAATATATGAAATATATTTATTGTGTTTTCTTTGTATGTATTTGTTTTTACAACACAAAATATTAAATAAAAATTTGTTTTTCTTTAAATGTATTGGTGTTTGCTCTTCCATAAGGAACTTGTGGGCACAGCTGTACAAAATCAACACTATTAATAGGCGGTGTTACTAATAAAACACGTACAACATTACGTGACATATCGACCCCTATGCTTGCATGTGCAAATTTTGACATATCTACCTTTATTTTGCAACAAAAAAGAAGCTCAGCTGTGTTAGTAACACCACCTGGTACGTATACGCCTTGCACTATTCCTGTCTTCTCTAATTTTGATAACAAAGCATCTGTGTGAAAATAACAAACTTTTGAAAATATATTCCTCTTGCCCAGATCATGGCCCAAATCATTACATCTGTGAACGTAAAACTCATCACGTAATAACTGTATAATTGGATGGGAAATTACTTGACGAGTTGTACGTTCACGAATTTAATGATTTGGGGCTAGATTGAGTACTTTTGGCTTTTCAGGCTGAAATCAGTGAATGTGAATGAATATAATTCGTAATAATAGGTCGAAATTTTTGGTTTTTCACCAACTAATTGTAATTAGTTCATTATGTAAGACATACTTTTGCAAACAAATTGTGAAATTCAATTGAGCAGCTAAGTCAAAATTACTGTAGTTTAGCTATATTGCTAAAAAAATGTTATGCTATCCGATGGAGAATCAAAAGATAAAACAAATATTAAAAAAAAAATAATCGGCAAAGCTTTGTTGTCGACGTATGGGCCTCTGAAGTTCCATTACAAAATTGTGATTATATGGTGAATTTTTCATCTAATGTGGTCAATATTGCTATCATATAAAAGCTGTCGAGAAGATGGTGAATAATTATCTTTAATGACCATTTCATTAATGAAATTAAAACAATCAAAAATAAGGCTATAAACGCCTTCGACAATTAACAATTGCCGGCATTGGGTTGGTGTTTATTTGTCTGCTATCAGTTCGCTCTGATTGATAATTTTTTTCAAATTTAAGTGTGCCGCTAAAAAACAAAACAAATTTTTTCTTTGTTTATATAACAAAAAATCCCAATAAATAAAAATGTCTCGAAAAAATAATAACTGCAGCAATAATGAAGCATCCAATGCGACCAGTTATGTTCGTGACTTCAGCGCACAGGCGAGTAATTATCAGAATAATAAATCTGAAGAATCATTGGTGCTTCTAAATCGTATAGCTTCCCTGCTTAGCACAACTATACAACCTCATCATTTCTCGCCAGGTAATTTGGAAATTTCCAAATTCTTCATTGACCTGCATACAGTCATGAGCACGTTGGCAATAGACTCGGATGCATTATGGACATGTGTGGGAATTTTGCAGCATTGTTCTAAAAATTTGGAAGCTCGAAAAGCAATAGTGGATGATTATCGTTTCGTTCCACTTCTAACATTTGTATTAAAGCGTACGCAAGCAGGTGATAAACGTCAACGTTTACTAACTCTTTTGCAAGAACTAACTTTTGGCATTAAAATCACTTGGGAGGAACCTTATATTGTAGTGCTGTTAGATCAATTGGTACAGTTTGTTTATCAGGGAGCCGACGAAGGCGAAGAAGTACATGCACAATTATCATTGTCGATATTGATAAATATGTGCTATAAAAACTTTGTGGTATTATTTTTATTCCTGCGTTCTGTTAATTTATCCAACTTTAGTAGACGTATACAAAACTATGGCATGTTGGCTAATAAGATGTTAATTATATTATCGGAGGATACATATTCTCCCGATCAGAAGGAATTGCATGTATTTTTACGCTCCAGTTTTGCTGCTGTTTGTGATTGTATCAAGCAATGGAATGTACCACATTTAAGGCATATTGTGGAATTTCTAATGGATTCACGGGCCCACAGTGGTCTTCACCAAGCTATGCTGGGCTATGAATACTATTGCGAAGACATTGAAAAACTATTAGACGTAAGTTAATATAATCGAGGCATAAACTTTTTTAAGTACATTTATTTTTAATGTGAGTGATAGTAAATTCAAATTTAACTAGCAAAGATTTGAACCAAAAATTTTAGTCGAGTGATCCAGGTGGATAGACTGTCATGCCGTAAAGGTGGGATATCTGTAATAATCTTGGAACTTTAAGAATGGCTGATTTAAATTTTCATACGAAAAAAATTTCTCGAGAAGATTACAATTTTTACATAATAACCACTAATATTCACCAAAATGAGTTTCAACAACTTCAGTGTTTAACAATGCGGTGAACACTTCGGTTCAAATCTTTGCTATTTAAATTTATCTTCTCACAAATTTATTATCAATCTAATGGGTCGATTATGGATGGCAACCGAACTCCAGAAGCGTTATCAGTTGCTGACAATTGTATTACGGATGGCAACTGGCAACTGAGATTTTCCAGTTTCAGTTGCTATTTAGTGCGTTTCTGGCAACCACAAATTTTTAGTTGCCGGCAACTGAAGTTCGGTTGCTATCCATAATCGAGCCA
Organism: Lypha dubia; assembly: GCA_947311025.1. Taxonomy (NCBI): domain Eukaryota; kingdom Metazoa; phylum Arthropoda; class Insecta; order Diptera; family Tachinidae; genus Lypha; species Lypha dubia. The sequence continues at coordinate 41,332,676 of OX371261.1, read as the reverse complement.
TAAATTTTTCGAAAATTTCTGTTTTGTATTGTGTAAATTTCAGTTTTCATATTTTAACTACAATTTTTAAATTAATTTAGCTAATAGAAGCTCGTTCCAGCATGGACGATTCAAACGAGGAAACTCGTAAACAGCAGCAAATATGCATGGGTTTGTTTTTTCAATTAATTGAGTATATAATGGATCTGTCGGTGCAAACAGACATGGAAGGCAATGAAAATGCAACAATTAGCTTAGATTCGAATATACCAAGAATATTTGAATTGTTAAGTAATTGGCTGGAATCGGAAGTATGTGGCGTTAATGCGGTAAATCTATTTGACTGTCTAGTAAGATTAGGTAATTTTTTTTTTGTTTTGGAAAATTTTCATTTGATCGCTACAAAAACTAAAGTAATTTTTCGTTCCATTTTCTAATACAGCTAAAAAAGAAAGCATAGCTCCACGTATAGCTAGAGATCCGTCAACAATAACACTACTTATAACAGCTTCTGAGAAGCCTGACAACTTACCACTGCATACAGCAGCAGTCTTACAACTTTTAGTATCACTGTTGCATCAATCGAAAACGGAAAAATTGATTTTATCCAAAATAACGGAATCATATTTTGATAAAATTCTTTCCCCTTTATTAAATATCAAGCCCGAAATGACCGATAATTGTTCAAATGTGGATGAAATTGAAAAATTCATTTATTGTCTATTATTGCTAATAAATTTTGCGGAAATTGCCAAAAAAGCATATTTTGAGAAATGTTGCTCGTTACTGCAACTAACGCAAATACAAAATGCTTTGGCACGGGCCATGATAAGTGGTAACGAGAAATTATGTTTGGCCGTTTTTCAAATATCACAGTTTGATCATTTTCCTCAAACAGAAGTGGCAAAAGTAAGTTTAATTTTATCAAATATTTTGCAGATTAAAAAGAATAAGTCTTCTTAGATTATTTCAAAATTTAATACCTCTACAAATCAATTGACGAATTCAGCACCTACAGGTGATCAATGGCGAAATTTAAATGGAATTTTAAAGAGTCATAAAATGTTTGTCAGCAAAGAATTAGAAGAACGTCTACAGGCACTTATAGAAGTGATTTCGCAGGCCCAAAACAATAATCAATTGAATAACGTTAGTACTTCTCAAATAATAGAACTATTCAATTACAAAATTGAAAAATTCAATTCAAATGAAATTTCAATGCAAAAAAGACTGCAAGAAGCCAGCCAAGAGGTAATTAAACCAATAATTTAATGCAAAGTTTTAGTTGCCTAATCAAATCTAACGAATTTTGCAGATCACCCGTCTAACACAACGTATTAATTTGCAAAATGCTGAATTAGATAAATATCACACTATGAACTTTGAACTGCACATTAATCAAGAAACTTTACGGACTCAGTGCAAAGATTTTAAACATCAAAAAGATAATTTAAAAAGAAACATGACCGATTTAATGAAAAAACTTTCAGAACAATCGGAAACTTTAAAAATCAATGAGAAACGTTTGGCGGTTAAAGTATCAGAAATGTTTGGTAAGTCTCATTTTATCATTAAAAAAAATTAAAATTTATTTAATACAAAATTCTTTTTTTTCAGTTTTACAAAAAGAATTTAACGAGTTGACAGAAGAACTCCGTGTTAAAACGGCAGAATTAGAAAAACTTCATTTGGCAGCTAAAGAAAATGTAAGTGGGCTTTTGTTTAATAATTTATTTTGATTACAGATAAAAAACGTGTTCGAGTACGCAAAAGTTTTTACTATTTTTTACTGAACTTTACTGTGTTCTTTTACACAAAATGCTGTAAATGAGAACACGAATTGAGAGAGTAAAGTGACAGTTCTTAACTGATTACTTGCAAATTTTTGTCGCAAAAATTACGAAACTTCAAAAAGCCGGTTCGAATCTGGTACAACAAAGCAAAACTTACATTAAACTTTTTATTAACACGCAAAACTTATGGAGCTCCCAAAAGTATGCAATTTACTGTATATGAAGTTAGTAGCAACTTTTTTTTTTTTAAATCCAATTAGAAATTTTGATTTTTGATCTTTATCTGTATAAAAACCTTGAATGAAAAATTTACAAGCAGTCGCTTTCCTTTAAATAATCGATGATGTCATTAAAATTTTAAATTAATTCTTTTTTTTCTGGTGGATAAAATTCTCTTTAGTTCATGAGGAATATAGTGGTGTTTTAGTTCATTTTACATTTTGTGTAAAATTATTTCATTAAATTTTCTCTTAATTCATTGCGAATTCATTCGTTTACAGCTCTATTTTCAAGTTGTTTCATATTTTTTTCATTGCATGAATGATTTGAACCCATACATTTCATGGTTTTTAAGGGCTTTTCATCATTGACGAATTTAGAAGAGCGCTAAGAAAGTACCTTAGAAAAATTTTAAACATTTTCAAAAACTTTTATTTATGAAAAAGTGCCTTGTCAACAAAAGAACCATTTTAAGAAAAATAAAAAAGTACCTTTAAGAAAAAGTTCCGTTTTAGGAAAAATACATTTGCAGGAAAATTATCTTTCAAATAAAATTGTCTTAAAAGTAAAAGTTCCAATTAGAACAAAGTGTCTATTAAGAAAAGTATATTTTAATAAAAAGTAAGTTTAAAGAAAAAGTACCTTTTAAAAAAAGACATTTTAAGAAGAAGTAAATTTTTAAGAAAAAATAACTTTTAGGAAAAAGTACTTTTAAGGAAAAGTAAATTGTAAGAAAAAGTATCTTTTTAGAAAAAGTACCTCTTAGCAAAAAGTACGTTTTGAGACAAAATAACTTTAACGAAAAAATACATTTTAGACAAAATACCTTTTAGGAAAAACACTTAAAAAGGCCCTTTTAAAAAAATGATATTTTAGAAAAAAGTCTTTTAAAAAAATTAGCTTTGAGTGAAAAGTTCATCTTAAAAATAAGTAGAGAAAAGGAATATTTTAAAGAAAAATGTCTTAAAAAAGTAATTTACATATTGAAAAATTTTCTTTTAGAAGAACTGCTTTTCGAGATGCGCATTTCAAGAAAAAATTTTTTTAAAATATATCTACCTATTAAGAATAATTAACTTTTTAAAATCAAATGCCTATTAAAAAAATTAGCTATTAAGAAAAAGTACTTTTCTAGAAAAAGTTACTTTTAAAAAGTATATTTTAAGAAAAAGTACCTTTTAAAGACAAAGTAATATTTTAGGAAATATTACTTTTTAAAAATGAACTTTTAAGACAAATTAGATTTGAGTAAACCGTTTTTTTTAAAGACTACCATTGAAAAAATGTCTTCAAAAAGTAATTTATGGAAAAATTTCTTTTCAAATGAACTGCTCTTTAAAATGTGCCTTTCAAGAAACTAATTTCTTAGATAACTACCCTTTAAGAGTACTTACTAACTTTAAAGAAAAAGTACTTAACTGAGAAGGCATCTTTTGAAACCAATTTTCTAATTTATAGAGAATACCATTTTTGAAAATAGTGGTGGTGAATATCTTTTCGATCAGATAAGGTCTGGCTAACTAGAGAGTATGAAGCCATATTCTATTTTTGTTGACTTCGGCATCTTATAACGCTTAGCGTGTACACGAGATTATTAACAGAACATATTTAGCGGCAAAACAAAAACAAATGGATTCTGTCATTCCGAAATTCACCACTATTTTCACTTTGTTGACTGGGGCTACAATTATAAAGGAAGGGTGTGTTTTATGTTGGGTCTGCTTCGGTAATTAAGAACATCTAATTTTCTATTTTGCAATATAATTTATTAAAAAAAAGTTTTTATATATATAAAAGACCAACTCAATTAACTAAAAATTGCCAGTTAACAAATGATCATCGTATATATTTGCGTATTTGATGCCCGTAGCAGGTTTACGAAATTCCAAAATTGTAGAAGTTGGTAGATTTGTTGTACTCTTTGAAGCCTGAATTAAACGGCGTCTATGTAAAAGATATAAAATGCCCAATAATAATAAAACTAAAACAAATATTAGCGGAATAATGTAATTCAAAGGTGAGGCGGCCTTTTGTATAACATTCTTATTAGATTGAATAGTAGTGGAATTTTCTAGCATATCATTGTTGGTTTGTGGTTTAGTGCTTACAGTCGCAATATTTGCGGTGAGCGGTGTTGTAGTAAATAATGACCGTGTGGGAACAGCTGAAGTTAGCGAATTAAATATGGGCAAAAAGCTGTCTGATGTTGGTAGAGTGTTATTATTCCAATTGGGCTTTGCCGTAGTAGTAGAGGGTATATTAACATGTGCTGTTTTCAGGAAACCTGTCTGTGAACAATAACATCGTAAGAATTTGTCCATAACACGAGATATACACGGTTCTGCTGACCAAGACGATGTATAGGAAGTTTTCATTAAACACTTGTTGATATGCTGTCCCAGAGGATAAATATCAAGCTGGACATTGGATGGCGTATGCTCTCCTAATTTTATTTCTTGCAATTGATTATTATTTGCTATTTCATAGATATTATATTCGATCATTGAGATGTCATCATGCAAATTCTCTTTAAAATTATATGACTTGATGATTAGACAATAGTTTGCTTGCGGCTTTATATAATTCATATTTAGGGTTTTGAATTGTAAAATTAGTTTGTCAAAGACTTTTTCGTTAATTTGTGTTGTGTGCTGTTGCAAAAAATCTCCTTGTAATTTTCTCAAGGTCAATGAAACTAAATCGGATTTAAGAGCTTCTTGATTGGTATCTTCATTCAAACACAGCTTTTTACATAAATTTGTAATTTTCTGCATAAACATTTGCACAGCCTGCGATGAGTACTCGTCAGATTTTAATAAATCTTCTAATAGAGACAATTGTGTTTTGGTATTCAATGCCTGGGAATGATTAATAATTCTTTTTGTTCTGTCGGAGCGTTTAAAACGTGCTACGATTTGTAAATCGGCTTTAGGGAGAGGATATTCCATCAGATTTTCTAAAATCTCTAAAAGTTTTTCCAAAATATCTCTACTCATTTGTTGTGTATAATCTAAAAGTTCTTTGCATTTTATAACAAATGTTAATTTTGAATTTGAACTTATATAAACTTTGTGTTCAGGCTGCTCTAACAGTTTATCTAATTCTTTGTTAATGGAGATTTTAACAAATAACAACCATTTGTCGTAGTGCATAGACTGAGCAGTGTTAAAAGTTACAGTGGCCATTATGATGCTATTGCAAGCATCTTGATATTCAGTTCTCAAAAAGGAGCCAATAATATTTTCCTCATAAGCTGTATATTCATGATCAGTAAACTCTTCATAAGTTATAGACAATTTGGAATTATTTGTTATTGTAGTGCAGGCCTGGCGAATATCACAAATTTCCACTGTTATTTTAAGAGGATCAAGCGTATACGGCATTACAGTTTCCCAGTTTTTATATTGAAAATATTTACCAATAGATAATTCAAATTTCTCCACAATAATTTTCAATTCATAGCTCATGGGAAAATCTAAAAGTAGATCTTTAGCTTCTTGTGAGTTCAGGTTGAAAATGGTTTTCAAAGCCAACCCTTGTAAGGGTTCCATTAAAAGCCTCGAAGCCTGTGGCGGACCATTAGTATGGATGTCTATAATAAAATAACTAGTGACCACATTAATCCAGGGTTGATCTTCGACATTTTTCTGTTGGCTATTTTCGCTAAACGGTTTGGGACATGTAACATCTAAACGAAATTTATACATGGAATCTCCCTCCAAGCCCGACCACATTATATCGGTTCGCGTATAATTTCTGGGTATATTTAAAGTAATTTCACGATTAACTGTGGAGTTTGAAAAGTCCACCAGTTCTGCCAAATAGTATTTCTCGAAATTGGACACTTTTGTATAACCATAGTGTTCCTTTGCCAGCATGCCACCTGGTATAAATTTGAAACCATCTTCCTGGGCACTCAGCCAACTGGCTTCACAATTGCCCACCATATTCAAAACCGTTACAGAAAATTTGAATTCTTCATAAGCTGAAGGATTCAAATCGGGTATATCCTGGAATTCATAGCTGATAAAAACCGAATTGATAACTTCAATATCGGATTTAAGTTTCGTGACGATATCGTTGATTTTGATTTGAGCAAAAACTTGAAAATAGCCTGCCCTTTCAAAGAAGACTTTAAAATATTTCCGATCATCATCATTTGTTTGCAAGGCCTCACTGGTAGCACTATCTTGTAGCCACCATTTAATTTCCAATTGCTGTACATGATCGTAATTGCGTAGAAATAAACGAAAAGTCAAATGTGTACCCTCACCAATTCGCACTGCTGATGGTATAATCATGGCCTGGAAACCTTTATTCAAAACTTCCACCCATAGAATATCTTTAGCTAAAATTTTAGTACTGCCATTCTCCTTGACTGTGGCTTCTATGGCCGTTTTTCTTTCAGCACTTAAAGCATTCGGTGGCAAAATTAAAGTGCTTGAAATAGTGTTCTCTATCATTTGATATTTTTCCTCTAAATCGCTTATTTTCCATTCAATGTAATAATCATTTTTAGGCTTACAAAAGCTGACTTTTGCCTTAACACTATACTCAATGCTGGCCACTATTTCCTCTGATCCAATCAGTAAAAAATTTATACCCTCCGGCACATTGGTGTTCTTCAAAACACCATCGGCATAGTCTATTGTGAAAACCTGTTCCCTGCTAGTTTCTCCTGCATCTGTTATACCCACGACATGAAATATATAACTCACACCCGGCACTAGTTCAAAGCTCTTTATTGCAGCCATATTATTCTTCAGAATTTGCAATCTGTCTTGGCTATTTAAGCGTTGTTCCAATGCTCTCACCGCTTTCCATACCAACAAAGTTTCACGCTGTGTCAATGTTTCCGGTCCAATAGTTTTGAAGAATATTTTAAATTTATAAGATAATTTAATGCCATCCTTGGGTTGAAAAGTTATTGTAACTCCCTGCGGCTGTTTTGTACCACTTTCGCTGTCATTGTGTTTGCATAGATTTTGTGGTGCCACAATGCGAAAAGATGGCACTTCCTCCGGTGCAATTTCTGATATTTGTAGGAAAATAATTATTGAAAATATAAAGATGTTTTGAAATAATTTCTGCATTTTTGTTGCGTTTTTTTTAGAGTTAGTCGACGAAAATAAAGTTAAACAAATTTTAAGAACTGTTGTGGTCTTTTCTTATCGTCATGGTTACGTTAATGCCGGTTGCAATTTAAATGTGATTCTGCTAGTCCAGAGCAAAAAAAATGAAGTATTTCAAAAAGTTTGTAATTTATCTTCTTAATCATTAAAGAAAAAAGTAAAAGTTTATTTTCAAATAATTTTTTTTTTCAAGTATTTACTTATTTTTATTGTTGGTTCGTTTTTCAAAAATTTTGTTTTGCGTGTAATAAAAATTTTTGGTCGCTTAGTTCTACTTTTGGGGCCATTTATCTTAGTTGCTTTGTTTTAAAGGTGGCCTAATCAAAAGTATACGAATAAAATTGGTCCGAGAAAACTTAAAACACTTCAAAAAATAGTTTACAGGAAAACCAAATTTTCGTAAATGATTTGTAAAGCATTGCCATATTTAAGCGACTTTTGCTGCCATTTTATACAGTGAAAATCCTGATGTTGCCAAATTGGTTACATAAAAATCGCTTAAGCAAAATTCTTCGGATTGATGAAAACGATTGGAATCTAAAGCACAAAAAATGATTTCGAACGGAATGACAAATACGGAATTGACAGTATTCCGAACGAAATCTGCGATTCAACTCATATTCACACAATCAGGGGTGTTAAATTTCATAGCATTGTTGGTATAAATATACGTTTATAGTAAAAAGGTAGATTTTGCACATATTAATTTCGAGTGAAATACGGAACGTACCTGTGTATCAAAGTTTAGTCAAGATCGTGAAAATGGCGAATTGAATATTAATGAGAAAATAATTAAAATTATTTTTGTTTCTTAATTACTTTCAGAGCTCTCGAATAGACAAACTGAAAAAGACTATCGCAGCCTTTGAAATGGATATCAAAGAAAAAGTGCGACATATTGAAGAGAAAGAGCGGGATTTGGCGAAAACTCAAAAGGCTTTAGATGAACAGAAGGATGCTAAAAAGAAATCCGATGGAGTTATAACAGTACTGGAATCACAACTCCAAGATAAGAATGAACAAATTCGAAATTATGAATTGGAATTAAGTGAAACTGAAGAGTTGCGTAAAACTATAATGAGTCTAATGGAGAGTAAAAAACCAAAACGCAAATAAGATTTCAGTGAAACAAAATAAAAATATCACTAATTTAAGGTTTTAGTCTTGTTAAGTTATTATTTATTAGGAAAGGCAGGCATGTTTTTTTCACTTACAAACTATATGATTTCTTTCAATTACATACAACATATTTTACATATTTTTTAAAACTATTTTTAGTTGATAAGTAAATACATACATACAAAATAAGTATTTTTAGTCTTTTTACACGAAAACTTAAAGGTACATTTATTTTTATCAAATTTTATATTTTTATACAAATATTTTTATTTGATAGTTTTTCCAATATATTCTACATAAAATTTTATTTAATTGTACAAAAATCCAATCATAATTACACATGAGAAATATACATTTATATAGACACAAGATTATATCAATACATAATATTAAATTAATTAGATCATTATTAATTGTTAAAGCTTTTTAAAGGGGACGATATTTTTTTTTCGAATTGTGTGAGTATAAATTAATTAAAAATTCATAAATAATACAGAAAGTAATAACATTAAAAATGTATTTACAGCAATATTTACACTTGCATTGTTACCATCAAGTAACTCATTGGTATCTAATCGACGGGATTCGCGCTTCTCAGCCTTTTCGCACAACTCTCCGCAGTTGGCGTGCTCACAAATGTCACATATTTGGGATTTCGGAGCTCTATAAAATTGTCTAGCCCTTCGCACTAAAAAGGTAATTAAAAACATTTTTACTATTACGGAACATTTTATATTTATTCAAGTATGAACTCACCATTATCATAATAATCGTACATTATTACGGGTACTGGCTTGTGATTTGTCACCTTAACCACTTTGTAGGCATGTAATGTGGGGCATACTTCGCGGCGATCTAAATAATCGAAGTATATTATAACGACCGTGTTACGTTTTTGAGTTTCGACTTTCTGCATTATAATAAAAAATATAGCAGTCAATTAAAGTTTTAAAAAATGTCTTTGTATGACTTTTTACCTTAATTCTTTCACTTGATTCCAAGGTTGGCAAAGTGTCGGTATCGACTACAAAACCACTTGGTAAATAAATTTCCATCACCGCCATATTCGAACGAATTGAATCACCATCAGCTGGCACGAAACTGAAAATAATTAATAATAATTTAAAAATGTTAGTCAACATTTTAAATCGCTGTTTCACAAAAGCTTGCATTTGAAATTTATTAGGGACTTGTCTAATTTGATAGACATATTTTTCGAATTTTCCATTTTGGTACAAAAGAAAATATAATTTGACTTTTTAAAATTTAATTTAATCCGAAAGAATTTTTATATTAGCAAAGCAATAATTAAAAAAAAATAATGAAAATAAAATCTTTGAAAACAGCGTTACGTAATATGTGCATAGCCCCTTATGTAAACAAACCACAAACTACAGATGCTCTGAAAGATAAAAAAATTCGGCGCTCCATTGACTAGATAAGCGAAGCTTTGTTGCAAAATATGCTTACAAATTTTGTGAAAACAGCGGATCTCTGCCAATGGGTAAATACCTGACATCATATCTCATTATTAATTCCCATATTTATACTTTACATTGGTATCAATAAACCTGAATTAGTAAAAAAGTCAGTTTTTACGCCAATTTACTTCCTAACCTCAAATTTGTCCACCCTTTATTTTATGTAAATTTTATGTTTTGATTTACCTGGCACACGCCGACAAATGTAAATAATCCGAATGAGAATTTCTATTCACTGTTGGATCCAATACAAAACGTGGCCAAGCACTTGTGACATTCGTATTATAACGATAAGTTACTTGAGCCAAAGCCAAACCGTTACCAGTGGCAGAAATTGTAAGATTTTTCAAATTATTTGGCAACTGCAATAAAAGAAATATTTTTCCGTCGGGTCAAATAAATAAAATTAACTTTGCAAATAACTACCTCAATAGTTTGCAAAACCAGCGAGTTTTGGGCATTAACATTCAGCACAGTTTCAACATTTTGTCTATAATTAAACAACAGTTGCAAGTTATTGGCTTGACTTGAAAATCTTTCGGCAAAAGCTACTAAAGCCTGCAAGCCAACCACAGAATCTTGTGAACTGACAAAACCACCCAAATCATTACGTTGATTCATTAGCCACTTTAGAACGGGTAAAGCATCACCAATTAAATTATTCTCCAAAAGTGCTAAAGCTGCATAGGAGGAAATTTCAATATTAACGCTACGAGTTAAATTATACCAGGGTGACAAAGCCTCTGTCATAGGCGCGGTTTTATTCCACCATTTCAAGCCATCTAGAAAATTAGATAAACAGATAAATATAAATATAAATAATGCTTTGATAAATTAAAGGCAATCAGTCCCAGCCCCTTCCCCTACCTTCATTTACTGCCATAGCATCTAATCTTTGTATAAAAGCTACCTTAGCAATGTGATTTGTTTTGGCTAGCAAATAGGTGCCTATTGCCATGGCATGTATATTATCCGAACCATCTAAACCTTTTGTTATAAAATCCAAAGCTTTATTTATATGATTTCGATACTCGGGATAATTACTCTGTGTTAAGTATAAAATTAGTGTGATTGAAATAAAATTGCCATACAAATTATTTTAACACTCGAAACTGACCACATTTTCCAGTAGAGATAAAGTTACAAAAGCGCTTAAAATTAAACCATTATCATCGAATTGTTCGAAAATATCTCCCTGTTCTTCGAAACCACCATTAGCTGTTTGTTTATCAGCAACATACTTTAATGCCGATGTTATCACTTCGTTATCGATTTGTATAAATTCGCTGGCCATGCGCAAAGCTTTCGCCACATATGCCGTTAGCCATGTAGAGCTTTTCTCTTCACTCAACCCAAATGCACTGAAACCACCATTTTTATGACGATAATACAAAAGACGTTGATATCCCAGATCCAGATTCTTTTTGGCACGCATTTCTATAGATGGTGATAATTGACGGGTCCGCTAAAAAAATTTTTTTTTATACTTATTAGAACTATGAAACAATCGCTTAAGAAATCATGAAAAAAACGTAATTCTTTTCAAGATAATTTTTTGCTAAAAAAGTTATAGTTTTTTTCGCAATTACCTGTAAATATTTAAGCACCATCAAATTGGGCATAAATTGTATCATAGTTTGTTCACCACAACCCGATGGCAGTCTAATCAAATTTTCCAAATTACCCAAAATACTACCAACCACATCGCCGACAGCGGATATTTCAATTTTCGCGGAATCAGCTATTGAATTACGCGGAATACGTATAGAAACGTTGACCTTACGTTGAACACTTGAACCCATTTCGAATAAGAAGCCTCTGTTGACAATTTCGGTAGCACCAGAATGTTCTACCAAAAGTATAGACTCCAAGGAGTCGCCAGCCAATTGATTCGCAGCTACTGCTTTTATTGTTATTGGACCCACACGTTTGGGTGTAATAATAAATGCTACCGATTTTGAAGATTTCGCTGAAACTCGCACAGAGCGACGGCCATAAAGTTCAATTTCTGTAGAACGAAAATAAGAAAATTGTGAAAAAGCTGGGCGATACATAAACATTGAATTGGCTTACTGGGTTTAGTTTGATTCTTGCTATCAAGTTGAGGAAAATCAAATTCTTGACCGGTATTATATAAAGTCACTTCCACATCCAAATCACTATCCTTGTTATTGAAGACCACAAAAGGTACAGCAATTGTTTCGCCTTAAAGTTTTAATTGTAATAAATCAAATATGTACGTATGTATGTGTGTCTGTAATCAATTTATTTTGGTCCTACCAATTCTTATGGAATACGGCAATTCTGTTGTTATATAAAACTCTTTAAAGGTTTGAATCATTCTTGTGGGTGATGGTAATCCTATACCCTGTACCGGATCCAAAGCAAATGCTGATACAACCCAAGATGTCATTGAGCTAGGCAATCGTCTGTGAATGGTCGTCTTGCCTTCAGCACCGGCTGAAATATTCATAAACAACCAGGTATCAGCTGGTGGATGCATGACATGTATTCGGGGATTGTGCCAAAATGGTTTCGGTGTATAGGAGAATGCATAACGACCTTTGCCCGGCGCTAGCGTATTTGTTTCTATAGCATGAGCTGGTCCAATGTCTGTTTTACGTATCGTGGTTAGCTTATGTTCGTCTTCGTTGATTGCTGCCCTTCCCAGGGCTGGTGTTGTTTCTGGTTCCTTTTCAATGATGAAATCTGTATTTGACATTGCAATTACCCCGGACTCTTTGCCAGGTGAACCAATAGGTGTATTAAAATCATTTAGTTCATATTGGTTGAGGGCCCTCATTAGATTGGATCTAGAAAGATCGCTACCTTTAAATTCAGCCAGCAAAAGAGAGAGAGAGAGAGAGGGAGAGAGTAATATAATATTTTTAAACAGCAATTTCTTTAATAACTTCCAACCTTTTCGTATATTTAAAGCATTCTGATCGACCACCATAAGGCCAATATAATTATATGGCTTAGAGGTAATTGTTATATCAATATCTTGTCCCGGAGGAGCCTTTAATGGTGCCTCTATTTGTATGTTATTTAACAGATTCTCTTCAAACTCTATAATCTGTTCGTCATAGACGAATTCACCATTGATGACCATGTAAATCAAAAGTTTGGCTCTGGGAATCATGGCAAAAGTGGATAGGAATTTAAAGGAGTGATGGGAACTGTCAGCAACCTGGAATGATTGAAATAATAATAATATCGAAACATAAACAATTGACGAATAGTTTTTATTGAATTTTAACTTACATCAACTGCGCGTGATAGTAAAATATCTCCACGTCCAACTATTTGGTAAATAAAATATTTCATGGGTTCACTACAACGTACGCTGACGTTTATTTCTTGGTTAACCATGGGTCTATAAGAAATGTTAGTAATCAATAAAAAATTAATCATGATCTCTTGTAAAAAATTTTTAAAAATAGTCCTACTTCACATTGGTCTGCAGTAGAAAATTACTCTTTGACAATGGGATAACCAACCGCCTTAGCAAGAAATCTGTTCTTAAAGCAGCCGCTAGTGGAAGTGTAAATAACTTTTAGGTTAGAGATACCCACAGAGAGAAATATTAATATTTTATTGAAAATCGTTCAACACATGTAGGAGTTACACGTAAACAATTTGGAATAAAACTGCAAGTAATGCTGTTCAAACAAAAAAGGTAATAATGGCTAGAACCGTACTTGCGTTGCAAGTTGCTAAAAATTGTTGTACGGATGGCAACTGAGAGCTGAGTTACTACTACTTAGCGATTTTCTGGCAACCATAAATTTTCAGTTGCCGCCTGGCAAAGCTACTGAAGTTCGGTTGCCATCCATAATTGAACCATATAGAGAATAGGTCCATAAATGGAGGAGTTATTCCATAATCAATGTTTTAGGGGAAAAACTTGCCCCCAATTTAAAAAATCTACAAGCAAACCCTTTCAAAGAAAGAAAAAAGGATTTTAGAAATTGGTTCTTGAATGGCAGAGTTATGGAGGTTCAAACATTGAAAAAATACAACCAAATTGATAACATCATTTTTTAAGTCGGCTAAAACCCTGAGTGCCTATTAAGTCTCCGTTTGCGCAATGCAAGTCATATTGAATAGATGCTTACTTTTAAGGCTTTCTTATCCACAAAAATGTGATAAATAAAAATTTCAGGCATTAAGGCTTCCGTCAAAGGGTTCATATTTAAAAAAAATCTATAATGGTTGCTTGCATTGTGTGAACGCAAAAAAAAGTTCTTAGAAAACGAATTTCAACTGACTTGCACTGTCTGAACTGAGACGCCAATATATGTAGATTTTCAAATAAATCTTACTTGTCATTTATAATTTTCGCGGTAATAAAGTTTTTACTGTGCAAATGTTTGCGTGGTATTTTTCCAATATCGGTTATAATGCCTTGATAGTCAACCTGAAATATTAATTTGAAAAAGTTATAAAATTAAAAAAAAAAAAAATAAATAAAAAGCAAAAACTTACAATAACGGAGTGATATTCATCTTTGTCACCAACAGGCACTGTGAATTTCATTTTAACCTCAAAACGACTATCGAAAGTGTAGACGGTTTTATTGTACATTTCACTGCTGCCGTATGCATTCGTTAAATAAGCTGTCAACTCGGGCTTAAAGTCTTTCATCACAGCACCATTATTACGGAAAACTTTGGCCTAAAAATGGCAAAAAGTTGCAAAACAAAGCGAAAGTTTAAAAGAAAAAATGCGACCACCGACCATCGTTACTTACCGAAACTTCAAATGGTACACCTGGTATATAATTGCTGGGCAATTTAATTGCCTCTACTCGATATGGATCCAAATGTACTGTTATCACAGTTGAGAAATTTTGTACTGAACCGGTAGATGTCTCCTCTACTAAAGCATCTAATAAATATTCACGTTCATAATCTTCTTTCAATTTTAATTCATCTCCTATGTCAAATTCCAAAAAGGTACTGCCATCGATGGGTACTACTTTGCGGGTTATTAAATCATTCACAAATGGTTGCAAGGAACCAAAAAATGTGGGATAAATGGATAAAGTAGCTTCACCTACAATCGGTTTGCCAAAATCATAACTGAATCACACAAAAACAGAAAAAAATTACGGAATCACAAATGAAGCTTTCGCTTGTAAAATAGAACAAAAAAAAAAAAAAAAACTTACTAAGCTTTTATCAAAGCTCTGATTTTGCCATCCTTATAAATGACATGCTTATCCGTATCAATGTCTACTACAAACTTGGGCAAAATATATTCAACAACTTCAAATGTTCTCTTATAGATTTCATCCATCACCTGTACTTCCGCAGACCATTCGCCAAATTTCGGATAATCCGATAACTGCAAGTCATTCGCATATACTCCGCTGGTTAAACGAACATCTTTATATTTTCGTATGACATTATTACCACCATCCCTGATTGTAATATGAACATTTCCATAATTTAAAGCAGGTTTTAAATTTGCATCCATTATTAAGATGCGATAATAGACAATGTCTTGAGGCTTGTAAATTGCCTTATCCGACTGCACCATAACCGTAAATTGTTTAGCATCAAAATTCAATTGGGTCTCGTTGGTAAAACGAATGCCCGAAATTCCCTCAGCTGTGAGACTATAACGATCTCTTTTCAACGAGGGTATCTGCACGAAGATAAAAGATATTTTTGTTTTTATTCATGGAATTTATTTGTTGTAAATTTTATTGATAATCATTTTACCTCAAAATGTATCATTTCGGTGGAGAATGGTCTGACTTCAACAGTTTTAAAGTCACTGTATGCACTGCTAATTATACCGACTTTAACTTTGGCCGGCTCTGGCGCTTTATGTATGCTTACGGCTACATGATACTGTGAATTTGGCCTCAAAGTATTCGGTGCAATTATGGAATATAAACTGAAAAAGTTAAATTTAAAAACAAAAATTATTACAATTATCCAATCTGAATTTTAATATCCAAAGAATGGGAAAATGTTCATTGAAACCAATATACACGGTAGAACATAACAACAAACTGTCTTCGGAGGATGCCAAATCTCCTTATCAGTTTTTATGTCTGCTTCTACTTTATGAAAATTATATGGGTGTATATAAGTTTTTAATAGGATTTGTGTGTAGTTTTACTGGCTAAAAATGAAAAATTAACCCAAAGTAAAGAACGCAAAATGGTCCAAAAATATTTTTTTTTTCTTTTCGTGGAAAAGTTTTGGGAAAAATTCCCCCAAAGAATACTTGCCACAAATTATTTCCGTTCAAAAGAATAACAAATTATTTTGAGGCCAATTTTTAATTTGTGATAATTTTCCTAGTTTTTGGAAAATTTTTAAATTTTACAATAGTTTTTTTATTATTTGGCCTGGTGCAATTTTTCACGGAGCCATTATTTTTTTCAGTTACCATGAGTGAATCGTGGGATTGATACCCAACTGATGTTCAGTTGCTATTCATAATTGATTCATAAATTTAAAAACAACTAAAAAATTGTGATAAGCATGAAACTCATGAGCACTTATGCCGCGACATTCTAAAACATCGTTGCTCTATTCTGCTGTATATATTGAAATCTAAATCGAAATTTTTTCTTGCCTGGAGGGGAAAATTGTTTCTTGTCTGGAGGGGAAAATTTTTTCCCCTATTCCATTTCTTCTATATTTAATTGCGATTTCCATAAGAAAAAAAGTAAATATTCTAAATTTTGGGGAAAGCAAAGATTTTAACAATTTCCTGCGAATTAGCCATAATTAGGGTGATTAGCAACTTTATTATTTAATTTTCACAAATACAAAACATAAAGTCTGGTAACAAGAGAAACATAAATTACTATCTCAAGAACCTTCTCATATTCACAATTTGCCCAATTTTCAATACGAAAAATCTTTTTGGGTAAAATTGGGAGCCCGCAGGTTACCTCGGGAACGTACGTCGTACACAGCTGTTGCCATAATTTCTTAACAGCTGATCCGATTTGCTACGAAAACATCTAAAAATGATATCGACGAAGTTACCACAAAGGTGCAGAGACACAATTTAAAAACACCAAAAGACAATTTTGTTAAAATTCAATCTACGACGAAAATTGTATATATTTAATTACAAAAATTCAAATATTCAATTACTAAAAATATGTAAAATTTTTTTAGAAAAAACATGATTCTTTGTACACATGATTAATTGGATTAATTATGGAATTAATTGAAACTAGTTTTAAATTTTGATTAAGTGCATTAATGGAAAATTTTTTGAGATTAATGCTTTCTGTGATACATACGACCGCCCCGTTTTTTGGCCAGGGTTGAATAGTTTTAAAAAAAATTGTAGAAATTGAGTAGAATTAAGAACTAACAACAAAAATTTGGCAAGATGGAGCATGCTAAATTTTTGTTTGCATTTTTCTGACAATTCACGGTCTCATCTCAAACTTTTCTAAGCTTAAGTATTTCTGATAAGAAAAAATTGAATAATTATTTGGATATTGCCAAGATATTTCTATAATTTTAAATCAAATCCAAACACAGTGTAGGTGGATCTGTCATTCCCATAAATGGTACGATTTTACGCTATACGAGACTATATTCCAAGAGATAATTAAATATTTTTAAAAAGTCAATTGCATTCCCACACTTCTTTTAAAAATTTAAAATTTATACATTTGCCAAATGATGTTGGTTAAACAAAAGAAACTAAAAAAAAATATTGTTAAAAAAAGCAAGTTATAAACAAAACGATGAAGAAAATTAAAACAAACAAGACAAGTGGTTTATTAAAACCTACAAAAAAGTTAATGAAATACTCTGGCCCCAAAAATTTATTGTATAATTTTTAATGGCATCAAAAAAAAGATAATATGTAAATATTTTATAAAGAAACAAAGTCAAGTCATCAGAGTTTATTTAACGAAACCGACAAAATTTTAAAAAATGTAGGTGAACAGGATGGTTGTTGCTACTTGTACACAAATATTTAATTGTTTTTTTTTTTTTATTTGGAGTTCAAATATTTATAATTTTTTTAAAACTCACCTTACATTCGAAAGCGGAGGGGTTAATAAACTTATGTTTAACACAATGGCAAATGAGATGAGGATGATGAAGTTGGCTGCTGATAAATAATGACGATGCTGTTGCAAGATATAAAATTACTATTTGTTTTCTTTTAAATACGAAAATCGTTAACAATGGGACGAAGCAAAAACAAAAAAAAAAAACTAAAATGTTCAAAATACTTCTCTTTCTGTATAATTGTCAGGAAGTTAATAAAAGTGAAAATAATTTTCATTAAATATAATATTACACAACGGTTTTTGTAAAAGAAAACTTTTAAGTTGAAATTTTGTCGGGTTAAGTTTACATTTGAATTTATGTAAAATCAAAATTTTATTAAAAGGGAGAAGGGACAAAAATACAATAAGAACGGGAGAATTTAATACTAACCTCAAATTTATTTCAAACTGTGAATAAAACAAAAAATATCTTTAAAAAATTATCGAATTCTAAAGGGCACTATTATACACTATCAAAATGATTGATATCAAGCATACCTAATATCTAAATTTTTTGATTTTTCATTAAGCGTCTTCGGTGTCACACATACAAACAAATTTTCACTGATACAACTTTAAATGCTGGATGTGATTTTGACGAAGGGCACTCTACACTGCCAAAATGCTTGACATCATACGTACACACAATATCAAAATTTTTTGGTTTTCCATCAAGCGTCGTCGGTGTCACACATACAAACAAATTATCACTGATGTGATTTTGACGAATATTATTAAAGGGTGGCCAAATTTGAGGTTAGGAAAAAAATTGGCTGTCAAATGATAAAATGTCACAAATTGAGCTGTCATCCTTTGACATTAATTTAGTAAAAAGTTGGAAAATTTTAACCACTCTGGAACTCTACACTCTTTAACGAAGAATTGTAATTGTGAAAATTTACTATCATGAGGAAATTCCCGGTCGCGTAATTTCTCGATTTGGCGTTGTCAATTGGTTGCTTCGTTGTTGTGATTTAACGAAGCTGGATTATTTTCTATGAGGTCTTTTGAAATAAGAGATAAGAGAAACTGTTGCAAAATGTGGTTAATTTTTTTTTTTTTTTGGAAAAGAGCGGACGCCTGCCAACCTCCTAGAGGTAGATATTTGGCTCAAATTTTCCCACCATTTATATCTCTTGAAATTTACTTTCATAAGTGGACGCTCCTAGATCTCATGTGGATTGTATCGCCCCAAATTCAACAATTTTGTTTGTTCACGTACCACTTCATCCAGAAATGGGCCTCATCACTGAATATGATTTTTCGACGATACGTTGCCCGACCAAAACAACCATTTTTATTATTTGCACGTGTTGTTGCATTCTATATCCGTCCATGGTGATTTAGAAAAAACAGACTGAATTAATGACAACTAATTTGAGAGGTTCGGAAGTCCCTGATAGTTTGTTTTACTTATATTTTGTTTTTTATTGTTTTAAAATGCTTGGACTTTTTGTTTAACTTTTACGGCCAGGTCTAAGGATGAATGTATTTAATTTAAAAAAAATCCCTTGAAGCTCAAAAATATTACACAAGTGATATGAAAAAAAATTATTAATTAATTAATTAATTAATTAAACTGAGTAAGATGTTTTTCAGCTCTTGTTCAGTACCTACCAGTTAATACAGGTGGCTTGATCAGCTTGAGAAACATTTGAAATTT
The DNA here is from genome assembly GCA_947311025.1 of Lypha dubia. Classification (NCBI taxonomy): domain Eukaryota; kingdom Metazoa; phylum Arthropoda; class Insecta; order Diptera; family Tachinidae; genus Lypha; species Lypha dubia. The sequence continues at coordinate 41,313,240 of OX371261.1, read as the reverse complement.
TTATATTTCATATTATTTAATTGTATAATAATCTAGGCCAATATCTACTATGTATCTAAATGTAACAACGACCGTAATACGAAGTTAACAAAAATTCCATTCAATGCATTACACCAACTACTTCACATCAGTTTGCGTGACTTAGCCACACTACCAATATTACAAAAAGAAAAGAAAAAACAAACTTCACCAATTTTTAGGCATTAAAAACGTTAAATTATACTGAATGTGGTCATACCACTAACAATCACTCTTGTCCATATGTGGCAAACATCAAGTCAGAAAAAAAAAAAAAAAACAGAAATAAACTTTAATAAATGTATAATCACCTAATTGGGAATTAACTTGAATAAGCAACCAACCAACCAACAAATAATTATTTTCGTACAAACAACAACAACAAAAAACGACACAAAGTCTCCTAAAAGATTGAAAATCGTTTTTTAAAAGAGTCTTATAGTACAAATACGACTGTAAGCGTAGAGATTATGATGATGGCAATCAACGATGCATGGAAACACTAAGAAACACTTTTAATTTCTGTGAGAAAATTTTATTCTAATTAGGAAAAGCATTTAATGTATTAAACAAAATTTTGTGGTATTTTGAGTGGTTTACATTAGGGTGACACGTAGTTCAGAAATAAATAATCTAGTGTGGATACGGTTTTGGAATTTTCACACAATATTGGCGTCACATTTAAAAAAAACTTCGTTAAGATTTCCAAAGTAAATTTTTTTTATTGCTGATGCAGTAGAAGCTCGCAAATTAGATCTCTTAGGAATTTCAATCCTTCAGAAATTAGAACCAACGCTTTTAGTACATTGCATGCTCTGAAATTAGAACAGGTGGTTCTAAATTTTAAAAGTTTATAACTCGCAAAATAGTGAACCAATATTAGGAAAATATAGATAAGGGGCTGTGCACATATTACGTAACGCCGTTTTCAGAGATTTTATAACCCCCCCGTAACGATTTTAATAATTTTTCAGTGCAAAATTTCCAATCCGTAACAAATCTTTAACCCCTATTGGAGCGTTACGTAATATGTGCACAGCCCCTAATGCACATATGGGCACAAATAACTTTAATTTGGTTAAAGTTTTGTCAAAATCGGTTGTATAAAATAAAAAAAAAAATAAAATCTATAACAAAAAATTGTCTTGGCTATGAATTATACAGATTCTAATTAATTATTTAATTATTGATCGCAATTAATTTTTCATATCTAATATAATATAAATTTCATTCTATTAAAGCAAGATCCGCCTTAATATTTTGCATTTTATTTGAAACTAAAATTTAAATTTATCATATTCTATTTTGTGGTTTAAATATGCGATTTATTAATTTATTAAAATAGTTCATTAAAAATGTATGTATGTTTGTATTAATTATTACTAATTACAGTGTTTAATTGCTTTATTCTTCTGCAAATATTAATAGTGTAGGAATGTAGTGAAAAGTTTCATAGGTGTTGACTAGAATCGTTAAAATGCTCTAAGAAAGCTTTGGTTTCAAAATCGTTATGTGCTTCCATAAGAAGTACATAGTTAATACCTAGTCAATAGTTCTAAGATCACTAGTGGAACCTGAATGACAAGCACATGGTAAATGTCTATAGTACGGAATGTGGTTAAGGGTGCAGTAAGTCCGCAGTTCCAATGTCGCTACAGTGTCTACATATTTCCCCCAAAAGAAGTACCTAGTCAGTAGTACCTGTATGTAAAGTACATATTGGGTTCCAATCTCTACATTTGTACCAAAGCGAAGCAGATACTAAGTCAGTAGTACTTATTGTACTATTGCGTTCTCAATGACACGCACGTCAAACGGACATAATGTTGTGATAGGTAATGTCGATGTTTGGTGTGGATTTTTATTCCACATTTCTTTGAGAACGGCGGTGGCTAGGCCTTCACTATCAACGACGAGCACAATAGCTCGAAGACTATCAACTTCTTTTGGCCTAAATTGGATGATCTGGACACCATCGAGATGTGGTTTCAACAGAATGGCGTTACGTCCCACTCAGCTCACGCTGCATTGATTATTCCGTAGGAGTGATTTGAGCAGATGGTCATCTCACGTGTAGCTGATGTGAGCTGCCCACCGAGAATGTGCGATTTAGCTCCATTAGATTTTGGCTGACTTCCAAAACGTTCGTATACAATGTTTGTATACAGTATTGCTACTGTATTTAAATCAAATACATATGCAAAGTTCGGAAACAATAGGTGTGATCCCGTACTCAACATTGGGAGCCCGCGGGATCCCAATTTGCACGAAAACTGTTCCCGTACACAAAGTTCGTGCAAGTGAGTGTGATTTTGAGAGAGCAGTGTGCTTCTTCTTGCACGAAACTGCCCGTACTTTTTCTTCGGGCTAGTTTGTGCAAGTAGTAATTAATCAGCTGTTTATGAAATAAATAATAACAAATAAGAAATTTGAATTTTACCTAACAAGAATAATGATGAAATAACTGTTAATTTTGGGATAAAAATGTGGTTTTTTGTGCGTTTTTGTCTCTAATTGAGAGAAATTCTTGTTTGCTCTCATTTTACCGGACTTTGCCCATAAAGTACGGGATCAAACCTAATGCAACAACTATGAAACCGATGCCTTGTTTGCTCTCTTACTGCGTTAAATTTTCTTTGCGGCGGCGTTTTGAAATGGTATACATTGTATAACTATTGTACTGCGGCGTTATGCAATGTGATGCTTTGTTCAAACACAAAGCAATTGACGTTTTGGAAGTCAGCCTTTTTGTGACTTAAGAATCCCCCCATTCTTAAGTCACAAAGCACATCTGTCCTCAAACCCATCACAAGCAATGCCATCGGTCAAATTCAGCCTGATTTATGCGCCAGAGTAAAAAAAAATTGGATATTTCGGATGCTCTCCAACCAGAAAATCCATGGCGGACATTTTAACGATGCTATAGTCCATAAGCAAAGGTTATTTGAAATTCAGTTGTAAATGTGTTTGTCTGAAGCTTGCATGGTTAACTGACTTCAATGCCTCCTCAGAGCACGTCATCAACATGATGATTTTTTTTTAATAATTTTTTTCTGCATTAAATTTAGTATTGTTGTAGAAAGTGTGCTAACAAAATTAGAAAGCATTGGAACATTGGAACGACTTTTTCATGTCTAACGTTAATTTTAAATATTTCACCTTCCGAGAGATGTTATGAAAAGTTTATACATACATACATACATATATTTTAATTGCTAAACTTTTCAAAAATTTTTTTACAAAATACATCTCAAATAAAGCACTGAAAAAAAACCAAGTATTCTATGCTCACTATTCCAGTGGCTTTCAGCAGAGAGTATAATGTGTCGCAAGACAAATTACCGGTGACCGGTTGGGAAGTGACAGGTTAAACCGATACCTGAAATTTTATCATGATAACAAATTAACACAAATCAAAATTTGACACTTAAAATCAAAAAACAGTGGCTTACAACACAATTGTCAGCTGATCTTGAAAGATTACATGAAAGTTTATATAACAGATTTTTTAAATTTTATATGGAGGCGATCAATCTGTCTACATTATTTAGATAATCTGTGCTAAGTTCCAGTTCTAAATATTAAGTGCTTACATTTATTTTTGCTTATCGGTATACACATCTTTAAAGGACACTATGGAATTTTGAATTGCGGTTCTCTCTCTTTTTCTTTTTACTAGTTTCTCCCCGGATGCGAATATCCCTATTTCACATTCTGTGTTATTTTAGACGATTTGTCACTTCAATAACATAAAAGTTCGTCAGTATTTTTAATTTGTTTACAAACTTGTTCAAATAATAGATTCGTAATTCTTTACCTTATTACAAGTTCTATAAATATTTTACCAGGTGTGTTTTTGAATTGACTCACAAAGTTTATTGATTCATTTGTAGAAATATTTTTAAGTGGAAAAATTGCACAATTTATGTACTTTTAAAATAAAACAAGCTAAAAAATGTTTAAGGCAATTAAAAAGCTAAGTAAAGAGTTTTCATACAGGTGCGAATTGATGCTTCAATCGTATAAAACAAGATGAGTGAAATATCCGTACTATTTTCTTAAACAAACACAACCACATAAAACGATTAGATTGTCCGCAGAAAACACCCAGGATCTCTGGCCGGAATGGAACCGACTACCTCCGGAATACTAGGTTGGCTTTGCTACCAATCAGCGACGGCGGCACCCGTGATCAAAAGATTTCCCTACCTCCGAAAAATGTCTATTTAGAATAACTCTTGGGCATACATCTGACTGAATTTAAGGAATTGTGTTGAATATGACGAGTACTTCTTATAAAAGATTTTCTAATAGCTGTGAATAGTTCGATGTTTGGGAGGTATTAATATGATAATCCACCCCGCCCAAGTTGCCATTGTGAATTGATGTCACTTGGAGAATAATAAACAACACCAGATTTGATGGCAGGCAGAGGTTATAAATGTTGTCATACCCTAAATATCAAACCCTTTAGATAGTTGCAAGTTATGGTAAATACAGACATACATATTAATTCATGTACAAACATATACACTCTTAAAAATAACAATAATAACCGACAAGTCAAGGTAATTTAAGGGAAATAAGTAATATTGAATATCTAAAAAAAAAGCAGCAACTAAAACAAAACACATCAAATCAATGCGTAGATTTTAAAACATTAAATAAAAATGCAATCAGAAAATAGCAGAAACACAAAAAAAAAAAATAAATAAAACCAAGAAAACAAGAAGCTGTCAAGACAAATAGTAGTTATTTGTTAAAAAAAAAAAAATAAACAAAATGAAATAATATGGAATTAAGAAACAAAATTAACAAACAATGGCTCACAAAATAACAATGAAAAAAAAAATTATACATAAAGATCTTTCAGAAAACCATTACAAATCCGTCGCATTTAACACAATGCGTCAGTCGATGACGAACTGACTGACCATTTAGTTTTCATTGGTAAACAGCATGCATACATAGGAGTACTTATGTACATGCTTGCCATACAGCGAAATACAATGGGGACGATGAATTAATAATATTTTTTGTTTATAGAATTCCTTAAAATACATAATTTCAAGGACTTCCTTTAAGGAGTTTTATTTCGATATATAAAATATATCGGGTAATGAAGAAAAACACAAAAATTAGTGAACTTCCGAACCATTTATATGAAAAATCTGACGATAAGATTTCCAATGACTCAGCCAGAGATTAATTAATGAGAAAAAATAATAAAATATATTGGTACTCGTACAGTAATTTCTTGGTCACTGTTTATTTTCTTATTTAAAAAATAAAATTAATTTATTCTTTGAAAATTTTCTGTTGTTAAATTCGAAAATAATAAGTTAAAGAATCGCGCTATATAAACATATCGGCTGAAAAGTGTAAAAATGTATTATTTGTTATAGACTTTTTGCTTAATCAGTGCCACTGTGTAGCATGAAAAATTACAAATGCTGATGTTGGTTTGTGTCTTAAGTCTTTTGTTTTGTTATTACTCTTTAAGAAAATGGGTGAGCAAGGGTAAATGTGTGTGTGTGCATGTGTGTGGCTTCAGTCTTGTCTCAAGTTGTTGTTGCTTAAAGTTATTTTGCAAACGTACAACAACGAACGCAAGGGATTTAATACAATTGTGTATTTGTTTACATAAAATTTTTTTATAACTTTCCAACCAAATGTTTTATTAAACTGGATTTTTTTTCATGGTTTCAACAAAAATATCGCTTATGAGATCATTTGTTTTATTAAGCAATAAAATAAAACGAAACACAAATCGTCAGATAAAAATGGAGAAATATGAAGTAAATAAGAAAAAAAAAAATAAAAGAAATGTAAAATTATGTACAAACCCTTGACCACAATTTAAATGCACCAGTAGTGATAAAAGTATTAAGCACTTTGAGTATAACATTTTATACATGTTTTTATTGTTGTTATTGTTTAACACTATATTTTTTACGCTCTTGTTAACATTTGCTTTTGATTTTTTTTTATTTACAAACTTTTTGTCAAAATTGTTAAAAAAAATTTTAAATGAAATCACTTTGAAATTTTGACTAATAGCTTAACAATTTACAATAAAAACAAATTAATCATCAGTTTAACGGTGTATGCTAGTAGATACATATATTCCAAATAGTCTTTTTTTTCTTTGAACGATTTGTGTGGGCTGTTTACTTTGGTTTTACTAAGTTGAATTGTTTGCTATTATTTTAAACTTATTTAGATCTTTTGTTTTATTTTATTGTGCACTGCAAACTTATTACGTGTGTTTTTTCTGTCTTTGTTTTTTTTTTCTTTGCATTTCTCAATTGTGCGCGTTTTTAGGTCGACGTCATTTGGAACATTTTAACTTTTCCGCTTTTAGTTGTTGACCGTCGTAGTATCGAATTAAAACTAATTTTTCAGTATATAATTTATTGAGCAACTAAAGAGGGAGTGTGTGCTCTGCAGTTTTTTAACTTCTTACATATATGACTCAAAAGTTTTCAAAAAGCTCTGATTGAAGCTGAGAAAGATTGTTGATCTTGCTTTAAATTCGTAGAGGTGAATTTAGCAACTTTAATTTCAATACGAGGGTTAGAAAGAAAGTAAATAAATCTTGAAAGATGTAAACACTTTGGCCTCGAAATAATTTCGATTTTTTGTGCTATTTTAATTGTTAATAAATTTTCCTTTGCTTACAGTTTGGTCTCTTATTTTCTTTTCGAAAAAAATTTTAATAGACTTCCTCGAAACGTCGGGCCAGATTTTCTATTCCTTAAAAAATTAAAATTTTTATTTGGCGCTTAACTCAAATCCGTTTTCGGGCTTGTTGATCACGTACATATTTTTTTTAATGAGCATGGGTCATATTAGCCATAAATCAGGCGGTCATAATTACTTCAAATATCTGGGGCCAAATTGCAGCCCTCGATATCGATCGAAATTTCAATACAATTTATATATGTAAATTTCACTCGATATCGAATACCATAATTTGGCCCCTAATAATTTTGAAGCGCTTTAAGTTTATTTTAGTTATAACCGCCCCAAATCCACTTCTGAAAATCCCTTCTTGTTTTATCAAAAAAGGAGATCAAATATATAAATTAGGCAAATATAATTGCTTGAGCTGTCACGGTCAGCTGGCTTAAATTCGCCTTGATTTCTCATTTTAGTATTTTTTCCCAAAGGAAAATAATACATTCGCCGCCTGTATTTTTGATCTCTTCAAGATAGTAAAATACATTTTAGAGTACATTTTTCTGTTACCCCAGGGAGGCTCATTTTACCTTATATGAATTCGCCTGATTTTTTCCCAATCATTACTGTATTTTTTCGGATTTTAGAAATTTTGAAATAGTATTTAAAATATTCATATTTTCTAATTTGTAATATATAGTATTTTGGTTCTGCTTTTAAAAGGTTTTACATATTTTCATATAAACTTTGTACCTTACCATTTCCAGTTTAGGTTTTTGTAAAGAACAATTAAAGTGCATCTGAGTTTATTTAACTACATACATAGTTTTATTTTATTCTCATGTGGCATAATTGTCCATTTTCTTACATATGAAATTATAGATTTTTTTCTAAAAATACACAGTATACGATCATAGATAGCATTTAAATTGGTTAAATTTCGAAGGCACTTGAATATCTTTAAAATAAATCACATTATCGGTATTAATTTAATATCTTCACTATATACATATAAATACTTTTAATTTTGTTTAATTTTATCATATTTTGTTTGTGAACGAATACATATGATAATTAATCTCAACAAAAGTTTTATTAATAAAACGATAATTATAAAAATTGTTACTATAATAGCGATAACATCCAGGGAATAGTATACAAACCAATTTAAATCTACAGCATAAGAGTGCAAAATCTCGGCTGTGACGTTATGTTGAAGTACATGTTCGATCCACCAGGTGGCAGTGGCAAGTGGGTTCGATTCACGATTACGAAATATATGTGATATTTCTATTGCTTTTGCTGAATATCTGAAGATATTTTTAAATGAAAATAAAATTCATTGTTTTATACTAAAATCTCCTTAAATAAATATTGCTAGACTATATCGGCATTTACGTGTTTACTTACTTCGAATGTTGTACTTGTTTTAATTCTTCTTCTAATGTCTCTTCGTCGATTTTATCAAAATTAATTATACGACCAATTTTTCTATTTTCTACTGCAAATGCATTAACAAATTGATCACCATAAATTGGAGTCAAGAGCATTGGCTTGCCGCAATAAACTGCTTCAGTTGTACTTAAAAGTCCACCATGACCCCAGAATAGAGTGACGTTTGGATGACCTTTAAAATAATTTTTTTAACAATAGAAACTTATATTCATCAAATCTATGACAGATATTATCAAATATATATATAGTCTTATTCATATATAGTCTTATTCTAATTAATGAGTTTTGTATAGGAAACCCTGATTTATTGTGTGCTTTAACTTTAAAAATTGTTAGCTGATCACATAAAAAACCTAATAAATTATTTATCGTCGTCATATGAATTCGTAAAATAATAAAAGTACCAAAAGTACCAATTTCCTTTAAAAAGTACCCTATATTTTAATCTGGGTCACATTCTTCCGTCTACTAAGTTTTGTCCAAATCCATTAAAAGAATTTCTCAAGAAAAAATGGTATCAAAAATAAATAAAGCAACAAAAGTAAAAAGTAAAAATAGTACCAGTATTTTTCTCATATCAGCCCCCAGAATTTATGTATGCTAACTAGTGATGTTACGAATACTCGTATTCGTATTCGACTATTCGCCTGTTTTAAGATATTCGTTTTCGTATTCGTATTCGCCAAATTCAAGCGAATATTTTTCGAATAATTTTTCCATACATTTTCCAAAAAAAGTTTAAAAAAAGTACATAAAATGTAAAAAAATATATTAATTTTTATTAAAAAAACCCATTGTATTTCACGCAGAGTAAGAAAAACGAAATCTGAAAGTATGTAAGTATAATAATTAAAAAATGTTCTGTAGAGGTTTTCAAATTCGGCATCTTAATGCAATAATAATGTTAAATCACTAAATTTTTTTTTTCATTTATAGTTACTAACATGTCAGGGATTTTTTCCAATTAAATTTGAAATATAAACCTCAAAAGAAATATTCGTATTCGTATTCGGCGAATACTGTTTTAAATATTCGTATTCGTATTCGCGAATACTAAAAATTGATATTCGTAACATCACTAATGCTAACTAATATAAAAAAGGAAAAAAAATGTTAGCAAAAAATTAAAAGGTGCCAAATTTTTCAATTTGTCCCTTTTTACACCTTAAAAAGTACGGATAGAAGTGAAAACCGATTTTAATTACGAAAACTGCATTCAGATTTAATTAATTTTACTATTGAATATTGTAAAATTCCATCACAAAAATTCAAAACTTCATTACATTCTCAAAATTTGTAAAACTTGTTAGAAAACTGTATAAATCTGACCAAGGCCAATTCATAACAGTTGGTCTCAACAGTTCAAGCAAAGACTATAAATATATAAAGATATTGCACGTAGAACATTGAATAAAAACAAAAATTGTTTGCGTTTGTTGATGCTGTGGGGGGAAGTAGCAAGAGAAAAGACCACAAAAATTTTAGGCATACATACATACATATGTACGTACATAAGTATGGATGTAGTAATAATTTTGTCAAGTTTATTTTGTTGTTGTTTTTGAAACATTTTTGTTTCTTTTAACTCTACTAGAAATTATTTTCCAGAGAAATTATGTTTTTTTTTTGTTGTTTACACATATAAATGATGCTCATTGAGAAATGTGTTTGTGTGTGTGTCATATTTCTTGTGCAAAGCACATTCAATAACAATATTAACAACTAAAAGCAGTTTCTTGTTTTCATATAAATCATGTGCAAATAAACAGTGCAAAGAAATGCGACCGATTCCTATGGCTGTAGGGTAAAATTACGTTTTTTGTTATTGTACTATTGCATTTATGTTGATTCGCACCGAACTATGTAAACACATTTGTTTTATTAAATATTTTATTTTAGAATTTTCAATTGTATATGTAGTTAGAATATCTATGTATGTACATATGTATATGCATAAATCAAATAAAACGTGCGCTTACCTGAGTTCGAAAACCATAAAATTTATTATTTTGTTTACAAAACTATTATAAAATTTATTAAAATCTTTTTAATAAGTGATAACTAGCACAAGAAATGTAATTATTTTTGGTGATTGGTACATATTTAATAATTTTCTGGATTGAGCATATGTTTTATTGTTTCAAAATTTTAAGTTTTTCTGCGCTCGTTAATTTGTATTTGTATGTTTTCCACGAGGAATGCTTTCGTAAAAGTGTAAGAATTAATAAATTTAGCATCTCCATTCAGTGCTTATAGCATACGTTGTTTTCTTGAAACCAAAAGGAATATATTGTATTTTTGGTGCAATTTACACATTGCTCAACTATAGTTTTTTTTACGTTTTTTATTTCTTTGGATTCATAAAAAATTTTTTCGAAAACTTTTATATGAATCGTACATACTGCAAAAAATAAGTCTGATGGAGCACACAAACTTCCAAAATCTGAATTTTTATCATAATTTTTGCATGTACAAACATTTCTGATGGATATGACAAAATTTGCGCGGGTTTTATTATATCCATACGGCAGCGAGCACAATATATCCGTTGAGCTAGCAGAGTTATTAACAGATTTCCAAAAATAAATTTATGAGACCCAACTGCAGGCAACACCTTTCAAACAAAACAATAATTTTGAAAATCTGTTTATAAATGACCAGGTTATTCAAAAAGCAATTTTTTCTATTTCAAATTCAAAATAATACATATATAGCCTATATTTCAAGTTATACACTGTTAACATATGTATCTGCGCGAAATTTCATTTAAATCGGTCCAGTAGTTTCGGAGATTAGCGAGAACAAACGTCGTGACACTTTATTTTATATATGTATGTATGTACATAGATATACATAGTTATATAAATTTCCAATTTTAAATAATATAAAATTCGGTGCGAATCGATGTTCTTGCAATAGTACAACAATAAAATACATATATTTGCCATTCAAATAAGAATCAGCGACATTACCTTTACGTATCTTATGTCCACATATATTGTGCGAACACAAAACGAGCCTTTGCTTCAAAAGCGTCATAATTCAAAATATGTAATTTTTGAGCTAATATATATATAACTAATCGCGATATCAATTTTTATATTGTGCAAAATTTTCATACAAATATGAAAGATATTTGTATTTTATTATTCTCTTGGGAGAAGAATATTTTACCATTGATTTATAGGTAAATTCTAGACTTTAAAATCGTTTCCTGCCAAACAAGATTTTTTGAATTATGACTCTATTGCAGCAAAGGCTCGAAAAGTTTTTTTGTTTGTTTATATGGAATCTTTCGTTTGTTTATTAAATGTACACACATGCACACATACTTGTGAATGCAAAGACACAAACGTATGAACACATGTATACATATCTAAATGAATAGTAGTGACATGAGAATAATAAATTCTCTGAGAAAATAAATGACTCTCTTGAAAAAAGTGGTTTTACTACTAAAACCACCAGCAAATTAAGCATTTCCCGTACAATGTTCTACGTGCAATATCTTTATATATTTATAGTCTTTGGTTCAAGTGATTATTTTCGTCAAATGCTTTGTTCACATTTTTCGGTATATTTGTTGAAAATGTAACTGGAGGTTTTTTAAAGCGAATTGAGCCGAGTTTACCTGTTATGAATTTGCCTTAAATCTAACGTAGAAAAGAATTTACACTTACACATCAACGTTAATTGAGGAGCCCATTTGATAAATAGAAATCTATCGCTTTTTATCGGAACTTCATCCGCTTCCCATTTCCAAATGACTTTTATCTTTAATTTCGTTACAACATTTAATATTGCCTGTAGTTTTCTTTGCTCCAGTGATGATCCTTTTATCATGGATCCCCAACTTATAAAGAGAATATCTTTTTTTGTGTTTCTTAAAAACAAATCAATTTTTGGTGGCAATTCTTTACTTAATTCTTCTTCATTGATGTGTATACCACCAATTTCGACAAACTGTTGGGTATACGGTCTAATGCCCATTAATGAATAGTGTTGATTTCCGAATATCAAACGGGTGTTTTGCTTTGCGATTTCAGTTACGTCAACATCAATATTAAGATAATGTTTAATCAATTTGTTATCATGGTAATTTGTGTAATATCTTGAAAATAGAATACATAATTTAAAATTTTTGTATACATACATATGTATGTATTTTGGTCACAATTTTTATAAAAATAATTACAACTTACTTATAAAGCAGAGATAAAACTTTAGCTTGTGCAAAATTCATTAAGCGTTCGTGCCAATTGAGAGGTGTGCGAAAACCCACAAATTCCGATTGTACAAATGATGGCGTATCAGGCATTATTATACGATCATAATACCAAGGCATTAGTAAACAACTGCTTAAGGCCACCACTGGAGTTTGCATCAAATAAGGTAAGGCCAGTTGACAATCAGAATTAAAATATTCTGTTATAATTAAATCATATGACCGCTGCTGATGACGTTTTAAAACCTCTTCAACATGACCACTTTCATAAAGTCTTTGACATGATTTCTGTCCACTAACATGTAATGATATATATTCATCCAGTAGGCCTTTCCAAGTTCTGCCTTTCATTTCATCCAGTGGCACCACATTGATTACATCCATGCCCTTCAAAATCAGTTCATCATAATTTCCATTCGGCAAAGTTGGGGTTTTAATATAGGTTATAACGGTAACATTGTGTCCTCTTTGCGACAAATTATGCAATAAGGGATAGAAAACCTTAAAGTGACTATAACCGAAATGAGGAAATATTCCCAGTATTCTGTTTGCTTCAACTTTTATGAACACTATAAAAATTAACAACGCACAGCACAGCAATAGTTTCATTATCATTAATTAATGCCGCCAGCCGTATCAATGAACTGTATTGTTAGAACTTTATTAATAAAATAGATTCAAGAACATTTTTAATACGAAACTAAACAAATACATACATATGTACATACATACGTATACTTACATGGCATAGAGATCAACATTTAACAGATGATTCCGAATTTAATAAACTATCTTTGACAGTGTTTTTAACTAATTTGCATAATAATTTATATGCAAATTCATTTTGAACTACAAAACTCCCTAACTTATTATATATTTTCAATGCCATTATGATGAAATCAAAGTGATTTTTATTTTAGAAATAACAATTTGATTATAAAAGTTAGTTTTTAGTAATAACATAAACAAATGTCTATTCTTGTACCAGTGTGACCGTCGCGAATTTTCTAAAAGTGGCAAAAACAGGATTTTGTACACAAATTCTAATACTATGTTCACACGAAAAGATGAAGCACTTGCTTCGCTCTCTGAAGCATGTTTATGAATCTAGCTGTTCACACGACTCATGTACTTGCTTCGATTTGATAGTTCTCTTTTTAATAACAAATAAAATCTAAAATAGACAAAAAAAAAATAAGTTAAAATTATTACGCATTTTTAAAAATGCACAAACATATTTTTTGCTTTCATTGTTGTTTTAACTTTATAGTTTTAATTCAATTTTTCACTTTTAATTAAAGTTTTTGTTGTGTTTTTTTGCATCTAGTTCAGATAAACTTCCGATACACTCCGATAAAATTTAGAGAAGACAGCAATTTTTCATGCTTCACAAGTAGATTCAATATGAATCTACATGCTTCGCTCTCAAAATTTTGTATGGCGAAGCATGTTGCTTCGCTCATGATTGGGGTGTGAAGCATGAATAGAGAGCGAAGCATGTTCCGTGTGAACGTAGTATTAGGTAAGTTTATTTCATTCTGTATACGGCCCCTACTCGTTGCGATTTGCAACTGACGATCAACTGGTATGTGTGATGGCGATTTTTTTTTTCGTTCTGCATTTTCATCCAGACGTTTTGTAAGCAACATCGTGTAAAGTATTTCAATACAAAATTTTTAGAAAAACTTAAACAAATTACTTTTAAAATCAATTATATGATGGTCAGCGATTTTTCAGCACATATGCACATAGATCACTTTCAGCTTAATGGCTAATAAAAATATTTATGTATAAGAATTTTTATGATGATAAGTTGAAAAAAGGCAATCTGTAGCAAAAAGTAGCAGATTTAAGTCATTTTAAAAGAGTGGCTCTAAAAGTTTCAATAGGTCAGAAATTTAGTAAATTGCACTTAGTAGCATATACGGTCACGCTGATTCGTATGTAGACAGAAAGCGACGTCATGGTTTATTTTTGGCGGCGGCATGTTATGACAAATAAACTGCGTCCAGTGCTGTCAGTTTTTTTTAATAGTTATCATATCTTTGCGAGTTGGCAAAATAATAAATTTAAAATACATAAAACTGTTGCTTGCCCATATGAATATGAAATATAAAACACGCAGACGTGAAATATAATCTATTTTATTTTAACAGCGTCTTCTCTCATGCTCTAATTTTGATACAAAAATGGTCTTAACAATGCTACCACAGTTTGATTAAATTTAGGCCAATATTTTGTAAAACGCATCACCGAAGTGACTTATGTATATGGAAAGCAAAAACAAAAATTCAAATATATAAAAATTTTGTTTTTGTTTTTCATACAATATCATCACCGAACAAAGGCCCAGAAATTAAGTCGTTGCTTTGCCTTCAAAAACTAAACTTTAAAAATATGAGTGAAAACAATGAAATATTTGAATTGTTGTTTTTGCTTCCCATATAAAAGTCACTTCTGTGATGCGTTTTACAAAATTAGGGCCTTAATACGTTAAAAAAAAAATAAAATAAGACATTTATTCGAGCAAATACTCAAGAATTTATGTTTTTATGTTTTTTTAGCAACCAACGAAATGCATATACATAAATTTTCTAACCCACAATAAATAAATAAAAATTTTTAAAAACAATAAAAAACAAAACGAAAAGAACATTTCTTGCATTTTGACTTTTTATAGAACAAAGAAACTGTAAAGTAACAACGTGAACATTTTTAAATTAAAATTGAAATATAAAGCTTGAAACATTGAAAATACGCATATTAAAAAAAAAACATAATAAAACAGCTGGAAAAATATGCATAGTTTGTTTAGATTTTTTATATGTATGTACATATATGCTTCTTTCTAGCACTTGCTGTTTCTTTCTTTTAATTCCTATAGCAATACAAGGCAAGAAAAATTAGGTGCCATGATAACAGTTTTGGTAGAACTTTTAGGTTCGGTCAAAAATATAATCACAAAATAACTCTGACATATGCAGCTAAAACAAAATTAGGTCAAAAAATAGTCAGATGTTATAGCGCTGTCACCTAGTTTAATACGCCTTGGAATAGACTATGTAGCATAAACATAGAAAATGACCGGAAAACCCAACCATAGAATACAAAAATTTATTTATTTTTTATGGGTTAGCTAATCCATATGCATTTTATTAGTTGCTAAATACCAAAAATATTTTTCATCCAGGTAATAATAATTTTATACATCAAATTGCAGGTAGCTTACTACAAGTGGTCCGATGTCCGAACTTTTTGATAATTTCGACCCATACCGGAAATAATGCATAAGTGTTATACAATATTTTTTTTATTTTAAAACTTTGTTCGGAAAATCCGTTCATACGTTGTATGTGTCATTTTATATATTTTTCTAACGACTATGTAAGTATACATACATATGTATGTATGTATGTATATGTATTTAAACTGTTCACTCTACGAGTATGTGTTAGCTTTGGTCAGCAACTTTTATTTCCGGGAATAACAAATTCCTTTGACGGTTTTTTTTTTCAATCGTCCAACGGAGTTCGTTATAAACAATGTTTATTGCAAATAAGTAGATATTTACGAGATTTATAAATGTATGTATGTTTGTGTGTACTGTTTGATTTATTTATGCTCATTAGTTCACACTTAATCATTAGTTAAAAAATACTTTTTTATATATTATATATATTCTTTATTCCACTTTATTGAGCTCTCTTTGCTCACAGCCTTTGCCGCATTCGCCTGCTTCACAAATATCGCACAATGACGATTTCACTTCGTAGTAAACAGTGGCGCGTTGATCTGAATTATAGTAGTCATAAATTGTGATAGCAGCTGGTTTCTGCTTGGCTACTGCATGAGTCTTCTCTGCATTCACTTCAATGCATACTTCTTCGCCAGCCGCAAGATAATCGAAATAAATTAAAATCGCTGTATCGACATTTTTGGTTTCTACACGTTGCACTTGTTTGACTTGACGTATGTTGTCTAGTTTATCCGTATTAGCGGTAAAGCCAGATGGTAAATAAATCTCCATAATGGCCATATTGGATTCTTTGATGTCACTATCGGCTCCCGGACTGTAATCAGCACAAATATTCATTGTTAACAAATTGGGATAAGGTGTTTTAAGAATTGTATGCTTGACATTGAAACTAGGTTTGTTGTCTTTGGTGGCGAGATTGTAACGATAAGAGAATTGGACGAGTGAGGAACCATCACCTACGGCTTGCATTGTAATTTGACGAGAAGATTTGGGAAGCTGTGATAATTGGGAAAATAATTACTTTAAATCAGGATTAAATTAGCATTTTTTTTACTTACCACATGAGTTTGTAAAATCAATGAATTCTCCTTGTCAACCGAAAAGCTACCCTTGGTTGTTTCTTTGCCTTCACTGTCTTGTGCCTCAAACTGAATTGTCATTTTACCATCACCAGCACTTATGTATTTTTCAGCAAATCTGATAAGTGCCTGAAGGCCTACAACGGTGTCTTGTGTGGAATCGAAACCTCCCATGCTATTACGATTTTTAATTAGCCATTTAATAATGGGTAAAAGCTTTCCAGCTGGTTCGCTATAAACGCAAGCTTCCAATATATATGCAGTTATTTCAATATCGTTGCTAGTATCCTTTGATGATTTTGTCCACCATTTAAGACCGTTCTCCTCTTGAGCTATTCTTTCGAGTTTTTCCATCAATTTGCCCGCACTGGGGTGTTGTATCTTCTTTAGAACCAACGCTGCTATGGCAAGTGCATAGGTATCATTTTCCTTTTCCATATTTTCCGCCAAGTACTTAATACTCTTTTCTATTTGACCCTTATATTTGTTGGAAATGTCCTGTAAGAGAAATTTAAAATAAGGATGATTTAAAATGTTTTTTAAAGATATTTGAGATTGTCATTATAGTTTAAATAAACGATGCAACGAAGCAACCGTCAAGCTTGCGAAAGCAATGTTGTTCAGTTCTGCTGTGTACGTTTCAAGTTAAAGTGATGTTGGGTTTTCTGTTGTTCCTTATCTTTCTGAATAACAGTTTTCCCCGGGGGTACACTTATGCATTTTGGTGACTAACCACACTTCGGTGCAGTGCTTACTGGGGAAAAATGTATCTTTATCCAATAACCCATAAAACTTCTGGAAAGGAAGTAGAGTAATCTATGATAGTCTGGTAGAAGGCGAATACAGTCCACAGAAAGTCAATGTCTAGTAGGTTCTCATCCTAGGATCGATCAGTAACCATACTCTGGTACCACGGCAGACGGTAAGCCCGGGGATTAGAGAAGTATGGTTGCTCACCTTACAATGTGTTGCAAGAAGCACACTCTATCGTCTCTATCGAAATGGAACTGATAGGGAACTTATCTATATTTTCTGATAGAATAGTTTTAGTCAATATCTAAGATACTTTCTGTCACTTTCTTTGGAATCTAAACTGTTTTTGTGTTTAATTAAATAGTTTCAGTAGGTACTTACCATGTCTTCTAACAGGCCCAACAATACGAATGCTGTAAAACCGACATCATTTTGATGAGATGGATGAAATAAACGACCGGTCTGTTTAAATTGGCCACTTTCTAATTGATTGGATAGCAAATATTTCAAAGCATCATCAATAACTTCCTGATCAATGGTTATATATCTTTTAGCCTGTATAAAGGAACGGGCCACATAAGCAGTTAGCCAACTATTGGGCTCACTGCTTCCCTCGCCGAAAGCACTGTACGCACCATTCTTATGTTTATAGGTCAATTCACGCTGATAACCAATTTCCATAAAGTTTTTAGCCTTTTGTACCACGTTAGGCATTTCACGTTTAATAGCATCCAAATAATGCAAGACCAATATGTTCGGTACAAAGTTAACCATATTCTGTTCACCACAGCCATAAGGTTTTCGCACTAATTTGTCGATATTCTTGATGGTGGGACCCAAGATATCGCCAACCACAGAAAATTCCATATATTCGGAATCTAAGACTGCTTCCTTGGGTATAGTAGCCTTAAGTGTCTCCTTTGTAGGTTCCTTAGTAGCTGATGGAGTTATAAATATGGCCTGATTTTCATACTGAGTAACACCCTCCGGTTCTACCTTGAGCTTTTGATGAATTGCATCACCAGCCATGGGTGTAATAGCTTTGATTTTTAATGTAACCTCTCCTACTTTATTGGGACGGATCATGAATGATACACTTTTGCCACTATTCGATGAAACTGAAACTTTTTTTACTCTTTGTTTCTCTTCCAGAACCAGTTCCTCTATTTCATTAGACACTTCAGTGAAATCGTATTCATCATCGGTATTTTCCATGGTTACCTCAGCATCTAATGCTTTGTCCATGTAATTAAATACAACTATGGGGATGGAGATAATTTCACCACGTTTAACGGAATACGGTAAGTTGGTGCTAAGAAAGAAAGGCTGAAATGCTTCAATTTTTGTGGGATTTCCTACCATGCCAAAGCCGGTTTTATCATTCAACGAAAATCCGGTTACCACCCAGGAAGTAATAGTGTCGGGTATATTTTTAGTTAAAGTAGCCAAACCATTGGCATCCGTGCTATTTTTTTTTTCAAATATTATTTAAAGAAAAGTGGAAACGAAGAATGAAAAATATATCAATTTAATTTCAAAAGTTGTGGCTTAAGTTAACATTCAAACATTTACAACACGAAAAGCTATGGATTTACATATGTACAAGAAATTAGTATAATTTATAAATTAAAAACATTAAAAACATGCAATAAACTTTTACATAAAATTACTGGTATTAAAACACAAACATGCAACATGATTGACTTCATCTTAATCTGAATTTTATGAAGACAGTGCTTTAGAAAGTTATTTATAGTTATTTCGTAAAGTAAACGAACTTTAAAATAAAAATTTGAAAGTCATCAAGAAGTTATGACCAAGTTTAAAGTAGAGGAAACATTTAATTCTTAGCAAAGCTTTTAAGTTTAGCTAAGGCACAAACCAAGAGTGACACATAAAGAATAGTAGTTAGTTTATAAATCTTAAAATCTTTAGCCGAAAACGAAGAATATTTGAGAATTGGTATGTCAAGAAGGTAGTGAAGATGAATATGCTGTTTGAAATATGTTCTGACAAAAGTTTTTTAAATGTTTCTCTGAGGGATTTTGTAATTTCTGGAAAAACTTAGATATGTAGATATGGAAGAGCTTAAGCAAAGTTTAAAAAAACTTATAAAAAAAAGTGAAACTATTTTTTCTCCTTACTTTATACCAATTTTGTGACAATTTTTATCTTTAATATGATTTAAGTGAAAGTTGTAAGAGTACAATTTTTTATATATTTTTTTTTGGTCTAATTACTTTTGAAAATTTTTAAAAATGCAAATGTGTGTAAAAATGTTACGTATTTTTGTATCTTGAATGTCATGGTTAATTTTGTAAACACCGCTGCCAATTATTGCTGAGAAAATGTTTGTGCCAAAACGTATCGTAACGCAGTGTCTTTAAATAAAAATTTAAATTTAAAATAGACAAAATTTTTATGAAAAACTATAAATAGAAACAATAACTTTAAACGGTTGACTATGGTCAGTCGAGAGATCATTGACCTGATCAACCTATACAGTGACAGATAGACATATGTATAATATGATGTATTCCAAAAAAAAAAAAAAAAAACAAATAATAATTTGCCATTTTTCAAATACCGGGTTTTTTAGTCGACTTTCAACTTGGCGGTTATCAATTCTTCTGTATTTCATTAAACAGATTTTAATTTCTTTTGTTTTATATAAAAGTGTACGCTAAAGTTTCTAGTTCTATTTCCCTGTTTTCTTGTCCAGTCTTTTTTGACGCAAATTGAGGCGACCCCAATTGATCCTAGGGAAGAACTTTTTTAAGCAAATTGGTGCGAGTGTACTTTTTATAACCATGGCTTGTTTAAATTCATTAAATATATTTTTAAAAATATCTTCTCTGTTTTTTTTTTCTATATTTTATATTACCAAAAAGAAATTAAATGAAACTGGTTTGTTTTCGGGATAGTATGTAAGCATCCGCCGATGTATAACTGTATCGTTACCTTAATATAGAAAGGCTCCAACTTATTATATTTTAAATCGCGTTTTTATATTATAAATATTATAAGTACGCGATTTGACATGTTTAATAAACTAATTGCCATTACAATTACTTGTAATTGTAAAACTATTTGTAATTGTAATTTAAATTAATTTAAATTAAGATTCTAATTGCAATTCTAACTTTATTAAAATCGCTCTATTCTGATTTACACCAAAACGATCTCAGTCAACGCTTCCAATTCCTACAAAAAATGCTGCCTGTTCCACTAAATACCAACAATTATTTCGAGCTTATAATCTTATAGAAAAAAAAAACTAATTAAAGCTGTTCCCTTTGCTTTCATTATATTTATAAGCAAGAAAATGTCGTTCACATTTAGTGGAACAGCCAGATAATTTGACTATTTTTTGGATTAATGTTTTTCATAAATTACTTCGAATGTTAGTTATGAATTAAGGACTGATACCAGACGTTAAAATAATTTACGTAAGTACAGACATACATAAATGTTTTCATAATAAACCCAATTACTTATTTAAGGTTTTATAAATCCAAATCTCTTCAAAATTGCTACGAATGAACGCCGATACACTATCTGTGCTGTCTGCCCTCATGACATCGTCTACCAAGGAATCTAGCCAAAGATAGTCAGGTTCGTCTAAAAAATTAATTTGATTTATGTATTTATTTAAAGTATTTGCCAAAGGCAAATTCATAACAGGTAGTCTCGTTAGCCCAGGTTATTATTTTCGCCTTATTTCAGCCTGTTATGAATTTGCCCTGAAGGCTTCTGTCAAATAAAGGACAGACAATTTTAATAGAAAAAGTGATAAGGCAAATTCATAATAGGTACACTCGCCTAAATTTGCTTTGAAAAATCTCCACTTTGTCAAAAAATGTACCTAAAAATCTGTCAACAAAGTATTTTACAAAGTAACTGGCGGACAAACACGAGGAGCCAAACAAAGAGAAAATAATTTCCTGAGCTGTCGAGACTACCTGTTATGAATTTGCCTTGAAAGGTAGTCTTAGAACAGCTAGAGCTGACATTTTTTACGTTCTATTTAAGAATGGTAAATTGATAATTGGTAATTTAAAATGGGAAAAATGTCTGCAACATCAAGGATATAAGGATCGTTTTCACAATTCCAAAACTTGCTTAGACTCATACCCAAATACTTTAGGTATACTATAATCGTATGTTCTTCATTGAATTTTCAATATTAAAAACTGAGAAAAAAAATTCATCAGCGCAAATGTTACGAACATTTTTAAATTTTCAATTTATTTGTAGATACATATGTATATAAAAACTAGACGTAACAATACATAATATGTAGTACTTTGCATTTCACATGACCTTAAATAATGCAATTTAATTGTAACTGTTGCATTAGTGCCTAATAGGCGCTTCTCAAAAGTCCTTATAAGCTGTATCTTATGATAGAACATTTTGGGACATACTTAGAGCAGGCCATTCTCGGTAAAATATCTTAAGCTTGAATAATTTTAGATACGTCTAGCTTTATATTATTACGTTAAATGTGAACAGCCTCTTTAACGATTTAAATTTTTCAATATTTTGTCTAGATTTACAAATTCCGCACAAAATGAAAAAGGAGACACATCCCACATCAAATCAGAAAACTCTCTAAGGGGCTGTGCACATATTACGTAACGCTGTTTTCAGAGATTTTATAACCCCACCCCCCCGTCACCATTTTAATAATTTTTCAGTGCACAATTTCTCAATCCGTAACAAATCTTTAACCCCCTCCCACCGCCTGACCCACGATGTCGATCGATCGATAATGCTGGAATTGATAACAAATCACAACTGATTTGCGATTTTCTAACCATCCATTTGATTTTTTTGTTTAGCTTTTGTGTTACTAATTAAATAATAAGTTAAATAAAATCGGGTATTATTGGAAAAAAATTTAGTTTTTTACGTCTAGAAATCCAGCGATCGACATCGATCGATATCGTGGGTCAGGCCGTAAAAAAGTAGCTTAACACACAAAAACACCGCAAAACCAAACTGACCCAAAAATACATATTTAGAGGCATAATAAAAAAAAAAAATTAATATATGTATGTATGTACACTGAGAAAATTAAAAGCTTTAAAATCAAAGAAAAAACGTCTTTGTAAAATTGTAACGAAAATATCTTTGTTAGAAGGAAAAAATCCTTGATTCAATGATTTATTCTTTAAACAAGTAAATGGTGCGTCTTCAACACAAACGACTAAAATTCTTTGAAGCTTAATCAAAGAAATTATCTTTTCCGTAAAGATAAAATATTTGCTACAACGATTAATTTCTTTGCTAATAAGAGATTGAAAAATGTATTTAAAATTAAAGACTTTTCTTTGTTTTTTTAAAGCTAAGCATCCTTGCTACAAAGACAAAGTCTGTAACTTTAAGAATTTTGTCTTCAATGCATAAGTGAATATGTTTGCTTTTTCACACATGTTGCTTGCAACGGTAAAAAAGCGGTTAAAAAAAAAATAAAGATAAAGTCTGTATCTTTAATGAATTTAGTTTTTACAATATGTATATGTATGTAAAAAATAAAAAGAATTGTTGTCGTGGTTGTCATTAATTGTAAGTCAGTCGATAGGAACGCTCAATTGTGCATGTGCTTTGTGTCTTTGTCTTTTTTTCTTTTTCGTCAAGTGATTTAATATGTAATTTTAATATAAAATGAAGTGTTGTGTTTTTTTTAAATATATTATAATAACAATATAAAAAAATAAAATAAAAAACGCTCAATCGTCGTGGCAGCGCTTGACCTTTGTCAATATACTTATAACTATTAGTTGGTGAAAAGTGAATAAAAGGTAAGTTAATTAAAAAAGTTACATATTAAATGAAGTGTTATGTTTTTTCTAATTATATGAAAATATTTGGTCACACGCATTTTATCAATACATATATGTTTTTTTGAAGGGTTAGACTATTTGATGCTATTTCATGTAAATTCTTATACAGTATAGCAGTAGCGTCATATTGTTGTTATTGTTTTCGTTTTTGCTTGCTGGCGGCGCGTCGCTAGCTGCGTGATTATGTGTGTGTTTTGTTAGTTGAATTTCGACTGCTGCTGGCGCTCCTAGTTTAATTTAATCACAAAAACTGAATCAAGTTAGTTCTAGAAAAATTATGTGGTAAAATTTTCAAGTAATTTTACTTTTTGAAAAATATTCATTCCTTCTAAAGATCACTTTAACCCTCTAAAAAACAAATGTTGTGATTTATGTTTTGGCATACAATTATTTCTATGGCAAAAGAAAAATACTAAGAAACATACCTCAAATTTTAAGATTTATTTTACCTTTACATGATATTTAATTCTTTTTTAGAAATGGAAGCTGAACTTGAAAGTTTACTCCGTGAGTGGGGCATCGATGATAAAGGAATCAAAATTTTTTCGTCAGGAGTTAATATTAAACTCATCGTGTGAAAAAGTTGTTAGATTTTAATTAATTAAGTAAAGTTATGCTGTATATGAACTATTTTTTATTTTTATTACATTAAACTTAAATAAATAAATTGTATAAAAATGCTGTGTTTGGTTTCATTAAATATTTTATTTTGCAGAAAAATTTTAATTTTTTAAAACATTTCTATAGCAGATTTGAAAGAAAATTGCCTTTGTTTCTACATATCAGTCTTTAGTATTTCAAAGAATTATTTCGTTGAATTTAATTGCGTTTCTTTGTAATAATGTTAAAATTACGTCTTTGTTACAATGAAAATTGTACTTAAAATCAAAAATTCAAGTCTTAAGAGTAACGATTGAAAGTCTTTGTGCCAAAATACTTTTTGCTAAGTTTAAAGACTTTTTTCATGTGTTTCCAAAGACGTACATCCTTGCCACAAGATTTTAAGTCTTTGATTTTAAGTATATATTTCATGGGAATCTAAAGATCTTTGCGCCTTTCCGGTAAAGATGTTTTGTCTTTGGGCACAATCTGATCAATAAAAGTCTTTGTAACAAAGTGTATTTTCTTTGATTTTACGATTTAATTTTCTCAGTGTATGTATAGTCTCCAATGAGAATCCTGAAAGGTTTTTATGCGATATTTAAATACATATACATATATGTATATTCATGAATTTGAAGTGAAATGAAAAATGTTAATAACATAACAGTAACAACTAAGTCGACTAAGCACAGTTTTGATACAACTAACAAAAATGATTGAGATGAACATTTAGGTGCTGTTTTCACATGACAAACAATTGATTTGAATATAAAATTCGTATGGAAATCACTAAAAAAAAACTGACATACTTATTGATATTATTAAAAATCCAATTTTCAATGAATTCTTTACGTATTTTCGGCTCAATGTTGGAACTTGTGGGCCTTATTGGAGCAGATGGACTTCTAAATGAAGCTGACGCAAACTGTACTCGTTCCGGTACACCTGATAATACCCTGTTACGAATGTCATCATGTTCCGACCCAAATGGTGTGAACATGGGTCTATAAGCATACATTCGATAAAATTCTGGAAAATAATGTTGGTTTTTTAAAATCTTTATACAAATTTTCGAAAAGATTCCGTAATATTTTTAATTATTACATACATACATACAATATCAAAATTAGCAGGGAGGTTTCTTAAGTCTAACTTATGAAAATAAAAATACTCTCCGAATCACTTAAATAAGAATTTTGGTTTTTTAACGAATGCATTTATTCGAGGGGGTCATAATAGTTTCCGTTGCAAGGGCAATGAAAGTGTAGATATCTTTGTTGAAGAAAATATTTGTTCCATTCCTTAAGGTACGGTCATACATGGCAAATATTTGATTAGTGTGAACTTAGCGTTAGTTAAAATCCATCGCTAATAGTGCTGGCAATTTCTGCTACTTTAAATTACTCAATACTACTCTACTAGTTTTCATTCAATACTACTGGATAAATTTAAAAGATAAGCTTTAAGGCAAAGTTGTAGATAATTTATCACACATTTGCAGATCGACCGTTTAATTTTCCGTTATAAAAATACAACTCTGAAGGTATTGAGTAAGTTCTTTACCATCATCGGTACCCACGATATTTTATCTTTTAAAATTGTAGATGCTGAGCTTTTCAATTGAAATTGAGTTGTGGTTTTCTCTGCAGTTAGTTAGCGCTGAACTATGAATATTGACGACTTGAAAATATCACCGACGAACTACTGAATTTAAAGAAAGTGTGCAAAATTTTCGTCTACCTTGTATGCATTGTTGCCATTTTGTTGCATCCATTCATATTTTTGTTATAATTTCCATTATTGTTAAAGTAATTGTTCTGTTTTCCTATTTTTATTTTCTCTGGTATTTGGACAGCATTCAGTGGTGATTTAAAACTAAAATTAGTTTATTTTCAGAATTGTCAGGGTGACTTCCTGATTGTTGTCAAATTATAAAACAAAACTGTGTATTTATTTTGACCAGAATTGCAATAAAAATTCCTTATTCAAGTGATGCGTAAGAAATAAAAATAATATTTAAAAAAAGAACTCGTTTAAAATTATTGAAAGTCCTACATTATTCACGTAAATGTTCAAAAAGTTTTCACGCAAATGTACACAGAAAAAAATAAAAATTGATTTCAATTAAAAAATTTGTGATATAAATTAAAAATTTAATTAAATTTGCACCAGTAAACAAATTAATAGTATCAATTAAATTTTTATACATTTATTAACTAAAATTATTTATTACAATTAAAAATTTAATTAAATAAA
Organism: Lypha dubia; assembly: GCA_947311025.1. NCBI lineage: Eukaryota > Metazoa > Arthropoda > Insecta > Diptera > Tachinidae > Lypha > Lypha dubia. The sequence continues at coordinate 41,287,065 of OX371261.1, read as the reverse complement.
TTAAATATTTAATCAAATTTTTTAATATTTTTAATTAAAGGATTAATTGAAAAAAAATTTAAATATTTTTTCCTGTGTATGGATTCATTAACACTTTCTCTATATACAATGCCTTGTCTGGATTTAGATCGGTATCGTCCTCTTCGCCGTCGCATTTCTAATATAACTAAAGGGTGTTTTTTATAGAGTGTCACACTTTTGAGTTGGAATCACTGCTTTATTTGAGCACCCATTTAACAGCTGATAGTTGCTTTTTGTTTAGTTTGCTGGGAAATTTCATTATGAATCGACTTACACCAGAGCAACGCGTGCAAATTTTTGAATTTTTAATCAAAATAATTGTTCTATTCGTCAAACTCATCGTGCAGCGGACGCCAAAAATTGATTTATTCAAAGAAACTTTTGATGAAAAAATATTTTCACGTATTTGCCCAATTAATTGGCCACCAAGATCGTGTGATTTAACCCCATTAGATTATTTTCTTTGGGGTTATGTTAATTCACTTGTCTACGTCGATAAACCACAAACAATTGAACACCTGGAAATCAACATTCAAAGAGTTATCGGCGAAATAAGGCCGAAAATGCTGCGAAAATTGGTGATCCAGATTGCGCCTTCTACGCGCCAGCCGTGGCGCTCACATGGCAGAAATCATTATTTGAACATTAATTTCATAAAATTTTCTTTCCAATAAAGCCCGTTTCATTGATATTAAAAATATATTTCCTTGCTTTATTATGATTTAAACTTGTGTCACTCTATAAAAAACACCCTTTATAAATAAGTTAATTTTTTTTCTTCAAAGTAACAACTTTCAAAAGTTGTTTAAGCAACCGCATCAACAATTTTCGATATCATAAATTTTTTCATCAGCTAAAATGTGTCGAAAATTTTTTAAATATTCAATTACTGCCTGTTCGCCGATATCGAAGAAGTTGTTCTTTCTTTCGAACAATTACATTTGAAACAAAAACAAATTCAAAGAAAGAACTTCTTCGATATCGGCGAACAGGCAGTTAATTTGTAAATATATAAAAACTACACCTAATTACCTTGCCAACGATATATAATATGTAATTCTTTGGTTTTCACACGGGCTTTAATAAAACACTTTAAAGTGTAACATTTGCATTAGTGACTACTAGGCGCTTCTCAAAATACCTTATAACCTATAACTTGTGATAGAACGTTGTGAGTGGTATTTTGTGAAAGTCATTTGCGTTTTTCGTTTTTCGTGTGTGAAATTGAATATTTTTGCTATTTTGAGCAAACATTTATTTTAAAACACTTATTGATGGACTATAAATATTTCGCGATATCAAGGCGATATTTTGCCAATTTATAGGTTAAATTTCTCAATACAAAACTGGGGCCGTTTTTTTGGAGGCCATGATTTAAATTTAAATAAAAGTTTTATTTGAGTTTTCATTGAGGTCAGACGTGTTTTTTGTCTCTTCAAAACTATATTCATAGAATTTATTTTCAAATAAAAAAAAAAAAATAATAATTAATATATATACAAATAAAAAGGAAATTAATAAATTTTGCTGCCTGTTGGAAAAATGGATTACAATCCAACAACCTGGCAGGTTGAATTGCCTCCTGATAAAGACGCATTAGCTCCGGACAAACAGCAACAAAAGACTGCTTCAAATAAAGGGAAATCAAAATCAAAAAAAGAAAATATTTCTCAGAAAAAATCCGAATCGAAGGCATTAGATGGAAATTCCAATAATAAAGATTTGATGATTAAAGATGCTTCAATTAATGCTAAGGATTTGTCGCAGATTTCAATCTCTTCAATTCAAGATGTTCAGAGCAAAGTTCAATATTCACAAGACAATGATGTTCTTTTTAAGTCAATGGAATACGATGACTCTTCTTCTGATGATAACGATTTTCAAAGAGTGCAAAAACGCAAACGTAGGAATAATGATAAGGTAGTTATATCTAATAGTCAAAAATATAATAACCAAACTATGTTAAATGGTAGTACACAAAATACCCAAAACAGATACGCTATCTTAGGTGAATTAGATATTCAAGAAGATAGAAATAACACAAGGAAAGTAAATTTACCTAAAGAAAATTATGATACACCAAATACAGGAAAATCATTTTGTCCACCTATTTTCCTCTTTAACGTAAATATTGAAGATTTATTAAATCAACTTAAAGATAAAAAAGTAGAATTTAAAATTATTAACAAGAATAGACATAAAAGCAAACTTTTTTTAAAGGATGCATCAGTGCATTCGGAAATGATGCAAATACTTAGAAATAAAAACATTGAATCATATTCGTACACTCCGCTTGAGCAGAAACGCTCAAGTTTGGTTTTGAGAGGTTTATATTATAAAACTGATATACAATTAATTCGAAAAGAAATTGAACTACTGATTCCTAATATTATAGATTCTGTTTCAAAATTCTCTACTGCTTATTCACGAAAAAATAATTTTGATACAGGTTTATATTTAGTCACTCTGTTACCAGGCAAACCTCGTAATGAATTATCCAATATAAAATTTATATTAAATCAAAGAGTTTCATTTGAATCCCCCAAGAGGAACTCGAAGGAAATCCAGTGCTGGCGTTGTCAACATTGGGGACATATGTCACGAAATTGTAACAGGCCATTTGCTTGTGTGAAGTGTGAGGAAAGTCATGGACCAGGGGAATGCAAATTTGTGTCAGATAAGGATAATTTACCCTTTTGTACTAACTGTAAGCAACATGGACATCCTTCTAATTTTAAAGGTTGTTCTTTTTATAAAAAATATATTGAAATGAAAAGAAAAATTTCGCTTGTAGCAGAAAATAGAAACAAAAAGGCCGCTTTCAATGTGGCTTATACCTTAAAAAAAAATAACACCGTACAGTTAGATAAGTCTTTTGCGAGTCTTTTCCATTCTTCGAACGGTATAGTAGATTCCAATCATGTTTCTCCTATAATTAGGGAATTTTTAAAAATTGCTAAAGAGATTTGTGAACCAGAAACTCTAACCTTAGAAGAAAAAATTCGCAAATTTGTTGTGAACTACAAAAAAATTTCATTGGAGGAGGCTAAACAACAATGTCGTGGTCTTCTATCTGATTTACGAAATACATATGATCCATAATGAATTAAATTTACTTTCATTTAATGTTAGATCGCTCATAGAGTTGAGTCGAAGAGTAGATCTATCAAATACATTAGTTTCTAATAATATTGACATTGCTTTTGTGCAAGAGACTCATCTGAGAGACAGACATAAAGTAATCCTGCCAAATTACAATTTTTTTAGGGATTTTAGCTCTCAAGGAGTAGCAATAGCTTTGAAGAAATCTTTTAAATATAAGAAAGTTAATGTAATGGGCTTAGAGTTTCCAAATATATTTTTGTGTATTGAACTTTTGTGCAACGGTTCCATAAAAAATATTCTTTTTGGATCGATTTATATCCCATGCAATTTTAACTCGGCAAAAATAACAAATGGATTATCGATTATAAGTAATATCTCTCAAAATTTTGATGGTTCGTTTTTAGGAGGGGATTTCAATTCCAAACATATTACTTGGGGTGATTCACTCTGCAATTCTAATGGAAATTTATTTTTTAATTTCTTGCAACAAAATGCTTTGTACTTTAAAAGAGTTTCTCATACAACACCAACGTATCCAAACGGTTCTTCCTTTCTGGATCATTTCTTGATTAGCAAAAATTATATTGACATATTGAACCCAAATTTTAAAACTTCTTGTTTGCCCACCTTTTCGGATCATTTCCCCCTTAAAATTCAAATTAAATTACCAGCGTTTGAAATTATCCTGAATCCACCATGTACATTCATATCCTATAGAAGGACAAATTGGAACGGCTTCAGAAATGATATTAGAAACGGAATTTTAGATCATTATCCAGATGCTAATAGAAATCTTTCCAATATTGAAATTGATAACTATATCGACAAGTTTGCTAATACTGTTAAAAGTGCTAACAACATTCATTCGGACAAAATTGAATGCAAGAATAAAAAATTTATAGTTTCTGACAAAATTAAAAAATTGTTTAAAATTAAATATGGTTGGCAAAAACAACTAAAAAGAATTTATCACCGAAATTGTTCTCGTATTGATCCCGATTACTTACTTTTATCAAAACAGATACAATTACTAAATGTTATCATTAAAAGACAGGTTGAAAAGGAACAATCCTTGTTATTTAGCAAAAAGCTGCAGCAGATCAGACCAGGGCCAAATGCACATCGACAAATTTATAATATAATAGGATTTAAAAGAAACAGAAATTTGAAGAGTTTATCGGTTAATGGAGATATATTGGAAGATAAGGCATTAATTTTATGTGAATTAAAGAATCACTTTTCAAATATATACTCAGGTTCAATGACAATAAGGAACAATTCGACAATCTCAAATACTGTCAGAAATACTGTTAATGTACTTTCTGAAGTACAAATATTTTCTACCCATTTTCCTTCAACGAACACACAAAATTGTGAAAGTTTTACAACGTTAAATGATTTATCTTTCCATTCTAAATCAATTAAAAACAAAAAATCTTGTGGATTAGACGGTATTTCAAACTTTCTTATAAAACAACTCCCTCTAAAAGCTTTAGAATATCTTTTAATAATTTTTAATAATTGTTTAAGCAACTGTTATTTCCCAGATGCTTGGAAAATTTCTAAAATTATTCCCATACAAAAGAAACCAAATATCATTGATATAAATAATGTGCGACCCATATCTTTACTTTCAAATTTGGGGAAACTTTTCGAGATAATAATTAGAGATAAAATGAACATTGCGTTTAATGGTTCATATATACCAAACTTCCAGTTCGGCTTTAAAAAAGGTCATTCTACTCCTGATGCCTTGTTAAAGTTTCAGAATGATGTAATCTCTAACCTTCGTAATAGCTTTTGTACCGTAGCAGTTTCTTTAGATGTCGAAAAGGCTTTTGATCAGGCGTTCCATGATGGAATTCTTTTTAAGTTGATTGAAATTGGGTTTAGTGCAAACATAGTTAAAATCTTGCAAAGCTTTTTCTTTAACAGGAAATTCTGTGTACAATTTGGTAAAGATTTATCAGATTTCGGAAATGTTAACTGTGGTGTATCTCAAGGTTCAATTTTGGCGCCACATCTTTACAACATTTTTATGTATGATTTTCCTCACATTTTTCCTAATTCAACTGGCCTGCTATATGCAGATGATTCCCTTATCTATTCGCATAGTGAATCCCCATTACATGCTCTTAGTCAAGTTTCGAACCATCTTCAATGTGTTAAACAATTTTATGATTATTGGGGTGTCAAAATAAATATTTCAAAATGTGAAGCAATTTGTATTCGGAATGCATCTGGCAAATGTAAATATACGGTTGTTCCAGAAAGCAAAAGGCTTAAGCTGTTTCTTGATGGCATTGAGATTCCTTTTGTTGATAGGCTTAAATATCTTGGAGTGACTTTTAATAATCTTTTCAAATTTAATGAACATGCAAGATCGGTTTTAAAGAAATCGTTTCAGGTAATGGGTGCATTTTCGAAAATTTTTTATAATACCAGCCTCTCAAAGGATACTAAACTTCTTATATATAAGACTAGTATTAGACCAATTTTCATATACGGATTTTCAATATGGTTTAGTGTTTCACCTATTATTATCAAAGATATGGAAATATTTGAACGGAAAGTATTAAGGTGTTGTATTCAAAAAAATTTCGAGTCATTAAATAGACGTTACTCAAACTCGTTTATTTATTGTAACTCGAAAATAACGCCAATCGGTTTATATGTATGTGATATAATGAAAAAATTTGTAAATAGATTAGAGACGCATCAAAATGATATAATGAGGGAAATTTATAATGAGCAGAGAGTTTTCACTTGGAGTAACACGAACTATCTCTCGCCGATAGGTATCTTTAATGAAGAACATATTAATTTCGATATGAATACTAACATAAGACACCGATTTTTCACGAAAACTACACCAGGTACTCATAGAGGATAGTATCTTTTTCGGGAATTTTGTGTTTCAATTATCATTTTATATTTCTTCATTATAATTTTGTTATTTGTTTTTTTTTTTTTTTTTTTTTTTTTTTTTTTATTTTATTTTAAATTTTATTTTAAGTTATATTTAGAGTTAAGTATATTTTAAGAGACATCCTCTTCTGCTATGTTAGCCCCGGGAGCAAGGGCATTTCAACTCATAATCATACTGTTTTTTCATTTTAATTTCTTATGTCAGTGTTAAAGCTTGATGCTGTTAAGTTTTTAATGTTTTTAAGATAATACATTATAGTCTTAAGGATTCTTTATATCGCTTTTCTTTATAAAAAAAACTTATTGTTAAAAAAAAAGGCTCAATAAATTTTAATTTGAAAAAAAAAATAAAATTAAAACTGTTCAATTGTCAATAATTTATAGTGATTTTTATTTTCAACATAAAAAGACGATTAATTGAACATTTTGGATCATCTTCAGTCGCGTTCTGCAAAGTGGCAGTAAATAGTTTTTTAGTTTAATTCAATTTTAATAATGATTTTAGTAAAATAACAACATTTTGTAATGGGCGCTGCAACTATAATTAGAACTTATTCAGAAAATTCTGTTATTTATTTAAAAAATATAACTCAACGGTAGCACTGGGACGTACACTAAATTTGTATTAAATGGCGTTCTTAACGTTTTTTAAGGATCTACATATATGATTTGTTAGTATTTAATATATTTATTTAAAAAAAAAAAGTATCCAAATACATAAAAATGTTTAACCCAAAAACCATTTTTGTTACGCTGCAGTTACACGTTCAAAGGGTTGCTTTCAAGTTGAACTCTCTTACTGTTCGTCAAAATTAATTTGAATTGACGTTGTGACGTAGGCAACTCGATAGACAATTTTATTTTCAAGATGCCATCGTCAACGAAACAACGTAAAATTATTTACAACAGCTCTCATCAGCTGTTTACTTGAAAGAAAAATTAAAAAAAAAAAATTAAAGCAAAATTTAAATCAATTTGGCAGTCAATATTCAAATGTGGGACTGTGTTAGTAAAAAAGTGTAAGTGTGTTGAATCTTGAAACAAATCTTGAACGTGTAACACCCAAGTTAGCCAAAAATAATTATTGTTCATATCGACACTGGGCCAAAGAAACGATGATAACACTATTTATATATATTTAATGTGTAAAATTTACTTGTAATCTAGATAGATTTAATTTGGTACACTGACAATTTATTTTTTTACGTTGTTGGCCCAGCGTTGATGTCCAAAGCGTTTTAAGATTAGTTATACATAGAAACACCCCAATACTATCGAATTGTGCATTAAGCTTTGCGTACTTGTTTATATTATTAAAAATCCAATTCTCAATAAATTCTTTACGTAGTTTTGGCTCCATGCTGGAGATCACTGGACTTACTGAAGCTGCAGCGCCAAGAAGTCCAAGTGCAAATTGTGGTTGTGGCATGCTAAAAGCTACGCTACCTGATTGAAATTCAGTTACTCTGATATCAATAGGTACAGGTCCTCTAAATGGCAAAAATAGTGGTCTTTCAAATTCTATGGAAAAAAAGTGTGTAAAGGTTTATTCAAGCTGGATTTTATAATTTTGTAAATGCAGTACTCAATTATGATGTAGAAACTAAAAAGAATTTGTACTCTTAAGATAAGACTGGCTAGCGAAAAAGGAAATAAAAAAAATCGGTAAATAAAGTAAGTTAAGTTAAGCTGTTATACATGGAAGTCTCCAGATTATGGAATTTTCTCCTACAACAACGCGCAAAAAAGAATCTCAGGAAAAAAAACAAAATTTCATTAAAAACATTCGTGAAAATCAATTAAAAAGTAATATAATTTTTTCGCCAGTAAAAAAAGATGGCGAGTAAATAAAATTTTTTTCCAATAAAAACAATTAAAAGTTTAATTGAAATATTACCAAGTTTTACAAGTAATTTTTGAATCAAATAATACTAAATCTTAGAAATAATTGAAAATTCATATACATCCATTAAAATATTTAATTGAAAGTATGACCTTTTAAATTAATTGCAAATAAATCTTAAAATATTTTCTTCTGGTGTTTTCTGAACTGGTAACAGCTTTGACTGCTAATGAAACTAAGAGTTAGGAGCAGGGTTCAATGCCAGGACAAATCATCTACATCACTTTAGTGTTGCCCTGGGGGTACCTTTTACATCTTGATGATATCTACACCTTGGTGCTGTACTTTCTGGCGGAGAAGGATAATTTTCTTTTCCAGACATTACCTTTGGCCAATTACCCATAAAACTTATGTGTTACTACCCAATATCTGAATAGAGTAACAGCATTCATATAAGATAGAAAAGGAAGTTGGTCATCTATGTTAGTCTGGCAGAAGTTGAAAGGGTACTTTAGGTCTCCGTTCAAGGCTAAAGTCGAAAGAAAGTTAATCCCTACAAATAGCTGGGAGATGTTTTGGTTTAACGACTGATGCTCGACCAGTGCTAGTGGCTGGATGGACTTCGGTCTACCAAAAGTATCAACACGGTAGTTCTTTTTTAATATTTTAAAATATACAATGGAGCTTTTAAAATTATGATGTTTATGGAACTGAAAATTTAAAAAACATGAAATTTTGAGGCGTAGATATATAGAGCCTAATGAAAAAATATTAAAAATTTTACAAGTAGGAGTAGCAACACCCACATAATAATTTTTATGTATTTGAAGGACCATAGCGTCAAATCGAAGCTGGTCAGCACGTGTAGGCTATCTCTCAGTAATTGGGTGATTAGTAGCACCAATCATTCCTGGAGGAAGAGAGAATATTGTAAAGGTAAATCTGATCTACTTCTGGACATAAAAAGAAAGGTTTTAAGAGTCTTAGAAGGCGCGTTGACTGGCCATTGCTCGGTTAGAGCGAGGAAAAACTTATGGGAAAATGGCACTCCGGATTTCTATAGGATGTGTGGCGATGAAGAGGTGCCAGAAACTATAGATCATATGTCATTGACCAAGGCTGCAACGCCATTGGCAAAGATGGCTGAGCAGACGTTTCCATGAGGGCATTAGTGAAATCGCTAAGTGTAAACTTTTTGTTTTTTTTTTTTTTAATTAGGACTAGCACTCAGGGGATGACCCCTACGTATGCAGAGCACTGTGCCGGAACTCAGAGAGAGGGATACGGTAGAGAAGAAAGATGTTGAAAATTTAGAAGTCTTAACTCTTTCACAACACTGCTTTGCGCGTTATGTTAATTTTTAAGGCTGTGTTGAGGCGCCTCCGGTGTTAAGTAGACGGATTAACTTTGTTAAGCTGTATTAGCTATATTAGCAGGGATTTTATTAATTGTTTTACTTCGCCGATGTTTCTGCTAACCGACGAAGGAGGGCGATGTTGTGTACATTAGCTTGGAACAGCATCAATCGCTGTCGGAACAGTTTTTTAGTGACCAGTGCTATGCCTTCATCACTTAAATAATCCGAAAACAATTAATACAATGCCACACTAATGCACATTAGAGACATTAATGATGTTGATTGACTTGCTCTAGCCAGGGTTTGAACCCAGGCCCCAAGTCATTATTTGCTTAGTAGTCAACGCGCTAACCACTTCAGCCAACACCACCCTTGAGGATATCAGAGGTTTATCATGAGAATTAAGTGGCTGAATGATGGATGATAAGGGCTCTTTGTTTCTAGTAAATAAATTAAAAGAAAATTAAGGGAATCACAATGGATCCAATCGGGTCTCCGAGTGGATGTGTGCTTCACACTACCCTTCCTAACCAAACCTAACCTTGGAAGCTAATGAAGTAAATGACGTGAGATTTTATAAGAGTCAGATCAAATAAGTGGGCGTGTTACTATCTATGTATATAGAGGAATATTTTATATTATGATCTTTATGGAACTAATGCAGATAAAATTTTTGTGGGCGTAGCCGTTTTTATATTGGAAAAGTATTAAATATCGGATTAGTGGACGTGGAACCTCCTACATAAAAATTTTGATATATCTTAGGAACCAATGACATGAGAAAGTGATTGATTGATTGATTTAGTTTATTATGAAAAACAAATAGTCGGAATAATATGATAATCTTGCCGATATAATGAAATAATATTGGAATATTTTTGGCGCTAATTAAATTCATTCCCAAAATACTTTACTGGAAATTCACGAATTTAAAGCCTCTCTCTTTGTTTCACAGACCGATTTAAGAGCTGAATAAATGCTATTAAATGATTTATAAATATGATATGATGCCTGAATCTTAAGAAGCGTATATGGCACAAAAACACAATTAACAAAGAACAACAATTATACAGCATACAACTCCCATAATCATAATTGGTTACGACTTAAACCAAGACAAATAATAATGGAACTCATAAGGATGTACTAACGATTGTATTGTATTGTATGTGATAAAGTTTTTCCAAATTTTAAAACTTAACTAAAATAAAACTAAATAAGCATTATTTAGAATGTAACGCAAACAATCTATACAACAGCTAGAATATCCTGTCGAATTCATTTAATTTTTATAATTACAATAAATCACGTACTTAATTAAATTATTAAAAATCCAATTTTCTATAAATTCTTTGCGTATTTTTGGTTTTAATTTGGAATTTATTACTAAACTATTTGGATCAGAAGTACCATCGAATATCCTATTTTGATCCATTGAACTGGTCTCATAAGAACGAGATGTTACTTGATACGATGGTTTTCCAACACGAAGTTTCAGCCTGTTAGTGGTTCTTGATCGTAGAGCTGTAATTTTGTTTAAACTTTGAATAAATCATATATATTAATTAAATTAATTTTTTTAAACTGACTGAATGAAGTTTGGATAATGATCTGCCCTCTCCGCAGGGCGCGTTATATGACACTGAAATAAATTTTTTAAACTGTTGAAGCAAGTCGATTGTAACATTACAAAAAAACTAATTTATAAATTTAAAAATCGCCCCTAACTAAGCAAAGGTTTGAAATTACAAACAAAGTGAGAAAAGTGTTGCATGTAATTTGCCGTTTTAAAAACGTCTAAAGTTTGAAAAAGCTTTTTTGTAACAGTCATATACTTTTTTGCCAGTTTGAGCACGATTTTGTTTTTTTTTTTTGGTTTTACATGACAATTTGGAAAAAAAAAGTTAAGATTAAAGATTAAGTCTTAATTATTTACAAATCTAACAACAGAAAATTACATTAACTACATTATTAACAAACTACAGACAGACCCAACTATTTAGCAAGATTTGGTTAAATTTTTAATTGAATTAAAATAGTTCTTGTGAGCAAACCTAAAATTTTGCACAGAATTCCAAATCCAAACTTCCATGAAATTTTTTCTGATCTCAAAGTTTAAACTTTCAGTTTGTGACGGCACTGTAGAATAATCAAAAGAATCTGTTTCGTCGGCGAATACTAATTTTACAGCTTCTTCATAATCTAAATCGTCTTCAGAGCGTCGGGCTTAAAATGCAAATCAATGAAGAATGCAGAATTTAGGATGGCAATAAAAGAGAAAATGTGATCAAAATGTGTAGTTAATGTGATCTTAATAATATGAATATAGTTTAATTTTCACAAAAAAAAAATTATACTTTAACAATTTTTAATAAAATCTTTATTAAAACTTTACATCTCGTTTTATTAATTCCTTAATTGAATCAATTATTCATGTGAACCAAAGTGATTTTTCTGACATATTTTTTTTATATTTTGAGTAATTGAAAATTTAAATTTCAATTTAATTCCAGACATTCTCAAGAAATAAATAAAATTTTTCAAAAATCTTAGAAAAAAGTAAAATTATGAAAATTGCAAATTCAATTAATTTCGTTGTTAAAGTTACTTTAACAATTTTTAATAAAATCTTTATTAAAACTTTACATCTCGTTTTATTAATTCCTTAATTGAATCAATTATTCATGTGAACCAAAGTGATTATTCTGACATATTTTTTTTATATTTTGAGTAATTGAAAATTTAAATTTCAATTTAATTCCAGACATTCTCAAGAAATAAATAAAATTTTTCAAAAATCTTAGAAAAAAGTAAAATTATGAAAATTGCAAATTCAATTAATTTCGTTGTTAAAGTTACTTTAACAATTTTTAATAATATCTTTATTAAAAGTTTACATCTAGTTTTAATTAATTCCTTAATTGAATCAATTATTCATGTGAACCAAAGTGATTTTTCTAACATATTTTTTTTATATTTTGAGTAATTGAAAATTTAAATTTCAATTTAATTCCAGACATTCTCAAGAAATAAATAAAATTTTTCAAAAATCTTAGAAAAAAGTAAAATTATGAAAATTGCAAATTCAATTAATTTCGTTGTTAAAGTTACTTTAACAATTTTTAATAATATCTTTATTAAAAGTTTACATCTAGTTTTAATTAATTCCTTAATTGAATCAATTATTCATGTGAACCAAAGTGATTTTTCTAACATTTTTTTTTATATTTTGAGTAATTGAAAATTTAAATTTCAATTTAATTCCAGACATTCTCAAGAAATACATAAATAAAATTTTTCAAAAATCTTAGAAAAAAGTAAAATTATGAAAATTGCAAATTCAATTAATTTCGTTGTTAAAGTTGAACCTACAACCTACAATATTATAATTTGAATTTTAGAGAAAAGCATCTAATTTTGTATGAATTCTTTATGTATTAGATCCTGTGCAGAAAGCCGACTAAAAATTTTCGGCGTCGACTGCAAAGCATCTGTTATCGGAGGTTGACTACTTTTTTTTATATTTTACGATTTAAAAAAGAAATTTTGATTGCGCAGACCAGCAATTAAGTGTCTTAAAAATCGAAAATTTCGTGTTAATAAGGTTGCATAATTTCAGCGAGAAGGGAGCCACAATAAAGCACCGTAGGTGGTACTTTTGTTATGCAAATTTTGCTTAACTTATCTTAAATGCTTTAAAAGCTATAAATGTACATACGTTTTAAAAAGTTAAACAAGGAGAAGAGAAAATATAAGAAGTTGAGAATTAAGTTAGCATGCTTAAATAAATTTCTTTACTATATTATGTAGGCTCCATGAAAAATGGCCCCAAAGTGTGGTACTGAACACAACAACACAGAAAAAAAGAAAAAAAAATTATACCAAAAGATTTTGATCTTTCTTCTAATAAAAACTTTTAAGGCCATTTTTCAATTTAGTCAAATAGAAAAAATTATCCCAATAAAAAATGGCCCCAATTGAAAAACTAAAAATCGCGTCAAAATTTTTCCATTGAAAGCAACGAAAATATTTTTGTGGCCTTTTTTTCTATTTTGTGGCCATTTTTCAGTTTGGGTAAATTTATAATGGCGCCTATTATGTACTTGCATTCAGAAGCAGGCCAAGTATAATTTTTTTTTTTTAATTTGCCTGTAAGTTTGTGTTTAATTACTTTTCAATATTTTGTCTAAACCAAGATTCTAGAAAATCATTGCGAACTTTCAAAACATCTAAAACATCTGCGACTTCATGTTCTTCGTATTGTTGAAGAAATGCGATTGAAGAAACTTTGTTTCGTTTAATATATGAAGTATCTTCTTTCATGAACTCTTTTTTCAGCTTTCCACCACGGCGTACTAAAATTTCAGTAAACAATTTTAAATTGTTAAAAAAATATATATAAATATTGCTTTTATTAAATTCGTAGTCGAATTTTGTATTCATGCAGTCCCATAAATTGTTCAGTTGTGAAAAAAGATTATACTCGTATCTGTCCTATTGTTCCAAGCAAGTTTAGTTTCCACAATCTAGATAATTGTCATGAATACAACATTGTAAAAAAAAATCATTAAAAAAACTGCGTATAAATTCTGTGAAAACCATATCTCATGATCCATCGACATTTTTTCTAAAGCAAATAAAGTTCAAACCTCGGTAGTTTTCATTCTTTTCAAACAGAAGCAAAAAAATTTACTGAAAAATTCATTTGGAGTAAAAAAAATAGATAAATATAAAATATATTTCACTGGAATGTAATGTTTAATATGTGGTGAAAAATAAAGCATCAAATTAACATCAATTTAGTAGTGAGAAGTCGCGTATTCTATTTGCATTCAAGATTTGTATAAATGGCAAATGTAGTCACGTTCAACAAAGCTACCTAACAAACTTGTTTAAGCATTATACACATGAATACTGGCGAACTTTAGTGGCGTCTACCGAAAACAACATTTGTTTTATTCAGACGTGTGTATTGAAATCTGAGTGATGTTGGATATTAAATTTTCCTTTGTTGCTTGAAATATCAATACTTTGCAATTGGTATGATTTTAAGAAAAGTTATAATAATGGTAATCGATAATGACAAAACGAAGCTAATTTTGCCCACCTAAAATTTGCATGTTTAAAAAAATTGGAGTGTCCGTAACGAATATTAGTCGCCAAGCTTGTTGGTGTGATAATTTTCTTTAATATTTTCAGATAAATTAACCCGCGCTGCAAAAGTGTTTTGAAACAAATTTAACTATAATAAAAAATGAACTTGATTATTAACCCTTCTACCACCGATTTGATTTAAAATAGATAAATTTATAACATGATCGCGATCTGCTTAATTAATAATACACAGTGGTACAAAATCAAAAGATTTCGAAAATAAATTAGACATCTCTAAACGTATCTTCCATAGAATTTGTATAAAATTAGTTTTATTAAAAAATATTTTGTTGCAAAAATTGTCAGAAATTCGAATTTACTAAAATTTCGAGATGCGAAAATATTCTAAAAATATATACATATCTATTTTTTTACGAAGATGCGCCGCCGCTGAAGCTGGCGAAAAACCGATTTTTATTATTCGCCTTTTATTTTTTTACACAGGACGCAAATAATACTTGTGTTTACTTGAAATTTTCAATTCTTTTTAATACTAAAATATTTATATATAATCTTGAATTATATAGCATATACATTGAAGAATGTGTCTTGAGAACGGCTCAGGCTTATGGAAGCGGGCTTTGTAAGGCCAGGATTTTCAGGTCATACATCACTCTTGAAAAATATTAGTTTTAGCAGACGGGAGACCATATCCCCTGGTTTTACGGACTCTAAGGTTGTTGAGACTAATTTTATTAGAACGCCTTCACTATTCATTCCGGATGGGGATCTTTGGGTCAAATCTGATAGACTGTACGAGGGCTGCGCGGTCTTTACAGATGGATCGAAAATGGAAATAGGCACGGGTGCTGGCGTCTATTTTTTAGGAACGGAAATTCGTAGGTCTTTTACGAATGTAGTGTATTTCAGGCTGAGATCCTAGCGATCCTCAGGGCCACGGAACTAGTGACAGAACATGTAGCTGAAGGCATGGAGGTAACATTCTACGTTGACAGTCAGGCAGCGCTGAAAGCTTTGAAGGGGCATAGTGTCAAATCGAAGCTGGTCAGCAAGTGTAGGCTATCTCTCAACTTGCTTATGGACAAATTTAGCGTTAGGCTATGTTGGGTACCAGGACATTGCAATATTGAGGGAAACGAAATTGCTGATGAGCTGGCAAGAATAGGGTCAGCATTAGATGTGGCAGTTAGTGACAGGTCGGTTAAACCTCCAATCGGGAACTCAGTAATTGTGTAATTAGCAGAAATAACCATTCCTGGAGGAATAGAGAAGATTTTAGAGTCTCGAGGTCCATATGGACAGAACTAGACTCAGATAAATCTGGTCTACTGCTGGGTATGAAGAGAAAGGTTTTGAGAGTCTTAGTAGGCGCCTTGACTGGCCATTGCTCGGTTAGAGCGAAGACCAGCATATGGGAAAATGGAACTTCGGATTTCTGTAGGATGTGTGGGGACGAAGAGGAGCCAGAAACTATAGAGCATATCATCTGTCATTGCCCAAGGCAGCAACGCCATAGGCAAAGTTGGCTGAGCAGACGTTTCCATGAGGGCATTAGTGATATCGCGAAGTAGAAACTTGAGGATATCAGGGGCTTTATCATGGGAATTAAATGGCTGAATGATGGATGATAACGGCTCTTTGTTTCTCCTTGGACAGTAAGGAGACTAATTAGTCAATAAATTATAAATGAAGGGAATCACAATGGATCCAATTGGGTCTCCGACTGGATGTTTATTTCACACTACCCTTCCTAACTTAACCTATCATGGCTGCTTTTATGCTTTGATTTTACAAATACAATTTTTTTCCAGTCGTTATACCAGTATGTATATAAGGACGATGCAAAACTGTTTAGCCGCTGACGACGAAAATATTTGCCATCGAAAAAAGTTGGCGTGCCTAATCTGGTGCTGCTCTGAAGATATTAAATGTTATTTAATTACTCTCGAGCCTCAACACTAAGATTTTCTTGGAGCCACATAAGAAATGTAAGCTCACAAAGATGTGTTGGAATCGGGCATAAGACATTAAGTGGAATGTGTTGAAATGTTATACATGCCCGAAGCTTGGAACTTCACAGCTCGGCTCCTAAGGAATGTGGGAAGCTTATCTTTCCACCTCAAGTCCTTGTCAAATTCTACCCTTATCATAAAATCCGTTTAGAAATGATTAATTTTTTCCACATATATTTTGATTCTATCCCAGTGTGCAATGTATATGTAAGTAAATATAACTATAAGACATTGATGATTATTTTTGTATCTCTTGTTAATAATTTGTTATTTACACTTTTACAGAATAAAATATAATTTGAAAAAAAACTAAGTTTTTTTTTTTAGAAAATCGCTGATGATCTTAACGCGCGCTGTCTTAAAAGAATGTCATGAAGTAAGCATCTATGCGTTGACCCTGGTTGCGTAGTAGTGCGTAAATTTTCTTAAAACGCAGTTAAGTGATATATAAAGAATAGAGTTCTCTTGTTGTTGCTCTAATCTAATGGAAATAACGACATTGGCGTATACACCAACAACTTACACAATCAAGCCCAATGAATTTTATATTATCTGGGACTAATATCAAATCAGTAAATCTTCAAGGAATAAAAATAAAATAAAAAAAAAAAATCAGAAAACAAACAAGTGACAGCAATCACTTGAACTCCGCCTTGAACATGATCGATCGAAAAGCCTACTCCATGACACTTAAAAGATCATAAACTTCAACGACCAAACCAAGTTAAAAATTAATAAATAAATCATACATAATTAAAAATCTACGTTGAGAAAATTTTTAAAACAACAAGAATTGCTCCAGAATGAAAAATGCTAAAAATGGACATTAGAAGAAGGCATTACATAAGTAGGAATAAGCTTTCATTTAGAGCCAAATGATAAATTACAGTATACGAAAAATAGCTACCAACAACCGAATGCTAAGGGGGACTAGGGGCAATGTCAATCAACCAACCTATTTAGTATGTTGTATATCCATACATCGGGAAAATCTTGACGTATTTTAATATATGGCACAGGCTCACTGATAGGTTCTGTATCGCTTTGAAATCTATTTGTTAATACGTCCGACAACGCTGAATATGAAGCTTCATTGTAAAAAATTTGAACTGCATCTTAAATATCCAACGTGATTGATTGATTGATTGATAGTTTCATTGGCCATTGTAATCATTGGCGAAGAAAACAAATTTAAAGATACATCTGAAAAGATTTTCATGCAAAACTTACCAGGCGAATAAGGATAATTGGCATTGGTTAAAGTAACCAAACCCGATGATCTACCAGGATATTCACCATAACCTCTAATATAAGGTGTTCTTGTATCATATGAACTCAAATCGCTCATTATTTTCGATGAATCCAAGTCATTACCGGACTGTAGTAAAAGTACACTTTGATCTACACCCAATAGGCCAACAAACGATTCTGGATCAGTTTTGACATTCAAAGTGACTTCTTCACTTGGTTTAGCCTGTTTGGGGGCAGTGATTTCAATCTTTAAATGGAATAAAAAAAAAAACAACCAATTGATATGTTTATTTTAAAGAAAAAGCTGAATTTTAGCACCAACCTTATTTTGAAATTCTTTCGGAAACTTCAGTGTGATTTCGTGAAATTTCAAATCACCATCAGCAACGTAATAAGCATATAGATGGCACTCGGGTACCATTTGAAATGTGGGCTTAAATTTAATTTCATGTGATTTGACATTTTCCGGCAGTTTGACATATTCTTGTTTAATTATATTGCCACGTGCAACAATTGCATACACATAGTAGGGTATATTTTGGCTAGCTTTTATTTCGATAACAACATCTTCGTCTAATTTGAGTCTGCAAAAAAACATAATAATAAAATTTATTTAAAATTTAAATATCACAGTTATAAGGGAAAAAGAAAGGATTGAGAAGATATATGGTAAAAATATAGAAGGTTTAATTCTTTTAATACTCTGCTATTGCGCGTTTTGTTAATTTTTAGAGCAGTGAAGAAGTTTGGTTTTAACCATCAAAGCTGAAGGTTGAAAAATAAAAAAAAAAAAAATTAATTAATTAATTTAAAATATTAAATTTTGAAATTTAATTGTTTAAAATATAACTTTCTGATTCGTATTACTCTCTGCCGTTTTTATTCTTGTTTTTAATATGAATAATACTAATCCTGTTTTGAAGGAAAAGTTACCTCCGGATAAATCTTCGGATGCGTCTGTTGAAAAATTATTAAATGATAATTGTTTTTGCGATGAACTCTCTTTAAAGAGCAATACCAATTTTCCCTGTTCGTACTGCGTCTCGGCAAATAAGGGCAGAAATTCAAGCAAATTGGACAATGTGGCTGGTTACGTTTCTGAAGATCGTATATCAAATTTCACTATTAATGGCGAATCAATGGAAACGAATGCAGTTTACTCTCTTCCTAAGGATGATTCCAGAAAAAGTGATGACAATATTAAATGTAAAAGAAAAAGGCCAAATGATGTCAAAGTGGATCTATCAAAATTTTCTTCTAAAATTAAGTCTCCGACTGTTCCTATTATTGACTCTCAGAATCGATTTTCAATTCTTTGAGAACTAGATATTGAAGAAGAACGTGCTGTGTCTGGAAATAAATTAAGTAAGGTAGCTCCTTTAAAGGAGAATGTTTATTGTCCACCTATCTTTTTATTTAATGTCAATATTAAATCATTAGTTGATCAACTTAAAGAAAAAAAAGTAGTTTTTAAAATTATTAATAAAAACAATTATAAGAGCAAACTCTATCTAAAAGATGCTGCAGCTCATTCAGAGATGATGGACCTTTTGAGGGAGAGAAAAATCGATTCTTATTCTTATACTCCTAAGGAACATAAACGTGTTAGTGTTGTATTGCGTGGCCTTTATTACAAAACTGATTTATCTGAAATCAAAAATGAAATTGATTCATTAGTTCCCAATACTATTGAGAAAGTCTCAAAATTTTCTACTTTTTTTTCAAAAAAAAACAATTTGGATATTAATTTATTTTTAGTTACTCTTATTACCGGTAAGAATACAAATGAAGTTACAAGCTTACGTTATTTACTTAATCAAAGGGTTTCTTGGGAGTCTCCGAAATCAAATTTAAAGGAAGTCCAATGTTGGCGTTGCCAAAAATGGGGTCATATGTCCAGAAACTGTAATAGACCTTTTAAATGTGTTAAATGTGAGGAAAGTCATGCACCTGGGGATTGCCAATTTGTGTCTTCTCAGGATAATTTACCTTTTTGCGTTAATTGTAAAAAGCACGGTCATCCAGCAAGTTTTAGAGGTTGTTCTGAATATAAAAATTATATTACTATGAAAGAAAATATTAAAACTTCAGCCAAAGAAAAGAAATGTAAGATTTTTAATAATGTTGCTGCTGCTATACATACATCAAACTTTATTCAAAATGATAAATCGTTTGCTGATTTACTGAAAAACGTTTCTCCAATTACAACAGATATTAGAAAGAAGAAACCTGCTTTTATTCAAGAGTTTATGAAAATTGCTCAATCATTGTGCCAATCAGAACCTTTGACATTAGATGAGAAAATTCTAAAATTTATGAAAGGTTACAAATCTTTATCAAGGGATATTGCTAGGAAGCAGTGTATGAGTATTTTGGATGAAATTAATATGTATTATGGTCCGTAATCGTTTAAATTTAGTAACTTTCAATGTTAGATCCCTTATCGAGGTGAATCGTAGATTAGATCTGTTAAATATGTTAAAATACAATTGTATTGATGTTGCGTTTATTCAGGAATCTCATTTAAGGGAAAATCAGAACTTAAATTTTGAAGGATACTCTTTTTTTAAGGACAATAGCTCTCAAGGTGTAGGCGTTATTTTACGAAATCGATATGACTGCTCCAGGGTTTATTTTCCAGGTATTAAGTTTCCATATGTATTACTTAGTTGCAACATTCAAATTAATAATTTACCAAAAAAATATTGCTTGGTTCATTTTATTTACCTTGTAATTTCGATCAGTCAAAAATTTATAACGGTCTATCCATTCTAGCTAGACTTTACAATAATTATGATGGAACTTTAATTGGTGGTGATTTTAATGCGAAACATGTAGTTTGGGGCGACAATTGCAATAATTCAAATGGCATTGTGTTTTTTAATTGGCTTCAACATTTTTCATTACACTTTGTTAGAGTTTGTAACAGGTTTCCTTCATTTCCTAATGGCAGTTCTTTTCTTGATCATTTCTTATTAAGCAGTAATTTAGTTGATTTGATGAATCCAAATTATAAAATTCATAGTCTTTCTACGTTTTCAGATCACTTCCCTTTAAAATTAGAAATATATTTTCAAAACTTAGATTTTTTGTTAAAACCTCCGTCAGCATTCACTTCGTTTAAAAAAACAAATTGGGAAAAATTTAGGAATGATATTATTGAGGGACTTTCTCATCATTTTCCGGTGGCTATTAGAAATTTGTCAAATTCTGAAATTGATAAGTTTATCGATGAATTCACAACAACAATCAACTTTATTACTAGATTAAATTCGGATAATATTGAAATGAATGGTAAAAAGTTTTATATGTCAGAAAATTTAAGAAAACTGTTTAAAATTAAGTACACTTGGCAAAAGAATTTGAAAAAGTTATATCACAGAACCTTGAACCGTTCTAATCCTGATTATGTTTTATTATCAAAGCAAATTCAGTTACTCTCTGTAATTATTAAGCGGCAATTAGAAATGGAGGAATCTCATAGGTTCAGTCAGAAACTGAAAAATATTCGACCTGGTCCAAATGCTCATAAAAATGTTTATAAAATTATAGGTTTGAAGAAAAAAAATTTTATGGATAAATTGTCAGTGAATGACATTATTGTAGAAGATGAAGCTGTAAAACTCGATGTTTTAAAGAATCATTTTTCCTCAGTTTATTCTGATTCGGGTCCCAACAGAGATGTCTCTTTAATTGATAGATCCATTAATGAAATTATCTCTAATGTTCCCGAAAATTTATATGTTTTTGAGAACGAATTTTCCGCTCTTAATACTCACAATTGTAATAGATTGGTAAGTTTTGATGAATTGTTAGATTATTCTAAGAAAATCAACAACAACAGATCGTGTGGGTTAGATAACATTTCAAATTTTATAATTCGAAAACTTCCTTGTAAAGCTTTTGAGTATCTTACAATAATTTTTAATCATTGCATTAATAACGCTTATTTTCCTATTGAGTGGAAGAGAGCTAAAATAGTACCTATAAGGAAGAAGCCAAATGATGTCGATATTAATAACCTGCGACCAATTTCTTTGCTTTCAAATGTAGGCAAGTTATTTGAAAGAGTATTACGTGATAAAATGGATATTGGTTTAGTTGAACCTTATATTCCAGACTTGCAATTTGGTTTCAAGAAAGGTCATTCTACTTTAGATGCATTACTTAAATTACAAGATGATGTGGTAAATCATCTTCGTATTAAACAATGTACGGTAGTTGTTTCACTGGATGTTGAAAAAGCCTTTGATCGTGCTTATCAAAATGGAATTATATATAAAATGATCAGGATCGGGTTTGACTCTTCCATTATCAAATTATTTAAAAGTTATTTTTCCAATAGAAAATTCTGCGTTCAATTAAATAAATCATTTTCAGATTTTGGTAATGTCTTCTGTGGCGTTCCGCAAGGTTCGATTTTGGCTCCCCATCTTTATAATATTTTTATGTATGACTTTCCTCATATTAGCTTAAATTCGATTAGTTTATTGTATGCTGATGACTCACTTGTTTATTCTCATAATGAATCTCCTCGTATTGCTTTAGAACAAGTATGGGAACACTTGCAAATTGTTAACAAATTTTATGAAGGTTGGGGTGTTAAATTAAATATTTCAAAGTGTGAGGCAATATGTTTACGTAATGCATCAGGTAAGTGTAGGAGATTTGTTGTTCCTGAGAGTAAACAATTGAGTCTCTGCTTAAACAATGTTGCTATTCCTTTTAAGAATGATATTAAATACCTCGGAATAACTTTTAACAAGCTCTTGAAATTTAATAATCATGCTCGTTTGGTATTGGCAAAAGCATATAGGATGCTAGGTTTCTTTTCTAGAATACTATGCAATAAACATTTACCTGTTAAAACTAAGATTTTGCTTTACAAAACGAGCTTGAGGCCAATTATCCTATATGGGTTTCCCTTGTGGTTCAATGTTTCGCCAACAGTTATAAAGGAAATTGAAATTTTTGAGAGAAAAATTTTACGCAATTGTATTGGAAAACATTTTCAGTCTTTTTGTAAAAGATATTCAAACAGTTTTGTGTATAAAGAGTCTAAAGTTACACCTGTTGGACTCTACGTTTGTGACATCCTTCGAAAATTCATATCAAGAACTTCTTCTCATGAAAATAGAGTTATATCGGATATTTATGAAAACCAAAAACTTTTTAGTTGGTCAAATGTAAATTATTTATCCCCCATTGGGTATATGAATGAATCTGCACCATCTTTTGATTTTGTAACTAACATTAGACATAACTTTTTCTCGAAAAGTATTCTAGGCACACATAGAGGTTAATACGGTTTAACCGAACATACATACATGTGTATACATGTATGTATTTGCATTACTTTTTAATTTTATTATTATTATTTTTTTTTTTTTTTATTAATTTTAAGTTCATATTTAAATTAGTTTTAAGTTTATTTTTATATGGAGATTTTCTCTCAAAACATGTTAAGCCCCGGGAGCAAGGACGTAATTTTTCTGTATCATTTTAAAATCATTAGTTATTGATAATAAACTAATATATTTAAGTATGTTACTGTTTAAAATTTCTTTTAATTAGGATATTACTTTTTAGTCCTAAGTTCTTATCACCTGTTATTGTTCATTAAAAAAATTTGTATTGATTTATTTATAGGCTCAATAAAAAAAATAAATTAAATTAAAATTAGAGCAGTGAAGCTGCGCCTCTGGTGTTAAGTAGATGCCTTAACTTTCTTAAGGTGTTTGGACAGCCATTTGTTAGTAATTGTTTTACTTCATCCACGGTTCTGCTAAGCGATAAATTAGGGCGCTGTGGTGTACATTATCTGGGAACAGTACCAATCGGAAAAGTTTTTAGTGACAAGTGCTATGACTGCATCATGTTAAATAATCCAACAAAAATAAATGCAATGTCACACTAAAGCACATTAGAGAAATTCGAATGTTAAAGGCTTGTCCTGACTAAAGATTGAAGCCAGGTTAATGGTTAGAGTTTGCTTTGCAGTCAATGCGCTTACCACTTCAGTCAAGCCCACAATCACCCTTCTTTGCTGATCTATCATTCTTCGATTTCTGATCAACTCGCTATCATTTGTTTTTTGCCTGACCTAAGCACTAGTTTCAGTTTATATTACGTGTGGCCAAAACTTCCACCATGTTTTAATAATGACGTTTGTTATTTTAAGTTAATTGCACGTCTGTGGACCATTATTACAAGCTGCCTATGCTGCTGCTCCATCTTTATCCAAAAGTTTTTTGGCACCGAGATCTTTGTGAATTTTTATGTCATCCATTTTTAAAAGGACACTGTCTTGGCACTGAAGAGGAACGGTTAATTACAAGTCCTATTTAACCTCTAATTAGTCATTAAATTAATCACCACAGTTACCAGCCATTATAACCTGTTGGAAAGAAAGTTTATATAAAAAGAGAAAATTGGTGGAGAAAAAAGGGTGTGGAGCTTAAACTCTGGCTATGAAGGCCTTTAATTTTTATAACCCTAAAAGAGGTACTGCATATAAAACTCTTTGGTTATTTATTTGTACTTTAACTATGTAACTAAAAAGCCTTCTTCGGAAGGCTCTGATCGTAGAAAGACTTTCTGTTGAAAGAATTTGGTTTTGCCACTGAAAATCTTTGCATATTAAACTTCTTATTTTATATATTCAAAAAATCATTGTAATTTCCACTTACTTATCTGATTTTTGCAACAACTTCAAACGGCCAAAATCTTGTTCATTATCCTTTTTAACATCCGCTTTTTCTTCACTTCCCGATAAGCTGGGAAGGAACTTGCTTTGATCAGCATAAGTCACCTTAACATTATAATAGTATTCGACAGTGGGCAGCGTCACCTTAAATATCGCCATACCATTTTTATCCAACTCACTAGTGAAGACATGACGATCTTTGTCATCTGTATCCGATTTAGTATCATAGGTATCATAAAAGTTCCGATATTGTTTATCAATAGTAAGTACGGCCTTATCTTTACCATCCTGAACAGGTGAACCGTCTAGATTTTTAACAAAAACTTTAATTTCAAATGGTTTCTTGGCAAAATAGTCGTAAACATTTTCCGGAACTTCAATGTTGTAGCGTGAACGATGCAAGTTAACAGAAGCCGTTTTATTTTGCTTATTGCCGGTGTATTCTTCAGTCATTATGACTAAAACAGTAATGGGTGGATTGTAATTGTATTGATAGTAACCAAAACGATTATTTTCTGAGGTATAATCAAGATGAAGATCTTTAAGTAAATCAAATTCAACATGACCTTTGCCATCTACTTCGATGATTTTCTGTGATTTGGATTCGCCATTTTTTGCATCTATTTGTATGAGAGCCTGACCTTTGACCGGCTTGCCATACGTATACTTCGAACGTACTGTAATTTTAAGTGGATCCGCATAGCTAATATCCTCAGCTGTCTCTATATCGACACTAAATTTGGGCAAAACATATTTTGCCACGTCGAAATTCTTTTCTGTTTTGCTATCATCTTCATTCGGTCCCAAGCTCACCTCCATCATCCAATTGCCCAAAATTGGTTGCTCAGACAGTTGAAATTCACCGCTATAAACACCGTTGTTCAATTTTACATCATTCATTTGTTTGACAAAATTGCCGGCACCATCTTTAAAGCCCACCCTAAGAGGTTGTTCCAGTTTGGCCGGCCGGGTTTCTTCATCCAAAACAATAATACGATACTGTACTAAATCCCCCGGTTTGTAGGTTGCTTTGTCAGTTTGTATATAACATTTCGGTTCTTTGTTTTTAAAAATCAATTCTGTAGAATTTTTAAATATCAACCCTTTTGTACCCTCTGTTTCTAGTTTGTAATTGCCATCCTTTAAGTGGGCGGGCACTTCGAAATTTACAATTTCAGTTTGCGAGGGTGAAATTTCTATGGTTTTTGTTTCGTTTAACGATGGTCCCACAAGGCCTACATTAATTGTAGCTGGTTCGGAATTTTCATGTAAAGTAACACTAACCGAATAGTCATGGTGAGACTGGAGTGTACCAGGGGCCACAATGGTGTAAAACCTGTTAAGTAAAAAAAATGTTTACGTAACTTAATTAATATATTAATTATATCAAATAAATTTAGTTTTAATTAAAACAATACAAAAATATAAAAAAAAATTTAAATATGCTCTTAATATTATACCATTTTTTTTTGTTGTGCTAAAAACCGCCTACATTGTTTCTCTTCTCTTCTCTTCTCTTGGAAAATATTAAAATATTTAAATATTGAGTTGAAAATAATTACTTTCGACTTAAGTTTGATGTATGAGTTAATAAATATTGTTATTTACAAGATTTTATCCCTGACTTCGCAACTAATATTTTTGATTCTCTTGATACTTTGAGTCATAGTTATCTTGTAGACCATAGATAAAAGATTTATTGTTGTTATTGTTGTTCTGTTAAAGATTTGATAATTTTAATTATGTTCTGTAATTCTCATTCTCATTGATTTAAATAGTTTTATTTAGATGTTTTAAAAATATTTCAATTATTTTTTCCATCAAATTAGCAAAATATTGCAGTTAATTTTTTAATGAATCTCAACATTTGTCTTAATTAATCACACACACACAGAAAAAATAATTGCTAAAAAAATTCCCAACGAATACATTTAATCAAATTTTTTAAACTAGTTTGAATTAATTTCGTAATTGAATTAATTAATCGCGGTATCAAAAAATAATTTGAATATACAATTTTTTATTAAAGATTGATCTTCAATCACGATATTAATTGAATCTACAGTTTTTATAATTAAAATCGTAGATTACGATTTATTTTGAATATGTAGTTAATTTTGGTTATGTTTTTACCTTCTCCAGTAAATTTTGCAATTGTGTTAAGTTAGGGCCTTTCTACATAAATGATGAAACAGAACACGTCCGCAACTTGAAGCAAAAACGACTCTCAGAGAAAAAATGCCCAGAATTGAAGCGTCGGCTTCAACTTCATTCACATTTCCAATTTTTATCCACAAGTCTTGTTTTTGTACATTGATTACTGCAAATTATATATGAAATCATGTTTATGCACTTCTGCAATAAATTTTTCGACAATATTACTCATATTATTTACAAATTTAGAAAATTATAATTATATTGCTCTTTCAAATGTTGTTTTGATTTTCTTTTGTTCTTATTTTTCTTTGGTTTTGTTTACAAATTGTATGAAATATAATAAAAGTGTGGTAGCATTGTTGAGAGAATTTTACTCTGAGAGTGAGAGCATAAGCAAAGTCGCTGGCAAAATAAAATAGATTCTATCTCACGACTGCTTTCAGCCGCGTCTTTTATATGCCAAATTGTATGAAGAAAAACGTCAAGCCCCAGTTCTGTTTCATCATTAAGAGTGTATACTGATGTAAATATCTTCACTTTAAACAGTCATCATTTATTGTAATGCCCTAATCAGTGTTGAAAAACGTCTAATTGTCTGCCTTTCTGGCTGTTGCACAGTGTAAAAAGATTTCATTTCGTTATCAAAATTGAATTCAATTCATTTTTTTTAGTCATGGAATTAATTTCTTTATCAAAAACATAAACAACAGAAAGTTTAGTTGAACTCTTAAAAAATAACTTACAAATGGAATTAAAATATTCTGATAATAATATTAAGAACATATTTATTATTTAGTAAAAGAATAAATCTGTATGTATATACAGTAAGTAGTAAAAGTGCTGATACCCAAGCGAAGTTAAAAAGATATCTTCGTGAAATCAACCATTTTGGATCTATGGAATCCGATTAAGTGATAATCATTTTTGCATTGAGTTTATGAAGGAACCCTAATAAATAGATATTTAAGCGATAAAAACAAACAAAATGATTTGCTTGACTCACATAAATAATAATCACTGGAATAAATTTTGAAAAGTTATTGACTACAAAATAGCCAAATTATACAAAAAATAAACTCTTCAATAATTTGCCTCATAAGGTACGATCAAACGATTCTCGCATGCACAAATTTTACACATTTTTTAGCCGGGTACAGACATTAAAAAAAAGTGAAAAAAGAAAAACACAAAAGCAAACAAGTTGAAAACCTACTCCTGGAGGGTTTCTCTGTATTGCAATGCGAAAGCAAATACAATGCGAAAACAATGTAAACAAGATTGCTTATGCATCGCATTTGTTATTGCATCGCAATAGAGAGTAAGCCCCCTGTTCTTAAGTCGTTTAAAAGTAACTTTAATTGTTTAACCGCTTAGTTTGAACAGCTTGGGCACCAACACTTTACTTTCGCTACTCATTCTGTTCACTGATGGATACATTCTTTTTGGGAAAAACCTGTTTTGACCTTGAATACATACAGAATTGATAAAATACATATTTACACGGCAAGAATGATCAACACAAAACAATTTCACCAAAATTTAATAAAAGCAAAAAACTTTTTTTTATTTAAATAAGATCTTCTAAATTATCCATTTACAATTAACTTTTCTTAACAAAGTAATTAAATTAATAACTCACCCACTGGCATTTACAAATATTAGAATTTGTATAAATACAAAAATAAAACTACATTTTCGTTCTTCGTACATGATTTTTTTAATTATTTAGTTTTATTGTTTTGTTCAAATCTCAAGTTTTTAATTTATTTTACAGTTCAACAATACAATCTGTATTTATTTTTTCAAATTTGTTTACTTTAAATAATTTTTTATACACACACTTCAAGAATTAATAAAACTGTTAATGTTTTATTAACAAACGCGATCGACCGGTTTTTAATTGTATTCGTTTAGCATCAGATCCAAACTGGGCTTGAGTTAAACTGCTACTAAATTCAGTTTCACACTTACTGGAATAATATCTGTTATTTTTCTGTTTTTTTTTTCAAAGTGAATGTGGTGACTAAATTGTCTAGTCAGCAAAGAAGCTCCCATATTTTTAGCTCACATCAATTAAACTACAGTTGAAGCGTTAAACTACAAGCAGCAAAAAGGTGAAAATTTAAAAATTTTTTATTCACAAATAATTTTCTATAAAACATTTACATTTTGTGTGTTCATTCAAACAAATAATTGTGTATGGAAAATTTATTGATCTCAAAAAAAATTTTAAAATTTATTGATCATATTAAATATTTTCTATACAAAATTGATTGATCACAAAAAAAGGTGTTTCTATAGAAAATTTATTGATCTTACAAAAAGTTTTACATTTATTTGAGCATGTACTTGTGAGTTTTTGTATAAATAGATGGGCTTTCGAATTTTTTAAACATAAAGGGTAGAACATCTACTGATGGCGAGCAATGAAATAATTATTTAGATATTGCTAACCCGCAACAAATAAGTAAAATTTAAGAGATCTTACAAAAAGTTTTGTATTGAAAATTAATTGATCGCACAAAAAATTTTGTATGGAAAATTATGGATAGCAAAAAAAAATTTTCTACACAAAATTTATAAATCAGGCGAAAAATTTGCGTAAGGTTAAATTTTTTGTATATGAAATTTTGTGATCACATAAAAAATTTTCTATAAAAAATTTATAGAAATTTACCAGATCACACAAAAAATTATTTATACTAAATTGCTTGATCACACCAAAAATTTTCTAGAAAAATTGCTTGATCACACAAAACATTATCTATAGAAAATTGCTTGATCACACAAAAAACTTTCTATAAAATATTTATTGATCACATCAAAAAGTTTCAATATAAAATGAATTGATCAGTGAGATCGAACTGACTTTAACGCCACTCGCTGTTATTCTGTTTGCTAGTTAATCGCTAAGTTCCGTTGCATGCGACTAAGTTGAGAGTAAATTAATCAATTATAAGATCTGAATTTGAGATGAGTTTATGTTCATGTGGTTAGTGGGAGTCACAAAAGATTTTAGAAATGTTTTAAAAAAGTATTTGTATGTTTTGAATTACAATTGAAAATGTGAGCAAGTCGTGAAACACATTTTCAGCAACTTTAGTGATACAAGTTATTTAATATTTTTTTGTTGTAATTGTGTTGTAAAAATTTTTTGAACTTATACAGGAGAGAATTTTTTTGAGTAAGAAATATTGGGAGCAAAGTATAATTTGTATTGTTTTATAACTATATGAATGAGTCTAGATTGTAAACATGCTTGCCCCACTGCTGAAATCTCACTCACGATCCAATCTCTGTTATAAAGCCGGGTTTTTACAGAGTAAACATTAAACAAAAACAAACAGTTGAGATATTGGTTTCTTGAATTAATTCTGCGAAATATTTTTTGTTTAAATGTGTAAATCCCAATTAATGACGTTGTTTATTTAAATTAATAGTGTTAAATATTTTGTTTGAAGTAATTAAAAAGATGACTTGATACTGACATCTGTTGTTTTTATTTTGGTGCCAGGCTAAAGCAAAAAAATATACATAAGTAATAAAAACGAACTGATTATAGCAAATTTGCTTAATGAGTTTTCTTTATATTAGAGATTTATTGAAGTGACTGCAGGTTATCAACGCCAATTAAATCATGTGTTTTTTTTAGTTAGAAAATTCATACTTTGATGCTTTCAACAAAGTAAACAAGAAATTTTTCGATAACTGCAACAATCATAATAAACAGCACACTTTGAAATCGTACAGAAATTTTACAAATCCCTTGATGTGATCAAACACAATTATATTAAAATCATTTGAAAGATTATCGTGCGTTAGGTTAAATTCTGCTTGATTCTTTAAATCACATATTATTAAAAGCCAATATCAGTACAGGGATTTGCTGTTCTTAAGATCATTTTAGAAGTGCTGCAATTCGCTTAAAAAATTCCATACATACGTGCGAATTGTGGAAAAACAACTGCGATCACTTACGTACCTATAAGTTTAAGATTAAGATGATTAGAATGTGGATTTAAATGTAATGGGGATTAAAATCTTAAGAATGCTGAAAATTTTGCTTCGATCACAAAAATGGTCAGAATAGCTTGGAAGGATCTTGTTTTCGAGGATCAGTATGAAATCACTAACATTTAATTTTTAATTGCAGGAAGCTTTGGAACATGCCTTTGGTGTTTTACAGAAAACTTTATAGAAAATTAGAAGGCTTTCATAGAAAATTATATTAGCCTTTTTTTAATTCAATATGTCCGGAAATTAAGAGAATTTTGGATCTGATATTTTCTAAAGCTGTGTTTGTCATGTTTAAATTAATACGAAAAATGTATACAAAATTATCTTTTTATAGATTCGTTACATCGGAATGAAGGAATCACTGTGGCACGATAGTCGAAATCTATGTAACAAATGAAGATGGATAGAATTTATTGGTAATACGTAAATGAAATCGGTTAGCGGACCGATCAATCGGAAAAAAATTTCACTTAAAATCATTCATATGTAGAAGCAAAGTAAAAATATGTTTGCCTCAACCATAATCAAAGAACAGCATATTGTCCTCAAATTTATGATGGGAAGTAATCCTACTACGTATTAGATATACATACACATAATATGATTGTCTCGGGCAACAATGCTATTATTTCATGCAACCTTGTAATGTGAATATAATATGATTAAAATTGTTTATTTTTTATAGCTATAATATAATCAAAAGTAACCATATTATATTTAGGGATAATAATATTATGGTTGCAGTGGTTAATTTTTTATAGCTATAATATAATCAAAAGTAACCATATTATAGTTGCATACAAAAATAATATGGTTTAAACTTATCATATGCTGTTTTAGTGACAACAATTTTATTAAAAAGACTTGACAATAGAAAATTACTTAGCCAAAGGTGGGAATGGAGAGTTTTTAAAGAGGAAACAACCTCTCCGGTTTTATGATCATAGTTTGTTTGTGAACAAGCTGCCATAAAACAATATGTGTTATATTATTTTTGAAAATTTTAACTATATACTTTCATTTATGTAACCATGATGTAGTTTTTATGATTTATATTATTGTGATGATAAAAATAATAACTTATTTGCAAACATCCATAAGCTGCTACGTGATATACGAACATATGAGATTGCTTAAGCAATCATGACACAATCATATCTTGGTTCTATGTATAGTTGCTGGATATTTGCATTAGAACAATCCATACAAAAATTAATAATTACAGTATACGAGTATGTACATATTTTAAAATCAAGAATTATTTATAACGATAAGCCAACAATGCAATAAATAAAAATGCCAACTACAGGTTTTGTGAAATTGTGCAAACAGAAATTTCCAATCTGAATTGTTGTTGTAGGAAAAAAAATCAATCTAACCTTCTAATAATAGAAAATATTATCTCTGAACTTGAAACAAAAACAAAAAAAGTTCTCTTAACATTTAATGCATCAAATGTAATTGGAACGCAGGCATATACATATAATCCGATTAAACAGAACAAACTACACACACACATACACATTTAAATTTGGTGCATTTCTAAACAAATCTCGTATTAACTTACGATCCGTTGTAATATCAACATGTCGCGATCATTTCTTATTTTATTGTGTCATATAATTTTAGTTTTAAATTTTCTTAATTTTACTGCATGTAAAAGGTGAAACTCATATTTATTGGATTTTATACAAAAACTAACAACAACAACAACAAAAAAATACTTGAATAATATAAAATTTGCTCGTTTAATATTAGTTCTTATAGCATAACGGCTCCCGGCTCTATACGATCCAATCGAAAATATACTGTTTGTGCTACACTTCATAATGTCGAACAACCAGCAAATCTAATAATTGGACTGCGACACAATTCCACATGGTCGGATCAACAAAGTGTTTGGCTGCAGCCTATGGAAAGTAAATTGGTGGATTTCTTTCCACCTAAATTGGATTTAACCAAAGAATATGAATTGTATGTCGAAGGGGTGCAAGGTTTATATTTCTATGATAGTACACCACTATTGGTGGGACAAAATGAGGGTGTAAACATTTACATCGAAACTGATAGAGGAACTTATAAGCCTGGAGATTTGGTACATTTTCGTATTGTAATTTTAGATGAGCAAGCGAAACCGGTAAAAATTAAAGAGCCAATAAAAGTTCTGATCCTTGTAAGTATTAAAATTCTATAAAAAAAAGTCGAAGACTTGATTGAGAATAAAATAGAGAATAATAGAATGAGTTGAAATATGTTGTATGTGTTGCAATCAGTGTTGTCAAAACTTTTAGTGCCAGTCGTTATAGAAATTGTGATTTTAATGAAAAGTCTCAAAAATCTGCATTCCATTTTAAAAAACTTTCAAAACATTTTTTTTTTTATTAAATGCAAAAATTTTAAGCCACTAGCTTTTACCCGTGACTTTGTTTACGCTACATATTAAAGAAGGAATAAACTGCCTGTATAGCAAATTTATGGAAGAAACAAAAAGGTATCAAAAATACCAATTTTTTCCGCACTTTGCCCCCCCAAAAGAAGTGTACTGGGGTCAAATTAAGGCAGTCGATATTGATCGAAATTTCAATACAATTTAAATGTAAATTTCGATCGATATCGAATGCCGTAATTTGCCCCCTGAATGTTAATATGAAAAATAAACTGTAAAATAAACCAGATTTTTATTATTTACTGCAAGATAGTACACTGCACATTAATAAAAAAAAATTAAAAATAAACAAGAAGTACTAAAAGTACCAATTTGTCCAGTTTAGCTTTTAAAAAGTACCATATATTTTATTCTGGGCTACAAGCAATGCGTCTACCAAATTTCATCCAAATCCATTATACGAGTTTCTCAAAAGAAATCCCCAATAGTAAGGAAGTACCGTAGCTAAAAAAGTACCAATAGTATCAGGTAAAATATTAGTACAAAACTAAAAAGTACCAAAACTATTATTTTGTACCTTTTTTAAACAATTAAAAAGTACGCTTTATTTTAATCTGGTTCATATGCTATCCGTCTACCAAATTTCATCCAATTCCATTGAGCGGTTTTCCCGTTATAGTGAAGGTCTAAAGTTCTCGGGTACTTAGTAATGCTCTTCATTTTAAGATAGTCAATAGCAGAAACAAATATTCATCAACTTTTGAATAAATTTAACCACACATACATATGCAAAATCAAATTAAATAAAAAAAAGAAGAAATAGAAAGATGGCATAAATTAAATTGTTTATATTTGATTAAAATATTTGTTTTATAAAAAGTATTTAATAGAATACCGATGAGTAAATGGTTCAGATATTCAAAAATTTTAAAATTTTTCAACACCACATTTATTTTCCATCAGCTGTTCATTTAATCTTACGAATGTTTAAAATTTTTCCGTTTGCGTACTTTTTTGGCAAATTCTGCTGTTTATTCAGTAATTGATCATCTACTGCATTTTACTGTAAAAGTAAACAAACGTACCTTTTATTTCTATTTTTTAGTAAAAAGTTATAAGTTAAAAAGCAATTTTGTTGAAAAGTTATGCAATAGTGATGTGCAAAATCTAAACAAATAAAAGAAGGTTACCGAGTTCTTTTTCTTTTGAAAAAAAAAAATAAATATTTTCTTTTTCAAAACCTTTTTCAAAGACTTTTTGAAAATATTTTCTTACTTGAAAACATTTCATATTATTTTATAAATAAAACAACTGACTAGTTGCGATTACTGATACAAAGTATTCACCCTTGTTTCATCATTAGAACTTAAGGGACGTTTAAATGAAATAATCCAGTCTTAAATAAAAAAAAAAAATCTTAAAGTGCTGATTAGTTAATAAGCATTTTTTGAATAAGAAATTTCAATAACCATTTAATAAGCGTAAATCTCAAATTTACTAATTTGTAATTTTTTTCTGAATAACACTGTTAAACTGCCGCCGTGGCTGATAGATGGCAATGAGAGCCTAGTAGTCCGGCGGTTGTCGGATCGATTCCGACCATAGATCCTGGGTGTTTTCTGCAGACAAGGTAATCGCTTTGCGGGGTTGTGTTTGTTTTTAAAAAAAGAAACATTTATATGAGCCGTTTATTTTGAAAGTGGCATAAGTCACTTTTTTTGTTGATTGCAAATTTTTTACAAATGAAAAGATACCGTTCAATTTTATTTAGTGTTGCCATTAACTCGATTTTTTTGAAAGAGTGACTTATGCCACTTTCAAAATAAACGGCTCATATATATTTATTTATTTTAATCAGGTGATGACCCCTAGTTGTGCAATACATTGTACCAGAACTTTGGGAAGGCATATGATATAGAAGATAGATGTAGTAGGAAACCCTGAAGCAAAGATTTTAAGCATATTTGAAGGTTTTTCATTCCATATGTAATTTCCAAAATATTCATATGAGACCCATAAAGTTTATATATTCTGGATACTTGTATATATGTATGTCCGTCTGTCCGTCTGTTAATCTGTCCGCGTGTCTGTAGTAGAAATTGGTTTTCCGAAGCCACCAGAAAAGTTGGTGACTTGGGTCTTGCACTGATGTGTAAGGCTTTGTTTTAAGACGATTGTTATTGCAGATGAGCAAAAAGAAAATATCGGTTCCGATATTTGATGAAATATAGGTACGCCTATGTACTCAGGATATAAATTTATTAATATATGACGGTCCCCCAATATTTTAGTCTTGGATCATCGGGATTAAAACGCAGCACGCAGCAGCATTGCTACTGAGACTTGCTCGTCTTTTGTGTATACGGACTTAATCACCCCTTTCGTGTATAATTTTCCACATGAAATTATTTCACTTTTCACGTATTGGCAATCGTGAACAACTGGCATGAAACAATTTTATTCAGTCCAGAATAACAACGAGAAAATGTTCACTGAAAAAAATTCCCCTTATCGTGAATAAATACTTCGGTCGGAATTTTTTCACTACTCACATTGATATTTTCACTTTATTTTTGTTGGGGAATAGAACAGAAATTACATGTGTTTCTTCTTATAATTCGAATATTAAACTTTAAAAAGTTTATTTTAATGAAAAGATCTAATAATGAGGTACAAACTGATGTATTCCTCAACAAAATGCCAAAGACAGGCCGATTGCATGCATATTTGTAAAACTTTAATTTCTTGTCATTTTTTCGTTTTGTTGGGTTTCAAACAGTAGCCTAATTATTTTACCATATAAAAGTTAGAATGCAATAAACAAACTAAGCAACCAAACAAAAGCTCAAACACTGAATAATTAACTTTGATTTTTGAAGTTTTCTTTAAAATAAATAAGCTTGGCAAAATTTTTCCAAGAATTCTTTCCCACATTAGAAAGGCAAAAAAATATTGCCAAGCTTATCGGTTGCCTAGAAATGAGATGGAATAGTACATATCAAGAACTTGGTCCTTATTTTGATCTCAGTACTTTTTACGGCCATAATTTCTTGGATAGGAACTTGGCCTTATTTTCACATTTATGTTTTTGTGCGGATCTCACTGCTTTTTTCTAAGTTGTTTTTGTATAAATATTTATGTGTATTGCTTATCAGGGCCTACTAGTGTACGAAATTTCAGCTATACAAAGAAGGGGCACCCTAGTCGCCCTCAGGAGGAAAAATAATTTTTGTTTAAAAATAATTTTTGTTAATTGCTCGTCAGGACATGCCTGTGTACCAAATTTCAGCTTTCTTGCTGTACTGGAAGTGCCTCACCCCTCAGGTGAAAAGTGTCCTTTAAAATCATTTTTGTTATTTTTTATCAGGACCTACCTGCGTTCTAAATTTTAGCTTTCTAGCTATACTGCAAGTGCAAAATACAAAGAAGGGGCACCCAGGTCCCCCCAGGAAGGAAAGTGCCCGTTTTCAAATTTTTCTGGTTAATTTCAAACCAAGACCTACCTGTGTACCAAGTTTCAGCTCTTTAGCTTTACTGGAAGTGCCCAATAATATTGATGAGTCAGTGAGTCAGTGAATATGTACTAAAATATGGACTTTTCACACCTTAATATCTCGGGAAGCTTTTACGGTAGAACAGCTCGAATGGTTTCGTGTAAATATACACACTGTGTGGCCGAACTTGGCCTGGCGCACTACCGTGCGCCTAGATATGTCCGTGTATATTTTTGAACAAAAAGTTCTGGATTTTTTATTTTTTAATCTTTTTCTCTTTTTTACATTCACTAAGAACTGATAGCGGGAATAATTTTTCATAGGAGATTCACGATACCATTTTTCCCTTCGAGTGGAATTAAAATTTCACGTGGACAAAAATGTCACTTCTTATTCACGATAGGGGTGAATATTAGCACCTTTTTTTCAATCCCCTTATTTGCTTAGTGGCCAGGAATAGAAAATGGAAAATTTTGTTTGGCATATGAAATGAAAAATGGGCATAAATATTAAATTGTATAGAGTTTTTAGCAAAATTTAAATGGTTAAAGCGAATAATTTTGTCTGTATAAAATTACTCATTTAAGCGGGAAAGTCTGTTAAGCGGAGTGCATTTAACTTACTTAAGCGGGGAAAATTTAAGTGGCAGAAAAATCATCTTCGTTGAGTATGATAGACGGAAATACAAACATACATTTATATCCAATCTTATAGGGTTTTATCTGTTCATAATGAAATGCTTACCTTCCGCATTACTTTAAAGTATTTACGTAAGTAATGTTTAAAGCTACTTAAAACATATGCGTAATTTTTTTTTTGGCTAATTAATTAATTATAATTTAATTAATTTTATTTTCAGGATAACCTGGGAAATCGCGTTAAACAATTTAAAGACATATCGCTGAGCAAAGGTGTTTATGTAAATGAGATTCAATTATCGAAAGAGCCTATTTTGGGCACTTGGTCTATTAAGGTCTACATTGCTGGCCGATATGCTCAAGAAAAAAGCGCAAAATTTCAAGTCGATAAATATGTTTTGCCAAAATTTTTCGTTATCATCGAAGCAGAAGATAATTTTGTAATTGAAAATCGTTTTATGAAAATCGTAGTTTCTGGCCGATACACCTACAACAAACAGGTCGAGGGAAAAGTACAGTTAAGAATTAAAGAAAAGGTACATGGTTTCACCGCTGATTTGGCCAGTTTTGCTGCTGATACTGTTGACTTTAAAGCCATATTTAACATAGACATGGATGAGTTGAAAGAAATAACTACGTCTAATAGACTTGTTGTAAGCGCTTCATTATTTGAAAGGCAAACAGGTGTGATGCAGAGTGCCACAACAGTAATTAATCTTCAACACGAAGCTCATAAAATTACCATGCTCGATGATGAAGTGGAAGTTCAAAACGGCAAACCATTTCGAATAAAAGTAAAAATTCAATATTGGAATAATACGGCTGTTAACGATCCTGGTGCAAGCGTGTTTATGGAAAAAGATAAAAAGATTTCGGAAGCTAAATTAAATGACAATGATGTGGCTGTATTTGAGGACGAATTTACTGAGTTCGCATCAGTTATTGTTTCATATAAAAATAGTAGCAATTGGCTTTATATTCCGTCAATATCTGGTGTTCATACAAAGGATAGCAACTGTGATATGAAAATAAAAACCAAAAGGTAGATGGCATGAATTAAAATTTGTTATTGTTGGAGAAAGAGAATGATAGAGAGATTGTGAGAGAGGTGACACGGGTAAAAAATAGTCTTGAGGAAAAATTAGATAACTGGGTTTTTGTTGTTAAACACATAAAATTTAGTAGAGAGACAATTCTCGTATTTGTGTGTATGTTTACGAATTACGATCATGTTCAATTGAGCCAACTGCAAGAGTTGATAAGCAGTGATATAAAGGGTTAAATGGTTGTACAGGGTTTTTCACCTTTATGATCAGTATATTCTGTAAAATCATTTTAATTAGATTAAAGTTAGCTTAAGGAGTTTTTTAATAAACGAATCTTCCGCATATGGGGTTGTGCTCAGAGATTTTATAACCCACCCCCCCCCCCCCCCCCCCTGGAGCGTTACATAATATGTGAACAGCCCCTATGGTGTAAAACTAATTCCTAACAAATCAAAGCTTGAGCTCGCGTTACGTTCAAATATTAACGACATTTATCCGAACTAGATGTGAGTTCAACAGGTTAGGGGCTGAGTCCATTTCAAGAAATGGACTTGCCAATTGTTCTGCCGAGCTAAGCAATTTGATACTTCTCGATTACTTTGCCTGGGACAATGTGAAGTCGCTGATGATCATCCATGATCGAAAAAGGAACCGAAATTGTAAGTCAAGAATGCACTTAATCTAGAACGGTCTCATTGGCCATGTGTCCCAAATCATTTTCAAATGCTACGTCTGATGTGGTCCCTTCCGAAAATAAGGTTATTGTGTTCTGCTGTGAAATAATCATCATGTCTATTCTCTCCACCCGGATTGCGCAGTAATACATCTTGGTGATATAACACACTTTGGTGTTGTGCTTTCTGGGAAAAGGGTAATTAGCTTTTAACAGACATTATCTTTGGCCAATTACCCATAAAACTTATGGCTCTCACAGAAACAACAAAGAAAGAGATAGAGAGAGACAGAGCGAGAGATAGAGAGACCTACGCTAGTCTGGCAGTAAATGAACATGCAACTAATATCTTCAGCCATTACCAAATTCAAAAAAAAATATGATAATATATAGTGGTTTTCTGATGAAACTTGACCAGTATCCATACGATGGTGCCACGGGAGATCGAACACGCCAGGGGTGATTGCCTACTAGATTTTTAAATAAGTATTTTTCCTACATAGGTTGCAGCTTACGATGTGCTGGGATATGTATTTTCTGTTTCCTGGAAATGCTAGTGAGCATCGTGCACTGCTTCAATGGTAGCAGGATTTTCGTAATCGGTTATTGGTGAAATATCCTTCGGGATTGGTTGATACCAAAATGGTTGGGTGAGATGTTGGTTAAATTGCTAAATGTTTGATTATTGCTAGTGGGTTGTTAGACTTGGGAAAATAATTGTTAAGACTCTTCGTGAATCACGAGATTAGATAACTGAAACACCTTAGCAAGATGCTACAGCATAGTTGGCTGTCCATGGATAATAAGTTGCAACCCATTTTGCTCCTTGCAAGTCACACTCGTGTTGCTTCGGGGAAATTCGGGGATGGTGGTTAAAACTCAACTTCACGAGGTGATAGGAAAATACTAAAGATATGTCGTAGGGCAGGTAGTGACATTAATCTTGAACACAACTGATCATGTCTAGTTCTAGTTCCTTTTCAATATAACGTTACGATCGAGGCTTATAATTTCCTACGATTACTGTTTTATGTTTTTAGCTCCGACATGAATTCAACCATTGATATTCTTGTAGAATTTATACGTGATATACCATATTTAGTTTATGTCTTGACATCACATGGCAATATTATAAAAAACGAATTCGTTCATATGGATGAAAAACAGAAATCCTACACAATCCGGTTGAGGCCATCTAACGAAATGGTACCAGTTTCCTTTTTATATGTCCACTATATATACGCTGGGTTTTTGACTTTTTGTGAATTGAGAATTGATTTACCCGAAAAGCTTGAAAATGAGGTAAGTCCATTAACGAACTAAGAAAGCAATGCTCTTCTGATTTGTTTTTATATTATTTTGCTTCCTAGCTTTCATTATCGGCTCCGAAAAATGTTAGACCCGGTGAAAATATTACAATAAAACTTAATGCCCAGCCCGACTCACGTATCGCCATTACTGCCGTTGATTTAAGTTCGATGCTGCTTAATGCGGGAAATAGAATAAACAAGTCAGACGTTTTAAATGAAATGCGATCAGATAGAAGCTATACGAGAGCTGATAAGAAATATGTTATAAATCCAGGTATTCTTTCAGGACTGGTAACATTAACTGATATACCTTATAGTGTTATGCGTTCTCTTAGTGGTGAGTAAAGATCTTGTATTTTTGAATTTCGCAATAAATTAATTTAACTTCGTACTTTGTGTTATAGTACAATCAATACCTGGTGAGTTATCTCCGCTTGAGAATTATGTTCGTTCTTATTTTCCGGAAACTTGGATATTTTTGGATCTTAATGTGTAAGTTGAAATTTTTTATGTTTATTTCTAGTGGGTATTTCTGCCAAGTAAATGTTTTAGGAAAATGGAGATCTATTCGAGATTTAAACATGTTTGCATATAAGGAACTAGCCGGAAGGACTAGTGAAAAATAAGCAAGAAAAGAAAGTTAGTCTGAGTGTCGTGAATTAATTAAGAATGTCACATTTTCTTTTCTTTAGTTAAAGCAGACCTGGTCTTAAAAATGATAAAGAAATTTTAAACATTTTGTGGTTAACGAACGATTGAGAATTTTTATTATTAATATATTATTTTGACAAATTAAATCCCGCCATTAAAAGAAAATAAATAATTTTATTTTGCAGCACAACTGATCTGACAACAATTAATTTTACATTACCCGATACAATAACAACTTGGGTTCTAAGTGCATTCTCGGTAAATGAAAAAACCGGAATTGGTCTTCTGGATGCTGATGTGCAAATCACATCTTCTAAACCATTTTTTATCAGTACTTATCTACCGTATTCAATTAAAAGAGGAGAAATTGTTTCAATACTTATAGTGGTATTCAATTATCATTCAAATTGCTTGCCTACCGAAGTGGTAATGGAAAATCCATTAAACGAATTTCAGTTTGTAGATGACATCAGTAATGTGACCACAAACTCGCCAATCGAAAAACGTAATATAATTGTACCGGCAAATAGTGGTAAAAGCGTTAATTTCCTAATAAAAGCTCAAAAGTTGGGCCATATTGACATTATTGTAGAGGCTACAAGCGAATTGTCAAGAGATAAAGTTTTGCAAAAACTTCTAGTCGAACCGGATGGTTTGGCAACATCTCACAATCATGAATTGTTTATAAATATGAAACCCAGAGAATGCTATACCACCAGCTATAGAGCCAATATTCCAGAAAAAATTGAACCAGATACAGAGTTCTTGCAACTTTCCATTAGTGGTGATGTTCTCTTGCCATCTCTGGATAATTTAGAGAATTTAGTAGATATGCCCACAGGCTGTGGGGAACAAAATATGATCAATTTCGTTCCCAATATACTTGTACTTGAGTATTTAAGTGTTACCGATCAAAGCTCACTGTATAAGGGACTGGTGGCAAAAGCTCAAAAATTTACGGAAATCGGTTATCAGCAACAATTGAAATTTCGTCATACGAATGGTGGTTATAGTGTTTTTGGTCCCGAACAGAGCAAAAATCCCAGCAACTGGTTGACGGCGTATGTTGTTCGTTTCTTTATAAAGGCTACGAAATATTTAGCCATTGAA
Source organism: Lypha dubia (assembly GCA_947311025.1). Classification (NCBI taxonomy): domain Eukaryota; kingdom Metazoa; phylum Arthropoda; class Insecta; order Diptera; family Tachinidae; genus Lypha; species Lypha dubia. Next base: position 41,245,245 of record OX371261.1, on the reverse strand, counting down.
AGCAAAATCATTGATAGCGGTTTGAAATTTTTGGCAGACTCACAATTGAGTAGCGGCGAGTTTACCAACTCTGGTTATCAGTTCAATGCAGCCTATCAAGGCAGTAAAAGCTTTACAGCATATGTACTGTTATCGTTTTTAGAAAATGCGGCAAGTTAAATAGTGATTTATTATAAAATTTTAATTATTTATTAACAATTTATTTAAATTACAGAAATATGCCCGGAAATATAAAAATGTTATTCAGAAAGCTCTTGACTTCTTAGCAAATGATATTGATCAAGTCGGTAATGTTTATTCGCTGGCAATAATAGCGTCAGTATTCCAAATCGCTAGACATGAGCAGGCTTCACACATACTAGACAAATTGAAGCCGTTAGCGCAAACAAAAAATGATCTACAATGGTGGCATGATATCACAGACGATGGCTCAACTGATGTAGAAATAACATCTTATGTTCTATTGGCTCTACTGCATACACCCGGTCATTACTTGCCAATCGCAAAATGGTTGATAGAGCAACGCAATAGTAATGGTGGTTTCAGATCTACCCAAGATACTATTGTTGGATTGCAGGCACTTATTAAATTTGCCCAGTTAACAAGTTCACAAAATGCTACCTCGATTAAAGTCTTTTATAAAGCCTCTGATGCAGAAAACGTGGAAGTGGAAAACGGGATCGTAAGTTTAGATTCTGAAAACTTAAAAGTTTTACAACACAATCAGGTAAATGGAAATTAAAATTAGCAAAATATAAAGATAAATTGAAGAATGACATTAAATATTAGTGTGTATGCTCCACTTGGAATAGAAATAGTTGCAGAGGACATTTGACCATTATCACTTATATTATCCTTCCTTGCCGCTGACACAGGAAAATTGATGGCCGCGTAACATCGCCATGTTGTAAAGTCATCGTGAAATAGGAGAGTTATGGCAGCTGCTCGCGGAAATCTAAATTACTGGTTTAGACTCTTGCAACCTCATGCTTACGATATTATTGATCGTATTACAACAATATAAAATAATTTCTTTTGGGTAGGAGTAGCTTGACCTCTTGATTTCATTGGAAATCTGAGATCTTCAAAGAGGTTCAAATAACTTTAATATGAGTCCACTTAGTTTTGTCATAAGACTATTAGTAACACTGCTAACTGGGCACTGGTGAATTAGGACTCAATCAAGCCAGAAGGATGGGTCTAAGTGATAACGACTGCTTTGTCTGTTATATAAATGTCTGGGCTCTAGAAATATACCAGACCTAAACAGTCTGGCAAATTTAGGGCTAGTCTATCTATTCTCCCTTTTACCAGGACCAAGATAGTTTGAGTCAGTGACTGGGTACCTAAGGCAATCAACTGATTAATTGGTTATGTCCTGTTTGCTATAGGGTATCATAAAGGGTCCGAATCAACGGATCCAAATTTGTCACTGGCCCTCGTAAACTAACCTAACCTTAGTTTTGTCACGCCTGATAGACAAGTAATATCGTTGCATCATGTCAATGTATGTAAGTATGTATATATTCATCGATATGGGTCCGACTTACAAAACCGAACCATTTATATGATTTGATCGATAAACAGAGAAGGTCATTGATGAACGATAAGGTACAGTAGATGCGGCAACGACTCACCTAAATGCCATTAATTATTTTTCCTAACAATGCATTAAGGAAATAACATGGTTGGACTAATTATATTAACAATTTTTGATAGAAGTATGCTTGGAAGATCTTCAAAAGTTACTTTTTGTTAGATGAGGTCGTTTTTGCTTTCAATCAATATTTAATCTGTACAAAAGCTCTAAGTAATATTTTCCGCTTTTGCATGTAATAGATGCATGTAGTGCGTGAGTAACGTGTTTGAAGTTATTGTTTTGAGTTATCAATATCAACTCATTCTTTATTCATTAAATTTCTTTTTATACAATATTTCTTAGCCTAAAAACTTATTTCTATGGGTTAATGTTGAGCAAGCAGAATTGATTTTTAAACTCTCAAAGACTGAACTCTATTTTTTTGTGTTAATAAAATCGATCGTAAAATTTCTTTGTATCAATTCTGCTTACTCATTGAATCATTTGGTTTGTAGTTTTCTTTAACGATACAATTTAGTTTTTTATTTATTCTACAACTTTGTAATATAATTGTCGTTGGCCTCTTTTAATAAAAAAATACAATGAATGAAATCAACGGAAGGAGGAATCAAATTTCAGAAAGCAAATAGTATAAAAAGTAAACATTCTGTTTTTATGCTTGTGCCAAAGACACTCTTATATCAGAAAGTGTCATTGGCTTAGCCTATATTTTGTTTGTTATATTTAATTACAATTTCGTTAATATCTACGAGGTGTGGTTGCGAAAGTACAAGTGTCGTTGGCTTAACCTATATTTTGTTTGTTATATTTAGTTATAATTTCATTAATGTCCACGAGGGGTGGTTGCGAAAGTACATATGCAACTCCTCCCCCCTTGGATAAAGGATTCTCCTGAATTCTGTCATTCACTATAATTGTTTCTTTTCTCTTAATACATATTATTATTATTATTATTACAGTAATTATTATAATTGTTAAAATAGTTGGACCACCATACAACATAATTTCATTTTTAAATTTGATTTCTTTAATTTCTTTTACATTTTCAATATGTTCTAATACAACTTCATCAAAAGTTAACTTGCGAGGAAAATCATGTTTTGTTATAGGTAGGTCTATAATTCTATCATAAAACTCTGTTTTCTTATTTGTATACTTGTTATTATCGATATTTAAAGTACAATTATTATATGTGATTACATAGTTTTTATTTAAGTTAATATTATTTTTGTTTTCACAATCATGATAAATCGAAATATTCTTTGCGTTAATTATTAAGATTGTGTCATCAGTAAGCGTTTCTATTAACGTTTTGTTATTTTTAACCCGATAGCAACTTTCATAGAATATGCAATTTTTGCTAACTTTTAGATCTTTAAGTAATTTTTCTTGTTCAAATGTATAATAAACGTCATTAATTTCTGTTACTAGTTCTCTGTCTTGGTGTATTTCTAGTTTTTGTTCGTTTGGTAATGGAATGATTAACTTAATTGTTGAATGAATGTAACTATCTGGTATTTTGATAGCGAAAACTATTGTGTCTTTTGCAAAAATTAGTACTCCCATTTTAATGAGTTTGAGTTTATAAAAGTCGATATTATTCTTTTCAATTTCTTCAGACGTCAGTATTGAGGGATGGAATATATTATATTTTGCGGATGCTATATTATCTTGGATTTGATCAATTTTTTCTTCTAAAATTTTTAGTTTCATAATGAGGCTATGGAACTGTAAATTATTAAATATTTCGTTGTATGAGCCCTGTATCTGGTTAATTGAGTTTTCTATCTTAAGTCTATCCTCTTCTATACTATCTTTGAGCATTGTTATACTCTTGTTAAAATGTTCGTTTATAATTATTTGTTGGTTTGTGGCTGTGATAATATTATGATTATTTGCCTTAGTTACCTCTAGGTGTTCAAGTATATGTTGTCTGTCTTCATCATCCATAAGTCCGAACAACCATTTTTGTGCCGATCCCATAACATTCAGAAGGCCACGTTTAGTCCGGGTTTGGCTTGGGGTGATTGACTTCAGTTTTGATTTAACTGTTTGAATTTCATTATTTATAATATTTCTATACTCTTTCTCTAGTGAATCAGTGCTTTTTTCCAGATCACGTAGTATATTTTGAATTTCCCCTGGTTTAATAAGGTGTAGAATAATTTTTGTTTCGTTGATAAGGTCCGCTTCAAACATTTTAATTGTTGCATACCCATTGTCACTCGTTAGTGGGTGGATTGTTAGAGTTGACTTCGTTGGGTGAATGGCCGACAACAGAAACATTATCACGAAGGCCTGCAAATTTTAAGGGTCTTTTAATGTTGCTCATATGAATACCTTCTAAGTCTTTCTCAACATATTTGGGTTGTTCCTTGTGCCTAACATTTTTATAGTTTTTTATAAATCCCCGTTGTCTAGTTTCTAAATATTTCTCCCTATACCTGTTTGCCCTATTTATTTTCTTATCTTTTTGTTTAACTAAATTTCTGTAAATAATGTTTTGATTGACTTTATTATTCTCTGCATCAAATGGCGTACATTTTATAGTACTGTGATATAAATTGTTATAGTGAAAAAATGCTTTATTTATCTGTTCTATAATTGGCAATTTTTCTTCAATATTAAGGGTTCTTATTTTTTCGGTGATTGTATTGTTTAGTCTTTCGGCATCAGCATTGCCGGTGTGACTGTTTGGTTTTGTGAAATGAACTTCTATACACTCTTTAGTCAAAAAGTCCTTGACATTAGTATTATTAAATTCATTATCGGCTATGAATTTTTTTATTTTGCCTTTTATGGATATAAATTCTTGTATTTTTGAAACTAAGGTTCTACTGTTTCTGTCCATTAGTGGGAAACAAATTGCATGTTTTGTGAATTTGTCTACGAAAATAATAAATGATTGTTTGCTATTGACATATGTGTCAATGTGGATAATTTCATTTTTGCGTTTTGGTGTTTCCGTTAAACTAAACTTATTTTGTATAGGTTTTCTATCATACTTTCCGCCAGCACATATATCGCAGTTATTGATAATCTTATGGATATTTTCTTTCAATTTTGGGTTGTAAATTTTTGTTTTTATACCTTCAAATGTCGGTATTATACCGGCATGTCCAGTTTCATTTTTATGAAACAATGCTATTTGTTTATGAAGTTGATCCTCATTGTAGATGTCTTCAGCGAAATATGAGCACTTAAGAAACCTTATCGGGCCACCACCGAATTTTTCAATTATTGTTTGTTGCAGTTTGTTATATTCGTGATCGTTTAATTCCGAATATATTGCAATTTTGCCTTTTGAGAAATATTTTGATATTAATGTTGGTATGCGATTATACAAAAAATCAGTTTTGTCTATAAAGATTCTTTTGTTGTTAAATACCTGTTCGAATTCTTTTTGCTTTGTGTCTTGAAAAATTATCTGTTGATGAAATCTATTGACAATGGTAGTAAGTGTAGGAATATGATCATTAAGTTCTTCATCCTGTGAATGAGTTGTTTCCACCTCCATGGAACTTCCGGATTGTCTTCTCTCTCTGTTGTGGTTTGTTGTGTCGTTAAGACAATTTATTTCAAAGCAATCAGAATCTATGCGGCTCAAAAAATCTGCTATTTTGTTATCTTTTCCCTTTATATATTCTATTCTAGCATTATACTCTCCCAGTTGTAGGATCCATCTTTGGAGTCTTGGATTTATATCCTTACCCGCAAACTTTGCCTGAAGCCACTTAAGTGGTTGATGATCCGTCTGCAGATCGAATTCCCTTCCATATATATAGGGCCTGAAGTACTTTACGGCCCAAACTATGGCCAATAATTCTTTTTCCACTGTAGAATAATTGCATTCGTGCTTATTTAATGTTCTAGATGCATAAGCTATCGGATGACCATCTTGTGTCAGAACTGCCCCAACAGCGAAGTTACTTGCATCCGTTATTAGTTTGAATTTTTTCGAAAAATTAGGATATCTTAAAATTGGTACTTTTGTTACTATGTCTTTTAGTTTTTCAAAAGCGAATATATAGTTTGGATCATGTTTATTTACCCTTGCATCTTTTTGCAAGTATTTTATCATTGGCGACGCTATCTTAGCGTAGTCTTTGATGAACTTTCTATAAAATCCCGTCATGCCCAGAAATGATTTTATCTGTTTTTGGGTGACTGGTAGCTTTAATTTTTGAATTATATCTATTTTTTTTCTGTCGGGTTTGACGCCATTTGTCGTCAAGATGTGCCCCAGAAATGAAGTTTCCCTCTTAAGGAAGTCACATTTGTCTGGTTGAATTTTTAGATTTGCCTGTCTTAAAGTTGACAGGACCAATTTTATATTACATATATGCTCTTCCAATGAAGTACCGAAAACAAGTATGTCATCCATATAGACGACACAGATTTTGTTGATATGCTGCCTTAGGACAGTATTAATAAGTCTCTGAAATGTAGATGGAGCATTTTTTAATCCAAATGGCATTCTGACAAATTCATAATGTCCAAATGGGGTGGAAAATGCCGTTTTTGCTCTATCTTTTGCATTTACTTTTATTTGATAAAAGCCTTTTGCAAGGTCTAAGGTAGTAAAGTATTGCGACCTTCCTAGTTTGTCTAGTATACTATTTAAATTTGGGATTGGAAACTTGTCATCAACAGTATTATTGTTTAGGAGTCTGTAATCGACAACCAAACGCCACTTTTTTTTGCCTGAATTGTCAATCTTCTTTGGTACAATCCAAAGCGGACTATTGTAAGGTGAGCTACTATTTACTATTATTTTTTGTTCTAACATTTCATTAATTTGTCGTTCTATTTCCTGTTCATGAATTTGGGGGTATCTATAGATTTTTGAATATAGGGCTTTGTCAGTTTTTGTATTAATTTCGTGTTCCACGATATCCGTTGCTGTTAATTTGTCTCCTTCTCTGTAGAAAACATCAGCAAATTTATCTAGTATTTTAAGTATTTTATCCCTTTCTTCGCTGTTCAGATGGCCAAGATCAATAGATTCGGCTATGTTCTTTCCCTTTAATGGCTCCATTACCCGAATTTCCTCGTAAGCCACTGGCTGACAATTATTCTGAAAAAACACCCTGCTCCCGAATACCTCGATATAACGGTGGTATAGATCAATTTTCGCTTTAAATGGAATCAAAAAATTTTGGCCTATAATTGCATTGTAATTATTGCTTTGGAAATCTATAATTTTCCATAAAATTGTTCCTGCTGAGTTAAATTCTTTTGGTATTGGTGTGTTGTAGTAGTGTGTAACTTTAATCAAACCGTTTATTGTTTTGTATATTAGACTTTTCTTTAAGGGTTGTGGTTTAAAACCACGAAGTGCTGTTGGCTTGATAATACTTGTGTCCGACCCGGTGTCTATTAGGCATTTTAATGTTTGTTTGCCTATGTTAATTATTATTATTGGCAGTTTTGATCTGGAGGCGGTGTCGTAAAATTTACTTCACCATCAAAACTTTGTTCGATATTATCAATCTCCATATGATTATTTCTTCGAGCAAAATTAGACTGATCCACACTCATATGGGATTGACGGGTTTGTCTTGACTTATTGTTATGATTACTTGGATATGGATTTTGTTCATTCCGCTGATTGTTAAATGTATTAGTTTTTTGTGTGTATAAGTGATTGTGGTTTTCTGGTTGGTATTTTTGTTCTATTTGGTAGTTTTTATTACCATTTGTTATTTGTGTATTTGTTTGTTTGTAGTTGCTTTGGTAAATGGGTTTTTGGGGATATCTCCTATTAAGTCTGTGTTTATAGTCTATTGTCCTAGTGTCCCACAGCAGTTTAAGTTTTGTGTATTTAATTATAATGTCCTGTAGTGTTTCGTTCGGACCTACGTTAGCTCTTACAGTCCCGTCGATCTTTTCCAGTACAATGTCTACTAAATCTCTATCAACACATTTAGGACTATACATGTTAGGTTTAAGGGGGTCAAATGCGTAGAGTTCATTCAAATCGCACTTTGCCTTTTCAAAATACTTAAATAATTCATCTAAATTACTGACCTTAACTGCTCTGCAGCGATTAAAAACTTCTCCATACGTAATTCTGGGTTGAAACACATAGAAAATTTTCATCTTCAGCTCGTCCCAGGTAATATTGCCAATATCTCCCAGCCGCTTTCTTTCTTCTCCAACAATTTTTTCGTTTTGGACAATTTTTAGACCAAAATCAATCAGCTGCTGATCGTTGTTACACAAACCAAGGGTCAGCTCCACAGAATCGATAAAGGATGTCACACCAATGCTACGGCTCAAAGGTTGTATCCGCCTGAACTGCTCTATAACATCCTTGGGTTTCATCATGAACTGCTGTTGTGCATTTATTTGTAGACCCAGCTGTTGTTGCTGAAACTGTTGAGGTTGCAGTTGTTGTAGTTGTATTCGTTGTTGTTCCAGTTGTTGACGTTGCAGTTCTAGTTGTTGTTGTTCCAACTGCTGTTGCTGCTGCTGTATTTTTTCCTCTTGACGTCTTATCACCGTCTCCAATTCCCCAATTCTTTGCTCCTCGTTGTTGATTTGCCGATTGGCATCGAAATCCTCTTGTCGCGACATCATATTATTTAGAATGGATCCTTTTTTTTTTTTTCACAAAATCGTTTTATTATCTTTTCTTTTATTTTAAAATTCACTTGAACACTCGTTATCGTTCTATTTGTTAGATGACTGCGAATCCCATTAAGGAAATATGCAACACGAGTAGTTTAATTTTGAATTTCTTATTCAAAAGGGTAATTGTATTTTTTTTTTTTTTTTTTTTTTTTGTATGAATTTTGTATGAAAAAACCGATTTTATTTATTGTAATTATTTATTTTATTAACTTCATTAAAATATTCGAATTATTCTTTGGAATAATTATTTGTCGTTGGTTCTTTTTGCCTATTCTTTAGAGTAAGCTTGCTTTTTCGACTGCGCCAGTAACGTGTTTGAAGTTATTGTTTTGAGTTATCAATATCAACTCATTCTTTATTCATTAAATTTCTTTTTATACAATATTTCTTAGCCTAAAAACTTATTTCTATGGGTTAATGTTGAGCAAGCAGAATTGATTTTTAAACTCTCAAAGACTGAACTCTATTTTTTTGTGTTAATAAAATCGATCGTAAAATTTCTTTGTATCAATTCTGCTTACTCATTGAATCATTTGGTTTGTAGTTTTCTTTAACGATACAATTTAGTTTTTTATTTATTCTACAACTTTGTAATATAATTGTCGTTGGCCTCTTTTAATAAAAAAATACAATGAATGAAATCAACGGAAGGAGGAATCAAATTTCAGAAAGCAAATAGTATAAAAAGTAAACATTCTGTTTTTATGCTTGTGCCAAAGACACTCTTATATCAGAAAGTGTCATTGGCTTAGCCTATATTTTGTTTGTTATATTTAATTACAATTTCGTTAATATCTACGAGGTGTGGTTGCGAAAGTACAAGTGTCGTTGGCTTAACCTATATTTTGTTTGTTATATTTAGTTATAATTTCATTAATGTCCACGAGGGGTGGTTGCGAAAGTACATATGCAACTCGTGTGACACCGCCTGCATTGTTGGTCGACTGACTCACCTTAGTCTTATATTGTTTCACATTCTAGTGTTTTAATAGCATTTTGGTCTGTAGTGAGTAGTTATGGATCCATGTTTCATTCATGATTAAAAAACGGCCTACCAATCTCATTTTTAAAGTAATTGATCACACGGTTGCCTTTATGATTCAATGTGATCAATAGCGACACCCATCGCGCGTTTAAATTTGTTCGTATACAAATTCACATGTTATTCTCTCCCGGTAGAGATGATTGTATGCACAGCCATCTCACGGACTTACATTCTTATATATCACCATATCATACTATAGAAGTGACGTGACAAAAGACTTAAAACATTTTTATATAATGAGTACGAGTTTCGCAGTTTTAATACTTTTTTTTTCCTATTATAGCTACCGCCATCAACACGTTTGCTTGATATTGAAGTTTCTGGTACAGGCAGTATTTTCTTACAATTTTCCTATAAATATAGAAAATTTATAAATGATCTACCAATGAGGAAAAATAAGAAATCAAAAAGTTTAATTGTTAAAAAGAATGCCGAATTAACAGCCAATGGATTGAAAATGAATTTGGAAATTTGTATTCAATATAAACCACAAGATGATAGTAAACATTTAAAGACAAACATGATTATTGCAGAAGTTGCTCTACCATCTGGATACAATGCCAATGACGACAATATCAAAGAACTACGGGATAATGAAAATGTTGATCGTCTTGAAAATGATACTCCCGGTAAAGTAATTTTCTATTTTACCTATATCGAAGCGAATGAGGAGAAATGTGTGGATTTAGTGGCCGATAACAAACATAATGTGAGAAATCTGAAACCATCTATGATTGTGGTGTATGAGTATTATCATTCTAAACGGCGTGAGGTTGTTACATATGAAATCGAAAATAAAATCAAATTTTAGACACAAATGTTTATTTTTTTATAAAGTATTATTTCCTCAGCAAGTTGTAGACTTGTTGGTTATTTTAAATAAATTGGTTTCTTATGGAATGGATAAAGCATAATAGACCCCATAGAGTTTATACTTTTTTTATGATCTCTCTCTCTCTCTCTCTGGAAAAAATTTATTTATAATTCACAGAAAGGAAAAAGCAAATTTTCTTAGTCTAAGACTTGCAAACTTCTTCAAAAAAACCAAACCACTTGCAAAAAAATTTAATTTATGTATTGCATTTTGCTTTTGTTACGTTTTAAAATGGACACGGAAAAATAAACCGATTTCCGACTTCTTTAATAGTCGAGTCAATGAATTATGTTACTTGGAAGTCATTTTCTAACATTACTTAAAATCAGAAACGTTTAAGAGCGGGCACGAAATTTACTTTTTTAAGTACTAGCTATACCCGGTGTTCTTCGCTACCACCAATCTCATGAAGTAAAACTAACTTTAACAAGTATAATTTATTGATTATTATACGCTACTTTTGATGATTCATTATTTTATAGACATGCACTTTTTTAATTAAGAGTTTTTGTAGAGTTTGTTAATTTGATGTAAGCTAATGAGGCCTAAAATTCCTTATGTTAATAAAAATGCGTAGTTTTTATTGCATATTTTCCCGACGTTTCGTGAATTTTATGTTCACTTCTTCAAGGGATTCGTCTATTTTTATTAAAAGAAAAAAGATTTTCAACACAATTAATTTAACAATAATTAACAATTTTAATATATTAATATATGTATGTATTATATCTTACATTGTGTTTGTACACTACGTTAAGAAATGTAAAACAGTTTTTTATGTAAGTTTTATATTTTTAAATTTTGAAAAAACACACATATTTAATCGTAAAAAATATCACAGTAGTTTTCAATGTTTATAATATTGCTAATCTATAGTTAGCGCTTAAATTGTCAGTGTCTTCCTTTATATTCATTGTTTTATTAATTTTTTGTTGTATTCTCAAGCTTTCTGTTGTGTATCTCTTTCTTACATTGCTCACTTTGTCTAAAATTTTTATGTTGTCAAAATCTGGTTTGTGATTTGTTTTTAATATGTGTTGTGACAGTGCGGTACTTTCTTTATTTCTGTTTATGTCAGTTTTATGTTCCTGTACTCTTATCTCTAAATTTCTCTTGGTTGTACCGATATAAACAAGATCACAGTTACTGTTCTCATTCCCTTTGCATTTTATTTCATATACAACGTTGTTTTGTTGTAATTTGGCTATAGGTGTTTTTGTGTTTGTAAATATTGCACTAAGTGTTTTGTTGGAGCTGTAAGCAAAGTTTATGTCATTTTTATCTATTGCATTCTTTATGTTTTTATTATCTGTAAGTCCAGGAATAAATTTTACACTGCAAAACCGTTTATCTTCTTTATCAGTGTTGCCACGTTGGTTGTTTTTTGATAATCTGTATTGTGTGATTAGGGATCTTATGAGTTGTAAAGGGAAGCTGTTGTTCGTTAAAATTTTTGTTATTTTTTGTATATTATGTGAGTGAAATTGTTGGTCACTTATCTCTAGTACTCTGTGTATAAAGTTTTTGGCCGTGTTAATAATTTGTGACTTTGGTTGCGTAGAATTAAAATTGATTATTCGTCCTGAAGATGTATCTTTGGCGTACCAATCAAAAATTATTTTATCTTCCCCTCTGAATAATTGGGTGTCAAGATATGATATTTTTCTGTTCTTTTCCACTTCAATGGTAAATTGAATTTTGTGGTGATACCCGTTTAATGTTTTCATTATTTCATCCTTATCATTGATATTTATTATTGCTAGTATGTCATCTACGTATTTTGTTACGTATTTGATTTGAATATTTTTATTCGATAATTCGGACAGAGCCACGTCAAGTAAATTATCCAATACAATGTCTGCAATGGTTGGAGAGAGCGGATTTCCCATTGGCATACCGAAAATTTGATTGTAGATTTTGTTGTCGTGGATGAAATAATTAATAAATAAAATAAAATAATAAAAATAGACGAATCCCTTGAAGAAGTGAACATAAAATTCACGAAACGTCGGGAAAATATGCAATAAAAACTACGCATTTTTATTAACATAAGGAATTTTAGGCCTCATTAGCTTACATCAAATTAACAAACTCTACAAAAATTGACTTGGCCAATAATAATAAAAAAACATTACTAAATACAGAGTTTTTTAATATTTTGGAAAAAATTCATAATTCTAGAAAACAAATACGATTTTAATGCAAAGGGATACAAAAAATGATTTTAAAAGTTGGCCTAGCTGTGAGCGAACTATGCGATGATAAATAATTCTTTGTCCCCTCCTACCGCTTCAGAGATTTCCTAGGAAAATATATTTTGTTCCAGAAGTAAACCACATAGAATTTCAACACAATGAGTGTGCTTTAGTTTCGCAAATATATTATTATTAATGTCTTAGTATGAAAACTCCTCTTACTCCTTGTCCTATCGCCACAATATTGCGCTGTAAACTGTATCTTATTTTAGAAGCCATCCACGTTAAATTTCAAGACATTCAATATTTTAGTTGCGCATATTAAAAAAATGGAACAAGAACTTTCCGGTTCTCTGTAATACGCTTTCAAAATGATCGGTCTTACCGTTTGGTTTCCTACAAGGAACATATAAACAATGTACGAGTATTTTAATGTGAAAAAAAAATGAGTAAAAAAAAGAAAAGCTATCAAAAGTACTAATTTTACCCATTTTTTTGCGCCTTAAAAGCAACTAATACTTTAATCTGGGTCACATGCTATCTGTCTACCAAATTTCATCTAAATATAATAAGAGCATTTCTCAAGAGAAAAATTACCAACACAGTAGAAATTCACCAAAAGAAAAAATATAGCAAAAGTATATAATTTCGGCTGCCAAAAAAGTATGTTAATTTATAAAAACTTTATAAAATGTTAGTACAAAAATAAAAAATACCAATTTGTCATATGCTATCCGCCTAACTATTCTGCTGTCCTGCCTATTTGCCGAAGACGATTAAAAACATTCATGTGTATATTAATGTTGAAAACAATTGGACGACGAAAAATAAGTTTTTCGTTGCGAGCAGTGTAGCCAGGTAAATATTGTCTAATGTCCCCAAATTAAAGAGTGTTGTCCCCAAAAATCCCCATTTTAAAACTGGAAATCCCCAATTTTGTCCCCAACAAAGACATGTATATTAAGCATCATAAAAAACAATTTTTTGTATTAATTTTATTACATACATATTTAAGTTAATGCATTCGTATGTGCTCAATGGAACTTTTGCATCCATAGAATATTTTAAAATTCCATAAACGGAATCAAATTTACTTTTTTTCTATGCTTTCGAGTTGTAAATTTATAAATAACTCAAAATTTTCCATACTCTCAGTGAATATTTTAAGCATTTATTTTGCTAGTACAGTTAAATAATCTAAAAAAACTTGTTTGAACACCTTTTGCTTCTAATTCCTTTGAACATTCAATGCCAACATCAATTTCAGCAACAACCAAATTACTTTCATTATCGTCAATTAGTACATCCATTTTGGCAATATCGAATTCAATAAATTCTGGTTTTAAAAATTTTGAACAAATTGTTATAAAAACCAACATCCTCAATACCATCGCCTTGAAATAATCGACATTTGGAGAAGAAAAACGCCAAGATACATAAACATAAGTATATGTAAATATATGTATGAAAGAAATTGGTAAAATAAAGCAAAATTGATAATAGGTATACTGAAAATGAAAAATCCCCAAATCCCTCGCCACGATAATTTGTCCCCAAAAATCAGCTAAAATCCCCAATTTGGGGAGAAATCCCCACACCTGGCTACACTGGTTGCGAGCTTTTGTCATTTGAAATAAAATGCTTTAAAGGATAAAATAAGGTTTTTTTTTGTAAATTTAATAAGTACAGCAAAAATTTTTATTATAAGTTCAAAAGCAGGCAAGCAATCAGTTCTATTGAAAAAAAAAATAGCAATAACTTGCAATTTCGGAAACAAACTTAAAAAATAATTCCAATTAATTAAAATTATTCTAAAAAATATTCGTCAATTTTAATAAAAAAATGAAAATTCGCTTTAGAGTATACGAAAAAATCTGTAAAAATCGTTATTATGACAAAAACTATGAAAAATCTTATTAACATTTAAAAGATTACCGGACGCATTGATTAGAAGAGTGAAAAATACAAGAATGCAAAACACTCTGTAAATATCACAAAAATGACCAAAAAACGCAAAACTTGGTAACATCGAACTATTATCGAATTAAAATTAGTGCATACCCAATCGACCGTGATCTAGTCATAGAAAGAAAAATAAGAAAAAATCTCTTATAAAACAGTCATACAATAAGCAAAACTACAAAATTTTTAATGAAACATTTGAATTCACAAAAATTAAAAAAAGAACGGTTAAATACAAAAACAAAATACTCAACTCTCTCATCTTTTTTCTACATTTCTCCCACATCTTAGTATGTATAGAAGATGTCTTGTTGTTATTTTTCTCTTTCCATCCAAATGTGTAAAACACATGTGTCTGTTGTTTGTTTGTTTTTTGTTTGGCTTTACAATAAATTTAAAAGCTCCCAAAATACTGAACCCACAAAAAACCTACAATACCTCGTTCACTTCTGTGAAAAAATGTCTTTAATTTAGTAGAAGTCTTGTAAAAATCAATTGTATAAGGGGTACATGAAGGGGCAGCACAAGAAAAGCAATTGTCTATTAATTATATATGTAGATTACAATCAGATAAGGAACACCAAAAACTCAGAACAACCCGATGATGATATATAGAACTGTTAGTTCGACAAACTTAACTGTTATTCAAGCAACGAATTCTGACTGCTCGATGAAATACCCATTTGTATTACGTAGCGATCACACATTAAAAATATTAAAATTCAGGGTGTAAAAATATTTTCTAAAGATTTTACAAAAATTCAAATTTTGAAATGAATTTCATAAAACATCAAGTAAATGCTAATTAAGCAAAAACCTATCAACAAAATTTCAATTAACATATTTAAAAAAAACTTAATTTAAATATGTACGTATGCATGTATATTATGGAAATATTTTTTTTTTAAAGTTGCGCATGTGTGTTTTGTGAAAACAGCAAACAGCCACACGCATAAATGTCGATTTCTAGAATCTTTTCTTAAAATCGATTTATTTCACTCATTTACTAATTCTCCTTTAGATAAAGTGGTTAAGGCATACGGCTAAATAACAAAAGATTTGCATTATGAAACTTGATTGGTTGAGGAAGTATTTCTTTTTGCTGGTACTGGCGCTGGCACTAACGGTCAATTGCGAGAGGTGTGTTATATTAAAATTATTATTTAATTTAATTTAAATTAATAAAAATATAAAAAAAACATATAAATTTAATAGTTACTACTCAATAAATGCACCCGGTGTGATAAAATCAAATCGAAAATATTCAGTTGTTGTTGCTCTGTTAGAGGCCAGTGAGCCCTGTTCAATACGTATCGGCCTTGAAGGTCCCAACTTAAACGCATTCACAGATGTCTACTTACAACCTTTTGAATCTCAAATTATAGAATTTTTTCCGAAAAACCTACAAAGCGGAAAGTATTTTCTAAAAGCTGAAGGCTTAACAGGTTTGAGTTTTAAAAATCAAAGCCGTATATACGAGATACTGGATGAAGGTCCAAAAATGTATATACAAACAGACAAGGCTGTTTATAAGCCCCGAGATTTAATACGATTTCGTTTTGTTGTATTAGATGAACATACGCGGCCGATGAATATTGCGGATCCTATACGTGTGGAAATATTGGTGAGTTTATTTTGATGTGGAATTCAATTACTAAAATAATTTAACTGGAAAGTGTTTATTTAAGAAATTTTTATAGTTTAGGACTGTACATGTCTTACTTGCGATTTTTGTTATAATGTGTAATTCGACCCAAGCTTCTTACGTCCATAATGCCACTGATTTAACCATATATTTATATGTACTTACATTAGGGACATAACTTTTTAACAATTTTTTAAAATATCAAATTGGAATGGACAGTGCGTCCGATAGAGCATAAAAAACTATAAGGGAACGTATATTTATTTGTTCGCTAAGGTCAAAAAAGTTCACACACCAACCGCGATGAAGTTTTGAAAATTTTTAATTTTCTTTTTGGTTAAGAAAAATTAATAATATGTTTATTTAAAACAAAAAATAGCTCAAGTATGAAATTTCATTAATATAAAGAGATGGTGAGAGTTTTTTCCGCAAACCAAAACGTGTCTTTAACCTTTTTTAACGAAAAAAAATTAAAAATGAATAAAAAAACACCGTATAAAATTATGAATGTTCAATATTGCATTTTGTTTAGAAACAACAATTGGTGTGTGAACTTTTTTGAGAAAAATTACAAAAGATTATGATTTTCGTGGTTACTAGGACATGGTTGACCTCACGGTACTATGCCAAAAAATTGGTTATACCCCTAATGTACAGATGTGTAAATATTAGTTACTGGTTCAACCAATACATAGGGGCTATGCACATATTACGTAACTCCCCAGGGGGGAGGGGAGGGTTAACGATTTGTTACGGATTGGAAATTTTGCACTGAAAAATTAGTAAAAAGCGTTACGAAGGGGGGGGGGGGGGTATAAAATCTCTGAAAACAGCGTTACGTAATATGTGCACAGCCCCATAGACAACGTTTCGTAGAATATGAGTTCAAAGAAGTTTTAATCTTTCGTTCGATTAATACGTTCGGACATTAGTAACTTTTAGCATAACTCTTATTAGAGACTTAATAAAAATATTTTTATTTTAGTTAAATAAAAGCAAAACTGTCTGATATAAAAGTGTTGAAAATTTTTGTATCCCTTGAAAAAAGTGTAACCCAATTAATTTTAGCAAAATGTATGTATGAATTTTTCAAGTGTGATTTTGCAATGAGAACAAAACTTGGCAGCTGTTATTTATTATCGATGAACTATAAAGTGGTTAGCGCGTTAACTACCAAGCAAACAATAACTTCAAATCCTGGGCAGAGCAAGTCAACCAACAAAAATTAATTTCTCTAATGCACGTTAGTGTGGCATTGTATTAATTGTTGTCGGACTATTTAAGTCATGAAGGCATAGCACTGGTCACTAAAAAACTGTTCCGACAGCGATTGATGATGTTCCAAGCTAATGTACACAACATCGCTTTCCTTCGTCGGTTAGCAGAAACATTGGCTAAGTAAACCAATTAATAAAATGACTGCTAATACGGCCTAACAAAGTTAATGCGTCTACTTAACACCAGAGGCGCCTCAACACTGCTAAAAAAATAACATAACGCGCAAAGCAGAGTTGTAAAAGAGTTAAGCCTTCTAAATTTTCAACATCTATCTTCTCTACCCTATACCTCTCCCTGAGTTCTGGCAAAATGCATTGCATAGGTTATCCACGCCTTTATTTTTTTAGTTTAACTTAACCTAAGTTTAATTTGACTAATATAAATAACTTTATTTCAAACTTAATATACCTGAAGATAAGTTTAACTTAGACCAATTTCGACCTAACTAAGTTTAACTCCAAGCTTAACATGAAATACATTTAGCTTAAATTAAATTTAATTTAGATCAAGTTTGACTTGAACTTAATTTAACTTAAAAGTATAAATTACTTGCAAAACAAACTAAAAATTTTTTCTTAAATTTTGTGCAGGACTCCCAAAATAATCGTGTAAAACAATTCAAAAATATATCTCTCACATATGGCACTTTTACTGGAAAATTCCAATTGTCCAAATATCCCATTAATGGAAATTGGAAAATTCGCGTGATAATAGATGGAACATATGCCCATTCCAAATACAAAACTTTTAAGATAGACAACTATATTTTGCCAAAATTTAGTGTTCATTTAAAGGCTCCTTCGAGCATTGTTTTGAGCGATGGTATCATCAAAGTGGCGCTCTATGGCAAATATACATTCGGAAATTATGTGGAAGGTTATGCCACAGTTGAGTTGTGGTGCGATGACGGAAATTTGCTTCTACAAACTCAATATCTTGAAATAGAAAACTTGGGCTTTGTCGATTTTAAACTGAAAACTATAAGGGGTATTGAAGAAAATTGTGATCTCCTTATCAAGGCGACTATTAGAGAAAAGTACACAAATAAAATTGAAAGGCAACATCAAGTGATTAAATTAAGAAATCAACGTTATAATTTAATAGTACCGGACGATGATATAGAGTTTGAGTATAACAAACCGTATATTATAAAAGTTTATGTGAAACATTGGACTGGAGCACCCGTTTTGGATCACAAAACACCAGTGATCATGAAACATGGCCATAAAACATATCAATCACTTTTAGATGCAAGTGGGGCGGCAACATTTAAGTTTGATTATGATGAAAATTCCGATCACAAATTTCAATTTAAAGATTCCACTAGAGTACTCCCAAATATTTACACAGATCAGTCCTTGATGTTCAACGAAGGGGAATACTACTGTCGCCTGAATCTGGTTGGCGAAAAGTAACTGATAAATTTATATTTTTAATCAAATTAAATTATTCTATATCTAGTTTTTCCAATTCAGGCTTAAACTTGGTAAGCCCATTCTTATTGAGGTCAGTTCTATTGTCAGCATTCCATATTTGATGTACCAAGTTATGGGTCATGCTAGTCTCATTCGACATGAATACATATCGCTACCGCCTAATCAGAAGTCATATATCATCAGTATAATGCCCACAATTGAAATGATACCCAAGTCTTTTATTTATGTGTACTACGTGCACAGAGGTCATTTACGTTATTACGAAATGATTTTAAATTTCCCTTATGAATTCGAAAATCAGGTAACTCCAAATTTAATTTAAATAATAATCTGAATATATTTTACATATTTTGAAATTCAGATTTCAATTTCAGCACCTAGAGAAGTAAGGCCGGGTGAACAGGTTACAATCACTGTAAATGCTCAACCCAATTCGTTTGTTGGTTTAATGTCAGTAGACTTGGGTGTGTATTTACTGGATAATACATACGACTTAAAGAAAAGAGACATACTTGAAGACATGTCTAATGAAAAATCATATTCTCCTGCGGGAGAATTTTTGCATCCTGGCATAACATCTGGTTTGGTAACGCTAAGTAATGGTCATGTAACGTTACCCTTTTCTATCTTACCGTTTTATGCTGCATCACGTGAGTAAATATATTTTTAAAAATATGTAAGTTTATGAATAATAATTTTATTTCCTTCTGACAGCTGGTTTTCCAGTAAGTGGATCAATAACTCCAGAAATTCATCGTTCTCGGCAAAATTTTCCGGAAACATGGATATTTGATAATTATTTCATGTAAGTTTTTATAAAATAAAATTTTACATTTATTTGAGCATGTACTCAAGTATTTATGTTTAAAATTGTATTTATTTGTTGCGGGTTAGCAATATCTAGATATATATTTCGTTGGTAGCTATACCAATTCATCAGTAGATGTTTTACCCTTTATGTTTAAAAAAGTAAACACATTCATAATGGAAAATTATTGTTGTGTGTGTTTGAAAAAAAAAAAAAAAAAAAATTGCTTTGTAATTCACAAAAATATGTTTGTGAGTTTTTGTATAAATAGATGAGCTTTGGAATTTTTTAAACATAAAGGATAAAACATCTACTGATGAATTGGTATAGCTACCAACGAAATATATATCTAGATATTGCTAACCCGCAACAAATAAATACAATTTTTATAAAATATATAAAATTCCTAAATCTCAGCCATGTCACAGAAAATTATAAACGATAATTTGGTTTGTAATTAAACCACATTCCAAATTCAAAATGGAATTGACAATGAAGTTTTCTACTAACTTTATTTGTAGTAAAATGAAACAAAAAATCATGCATAGTTTTAGGAGGGGCCGTAAAATAATGAGCTTATAAAATCGAAATATAAAATGTTACTAGTGAATACAAACTGAGCTGATTGATTTTAATTTGGTGAAATGTATCGTACTTTTTCTTTGCAACCCAAAGTCCTGATAACTCACTCAACATGTTGGCTCATCATCGCTCAGTAATCAAAGCTTTCAGCTGATTGTGGAGCTACAGTTGTATTACTAACTTTGTTTGCTGAACGCACCCATTGTATAATGATTCAACTCACCATTTATTAAATTTTTTAGTATTCAAGTGGGACTTTCTGCTAGAATTATTATTCTGGGAAACAATTGAATGAAACTATTTTCTTCTCCATTTCAATTTCAAAATAATTTTTGTTCATTGTTGGTATTGATGTCTGTAACACAGCACCTTAGAAAACTCAGTTAATAATAAAATCAATATTTAATTTTTGTTTTTGAATAGTCACAGTAATCCTAAAATAATTATATTTAGTACAAGTGT
Source organism: Lypha dubia (assembly GCA_947311025.1). Classification (NCBI taxonomy): domain Eukaryota; kingdom Metazoa; phylum Arthropoda; class Insecta; order Diptera; family Tachinidae; genus Lypha; species Lypha dubia. The sequence continues at coordinate 41,224,722 of OX371261.1, read as the reverse complement.
GTGTAGAAACACATAAATACTAATTAAGAACCGAAAGGATCATTCTTATGTTCTGTCGTTTAGGTTGTGGAATCAACTGGCATTAATTTTTCACATAATTACTGGCACATTGCCTCATTGCAAATTCTTGCTAGCTAAAAAATATTATGAACTTTATAAGTTTTTTCCTTTTTTTTTTGTAGCAATGAAAATGAAACAAAATTAATTATGCAAATACCCGATAGTGTAACAACTTGGCGTATAACAGCTTTTTCCAACAATGCTTTAACAGGATTTGGAATAGTCAACAGACCGACTGATATCTTAACCACACAACCTTTTTTCATATCCCTCAATCTGCCATATGCTGTAAAGCGTGGTGAAATTGTCACAATATCGGTGACAATATTTAATTATTCCAATCAGACCAAGACACAGAAGTTACTTTGAAAAATATGGAAAAAGAGTTCTATTTTATGGAGTCAAAGCGAGAGGATGTGAAAAAGTCAAATGATGAACAGCAGCAAATAAAACAAATAAGAATAGAAACTGGCAAAGGAAAAACGGTGAAGTTTCTGATATTTCCACTTAAGGCGGGTGAAATAGTTGTGAGAGTATCAGCCACTAGTCCTTCATATTCGGATGCTGTATTGCAAAAACTTAATGTTGAACCAGAAGGTGTACCCAAACAAAACAATGTCGCTTTGTATTTAAGTATACCAGAAGGGGAGAAAATATCTTCTACCTTCAAAATAACAGATCCAATAGAAAGTATACCCGATTCGCAATATATAACCTTTTCTGTTGGTGGTCATTATTTAGTTCCAACAGTGAAAAATTTTAATAATCTTACACAGATGCCTACCGGCAGTGGAGAACAAAATATGATTAATTTTGCACCCAGTGTTCTGATACTCCAATACCTGGAGATCAATGGAAGACTAACGAAGGACAAGAGATTAGTTGAGAATCTGCTGTCATCGATCGAACTTTCCTACCAGGAACAATTATCGTTTCGTCATGATGATGGGGGCTACAGTGTTTTCGGTATGGGTGACGATGAAGAGCCCAGTTCTTGGCTGACCGCCTACGTGGTCCGCTATTTTATTAAAGCTTCACAATTCCTCGATGTTGAAACAAAGATAATTGAAGCTGATTTGGAATATTTGGCCAGTCAACAAAAATCAAGTGGTGAATTTTCGTTTACGGGTTATTTGTTAAATCCAAAGCATAAAAATGTTTACGGACTAACAGCGTTTATATTGTTAGCTTTCATGGAAGACCAAGTAAGTTTTTAGGATATAAACGCTTTAATATTTTGCTTTACAATTGACGCTTTTAAAGAAAGCTAAAAATAAGTCAATAAAAAATATTAGATACAAAATTTACACGATTTTTGAAGGACAAGTCTGATTAATTCACAAAGTATAGTACAAATGAAGAAATAATAATTATCTTCTTTAGATATAAAAATTAATTTGTGTTTGTATATTTGTTGGTTTGTTTCTATGTTTGTATGTATGTTTTATAGATGAAGTCAAGACATAAAAGCGTTTATATTGAAATTTGTAAAATTAGCACACCGTTTATACACAGTTTTAAATAAAATAAAATTTATCTTATGCATTTTTTCAGCGATACGCTATCAAATATAGAAATATCATTGAAAACGGTGTAGAGTTCTTAAATTTAAATTTAAATAACGTTAACGATATTAATTCGTTATGTCTGGTGGCAGCTGTTATGAAACGAGTCAATCATCATAATGCCGACATTCTTATTCATCAATTAAGATCACATGGTAAACAAAGTAAGGGACTTAGATGGTGGTCACAAAATGATCAGAATCCAGCCAATGATATTGAAGTGACAGCAAATGCTGCTTTAACTCTGCTGAATACACCGGGAGATCATACCGACATACTCAAGTGGTTGATCGAACAACGAAATGTTAATGGCGGTTTTATATCTTGCTACGATACAGTTGCCGGAATGGAGGCATTAGTAAAATATTCAAAAAATATACAAACCTAAAGAGTGTAAATTTAAAAATATCGTATAGGGCCAAAGATGAGTTAGGTTATGAACTGGCTGCTGATGAAATCTATGTTGATTCAAATAATGTGCTCAGTTTTCAAAAACATGAGGTAATCACAAGGAAAAAGCTTTTTTTTTTATTCCAAGAATAGATTTTAAATAATTTATGGTGTTTTCCAGTTACCAACAACAACACGTTATGTAACATTCGAAATGGCTGGCAGTGGAGCTTCATTAGTACAACTGACCCAACAATACAACGTTAATAATGTGAAAGAGTTCCGTCATTTCCATATACAAACCAAATCGATTCTAAAAAATGAAAAAGAATATATTTTGAAGCTCTGTATCAATTATAATCCTGAAGATAATGAATCGCACGAATCAACTAACATGATAATAATCGAAGTTAATTTACCCTCTGGTTTCCATACTGCGACAGACGATATTATTTCGTTAAAGCAACTTTTTGTGAAAAATATCGAAACAAAAAATTCTGATACAGTAATTATTTTCTATTTAGATAAACTAAAGGCCAATGATCGATATTGTTTAGAGATTCCACTGGATAAAGTGGATGAGATTTTGTTGGCAAAACCGGCTGCTATTATTGTCTATGACTATTACAATTTAACCCGATCAACAACGGAATTCTATAGTTTATAATTAGGTAATAAGGCTTTTGCTGCAAAACGTACTTTATTTTCAGATCACTCTAAGGGGAACGTTCGTTGATGGAATTATTTTGTTGAAGCTAAGTCAAATGATATGAAAATGTTCAAATTAAATTTCAATTAAAAAGTTTGTTACATTAATTGAAAATTTATTCGAATTTGCACCAATTAAATTTTCCTTTTTAATTTAATTGAATTTATTTTTGATTAAATATTAATAGTATAAATTAAAAGTAGAATCGAAATATTTTATTAATATTAATTAAGCAGTTATTAAAAACAGTTTACTTTTTGAAGTAAAAAACCGTAATTGCAAAAATTAAAACAAATCATTTAAATCCTATTGAGAAAACAATTTAAAACTTAATTGTTTCAATAACATTTTTAATGGAAATTAGTAAAAACTTTCATCACCACAATTATTTTTTTATTTAAAATTATAATAGGAAATTTATGTCTTATGTAAAATATTTAGCAACGAATGAAAGGCAGCATATACATAGATTATGCTTCCTTTCATTCGTTAAATAAATACATGATTGAAATTATATATACATAAATAACTATAAAATGATTTATATTAATCATATTATATACATACATATAATGCATTCAATATATTTATAGTTTACATTAAATATTAAAATAACATGCTTGCTAAAAAATTTTCGTGTGTAGGGGTATAAAGTTATTCTCTCTGGCTACAATGGAAAAGTTCGTACATCATCCCTTTATTTAAGACTGGGAGCAAAGCACACATAAAAAGTATAGAGGTATCGCAAGATTCAGTTCAATTCCAAAGCTTTTGGAAAAGTTTATTACCAACTTTTTAAGTCACAATATATCACAGTTATTGTCACAGCATCAACATGGTTTTGGAAAAGGATGCTCAACCACTACCAACCTTTTACAGTTAACGACTTTAATTAATATTGGATTTGTAAATAATCAACAAACTGATGCTATATATACGGATTTTAGCAAGGCGTTTGATAAAGTCAATCACAAACTCCTCCTTATTAAGCTACACATGCAGGGCTTTTCTACAAATAGTATAAATTGGATTAAATCATATCTAAGTGGTAGAGAACAAAATGTGCCTTTTAAAAACTGCACATCCAAGTCCATAAAAGTTCTTTCTGGAGTGCCAAAAGGCAGCCACCACCACTTATTTTCTCATTGTTTATAAATGATCTGCCTGAAGTATTAAATTATTCCAACATATTAATGTTTGCTGATGATGTAAAAATTTTCCTTACATACGATAAAATGCCTTATCAATTACATTTACAACATGACATTGATAATTACTACACGTGGTGCAGTGTAAACCTGATGGAACTTAAGGCGACGAAATTCAAACACATGAGATTTTTCAGGAGCAATTTTGTTCAACCTCTTTCCTTGATCTGAGTGTTATGCTTGATGCTAAACTTAGTTTTATTCCTCACATTAATATGATTGTTAACAAGGCTAGAGGCGTGCTTGATTTTATTAACAGATGGGCAAATTTATTGACCCATACATTACTAAGATTTTATACACATCCTTAGTAAGACCTACACTTGAATATGGTTCAGTTGTTTGGGATCCAATTTAAAATCTGCATATCGATCACATCGAGTCTATTCAAAAGCAATTTCTTCTGTTTCGCTTGCGAAGCTTGTGCTGGAATCCTGCATTAAATCTACCTCCTTATCATCAAAGATTAGCGCTTAATAACTTGCCTACTCTTAAAAGCCGCAGGACTATATTAAATGTTTCATTCTTGATGAATGTCATTAATGGAGGTGTGCAATATGATTTCCTGTCAAATAATATATCATTCAATTTTCCCAACCGTCCAACACGTTACTTTCATCCTCTTGCAATCAAGACTTTTCGTACTAACTATGCTAATGCTTATCCGCTGAGAAGAATCTGTGTTAATTTTAATGAATTATATTGATTATTCTTTAAGTTTAAATGTTATCAAGCGTAATATTTTAATTTTCCTATATTGTTAATTTGTACTTTTCCCCACCTATTCGTTTATATGATAAATAATCTTGTATTTTTTGTCACTAAAGTCTGTATGAAACTATTATGTAGACTTTTATACGTAAATAAATAAATATCTGCTTAAAAATAAATAAAATATCTGCTTAAAAAAAACTTTTGGTTTCTTTATTTTGAATTTATTAAAAAAATAACTGCCTGTTCGCCGATATCGAAGAAGTTCTTGCTTTTGAACAATCACATATGAAACAAAAACAAATTCAAAAATTTGGTTTTTATTTTAAAAGACATATTTCGTTGGTAGCCATACCAACTCATCAGTAGTTGTTTTACCCTTTATGTTTAAAAAATTTTTCTACTGATGAGTTAGTATGACTACCAACGAAATATATATTTAGATATTGCTAACCCGAAACAAATAAATACAATTTAAAACATAAACACTTGAGTACATGCTCAGATAAATGTTAAACCTTTGACGAAGATCTTGAATTTTTAAATATTATCCAAATCTTAAAATTGATTTAAGCCAAGCTTTTATAATTTCGAAGCATATTAAGGCAAATGCATTTCATAATCTCCGTATCAAGCATTTTCATAATCACCCCTATCGTGAATAAATTTCCACATGAAATTTTTTCACTTTTCACGTATTTGCAGTCGTGAACAACACGCATGAACACATTTTATTCAGTCCAGAATAATAACGTGAAAAACTGTTCACTTCAAAAAATTCCCCTTATTGTGAACAATTTTTTTCCCACAATTTTTTTCACTTTTCCCTTCAATTTATTCACTTTATTTTTGATGGGGAAGAGAACAGAGCATGTATGTATTTCTTCTTATAAATCGAATATTTAAGCTTAAAAAGTTTATTTTAATGAAAAGATCTGATAATAAGGCACAAACTGATGTATTCCTCAACAAAATAGAAAAAAAAACAGGCCGATTGCCTGCAGATTTGTGAAGCCTTAATTTGTTGGCATTTTTCGTTTTGTTGGCTTTCCAAAAAGTAGCCGAATTATTTTACCACATACGATAAAAGTTAGAATGCAATAAACAAACGGAGCAACCAAACTAAAGCTCCAACAATGCATATTTAGCTTTGATTTTTGAAGTTTTCTTTCAAATAAATATATCCGTGTATATTTTTGAACAAAAATTTCTATGACTTCTTATTTTTTTAATCTCCTTCCCTTTTTTACATTCACTGAGAACTAATAGCGGGAATAATGTTTCACGGAAGATTCACGATACAATTTTTCCCTTCGAGTGAAATGAAAATTTCACGGGAACAAAAATTTCCCTTGCTATTCACGATAGGGGTGAATGTCTCATTGAATGCCTAGAATAATCACCTGTACGTATGCGTTATATGTAATTTAGCATAATATACTTTATACGTAGTGGTGCGCAACCTCCCAACAACATTAAATGCAATAAGGAAAAAGTGCTTAAGTCATATTTTATAGAAAAGCAGTTTTAACTTTTTAAGTGGTTTGATAAAAATGTAATCGCTTTGTACTAAAAATTGATCAGGCGTTTTTCGATTCTTTTGTTTTTTTAACACATGGTTCTGACTACTATAACATACGAGTATAGATTCAATTTGAAATTTAATATGTTATAAGAAAAAATGAGATGTTATTCCATATGGGATAATTATTAAGAAAAAGGAAAGCAGCGTGTAATTGTGCTAGAACTACATTAAAAATGGTTCAATATAATTAAAACTTTGCGCAGAGATACTTCTGAATATGGAGAATACGATGGTGATATTAACTCAAAATCATTTTATCTCGACTTAAGCTCTTTTTCCATTTTGGCACAGAAATATTACAATAGTTTCCGAAACTTATTGCTTCTGTTAGTATGTTAGTATGTTATTTCAAGTGATTTCTAAATCGTTTTGGCTTGTTGGAAATTATTAAATCAAATGTTGAGGGATATTATAAAAATTATCCAATGTCACATAATCAACAATATTTAATTGATTTAATTGATAATATGGTTGTTTACGGAAGTTTTGATTATAAGCTTTATGTAGTAAATACCCTCTTATGTTGGCTATCGGCATATTTTTCACACTAACATAATTTATAATACACCTATACCTATTTTTACCCGTTACTGGTACTAACCTGAAAACAAGGATATGAGTCGTTTAAGTTTGATTATTATTAATAATACATTTTGTTATTGCTGAAATATAAACATAAAAATGATAATCTGATAACTAGACTTCCGTGTCACAACCATTTAATTTGTATTTAGCTCTCATAAATTAGCTGAGCAGCTGATTTTCTTTAAAAAAAATTTGAATAAGAAAAACGTTTTTTTGCACTAAAGCTACGTTCACATTAATCAAATATTTGTCCCAAAAAACGTAACCAAGAAAACAAAACTAATAATTTATTTGTTTTAATTGCAATATTTTTTTAATTATGGTTTGGCAATTTTTAAAAACTGTATAAAAATACTTTTTATGGCGGAATAATTAATTTTATTTTGTAATACAAAAACCAAGTTAAATGACACTATCCCTAAGCAAAACTAAGATTACGTTTTTTTCTTTAATTTTTTGATATTTTATTACCAATGGTAAAAGCAAAACTCAAACTTTGATTTGCAAATTAGCGTAAATTCCCGTCATCGGTTTATTTAAAGACAAGAGATTCAAGAGAATTCCTGCAATTTAGGCGAATGTGTTACAATCATTTAGGAAAATTAAATTTCAGATGTTATTTAAACATATTTTACTGTAGTTTTCAAACTAAAATGCTTCTAATCATAAACTAAACCTTCAGTTCGATCTTTAAAATGACCCCAAATAGATTTTTCTTATCTCACGTGGCATTGTATTTCTCTAAAGAAAGTTTCTAGTCAATTTGTTTTGATAAGTAATTATTTTTCTCTTTTAAATTTGTTACATCGTCAGCATACATTAATACCTGATAACGAATACATGTTAGTTCGTAACCGTACAGTGTCGTTCATTTCTACTTTTATGTTCGTCTTTAATGTTTTTTTTTTTTAATTTTCGTTCAGCTGAACTAATTTTATTTCGAATTAATATTATAACTAAAGCAACAACTATTTAATTTAATATAATTTTCATTAAAAACTTTTATAACAGGAAGTTAACATAAAAATTTTATAGCATCTTGTAAAATTATGGCAGATCGTCTCTGGCAACAACTTTAGTTGAATTGATAAAAGTTATAAAAAAATTGCTAACTACACTGTTTTCGGAATATTATTTCAATAGAATAAATGCATCGACTTTATATTAATTAGCCAATCGAACAGATTAGAAAGAACAATATTTGGCCTTGTCACTCTCCCCGGGGAAGCACTTTTAAGAATCTTGGTGACTAACCACAGCTTGGTGCTGTTCTTTTTGGGGAAAAAGGTAATTGGCACTTACCAGACACTAAATTTGATCAATTAAATACTCAATCTCTGAAACAACAGAGACGTGGACGTGCATATTATATATAAAGGGAGAGAGGGTGACGTGCTGTAGTCTAGGATAAGGTGAACAGGCAAGACGAAAGCCGAAAGAAAGTTATGATTGACTATTAGAGGTTTAAGATGTACTGCCAGTTACGTCCCCTTGGAAATAGATATGCTGCTGCACATCGTGCTACCCTGATTGCTAGCAGGATCGTGCGATCGGTTACTTATAAAATCTTTTTCAGAAATATATGAGCTGGCTGTGATGTCCCAGCAAAAACTACTGCTTCGGTCGAAGCAGGTTTGTAAGGGAGAGATGCTTGTTGTTGTTGTGCTTACTGCTGCGAAAAGCGCTTCGAATATGCATGATTTTTGTTCGAGATGTCCCACTTTGGAGCTCTTGTTTTTTACATTAAAGAGCGCTTTTTTCTAAACATCCAAAATGCGCTAAGATCACGTTTGAATTATCTGAGTTATGCCTTCGTTTTACTGCGTCATCTACTATCATACATAATTCATCTATAGGAAAATACACAAGTTTAAATAAATAAATAAGGGAGAGAGGCAGAGAGCATCTAAATGAATTTTTTTCTTCCATTCGCTGTTTACTTTATTATTCGCAAACTGCCGACCAACTTCAACGTGCTTAAAAATAAGTTGAGCGATCTCTCTGCCTTATTTTTGTGCAGCCTCGGAAGCGCTTCAAAACTGCGCATCTCGAAAGCATGAAATTTTGTTACTGCTTCCAGAAACATAATAATTTCTTGCTGGGGTGCTACTAAAATCACTAGGAGAGTTGTTGATTAAATGACTGACGATCGACTTAACCAAATTTCTTTTAAATGGTTGCAAAAATCACTGGTTTGCCTTCAGGGAAACCCGGCGATGGTTGTGACCACATAAATGCACACTGTGTAGGGAGAAAATAGAGTGGTTCGTGTTTAAATTAATATAAAAAAACAAATACAACCGAATTAATAAAATCCGCCATTTCTTTATTCGTTTAACAAGATTAAAAAAAGCACCAAATTGACGTTACTGCTTATTGTAACCTGTACAACCATTCACTATATTATTTAGAACTAGAAGATTGACTTTAAATGACTACGTTTTATTACTAAAAAATTCAGTTATTAATTCAAAGGCAGATGAAGCGTTTGGCTTAAACGATCAATAAAGAAAGAGGGAAAACAAATTAAATTCAACATGAAACTAGACTGGTTTATTCAGTGTTTATTAGTTTTGTGTTTCACACTAGCAGTGACTAGCGAAAGGTGACGTACATTTATTGCAAATAACATAAAAAATATTTTACTTAAAAAATTAAAAAAATCTATTTAATAGTTACTATTTTATAACTGCTCCTGGTATGATACAATCAAATCGCAAATATTCAATTGTTGTTGGTTTACTAGAGCCCAATGTTTCCGGTTCGACACGTGTCACCGTTGAAGGCCCAGATTTTAAAAAAGTTAGAGACGTAAACTTGCAGCCTCTTCAATCTAAAATTATACAATTTAATATTAAACATAAAAAACTTGGGCAATACTTCCTGAAAGCAGAAGGTTTGAACGGCTTAAATTTTCAAAACTCGACTCGATTAAATTCGATATCATTTTATTGTCCAAAAATTTATATACAAACGGATAAGTCGTATTATAAATCTCAAGACTTGATGAGATTACGTTTTGTTGTATTAAATGAACATACCAGGCCGTTGAAAATGACAGATGTTCCTATTAATGTTAATATAAGGGTGAGTGAGTTTTTGAGTTTTAAATTAAAATGTTTAATAAAAATTATTTTTGATGTATTTTGCGTTAATTGTGACAACTCATTTAATCGTTATTAACTATTTCTTTTAAAAGTGGCGACTGCAAAGCAAACAGACGGACTGAAGCAAATCTAATATAAGAGAATTAAAACATAATAAAAATCTTACATTTATTTGAGCATGTACTCAAGTATTTATGTTTTAAATTTTATTTATTTGTTGCGGGTTAGCAATATCTAGATATATATTTCGTTGGTAGCTATTTCAATTCATTTTAATGGCAACCAGCGGTTGTCTAATGGTAAAGGTGTAGAAAGGTAAACACATTCATAATGGAAAATTATTGTTCTGTGTGTTTGAAAAAATTTTTTAAAGGCTATTTTTATGCTTTGTAATTCACAAAAATTTATTTGTGAGTTTTTGTATAAATAGATGAACTTTAGAATTTTTTAAACATAAAGGGTAAAACATCTACTGATGAGTTGGTATGGCTACCAACGAAATATATATCTAGATATTGCTAACCCGCAACAAATAAATAAAATTTAAAAAATATTAAAAATCTATAAGTTACAGTTTAGTAAAGCACTAAAAATAGTTTCAAAATAACCAAATTTTATATGTTATTTTTTATTTATAAATTTAGCTATTGGCCTACCGTATTTTATGTAAATAAAAGTAAAATTTTTTATTCCATATTTTTCCCGACGTTTCGTGAATTGTATGTTCACTTTTTCAAGGGATATTTTTTATTTCTATTAAAAAGAAAAACATCAACAATTTTTGAATAATATTAAATAATAATGTACAATAGCTTACACTATGACGTCACATGAATATAATTTTTTAAATATTTAGTGTGTTGAATATCACTTTTAAATTTAATTTTTTAAGAAACATTATATTTAAGAATCAATTTAATTTAAACAGATTTTTTTTTTTTTTTTATAATAAAAAGAGTAAAATACAACTATTTAACTTATTTGATTGCAATTTTATAGCTTGCGCTCAAATTGTCTGTGTCCTCTTTGATGTTCATTGTTTTGCTTATTTTTTGCTGTATTCTTAAGCTTAAGGACACAGACAATTTGAGCGCAAGCTATAAAATTGCAATCAAATAAGTTAAATAGTTGTATTTTACTCTTTTTATTATAAAAAAAAAAAAAATCTGTTTAAATTAAATTGATTCTTAAATATAATGTTTCTTAAAAAATTAAATTTAAAAGTGATATTCAACACACTAAATATTTAAAAAATTATATTCATGTGACGTCATAGTGTAAGCTATTGTACATTATTATTTAATATTATTCAAAAATTGTTGATGTTTTTCTTTTTAATAGAAATAAAAAATATCCCTTGAAAAAGTGAACATACAATTCACGAAACGTCGGGAAAAATATGGAATAAAAAATTTTACTTTTATTTACATAAAATACGGTAGGCCAATAGCTAAATTTATAAATAAAAAATAACAAAAGGAATTACATCTGGCCAATAATAATAATACAAACAAATTTTATATCGTTGCCTCTAAGTTGTTGTTTTCTAAAGGAATCAGATCAGACAATTCGCCTTCTTCGTAACACTAAACTTTTTTTGCCTCTTTTATTATTATCCATTTGCCAATCGAAAGGATGTACTGCAACTTATTGTTTTAGCAAAATTAAAATAAATTAGGATCTTAATATTTTAAGGCGTATCAGTATACCGATTTCAAGGCCGCTACACCTCTCATCAGCGTCAATCTTTACAATCTTCGTAAAGTGGATATTAATTGGGAAGAATATCAACTATTTAACGAAGTTTTCAACAGAAATAATTCAATAAAACTGAACTTGAGCCTGATAATATTACTTTTCACATGTGCTTAAATAAGAATATATTTTTGGAATTTTTCTTGATTTGTTTTCATCAGCTGTTCATTTTAAACTTTTATGGAAATTGTTTTTATAACGAACTATTCAAAAAATTTGCCAAATGAAATTTTAAAATAACGTAATTTTATATATTTTAAATTTGAAATAGATTTGAACTTAGCTCATATTTTATATTAGAACATATTTTTTAATATAATTTTATTTCCAGGATAACCATAATAATCGCGTGAAGCAATTCAAAAATATATCTCTTACGCATGGCAGCTTTACCGGTACATACAAGTTGCCCAAATATCCCCTTGTGGGAAATATGACTATTGTAGTAAAACTTGCTGGAAGATATGATTGCTACAGAACAAAAAGAGTCAATATTGCTGATTATACTCTGCCCAAATTCAGTGTCTATCTGAAAACTCCGACGAATGTTGTATTAGAAGATGGTAACATTAAGGTGATCATCTATGGCAAGTACACCTTCGGCAAGTACGTGGAGGGCAAAGCAACAATTGAAATGTGGATGAGAAAAGCTTATCTGATACAAAAAAAGCAGGTTAACATAGAAAGCTTAAGTTCAGTCGATTTTAACCTGAAGGAAATTGGAGGTATTGAGAATCTACCATTTGTTGTTATCGTAGCGACTTTAACTGAGAATGTAACGGGTCAAAGTTATCAACAAGAAAAAATAGTTGATTTGCATAGATATCGTTATAATTTAATTGTTTCATACGATGAAATAGAATTTGAAAACAATAAACCGTATAGTATCAGAGTTTATGTGAAACATTGGACTGGGGCACCAGTTTTAGATCGTAAAACACCGATGACAATGCAGCATGGTGATAAAGTGTATAAATCACTTTTAGATGCAACGCGGGCGGCAACATTTGAGTTTGATTACAATCCAAATGAAAACTACAAGTTTCAGTTTAAAGATTCCAGTACAGTACATACATACATACATTTATAAAGTGGTAATGAAAAGTTATTTGCATCTTTTGAAGTAGAGTAACAAAAAGGCGAACAGTTTCTAAGTTCAACTAGAAACTGTCGATACAACATTAAATACTAATTTTGTTGCACTGTGTTTTATTAATTTTTCCTTTTATATACGTGAAAAGCAACAATTGCGAAATATTCAAAATTTTGATGTAATTTATTGAGGGAATTATTGGAGATTTTAAGCAACGAGAAACAGGGAACACATATAGCTGCGCGGTAAATATAAATTTCTATGTTTTCCAATAATTCACAAAATTTATATCTTATTATTGAAGTTAATAATAACTTGTGTTGAGAGTCTTTTGCTATTAATAATAATGATAATAATTTAGAGAATATGAAAATAGCAAAAAGTTACAGTGCTCGCTCGTATTCTGTTAAAACATAAATTTCTGTTACAATACCTTCACGGTTTAGAATTCTCAAATGAAGAAGAATGCGGATAGGCCAAAGTACGAAAGTAGTTCTCTGATTTCACGATACATTGCAGTAATGATGGCACATTGAAATACACCCGACATTACTTCGACTCACTGCAATACTGTCAACAATAATCATTTCCACTATCTCCAGTAATTTAAAAATATATTTTAAAACACCAGCCTATACATGAGAGCTGTAGTCCATTTTCACCCGACAGTATAAATATTTTGCAGATCAGGTGGTCTTAAGTAAACAATGCATTTGAATGCTTCTTGAAATACGTGATCAGTTCATCAAACATTACAATGGATATTCCAATACCAATACGATCCATATTAGCTGATGATGCAGCTTATGCCATGACCAGAGTTACCAAGAATTATATTGCGTCTCGCTTTTCCTTGTGTTATTTAAACGTTTTGCAATTGCGAGTATAACAGTTGTAGGTTGCAGGAACAATTTTAGCTTCGACTGTAGAACATTGATATTCTTATCTTCGCAGGTTTGTTAATAAAAACAATATTTTTAAAACTTTCTTTTACATTTCTCTTTCAGAAATGATACCCAAACTAAGTTTACTTTTAAAATTCCTGAAACTATAACGACTTGGCGCTTAACGGGTTTCTCCAATAACGATGTAACTGGATTTGGAATAGTAAACAGACCCACTGATATTATTTCAATCCAAAACTTTTTCATATCCCTTAATTTGCCATACGCTGTAAAACGTGGTGAAATTGTTACAATACCGGTGACAATATTTAATTACTCCAATCAGACTTTAGATACGGAAGTGGTTTTGCAAAATATTGATAAAGAATTCTATTTTATGGAATCAAAACGACAAGATGTAGAAAAATCCAGTGATGAACATCAGCAGATAAAACAAGTAACCGTTGCGGCGAACAAAGGAAATGTAGTCAAGTTTCTGATTTATCCACTTAAAGCGGGTGAAATAACTTTAAGAGTTAATGCCACTAGTCCTTCATATTCGGATGCTGTATTGCAGAAACTTAAGGTTGAGCCAGAAGGTGTACCACAACAAGAAAATCAGGCCATGTATTTAAGTTTACCAGAAGGAGAGAAAATATCGTCTAAAATAAACATCACTAATCCAATAAATAATGTACCCGATTCCGAGTATTTAACCTTTTCTGTTGGTGGTCATTATTTAGTACCAACAGTGGAAAATTTTGATAATCTTACACAGATACCTACCGGCAGTGGAGAGCAAAATATGATTAATTTTGCACCCAGTGTTCTGATACTCCAATACCTGAAGATCAATGGAAAACTAACGAAAGACAAGGGATTAGTTGAGAGTCTGCTGTCATCGATCGAACTTTCCTACCAGGAACAATTGTCGTTTCGTCATGATGATGGGGGCTACAGTGTTTTTGGTATGGGTGAGGATGAAGAGCCCAATACTTGGTTGACCGCCTACGTGGTTCGCTATTTTATTAAAGCTTCACAGTTTCTAGGCCTTGAAACGGATTTTATTGAAAAAGATTTAGAATATTTGGCCGAACAGCAACAATCGAATGGAGAATTTCTGTTTACGGGTTATTTATTAAATCCAAATCACAAAAATCAATATGGACTAACAGCCTTCATATTGTTGGCCTTTTTGGAAGACCAGGTAAATACAAGCATATTTAATACAATATAAACTTAGATATTCAAATGCAAGTCCGCTTAACAACAACTATGTCTCTACGCAAAAATATTTCTAAGGTATTAGATAAAACGACTTTTACAAATGCTAACGATATTTTATTCGATTCATTTCACTTCATTTCCATCTTTGTGTGTTGATCTTATAATCCATCCCTGAAACTTCCTGCTAAGCACATGCTTTATATAAAATTTGCGGTAGAGGAATATAAAGTAGATGAACCTTGAATATGAAATCCAGAAGAGACCGGGATATCTTCTACTACTTAAGCGATACTGTCCAAATTTAATTCATTCGATGCAATAAATAAATAACTAAAATTAAACAAATCATATTTCGTTTCAGAAATACTCCGACATATACCGGAACGTCATTGAAAATGGTGTAGAGTTCTTAAATTAAAATTTAAATAACATCCACGATATCAACTCATTAAGTCTAGTGGCAGCTGTTCTAAATCGTGCAAAACATAATACCGACATTCTTATTGATAAACTAAAAGCACAAGGAAAATAACATAAAGGCCTTAGATGGTGGTCGGAAAATAATCAGAACCTAGCCAATGATATAGAGACAACAGCAAATGTTGCTCTGGCCCTACTGGACACACCGGGAGATCATATTCCAATTCTCAAATGGCTGATCAAACAGCGAAATGCTAATGGGGGTTTTAAATCAAGCTACGATACGGTAGCGGGTATGGAGGCGTTAGTAAAATTTTCAGAAAAATATAAAAATCCCAACAAAGTAAATTTAAAGATATCGTATAGTGCCAAGGACGACATGGGAAATGATTTGGCAAGAGATGAGTTCCATGTGGACTCAAAAAATGTGCTTAATTTTCAAAAACATGAGGTAATCCTAGTGAAATATTTGTTTTTTTTTATTCCCATAAAAGATTTTAATTAAGTTATTCTATTTTTGCCAGTTACCAAGAACTACGCGTCATGTAACATTCGAAATGGAGGGCAGTGGCGTTTCTTTGGTACAACTTACCCAGCAATACAACGTTAATAATGTGAAAGAGATTCGTCATTTCCATATTGAAACAGAGTCAATTAAAAAGAACGAAAAAGAATGTATTTTGAAGCTCTGTTTCAATTATATTCCCGAAGTAGATAATTCCAACGGCACCTCTTATATGATAATAATCGAAGCTAGTTTACCTTCTGGTTTCCGTTCTGGATCAAATGATATTAAAACGTTAAAAAAAGATCTTGTCAAAAATGTTGAGACGAAAAACTCCGATACGTTAATAATTTTCTATTTATATAAATTGAAGGCAAATGAGCGATATTGCTTGGAGATTCCTGTGGATAAAGTGGATGAGATTTTGAAGAGAAGACCGGCTGCTATTTTAATGTATGACTATTCTAATTTAACCCGTTCAAGCACGAAGTTTTATAATTTATAAGCAAATAATCCAATTAGGAGTTGTGTGGCGCGCTTAAGCCATTTTGTTGTAGTGTGAGTCTTTTGCAATTGTTGTGGTCATGGACTTTGTTGAGCCTATAAAAAAATAATTTAAAATAGTACTTTTGTGTCAATTGCTTGAATATATTTTTATTAATTAACAGATAAGCTATGAATTTATTTTCATCAGAGTACTTTACATTCAGATTAATCCACATTTTAATTTTAATTGAATAGTCTTAACCTTTAGGAAAATAAAGAAATATTATTGAGATAAAGAAATTTAACAGCAATATATTGCAGTGGCATTATGGTGTTAAAAATAAATCTGTTCTAAACATATTATGGGTTTTTAATGTAACAATAATATGATTTTTAATTGTATGCAACCATAATATGATTGAAGCCAAGCATATTTCTTAAGAATTTAATATATTTAAAACTTGCAATTGTCTTACAATTATATGTTAAAAATTTTTTCAAAGTACAAAAGAATAACTTATTTTTATTTTGAAATAAAACAAAAGCATATTAAGGGGGATTCGTTACATAATCTAATTACCATACATTTTCATAATGTTCCAACCAGAGATCGGCAAAAAATGTTTAATTTTCGAGTATACTTGTTTATTTACTTTTTTTCTCTTGTTGTTTTTTGCTAACATGAATGTTCTGATTGTGTCGTTAGGAGTATGAAAATCATTTTGAATTCAAGCCAACGTATTGTTTGAAACATGCACACATACATATGTATTTATACTTTTGCCTTCCAAAATCGAATATTCTACCAACAAAATACATAAAGTTGGTGTTGTTTGTATTTCTGCATATACCTTAGGGCCAATAATTGACTTCGTATTTAAATACTCATTCAGATAATTTTCATTTAAATTTATGTTGCATTTAAGTGCTACTTCTGTTTTTCAGTCGTATTTAATTGTTCTTATTTAATTGTATTGAGAACTTGGTAGCACAACGTAATAAAAAAAATTTCCCACAAATTTTCCTTCAGAACAGCTGACTAGAACAAATAAAGTAAGATCCAAAACATATATTTTTATTTTAGCTAAAATTAAGAATAATTAAGAACTGCTGAATTGTTTTAAGAGAATAAAAGCAAACTCCAGAACGATTAAAAGGATAAAAACGACAAAACACACGAAAGTTGGATGCAACTTGTCAGCAGCCACAAATTTTTTATTAGCTTTGTTTTAAATAAGAAGAACAAGCAGTCAAAAACATATGGAAATTCCTAAAACCTATGTAGTATTTAAATGCACAATGTTGGGTATTTAATGTTGACTTAATTTTGCAGTAAAAAACTAAAAAATTAAATTTTGTATAAACTTAAATGACATATAAATAAGCACTGAATTATTGGCCCTTAAATTCATTGTATCATGCAATCAGATCATGCTTATTCGCATCAAATGACCGAAATGATTTACACTTGTTGATGAATTTTCTGCTTGTACATAAAAAGCGAATGAGTATAAAATTGAATAATACTTGTTTATGTTGTTCTTAAAATTCCACCTAAGGGAATAAGTATGCTCGATCATGCTTGTTGCAGCTCACTGCTTCCATCCAATGACAAGAACAGGCGTACGTATACTTTATATAGAATTCAATTAAATTACACGTTATGTATACGTATAGTTGCGCCAACACTGTGTTTTCCAGATGGCAAGTTCGGACTAATGAGAGAAAATTCTCTCAAATTATAAAAATTGTCTAAAACATTTGGAAGGCGATAATCAATATTTTAAATCTAAACATTTCAATAGTGCAAACTTTTAAATTTTTAACGTAAGTTTTAAATAACATTTAATTATAGTAAACTTTTAAAACTTATAATACTCATAACAAATTGCATCACTGGCAACATCGGACTCACTTGATGTGTCCATAAATTATTTACTGATCTGTAAAAACAAATATAAACACACATAATTAGAACTTAAAGTTTAATTAAAAAAAATCCTTCATTTAGCATTTAATTAGATTTTTAAATAAAAACTACTATTCCTTTATTTGCAAAATTTTTGATTACACTTTCCTGTTTTATATGAAAATGAAAAATAGCTGTTTCTTTAAGTTGGTCCGAGCGTACAACTTTGTACCAGAAATGAAAATACTTACTCCCTTATTCGCTCTCAAAAATTAACATAACTTGTTATCTGGACCGTGTTTGGGGTCGCTTTGGTCAAGTTCGTATTGTTTTTGTTTTCGATCTGAAATACACCTGTTCAAAATGGAAATTTTAAAGATAAGTTAAGAGATAGACTACATGATTTGTGTTTATTTTATAAATAAAATCTTTGTTTAATTCAATTAAAATTTTATTAATGATTGTATTAAAATAATAAAATTTTTTAATGATCCAGTCACCCGCAAACATTTTCAAATATATTAAGATCCCGAGAATATTGATGAAAATTACAAATTTTTACATGAAGACGGACATTTGTATAAAAAATTATCAAATTTATATTATTTAGTTCTTAAAAAGTTTAAAACTTTTATTAAAATATCACAGTTGCAGATAAGTAATAGTGGCCACCAATCGATTAAGCAAATGATTATTAGAAATAAATAAAATTTTGTCTCCATAAAATAAAACATTTAAGCATTGATCGTTTAAGTGAAAATATTGCAAAACAATATTTAGAAGTATCTTGGTTGCCAGCAGCATTTGAGCATTAAAACGAGTTACTCTTTTAAGCGCGTCAAATTAACGCGGAAACTGTTTTAGTCACTAACTGCTAGTCTCTTTTTGTTAATGAACAGTTTGCCTAAAAAAATATTTTTTCCCTGTGATTATGACACACAAACGTTTATTATTGTGAATTTTCTCAAATTTTACTGCATGTTTCATGATATCGACAGAGTACTTTTTTTGCTACATTTACATGTAAAACAAAAATAAATTTTAAAATTTTGTTTTTATTTCAAATATTTGAGGGTGGTGTTGGCTGAAGTGGTTAGCGCGTTGACTACTAAGCAAACAATGACTTGGGGCCTTGGTTCGAACCCTGGCCAGAGCAAGTCAATCAACATCATTAATTTTTCTCTAATGTACATTAGTGAGACATTTGTATTAAATTGTTGTCGGCCTATTTAAGTGATGAAGGCATAGCACTGGTCACTAAAAAACTGTTCCGACAGGGATTGATGCTATCCAAGCTAATGTACACAACATCGCCCTCCTTCGTCGGCCAGCAGAAACATCGGCGAAGTAAAAGAATTAATAAAATGCCTGCTAATATAGCTAATACAGCTTAACAAAGTTAATCCGTCTACTTAACACCGGAGACGCCTCAACACTGCCTTAAAAATTAACATAACGCGCAAAGCAGAGTTGTGAAAGAGTTAAGTCTTCTAAATTTTCAACATCTATCTTTCTTACCCTATCCCTCTCCCTGAGTTCCGGCACAGTGCACTGCATACGTAGGGGTCATCCCCTGAGTGCTGGTCCTAATTAAAAAAAATATATAAATTGTACGAAAGAAAAAACCCTGTCGATGTCGTGGAACAGGCAGTTAAACTTTTAAACACGTTTGGCTTCACTTTGGGTTTTTAGCTGGTGCCTCCCTGTCAGGGAATCACTTAATTTTTTCACATTGAAAATATCGATTAATTTGCTTTTAATTTTTTCATCTTTTATTTCCAATGGTAAAAGCAACGTTCAATTTGAAAATAAGCGGAAATTCCCGTAATTGGTTTATTTAAAGATAAGAGATTCTGAGGAATTCCTGCAATTCAGACGAATGTGTTACAATCATTTAGAAAAATTAAATTTCAGATGTTATTTAAACAAATTTTACTGTAGTTTTCAAACTAAAACGATTGTAATCAATTGGAAAATCTTCAATTCGATCCCAATAATGACCCAAATTGATTATTCTTATCTCATGTGGCATTGTATTTCTCTAAAGAAAGTTTCTAGTCAATTTGTTTTGATAAGTAATTATTTTTCTCTTTTAAATTTGTTACATCGTCAGCATCAATTAATAACTGATAACGAATACATGTTAGTTCGTAGCCGTACAGTGTCGTTCATTTCTACTTTTATGTTCGTCTTTAATGTTTTTTTTTTTTTAATTTTCGTTCAGCTCAACTAATTTTATTTCGAATTAATATTATAACTAAAGCAACAACTATTTAATTTAATATAATTTTCATTAAAAACTTTTATAACAGGAAGTTAACATAAAAATTTTATAGCATCTTGTAAAATTATGGCAGATCGTCTCTGGCAACAACTTTAGTTGAATTGATAAAAGTTATAAAAAAATTGCTAACTACACTGTTTTCGGAATATTATTTCAATAGAATAAATGCATCGACTTTATATTAATTAGCCAATCGAACAGATTAGAAAGAACAATATTTGGCCTTGTCACTCTCCCCGGGGAAGCACTTTTAAGAATCTTGGTGACTAACCACAGCTTGGTGCTGTTCTTTTTGGGGAAAAAAGTAATTGGCACTTACCAGACACTACATTTGAACAATTAAATACTCAATCTCTGAAACAACAGAGACGATGACGTGCATATTATATATAAAGGGAGAGAGGGTGACGTGCTCTAGTCTAGGATAAGGTGAACAGGCAAGACAAAATCCGAATGAAAGTTATGATTGACTATTAGAGGTTTAAGATGTACTGCCAGTTACGTCCCCTTGGAAATAGATATGCTGCTGCACATCGTGCTACCCTGATTGCTAGCAGGATCCTGCCATCGGTTACTTATGAAATCTTTTTCAGAAATATATGAGCTGGCTGTGATGTCCCAGCAAAAACTACTGCTTCGGCCAAAGCTGGTTTGTAAGGGAGAGATGCTTGTTGTTGTTGTGCTTACTGCTGCGAAAAGCGCTTCGAACATGCATGATTTTTTTTCGAGATGTCCCACTTTGGAGCTCTTGTTTTTTACATAAAAGAGCGCTTTTTTCTAAACATCCAAAATGCGCTAAGATCACGTTTGAATTATCTGAGTTATGCCTTCGTTTTACTGCGTCATCTACTATCATACATAATTCATCTATCGGAAAATACACAAGTTTAAATAAATAAATAAGGGAGAGAGGCAAAGAGCATCTAAATGAAATTTTTCTCTCCATTCGCTGTTTACTTTATTATTGTGCAGCCTCGGAAGCGCCTCAAAACTGCGCATCTCGAAAGCATGAAATTTTGTTACTGCTTCCAGAAACATAATAATTTTTTGCTGGGGTGCTACTAAAATCACTAGCAGAGTTGTTGATTAAATGACTGACGATCGACTTAACCAAATTTCTTTTAAATGGTTGCAAAAATCACTGGTTTGCCTTCAGGGAAACCCGGCGATGTTGTGACCACATAAATGCACACTGTGTAGGGACAAAATAGAGTGGTTCGTGTTTAAATTAATATAAAAAAACAAATACAACCGAATTAATAAAATCCGCCATTTCTTTATTCGTTTAACAAGATTAAAAAAAGCACCAAATTGACGTTACTGCTTATTGTAACCTGTACAACCATTCACTCTATTATTTAGAACTAGAAGATTGACTTTAAATGATTACGTTTTATTACTAAAAAATTCAGTTATTAATTCAAAGGCAGATGAAGCGTTTGGCTTAAACGATCAATAAAGAAAGAGGGAAAACAAATTAAATTCAACATGAAACTAGACTGGTTTATTCAGTGTTTAATAGTTTTGTGTTTCACAGTAGCAGTGACTAGCGAAAGGTGACGTACATTTATTGCAAATAATATATAAAATATTTTACTTAAAATATTAAAAAAAAAATCTATTTAATAGTTACTATTTTATAACTGCTCCTGGTTTGATACAATCAAATCGCAAATATTCAATTGTTGTTGGTTTACTAGAGCCCAATGTTTCCGGTTCGATACGTGTCACCGTTGAAGGCCCAGATTTTAAAAAAGTTAGAGACGTAAACTTGCAGCCTCTTCAATCTAAAATTATACAATTTAATATTAAACAAAAAAAAATTGGTCAATACTTTCTGAAAGCAGAAGGTTTGAACGGCTTAAATTTTCAAAACTCGACTCGATTAAATTACTTTTCATTTTATTGTCCAAAAATTTATATACAAACGGATAAGTCGTATTATAAATCTCAAGACTTGATGAGATTACGTTTTGTTGTATTAGATGAACATACCAGGCCGTTTAAAATGACAGATGTTCCTATTCATGTTGAAATTAGGGTGAGTGAAGTTTTGAGTTTTAAATTTAAATGTTTAATAAAAATTATTTTTGATTTATTTTGCGTTATTTTTGACAACTCATTTAATCGTTATTAACTATTTCTTTTAAAAGTGGCGACTGCAAAGCAAACAGACGGACTGAAGCAAATCTAATATAAGAGAATTAAAACATAATAAAAATCTTACATTTATTTGAGCATGTACTCAAGTATTTATGTTTTAAATTTTATTTATTTGTTGCGGGTTAGCAATATCTAGATATATATTTCGTTGGTAGCTATTTCAATTCATTTTAATGGCAACCAGCGGTTGTCTAATGGTAAAGGTGTAGAAAGGTAAACACATTCATAATGGAAAATTATTGTTCTGTGTGTTTGAAAAAATTTTTTAAAGGCTATTTTTATGCTTTGTAATTCACAAAAATTTATTTGTGAGTTTTTGTATAAATAGATGAACTTTAGAATTTTTTAAACATAAAGGGTAAAACATCTACTGATGAGTTGGTATGGCTACCAACGAAATATATATCTAGATATTGCTAACCCGCAACAAATAAATAAAATTTAAAAAATAATAAAAATCTATAAGTTACAGTTTAGTAAAGCACTAAAAATAGTTTCAAAATAACCAAATTTTATATCGTTGCCTCTAAGTTGTTGTTTTCTAAAGGAATCAGATCAGACAATTCGCCTTCTTCGTAACACTAAACTTTTTTGCCTCTTTTATTATTATCCATTTGCCAATCGAAAGGATGTACTGCAACTTATTGTTTTAGCAAAATTAAAATAAATTAGGATCTTAATATTTTAAGGCGTATCAGTATACCGATTTCAAGGCCTCTACACCTCTCATCAGCGTCAATCTTTACAATCTTCGTAAAGTGGATATTAATTGGGAAGAATATCAACTATTTAACGAAGTTTTCAACAGAAATAATTCAATAAAACTGAACTTGAGCCTGATAATATTACTTTTCACATGTGCTTAAGTAAGAATATATTTTTGGAATTTTTCTTGATTTGTTTTCATCAGCTGTTCATTTTAAACTTTTATGGAAATTGTTTTTATAACGAACTATTCAAAAAATTTGCCAAATGAAATTTTAAAATAACGTAATTTTATATATTTTAAATTTGAAATAGATTTTAACTTAGCTCATATTTTATATTAGAACATATTTTTTAATATAATTTTATTTCCAGGATAACCATAATAATCGCGTGAAGCAATTCAAAAATATATCTCTTACGCATGGCAGCTTTACCGGTACATACAAGTTGCCCAAATATCCCCTTGTGGGAAATATGACTATTATAGTAAAACTTGCTGGAAGATATGATTGCTACAGAACAAAAAGAGTCAATATTGCTGATTATACTCTGCCCAAATTCAGTGTCTATCTGAAAACTCCGACGAATGTTGTATTAGAAGATGGTAACATTAAGGTGATCATCTATGGCAAGTACACCTTCGGCAAGTACGTGGAGGGCAAAGCAACAATTGAAATGTGGAGGGGTCAAAAAAAAAACTTCCTCATACAAAAAAAGCAGGTTAACATAGAAAGCTTAAGTTCAGTCGATTTTAACCTGAAAGAAATTGGAGGTATTGAGAATCTACCATTTGTTGTTATCGTAGCGACTTTAACTGAGAATTTAACGGGTCAAAGTTATCAACAAGAAAAAATAGTTGATTTGCATAGATATCGTTATAATTTAATTGTTTCACACGATGAAATAGAATTTGAAAACAATGAACCGTATAGTATCAAAGTTTATGTGAAACATTGGACTGGGGCACCAGTTTTAGATCGCAAAACACCGATGACAATGCAGCATGGTGATAAAGTGTATGAATCACTATTAGATGCAACGGGGGCGGCAACATTTGAGTTTGATTACAATCCAAATGAAAACTACAAGTTTCAGTTTAAAGATTCCAGTGCAGAGTTGCCAAATATTTACACACACAATAATTTGCTACTTAGCAATCGGGAGTATTATTGCCGACTGAAGCTGTTGAATAAAAAGTGAGTTTAATTTCAATTCTGGTTTTGAAAGTAATGTCATCTTATTTTTCTAAAATATACTCACTTCACTTTCACTTTAGAATTAAACTGGGAGAAGCAGTTCATATTGAGGTCAGTTCTATTGTCGATATTCCGTATTTAAAGTACACAATTATGGGTCATGGCAGTCTCCTACATGCGAAGTATATAAAACTAAAACCGAATCAAAAATCTTATACCTTCAGCATAACACCTTCAATTGATATGATACCGCGATCTTTTGTCTTTGTCTATTACGTTGACAATGGCCATTTACGTTATGGAGAAATAATTTTAAATTTTCCACAAGAATTAGAAAATCAGGTTTTTATAAAAAAATAAAAATGCAATTATTTATTGATGATATTTTCATATTTTAACGCATAATTTAGATCTCAATTTCAGCACCGAAAACAGTGAAACCGGGTGAAGAAGTTACAGTCACTGTGAATGTTCAACCCAAATCATATCTGGGCCTATTAGCGGTTGATTTGGCTGTCAATATATTGGACGATACATACGATTTGAAAAAGCAAGAAATAATTGAAGACTTGCATGGAGAACAGTCGTATGCTCCAGTGGGTCTGTTTTTGCATCCTGGCATGACATCTGGAATGGTAACATTAAGTAATGCTCATGTATCCTTAACCTCTTCTTATGTGCCACCACCAAGACCAACCGTCCAACCAATACCAAAGTGGGTATTTTTTGTTATAAAAAAGTTTAAATTTTATAAATTTGGATTTTTAGTGATAGATACCCCGGTGCACACCAGTTGGTGCCTGATGAGCCAGCCGAAGTCACCGAAGGTACATAAATTACTATTTTTATAACAAATAGAACCGTTTACTATTTATGTTTTGTAGAGGCAGGTTTTCGACAAAATTTTCCAGAAACATGGATATTTGATAATTATGTTGTGTAAGTATTTATTAACAATTACACATACATGCATACATACATACATACATACATTTATAAAGTGGTAATGAAAAGTTATTTGCATCTTTTGAAATAGAGTAACAAAAAGGCGAACAGTTTCTAAGTTCAACTAGAAACTGTCGATACAACATTAAATACTAATTTTGTTGTACTGTGTTGTATTAATTTTTCCTTTTATATACGTGAAAAGCAACAATTGCGAAATATTCAAAATTTTGATGTAATTTATTGTGGGAATTATTGGAGATTTTAAGCAACGAGAAACAGGGAACACATATAGCTGCCCGGTAAATATAAATTTCTATGTTTTCCAATAATTCACAAAATTTATATCTTATTATTGAAGTTAATAATAACTTGTGTTGAGAGTCTTTTGCTATTAATAATAATGATAATAATTTAGAGAATATGAAAATAGCAAAAAGTTACAGTGCTCGCTCGTATTCTGTTAAAACATAAATTTCTGTTACAATACCTTCACGGTTTAGAATTCTCAAATGAAGAAGAATGCGGATAGGCCAAAGTACGAAAGTAGTTCTCTGATTTCACGATACATTGCAGTAATGATGGCACATTGAAATACACCCGACATTACTTCGACTCACTGCAATACTGTCAACAATAATCATTTCCACTATCTCCAGTAATTTAAAAATATATTTTAAAACACCAGCCTATACATGAGAGCTGTAGTCCATTTTCACCCGACAGTATAAATATTTTGCAGATCAGGTGGTCTTAAGTAAACAATGCATTTGAATGCTTCTTGAAATACGTGATCAGTTCATCAAACATTACAATGGATATTCCAATACCAATACGATCCATATTAGCTGATGATGCAGCTTATGCCATGACCAGAGTTACCAAGAATTATATTGCGTCTCGCTTT
The DNA here is from genome assembly GCA_947311025.1 of Lypha dubia. Classification (NCBI taxonomy): domain Eukaryota; kingdom Metazoa; phylum Arthropoda; class Insecta; order Diptera; family Tachinidae; genus Lypha; species Lypha dubia. Next base: position 41,198,320 of record OX371261.1, on the reverse strand, counting down.
TCCTTGTGTTATTTAAACGTTTTGCAATTGCGAGTATAACAGTTGTAGGTTGCAGGAACAATTTTAGCTTCGACTGTAGAACATTGATATTCTTATCTTCGCAGGTTTGTTAATAAAAACAATATTTTTAAAACTTTCTTTTACATTTCTCTTTCAGAAATGATACCCAAACTAAGTTTACTTTTAAAATTCCTGAAACTATAACGACTTGGCGCTTAACGGGTTTCTCCAATAACGATGTAACTGGATTTGGAATAGTAAACAGACCCACTGATATTATTTCAATCCAAAACTTTTTCATATCCCTTAATTTGCCATACGCTGTAAAACGTGGTGAAATTGTTACAATACCGGTGACAATATTTAATTACTCCAATCAGACTTTAGATACGGAAGTGGTTTTGCAAAATATTGATAAAGAATTCTATTTTATGGAATCAAAACGACAAGATGTAGAAAAATCCAGTGATGAACATCAGCAGATAAAACAAGTAACCGTTGCGGCGAACAAAGGAAATGTAGTCAAGTTTCTGATTTATCCACTTAAAGCGGGTGAAATAACTTTAAGAGTTAATGCCACTAGTCCTTCATATTCGGATGCTGTATTCCAGAAACTTAAGGTTCACCCAGAAGGTGTACCACAACAAGAAAATCAGGCCATGTATTTAAGTTTACCAGAAGGAGAGAAAATATCGTCTAAAATAAACATCACTAATCCAATAAATAATGTACCCGATTCCGAGTATATAACCTTTTCTGTTGGTGGTCATTATTTAGTACCAACAGTGGAAAATTTTGATAATCTTACGGAAATACCAACCGGCAGTGGAGAGCAAAATATGATTAATTTTGCACCCAGTGTTCTGATACTCCAATACCTGAAGATCAATGGAAAACTAACGAAAGAAAAGGGATTAGTTGAGAGTCTGCTGTCATCGATCGAACTTTCCTACCAGGAACAATTGTCGTTTCGTCATGATGATGGGGGCTACAGTGTTTTTGGTATGGGTGAGGATGAAGAGCCCAATACTTGGTTGACCGCCTACGTGGTTCGCTATTTTATTAAAGCTTCACAGTTTCTAGGCCTTGAAACGGATTTTATTGAAAAAGATTTAGAATATTTGGCCGAACAGCAACAATCGAATGGAGAATTTCTGTTTACGGGTTATTTATTAAATCCAAATCACAAAAATCAATATGGACTAACAGCCTTCATATTGTTGGCCTTTTTGGAAGACCAGGTAAATACAAGCATATTTAATACAATATAAACTTAGATATTCAAATGCAAGTCCGCTTAACAACAACTATGTCTCTACGCAAAAATATTTCTAAGGTATTAGATAAAACGACTTTTACAAATGCTAACGATATTTTATTCGATTCATTTCCATCTTTGTGTGTTGATCTTATAATCCATCCTTGAAACTTCCTGCTAAGCACATGCTTTATATAAAATTTGCGGTAGAGGAATATAAAGTAGATGAACCTTGAATATGAAATCCAGAAGAGACCGGGATATCTTCTACTACTTAAGCGATACTGTCCAAATTTAATTCATTCGATGCAATAAATAAATAACTAAAATTAAACAAATCATATTTCGTTTCAGAAATACTCCGACATATACCGGAACGTCATTGAAAATGGTGTAGAGTTCTTAAATTCAAATTTAAATAAAATCCACGATATCAACTCATTAAGTCTAGTGGCAGCTGTTCTAAATCGTGCAAAACGTAATACCGACATTCTTATTGATAAACTAAAAGCACAAGGAAAAGAACATAAAGGCCTTAGATGGTGGTCGGAAAATAATCAGAACCTAGCCAATGATATAGAGACAACAGCAAATGTTGCTCTGGCCCTACTGGACACACCGGGAGATCATATTCCAATTCTCAAATGGCTGATCAAACAGCGAAATGCTAATGGGGGTTTTAAATCAAGCTACGATACGGTAGCGGGTATGGAGGCGTTAGTAAAATTTTCAGAAAAATATAAAAATCCCAACAAAGTAAATTTAAAGATATCGTATAGTGCCAAGGACGACATGGGAAATGATTTGGCAAGAGATGAGTTCCATGTGGACTCAAAAAATGTGCTTAATTTTCAAAAACATGAGGTAATCCTAGTGAAATATTTGTTTTTTTTTATTCCCATAAAAGATTTTAATTAAGTTATTCTATTTTTGCCAGTTACCAAGAACTACGCGTCATGTAACATTCGAAATGGAGGGCAGTGGCGTTTCTTTGGTACAACTTACCCAGCAATACAACGTTAATAATGTGAAAGAGATTCGTCATTTCCATATTGAAACAGAGTCAATTAAAAAGAACGAAAAAGAATATATTTTGAAGCTCTGTTTCAATTATATTCCCGAAGTAGATAATTCCAACGGCACCTCTTATATGATAATAATCGAAGCTAGTTTACCTTCTGGTTTCCGTTCTGGATCAAATGATATTAAAACGTTAAAAAAAGATCTTGTCAAAAATGTTGAGACGAAAAACTCCGATACGTTAATAATTTTCTATTTATATAAATTGAAGGCAAATGAGCGATATTGCTTGGAGATTCCTGTGGATAAAGTGGATGAGATTTTGAAGAGAAGACCGGCTGCTATTTTAATGTATGACTATTCTAATTTAACCCGTTCAAGCACGAAGTTTTATAATTTATAAGCAAATAATCCAATTAGGAGTTGTGTGGCGCGCTTAAGCCATTTTGTTGTAGTGTGAGTCTTTTGCAATTGTTGTGGTCATGGACTTTGTTGAGCCTATAAAAAATAATTTAAAATAGTACTTTTGTGTCAATTGCTTGAATATATTTTTATTAATTAACAGATAAGCTATGAATTTATTTTCATCAGAGTACTTTACATTCAGATTAATCCACATTTTAATTTTAATTGAATAGTCTTAACCTTAAGGAAAATAAAGAAATATTATTGAGTTAAATAAATCTAACAGCAATATATTGCAGTGGCATTATGGTGTTAAAAATAAATCTGTTCTAAACATATTATGGGTTTTTAATGTAACAATAATATGATTTTTAATTGTATGCAACCATAATATGATTGAAGCCAAGCATATTTCTTAAGAATTTAATATATTTAAAACTTGCAATTGTCTTACAATTATATGTTAAAAATTTTTTTCAAAGTACAAAAGAATAACTTATTTTTATTTTGAAATAAAACAAAAGCATATTAAGGGGGATTCGTTCCATAATCTAATTACCATACATTTTCATAATGTTCCAACCAGAGATCGGCAAAAAATGTTTAATTTTCGAGTATACTTGTTTATTTACTTTTTTTCTCTTGTTGTTTTTTGCTAACATGAATGTTCTGATTGTGTCGTTAGGAGTATGAAAATCATTTTGAATTCAAGCCAACGTATTGTTTGAAACATGCACACATACATATGTATTTATACTTTTGCCTTCCAAAATCGAATATTCTACCAACAAAATACATAAAGTTGGTGTTGTTTGTATTTCTGCATATACCTTAGGGCCAATAATTGACTTCGTACTTAAATACTCATTCAGATAATTTTCATTTAAATTTATGTTGCATTTAAGTGCTACTTCTGTTTTTCAGTCGTATTTAATTGTTCTTATTTAATTGTATTGAGAACTTGGTAGCACAACGTAATAAAAAAAATTTCCCACAAATTTTCCTTCAGAACAGCTGACTAGAACAAATAAAGTAAGATCCAAAACATATATATTTTTATTTTAGCTAAAATTAAGAATAATTAAGAACTGCTGAATTGTTTTAACCTTTAGATCACCTTAAAAAAAACTTACGTTAGTTACCCTCGGTGTGGTTTTTCACACATATGCAATATCTATGTATTTTGCTGTAGCAACATACAAAATTCTTTTGCAATTAAAATCATGATTTAATTAGCATTAATGGTATATTTTTTATATATTATTTTACTTTACATTAACTTTTCTTCAACACATTTTTCACAGATATTCCGATTATGAGCACGCTTACAAACGCCCTTTTTACAAAAACAGCACATAGTTTGATGAATATAGTTCTTATATTTTGACTTCTCGCTATAACAAATGTGATATCGAGATTTTCCTTCGAATATAGGAGGAATAGTTTTCTGCCTTTTTGGTGTTGTGAAAGACTGAGATAAGCTTTGCAGAGCTTCAGAAGGATCACGGATCTGTGAAACCTGGGACTGGATTGTTGAGGAGCTAGGTTCTTCAAATAAATCAAGTTGCCTGATAGCACAAAGCAAAGATACTGATGCTTGAGTTCTTGGAAAGCTCTTTCGTATTGCCATGTAAGGCTTGGCGAGAGATATTCCATGCTCGCGCAGAAAAACGCGACGCACAATTGGCTTGCTTTTCATCCAATTTGGATTTATATCTTTATATAATGAACGCATTTAAAGCTGAAATGTCAATCATATTTGAGAAAACAGCAACTGGCCATCGATTTGTTTTTCTTTTAGAACTGTAGCAAGATAACATCTTGTCCACTGTATCCACGCCACCTATAGAATAACGTTTTAGGGCTGGAATCAATAAAGCAAATATAAAAAGAATCAAGATGAACCTTTGGTCTTGTTATAGAATTTAATGATTTTTGGCAATTTCTTCAAATCAGATTCTACGTCAATCGAATCATGCATTGTACTTTGCAATACTACGCAATAATACGCAGTTATCCTTTCTCCCTACATATGATACAAGAGTTGTATTTTCAGTGAATGCAAAAGTTGACTGGTACAACGGAACCTTTTTGCATTCTAATAGTTTCGGCGGTATGCTTCTTTTTTTCTTACGCATAGTACCAACCATTGTTAGTCCTCGAGACAACAACTTTTTTTTTTTTTCTAGGACAACACGTTCCCCTTGATTTTTTTCAGGTAAACTACCAACAGGTTTACCCAAATATGGCTGTATTTTCGAAACGTAGTAAGTTTCCGAGCAAATCAAAAGCCAAAATTTTATGCCATATCTCTCAGGCTTGGAAGGCATATACTGCCTAAATTTGCATCTTCCACGAAAGCCGAGCAATTGTTCGTCAATTGTAACACACTCAGAAGGACTGAAATAATAAGTCCATAGCTCAGCCCATTTATCGAATATCTCACGAATTGGAGAAAATTTGTCAGTAGAGCTAGCTTGACGTCTACAATATCAACTATGTTCACACTTGGCGACAGAAAATTTTGTCTCTAGTACAAATTACATAGAGAATACATATGTGTGGAAAACCACACACGAGGGTAACTTACGTAAGTTTTTAAATATCTCGTTATTTAAAACTTTTTTTATTTATATTCTATTTTATTTGACCTTTTCTTTATATTTATTATAATGTTTGTTTAAGCAATAGGTCTTTTGATTTAATATATATATATTGTTGTTTTATTTATATTTATTTTCGATATTTCGCTAACAATTTGTTAGCATCTTCAGGAAAATTTTATAAATTATTTGAAATTTTAATATTGATTTGTGTATTGGGTGTCATAAAATTTTTTTTTTCAATAATTTTTTATGGAAAAAGTCTAGGAAAATTTAACTACAGTATATAAAAAGGTTTTTGTTAAAAAAAAAAAAGTTTCTTTCATAAACCTTAAAATCTTTTTGGTTTATCATAAAAATATGATCCATTTTGTGTGATTTTTCACACAAGGGTGACTTAAAGGTTAAGAAAATAAAAGCAAACTCCAGAACGATTAAAAGGATAAAAACGACAAAACACACGAAAGTTGGATGCAACTTGTCAGCAGCCACAAATTTTTTATTAGCTTTGTTTTAAATAAGAAGAACAAGCAGTCAAAAACATATGGAAATTCCTAAAACCTATGTAGTATTTAAATGCACAATGTTGGGTATTTAATGTTGACTTAATTTTGCAGTAAAAAACTAAAAATTAAATTTTGTATAAACTTAAATGACATATAAATAAGCACTGAATTATTGGCCCTTAAATTCATTGTATCATGCAAACAGATCAAGCTAATTCGCATCAAATGATCGAAATGATTTACACTTGTTGATGAATTTTCTGCTTGTGCATAAAAAGCGAACGAGTGTAAAATTGAATAATACTTGTTTATGTTGTTCTTAAAATTCAACGTAAGGGAATAAGTAGGCGCGATCATGCTTGTTGCAGCTCACTGGTACCAACCAATGACAAGAACAAGCGTACGTATACTTTATAAAGAATTCAATTAAATTACACGTTATGTATACGTATAGTTGCGCCAACACAGTGTATTCCTGATGGCAAGTTCGGACTAATGAGAGAAAATTCTCTCAAATTATAAAAATTGTCTAAAACATTTGGAAGGCGATAATCAAAATTTTAAATCTAAACATTTCATTTGTGCAAACTTTTAAATTTTTAACGTAAGTTTTAAATAACATTTAATTATAGTAAACTTTTAAAACGTATAACACTAATAACAATTGTATCATTGGCAACATCGCACTTGATGTGTCAATAAATTATTCACTGATCTGTAAAAAGAAAGATAAGCACACATAATTACAACGTAAAGTTTAATTAAAAAAATCTTTCATTTAGCATTTAATAGGATTTTTAAATAAAAACAACGTTTTACTTTATTTGCAAAATTTCTGATTAAATTTTCCCGTTTTATATGAAAATGAAAAACAGCTGTTTCTTTAAGTTGGTCCGAGCGTACAACTTTGTACGAGAAATGAACATACTTACTCCCTTATACGCTCTCAAAACTTAACAAAACTTTTTATCTGGACCGTGTTTGGGGTCGCTTTGGTCAAGTTCGTATTGTTTTTGTTTGCCATCTGAAATACACCAGTTCAAAATGGAAATTTTAAAGATAAGTTAAGAGATAGACTACATGATTTGTGTTTATTTTATAAATAAAATCTTTGTTTAATTCAATTAAAATTTTATTAATGATTGTAGTAAAATAATAAAATTTTTTAATGATCAAGTCACCCGCAAACATTTTCAAATATATTAAGATCTCGAGAATTTTGATGACAATTACAAAATTTTACATGAACACTGACATTTGTATAAAAAATTATCAAATTTATATTAATTAGTTCTTAAAAAGTTTAAAACTTTATTAAAATATCACAGTTGCAGATAAGTAACAGTGGCCACTAATCGGTTAAGCAAATGATTATTACAAATAAATAAAATTTTGTCTCCATAAAATAAAACATTTAAGCATTGATCGTTTAAGTGAAAATATTGCAAAACAATATTTAGAAGTATCTTGGTTGCCAGCAGCATTTGGGCATTAAAACGAGTTACTCCTTTAAGCGCGTCAAATTAACGCGGAAACTGTTTTAGTCACTAACTGCTAGTCTCTTTTTGTTAATGAACAGTTTGCCAAAAAAAATATTTTTTCCCTGTGATTATGACACACAAACGTTTATTATTGTGAATTTTCTCAAATTTTACTGCATGTTTCATGATATCGACAGAGTACTTTTTTTGCTACATTTACATATAAAACAAAAATAAATTCTAACTGCCGATTTCACGATGTCGAAAGAATTTTGAATTTTATTTTCATTCGTACAAATACATTTGATACAAAAACAAAATTTTAGAATTTGTTTTTGTATCAAATGTATTTGTACGAATGAAAACATATGGAAATTTTCTTTCGACATAGTGAAATAGGCCGTAAAATTTTGTTTTTATTTCAAATGTAAATTGTACGAAAGAAAAAACTCTGTCGTTGTCATGGAACAGGCAGTTAAACTTATAAACATGTTTGGTTTCACTTTGGGTTTTTAGCTGGTGCCTGCCGGTCAGTGAATCACTTAATTTTTTACATTAAAAATATCGATTAATTTTTTTTTTAATTTTTTCATCTTTTATTTCCAATGGTAAAAGCAACTCACGGGTTCGATAATTAAAAATTATGATTGGAAAATTAGAGGAAATTCCCGTCATCGGTTTATTTAAAGACAATAGATTCAGGGGAATTCCTACAATTTAGGCGAATGTGGTACAGTCATTTAGAAAAATAAAATTTCAGATGTTATTTAAACAAATTTTACTGTAAATGCTTCTAATCAAAAACTATATTTTCAGGTCGATCTTTGAAATGACACCAATGATTATTTTTATCTCATGTTGCATTGTATTTCTCTAAAGAAAATTTCTAGTCAATTAGTTTTGATAAGTTAATATTTTTCTCTTATAAATTTGTTACATCGTCAGCATCAACTAATAACTGATAGCGAATACATGTTAGTTCGTAAACCTACAGTGTCGTTCATTTCAACTTTTATGTTCGTCTTTTAATGTTTTTTTTTAATTTTTGTTAAGCTGAAATAATTTTATTTCCAAGTTACATTATTAATTTAATATTATATTCATTAAAAACTTTTTTAACCGAAAGAAAATATAAAATTTTAACAGATCGCCAACGTTGCCATAACTTTAGTTTGAATTGATAAAAGTTATAAAAAAAAATTGCTAACTACAGTGTTTTCGAAATATTATTTCAATAGAATAAATGCATCGACTTTATAATAATTAGCCAATCGATCAGATTAGAAAACACTTTATTTCTGGTGGTCGAACTGGCCTTCCGATCTCTTCCGCTGAAACACTTTTAAGCATTTTGGTGACTAATCACACCTTAGTGCTGTGTTTTTTGGAAAGAGACGTTGGCGTTCGTATTATATATAAAGGGAGAGTGCTTATAAGCTCTAGTCTGGTAGAACGTGAGAAAGCAAGACCAAAGTTGATAGAAAGTTAATCACTATGAATGATCAGTAGATCATTATTGTGCGTGGACTTAAGTCACCTTACGATGTGTTGCTTGATTACACACTATGTCCTTTTGGTAAATGAATCCCTCACTGGTGAAAGGATCATGTGATCGCATCTGGCTGTCTTTACTATGAAAATTGCTGCGGGAGATATTGGTTAAATGACTGCTGCTCGACCACTGCAAATGGGGATCCATTTTTAGATTCATGTGTATACGTAGTCTTCGTTTAAATAAAAAAAAAACCAAGGAATTGATAAGATCGTTCGTTTTTGTAGTCGTTTAAAAAAATAAATTTTATGACTCTTCTGAATAGTTAGAGGGAAATGAAAGCACTGCTAAAAGCACCAAGTTGACACCACTTTTTATTGCAAACTGTACACAAAATCGCTGTTTTATTTAGTACTGACTTTAAATGATCATGTTGTTTTACTAAATAATTCAGTTGTTAATTTAAATTCAGATGAAGCGGTTGGCTAAAAGGATCAATAAAGAAAAAAGGAAAACAAATTAAATTCAACATGAAACTAGACTGGTTTATTCAGCATTTGATAATTTTGTATTTTACACTAGCAGTGACTAGTGAAAGGTGACGTAAATTTATGGCAAATAATGCATGTGCATAAAAAAATTTCACTTAAAATATTAAAAAAAAATATCTATTTTACAGTTACTATTTTATAACTGCTCCTGGTATGATACAATCAAATCGCAAATATTCGATTGTTGTTGGTTTACTAGAGGCCAATGTTTCCGATTCAATACGTGTCACCGTTGAAGGCCCAAATTTAAAAAAATCAAATGTCGTCAACTTGCGGCCTTTTGAATCTAAATTTTTACATCTGATTCCTAAAAAACTAAAAAGTGGGGAGTATTTTCTTAAAGCAGAGGGCTTAAGCTTTCGAAATACAACAAAATTGATCGCGTTAGTGGATTATTGTCCAAAAATGTATATACAAACGGACAAGTCGTATTATAAATCTCAAGATTTGGTGAGATTTCGTTTTGTTGTATTAGATGAACATACCAGGCCGTTGAATATAGATGTTCCTGTTCATGTGGATATAAGGGTGAGTTGATTTTTCAGTTTTGATTGTTTTTAATTAATTTTGTGGAGGGGTCAAAAAAAAACTTCCTCATACAAAAAAAGCAGGTTAACATAGAAAGCTTAAGTTCAGTCGATTTTAACCTGAAAGAAATTGGAGGTATTGAGAATATACCATTTGTTGTTATCGTAGCGACTTTAACTGAGAATGTAACGGGTCAAAGTTATCAACAAGAAAAAATAGTTGATTTGCATAGATATCGTTGTAATTTAATTGTTTCACACGATGAAATAGAATTTGAAAACAATAAACCGTATAGTATCAGAGTTTATGTGAAACATTGGACTGGGGCACCAGTTTTAGATCGCAAAACACCGATGACATTGCAGCATGGTGATAAAGTGTATAAATCACTTTTAGATGCAACGGGGGCGGCAACATTTGAGTTTGATTACAATCCAAATGAAAACTACAAGTTTCAGTTTAAAGATTCCAGTACAGAGTTGCCAAATATTTACACACACAATAATTTGCTACTTAGCAATCAGGAGTACTATTGCCGACTGAAGGTTTTGAATAAAAAGTGAGTTTATTAGAATTTTTTATTTTGAAAGTCGTGTTTCTAAATATAATTTAACTCACAGAATTAAACTTGGGAAACCGGTCCGTATCGAGGTCAGTTCTATTGTCGATATTCCGTATTTAAAGTACACAATTATGGGTCATGGCAGTCTCCTACATTCGAAGTATATAAAAGTAAAACCGAATCAAAAATCTTATACCTTCAGCATAACACCTTCAATTGATATGATACCGCGATCTTTTATCTTTGTCTATTACGTTGATAATGGCCATTTACGTTATGGAGAAATAATTTTAAATTTTCCACAAGAATTAGAAAATCAGGTTTTTATAAAAAAAGAAATATGCAATTATTTATTGATGATATTTTCATATTTTAACGCATAATTTAGATCTCAATTTCAGCACCGAAAACAGTGAAACCAAGTGAAGAGGTTACAGTCACTGTGAATGCACAACCCAAATCATATCTGGGCCTATTAGCGGTTGATTTGGCTGTCAACATAATGGGCGATACATACGATTTGAAAAAGCAAGATATAATTGAAGACTTGCATGAAGAACAGTCGTATGCTTTTGTGGGTCCGTATTTGCATCCTGGCATTACATCTGGTTTGGTAACATTAAGTAATGCTCATATTCCATTACCCCTATCTTATGATCCAGATCCACCCACCACAACACCGGCGTGGGTATATTTTTCTTATAACAAAGTTTAAAATTTATTTATTTGGGTTTCATTGATAGAATCGATACCGGCGAGCAAGGTGAGCCAAATGCAGAACACATCGATCATGATACACAAACTGAAATTATCGACCTATGTAAGTGACTAATTTTTATGCAAAATTGAGCCTTTTACTAATTATGGTTTCTAGTCAGAGATTTTCGACAAAATTTTCCAGAAACGTGGATATTTGATAATTATGTTGTGTAAGTATTTATTAAGAATTATACATACATACATACATACTTGTATAAAGTGATAATGAATAGTTATTTGCATCTTTTGCAATAAAGTAACAAAAATGCCCGCTACAGCAAATATAAGCAAATTTGAGAGTTTTGGCAGACATTGTTAGTTATGAACAATTGTATTTTGTTGCACAGTGTTATTAGCTTTTCATAATACGTAAAAACAGCTATAGTAAGACATTTTCAGACATTATTTGGTTATAATCTCTCATCAATGTGATAATAATTTAGAGTGCCCGTCGTATAAGTAATAAATCTCGGTTATAACCTCTGCACGATAAGAATCTGAAATTTTTATCCTGATTGTCAAATCTTTAGGAAGAACCAACTCGTTAAAACTAAATTAAAATTTGCTGTATTTTTTAAATAAAGCCAATATAAAAAAGGCAAAGCGTAAGAAATTTCAAGTTATTTTGAAATTAAAAGTGCCACGCCTCTTCAGCTTTTTCGTATTATTATTTTCGAGAAGTAAAAATATATAAAAAAAAATATTTTATGACAGATGTCACGCCCAGTTTACCAATTTTTATAAAATTTTTTCTAAAAACATATAAACAAATAGGCCTCATGTAAAAAGTTTCTCTATATGGGAAGTGTTACGCCCACTTAATATATACAAAACACAACCCTATTGTTTCTTCCTGATTCTGTTTTAGCAAAAGGGACACGTTCAGATTTGATTGATTTGTTTGCTAGAGTTCTTCAGCTTTACTAAAAACATTGAAAAGCTTCAACTTTTCTAAACATTGTTCCATTCCAAAATATTTAAAATCAAAAAATTTCCCCAAAGTTTTTGCAATAAAAGTGCATGAACAAGCAAAATATTTTAGCAAGATCTGTTTCGAAATCTCTTGGCCGCAAACTTATGACGGCTTATTCAAAACCTTTGAAGGTGTAAAATTTTTTTTTACCACCAAAGTCGCTCAACTGAATGTAGAAGTTTACTATAAAAGTGAAAATTTTAAGACTGTACACAATTTATATCTTTATTTTTAAAATTTCTCTTTCTACTCTTTCAGAAATGACACCCAAACTAAGTTTACTTTTAAAATTCCTGAAACTATAACGACTTGGCGCTTAACGGGTTTCTCCAATAACGATGTAACTGGATTTGGAATAGTAAACAGACCCACTGATATTATTTCAATCCAGTTACATCGTTATTGGAGAAACCCGTTAAGCGCCAAGTCGTTATAGTTTCAGGAATTTTAAAAGTAAACTTAGTTTGGGTGTCATTTCTGAAAGAGTAGAAAGAGAAATTTTAAAAATAAAGATATAAATTGTGTACAGTCTTAAAATTTTCACTTTTATAGTAAACTTCTACATTCAGTTGAGCGACTTTGGTGGTAAAAAAAAATTTTACACCTTCAAAGGTTTTGAATAAGCCGTCATAAGTTTGCGGCCAAGAGATTTCGAAACAGATCTTGCTAAAATATTTTGCTTGTTCATGCACTTTTATTGCAAAAACTTTGGGGAAATTTTTTGATTTTAAATATTTTGGAATGGAACAATGTTTAGAAAAGTTGAAGCTTTTCAATGTTTTTAGTAAAGCTGAAGAACTCTAGCAAACAAATCAATCAAATCTGAACGTGTCCCTTTTGCTAAAACAGAATCAGGAAGAAACAATAGGGTTGTGTTTTGTATATATTAAGTGGGCGTAACACTTCCCATATAGAGAAACTTTTTACATGAGGCCTATTTGTTTATATGTTTTTAGAAAAAATTTTATAAAAATTGGTAAACTGGGCGTGACATCTGTCATAAAATATTTTTTTTTATATATTTTTACTTCTCGAAAATAATAATACGAAAAAGCTGAAGAGGCGTGGCACTTTTAATTTCAAAATAACTTGAAATTTCTTACGCTTTGCCTTTTTTATATTGGCTTTATTTAAAAAATACAGCAAATTTTAATTTAGTTTTAACGAGTTGGTTCTTCCTAAAGATTTGACAATCAGGATAAAAATTTCAGATTCTTATCGTGCAGAGGTTATAACCGAGATTTATTACTTATACGACGGGCACTCTAAATTATTATCACATTGATGAGAGATTATAACCAAATAATGTCTGAAAATGTCTTACTATAGCTGTTTTTACGTATTATGAAAAGCTAATAACACTGTGCAACAAAATACAATTGTTCATAACTAACAATGTCTGCCAAAACTCTCAAATTTGCTTATATTTGCTGTAGCGGGCATTTTTGTTACTTTATTGCAAAAGATGCAAATAACTATTCATTATCACTTTATACAAGTATGTATGTATGTATGTATAATTCTTAATAAATACTTACACAACATAATTATCAAATATCCACGTTTCTGGAAAATTTTGTCGAAAATCTCTGACTAGAAACCATAATTAGTAAAAGGCTCAATTTTGCATAAAAATTAGTCACTTACATAGGTCGATAATTTCAGTTTGTGTATCATGATCGATGTGTTCTGCATTTGGCTCACCTTGCTCGCCGGTATCGATTCTATCAATGAAACCCAAATAAATAAATTTTAAACTTTGTTATAAGAAAAATATACCCACGCCGGTGTTGTGGTGGGTGGATCTGGATCATAAGATAGGGGTAATGGAATATGAGCATTACTTAATGTTACCAAACCAGATGTAATGCCAGGATGCAAATACGGACCCACAAAAGCATACGACTGTTCTTCATGCAAGTCTTCAATTATATCTTGCTTTTTCAAATCGTATGTATCGCCCATTATGTTGACAGCCAAATCAACCGCTAATAGGCCCAGATATGATTTGGGTTGTGCATTCACAGTGACTGTAACCTCTTCACTTGGTTTCACTGTTTTCGGTGCTGAAATTGAGATCTAAATTATGCGTTAAAATATGAAAATATCATCAATAAATAATTGCATATTTCTTTTTTTATAAAAACCTGATTTTCTAATTCTTGTGGAAAATTTAAAATTATTTCTCCATAACGTAAATGGCCATTATCAACGTAATAGACAAAGATAAAAGATCGCGGTATCATATCAATTGAAGGTGTTATGCTGAAGGTATAAGATTTTTGATTCGGTTTTACTTTTATATACTTCGAATGTAGGAGACTGCCATGACCCATAATTGTGTACTTTAAATACGGAATATCGACAATAGAACTGACCTCGATACGGACCGGTTTCCCAAGTTTAATTCTGTGAGTTAAATTATATTTAGAAACACGACTTTCAAAATAAAAAATTCTAATAAACTCACTTTTTATTCAAAACCTTCAGTCGGCAATAGTACTCCTGATTGCTAAGTAGCAAATTATTGTGTGTGTAAATATTTGGCAACTCTGTACTGGAATCTTTAAACTGAAACTTGTAGTTTTCATTTGGATTGTAATCAAACTCAAATGTTGCCGCCCCCGTTGCATCTAAAAGTGATTTATACACTTTATCACCATGCTGCAATGTCATCGGTGTTTTGCGATCTAAAACTGGTGCCCCAGTCCAATGTTTCACATAAACTCTGATACTATACGGTTTATTGTTTTCAAATTCTATTTCATCGTGTGAAACAATTAAATTACAACGATATCTATGCAAATCAACTATTTTTTCTTGTTGATAACTTTGACCCGTTACATTCTCAGTTAAAGTCGCTACGATAACAACAAATGGTATATTCTCAATACCTCCAATTTCTTTCAGGTTAAAATCGACTGAACTTAAGCTTTCTATGTTAACCTGCTTTTTTTGTATGAGGAAGTTTTTTTTTGACCCCTCCACAAAATTAATTAAAAACAATCAAAACTGAAAAATCAACTCACCCTTATATCCACATGAACAGGAACATCTATATTCAACGGCCTGGTATGTTCATCTAATACAACAAAACGAAATCTCACCAAATCTTGAGATTTATAATACGACTTGTCCGTTTGTATATACATTTTTGGACAATAATCCACTAACGCGATCAATTTTGTTGTATTTCGAAAGCTTAAGCCCTCTGCTTTAAGAAAATACTCTTAATACTCTTAAATACACTTAATATATACAAAACACAACCCTATTGTTTCTTCCTGATTCTGTTTTAGCAAAAGGGACACGTTCAGATTTGATTGATTTGTTTGCTAGAGTTCTTCAGCTTTACTAAAAACATTGAAAAGCTTCAACTTTTCTAAACATTGTTCCATTCCAAAATATTTAAAATCAAAAAATTTCCCCAAAGTTTTTGCAATAAAAGTGCATGAACAAGCAAAATATTTTAGCAAGATCTGTTTCGAAATCTCTTGGCCGCAAACTTATGACGGCTTATTCAAAACCTTTGAAGGTGTAAAATTTTTTTTTACCACCAAAGTCGCTCAACTGAATGTAGAAGTTTACTATAAAAGTGAAAATTTTAAGACTGTACACAATTTATATCTTTATTTTTAAAATTTCTCTTTCTACTCTTTCAGAAATGACACCCAAACTAAGTTTACTTTTAAAATTCCTGAAACTATAACGACTTGGCGCTTAACGGGTTTCTCCAATAACGATGTAACTGGATTTGGAATAGTAAACAGACCCACTGATATTATTTCAATCCAAAACTTTTTCATATCCCTTAATTTGCCATACGCTGTAAAACGTGGTGAAATTGTTACAATACCGGTGACAATATTTAATTACTCCAATCAGACTTTAGATACGGAAGTGGTTTTGCAAAATATTGATAAAGAATTCTATTTTATGGAATCAAAACGACAAGATGTAGAAAAATCCAGTGATGAACATCAGCAGATAAAACAAGTAACCGTTGCAGCGAACAAAGGAAATGTAGTCAAGTTTCTGATTTATCCACTTAAAGCGGGTGAAATAACTTTAAGAGTTAATGCCACTAGTCCTTCATATTCGGATGCTGTATTCCAGAAACTTAAGGTTCACCCAGAAGGTGTATCACAACAAGAAAATCAGGCCATGTATTTAAGTTTACCAGAAGGAGAGAAAATATCGTCTAAAATAAACATCACTAATCCAATAAATAATGTACCCGATTCCGAGTATATAACCTTTTCTGTTGGTGGTCATTATTTAGTACCAACAGTGGAAAATTTTGATAATCTTACGGAAATACCAACCGGCAGTGGAGAGCAAAATATGATTAATTTTGCACCCAGTGTTCTGATACTCCAATACCTGAAGATCAATCGAAAACTAACGAAAGAAAAGGGAGTAGTTGAGAGTCTGCTGTCATCGATCGAACTTTCCTACCAGGAACAATTGTCATTTCGTCATGATGATGGGGGCTACAGTGTTTTCGGTATGGGTGAGGATGAAGAGCCCAATACTTGGTTGACCGCTTACGTGGTTCGCTATTTTATTAAAGCTTTACAATTTCAAGACTTTGAAAGGAATATAATTGAAAAAGACTTAGAATATTTGGCCGAACAGCAACAATCGAATGGAGAATTTCTGTTTACGGGTTATTTATTAAATCCAAATCACAAAAATCAATATGGGCTAACAGCCTTCATATTGTTGGCCTTTTTGGAAGACCAGGTAAATACAAGCAAATTTAATACAATATATACTTAAATATTCAAATGCAAGTCCGCTTAACAACAACTATGTCTCTACGCAAAAATATTTCTAAGGTATTAGATAAAACGACTTTTACAAATGCTAACGATATTTTATTCGATTCATTTCACTTCATTTCCATCTTTGTGTGTTGATCTTATAATCCATCCCTGAAACTTCCTGCTAAGCACATGCTTTATATAAAATTTGCGGTAGAGGAATATAAAGTACATGAACCTTGAATATGAAATCCAGAAGAGACCGGGATATCTTCTACTACTTAAGCGATACTGTCCAAATTTAATTCATTCGATGCAATAAATAAATAACTAAAATTAAACAAATCATATTTCGTTTCAGAAATACTCCGACATATACCGGAACGTCATTGAAAATGGTGTAGAGTTCTTAAATTCAAATTTAAATAACATCCACGATATCAACTCATTAAGTCTAGTGGCAGCTGTTCTAAATCGTGTAAAACGTAATACCGACATTCTTATTGATAAACTAAAAGCACAAGGAAAAGAACATAAAGGCCTTAGATGGTGGTCGGAAAATAATCAGAACCTAGCCAATGATATAGAGACAACAGCAAATGTTGCTCTGGCCCTACTGGACACACCGGGAGATCATATTCCAATTCTCAAATGGCTGATCAAACAGCGAAATGCTAATGGGGGTTTTAAATCAAGCTACGATACGGTAGCGGGTATGGAGGCGTTAGTAAAATTTTCAGAAAAATATAAAAATCCCAACAAAGTAAATTTAAAGATATCGTATAGTGCCAAGGACGACATGGGAAATGATTTGGCAAGAGATGAGTTCCATGTGGACTCAAAAAATGTGCTTAATTTTCAAAAACATGAGGTAATCCTAGTGAAATATTTGTTTTTTTTTTATTCCCATAAAAGATTTTAATTAAGTTATTCTATTTTTGCCAGTTACCAAGAAGTACGCGTCATGTAGTGTTTTGTTCTTTGCTGTGTAAACATGTTGTCCGCGTGTCGTCCAGTTTCTCTTCTGTCGTCAAACATATTTCTTTTTTTTTTTTTTTTCTACTCCTTTTTTATGTGGAAATACTTTAATAAATAAATACACAAAAAAAACGCCATAACACACATACATTAATACATACTTACATATATACTTAAAAAAAAAAATAAATAAATAAAAAATAAAAATTTTACACTGCATATTTCTGTACAAAAACAAAAAAAAAAAGCTACATACATTCCAATATACATATACTTAATATAATAATAAAACTTCAAAACAAAGAAATAACAACAAAACTCAAAAACAATAATTAACGGGCACCAGTGTTGGCACAGTGAATAGTGCGGACCCCGTGACACAAAATAAAAAAAAAAAAAAAAAATAAAAATTAATTATAATCAAAAAAATTATTTATAATAAATGACCAGCCCAGGGCTTTTATGGCTCCAAGTTAGTGTCAGCCGCTCCATATTTTCCAAAAAAAAACATAAATAAATAAAAACCATATGTTGTGCTGATGCCGTTGTGTTGGTTGCTGTTTGACTGTTCATTGGCGAAGGCATAGCACTGGTCACTGAACACTCTAACGACAGCAATTAATACCATTGGTATCAGCATAGCTAAATGAGCGTCCGATTTGGGTTTTGCATACTGTTATGGTAGGTCAATTCAGAATTGACTTCTGTAACATTAGGGGGCTAAGGTCCAATTTTTGCTCTGTATATGCTCACATTTGTCTCCATCGGCCGGATGTTTTCGCCTTATGTGAGACCCAGGTGTCTGAAGACTCTGATCCACAGGATTTTCATATACCTGGTTATCACCTCCTATCACTTTTTAATTTACACAGGGGTCTTGCAATATACATATGTAATGAAGTTGTGTACCAGTGCCAGCAACCATTAGGCACGTCTGATCCTGAATTTAGCTGTCTTTGGGTTAAATTCAAAATCAGGACACACTATTTACATTTCGGGTTTCTTTACAGAAGTCCAAACGCGGCAAGGGATAAAACCTTATCCCACTTCGATTCCCTTTCCGATTCAATTTCGAAGATCCTTGAGAGCTGTCCGAACAGTGAAATTGTCGTTGCTGGTGATTTCAATGTTCACAACTCACCTTGGCTTCACCATTCGAGCCACACAACCCCAGAAGGCCAATATGTTGAGCTTTTCGCCGCGCATAATGACCTTGCGCAACTAGTGAATGAGCCAACACATATTTCATGTGTTGAAGGGCACAATAACAACACTCTCGACCTTTTTCTCACTTCGCACCCTGAAAAGTATGAAGTGAGTGTTAATGCACCTCTTGGTAACTCGGATCATTGTACCATTTCCGCCACCTTTTCGTTCTCTAATCTTCGCAACGTCTCCCAATCAGCTACGAGGCGTTTAAAATATATGTACGAAAAGGCGCGTTGGGCTGAGCTCAACGAGTTTTTCCGGCATTTTAATTGGAAGCTATGCTTTCTAGACAATAACGTCGATGCCATGGCGAAAATGGTAGAAAATATCATTTTGCTGGGAATGAAAACTTTCATTCCATCTAAGCAAATTTTGATTAAACCGAAAGTTAAGTCTTGGTTCAATCAGACGTGCAGAAATGCAATCAGATCCAGAGAGGAAGCATTTAGTATCTGGCGTAATAATAA
This sequence comes from Lypha dubia, assembly GCA_947311025.1. Taxonomy (NCBI): domain Eukaryota; kingdom Metazoa; phylum Arthropoda; class Insecta; order Diptera; family Tachinidae; genus Lypha; species Lypha dubia. Next base: position 41,178,762 of record OX371261.1, on the reverse strand, counting down.
AAACGCCGATACTAATTCGCTGCGCAAAATGGCGAGATCTTCATGTGCCAGAGTACTAAGGCGCGAAAAAGCTTTGTACGAGCAGCGCCTTCGTACTAAAGTTCTTGATGCTCCACGGGGTAGCAAGAGCTTTTGGTCATTCGTTAAAAGAGTCAAGGATAATGCTAGTTCTTCAATTCCACCTCTTTTAAAGGACGACCATGTATTCACTGACCCGGTTGATAAAGCTAACCTTCTGGCTGAAATGTTTGCAAGAAATTCTCACTTGCCGGAAAGCAGTCAACCACTACCCGTTCTCGAGGGAGTATCTGTAACTATGCCAAAAATATTCTTTCGAGCGCGTGCAGTTAAAAAGGTTTTAGCGAAGCTTAACGTAAACAAGTCTCCTGGGCCGGATGGTATCTCAGCACTGGTCTTGAAACAGTGCTTTTCGACGTTAGCACGTCCATTGGCACGCCTGTTTAGCACTTTGTACCATGCTGGTGAATTTCCAAAGTGTTGGAAGGTTGCCAATGTAACGCCGATCCCTAAAAAGGGGGAGGCCAACAACCCTGAAAATTACCGCCCAATTGCAATTTGTTCTGCGCTTTCCAAAGTTATGGAAAGTATGTTGAATTTCCATCTTGTGAAGTATTTGGAGCTCAACAGTTTACTTAGCGACCGGCAGTACGGCTTTCGTAGGGGCCGCTCTACGGGGGACCTACTTGCTTTCCTTTCGGAGAAGTGGTGTAATAGCATACATCACTTTGGCGAAAGTAAAGTGGTGGCTCTAGATATTTCCAAGGCATTTGACAGAGTGTGGCATGGAGCACTTTTGTCAAAACTGATTGCTTTTGGTGTCGGTGATGGCTTCACTCGATTTGTATCGAGCTTTCTCAGAGATCGCACTATACGAGTTGTTGTAGATGGGGTCTCATCAAACGAGTTCAAGTTAAATTCAGGGGTACCGCAAGGCTCCGTTCTTTCTCCTACCCTTTTTCTTATTTTTCTTAATGACCTTCTACGTCAAACTTCCAACCCTATCTACTCTTTTGCAGATGACAGCAGCTTAGTTCATTCGTATTCATTCAGCAACAGGCCACAACCGTCGGAGATCCGGGCAATGCGGCAAAATATGAATGATACGCTAAATCGCGATCTCCTGTTAATTTCAAATTGGGGTCATGCTAATAGGGTAAATTTTAACGCACGAAAGACCCAATGTGCTATGCTCACACATAGACGTATGACCGAACATGCTGCTCCATCTGTAAACATGGATGGTATAGATATTGAGGAATCAGAAGCTCTTGATGTTCTTGGCATGAAAATTCACTGTGATGTTCGATGGAATGATCACATTTTTCATGTCTCAAAAGAAGCATTCAAGTGCCTCGGCTTTCTAAGACGGTGTAGGACATACTTCACTCCATCTGATCTCCTTAATATTTATACCACCTTTATCCGACCGAAAATGGAATACAACTCTCATGTATGGGCCGGTGCTTCAAAATCTATTTTGAAGTTACTCGACCGCGTACAGGATAGGGCGAAGAAGCTTATCGGTGACAGTAGGGTAGCCAACTCTATTGACTCATTGGAGCATCGACGCAATGTTGGGTGTGTTTCGCTGTTCTATCGCTACTACAACGGAGTGTGCTCTGATGAAATCAGGGAACTTGTTCCTGAAACCCGCCACTTTTCACGTATAACACGCTCTTCATCAGGAGCGCATCCCTTTGTGGTCGATATGTCAGTGAACCGCACCTCGCATTACAGAGAGAATTCGTACTTTGGCCGTACTGTTCGTATGTGGAATAAACTCCCCGCAGAGGTCTTTCCTGCCACTTTCAGTGTGTCAGAGTTCAAATCGAATGTCCACAAACACTACTCCCTTTATCCTCCTTCCCAAAACCTATTTTCCTAGTTCCGGCTCAATGCTTTGCATACGTAGGGGTCATCCCCTGAGTGCTGGTCCTAATTAAAAAAAAAAAAAAAAAAAAAAAAATGTAACATTCGAAATGGAGGGCAGTGGCGTTTCTTTGGTACAACTTACCCAGCAATACAACGTTAATAATGTGAAAGAGATTCGTCATTTCCATATTGAAACAGAGTCAATTAAAAAGAACGAAAAAGAATATATTTTGAAACTCTGTTTCAATTATATTCCCGAAGTAGATAATTCCAACGGCACCTCTTATATGATAATAATCGAAGCTAGTTTACCTTCTGGTTTCCGTTCTGGATCAAATGATATTAAAACGTTAAAAAAAGATCTTGTCAAAAATGTTGAGACGAAAAACTCTGATACGTTAATAATTTTCTATTTATATAAATTGAAGGCAAATGAGCGATATTGCTTGGAGATTCCTGTGGATAAAGTGGATGAGATTTTGAAGAGAAGACCGGCTGCTATTTTAATGTATGACTATTCTAATTTAACCCGTTCAAGCACGAAGTTTTATAATTTATAAGCAAATAATCCAATTGGGAGTTGTGTGGCGCGCTTAAGCCATTTTGTTGTAGTGTGAGTCTTTTGCAATTGTTGTGGTCATGGACTTTGTTGAGCCTATAAAAAAATAATTTAAAATAGTACTTTTGTGTCAATTGCTTGAATATATTTTTATTAATTAACAGATAAGCTATGAATTTATTTTCATCAGAGTACTTTACATTCAGATTAATCCACATTTTAATTTTAATTGAATAGTCTTAACCTTTAGGAAAATAAAGAAATATTATTGAGATAAAGAAATTTAACAGCAATATATTGCAGTGGCATTATGGTGTTAAAAATAAATCTGTTCTAAACATATTATGGGTTTTTAATGTAACAATAATATGATTTTTAATTGTATGCAACCATAATATGATTGAAGCCAAGCATATTTCTTAAGAATTTAATATATTTAAAACTTGCAATTGTCTTACAAAATTATATGTTAAAAATTTTTTCAAAGTACAAAAGAATAACTTATTTTTATTTTGAAATAAAACAAAAGCATATTAAGGGGGATTCGTTACATAATCTAATTACCATACATTTTCATAATGTTCCAACCAGAGATCGGCAAAAAATGTTTAATTTTCGAGTATACTTGTTTATTTACTTTTTTTCTCTTGTTGTTTTTTGCTAACATGAATGTTCTGATTGTGTCGTTAGGAGTATGAAAATCATTTTGAATTCAAGCCAACGTATTGTTTGAAACATGCACACATACATATGTATTTATACTTTTGCCTTCCAAAATCGAATATTCTACCAACAAAATACATAAAGTTGGTGTTGTTTGTATTTCTGCATATACCTTAAATTTATTGTATCAACAGCCTGTTTTCGAAAATGAATTTTTGTATACGTTCTCATAAAAAACGAACGAAACCACTTTTACGTTTTTATAAAACATATCATTTTCATGTGAGTGACGAAAAAGCTTTATTATTTTTTCATTGTATTTTTGGTTCTTATAAAATGAAAATATCTGTAATAACGATAGCAAATGTCAAAAACAAAACGATAAGTAAAAGGCTATCGTTTGAAAAATTCACACAATAATAACAAGGAAATGTACGTACATAAGTATTTATGTATTATTGTATTTAAAAAAAGTTTGAAACATATGTATATTATAATTGTTTTGTTTATTTAAATTTACGGAAAGTTTTATTATTTAGGCTCCATGAAAAATGGCCCTGAGCTAAATATTAAAAATCGATTTACTTTATAGCCACAAGTCTTTTGGGGTATGTTATTAAAGTAGTCGAGGAATACATACTTACTTTTTGAAAATATTTATGATAAGAAGAAGAACTTCAAAAATCGCCCCAAAGTTTCGGATTGACAAAAAAAAAAAAACAACTCGAATTTTATGACCCATTTTTTCTTATATCTGAGTGAATTTTTTTAATTTTTAAATATTGAAAAAATTTTTCCTAGTTGTTTGTTAAACTTTTATTAAAGTGACAAATAATACCAAAATTAAAAATGGCCCCAAATAAAATAACAAAAATTGTAAATTGCACCAAAAGTTTTTATTTTTGTTTTTAAAAAAACCTTCTGGGTGCATTTTTCATTGGTTATAAACCAAATGATATATTTGGCACTGATAACTAAAGACTCCCCGAATAGTTGGTATTCCGCCGTATTACAGATTTTCTCCACTATTGAATTTCCTGAAACGACGATACTTTCCAAAGACAGCATTCCTGTCATTAGGCCACAAGATCGTACGTAATAGAACAGTGTGAGAATTTCTTTCATTTTTTTTGCGGTCTCAATTTTTCCATTTAAAACAAAAAAATAAATTATTGGACCATTTTTAATTTTTTGTTCGGTGCTATTCATAATTTTTCAGCTTGTAAAAATTTTTCAATTCGGGCCATTTTTCATGGAGCCTTTTTTGAACTCAAGATTACTTTTGTAAATAAAAAACATTTGATTTATAGAGTTAACACCAAATACAGTACGTTTATATGAGAAAAAAATTTAAATTTATGAAAACGAACGCATTGGCAATAATGTTCCTTTACGAAAGCAAAAAGCTTCATACATGTCAAAAGTGAATAAACGAAAGCTTTCTAACATTTTATAAGATCCAAATTTAAAACGATATCGTTACAAAACGAAATTTCGTGTGAGAAGACTTTTGTTTTACAAAAGCGGGCTGCAAATGACCGAAATGATTTACACTTGTTGATGAATTTTCTGCTTGTACATAAAAAGCGAATAAGTATAAAAGTGAATAATATTTGTTTATGTTGTTCTTAAATTCCACGTAAGGGAATAAGTAGGCTCGATCATGCTTGTTGCAGCTCACTGCTTCCAACCAATGACAAGAACTGGCGTACGTATACTTTATATAGAATTCAATTAAATTACACGTTATGTATACGTATAGTTGCGTCAACACTGTGTATTCCAGATGGCAAGTTCGGACTAATGTAGTGCTAACTTTTAAATTTTTAACGTAAGTTTTAAATAAAATTTAATTTTAGTAATTTTAAACTTTTAAAACGTATAATACTCATAACAAATTGCTTCACTGGCAACATCGGACTCACTTGATGTGTCCATAAATTATTTACTGATCTGTAAAAACAAATATAAACACACATAATTAGAACTTAAAGTTTAATTAAAAAAAATCCTTCATTTAGCATTTAATTAGATTTTTAAATAAAAACTACTATTCCTTTATTTGCAAAATTTTTGATTACACTTTCCTGTTTTATATGAAAATGAAAAATAGCTGTTTCTTTAAGTTGGTCCGAGCGTACAACTTTGTACCAGAAATGAAAATACTTACTCCCTTATTCGCTCTCAAAAATTAACAAAACTTGTTATCTGGACCGTGTTTGGGGTCGCTTTGGTCAAGTTCGTATTGTTTTTGTTTTCCATCTGAAATACACCTGTTCAAAATGGAAATTTTAAAGATAAGTTAAGAGATAGACTACATGATTTGTGTTTATTTTTTAAATAAAATCTTTGTTTAATTCAATTAAAATTTTATTAATGATTGTATTAAAATAATAAAATTTTTTAATGATCCAGTCACCCGCAAACATTTTCAAATATATTAAGATCACGAGAATATTGATGAAAATTACAAATTTTTACATGAAGACGGACATTTGTATAAAAAATTATCAAATTTATATTATTTAGTTCTTAAAAAGTTTAAAACTTAATTAAAATATCACAGTTGCAGATAAGTAACAGTGGCCACCAATCGATTAAGCAAATGATTATTACAAATAAATAAAATTTTGTCTCCATAAAATAAAACATTTAAGCATTGATCGTTTAAGTGAAAATATTGCAAAACAATATTTAGAAGTATCTTGGTTGCCAGCAGCATTTGGGCAAAAAAACGAGTTACTCCTTTAAGCGCGTCAAATTAACGCGGAAACTGTTTTAGTCACTAACTGCTAGTCTCTTTTTGTTAATGAACATTTTGCCTAAAAAAATATTTTTTCCCTGTGATTATGACACACAATCGTTTATTATTGTGAATTTTCTCAAATTTTACTGCATGTTTCATGATATCGACAGAGTACTTTTTTTGCTACATTTACATGTAAAACAAAAATAAATTCTAAAATTTTTGTTTTTATTTCAAATATTTGAGGGTGGTGTTGGCTGAAGTGGTTAGCGCGTTGACTACTAAGCAAACAATGACTTGCGGCCTTGGTTCGAACCCTGGCCAGAGCAAGTCAATCAACATCATTAATTTTTCTCTAATGTACATTAGTGAGACATTTGTATTAAATTGTTGTCGGCCTATTTAAGTGATGAAGGCATAGCACTGGTCACTAAAAAACTGTTCCGACAGGGATTGATGCTATCCAAGCTAATGTACACAACATCGCCCTCCTTCGTCGGCCAGCAGAAACATCGGCGAAGTAAAAGAATTAATAAAATGCCTGCTAATATAGCTAATACAGCTTAACAAAGTTAATCCGTCTACTTAACACCGGAGACGCCTCAACACTGCCTTAAAAATTAACATAACGCGCAAAGCAGAGTTGTGAAAGAGTTAAGTCTTCTAAATTTTCAACATCTATCTTTCTTACCCTATCCCTCTCCCTGAGTTCCGGCACAGTGCACTGCATACGTAGGGGTCATCCCCTGAGTGCTGGTCCTAATTAAAAAAAATATATAAATTGTACGAAAGAAAAAACCCTGTCGATGTCGTGGAACAGGCAGTTAAACTTTTAAACACGTTTGGCTTCACTTTGGGTTTTTAGCTGGTGCCTCCCTGTCAGGGAATCACTTAATTTTTTCACATTGAAAATATCGATTAATTTGCTTTTAATTTTTTCATCTTTTATTTCCAATGGTAAAAGCAACGTTCAATTTGAAAATAAGCGGAAATTCCCGTAATTGGTTTATTTAAAGATAAGAGATTCTGAGGAATTCCTGCAATTTAGGCGAATGTGTTACAATCATTTAGGAAAATTAAATTTCAGATGTTATTTAAACATATTTTACTGTAGTTTTCAAACTAAAATGCTTCTAATCATAAACTAAACCTTCAGTTCGATCTTTAAAATGACCCCAAATAGATTTTTCTTATCTCACGTGGCATTGTATTTCTCTAAAGAAAGTTTCTAGTCAATTTGTTTTGATAAGTAATTATTTTTCTCTTTTAAATTTGTTACATCGTCAGCATCAATTAATAACTGATAACGAATACATGTTAGTTCGTAGCCGTACAGTGTCGTTCATTTCTACTTTTATGTTCGTCTTTAATGTTTTTTTTTTTTTAATTTTCGTTCAGCTCAACTAATTTTATTTCGAATTAATATTATAACTAAAGCAACAACTATTTAATTTAATATAATTTTCATTAAAAACTTTTATAACAGGAAGTTAACATAAAAATTTTATAGCATCTTGTAAAATTATGGCAGATCGTCTCTGGCAACAACTTTAGTTGAATTGATAAAAGTTATAAAAAAATTGCTAACTACACTGTTTTCGGAATATTATTTCAATAGAATAAATGCATCGACTTTATATTAATTAGCCAATCGAACAGATTAGAAAGAACAATATTTGGCCTTGTCACTCTCCCCGGGGAAGCACTTTTAAGAATCTTGGTGACTAACCACAGCTTGGTGCTGTTCTTTTTGGGGAAAAAAGTAATTGGCACTTACCAGACACTACATTTGAACAATTAAATACTCAATCTCTGAAACAACAGAGACGATGACGTGCATATTATATATAAAGGGAGAGAGGGTGACGTGCTCTAGTCTAGGATAAGGTGAACAGGCAAGACAAAATCCGAATGAAAGTTATGATTGACTATTAGAGGTTTAAGATGTACTGCCAGTTACGTCCCCTTGGAAATAGATATGCTGCTGCACATCGTGCTACCCTGATTGCTAGCAGGATCCTGCCATCGGTTACTTATGAAATCTTTTTCAGAAATATATGAGCTGGCTGTGATGTCCCAGCAAAAACTACTGCTTCGGCCAAAGCTGGTTTGTAAGGGAGAGATGCTTGTTGTTGTTGTGCTTACTGCTGCGAAAAGCGCTTCGAACATGCATGATTTTTTTTCGAGATGTCCCACTTTGGAGCTCTTGTTTTTTACATAAAAGAGCGCTTTTTTCTAAACATCCAAAATGCGCTAAGATCACGTTTGAATTATCTGAGTTATGCCTTCGTTTTACTGCGTCATCTACTATCATACATAATTCATCTATCGGAAAATACACAAGTTTAAATAAATAAATAAGGGAGAGAGGCAAAGAGCATCTAAATGAAATTTTTCTCTCCATTCGCTGTTTACTTTATTATTGTGCAGCCTCGGAAGCGCCTCAAAACTGCGCATCTCGAAAGCATGAAATTTTGTTACTGCTTCCAGAAACATAATAATTTTTTGCTGGGGTGCTACTAAAATCACTAGCAGAGTTGTTGATTAAATGACTGACGATCGACTTAACCAAATTTCTTTTAAATGGTTGCAAAAATCACTGGTTTGCCTTCAGGGAAACCCGGCGATGGTTGTGACCACATAAATGCACACTGTGTAGGGACAAAATAGAGTGGTTCGTGTTTAAATTAATATAAAAAAACAAATACAACCGAATTAATAAAATCCGCCATTTCTTTATTCGTTTAACAAGATTAAAAAAAGCACCAAATTGACGTTACTGCTTATTGTAACCTGTACAACCATTCACTCTATTATTTAGAACTAGAAGATTGACTTTAAATGATTACGTTTTATTACTAAAAAATTCAGTTATTAATTCAAAGGCAGATGAAGCGTTTGGCTTAAACGATCAATAAAGAAAGAGGGAAAACAAATTAAATTCAACATGAAACTAGACTGGTTTATTCAGTGTTTAATAGTTTTGTGTTTCACACTAGCAGTGACTAGCGAAAGGTGACGTACATTTATTGCAAATAATATATAAAATATTTTACTTAAAACATTAAAAAAAATATCTATTTAATAGTTACTATTTTATAACTGCTCCTGGTATGATACAATCAAATCGCAAATATTCAATTGTTGTTGGTTTACTAGAGCCCAATGTTTCCGGTTCGATACGTGTCACCGTTGAAGGCCCAGATTTTAAAAAAGTTAGAGACGTAAACTTGCAGCCTCTTCAATCTAAAATTATACAATTTAATATTAAACAAAAAAAAATTGGTCAATACTTTCTGAAAGCAGAAGGTTTGAACGGCTTAAATTTTCAAAACTCGACTCGATTAAATTACTTTTCATTTTATTGTCCAAAAATTTATATACAAACGGATAAGTCGTATTATAAATCTCAAGACTTGATGAGATTACGTTTTGTTGTATTAGATGAACATACCAGGCCGTTTAAAATGACAGATGTTCCTATTCATGTTGAAATTAGGGTGAGTGAAGTTTTGAGTTTTAAATTTAAATGTTTAATAAAAATTATTTTTGATTTATTTTGCGTTATTTTTGACAACTCATTTAATCGTTATTAACTATTTCTTTTAAAAGTGGCGACTGCAAAGCAAACAGACGGACTGAAGCAAATCTAATATAAGAGAATTAAAACATAATAAAAATCTTACATTTATTTGAGCATGTACTCAAGTATTTATGTTTTAAATTTTATTTATTTGTTGCGGGTTAGCAATATCTAGATATATATTTCGTTGGTAGCTATTTCAATTCATTTTAATGGCAACCAGCGGTTGTCTAATGGTAAAGGTGTAGAAAGGTAAACACATTCATAATGGAAAATTATTGTTGTGTGTGTTTGAAAAAATTTTTTAAAGGCTATTTTTATGCTTTGTAATTCACAAAAATATATTTGTGAGTTTTTGTATAAATAGATGAACTTTAGAATTTTTTAAACATAAAGGGTAAAACATCTACTGATGAGTTGGTATGGCTACCAACGAAATATATATCTAGATATTGCTAACCCGCAACAAATAAATAAAATTTAAAAAATATTAAAAATCTATAAGTTACAGTTTAGTAAAGCACTAAAAATAGTTTCAAAATAACCAAATTTTATATCGTTGCCTCTAAGTTGTTGTTTTCTAAAGGAATCAGATCAGACAATTCGCCTTCTTCGTAACACTAAACTTTTTTTGCCTCTTTTATTATTATCCATTTGCCAATCGAAAGGATGTACTGCAACTTATTGTTTTAGCAAAATTAAAATAAATTAGGATCTTAATATTTTAAGGCGTATCAGTATACCGATTTCAAGGCCGCTACACCTCTCATCAGCGTCAATCTTTACAATCTTCGTAAAGTGGATATTAATTGGGAAGAATATCAACTATTTAACGAAGTTTTCAACAGAAATAATTCAATAAAACTGAACTTGAGCCTGATAATATTACTTTTCACATGTGCTTAAATAAGAATATATTTTTGGAATTTTTCTTGATTTGTTTTCATCAGCTGTTCATTTTAAACTTTTATGGAAATTGTTTTTATAACGAACTATTCAAAAAATTTGCCAAATGAAATTTTAAAATAACGTAATTTTATATATTTTAAATTTGAAATAGATTTGAACTTAGCTCATATTTTATATTAGAACATATTTTTTAATATAATTTTATTTCCAGGATAACCATAATAATCGCGTGAAGCAATTCAAAAATATATCTCTTACGCATGGCAGCTTTACCGGTACATACAAGTTGCCCAAATATCCCCTTGTGGGAAATATGACTATTGTAGTAAAACTTGCTGGAAGATATGATTGCTACAGAACAAAAAGAGTCAATATTGCTGATTATACTCTGCCCAAATTCAGTGTCTATCTGAAAACTCCGACGAATGTTGTATTAGAAGATGGTAACATTAAGGTGATCATCTATGGCAAGTACACCTTCGGCAAGTACGTGGAGGGCAAAGCAACAATTGAAATGTGGATGAGAAAAGCTTATCTGATACAAAAAAAGCAGGTTAACATAGAAAGCTTAAGTTCAGTCGATTTTAACCTGAAGGAAATTGGAGGTATTGAGAATCTACCATTTGTTGTTATCGTAGCGACTTTAACTGAGAATGTAACGGGTCAAAGTTATCAACAAGAAAAAATAGTTGATTTGCATAGATATCGTTATAATTTAATTGTTTCATACGATGAAATAGAATTTGAAAACAATAAACCGTATAGTATCAGAGTTTATGTGAAACATTGGACTGGGGCACCAGTTTTAGATCGTAAAACACCGATGACAATGCAGCATGGTGATAAAGTGTATAAATCACTTTTAGATGCAACGCGGGCGGCAACATTTGAGTTTGATTACAATCCAAATGAAAACTACAAGTTTCAGTTTAAAGATTCCAGTACAGTACATACATACATACATTTATAAAGTGGTAATGAAAAGTTATTTGCATCTTTTGAAGTAGAGTAACAAAAAGGCGAACAGTTTCTAAGTTCAACTAGAAACTGTCGATACAACATTAAATACTAATTTTGTTGCACTGTGTTTTATTAATTTTTCCTTTTATATACGTGAAAAGCAACAATTGCGAAATATTCAAAATTTTGATGTAATTTATTGAGGGAATTATTGGAGATTTTAAGCAACGAGAAACAGGGAACACATATAGCTGCGCGGTAAATATAAATTTCTATGTTTTCCAATAATTCACAAAATTTATATCTTATTATTGAAGTTAATAATAACTTGTGTTGAGAGTCTTTTGCTATTAATAATAATGATAATAATTTAGAGAATATGAAAATAGCAAAAAGTTACAGTGCTCGCTCGTATTCTGTTAAAACATAAATTTCTGTTACAATACCTTCACGGTTTAGAATTCTCAAATGAAGAAGAATGCGGATAGGCCAAAGTACGAAAGTAGTTCTCTGATTTCACGATACATTGCAGTAATGATGGCACATTGAAATACACCCGACATTACTTCGACTCACTGCAATACTGTCAACAATAATCATTTCCACTATCTCCAGTAATTTAAAAATATATTTTAAAACACCAGCCTATACATGAGAGCTGTAGTCCATTTTCACCCGACAGTATAAATATTTTGCAGATCAGGTGGTCTTAAGTAAACAATGCATTTGAATGCTTCTTGAAATACGTGATCAGTTCATCAAACATTACAATGGATATTCCAATACCAATACGATCCATATTAGCTGATGATGCAGCTTATGCCATGACCAGAGTTACCAAGAATTATATTGCGTCTCGCTTTTCCTTGTGTTATTTAAACGTTTTGCAATTGCGAGTATAACAGTTGTAGGTTGCAGGAACAATTTTAGCTTCGACTGTAGAACATTGATATTCTTATCTTCGCAGGTTTGTTAATAAAAACAATATTTTTAAAACTTTCTTTTACATTTCTCTTTCAGAAATGATACCCAAACTAAGTTTACTTTTAAAATTCCTGAAACTATAACGACTTGGCGCTTAACGGGTTTCTCCAATAACGATGTAACTGGATTTGGAATAGTAAACAGACCCACTGATATTATTTCAATCCAAAACTTTTTCATATCCCTTAATTTGCCATACGCTGTAAAACGTGGTGAAATTGTTACAATACCGGTGACAATATTTAATTACTCCAATCAGACTTTAGATACGGAAGTGGTTTTGCAAAATATTGATAAAGAATTCTATTTTATGGAATCAAAACGACAAGATGTAGAAAAATCCAGTGATGAACATCAGCAGATAAAACAAGTAACCGTTGCGGCGAACAAAGGAAATGTAGTCAAGTTTCTGATTTATCCACTTAAAGCGGGTGAAATAACTTTGAGAGTTAATGCCACTAGTCCTTCATATTCGGATGCTGTATTGCAGAAACTTAAGGTTGAGCCAGAAGGTGTACCACAACAAGAAAATCAGGCCATGTATTTAAGTTTACCAGAAGGAGAGAAAATATCGTCTAAAATAAACATCACTAATCCAATAAATAATGTACCCGATTCCGAGTATATAACCTTTTCTGTTGGTGGTCATTATTTAGTACCAACAGTGGAAAATTTTGGAGATCTTACGGAAATACCAACCGGCAGTGGAGAACAAAATATGATTAATTTTGCACCCAGTGTTCTCATACTACAATACCTGAAGATCAATGGAAGACTAACGAAAGACAAGGGATTAGTTGAGAGTCTGCTGTCATCGATCGAACTTTCCTACCAGGAACAATTGTCGTTTCGTCATGATGATGGGGGCTACAGTGTTTTTGGTATGGGTGAGGATGAAGAGCCCAATACTTGGTTATCCGCCTACGTGGTTCGCTATTTTATTAAAGCTTTACAATTTCAAGACTTTGAAAGGAATATAATTGAAAAAGATTTAGAATATTTGGCCGAACAGCAACAATCGAATGGAGAATTTCTGTTTACGGGTTATTTATTAAATCCAAATCACAAAAATCAATATGGACTAACAGCCTTCATATTGTTGGCCTTTTTGGAAGACCAGGTAAATACAAGCATATTTAATACAATATAAACTTAGATATTCAAATGCAAGTCCGCTTAACAACAACTATGTCTCTACGCAAAAATATTTCTAAGGTATTAGATAAAACGACTTTTACAAATGCTAACGATATTTTATTCGATTCATTTCACTTCATTTCCATCTTTGTGTGTTGATCTTATAATCCATCCCTGAAACTTCCTGCTAAGCACATGCTTTATATAAAATTTGCGGTAGAGGAATATAAAGTAGATGAACCTTGAATATGAAATCCAGAAGAGACCGGGATATCTTCTACTACTTAAGCGATACTGTCCAAATTTAATTCATTCGATGCAATAAATAAATAACTAAAATTAAACAAATCATATTTCGTTTCAGAAATACTCCGACATATACCGGAACGTCATTGAAAATGGTGTAGAGTTCTTAAATTAAAATTTAAATAACATCCACGATATCAACTCATTAAGTCTAGTGGCAGCTGTTCTAAATCGTGCAAAACATAATACCGACATTCTTATTGATAAACTAAAAGCACAAGGAAAATAACATAAAGGCCTTAGATGGTGGTCGGAAAATAATCAGAACCTAGCCAATGATATAGAGACAACAGCAAATGTTGCTCTGGCCCTACTGGACACACCGGGAGATCATATTCCAATTCTCAAATGGCTGATCAAACAGCGAAATGCTAATGGGGGTTTTAAATCAAGCTACGATACGGTAGCGGGTATGGAGGCGTTAGTAAAATTTTCAGAAAAATATAAAAATCCCAACAAAGTAAATTTAAAGATATCGTATAGTGCCAAGGACGACATGGGAAATGATTTGGCAAGAGATGAGTTCCATGTGGACTCAAAAAATGTGCTTAATTTTCAAAAACATGAGGTAATCCTAGTGAAATATTTGTTTTTTTTTATTCCCATAAAAGATTTTAATTAAGTTATTCTATTTTTGCCAGTTACCAAGAACTACGCGTCATGTAACATTCGAAATGGAGGGCAGTGGCGTTTCTTTGGTACAACTTACCCAGCAATACAACGTTAATAATGTGAAAGAGATTCGTCATTTCCATATTGAAACAGAGTCAATTAAAAAGAACGAAAAAGAATGTATTTTGAAGCTCTGTTTCAATTATATTCCCGAAGTAGATAATTCCAACGGCACCTCTTATATGATAATAATCGAAGCTAGTTTACCTTCTGGTTTCCGTTCTGGATCAAATGATATTAAAACGTTAAAAAAAGATCTTGTCAAAAATGTTGAGACGAAAAACTCCGATACGTTAATAATTTTCTATTTATATAAATTGAAGGCAAATGAGCGATATTGCTTGGAGATTCCTGTGGATAAAGTGGATGAGATTTTGAAGAGAAGACCGGCTGCTATTTTAATGTATGACTATTCTAATTTAACCCGTTCAAGCACGAAGTTTTATAATTTATAAGCAAATAATCCAATTAGGAGTTGTGTGGCGCGCTTAAGCCATTTTGTTGTAGTGTGAGTCTTTTGCAATTGTTGTGGTCATGGACTTTGTTGAGCCTATAAAAAAATAATTTAAAATAGTACTTTTGTGTCAATTGCTTGAATATATTTTTATTAATTAACAGATAAGCTATGAATTTATTTTCATCAGAGTACTTTACATTCAGATTAATCCACATTTTAATTTTAATTGAATAGTCTTAACCTTAAGGAAAATAAAGAAATATTATTGAGTTAAATAAATCTATCAGCAATATATTGCAGTGGCATTATGGTGTTAAAAATAAATCTGTTCTAAACATATTATGGGTTTTTAATGTAACAATAATATGATTTTTAATTGTATGCAACCATAATATGATTGAAGCCAAGCATATTTCTTAAGAATTTAATATATTTAAAACTTGCAATTGTCTTACAAAATTATATGTTAAAAATTTTTTCAAAGTACAAAAGAATAACTTATTTTTATTTTGAAATAAAACAAAAGCATATTAAGGGGGATTCGTTACATAATCTAATTACCATACATTTTCATAATGTTCCAACCAGAGATCGGCAAAAAATGTTTAATTTTCGAGTATACTTGTTTATTTACTTTTTTTCTCTTGTTGTTTTTTGCTAACATGAATGTTCTGATTGTGTCGTTAGGAGTATGAAAATCATTTTGAATTCAAGCCAACGTATTGATTGAAACATGCGCACATACATATGTATTTATACTTTTGCCTTCCAAAATCGAATATTCTACCAACAAAATACATAAAGTTGGTGTTGTTTGTATTTCTGCATATACCTTAGGGCCAATAATTGACTTCGTATTTAAATACTCATTCAGATAATTTTCATTTAAATTTATGTTGCATTTAAGTGCTACTTCTATTTTTCAGTCGTATTTAATTGTTCTTATTTAATTGTATTGAGAACTTGGTAGCACAACGTAATAAAAAAAATTTCCCACAAATTTTCCTTCAGAACAGCTGACTAGAACAAATAAAGTAAGATCCAAAACATATATATTTTTATTTTAGCTAAAATTAAGAATAATTAAGAACTGCTGAATTGTTTTAAGAGAATAAAAGCAAACTCCAGAACGATTAAAAGGATAAAAACGACAAAACACACGAAAGTTGGATGCAACTTGTCAGCAGCCACAAATTTTTTATTAGCTTTGTTTTAAATAAGAAGAACAAGCAGTCAAAAACATATGGAAATTCCTAAAACCTATGTAGTATTTAAATGCACAATGTTGGGTATTTAATGTTGACTTAATTTTGCAGTAAAAAACTAAAAATTAAATTTTGTATAAACTTAAATGACATATAAATAAGCACTGAATTATTGGCCCTTAAATTCATTGTATCATGCAAACAGATCAAGCTCATTCGCATCAAATGATCGAAATGATTTACACTTGTTGATGAATTTTCTGCTTGTGCATAAAAAGCGAACGAGTGTAAAATTGAATAATACTTGTTTATTTAGTTTGAATATTGAAAATGAGCTAATACGGCCTAAAATTCTTCATGTAAATAAAACAAAATATTTTATTTCATTTTTCCCGACGTTTCGTCAATTATTTGTTGACTTTATCAAGGGTTGGGAAATCTATTTAATTGTTTAAAAAACTTTCCATTATTATATGTACATAAAAAGCTTAAATATCGGTTAGAATATAAACTTACATTAATATTTAAATTTTTATCCACAATTTTTAATCATTCCAAAAGATTTGGTTTGTAAATATTGTAAATTAAAAAAATCTTTTTATATATAAAAAACAAAAGTTAAAAAAGTTAAAAAACACAACTTAACAAACTATATCACAGTTTTATTTTATTGCTACTTTGTAGTTTGCGCTAATGTTGTCTGTGTCTTCTTTTAGATTCATCGTCCTTTCCTTTGTAGCTTTTTTAGAGTTTCCTCTAATAAATTGTCAAGCACTAAATCTGCAATTGTTGGAGGAAACTCTAAAAAAGCTACAAACAGAAAACATCAAACTTAAATACATAACTAAGTATGTAGACGATATACTGGCTATAGTAAAAACAGAAGAAAAGAGTAAAATTTTAAATTTATTCAACAACTTTCACCCGAAAATACAATTTACCATGGAAATGGAAAAAGACTGCTCAATCGCGTATTTAGATACCAAAATATACAAAAGGAAAAACAAATTAGTATTAAATTGGCATAAAAAAGACACAGCATCTGGCAGAATCATCAATTTCAATTCCAATCAACCCAAAAATCAAATAATCAATACTGCCAAAAATTTAATTTTCAGAATTCTTTATCTGAGTGATAGAGAATTCCACAAAAGTAACATAAAATACATTAGAAAAACATTAATTGAAAATAGTTTTCCTACCGTACTCATTAACAAACTGATTGAAGAAACGAATAAAAAATTAAATAAAAACACCACAAATGAAGATGTCAGTAACAAATAATAAAAATATCAGAAACACAATAAAAAACAAAAACATTAAATTTGCATACAAAGCCAATACAACACTAAATAAAATATTTTCAAAAGTAAAAGCGCCAATCAATAACCAACAACAAAGTAATGTAGTTTATGAAATAAGCTGTAATGGCAACAAGAACAACAACTGTGATAAGCTCTACATTGGAACAACAAAGCGCAATCTAGAAACAAGAATAAAAGAACATAAAAATGATATTGATAAAAACAAACATTCAACAGCGTTGTCACAACACATACTGGAAACTGGCCACACATCTGATTTTGAAAACGTCAAAATCTTAGACAAAGAGAATATCGCAAAGAAAAGGTACACAATAGAAAGCCTGCGAATACAACAGAAAAGAGAAAGGACGATGAATCTAAAAGAAGACACAGACAACATTAGCGCAAACTACAAAGTAGCAATAAAATAAAACTGTGATATAGTTTGTTAAGTTGTGTTTTTTAACTTTTTTAACTTTTGTTTTTTATATATAAAAAGATTTTTTTAATTTACAATATTTACAAACCAAATCTTTTGGAATGATTAAAAATTGTGGATAAAAATTTAAATATTAATGTAAGTTTATATTCTAACCGATATTAAAGCTTTTTATGTACATATAATAATGGAAAGTTTTTTAAACAATTAAATAGATTTCCCAACCCTTGATAAAGTCAACAAATAATTGACGAAACGTCGGGAAAAATGAAATAAAATATTTTGTTTTATTTACATGAAGAATTTTAGGCCGTATTAGCTCATTTTCAATATTCAAACTAAGAAAATTTACATTGGCCTTACAACAAAAATAATAATTGTTTATGTTGTTCTTAAAATTCAACGTAAGGGAATAAGTAGGCGCGATCATGCTTGTTGCAGCTCACTGGTTCCAACCAATGACAAGAACAAGCGTACGTATACTTTATAAAGAATTCAATTAAATTACACGTTATGTATACGTGTACTTGCGCCAACACAGTGTATTCCAGAGGACAAGTTCGGACTAATGAGAGAAAATTCTCTCAAATTATAAAAATTGTCTAAAAGGTTTGGAAGGCGATAATCAAAATTTTAAATCTAAACATTTCAATAGTGCTAAATTTAAATTTTTAACGTAAGTTTTAAATAAAATTTAATTTTAGTAATTTTAAACTTTTAAAACGTATAACACTCATAACAATTGTATCATTGGCAACATCACACTCACTTGATGTGTCAATAAATTGTTCACTGATCTGTAAAAAGAAATATAAACACACATAATTAGAACTTAAAGTTTAATTAAAAAAATCCTTCATTTAGCATTTAATACGATTTTTAAATAAAAATAACGTTTGCCTTTATTTGCAAAATTTCTGATTAAATTTTGCTTTTTTATATGAAAATGAAAAACAACTGTTTCTTTGGTCCGAGCGTACAATTTTGTCCTGGAAATAAAAATGCTTACCCTCGTATTCGCTCTCAAAACTTAACATAACTTGTTATCTGGACCGTTTTTGGGGTCGCTTTGGTCAAGTTCGTATTGTTTTTTTGGAACAGATGTATTCCAGATGGAAATTTTAAAGATAAATAAACTACATGACTTGTATGCATTTTGTAGATAAAATCGTTGTTTAATTCAATTACAATTTTATTAATGATTGTAGTAAAATAATAAAAAATTTTAATGGGAAAATTTTAATGCAACTATAATAAAAAATTCATTTAAAAATTCGGATTTCTCATGGAGTAACTTCGTTGCCGGCAGCATTTGGGAATTAAAAGGAGTTTTTCATATAAGCGGGGCATATTTAAGCGGGAACTGTTTTAGTCACTAACTGCTAATGCATCTTTTTGTTAATAAACATCTTGCCTAAAATAATATTTTTTCCCTGTGATTATGACACACAAACGTTTATAATTGTGAATTTTCTCAAATTTTACTGCATGTTTCAGGTATCGACAGAGTACTTTCTTTGCTACAATTACATATAAAACAAAAATAAATTCTAAAATTTTGTTTTTATATCAGCGTTTCCGTTGACAATTTTCAAAAAGGGGCACAAAAAGAGGATTTTCCAAAAAAACGGGTTACAAAAAGGGGATTTCTATGAAAAAGAGTGACATCTTCAAAAACAAGAAAAAATAAAGCAAATAAACACGTTTCATTTCTAAAAACAAAGGTTAACAAACAGTTTCATTAAAAGTATTTTTATAAAATATATGTATGAACATTTTGGCCATACGCCAAAACACAATTTTTCAGGAGAGAGAAAAAACTGTTTCATTCCAAAATTCTTAAGGTATGAATTAATCTTTCTTCTATAATATTTTTTAAATATGACTACTGAATCACCCTTATAAAAAAAAATAGAACTTTTTACTCTATTCGTAGCGATATGGTTGATGTTGGGTATTGCAACTGAAATCTTCAAATATTTTTATGGCGTATAGCGGTTATTGCACAGTAATAAAAATATATGTTTTTTGCTCTAATATGTAATTTTATTAAATTAAGCATTTGTTTAACGTTTTTCTAACATAAAAGAATTCAATAACAAAACAATAACAAAAATATGAACATAATTAAAAAAAGGTAATTCAAATTGGACATTGTCACATTGCTTCTTATTACTTTGACTCCATCTGAACTAAATTATCATAAAAGTAATTATATTCTAGTGGTATAACCGGTTTCAAATCTTGAAGATGTTTCCATTTACTAGGCTGGATTGGAAGCTGAGCAGTATGCAAAGGCTTTTGTTCAGTATATCCTGTGTACTTTTTAATTCTGTTGGGCAAGTTATTATATTTTTCATTAAAGTTAACTTTAAATTGAACTTCTCCACTTGGCAAATACTTTAGTGGTCTTAATTGAGAAACTGTTGGATCATTTTTGGTTCGACCAGGTCTAATGCTCGAAAAGCGAATAAGTTTGGCATCATTGAAGTTTTTAAAAACCATGTCCCTTTTTATCGAAAGAGTCGACAAAAACATAAACCGGCAAACTTGTAATGAACCATGCTTGTATGGTAGTTTAAACAAAAAGCTGTGCCGTTTTTTGGAATTTTCAATACGGTTTCTTTTTATTGGTATCTGTTATACGTGGTTCTTTACAAACACTTGTTTAGATTCCCAATTTAGGTTCCAAGATATATTAAAAATATTTTGTCTAGTTTCCTCATCAAATTCTTGGCAATATCTCGATTGAGTTTTCATACAAAACGCCGACGAACATGTAAACCCAATATCTTTTCTAGCTTTTAGTGAGTTATGTTTAAAGGTTCCTCCACCAACCGAAAATCCCATATATTCTTGCCCCTTCATTCGCTTTGTTGCATTTTCAGCTCGTTTTGATGATATATAATTATGTGTCCTTTTAGATCTATTGCGAACGATCTTATTGTTTTTATATTGCTTGTGTTCGGAATCTGGACAAAAAAAATTTGGCCCTGCATTAATTACACGCTGCTACAAATGAGCACTATTTTTTATACTTGAAAAGAGACCTAGTGTAGGTTATAGACCTTATTTAGTAGATCATAAATCAATTTTTAAAAGTTCGGAAACACCCTCAAATTTCGGAGTTATTCCGAAAAAACTATTTTCGGGTAGGTCCGAGTACTTATGAACACGTAACTCAGTTGATTTTAATCCGATCTTCAATTTTTAAATGGTTTCAGAAAGAAGAAAAATGTGATTCTCTAAATATATATATATTATTGATATATATATTAACTTTTTGCAGTGATATTTTCAATTATATCTGATTTTAATTTTATTTTTTCTAGGTTTTTCAACTTTGGCGCCATTTTTTTAAATAAGATTGTTCAAAAACATACCCTTATGTATAAATTTACTGAAAGCTAATTTAGTTCTGAGTTAAACCAGCTTTCAATAAATAAAATCGAGTAAAAAATAAAAAAGTTATTAAGGTTTTTCAAAAGTTAAAAATTTTGCTTTTACAAATATTGATCAATAGCTACTACATTTTCTTTATTTTTTTAATCTTATAATGATATCTTTATATATATAATTCTTCTGAAAGTGTGTTAGTAACTGAACTCCTCCTTAACGGCTGGGCCGATTTCGATGAAATTTTTTGTGTGTATTTGAGTTGGTCCCTGGATGGTTTAGATTTACAATTCGGTCCAATTGGTCAAAGGGGCGTGGTACCTCCCATACAAACGACATATTAAAAATCTATTATTTCTGCTCCTGATAACGGTATTTGAACAAAATTTGGTACGTCGGATTGGCGTGCATTTTTGAAGTGCTGCTGAAAATATGGGCGGGATTGGACAAAGGGGCGTGGTATCTCTCATACAAACCACAAATTAAAAATCTATTATTTCTGCTCCTGATAACGGTATTTGAACAAAATTTGGTATGTCGGTTTGGTGTGCATTTCTTATGTGCTGCTGCAAATATGGGCGGGATTGGACAAAGGGGCGTGGTACCTCTCATACAAACCACAAATTAAAAATCTATTATTTCTGCTCCTGATAATGGTATTTGAACAAAATTTGGTATGTCGGTTTGGTGTGCATTTCTTATGTGCTGCTGCAAATATGGGCGGGATTGGACAAAGGGGCGTGGTACCTCTCATACAAACCACAAATTAAAAATCTATTATTTCTGCTCCTGAAAACGGTATTTGAACAAAATTTGGTACGTCGGTTTGGTGTGCATTTTTTTAGTGCTGCTGCAAATATGGGCGGGATTGGACAAAGAGGAGTGGCACCACCCATATAACCCAAAAATTTAAATCGCCATATTTTGGGCATTTTTTGACCTATGTCGATGATATTTGGTACATATGGTATTGGCATAAATTGGAATACGTACCGGGAGAAAAGTGGATGGGACCACGCTCCTTTTTAGGAAAATTAAAAATCGTAATATAGGCTTAACTACTGGACCGATCGTCACAATAGCATATATATAAATACTTTTCATTTTATTTTATAACGAGGGGGGTAGCGAAGTACACCGGGATCAGCTAGTGATTATATAAATATTTTAAAATAACAGTATTCAAATTATTTTATTTAGAAATTAAGAATATATGATTAAAAAAAGTATAAAAAAAAAATTATTCTCACTTAAATTTTTTTCCGCTTGGGGGTATCAAGTGCTATTTAAATTTAAATAAAGTTTAATAACTTTCACAAATATTGTCCGATTTAAAAAAACTAAAGTTCGTTTTATTTGTTATAAAATTCTATTTAAAATTTTTTTATACAAATACATCTGCTTTTATAGAAAAAATTATAAAAAAAAGAACTCAAAGTTAAAAAAACATAAAAAAATAAAAAAATTGCAGATGTTATTACGAAAATTACTACAAATATTTAATTAATATAGCATAAAATGTATACGGTTGGAAAGATCTATTCTTTGTCTCTCATAAAGCGTTCAAAAATTGAAGATCGAATTAAAATCAACTGAGTTACGTGTACATAATTACTGGAACCTACCCGAAAATAGTTTTTTCGGAATAACTTCGAAATTTTTAGGGTGTTTCCGAACTTTTAAAAATTGATTTATGATCTACTAAATAAGGTCTATAACCTACACTAGGTCTCTTTCCAAGTATATTTTCACTGTAGCACCGTGTTATTGTTCAAACATAAAACAAACCTGTTATTGGATGGTCTCCAGTATCTTCATCATTCGAGGATGGATAATCAATAGCAATAAGTTGTAAGGAGTTATAAGACATTTTATCCTGTTATTAGAACTTTTTTATTGCATTAATTATTTTATTAATTTATAGACATAAATAAATAAGATACGAAAACAGCTGATAAAAAATTTATGAGAGAAGGAACAGGTGGAAATTTATTCGTTCCGTATTCTCAATTATGGCGTATGGCGGGTATTGCATTAAAAAAAATCGGTTGATAGCGATATCACAAATATTTAAAAAAAAGGACTTATATTAATTTTTTTTTCGGAAATTTTTGTCAGAGATTAAGCTGGCATCAGTGAACAATTTGCGATCAAAAAGTCATTTTCCAAAAATTGGTGTATAGCGGGTATTGAATATAAGCCCTCGATATAACGAAAAACAAACCAAGAGAAAACAAAGTTTCTCATATGGTATGTACATATATTTAAAATAAAAATATATATATAATTCGAAAATATATGTATTCATTTTATGAAAAAAAAAAAAAAAATATATAGCAACGAAAAATACAATATAGTTCATGGTAACAATATGTATAAACGTACTTAAGTTTTCTAAAGGATAAGACACAGATAGCTAAATTTATTCTCTTAGAGGAAAAGCATTTAGTGTTGATAACAAATGGAACATACGATTTGCAAGAGAAAGCCAATTGTGTAAATTTTCTATACATCTCATTATTAAGTTAAAAGATATAAGCAAATTAAAATATATGTATAGTCATATAATTTTGCACTCAATACCTATTTTTTTTTTTAAACTGTTCTTCTGTATTTTTGAATAAGTTCATCACTAGGAATCCAATCTTCCAAGTCACTTTGATATTAAGGTGTATTAAATGGACTGACATGGATCTATTTTCAGTCTATTTATTAATTTATTTTTTAGTAATGCTAACTTCGAAAAAACACGTTCAGCAGAAGCACTACTATGTGGAAAAGTAAATATGTATATATGACGCAAATTTATCCAAGTTTGGATATAATTTGTCGTCCAAACACTTTTTTAAATTTCCTATTTCATGCCAAAAGGTTTCAGGCTTAGATATTTTTAAAAATGCTTCATAGCTTTTGACATTCGCTTTGCTTTCTAATAGCTTGAACTCTGTTACAAATTCGTCTGGTTCACTAATTATATCACTAAAAACAGAAACAATTTCAAAGTAGTTAATATCCTCAACTGATTTGATAAAAACTGGATCTAAATACTTCAATACACACAGTCTTTTATCGCTAATATTAATTCTTGATAAAATTTTCCTACACAATTTTTGGTAAAAAAAGCTCGGCTTCATGGCCAATAAATATAAATATATTAAGAGTATCTTTAATGTGTAAAACATAAAAAAAAATCAATATTTTCTATGCTTGTTTCTAAACTGTATTCTTTTTTGATCAAAAAGGGGCACAAAATAAATCATATTGATCCAAAAGGAAATTTAAATTAAAGGGGCCCAAAAAGGGGCTTTGCAGTCAGAAAAGGGGCAAAGTGCCCCTTTAGGGGCACATTGGTAACGCTGAGCTTATCTTCCATTACTTTCTCAATCCGCTCTTCTTAAAGCGTTTATCCAGCCCATTTAAGAGTTTGAAAGAAGAATCTGGATTTGATAAGTTACTATATAAACGATCACTTAAAATTGTATTAACAGGAGTACCCAATGTCGTAGTTGAGGTATTATTAAAAGAGTCTACAAGAGCTTACATGTTTGAAAGACGGGTTGCTTCTAAGTTATTATTTTTAGCTTTTAAATTTTTTGTTTTTATCTTTTTAGCTGTTTTGGTGTTTCCTTTTTTTCCTGAGGTTATACATTTATTAGTTTATTGTATATTTAAAACAATTAGCTTAGGAGAGATATCAAATTTGTTATTATAATAGTGGACTGAGAGCGAGAGCAATATTAATTTGATGGGTTTTTTAAGTAGTTTGTATTTGTTTCAATAAAAGTGAACACAGAGTATTTTAGTACATCGCAGTTTCTTGGCGTTGTTGTTGTATTTGTTTTTATTTTGTATGCCAGTATATTTGCATCTAAATAAATTGTTATTGTTTATTATTAAGAATGTTTATGTTCAGCAATCTTAGTATTTGTTATTGTTCAAGAACTGGTTTTTTCAGTTTTTCGTTTTATTTTTGAATTCTTTGTGTAGTTTGCAACTTTAATAATTATTATTGATCAAGAACAAATTCTTTTCAGTTTTTTATTTACATATAGTTATATATTTATTTGAGTATTTTTATATGATTTCACAAATACACTTTATTTTCAATTATTTTATTTAAAAAACAGGAGTTTAGATAGTAATTACTGGCAATTTTTATTGCAGTAAAAAAGTAATAAAATACGGATCTTCCAAAAAACACGTCCGATCACGGCAAAAACTTTTTTTTCTCAAATTTTACAACATGTTCCGTGATATCGACAAAGTACTTTCTTTGCTACAATTACATATAAAACAAAAATAAATTTGTAATCTTTACTCTTTATTTGTTTTTTTACTACTAACTCAAATATATAATTAATTATATTTTTTTCTATATTGACAATTTTTATAAAGCTACTTTGTCTACTCAAAATTCTAAATTCTACTACAACTCGGCCAACCTGACCTATGATCGACCCCGATCAAATATATGTTACAAAATTTGCTTATAACTACCCATAAATAAAAAAAAATCTATCTAGGTAGAGCTGTCCTTCTCATGATCATAATTTTCTCTCTACCTCTTGATGTTGCATGCTTCAATTATACCATCATACGGAATTTGTGTTATTTGACAGTTTTCAATATCCTTTATTACATAGCGATCATTTGGTAATACCTTATGCACTACATACGGTCCCTTATATTTCGGAAGAAGCTTCTTATTCACACCAACAAAATCAAAATCCCCTTTTTCATATGACTTTACTTTATCTCCTCGTCCTAGTGCCCTTTTCTCATTGTATTCCTGTGATTTTCTTATATTTGATTCAACATTTTTTCGTATATCCTCAATACATTTCCCCGGGGCTGAAAAGTTCTCGTCGAAGTATTCTGATATTTTATCTACTATCATTCCCCTCTGACCAGTACCAAATAGTGCTTTGCTTGGTGTCGTACCAATCGATCTGTTAACCGTACTGTTTATAGCGAATTCTATCTTACTCAACTGCTTGGCCCAATCAGCATGGGCAACAGGTTCGCTATACCTAGCTAACATTCCTATTAATAATAATCATATAAATAAAACAAAATTTGTAAACGAATTTTTTATATATTCATATTTGAAATGTTACAATAACTTTATTAATAACTAATAATAATAACATGTTATGGAAAAAAAAACATAAAATTTATTTAAACTATAAATTTGTTTTTTTTAAAAACAAAACCTTTAAATAAAAAAATTTTTTTTTTAATATTTTCGCAATTAAATCTAATAAAAATAATATATTATATATATTAATAAACTAAATTTGTAGAAATTGAAAACAAATAATATGAACAAAAGCATTTTGTTAGATATGCACATATATAGAACATAACAAAACTTTATATATAACAACAAAAACCCAAAATTAAAATTAAATCTATTCATATATTTATTTAAAAACAGAACTTGAGAAAAATATAAATTTATACCTGCAAAATCAAACATTTAACATTAAAAATATTTTTAGATACTTACACATATAAAAAAAAAATCAATCAAACTTTGTAGAAAATTAAAACAAAATATAAATTCTTTTTCTTTTATATATTGTTAGAAAATGCTGAATCTAACGAGACTGATCACCTCGGTTTGATTCAACATTTTTTTATAAAAAGGGTGGTGCATAGGTAGATGGCCAATGCTTATGTTTCCAAACTTTAAAAACAAAATACAAATACTTTAAAATTATAAATATTTTCAAATAGAAAAAAACTAACATATCAACATTTTTAATAATATAAATATTTTTAAAACAAAAACGAATATAAATATTTCTCTATTGTAAGTTATAATTAGTTTATATTTTTCTTTAAAAGAAGGGAGGAGTAGTGGCAGCACTGTCGGCACTCTCCTCTTCTACTTACTTACTACTATTTAAGCAACTAAGTATGGAATTAGCGAGTAAGTAAAATGAATTAAATAAAATCACTCTTAACATACCATCCAACAAGAGCAGTTGTTTCCTCTTTATATTACAGTGGAGCCGAATACAAAATACATTTTATGCAGTTCTTGCCAAAACTATAAATTTTTTGTTTCATATTGGGAATCCAATAATTATCCCTCATTCTTATGTAACATTTCTCGGTCCCCAAATGACCAATTTCTTCATGAATATGTCTAATAAGTTCAACTTCCATTTCCTTAGGAACATATAATCTCAGGTTATTGCCATCCTTTCTATAAAGAACCCCATTATCCATCTCAAAATCCGGCAAATTTTCTTTTTCTAAACAAATCTTTAGGTCACACATCCTCTTATCCCTAGACTGCATGGCATGAAGCTGAAAATCAACATCTTCATTTTCTATTGTCGTAACAACTGCTTCACAATCAAACTTACTTCTAGATAATGCGTCCACATGATTCATTCTACTGCCTAATGCTATAATTGAAATTCTCAAGTTCCAATGCCCATCTGGCTATACGATTGTTAACTGTTCCCTTATTCAAGGTTAAACTCAATGAGTTACAATCTGTTATAATGACAAATTTGATTCCCTTTAAATACACTTTAAATCTGCGCAGTGAATATACATATAATAGCTAGCGTCTCTAATTCAAAGCTATGGTATCTAGTTTCCGCATCGGTTGTCTTCCTGGAAAAGTTAAAAAGTGGATGATATTCTCCATCATCTTGTTTTTGCATTAAAATCGAACCAAATCCCACTGCACTTGCATCGCAATGTAACTCAGTTTCTCAGGGTTATAAATATAGGACCTGATGTTAAAATTACCTTTAGCCTTATAAATGCTTTACGACAATCCTCTGTGAATAAAAATCCTACACCATCTTTTGTCATGTCGTACAATGGAAGAGCAATGATCGAAAAATGTTTAACAAATTTTCTAAATTATGAGCAAAGCCCTAAAAACGATTTTACTTCCCTTGTATTTCTAGGTTCTGGATACTCCGACATAGCCCTAATATGACTTAGTGATGGCCTTATACCATATTTGTTTACCGAGTATCCCAAATAATCAACCTCACTGTAAACAAATTTGCACTTCTTAAGCTTAAGTTCCAATCCATTCTCTGCTAAACGTCATAAAACCTTACTCAGAAGCTCTAAATGTTCCGCTATAGTTACTCATCGCCAACAAAATGTCATCCATATACAAAACTATATTCCCTTTTTCTACAAAGTCACAAAAAATTTTATTTACAAAACGTTAAAAAATTGCAGGTCCATTTTTCAATCCAAATGGTAATCTTAAAAATTCATACTGTCCATTCGGAACCACAAAAGATGTGTATTTCACCGATTCCTCAGCCAATCGTACCTGATGAAATCCGGATTTTAAATCCATAATCGTAAAATACTGCTTGCCTTCTAAATGTTCTAAGCAATCTTCTATTAGTGGTAAAGGATATTTATCTCACACTACTAATTTATTCAGAGCCCTATAATCAATACACATTCTTGTCTCCCCACTTTTTTTCTTCGTTAGAACAATAGGAGAAGACAAACGTCTGGGGGAGCAAAACGTAGTATTCGATGCATTTATCAAAATTTTAGCCTCAAATCCATTATGCACACTGTTAACATTCATCTTAGATAAATATTCTGATTCCACCAAACACACTATCTTAGTTCTTATATCTGACGCCGTATTCACTCCAATATTTATCTGGTCACTTTCAAGCTCTATGTTGCACATTCTTTTAAATTCTTTAAATACCTCAACATTACTTTCTATCAAATTCTTGGTTTCAAAATAATTATTTTCATTATATTTTTAACATCAGAACTAATTTTGTTTTTATTATTAATATATAAAGATATTGAAAACAAGTTCATAAAATCTCTACCAAGAATTAAATTATAAGGAATTTGGTCATCTGGCACAATGAATAAATCTACTTTCCTACATTGCCCAGCAAATGCTACGTCACTATCCAATCAACTACTTACTCCTCTGAATTCCGCTAAATGTGTGTTATCAATGTATGCAAGCGGTACCACTGATTTTCGCAAAGAGTTACAAGGACTACCGGTATCAAGAAGAGAAGATGCAACATCGATTTTTACATTATGATCATTTTTGTGGAAAACAACTCTTACCTGTACATTGAAATCTATATTCTGAAAGGCATTATCATCTATTGTAGCTACTGTTCTAAGAGGGCACTTTTCATAAAGATGTCCTACCACACCGCACTTGAACACGAACCCTTCGGATGTTTATCCTTTGTACAAGCCTGAGCGTAGTGCCCGATTCCAGAAAAATTATAACATCGAATATCATCATTTTTTATGGATACTTTAGGTCTAATATCTTGCATAATTTTTTCGTAGCGTGGTATAAGCTTCTTCAATTCAGTGATCGAAGATATATTACGAGTTTATAGCTGGCGATTTATCACATATTCCATCTATTATAAATTGAATTAAGTCGTTCTCATCTATAAATCCATTTCCAGTTTCTTGCATTATTAAAACATAATGGTATAACGATTCCTCATTTCAATTCCACACTCTTCTTTATAATTTCATAATAACATCTCTGATACTTAAAGGATTATGAAACTCATTTATTAGTTTCAATTTCAAATCTTCCCACGAAGTAGCAGAGGCTATTCTCACAAAAATTTTTGCACTTCCAGTCATCAATTGTCTTGCAAACAAAATTTTTTGTTCTAGTGTACACTTATCCATTAAAGTTACTTCTTCAAAATCACATATCCACTTTCGTACGTCACTGCAGCCATCTCCGCTAAATTTGTTAATGGCGCTTTCAATATCAACAAACCTAATATCTGTTCTGTCGCCATTTCAATTTGTACATCCTTCCAATGTTTTGATTTCTTCTTGCAATTTCAGTATTCGCAAGCGACGATTTAATTGCTGTTCAATCAAATTCAATTCTTCTTCAGTCTCATTTTCGTTGTCATCGATGCATTGCATTTCCATATTATTCTGCTTGTTCACATTTTCTTTTAAAGATGTGTTGGCTCCAATTACACTTTTTAATAGAGCTTTCATCTGTGTAATTGTTGCAGATTCCGGAATATTTCCACCCATATTTCTCAATTCCATTGCAATTTATTCTCTCGAACTCATTTTCTCTTAATTAATTTGCTTCAGTTTTTTAATCTTTTCTCCTTATTTGTTTTTTTACTACTGACTCAAATATATAATTAATTATATGTATTTTTCTATATTGACAATTTTTATAAAGCTACTTTGTCTACTCAAAATTCTAAATTCTACTACAAATTCAAAAATTTTGTTTTTATTTCAAATGTAAAATGAACGAAAGAAAAAACTCTGTCGACATCGTTGAACAGGCAGCTAAACACGTTTGGTTTCAAAAAAGCAAAACTTACTAGCTTAATAATTAAAAATAGTGATTGTAAAATAAGTGGAAATTCCCGTCATCGGTTTATTTAAAGACAAGAGATTCAGGGGAATTCCTACAATTCAGCCGAATGTGTTACAGTCATGTAGAAAAATTGAATTTTAGATGTTATTAAAACAAATTTTACTGTTAATGCTTCTAAT
Organism: Lypha dubia; assembly: GCA_947311025.1. Classification (NCBI taxonomy): domain Eukaryota; kingdom Metazoa; phylum Arthropoda; class Insecta; order Diptera; family Tachinidae; genus Lypha; species Lypha dubia. Next base: position 41,148,009 of record OX371261.1, on the reverse strand, counting down.
CAAAAACTAAATCTTCAATTCGATCACTACGACCCCAATGACCCCAATTGATATTTCTTACCTCACTTCAGAGCAGTTATAGTCATATACTTTGATAATTAAATAGTTCTCTCTTTCGAATTTGTTCTATCATCAGCATTGATTAATAATTGATAGAAAATAAATCTAAGATCACATACACATTCGACACCTTTTACTTAACTGAAACTCTCTTAAGCCTAGTATGTAACTTTGTCATCTTGGAAAATTTCAACATGATCCCCAACACCGTCTTTAGTTTGTATTAATAAAATCTATAAAAAAAACTCAAGCTTCATCAGTTGCATTAGTTTAGAAATGCGTCGACTTTATAATAAATAACAAATCGAACAGATTAGAAAACAAAATATTTCGGGTGGTCGAACTGGCCATCTGATCTCCTCCGCTGAAACACTTTTAAGCATCTTGGTGACTAATCACACCTTAGTGCTGTGTTTTTTGGAAAGAGACGTTGGCATTCGTATTATATGTAAAAGGAAACTGGTTTACAAGCTTTAGTCTGGTAGAACGTGAGAAAGCAAGACCAAAGTTGATAGAAAGTTAATCACTATGAATGATCAGTAGATCATTATTGTGCGTTGACCAAAGTCACCTTTCGATATGTTGCTGGATTGCACACTCTGTCCTTTTGGTGAATGATACCCTCAATGGTGGAAGGATCATGTGGTCGCTTCTGGCTGTCTTTACTATGAAAATTGCTGCGTGAGATATTGCTTAAATGACTGCTGCTCGACCACTGCAAATGGGGATCCACTTTCAGGTTCATGTTTATAAGTAGTCTTAGTTTAAATTAAAAACAAATGAATTGACAAGATCGTTCGTTTTTGAAGTCTTTTAAAATTTACATATGAAAAGTAATATTATCAGGCTCAAGTTCAGTTTTATTGAATTAATGAAAATTCAAAATTACTAAGAGTTTTTGTATGTTGGAAAATATTATTATTTATATCCAATCAGTTTTTAGCAGAACGTATCAGTACTGATTTCAAGGCCGCTACACCTCTCATCAGCGTTCAAATGTCCATCTTTACAATTTTCGTAAAGTGGATACTAAGTGAGAAGAATATCAACTATTTAACCAGTTTTCAACAGAAATAGAATATGAGAATTAATTTTTAATTCAATTTTTATTCTACAATGAAACAGTGATGGTTAGTACGAAATTCCCTCATTACTGTTTGGAACTAATAATCAACACAAACTCATAGTCCGTTATCATCAAAGTATTCTACTTTGTATTCTAACGTTTTTGTTGTTTTTACTCTATATTAGGGAAATTCACAATAATAATTACGTTTATTCGTAATAATAATAATATAAAAATATTAATTCCGCTTGGGCACGAGCTATACATACCCTAATAAGAGGGGTCACAGTAATATGTGAATTTCCCTAATATAGAGTAAAAACAACAAAAACGTTAGAATACAAAGTAGAATACTTTGATGATAACGGACTATGAGTTTGTGTTGATTATTAGTTCCAAACAGTAATGAGGGAATTTCGTACTAACCAGCACTGTTTCATTGTAGAATAAAAATTGAATTAAAAATTAATTCTCATATTCTATTTCTGTTGAAAACTGGTTAAATAGTTGATATTCTTCTCACTTAGTATCCACTTTACGAAAATTGTAAAGATGGACATTTGAACGCTGATGAGAGGTGTAGCGGCCTTGAAATCAGTACTGATACGTTCTGCTAAAAACTGATTGGATATAAATAATAATATTTTCCAACATACAAAAACTCTTAGTAATTTTGAATTTTCATTAATTCAATAAAACTGAACTTGAGCCTGATAATATTACTTTTCATATGTAAATCAATATAAGTTCAAATAATAATTACGTTTATTCGTAATAATAATAATATAAAAATATATGTCTTTTAAAATTATAAATTTTATGACTCTTCTGAATAGTTAGAGGCAAATGAAAGCACTGCTAAAAGCACCAAATTGACATTACTGTTTATTGTAACCTGTACAACCATTCACTTCTTCAGAACTAGAACTAGAAGATTGACTTTAAATGATTACGTTTTATTACTAAAAAATTCAGTTATTAATTCAAAGCCAAATGAAGCGGTTGGCTTAAACGATCAATAAAGAAAAAAGGAAAACAAATTAAATTCAACATGAAACTAGAATGGTTAATTCAGCATTTGATAGTTTTGTGTTTCACACTAGCAGTGACTAGCGAAAGGTGACGTACACTTATTGCAAATAATATGTATAAAAAAATTTTATTTAAAAAATTAAAAAAAATATCTATTTAATAGTTACTATTTTATAACTGCTCCTGGTATGATACAATCAAATCGCAAATATTCAATTGTTGTTGGTTTACTAGAGGCCAATGTTTCCGGTTCAATACGTATCACTGTTGCAGGTCCAGATTTTAGAAAAGTTAGACGCGTAAACTTGCAGCCTCTTGAATCTAAAATTATATACCTGATTCCAAAAAAACTAGAAATTGGGGTGTATTATCTGATAGCAGAAGGTTTGAACGGCTTAAATTTTCGAAACTCGACTCAATTAAATATATTAAAATTTTATTGTCCAAAAATTTATATACAAACGGACAAGTCGTATTATAAATCTCAAGATTTGGTGAAATTTCGTTTTGTTGTATTAGACGAACATACCAGGCCGTTGAATATAGATGTTCCAGTTAATGTGGATATCAGGGTGAGTGGATTTTTCAGTTTTGATTGTTTTTAATTAATTTGTGCTTTTTGCCAAAATAATGTTTTTAATTTCATTAAAAGATTATTATGAACTAATTATTTAAAAGTCGATACTGCAAAGCTAACAGTCGGTCTCACAACAAGTCTAACATGAGAGAATTAAAATTAAAATAAAATTTAAACCAACAATAAAGCAATAAAATTAGTTCTTAAGTAAGCAAATTTCGCATCGTTCCGTCTAAGTTGTTGTTTCCTATAGTAATCGAAATAAAAAAAAACTTCACTACCGATCATAACTAATACAAACGAGTGTTGGATGTTGTTACGAGTGTAAGAGTAATTAAAATAACAAAATTTTATTTATTAAGTTTGAAATAGATTTTGCCTTAGCTCATATTTTATATTTTCTCATATACATTCTATTTTCAGGATAACGGTTTTAATCGCATAAAGCAATTCAAAAATATATCTCTCGTACATGGCAGCTTTACTGGTACGTACCAGTTGCCCAAATATCCCATTGTGGGAATTATGACTATTGAAGTAAAACTTGGTGGACGATATGATTGTTACAAATCAAAACAAATCGATATTGCTGATTATACTCTGCCCAAATTCAGTGTCCATCTGAAGACACCCACGAATGTTGTATTAGAAGATGGTAACATTAAGGTTATAATCTATGGCAAGTACACCTTCGGCAAGTACGTTGAGGGCAAAGCAACAATTGAAATGTGGAGGGGTAAAGAAAAAAACTTCCTCATACAAAAAAAGCAGGTTAACATAGAAAGCTTAAGTTCAGTCGATTTTAACCTGAAAGAAATTGATGGTATTGAGAAACTACCATTTGTTGTTATCGTAGCGACTTTAACTGAGAATGTAACGGGTCAAAGTTATCAACAAGAAAAAATAGTTAATTTGCATAGATATCGTTATAATTTAATTGTTTCACACGATGAAATAGAATTTGAAAACAATAAACCGTATAGTATCAGAGTTTATGTGAAACATTGGACTGGCGCACCAGTTTTAGATCGTAAAACGGCGATGACAATGCAACATGGTGATAAGGTGTATGAATCACTTTTAGATGCAACGGGGGCGGCAACATTTGAATTTGACTATAATCCAAATGAAAACTACAAGTTTCAGTTTAAAGATTCTAGTACAGAGTTGCCAAATATTTACACACACAATAATTTGATGCTAAGCAATCGGGAGTACTATTGCCGACTGAAGCTGTTGAATAAAAAGTGATATTATTTGAATTTTTTATTTTGAAAGTCGTGTTTCTAAATATAATTTAACTCACAGAATTAAACTTGGGAAGCCGGTCCGTATCGAGGTCAGTTCTGTTGTTAATATTCCGTATTTAATGTATACAATTATGGGCCATGCCAGTCTCTTGCACGCGAAATATATAAAATTACAACCGAATAGAAAATCCCATATCATCAGCATAACGCCTTCAATTGATATGATACCGCGATCTTTTCTCTTTGTGTATTACGTTGACAATGGCCATTTACGTTATGGAGAAATAACTTTAAATTTTCCAGAAGAATTAGAAAATCAGGTTTTTATAAAAAAGAAAAATGCAATTAATTATTAAAAATATTTTCATATTTTACCGCATAATTTAGATCTCAATTTTAGCACCGAAAACAGTGAAACCGAGTGAAGAGGTTACAGTCACTGTGAATGCACAACCCAAATCATATCTGGGCCTATTAGCGGTTGATTTGGCTGTCAACATAATGGGCGATACATACGATTTGAAAAAGCAAGATATAATTGAAGACTTGCATAGAGAACAGTCGTATGCTCCAGCGGGTCGGTTTTTGCATCCTGGCATTACATCTGGTTTGGTAACATTAAGTAATGCTCATGTATCCTTAACCCCTTCTTATGTGCCAACAAGGGCAACACCAAGAGTACCAACAAGAGCACCCGTCACAACACCAAAGTGGGTATTTTTTGTTATAAAAAACTTTAAATTTTATAAATTTGGGTTTTTATTGATAGAACCCCCACCGGCGGCCATTTGTTACCTTTTGAACCACCTGAAGGCACTGAAGGTATATAAATTACTATTTTTATAACAAATAGAACCGTTTACTATTTATGTTTTGTAGAGGCAGGTTTTCGAAGAAATTTTCCAGAAACATGGATATTTGATAATTATGTTGTGTAAGTATTTATTAACAATTATACATACATACTTGCGTACATACATACGTATATATTTAAAGTTATAATGAATAGTTATTTGCATCTTTTGCAATAGAGTAACAAAAATGCGAACAGTTTCTATGTTCAACTATTTTCATTGTAAAAATGTAAGAATTAGTATTTTTTAAATATTGATTTTGTTGTACTGTGTTGTATTAACTTTTCCATTTATATACGTGAAAAGCACCAATTGCGAAATATTCAAAATTTCGATGTGATTTATTGTGGGAATTATTGGCGATTTTAAGCAACGTGCTGAAGGTGTAACGGGGAAACACATACATACTCGCATACCTCCCCGATAAAGATAAATTTCTATGTTTTCCAGTAATTCTCATAATTTATATCTTATTATTGAATTTAATAATAAATTGTGTTGAGAGTGTTTTGCTAATAAAAATGATAATAAGAGAATTGAGAATTCTCAAATGAAGAAGAATGCGGATCGGCTTAAGTACGAAAGTAGTTCCCTGATTTCACGATACATTGCAGTAATGATGGCACATTGAATTACACCCGACATTACTTCGATGTTTCAGTGAGTCAATAGATTTGGCTACGCTACTGTCAACAATAATCATTTCCCCCATCTCCAGTAATTTAAAAATATACTTTAAAACACAAGCCCATACATTAGAGCTGTAATCCATTTTCACTCGAACGTATAAATGTTATTCAGATCAGGTGGTCTTAAGTAAGCAGGGTATTTGAAAGCTTCTCGAAATGCGTGATCAGTTCATCAAACATTACAATGGATATTCCAGTGCATTGATATCGTCCCTATTCGCATGACCTTAATTTGAGATTGTCAGAATTAATCTTAAATTCGTTTAATAAGGCACAATCTGCCACAACTCGTAAAGATGTATCTGCTATTTGGTTTTTGTCCATATTTCTCTTAACACCGTGTGAATTTTGTCACACAAGTGTGACCTCAAGGGTCATATCAGGTGGCAACTACTTATGCACGAAGAGCGCAACAGCACAAAGAGACTTTCCAGCCAAAGTCCAATCAGCCATTTAACCAATACCTCTTCCAGCGATTTTGGCAACCACCTCGTATACTTCCGGTCTCCAACAAATAACCGGTTACGGGATCATGCAAAAAACTCGTACAATGCGATAGTAAAGTTATCACCGACACCAAAAGCAATTATTTTTGACGAAAGTACTTCATGCCACTAAAGTGGTGTATGGAGTGACACCAATCCGGTCGCTAAGTAATCAAAATATATCAAAAGATAGAAAGATAGAAAGGTTGTAGAAACAACCTTTCCTTCACTTTGGTTGCTTGGTGCGTGATTGCTTTTAGGGAAAAGAGAATTTCTTACGAACATTTCAGACAGACAGTTAGCTTTATCAACCTGGTCAGTGAAATCTTGATCGTGCCTTACAAAAGGTCGAACGGAGCTGCGAATTAGTATTGGCGTATGTATTACAAAAGCGGAAAAATTGCGATCAGCTTGGCCCAACTATCGCTTCGTATATATACTTCAAGCGTCTCGTTGCTGATTTTCTGAACTTAGAGAATGAAAAAGAAGCGGAAATTGTACCATGAACAGTTGCCCAGAATTATTTAGGCTCTCCCTTTTTCTTATGTTGCTTGAGGGTCTTGCAATTACGAGTATATACAGTTGTGAGTAGCGGGAAGAATTTTAGTTTCGACTGTACAACATTGATATTCTTATATTCGGAGGTTTGTTAATAAAAACAATATTTTAAAACTTTCTTTTACACTTCTCTTTCAGAAATGATACCCAAACTAAGTTTACTTTTCAAATTCCGGATACCTTAACGACTTGGCGCTTAACGGGTTTCTCCAATAACGATGTAACTGGATTTGGAATAGTAAACAGACCCACTGATATTATTTCAATCCAAAACTTTTTCATATCCCTTAATTTGCCATACGCTGTAAAACGTGGTGAAATTGTTACAATACCGGTGACAATATTTAATTACTCCAATCAGACTTTAGATACGGAAGTGGTTTTGCAAAATATTGATAAAGAATTCTATTTTATGGAATCAAAACGACAAGATGTAGAAAAATCCAGTGATGAACATCAGCAGATAAAACAAGTAACCGTTGCAGCGAACAAAGGAAATGTAGTAAAGTTTCTGATTTATCCACTTAAAGCGGGTGAAATAACTTTGAGAGTTAATGCCACTAGTCCTTCATATTCGGATGCTGTATTGCAGAAACTTAAGGTTGAGCCAGAAGGTGTACCACAACAAGAAAATCAGGCCATGTATTTAAGTTTACCAGAAGGAGAGAAAATATCGTCTAAAATAAACATCACTAATCCAATAAATAATGTACCCGATTCCGAGTATATAACCTTTTCTGTTGGTGGTCATTATTTAGTACCAACAGTGGAAAATTTTGGAGATCTTACGGAAATACCAACCGGCAGTGGAGAACAAAATATGATTAATTTTGCACCCAGTGTTCTCATACTACAATACCTGAAGATCAATGGAAGACTAACGAAAGACAAGGGATTAGTTGAGAGTCTGCTGTCATCGATCGAACTTTCCTACCAGGAACAATTGTCGTTTCGTCATGATGATGGGGGCTACAGTGTTTTTGGTATGGGTGAGGATGAAGAGCCCAATACTTGGTTATCCGCCTACGTGGTTCGCTATTTTATTAAAGCTTTACAATTTCAAGACTTTGAAAGGAATATAATTGAAAAAGATTTAGAATATTTGGCCGAACAGCAACAATCGAATGGAGAATTTCTGTTTACGGGTTATTTATTAAATCCAAATCACAAAAATCAATATGGGCTAACAGCCTTCATATTGTTGGCCTTTTTGGAAGACCAGGTAAATAAAAGCATATTTAATACAATATATACTTAAATATTAAATTCCAAGTCCGCCTAACAACAACTTTGTCTCTTCGCTGAGATATTTTTAAGATGTTAGATAAAACGACCTTTAAAAATGCTAACGATATTTTATTCGATTCATTTCACTCCATTTCCATCTTTGTGTGTTGATCTGATAATCCATCTCTGAATCTTCCTGCTAAGCACATGCTTTATATAAAATTTGCGGTAGATGAATATAAAGTAGATGAACTTTGAATATGAAATCCACAAGAGATCGGGATATCTTCTACTACTTAAGCGATTTTGTCAACTTTAAGTCAATCGATGCACTAAATAAATAACTAAAATAAAAAAAATAATATTTCGTTTCAGAAATACGCCGACATATACCGGAACGTCATTGAAAATGGTGTAGAGTTCTTAAATTCAAACTTAAATAACATCCACGATATCAACTCATTAAGTCTAGTGGCAGCTGTTCTAAATCGTGCAAAACGTAATACCGACATTCTTATTGATAAACTAAAAGCACAAGGAAAAGATCATAATGGTCTTAGATGGTGGTCGGAAAATAATCAGAACCTAGCCAATGATATAGAGACAACAGCAAATGTTGCTCTGGCTCTACTGGACACACCGGGAGATCATATTCCAATTCTCAAATGGCTGATAAAACACCGAAATGCTAATGGGGGTTTTAAATCAAGCTACGATACGGTAGCGGGTATGGAGGCGTTAGTAAAATTTTCAGAAAAATATAAAAATCCCAACAAAGTAAATTTAAAGATATCGTATAGTGCCAAGGACGACATGGGAAATGATTTGGCAAGAGATGAGTTCCATGTGGACTCAAAAAATGTGCTTAATTTTCAAAAACATGAGGTAATCCCAGTGAAGTATTTGTTTTTTTTTTAATCTCAGAATTAATTTATTGTATTAATTAATTTATAATAATATTAATATTAATATTAATTTATTTATTTTTGCCAGTTACCAAGAACCACGCGTCATGTAACATTCGAAATGGAGGGCAGTGGCGTTTCTTTAGTACAACTTACGCAGCAGTACAACGTTAATAATGTAAAAGAGATTCGTCATTTCCATATTGAAACAGAGTCAATTAAAAAGAACGAAAAAGAATATATTTTGAAGCTCTGTTTCAATTATATTCCCGAAGTAGATATTTCCAACGGCACCACTTATATGATAATAATCGAAGCTAGTTTACCTTCTGGTTTCCGTTCTGGATCAAATGATATTAAAACGTTAAAAAAAGATCTTGTCAAAAATGTTGAGACGAAAAACTCCGATACGTTAATAATTTTCTATTTAAGTAAATTGAAGGCAAATGAGCGATATTGCTTGGAGATTCCTGTGGATAAAGTGGATGAGATTTTGAAGACAAGACCGGCTGCTATTTTAATGTATGACTATTATAATTTAACCCGTTCAAGCACGAAGTTTTATAATTTATAAGCAACTATTTAAATTTGAAGTTGGTTGCGGCGGGGCGTTGCTTATCAGTTACATTTAGAGTTTAGTTATGAAAAATTTTGTTTAAGTTTATTACATGTGATTAGAAAAGATTTAGATATTTTTATATTGAAAAATTATTAATTTAATAACCAAAAACTTAATTTAAAATAATAAAAATAATATTTAAGAAGTAAAGTACTGTTTCCATTAAATGGTCGTATGATCTTAGTAGAAAATTTGTATGTATTTTAGAATTTTTCATAAAAATTTTCTAGTCACTTCATTTGTTCGTGATGTTAGCTCTTCTTCGTTGTTATTAATTATTCGACTTATGGCGAGTTCTTTTACTTTCGAATGTTTCTTTGCGATCAAACAAAACTGTTGTGTTTGATCTCTCATTTTTTTGTTTGCGAGAATACCAAAGGCTTTTTTATGACACATTAGTTTATATTTGTATATACACACACATTTCAAACCATAATTTTTCAATAATTTTGCTCTAAAGGGCTGTTGTGCTGTGCAGTTAAGTATATCAGCCTCTTTTTAAATAATTTATGTAACGTGATCAGTTTTAAAGTGTTCATTGCTCATACGTAAATATTACGTATGCGTATGTGTTGGAGATACGAAATATTGCTTATACGTCACTGCTCGTCACTGCTACTTTTTTTTCGCATATCATTAAATTTTTGCTTCCAACGGTTTCATTTTTAAACGTTATTAATTTCTCACAGAAAATATGATCATTTGATCTACAGAGCATTGTTATAATTCAAAATTTTCACATTAAATCATTCGTAATACCTGTTATACCAGTTAGAGAAGATTGCAATACAAAACTATTTTTTGTCTATCCTGAGAATTATTTAATAAAATTTAAACTATTTCAATCTAGTTGAACTTGTTGCTATTTGCCATTTACTGAACACAACTCAAAATTATGTTAATTAATAATTTATTTCAATAAAACTTATTTATGCACAAATCATTGAATAGAAAGTAGATTGTTGTTTTGTTACAGCGACTTGCTAACTGATATTTATTTCATTAACAAAATCAGTTTTTAGTTCTCTGTTAGAGAAAACGTTTGGAAAATATATACGCGCAATTTGTAAAATTCTTATTAATATGAAATTATATTGGCTAAGCCAATTCATATTAGTGTTTGTCATGGCACTGACAGTGAATTGCGAAAGGTTTCGTTTCGTTTCAATTATTTTTGATTTAAAATTCTTTTAAATTAACGAGTAAATAATATATAAATATTTTTATAGTTACTTTACAATCAGTGCACCCGGTACGATATAATCAAATCGCAATTATTCAGTTGTTATAAGTCTGCACGAGGCCAGTGGTCCCTGTTCTATACGTGTTGGCATTGAGGGTCCCAATTTAAAGAGTTTTCAAGAAGTCAATTTACAACCATTTGAAACACAAATTATTAAGTTTATGCCTAAAAAGATACAAGATGGTAAGTTTTATCTCAAAACGGAAGGCATAAGCGGTTTAGAATTTAAAGATAAAAAGGTTTTATTAACGATAACCGATAATGGTCCAAAAATTTACATTCAAACCGATAAGGGTATTTATAAGCCTCAGGATTTAGTGCGATTTCGTATCATTATTTTGGATGAACACACGAGACCGTTACACATTGCAGATCCCATACGTGTAGAGATATTGGTAATTTGTAATTTTTAATTATTATTTTCATAAATTTACAACAAGATTTTAGCAAGAATTGTGTGAAAAATTTTTAGCATTAAACACCTGAGATTTTTTTTTTATAAATTCTTTTATGAGATTTTTTTTTGTTAAGAATTTCTGATGATTTTATAATAAATTAAGTAGTCATTTGAAATCATGAATCGTGTTATGTTCATTACTAAGTAAAACTGCGGGAAAAAGAAAGATCGCATTCATTATACACTGCGAATGAGACGGCATATCGCTAAATGTTAATGGTACTACTCTCCGCCTATCATGACGCATTGTTTAGTATAAATCGATAAGCTGACTAAGAAAGCTGTCGAATAAAGAAATTAAAATGTAAAAGTATTTATTCTGCAGCATACACTCGAAATTTTTACGCGTATCAATAAATATCGATTTAATTAACTGAATAGGTTGAAGCTACGATCCCTCCAATACGGAGTATTAAAAGAAAATTAAAATGCTTGCAAAAGTCAACGATATTAAAATCGAAATTTTATTTGTTCCATGCAGGCAGCGTTTTTCTTAAATATATTTCTATACTTCGTTCACGCTACATGTTAATCAGAAAATATAAAGTACTAAAAGCAAAAAACACCAAAAGTACCAACTTTTTATCATTTTACTTTACAAAAACTATACGGTAGGTTATTGCTAAAAAAATCGAAATAAAATAATAAGTACCAATATTACCAAAAGTAGTACCGAAGCCAGCCCCAGATTTGTAACGGATTGGAAATTTTTCACTAAAAAATTAGTAAAAAGCGTTACGAAGGGGGGAGGGGGTGTATAAAATCTCTGAAAACAGCGTTACGTAATATGTGCACAGCCCCTTAGCAGTTTGAACTTTAGCAAACGAAATTTATTGAGTCTGCTAGAATTCTAGTTGAAAGCCTTTTCATATATTTTTTTGTGTCAAACAAAGTTTGCATTGGAGAAGATTGAATCAAAGACTATATATAGATTTATAACGATGTTGCACTGCCATACATTGTTCTGCCACTGCTAAATTCATGATGGGATTTTGCGAAAATCCTTTTGTGTATGACTAAGGGGCTGTGTACATATTACGTAACGCTGTTTTCAGAGATTTTGTACCCCCCCACCCCCCCCCCTTCCTAAGGCTTTTTACTGATTTTTCTGTGCAAAATTTCCAATCCGTAACAAATCTTTAACCCCCCTGGAGCGTTACGTAATATGTTTTTTTTTTTTTTTTTTTTTTTTTTGATAATTTTATTATTTATTGAATCTTTAATTATTAATTAAATTATCAATAAGTTTTTCAAATCTTAAATCTAAAAAATATTAAATATATGTTTAGCCAATGCTGTTGGTTATTGTAGATGTACATCTCTCGTGTACGACTGAGAAAAAAGGAGTATCCCTCCTTCTCAACCTGGTGAGGCCTCTATATTTTAGTATTTTTATGTATTTTTTCGCGTGTTTAGAAAATACTGTCTTTACCAACGGAACATCAAGGTCTTTGTGGATTCGCTGATTCGTAATCGTGGCTGCTGTTATTGTACGTAGAATTTTGTTTTGTCGCCTTTGAATTTTTTCTACATTCGATGCTGAGGCAGTGCCCCATAACTGGATTCCATAGGAACATATTGGTTTCAGGATCGCGTTGCATAACAGAAGTTTACAGTCTAGGCTTAGTATAGAATTTCTATACTAATTGTTGTATATGAAAAGACAACTTGAAACAAAAATTCTATCAAGAAAAATAAGTCGTCTAAAATTATATTTGTTTTTGAGAAATTTTGTTTGAAATTGTGTTTTTATATACTACTTGTACAACAATAAGCGATACAACAATAGTTCAATTGTGAATTGGGCAATAGTTCAAAAAGTCCTATTATTATATGACTATTTTCAGCAAAACAACAACTCATTTAAACTATTGTAAAATAATAAGATGTTACGACAATATGACTTCATATGGCACTGTTCGAATCCCAAAAAAATATACTTATAATATCTAAAAAAAAATCCCGGCAAATATTTTGATGAAAAAGTAATGAAAAACAATGGCTTTAAACATACTATACTTTACTACTTTTATTTTGGCATTTTCACACTAGACTTTAACATGGCGATGCTATTGGAGGCAAGTACTTGCTACATTGACTTTAAAATTTCAATATTTAGAAGTTATTCAAATATTCAAAACATAATTGAAATTAATGGCACGACTGTAGATGGTAACCGAACTTTAATTGCGGTTTCAGCCGGCAACTGAAAATTTGAGGTCAGCCGAAAACAACTAAATATCAACTAAAGCTGGAAGCACTCAGTTGCCATCGGTAATAAAATTTTATTTTTGTATAGACAGAAATTGTCCGGTTATACTGTTATAAGGGGCTGTGCACATATTACGTAACGCTCCAAGTGGGGGTTCAAGATTTGTTACGGATTGGAAATTTTGCACTGAAAAATTATTAAAAAGCGTTACAGGCCGGGGGGTATAAAATCTCTGAAAGCAGCGTTACGTAATATGTGCACAGCCCCTAAGAGGTATCCGTTGTGAGAGGTTTTACTGCATGCATAAACTCGGTGGCATTAGACTGCCAATCCTAGCGAAATGAGGAGGATTTTTAGTAATGGGTGCAATCCATATTCTTAGTAAGCATCATTAGGGAGTTACTTGCATACCTTAAAAGTCGAATGCACTCAATAAAAAGTGGATGTGATTACGGTACACCATATTGGGCCAAAAGAAGATTTGGATCAAAGAACGTAAACAGTGTAAGGGAAACATCACCTTAATATAGAAAGGGCTGAACTCTTCAAATCGTGTTTTTATTATAATTCGTTAGCTGACTCTCCTCTTACTTCTGTTGAAGTAAGTAAAAATGCGATTTAGAAAATATCAAGTTAGGTCGTTACCTACATATATTAAGGTACCACTTACGTCGGGTAGGAAACAATTAAGGATTCTCTTAAAGAGAAATATAATATACGATTTCAATTACAAAATAAATTAATTTCGATGCTAAAGTTCAATCTACAATGGAAATTGTACATTCAATCAATAAAATTCCAGTCTTCAATTACTTATAGTTTGAAGAAAATTGCTAGATTAATTTAATTTTGATCACATGATTAATTGATTCAATTATGGAATTAATTCTAAATTTTGGTTAATCATATTAAATAATTAGCAAATTTTTAGAAATTTTTTTTTTTTGTTTTAACAACACTGTTTGGAATTTATATAGAATCAATTATGTACATATTGCAATTATAGTTTTAATTAAAATATTAATTAAAAATTAACTCTATTTTGAATAAACACTTAGTAAGAAGAAATTAGACAGTAGTTTTTTCTGTGTATACAAATTAGTAACATGAGTTACTGAAAATTTGTAAATAAATATGTCACAAAAAAATGTTTTTGATTAATTTACAAATTTGATCAAAAGTATTAATAGAAATTAAAAGATAATAATCAGAGATTTATTAGATATTGTTAACATATTTCAAGCAACAAAGGAACAATTTAATATCTAAACATTTCTTTAGATTTCAACCACACGGCTGAATGGAACAAATGTTGGTTTCGGTAGAGGCCACTAAACCTTGTCAGTATTCATGTGTAAATGCTTTCATTACTTGTTCGGTAGCTGTGTTGAACGTGATATACAAATTATAAAGTTAATTTTATTTTTTAGAATTATTGAATTACAATTTAAACCCACAAGATGCGCTTGTTCCCATCTCAATATATTTTTCTATTCTTATATATACTTAATTAATGTTATAATTAAATAAAAATTAAATATTCTGTTTTTGCAATTGTTTAGTTTTAAAATTTATGTACATAATCAAAGAAATTTTTAATTTTTCCAGGCTTAAGTTCGTTTTCTCTAAATATAATTTTGTTATAAATTAAATTATTATTTAAGTTAGAAAGAAAAATCTAGAGGCTCTTAATACTTGAAAATTTACAACTTAATTTATGTACATACATACGTATGTAATTAAAAATAGGTTAAACAAATTTAAGTTCATTCATTTTGATTCTAACAAATGCCATGCTTAACAAATTTTAGATGTTTTAATAGATGTGACACAAGTTTTACTTGCGGTAATTCCTGGAAAGCAAATTGAAATGTGTACTAAATTTTAGTAAAAATATTTCTTTCAAAATAGTTTAAAATATTTCTAAATTTTTTAAAATCATATAAAGTTTTCTTATAATGAAATAAATTCAAATGTTCACAATGTCACTTCAAAAAAATTCTACTTCAAGAAAATTTTTGTTTTATTTTATTTGAGTGCGCATTTTCTCAAAGTAAAGCTCCGTTCACAATTAGCAAATATTTTTCAAAAAAAAAGGTGACCAAGAAATAAACTAATAACTTTTTTTCGCTTTAACTCTAATTTTTTAATTATGGGTTCGAATTTTTAAAAACTGTACAAAAATACTGTTTTATATAATAATTAATTATATATATATATTTTTATTTATTAATTTTTCAAAACTTTTCGGCATTCAAAAATGTCAAAAACAACTTTATATTGCAATCCTTTTTAATTGAACATTTGTAATATTGTAAGTAAATAATGTACAGTGAAAAAACTTTTCAAAATATAATATAATGTTTTTTAAAAAAATTTTAAATAGACGAAACCCCTGAAGAAGTCAACAAACAATTGACGAAACGTTGGGTAAAAAATGTAATAAAGCTGTTTTATTAACATTAACTACGTTAGGCCTTATTAGCTTAAAGAAGAAAAATATCATTAACAACAAAAATTGCATCATTGGCCAAATAATTCCTACAACACAAATAATTAATTTTATTTTGTAATATAAAAACCAAGTTAAATGACACTATCCCTAAGCAAAACTAGTGGTTACGTTTTTTGAACAAATATTTAATAAATGTGAACGTAGCTTTACTCCTGAATGGTTCATAAAAATTTTAATACTTTAAAATGGAAGACGGCCTTCCTCAGTTTATCTTTACATTTATATTTATACTTTTATATTTTTTCTCAAATTTAAAGAAAATAATTTTTTAAATTATTTTTAGTTCACAAATTACTAATTTCAAAAAATAATCTGTGTTAATGTTAGAAATTACGAATGTAGTATTTACTCGTATGTGTACTGGCTGGTAACAGGTAACAGGTAGTGAGTTCGTTAGAGTGCCTATCTACTAAACCGCAGTTTCGAACCAAAAGAAGTAAGTTTTATAAAAATGTTTTCATCACCCCTCAGATAAAAGTGATAACGAAACTTTTATTAATTTTTGGATAAACATTGAACTTGTTTTTTGTAAATATTTTTTTAGTTTTTAATGAAAACTTTATGTTAAAAATTATTGAGTTTCTGTAAAAAAAAAAATGGCATAGGCGCCGTACAACAACGAATTTGAACTTAAATTTAGTAAAATTTGCCAAAATTTTAGTTAATTTTTTTTTTGTTGTGAGTACATGCCATCAAGTTTATTAAAAAGAAAATTTTCTGAAAAACTCATGAGTTCCGGCTAAAAAAAATAATAACTTCTTGCCATGGCCATGGTAGTGACTGGGCAGAAATTGAAGAAGAAGTTTTTGCATTACTCCCCTTTTTTGGAAATAAAAAACTCTTAAAACGATTTCTATATTTTGCAACAAAAGTCTACAATAGAGTACGCGTAATTTTCTAAAATTAATCGTGTAAAATTATTCTTATACAACCCCGCTATAAATTAATAAATTTGCAACTTGTATAAAAAATAATTAAAATATTGTTGAAACAAGTTTGTAGTTCTCATGAATAAAATTAGATGATGGAAATATTTGCTTTGATATAATTAATTACTATTTGCATGATCAGTTTCTAAGGTTTGTTTAAAGAAAGCGGTTGCAAGTAGCGGAGCTTTACGATAAAAAATCTAAAACATGATTATGTTCTTCGTAATGCTAATTTTAGCATTTGGTGTACAGTCGGAAACGTAAATTTTATATACATATATTTTTTTTGAGATATACATATTATTTCAAGTGTCAACAATTTTTTCAAAATATATGTATTTAACTGCAGGAAAAAGTGCTTAACTCGAGATAAGTAAATGTCTAATTAATCGCACCATTGTTTTGTTCATATTCAAAAGTTTGATTAATTGATGATCAGTTGGCTTCAGCAGTGTAGTACAGTTGTGAAACTTTGGATTAATTATTTTTTAAATTGAATTGCTACCAAATTTAATTTATAAATTTATTTTAAAAAAAGAAATACATTTCTAAATATTTGAAACAGAGAACAAACATAGTGTTTTTATTGTTGCTTCCAGTGCAAACTTTAAGAAATAGTATACTGTTTGTCAACTTAAAAAAAATACTTATATTGTATTTACGAGTATGTATTAAAAAAAACGTCAAATACAAAAAGTACCAATTGTTACTGTTTTTACACTATAAAAAGTATCCTATATTTTAATGTGGGCCACACGCTATACGTCTACTAGATTTAATCCAAATCCATGAAGTTAAATTATCAAAAGTAAAAAAGTGCCATAAGTAAAACCACTATCATTTTTCCAGTTTTTTTTCATTGAAAAAAAGTATCAAAACTACTAATTTTTACCTTTTTGTCCCTTAAAAAGTAGTCTATGTTTTAATGTGCGTCACATGCTTTCCGTGTGCCAAAATTTTATAGAAATGTATTGAACGATTTTCGTTGTATATCGTGTTATGGAATGTCGAAAAATTTACCAAAAAATCTAAAAAAAAGAACGTTTAGCATCGCAAGTGTGCCGATCATAATCACTTGGACTGTAGACACCATTCCTAATTAATTCGCCATGACACTGATTAATTTTTTTTTTAATTTTTCTTAGTTACTATTCAATAAACGCTCCCGGTGTGTTGAGAGGAAATCGAAAATATTCAGTTGTTGCAACTTTACATGAGGCGGATGGCCCCTGCACAATACGTGTCGGCATTGATGGGCCCAATTTTAATCAGTCCAAAGATGTTGAGTTGCAACCATTTCAATCACAAACTATTGAATTTTTGCCCAAAAAACTACAATATGGAAAATTTTTCTTGAAAGTTGAGGGTTTATCTGGCTTGAAGTTCAAAAACGAAAGCGAGATTTTCATGAACAATGTTAAGGCAGCAAACATTTATATACAAACCGATAAGGCTTTATACCACCCTCAAGATTTAGTGCAATTCCGGTTTGTTGCCTTAGATGAACATACGAGACCGTTAAATATTACGGATCCCATACGCCTGGAGTTATTTGTGAGTAAATTTTACTTATTCCGGCATATCACACCTACACACACACGCACACACCATACATAAAAATACGTACATACATACATACTCGTACTTTTGCATGTTATTATTATGGAACAAGGAGGCTATGAGAGCACATAAACTAGATTATACACATAATTGTATGTGTGTACATGACCTGCAATATATCGAGTCCTGTCCTCAAAAATAGCTGAACCGACAAAAGTAATTTCATCCTAAGCCATAAGTCGCTATCATAAAAAAACACATACAAATCATTTAAATGCAGTCTTAAGGAAATTTGATTTTTTTTCTTATAATTTCGGAACGGTTAAGGCTCCAATTAATAATTGTGTTAAGCGTTTTAAAAATATTTCTCTCACTCATGGAGTTTTTACTGGCAAATTCCAACTCTCTAAATATGCCCCCTTGGGATATTGGACACTTAAAGTTACTATAGATGGCTTCATGGTAGCAAATTATATTTTGCCCAAATTTAGTGTACATCTAAAAAGTTCCCCAAATGCTGTGTTAGCAGATGGTATCATTAAAGTGGCAATCTATGGCAAGTACACGTTTAACAAGTACGTAGAAGGCAATGCAATAATTGAATTGTCGCCTGGCTATAATTTGCCAGCTTTCCAAACCAAAAATGTTGATATACAAAACATAAGTTATGTCGATTTCAACTTGAAGATCATAAAGGATATTGACAAATACTATAGTATTCCAATCAGAGCGAGTTTAACTGAAAAGAATACGGGCAAAACTGAAACAGAACAAATATATGTGAATTTAAGAAAACAGCGTTATAATTTGATCGTACCAGATAATGAAATAGAATTTGAAAATAACATACCATACAGTATTAAAGTTTATGTGAAACATTGGACAGGAGCACCCGTTTTAGATCGTAAAACACCCGTTACAATGAAACATGGCAATAATACGTATGAATCGCGTTTAGATAGAACTGGCGCTGCAACATTTGAATTTGATTACGATGAAAATTCTAAATATGAATTTCAATATAGAGATTCAAAGGAAACATTTCCAGCTATTTTTACACACAAGGATTTAATGCTGAACAATCGAGAATATTATTGCCGTCTGCAGTTAGTGGATAAAAAGTAAGTTTTGATATGAAACATTTATATGTAAATTTAATGAAGTTAGAGATTTTTAAAATTATACGATAAAATCAGCCAAATTTTTATCGAATTGGTGTTTTTAAAAAATTTACAAGTGAAATTTTAAATGCAATAAAAAGAACGAAACAATTTGAAGAGTCAGTTATTTCACAATTTTTTTATGTTGGAAAAATTATAAAGTGAAAAATAGTAGTTATTTACAAAAACAACCTTAGAGTGAATATCTCAAGTAATTAATTTGTAAAATGACACCTTAGTTCTCATACTCTTTGGCGTTAAGCAGGTACTTCCTAAAAAAAAACTATTGTGCGTTTTTTTATGTCTGCAAACGTTGAACTGCACACGTTCTCCCCATAAAAAATAATTATTAATATTTATTTTGTTTATCTAAAAAACCACAATTTTCTATGTCAGGATATTATTTGATCCATTTTAGAATTATGCTTGGAAAGCCAGTCCTAATTGAAGTCAGCTCTATTTTGAAGATTCCCTACTTGAAGTACATAATTATGGGTCATGGTAGCCTTATTCAAGCTGAACACATAGAAGTTCCGCCTAATCAAAAATCCTATACCATCGAAATAACGCCGACTATTGAAATTATACCAAATTCCTTTATTTATGTGTATTATGTCCACAAAGGCAACTTGCGCTATGAGGAAATGATCTTAAACTTTCCAGATGAATTTGCCAATCAGGTATATAGAGAAAATAATTGTAAACATAATAATGATACTTTTAATTAAATTAAATTATGAATTTCAGATCTCCCTTTCAGCACCCAAACAAGCGAAACCGGGCGAAGAAGTCACCATCACTATTCATGGAGAACCTCAAACATATGTTGGTCTATTAGCTGTGGACTTGGGTGTATACTCGTTGGACAGTTCAAACGATTTAAAAGGATACGTAATACTAGATAATCTGAAGCAAGACCTATCGTATTCTCCAATAGGATCAGCGACATACTACCCCGGTATAATATCTGGTATAATAACAATAACTAATGCTCAGTTCCCGCCAATAAATTTTCGTAAGAATTAACATTAATTTTATGGAGACTGTGAAAATATTCGAATAACAATTGGTTTTTTATTCCAGCTCCGGGTGGGGGAGGAGGCGGAGGAGGAGGATATGAAGGATCCGTTTTCTATCGACAAAAATTTCCAGAAACATGGCTATTTGACAACTATTTCATGTAAGTAAATGTTTTGTTAAATATAAAGATGTACTGATCGGTAGTAATTCTCAGATATATGTTCATAATTATGGGCTGGCCTTTGGGCACAAAACTGAAATTATTTGCCGAATTTTTGCATTATTTTTTAGAAAAATTTTGTTTTCTTGTTCTCTTTCAGCACAGACAATGAAACTAAATTAACTCTACCAATACCCGATACGATAACAACTTGGCGTATTACGGCTTTTTCGACTAACGCTGCAACGGGTTTTGGAATAGTAAAAAAACCAACAGATATTTTAACAATAAAAAACTTTTTCATATCTCTTTATCTGCCATACGCTGTTAAACGTGATGAAATTGTCACAATACCCGTGACAATATTTAATTATTCCAATCAGACACAACACACGGAAGTGACTTTGCTAAATAATGACAAAGAATTCTATTTTATGGAGTCAAAACGACAAGATGTAGAAAAGTCAAGTGATGAAGAGAAACAAATAAAACAAATAAAAATAGCAGCTGGCAGAGGAAAATCCGTAAAATTTCTAATATTCCCAATTAAATCAGGTGAAATAAATGTGAAAGTTACAGCCACCAGAAGGTGTGGCCAAAGAACAAAATCAGGCCATGTATTTAAGTATACCAGAAGGTGAACAAATATCTTCGACGTTCAATATCGAAGATCCAGTAGATAATGTTCCCGACTCTGAGTATGTTACCTTCTCTGTTGGTGGTCACTACTTAGTACCAGCAGTAGATAATTTTGAAGAGCTGACGGAAATGCCAACCGGCAGTGGAGAGCAAAATATGATTAATTTTGCGCCAAGTGTACTGATACTGCAATACCTGAAAGTCAATGGAAAACTATCGAAAGAAAAAGATTTAGTTGAAAGTCTGAAATCAGCAATTGAAAATGGTTACCAGCAACAATTGGCGTATCGTCACTACAATGGCGGCTACAGTGTTTTCGGCAGCGATACCGATGAAGAGCGCAATACTTGGCTGGCAGCCTATGTGGTTCGGTATTTCATTAATGCTTCTCAATTTCTAGATATTGACGAAGAAATATTAGAAAGTGATTTGGAATATTTGGCCAACCAGCAACAACCAAATGGAGAGTTTTTGTTCACGGGTTATTCATTAAACCCGAAACATGAAAATGAATATGGACTAAGAGCGTTTATATTGTTGGCCTTTTTGGAGGATCCAGTAAGTATAAAAATGAAATGTTTAGAAAATACCCGAAAAGAACGTTACGCAAGCTTTACTTTAGCAAAGGTTTTTAAATTTTCTTTAAAAAAAACTTTGTTTGGTGTTTAGACACGAAATGTTTTGTTTTACAAATTTTGTTTCCTTCTGTTTGATCGTTCTTAATTTATTTGACATTTTGCTGTTTGGTGTTATATAATTATTGTATACATATACATACATACATACAACCATACGAGCATATTAATACAATTTTGTATACCACAAAGCGATTACTCTCTCTTTGGCCGCATCGCCAATAAACTCAAGACTTTGCAAAATAAAGTTTGCGTGTCTTAATGAGCTCATAGCAGAATTCGCTGCAATCTCTTGTTTATTAATCGGTAGCTTTTAGACAAACCTAAAGTTCTAAAGTTCTACTAAAGTTTCCTCCGCGATCTTCTAATTTATGCAAAATTGTAACTCCTTAAATTTATTTATGAATGTGTCATATTTAGTATAAGTAGAAATTAAACCATCGCAAAGACATCCAAGAAAGAACACGAGAAAAATTATTTTTACTCTCTCACACATTTATAAACAAACAAGAAAATAAAACAGCGAAGTGAAGAAACTAACCAACAAACACATACGAGTACATACATACATATGTCTTTGAGTAAAGAGAGAATATTTCGTTTCTGCCGCTTTTTATTTTTATTACTATGTATTCAAAAATTATAATTAAAAGAAAATTAATAACATTTATTAGAAATTGAAACAGTTTTCACTACAGTGGTTTTCAAATAATTAAATCGCCAAAATGAGGGCTTCATTATCTAAAATAGGCAAAAAAGCTTATTATCGTGGCAAAAACTAATGCATTTATCTTTCTAGGAATATGCCAACAAATATGCAGAAATCATTAAAAATGGTATAGAGTTCTTAAATTCGAATATAAATAACGTTGGCGATATCAATGCAAAGTCCTTAGCGGCAGCTGTTATAAAAAGTGCTAACCTTGATAGTGCTGACATTCTCATCGATCAACTAAAATCGCAGATCAAAGAAAATAATGGACTTAGATGGTGGTCGGCAAATGATCAGAATCCAGCCAATGATGTGGAATTAATTGCAAATGCTGCTTTAGCTCTGCTGGATACACCGGGAGATCATACGGGAATTCCCAAATGGCTGATCGAACAACGAAATGCTAATGGTGGTTTTATATCTCATTACGATACAGTTACTGTAATGGAGGCTTTAGTAAAATTTTCTGAAAAATATACAAATCTCGAAAATGTAAATCTAAAGTTATCGTACAGTGCCAAGGATGAGTTAGGAAATGAACTGGCAACTGATGAAATTCATGTTGATCGGAATAATGTGTTGAGTTTTCAAAAACATGACGTAGAAAGATATACAATTTTTTTTTATAAAATTCATTTGATCGCAATAAAATTCAAATTTTATTTTTAGTTGCCAAGAGGTACACGCCAAGTAACGTACGAGAAGGAGGGAAACAGTGCTGCTCTGGTACAACTCAACTAGCAGTACAACGTTGATGATGTGCACGAATTTCATCATTTTAAAATCGAACCAAAGCTGATAATGAAAAACGAAGACGAATATATTTTGAATCTTTGTGTCACCTATTTGCCGAATGGAGGAAGTGCTAACGATACTACAAACATGGTGATAAGTGAAATTAACTTACCCTCGGGTTTTCGTTCTGAGGCACAAAATAATTTAGCATTGATGGAAAACGACCTGGTAAAAAAAGTTGAAGCTAAAAATTCCAATTCTGTAGTGATTTTGTATTTGAATAAATTTATGGCAAACATAAAATATTGCCTCGATATTCCGTTGGATAAAGTTAATGAAGTTTTGATGGCAAAACCAGCAGCCATTATAATATATGATTCTTACAATATAAGTCGGTCGAATACAAAATTTTACAATATATAAAAATTAATAATGTAAAAGTGTTCTTGGAAATATCACGAACACGTGGGAGCATGATTTTATTTTAATAAATTAAATGTAAAGAAATACTTTTGCATTTATTAGAATGTGAAGATGTTTATTTCTTAGTCCATAATGTTTTTATAACAACATAATAAAGAAATTCTCGTATTGGGTTTTTACAGATAAATTTTTGGGTAAAAAATCATTAAGTTTTTCAATCAGTAGGAAAATTTATGCTTTCAATACTTGCAATTTAGAAGCGTTTCTAAAGATGCACAATAAGAATGCAGATATATTATTTTTAGGGAAATTGGATTTGCAACCGCAAGATGAAATTGGAAAATTTTCTTTCACAACAAAAGCTGTTAAATTTCCTTTAAAATAGTTTTGAAAATTTCTAAATTTAATTAAATAGAAACATCGATTCAAACTTCGATGTTCCTAAGCAAAAACATAGTCCACACGAAATATTAAAGTCATTTGAATTAAGTTCAGCAGAAAATTAAATAAATACGATTATTGGCATTTTTTGCAATTACCAATGGGCTATAGCCGTTGTTCAATAACAAATGAGGCTTTAGCAGGAGGAGGGTCACGTTGCAGATGTGTCAAAATTGTTGCATCACACAACTAAAATCGATAGAATTTAATATTAAAAAATTTAAATCAATATTAATAAAACAAGTTTTTTTTATGTGTGTATATTTTTTAAGTAATTGAATTACAAATCTCATTTGCAACAGTCTCAATATTCTGCTATTCAGTGAAAAATTAAACTTTTATTAAATTATAGTAAATTAAACATATATTCCTGTTTTGCAATTTTTAAATCAAAAACAGGTTAAGCAAATTAAAAATTCACTCAGTTTGATTCTAACAAGTGGCTGGCTTCCTTAACAAACGTTACTTACATTACAATTAAATGATAGATGTGACTAGAGTTTTACTTTCGGGAATTACCGGGAAGCAAATTAAATATGCTAATTATTTAATATTTTATTCGATTAAAATATTTTAAAATGAAATTTTTTATGAAATTCCTTTAATTACGCTACTAAGAACACAAAAAGAACTTCTTGAAATGATCGCACCGATGTTCATTTTTAGATTATAATCCAAGTATTAAGCGTAGAATGCCGCACGTGCAAATTGTTAAAATTATTCTAATTGAATTAAGTTGCAACTACAATACAAAAACAATAAAAATGTTGATGAAACAAGTTTTCAGTTCTGATACACAGAATCCAGAAGGTGAAAATATTTGCTTTGATGAATTAATTGTAATTTGCAAGATCAGTTTCTAAAGTTTGTTTAAAAAAAGCGGTTGCAAGCAGCGGATCTTTACAATATAAATTCAAAATTCTAAGACATGATTAAGTGCTTCTTATTGCTAATTTTAGCATTTGGTGTAAAATCCAAAAGGTGACATAGCAAATCTTATCATTATTTTTTTTTTAATATTAAGGGTGTAAATGTGTAAAATGTGTCTGGAAAAGAGATTTAAATAAAAAAATCGCTGGCTTAGTATAGATAACGTCTATCTCGGATTTTCGCTACTTTACAAGAGAATAAATTAATTACATAAATAAAATCGTACACAACTGATTTCTTTTAAGTGTAAAAACAGGAAATGTTAAAAAGGGTACGGTCACATTTGGGTACGAAAACATTTGACGAAAAACGAAAAATATTTCCTGACCATAAAATATTTATTAAAAGGAAAACAGAAAAGAGTTGTTTAAAGGCCAACAAAATTATTTCCTGCCAAACAAAAATAAGTCTAATGTGAACATAATGTGACCACTAAAAGGCAAATATTTTAATTTATTTTGGGAAAACAATTATTAGATCTTACAATCTTTTTGTAAGAACAAACATAATCAAATAAAAATATCTATCTTCAGGCAAAATGCTTCAATAAAAGATTTTTATGGTTGTTATTTTTTTGTAGCTTTTTTGGTCATTCTTTAATAAAGTAAATAAATGCCTGATGTTGAAAAAATCTGAAAAATTTCTTAGAGAAGGCAAGACATTGAAAATTTTAAATCCAAAATAAAGAAACAAGCAGTAGTTTGCTAATTATCGTGGTTATTGCGGATGAGATCTTGTCGAATTTTTTGGCATTTGTAAAATTACAGCGACTGTGATTTTATTCATCATTCTGTTAAACTCCTACTGATGCTGGCTGATAAAAACTTTAAAAAATTGTGTTGCTTCCTGCTGCGAGAGAAGCGAAAAATCTCTATAAATTGCAAAATTTTTAAAAAGCGAAAATGTTAACAATAAATATAGTTTTTGTGCAATTTGCAAAACTATTTTGTGAATATTACTTTTTAGTTGCCCAACAGCAGAAACCAACCATTAGCAACGAAATGTTTTTTAAATAACAAATTTATCTTATTTGATAGTTGTATCTAATATTTTGTTAATAAAAATATTTCTTCAAGTGTGACCACAGAGAAAATATATTTTCCCATGTTAGCACCTGCTGTTGTTTGACAGGTGTTTTAACAAATAAAAAGGCGAAAATAAATGTGCGTAGCGTGACCAAAAAAAAAAAAAACAACTTGTGTATTCATTTATCTAAATTTTTGTTAAACATGAACCAACATGTTTGTAGCAAATGTTTCCCCAATGTGACCGTACCTTAAATGATTTTGAAAAATATTTAATTTTAAGTCATCGATATGAGAAAAAATATAAAGAAATTTTAAGACAATATTTTCGTGTTTTAAATAGCTTTTAAAAAATATAGATGAAACTACAAGACGAATTGATCTCCAGGTAGCGTTTGCAGCGTAGTGAATTTGTTGAATTATTTTACTGATCATTTCTTAAATTCAATTTTATAAAAAATATTTTTAATAAAGAACAAACTTGTTTTATTTTTCTCAATTTCAAAAATGAAAAACTTAATGAATTTACTATTAAGAAAGACACTTATAATCAAATATACATACGATTATATGAATGTATGTAAATGTGTAAAAATACAACGTATCCGGTTTTTTGCGTCCGTAACATCAACTAAGATGTATCGATAGCATACAAAGCTTTGATATTTAATGCAACCCAAGCTATTAAAAAATTTTTCTACTTGCTTAAAAAATAAACAAAAATTTTTGAAGTTCTTTATTTTATTTTTAAATCGTTCGTACTGTTAACCGATTTCGCCTTTTAGAGCTGGCACACGTGGAGTGTTGAATTGTTGAATAAAATTGTATTTATATTTATTTAAACCGTTCTTAGACATCTGAGAAATGTCATCGCCTGTACTCTCGATGCCATCTGGTAGGAATTCGCTTTCGTGGTTGTTTCTTAAGAAATTTCTATTAACCGCCCAACCAAATATTGATCAGCTTTAATTCGCCCTGGTGAAATTCGTTAACTACGAGTATCTATAACAGTTTCGACTTCCCGCAGTGTTGTGATACCCTTGGCATATCGAAGAATGTACCACAAAAATTTGTTAAAGATGCAAAAAAAAAAAAATCAAAAACAATATCTATACACCTGATTCCTAATTATTTCGCCTTGGCCTTGATTTATCTTTTTTTTCTTAATTTTTAATTTTTCTTAGTTACTATTCAATAAATGCTCCCAGTGTGATGACATCAAATCGAAAATATGCAGTTGTTGCAACTTTACATGAGGCGGATGGCCCCTGCACAATACGCGTCAGCATTACTGGGACCAATTTTAATCAGTCCAAAGATGTGAACTTAGAACCATTTCAATCAAAAACTATTGATTTTTTGCCCAAAACACTGAAATACGGATTTGGGATCTTGAAAGTTGAGGGCTTAACTGGGTTTAAGTTCGAAAATCAAAGCGAGCTATTCAACAGAGGTGAAAAGGAGGGCAACATTTATATACAAACCGATAAGTCTTTATACAACCCAGAAGAGTTAGTGCGCTTTCGGATTATTGCAATTGATGAACACACCAGACCCTTAAATACTACCAATCCCATACGTGTAGAAATATTTGTGAGTAAATTAATTTCAATTCATTGCATTAAAATAAAAATTTAAAAATATAATATTTTATTTTATACAAGACAAGAAAAAAACAAAAGAATATTAATAAAATATCCCACTGGGCCCAGTTGTTACAGACAACATTTTCATTGACGAAGTCTGTAGGTTAATCGAAACTAAACAGCTGAGACTAATTTGTAACATACAAAATATGTGTATGTATGAATGCATATCATAAAAAAAATCGCTGATCGAATAAACGTAGCCCTCGCCATTGAACAATTCAACTTATTTTTGGAACTGACCTCGTGGCATACCAATTTTACCAACGTCGTCATTAGCGATTTCGTGCTTCGAGTGTCTCGAATAGGTTTTCGATGATAGAAATTAGTTTCTTTTCATCATTTACGATTCTTCGAAGTCATGACCTACTGGGAAATATTCACACACACACATAAATACATAAGAGATGCCTTCATTTTTAATAATGCATAAAAAGCCGTGCATACTAACATATGCATGTAATTACTACCATCCCGGACACTGATGAACTGACCACTAAATAACTAAAACGTTAAATGCAATTTAATCCAGAATTGGCCCTAAAATATGATGAGAGTCCATAAAAGTTACTCTATTTAAAAATTTCTTAAATTATTTCAAGTTCATAACTGACTGTGAAACCAATGACATGCGGTTCAAGCTACAGCATCATCGATATAAAACTTAAAACTAGAGCAAAATTAATTCATGTATGGTTAATAGAAACGCACTACTGACTCACTTTTGTTGCATTTCACTTGTTAGTAACTAATTTAAAAGCAGTTATAAAATAATGCAGGCGGTTGCTTTCATTGAAAAGTAGTTCTGGCAGCTAGTCAGTACTACTTGTGAAAGAGTTAAACTAAAGTTACTTTAAAGTTGGCTTAGTTTCCGAAGGGTTTTATTTATACATCAATGAAACGCAAACACATACACTTAATTATATCTTTATATGTATGTGTGTATGTATTAAAATAACTCAGAATAATATATACAGTATTATCCTTCAACGCTTACAGGACGCAAATGGAAATCTCGTAAAGCATTTCAAAAATATTTCTCTTACACATGGAACTTTTAATGGAACATTTCAATTGTCTAAGTATCCGTCCATGGGATTATGGAGAATTTTTTATAAAATAGATGGAGATAAGCCGATTACAAAAGTTCACCTTATTACCGTGAAAAACTTTATTCTACCCACATTTGGTGTTTATCTTAAAACTCCATCAAATGCTTTGTTAACAGATGGTAACATTAAAGTGGCGATCTATGGCAAGTACACGTTTAACAAGTACGTAGAAGGCAATGCAACAATTGAATTGTCGGATAATAGCACTGGCCTGCCCTTGCAAACCCAACATGTTGACATACAAAACATAGGTTATGTTGATTTCAACTTGAAGACCATACAGGATATTGACCAACACTCTAGTGTTGCTATCAGAGCGAATTTAACTGAAAAGAATACGGGTAAAACTGAAACAGGAAAAATATCTATAAATTTAAGAAATCAGCGTTATAATTTGATCATACCAGACGATGAAATAGAATTTGAAAATAACATACCGAACAGTATTAAAGTTTTTGTGAAACATTGGACAGGAGCACCCGTATGGGATGATAAAACGCACGTCTCAATGAAACATGGCAATAATACCTATGAATCGCGTTTAGATAGAACTGGAGCTGCAACATTTGAATTTGATTACGATGAAAATTCTAAATATGAATTTCAGTATAAAGATTCAAAGGAAACATTTCCAGCTATTTATATACACAAGGATTTAATGCTGAACAATCGAGAATATTATTGCCGTCTAACGTTAGTGGACAAAAAGTTAGTTTTGATATGAAACATTTATATGTAAATTTAATTAAGGACATTATTTGATCCATTTTAGAATTATGCTTGGAAAGCCAGTCCTAATTGAAGTCAGCTCTATTTTGAAAATTCCCTACTTGAAGTACATAATTATGGGTCATGGTAGCCTTATCCAAGCTGAAAACATAGAAGTTCCGCCTAATCAAAAATCCTATACCATCGAAATAACGCCGACTATTGAAATGATACCAAAGTCCTTTATTTATGTGTATTATGTCCACAAAGGCAACTTGCGCTATGAGGAAATGATCTTAAACTTTCCAGATGAATTTGCCAATCAGGTATATAGAGAAAATAATTGTAGCCATAATACTTTTAATTAAATTAAATTATGAATTTCAGATCTCCCTTTCAGCTCCTAAACAAGCGAAGCCGGGCGAAGAAGTCACTATAACTATTCATGCAGAGCCACAGTCATATGTTGGCCTATTAGCTGTGGACTCGAGCATGAACTTGTTCGACAGTTCGTACGATTTAAAAAAGTCGGCAATACTAGATGATCTAAAGGAAGATCTTTCCTATTCTCCTCAAGGACCACAAGCCGGCATAATTTCTGGCTTAATAACATTGACTAATGCTCATTCTCCAACAACGACTTATCGTAAGCAAAAACATACTTATTATGGAAACTATTAAAATAGTCATATTACAGATTGTTTTGTATTCCAGCTCCGGATGGACCCGAAACAGCAGCATACATACCTCCTTTTTTTTACCGCGACAAATTTCCTGAAACTTGGCTATTTGGCCAGTATTTCATGTAAGTTAATATATAGTTATATAGAAAGAAGTACTGATCGGTAGTAATTCTCAGATATATTTACATATTTATGGGCTGGCATTTGGGTACAAAACGTAAAAACTTTGTCGAATTTTTGCATTATTTTACATAGAAAAATTTTGTATTTTTGTTCCCTTTCAGCACAGACAATGAAACTAAATTAACTCTCCCAATACCCGATACGATAACAAATTGGCGTATAACGGCTTTTTCTATGAACTCTGTAACGGGATTTGGAATAGTAAAAAAACCCACAGATATTTTAACAATAAAAAACTTTTTCATATCTCTTTATCTGCCATACGCTGTTAAACGTGATGAAATTGTCACAATACCCGTGACAACATTTAATTATTTCAATCAGACACAAGACACGGAAGTAACTTTGGAAAATAACAATAATGAA
This sequence comes from Lypha dubia, assembly GCA_947311025.1. Lineage (NCBI taxonomy): Eukaryota > Metazoa > Arthropoda > Insecta > Diptera > Tachinidae > Lypha > Lypha dubia. Next base: position 41,117,193 of record OX371261.1, on the reverse strand, counting down.
TTCTATTTCATGGAGTCCAAACGACAAGATGTGGAAGATTCAAGTGATGAACCACAAGAAGTGGAAAAGTCAAGTGATGAACAACAAAAAATAAAACAAATTAGAATTGCGCCGAATGAAGGAAAAACTGTAAAATTTCTAATATTCCCAATCAAATCAGGTGAAATAAATGTAAAAGTTACAGCCACAAGTCCTTCATATTCTGATGCCGTTGTGAAAAAATTAAAAGTTGAACCGGCAGGTGTGTCTAAAGAACAAAATCAGGCCATGTATATAAGTATACCAGAAGGTGAACAAATAACCTCCAAATTCAATATCGAAGATCCAGTAGATAATGTACCCGATTCCGAATATGTTACCTTCTCTGTTGGTGGTCACTACTTAGTACCAGCAGTAGATAATTTTGAAGAGCTGACGGAAATGCCAACCGGCAGTGGAGAGAAAAATATGATTAATTTTGCGCCAAGTGTACTGATACTGCAATACCTGAAAGTCAATGGAAAACTATCGAAAGAAAAAGATTTAGTTGAAAGTCTGAAAACAACAATTGAAAATGGTTATCAGGAGCAATTGGCGTATCGTCACTACAATGGCGGCTACAGTGTTTTTGGCAGGGATACCGATGAAGAGCCCAGTACTTGGCTCACCGCCTATGTGGTCCGGTATTTCATTAAAGCTTCTCAATTTCTAGATATTGACGAAGAAATATTAGAAAGTGATTTGGAATATTTGGCCAACCAGCAACAACCAAATGGAGGGTTTTTGTTCACGGGTTATTTATTAAACCCGAAACATGAAAATGAATATGGACTAACAGCGTTTATATTGTTGGCCTTTTTGGAAGATTCAGTAAGTATTCTGTGTAAGAATGTTTAATTTTTGATTTGTTTTTTATTTTATTCACCCCTATCATGTATAACAAGTGGAATTTTTGTTGCCATGAAATTTTTGTTCCCCCCGAAGTGAAAAAGGCTGTCATGAATCTCACGTGAAAAATTATTCCCGCTATCAGTTATCAGTGAATGTAAAAAAACAAAAAATCAATGAAATTTCTATTCAAAAATATACACGGGCAAAGTGATATATTCAGTGTTGAAGCGATAGTTTATATGCAGCGTTTGTTTATTGCATTCTAACTTTTATGTAGTAAAATAATTCGGCTACTTTTTGGAAAGCCAACAAAACGAAAGAATTACAGAAAATTTTAGCTTCACAAATCCGCAGGGAATCGACTTGTTGTTTTGCATTTTGTTGACATACGGTTGTGCCTTATCATCAGGACCCAAATCGTTACATCCGTGAACGTACAACTCGTCACGTTATTTCCCATCCAATTATACAGATATTACGTGACCTGTCCTACGTTCACGGATGTAACTATTTGGGCACAGATCTTCTTCTTAAAATAAACTTCTTAAGCTTTAATATTTGAATTATAAGAAGAACTACATACATTTTCTGTTCTATTCCCCATCAAAAAAAAAAAATGGGATGAGACTAATTGTAAATGAAAATTGATATTTTCCATAAAAAAACCTTGAAGGGTTCAGTGCGAGATTTTTTTTCATGCGCATTTTAAGTTGGTGATTTTGGAACACTGTCTAAGGTTTTTTTATGGATAATGTCAACTTTCCATTGCAATTGGTCTCATCCCATTCCCATTCGGAAAGTTCGATTTTGTATCACCGTGTTATTTATCTTTCTAGAAATATGCCAACAAATATGAAGAAACCATTAAAAATGGTATAGAGTTCCTAAATTCGAATATAAATAATATTGACGATATAAATGCAAAGACCTTAGCGGCAGCTGTTATAAATAGTGCTAATCTTGATAGTGCTGACATTCTCATCGAACAACTAAAATGGCTGGCTCAAGAAAGCAATGGACTTAGATGGTGGTCGGCAAATGATCAGAATCCAGCCAATGATGTGGAATTAACTGCAAATGCTGCTTTAGCTCTGCTGGATACACCGGGAGATCATACGGGAATTCTCAAATGGCTGATCGAACAACGAAATGCTAAGGGTGGTTTTATATCTTGTACAGATACAGTTGCTGGAATGGAGGCATTAGTAAATTTTTCTGAAAAATATACAAATCTCGAAAATGTAAATCTAAAGTTATCGTACAGTGCCAAGGATAAGATGGGAAATGAACTGGCAACTGATGAAATTCATGTTGATCGGAATAATGTGTTGAGTTTTCAAAAACATGAGGTAGAAAGCATACAATTTTTTTTATAAAATTCATTTGATCGTAATAAAATTCGAATTTTATTTTTAGTTGCCAAGAGGTACACGTCAAGTTACGTACGAGATGGAGGGAAACGGTGCTGCTCTGGTACAAGTCAACCAGCAGTACAACGTCGATGATGTGAACGAATTTCAACATTTTAAAATCAAACCAAAACTGATGATGAAAAACGAAGACGAATATATTTTGAATCTTTGTGTCACCTATTTGCCGAATGGAGGAGGTACTAACGATACTACAAACATGGTGATAAGTGAAATTAACTTACCCTCGGGTTTTCGTTCTGAGTCACAAAATAATTTAGCATTGAAGGAAAACGACCTGGTAAAAAAGGTTGAAGCTAAAAATTCCAATTCTTTAGTGATTTTGTATTTGAATAAATTGATGGTTAACATAAAATATTGCCTCGATATTCCGTTGGATAAAGTTAATGAAGTTTTGCTGGCAAAACCAGCAGCCATTATAATCTATGATTGTTACAATATAAGTCGGTCGAATACAAAATTTTACAATATATAAAAAATAATAATGTAAAAGTGTTTTTGGAAATATCACGAACAAGTGGGAGCATGATTTTATTTTAATAAATTGAATGTCAAGAAATAATTTTGCGTTTATTTAAATGTGAATAAATTTGATTTTTAGTCCATAATGATTTTATAGCAACATAATAAAATAATTCTCGTATTAAATTTTCACAAATAAATTCTTGAGCAAAAAATCATTAAGTTTTTCAATCAGTAGAAAAATTTATGCTTTCGATATTTGCAATTTTCAAGCGCTTCTAAAGATGCACAATAAGAATGCCGAGGTATGTCTCAATTTACTTTGAAGGACATTGAATCTACTAAAAAAATGTTTGATACAAGACCATAGTCTTTGTTCAATATGAGAGCAAAATATATTTTTTGGTTTTTCGAGTTTCCTGTATCGCTATTCGATGTTCCTACACAAAAGCATAGTCCACACCAATTATTAAAGCCATTTGACTTTAATTCAGCAGAAAATTTTTAAAATACGATCATTGCCATTTTTTTGACAATTTTCAATGGACTTAACTTTTGTTAAAAATATGTCGAAAAAATATTTATTGGTTTTCTTAATTCTTTTGTACTGGTTATCGATGAACCGAGAAAAAAGAATTGTTTACTCCAAATATTAAAGCCATTGGAGTTTTTCCACAACGAAATTGAAAAAAAAAAAAAATAACAAAACTTCTCTTGGACAGCATTCTAGAACATGCAGCTTGACAACAAATGAGGCCTCAGAAGAACGAGGGTGACGTTGCAGAAGGGTCAGAATCCCGATTTGTTGCATCAAACACTAAAATCGATAGAATTTAATATAAAAAAATTTTTTTGAGAGTAACTATATTACAATTCTCATTTGCAACAGTCTCAATATTCTGCTATTCAGTGAAATATTTAAGTTTTATTAAATTATAACAAAGAAAATATATTCTGTATATTAATTGTAATTTTTTAAATTACTACGAACTGCTTATTATTAATATTTGTTAATATTTGCAGGCTAAAGTTCGTAAATGTTTATAGTCAGAGAAATATTAGATTGACATTGTTAACATAATTCGAGCAACAGAGGAAAAATTTAACATTTATGCATCCCTTTTGTAGATTTTTCAACCACACTGGCTGAATAGAACAAACGTTGTTTTCGGTAGAAGCCACTAAACCTCGTCAGTATTCATGTGCAAATGCTTTCACTACTTGTTAGGTAGCTTCGTTGAACTTCATTACATATTCTATTTATGCACAATTACAAATACAAAAAAAAAAACGCGACTTATCACTACTAGCTAGCTAGGGAATTTCTTATTTTTGTGTTTATTTATTATCATATATTAAACATTACAGTGCTGCCAGCGAATCATATCCCACAATGCCTAATCTCTATATATATATATATATATATATATTCTGGTTTCGGAATTGTTAAATCAAAAACTGGTTAAGCAAATTAAACATTCCCTCTGTTTGATTCTAACAAATGCCTTCCTTAACAAACGTTAGTTACATTATAAATAAATGATAGATGTGACTAGAGTTTTACTTCCGAGAATTGCTGGGAAGCAAATTAAATATGCTAATTATTTAATAGTTTATTCGATTAAAATTTTTATGAAATTCATTTAACCCCGGCGATTACGGGAGTAAGAAAAGAAAGATAACTTCTTGAAATAATCATAAAGAATATATCTTGGGATCGACTGAATGGAAATTCGTGAAAATAAAAGAATTTATATAATGCACTCCACCCCTACACAAAAACATATTAAAAACATTTGAGAAAACAGAATCTCTGTAATCGATGTTCATTCATAGTTTAGAATTCGAGTTTTAAACTAACAATTCGAAACGCGCAATTTGCTAAAATTAAACATTTAAAATTATTCTTATAGAAAGAATCGCAGCTTTTGAATAAAGTTGCAACTTAAATACAGAAACAATAAAAATGCTGATGAAACAAGTTTATAGTTCCCATATACAGAATCTAGAAGCTGGAAATATATGCTTTGATTAATTAATTGTAATTTGCAAGATCAGTTTCTAAAGTTTGTTTGAAGAAAGCGGTTGCAAGCAGCGGAGCTTTACAATAAAAATTCTAAATTCTAAAACATGATTAAATGCTTCTTATTGCTAATTTTAGCATTTGGTGTAAAATCCAAAAGGTGACATAGTAAATCTTATCATTATTTTTGTTTTTAATTTTAAGGTTGTAATTGTGAAAAATGTGTCTGGAAAAAAATTTAAATAAATAAATAGTTGGCTTAGTATAGATAACGCCTATCTCGTTAACGAACAGGAAATGTTAAATAAGTGAATTTAATATAAAATTAATTAAGGAAAAAATAAGTACACAGGTACAAATATTAAGAATAAATTTTGGACTTTCAAACACCTTTTAAAAAATATAGATGAAAATACAAGACGAATTGATCACCAGGTTGCGTTTGATGCGTAGTGAACTCGTTAAACTTTTTATTGATCACTTCTTATATTCAATTTTGTAAAAAATATTTGTAATAAAGAACAAACTTATTTTATTTTCTCAATTTCAAAAATGAGTTTATTACAAAGTGAAATTATTAATTTATCTTTTTCGATTAGAAAACTTAATGAATTTTCTATTACGCCACTTATGTGCAAATAAATATGAATGTAAATATGGATATGTGTAAATATATACATTTAAAACATGTAATAAATGAGAATCGAATTAAATAAAATAAATGAACCTAAACCGATTGCGTGTGTTAACGTGTCTCGCAGATTCTCAAAAACAATAGACCGTAGGTATTTATTTCCTTACAGAGTTGGTGTCACACGAGATAGTCAGATAGTCGTCCATTAAAAATTATATCAGTTTCTTTAATCATAAATTTTTCAGATAAGCAGATGACAAGTCACCTGCTTAATATTCTAATGGTACGGTTGCCATCTAAGCAAACAGACTGACTGTATACGTGTCACATTTCTATAGCGAGCCGCTTAATCTAAGTTCAGACGCCCTGGACTTACCAAGTTTGACAGATCAGAAGATTTGTCTTATCATTAGCTGTGAAAAATATATTCTTGGCTTAGGAAATATTTGACTTCACGAATTGATCACATATTGAAAATGGCAAAAATAAGCGGAAGCAATAATCACAACCTCTAATTATTTCTCCTTGACTTGATTTATTTTTTTTTTCTTCTTCTTAATTTTTAATTTTTAGTTATTATTCAATAAATGCTCCCGGTTTGATGACATCAAATCGAAAATATTCAGTTGTTGCAACTTTACATGAGGCGGATGGCCCCTGCACAATACGCATCAGCATTACTGGGACCAATTTCAATCAGTCCAAAGATGTGAACTTAGAACCATTTCAATCAAAAACTATTGATTTTTGGCCCAAAACACTAAAAGAAGGAGAAGAAGTATCCCTCTTGAAAGCTGAGGGCTTAAATGGATTTAAGTTCGAAAATCAAAGCGAGTTATTCAACAGAGGTGAAAAGGAAGGCAGCATTTATATACAAACCGATAAGTCTTTATACAACCCAGAAGAATTAGTGCGATTTCGGCTTATTGCAATTGATGAACACACCAGACCCTTAAATACTAGCAATCCCATACATGTAGAAATAATCGTGAGTAAAATTAATATTATGTGTGTTTTGTTGTTTTTTTATAATTGATCGAATTAAAATAAAAGTTTAAGTGCCTGTTCGCCGATTTCGAAGAAGTTCTTTCTTTCGAGCAATTACATTTGAAACAAAAACAAAATTTTTTAATTTGTTTTTGTTCAAGAAACAAACAAATTGAAAGAATATTAATAAAATATCCCAGTGAGCCCAGTTGTGACAGACAAAATTTTCATTGACGAAGTTTGCTGGAAAATCTAAACTAACCACCCAAGACGAGTTTATCAACATATAAACTATATAGTAAAAAAATCGCTGAGCGAATAAACGTAGAACTCGCTATTGCACATTTTTTGAACTGTCCTCGTGGCATACCAACGTTGTTATTAGAGATTTTCGTGCCTTTTGTTCGCATTAGTTAACTTGGAGTGTCACGAATTTGTCGTCGATGATAGAAATTAGTTTCACTCCATCATCGACGATGCATCGAATACTGAGAAATATTCACACACACACATAAAAGCAGATGCATTCATCTTCAGAATTGGCTCAAAATCAATTTTCAAGTTGAATATATAATAAGATATGATGAGAGTCCATAAACGTTACTCTCTTTAGAAATTTTTTAAATTATTTCAATTTCATAACTGACTGTGACACCAATGACCTGTGGTTAATGCTATAGCAGCATCGATATAAAAATTAAAATTTAAGCAAAATTAATATAAACTTGAGAAAGATTTTTTGCATACCAACCACCCACTGACTGACTTTTGTTGCATTTATTGTGTTGGTATCTAACTTAAAATCAGTTGTAAAGTAATGCAGTCGTTTGTTTTCATTGAAAAGTAATTCTGGCAGCTAGTCAGTACTACTAGTGAAAGAGTTAAACTAAATTTAATTTAAAGTTGGCTTAAGCTAAGTACAGAGGATTGGCAGATCTTACAATATTGTAAGATATGGCAATGTGCTGACAATGTACTGACAATGAAAAATTGTTACCAAAAGGTAAATTGTCAGTTCAGACGATTGTAAGAAAACCTTACAATTTCATTGTCAGAGAATTGTCAGACAATAAATTTATCTGACAACAAAAATTGTCAGTTCACATGGTTGCCAGATCGATGTGTGGCAAAAATTGCCAGATGCCTTGTTAAACTTTGTCAGAACTGTCAAAGCTAATCGTATTTATGGACAGCATTGCTAATACATAAATTATCTGACAATGATTCCATTGTCAGATGTAATAATTTTAACACATCTGCCATAAAAGAGAGCTCACAATGTCTGACAATTATCTGACAATGGCAAAGTAGAGTGTTCATACGATTGTCAGATGTCTAACAATATTATTGTCTTACAATATACTGACAATGCTTTTTCTTGCAACGTTGCAAGACAAAAATTGTAAGTTCATACGGTTGTCAGACATTTTCTGAACATTTTTCTGAAAATACTGCAAGATCTGCCAATCGTCTGTACATAGCTTTAGTTAGCGACGGGTTTAGTTTCCTGCCATAAAGACCTACAATTATTTCGGAATTTGTATATAATTAATATTTTTAAAAAATTTCCTTGCAATTTATTACTATTTAACTACATATTTGGGGTATTCACACTGTAGTCATAAAAAATATGTCATAAAAAAATAGCACACCAAAATATGACAAGTGTGAACGCCCCGTCATAATATAGTTTTCTATATCATAATTGTGCCAGCTGCTATTAACAAAAACGTTAAAAAACACTCCATTTTTTAGTCGGATTAGTGCGCATAAGTTCGCCTTTTGGCTTAAATGTAAATGTTTTTTAAATCAGTCCGACTTGTTAATTAAGAAAATAATAAATTTCCTGTAAATCTTCTAAAATGTCCATTATCAATTAAAATTTTCAAATTGTTTTTTATCTATACGAACTTGCTGAGATAAATATAATCAAAAGCAGCTGTTGCCGGTAACATGGGCTAAACTATTTTTTTGGACGACGGCAAGTGGAAAAACGTTCATAAGCTAACAGACAGATCACTTACACAACCACATATTTATATTCTTGTGTTATATATAAGTAGTGGTGGCTTGTAAATATTATCGGCGGCTCGACTGAAGAGTATCAGCTGCTCGACTAAGGTTTCAACTGTTATTTTATGACAAACCATAAACATACCTTAAAATGTCTTATCATTATACGACCTTTTTGCTTAAAGCACAACAATTTTTTTAAACTATTGTAAAATAATAAGATTATGACAATATGACTGATATGACTGCAGTGTGAACACCCCAATTGTGTATTATTAACCCATTTATATTTTCTGTAAAATTTTATTATTGTTTTATTAAAGAAATTTCAATGAAATACATATAATTAATAATAAATAATACAAATGATACGCAATCACATACACTAATTATATACTAAATTATATCTTTATATGTATGTGTGTATGTATTAAAATAACTCAGAATAATATATACAGTATTATCCTTCAACGTTTACAGGACGCAAATGGAAATCTCGTAAAGCATTTCAAAAATATTTCTCTTACACATGGAACTTTTACTGGAAAATTCCAATTGTCTAAGTATCCCTCCATGGGATTATGGAGAATTTTTTATAAAATTGATGGAGACGATTCAAATAGAAAAGTTCATCTTATTACCGTGAAAAACTTTATTCTACCCACATTTGGTGTTTATCTTAAAACTCCATCAAATGCTGTGTTAGCAGATGGTAACATTAAAGTGGCGATCTATGGCAAGTACACGTTTAACAAGTACGTAGAAGGCAATGCAACAATTGAACTGTCGGATAATAGCACTGGCCTGCCCTTGCAAACCCAGCATGTTGACATACAAAACATAGGTTATGTTGATTTCAACTTGAAGACCATACAGGATATTGACCAACACTCTAGTGTTGCTATCAGAGCGAATTTAACTGAAAAGAATACGGGTAAAACTGAAACAGGAAAAATATCTATAAATTTAAGAAATCAGCGTTATAATTTGATCATACCAGACGATGAAATAGAATTTGAAAATAACATACCGTACAGTATTAAAGCTTATGTGAAACATTGGACAGGAGCACCCGTTTTCTATCGTAAAACGCCCGTCACAATGAAACATGGCAATAATACCTATGAATCGCGTTTAGATAGAACTGGAGCTGCAACATTTGAATTTGATTACGATGAAAATTCTAAATATGAATTTCAATATAGAGATTCAAAGGAAACATTTCCAGCTATTTTTACACACAAGGATTTAATGCTGAACAATCGAGAATATTATTGCCGCCTGCAGTTAGTGGACAAAAAGTAAGTTTTGATATGAAATATTTATATGTAAATTTAATGAAGTAAGAGATTTTAAAAATTATACGAAAAAATCAGGAAAAGTTTTATCGAATTGGTGTTTTTAAAAAATTTACAAGAGAAATTTTAAACGCCATAAGAGGAACCAAATAAATTGAAAAATAGTAATTTTTTACAAAAAACATACGATATAATATTTTACATAAACAACCTCAGAGTGAATATCTCAAGTAATAAATATCTAAAATGACATAGATATTAGTTCTCATACTCTTTTGCGTTAAGCAGGTACTACCCACAAAAAGCTATTGTGCGTTTTTTATGTCTGCACACGTTGAACTGCAAAAACATTGGAGGTATCAGAGGAGTCAAACGTGTTCTCCCCATAAAAAATAATTATTAATATTTATTTTGTTTATCTAAAAAACCACAATTTTCTATGTCAGGATATTATTTGATTCATTTTAGAATTATGTTTGGAAAGCCAGTCCTAATTGAAGTCAGCTCTATTTTGAAGATTCCCTACTTGAAGTACATAATTATGGGTCATGGTAGCCTTATCCAAGCTGAACACATAGAAGTTCCGCCTAATCAAAAATCCTATACCATCGAAATAACGCCGACTATTGAAATGATACCAAATTCCTTTATTTATGTGTATTATGTTCACAAAGGCAACTTCCGCTATGAGGAAATGATCTTAAACTTTCCAGATGAATTTGCCAATCAGGTATATAGAGAAAATAGTTGTAAACATAATAATGATACTTTTAATTAAATTAAATTATGAATTTCAGATCTCCCTTTCAGCACCCAAAACAGCGAAACCGGGCGAAGAAGTCACCATCACTATTCATGGAGAACCTCAGTCATATGTTGGCCTATTAGCTGTGGACTCGAGTATGAACTTGTTCGACAGTTCGTACGATTTAAAAAAGTCGACAATACTAGATGAACTGAAGGCAGATGTTTCCTATTCTCCTCAAGGACCAGAAGCCGGTATAATTTCTGGCTTAATAACATTGACTAATGCTCATACTCCAAAAGGGGCTTATCGTAAGCATATACATACATACTTATTATTGAACCTATGAAATTAGTCATATTACAGATTGTTTTATATTCCAGCTCCGAGTGGCCCCGGAACACATGGATATATACCTCCTTTTGTCTACCGTGAAAAATTTCCTACAACTTGGATATTTGATAACTATTTCATGTAAGTAAATGTTTGAGTTTGTGCTGCTAAATCGAAACGAAACAAATTATCACAAATTAATTACCGGTTTTTTTTTAATTATTAATAAGTATTTAAATCAGAAATCTAAAGACGTTGATTTTTTTGTGTTGTTTTACGTATCTTGGGTAGGGCTGAGAGAAAGAGTAGCCCTACTTCTCACTCGAGTATGGCCTCCATAATTTAATATATTGTGCACAAGTTTTTTTTATATACTATGTAACATGTTAAGAAAACATAGCCTTCACCAAGGGATCATCTGTATAGATCTTTATGAATTCGCTAACTTATAAAATATCGGGGGCTGTTGTAATTGTACATAGAATTTTGTTGGGGCGCTTTCGAATTTTTTTCCATATTCAATGCCGAGGCAGTGTGCCATAATTGGCTTTCGTGGGATCATATTTGTTTCGGATCACGTTGTATAATAGAAGTTTAGAGTCTAGGTTTAATGTAGAGTTTTTTCCAATAAGTCAATTCATTTGAGCTGCTTTTAATTTAACTTGAGTTAGATTTACGTCTATGTACGATTTCCATTGTAATTGGCGATCAAGATGAACTACGAAATATTTTACTTCAGTGCGTTGTGGTATTCTCTCTGTATTAAGTTGAAGAGGCGGGCACATTGCTGCTCATTAACTTTTATTCGACATTGTTTTGGCCATTTTTACAGATGAGATACGAGTACGAGTATATACTCTTGTAAGTTTCGGGGATGCTTCTAGTGGATTTTCGTGAATGCTTAGAGAAGCTGTATTAACAGCAAGTGTTACTGCTTAACGGTAAGTCCGTGGCGCATATATTTTTTATAGCAAAGGTCTAAAGATGGATCTTTGAGGGATTTCGGCAACAATCGACTGGGTTGTGCTTAACTACAAAATTTTCGTTGATCTAACGATGTAGATGCGGGTAGATTTTGTGTTAATTTCTGTATAAGACTTTCGTCTTGTTAAAAGCTTTTGAAACATCAATGAAGAAATATTTCTTTTATTTTTCAAAATAAACTACATTCACTAGGCTATGAGTTTGTAATATAGTGCTATGTTGTTTCCGAAATCCGATTTGATGATCCGCAATACATCCATTACTACTCCCTACAGGAGACCAGGAGAAAGCTTGCTCATATTTAGCTTTGCAAATAGTTTTGGCATCTTAGTCAATAAGCTGAAATGGCGATATGAATCAATCTTCCTATGATCTTTGCCAGTCTTTGGTATCATAGTAATCGGCAGAAGCTTGCATTCTGTTGGATAGTGTTCGAGGGATTGATTAGTATTAAAAATGGCACTTCGAAATCATTTTGATGCTTAAGATCGGATGCATGTATTTAATTAAAAAACCGTAGACATTTCTTTTAGCTAAAACCAATACTGACACAAACTTGAAACAATCCATAATCAGAATTATTATTTCTTAATTTTTATCCTGAACAAATATTTTTAATACTTAGGCCAAATAATATATTGATATGAACTCATTCCAATTCTAAAACTATTTTTGTCTAATGTTGGTATTGAACATAGAGACACATGTTTGTGACTTAATTATTTTATTGTTGTTTGATTCAAATTTTGAACAGATGCAACTGAAAAAGGGATGTTCTAAAACAGTTCAATTTAAAACGAGTTTTTTTTTTTTTTTGCAGAATTTGGCATTATTTTATGTTAAACCTTTTTTATTCCCCTTTAGCACAAACAATGAAACAAAATTAACTCTCCCAATACCCGATACTGTAACAACTTGGCGTATTACGGCTTTTTCTATGAACTCTGTAACGGGTTTTGGAATAGTAAAAAGACCTACAGAAATTTTAACAATAAAAAACTTTTTCATATCTCTTTATCTGCCGTACGCTGTGAAACGTGACGAAATTGTCACAATACCCGTGACTATATTTAATTATTCCAAACGGACACAAGACACGGAAGTGACTTTGCGAAATGATGATAACGAATTCTATTTTATGAAGTCAAAACGTCAAGATGTGGTTAGGTCAAGTGATGAGCAGAAACAAATAAAAAAAATAAAAATAGCAGCTGGAAAAGGAAAAACTGTAAAATTTTTAATATTCCCAATTAAATCAGGTGAAATAAATGTGAAAGTTACAGCCACTAGTCCTGAACATTCCGATGCTATTTGGGAAAAACTTAAAGTTGAACCGGAAGGTGTGCCTAAAGAACAAAATCAGGCCATGTATATAAGTATACCAGAAGGTGAACAAATAATTTCCACGTTCAGTATCGAAGATCCAGTAGATAATGTACCCGATTCCGAATATGTTACCTTCTCTGTTGGTGGTCACTACTTAGTACCAGCAGTAGATAGTTTTGAAGAGCTGACGGAAATGCCAACCGGCAGTGGAGAGCAAAATATGATTAATTTTGCACCCAGTGTACTTATACTGCAATACCTGAAGGTCAATGGAAAACTATCGAAAGAAAAAGATTTAGTTGAAAGTCTGCAATCAGCAATTGAAAATGGTTACCAGCAACAATTGGCGTATCGTTACAGCAATGGCGGCTACAGTGTTTTCGGCAGCGATACCGATGAAGAGCCCAATACCTGGCTGACAGCCTACGTGGTCCGTTATTTTATTAAAGCTTCGCAATTTCTAGATATTGAAGAAGAAATAATAGAAAGTGATTTGGAATATTTGGCCAACCAGCAACAACCGAACGGACAGTTTTTGTTTACGGGCTATTTATTAAATTCGAAACACGAAAATGAATATGGACTAACAGCGTTTATATTGTTGGCCTTTTTGGAGGATTCAGTAAGTATTCTGTGTAAAAATGTTTAATTTTTGATTTTTTTTTATCTTATTATTATGTTGAAGCAACAACCGTGTAAGCCGTCTGGTATACATATATTATGTCGGAAATAATCGTGGTGGGCGTAATGTATCAGTAGACCTTGAGTAAAATTTGCATTAGACTTATTTTTAATTTTTCTTTGGGTACGTCCAGAAGTCAGTATTAGAGATATTAGATGTAGATAATGTAGAAGCGAAAACTCTTATGAAAAACATTTTCAATCAGACAAGGTTACGTTGAACAGTTTCATTCATAACTTATAGAAAATGTCATAGATTTCAATAATTTTGGAAATATTTAACATAATAAATCGTGTATTAATCAAGAAGTTTTTAATTGGTAATTAGTGGTTACGTGTTTTTTTAGCTAATATTTTCAAGGTGTGATCCCTCCTTTAGAACATTGTTGCAGCGCCTCTGGTGTTAAATAGACGCATTAATTTTCATACAGCTTATGAGCAGGTATTTGTTAATAATTGTTTTACTTTGCCGATGGTTCCGCCAATCGACAAAGGAAGGTGATGTGTTCTAAATTAGCTTGGAACAGTATCATTAAGTTCATGACTTGGCCTAATCAGAGCACGAACCCAGATCATATGACAATTAAGACCACTATTAGAGTTTCCTCTGCGATCTTCTAATTTATGCAAAATTATAAAAATTGTAACTGTATGTGTGAATTTGCCGTGAATTTGAACGTGAATTACTATTGAATTTTTTCACTTTTGTATACAAAGAAACTAAACCATCACAAATACATCCAAGAAGGAACATGAGGGAAATTATTTTTCTCTCTCAACCATTTATGAAAAAAAAAACAGCGAAGTGGGGAAACTTATCAACGCACACATATATATAGAGAAGATATTTCGGTACTCTCGTTTTTTATTTTTTTATAATATTTATGAAAAAATATAATTAAAATACAATTATTGAAATTTTTTTTTTGACCCCTACGTATGCCGTGCATTGTGCCGGAACTCAGGGAGAGTGATAGGGTAGAAAAGAGAGATATTGAAAATTTAGAAGTGCTTTACTCTTTTACAACTCTGCTTTGCGCGTTATGTTAATTTTGTTTTCTATAGCAGTGTTGAGGCGCCTTCGGTGTTAAGTAGACACATTAACTTTGTTGTTAAGCTGTATTAGCAGGCATTTTTATTAATTGTTTTACTTCGCCGATGTTTCTCACTAAAGTTGCTTTCAATAATTAAATCGCCTAGAAGAAGTCTCATGTATTTAAGATATTTTGCAAATGTCTGGTTCAGATAGAAGTCATCACACTACCTTAGTATATAAAAGAGTCTAAAATGTATTAACATTAGTATTTGGCAAAGTGTAATGAATTTATCTTTCTAGAAATATGCCAAGAAATATGAAGAAACCATAACAAATGGAATAGAGTTCCTAAATTCAAATATAAATAATATTGACGATATAAATGCAAAGTCCTTAACGGCAGCTGTTATAAAAAGTGCTAAGCTTGATAGTGCCGACATTCTCATCGATCAAATAAAATCGCAGAGCAAAGAAAGTAATGGACTTCGATGGTGGTCGGCAAATGATCAGAATCCAGCCAATGATGTGGAATTAACTGCAAATGCTGCTTTAGCTCTGCTGGATACACCGGGAGATCATACGGGAATTCTCAAATGGCTGATCGAACAACGAAATGCTAATGGTGGTTTTATATCTTCTTACGATACAGTTGCTGGAATGGAGGCGTTAGTAAAATTTTCTGAAAAATATACAAATCTCGAAAATGTACATCTAAAGTTATCGTACACTGCCAAGGATGAATTAGGAAATGAACTGGCAACTGATGAAATTTATGTTGAACCGGATAATGTGTTGAGTTTTCAAAAACATGAGGTAGAAAGAAATACAACTTTTTTTTAAAAATTTCTTTGATCGTAATAAAATTCAAATTTTATTTTCAGTTGCCAAGAGGTACACGTCAAGTAACATACGAGATGGAGGGAAACGGCGCTGCTCTGGTACAACTCAACCAGCAGTACAACGTCGATGATGTGCACGAATTTCGTCATTTTAAAATCAAACCAAAACTGATGATGAAAAACGAAGACGAATATATTTTGAATCTTTGTGTCACCTATTTGCCGAATGGAGGAAGTACTAACGATACTACAAACATGGTGATAAGTGAAATTAACTTACCCTCGGGTTTTCGTTCTGAGGCACAAAATAATTTAGCATTGATGGAAAACGACCTGGTAAAAAAAGTTGAAGCTAAAAATTCCAATTCTTTAGTGATTTTGTATTTGAATAAATTAATGGCAAACATAAAATACTGCCTCGATATTCCGTTGGATAAAGTTAATGAAGTTTTGATGGCAAAACCAGCAGCCATTATAATCTATGATTCTTACAATATAAGTCGGTCTAATACAAAATTTTACAATATATAAAAATTAATAATGTAAAAGTGTTTTTGGAAATATCACGAACACTTGGGAGCATGATTTTATTTTAGTAAATTAAATGTCAAGAAATAATTTTGCGTTTATTTAAATGTGAATAAATTTGATTTTTAGTCCATAATGATTTTATAGCATCATAATAAAGTAATTCTCGTATTAAATTTTCACAAATAAACTTTTGATCAAAAAATCATAAAGTTTTTTTAATCAGTAGGAAAATTTATGCTTTCGATATTTGCAATTTTCAAGCGCTTCTAAAGATGCACAATAAAGCTGTCAGATATAAAAATTTGCTGTTGTAGATATAAAAATTTGCAATTAATTTGAAAAATAGTCATCAGCTCCATACACATGAACGCTGACGATCGCTGTGCTCTTCTGTGTATGTTTTTTTTAAATTACTCTGCTATAAATTCAAACATGCTTTAAGCACAAATGAAATCTCTTCTGATCATAGAAAAGTTTAACGGAAAACAAAAATGATGGCTAGATGTGTAAATATTTACTTACTCAGTATATAATTCGTAAATGTTTGAAATATTGTCAACAGCGCACATTGGGAATTTTTTTAAATGTATGTCTGTTGTCAGTTGAAACTATTATTAAGAGAGTGAGAACATTCTAATTTCAATTAGATTACCGACGTACAAACAAACACTAAAATTACTGATATTGATAAAAAAATTTAAAAAAATGTATATTTTGTTTTCGAAATTAATAAGTTATAAACCTTAAATCGAATCATGTTTAACAAATTTACTTTGTAATAAACGCCATCTTTAATAAGAGTTTTACTTGCGGGAATTGCCGCGACATAAATAAAAAATGTTAAATATCTAAAATGTTTTACTCGGAGGTAAATTATTTAAAACTAAATTTTTCTTAAAATGTTCTTAATTCCTGTGGTAACGGAACTAATAAAACAAAGATAACTTCTTGCATTGAGCAGATAATCTATATCTTGGGATAGATTGAGTGAAAATTCTTTGAAATTAAATAAGTTGCTGCACTTTCCCAAACCCACAAAACAAAAAAAAAAAAAAAACAACAAAAACAGAAACAGAAACTTTGTAAACGATGTTCATAGCTTAGAATTTAAGAAGCATTTTTCTAAAAATAAACATGTAACAATATTGAATAAAGTAGCAAAAATAAAAATGTTGATGAAACAAGTTTATAGTTCCCATACACAGAATTAAGAGCTGCAAATATTTGCTTTAATGAATTAATTGTAATTTGCAAGATCAGTTTCTAAAGTTTGTTTAAAGAAAGCGGTTGCAAGCAGCGGATCTTTACAATAAAACTTCTAAATTCTAAAACATGATTAAGTGCTTCTTATTGCTACTTTTAGCATTTAGTGTAAAATCCAAAAGGTGACATAACAAATTTTATCATATTTTTTTTTTTTTTAGTTTTAAGAGCGTAATTGTGTAAAATATGTCTGGAAAAGAAATTTAAATAAATAAATCGATGGATTATCTTATATAACTCCTATCTCGCATTTTCGCTACTTTACAAGGGAATAAATCAAATAAATAAAATCCTACCACACAGATTTCTTATGAATGTTAAAGAAAAGATTTTAATATAAAATTAATTGAAAGTCAACGATTTAAGAAAAAAATAATATATAGAAATTTTAAGACAATATTTTCGTGTTTCAAACAACATTAAAAAATATAGATGAAAATACAAGACGAATTGATCACCAGGTTGCGTTTGCTGCGTAGTGAATTTGTTAAATTTTTTATTGTTCATTTCTTATATTCAATTTTGTAAAAGATATTTGTAACAGAGAACAAACTTGTTTTTTTTTCTCATTTTCAAAAAGAATTTAACACAAAGTGAAATTAATACTTTATCTTTTTCAATTGAAAAACTTAATGAATTTACTATTATGACTTACATATGTGCAAATACATATGAAAGTATGTAAATGTGTAAATGTGCATTTAAAAAAAGTAATAAAGGAGAATCCAATTAAATAGATGAAAAGAAAATTAAACAGCCCTTCCGCTTTCGATCAACCTAAATGTAAAAATTCGATAGGTTCGGCAAATGTAATCGAAATAAATACTGAAGTATTTATCGTGTTAAAATAAAGTCCATACAAAATGCAACGCGTATATTAATTGTAATTTTTAAATTACTACGAACTGCTTTATTATTAATAATATTTGTTAATATTTATATAGGCTAAAGTTCGTAAGTGTTAATATTCAGAGAAATATTAAATCGACATTTTTAACATATTTCGAGCAACAAAGGAAAAATTTAATATCTAAACATCCCTTTAGATTTCAACTGAATAGAACAAACGTTGTTTTCGGTAGGAGCCACTATACTTCGTCGTTTTCGGCATTTTGTGTCCGTAACATCAACTAAGGTATATCGATAGCATAGAAAGCTTTTATTTGATGCAAGCGAAGCTCTAAAAAAATTAAAAACAAATCTTAGCCTGAAAAATCTTGACCTCAACTGGATTACTTATCGATACTTGCAAAAAAAAAAAGCAAAAACAATAATTACCTGCACTGTCTACACCATTTCTAACTATTTCTACTTGGCCTTCATATTTTTTTTGTTCAAATTTTTTTGTTTTTCTTAGTTACTATTCAATAAATGCTCCCGGTATGATAATAGGAAATCGAAAATATTCAGTTGTTGCAACTTTACATGAGGCCGATGGTCCCTGCACACTACGCGTCAGCATAACGGGGCCCAATTTAAATGTTTCCAAAGATGTGAACTTACAACCATTTCAATCAAAAACTATTGATTTTTTGCTCAAAAAACTACAATATGGTGAATTTTTCTTAAAAGTTGAGGGTTTATCTGGCTTGAAGTTCAACAACCAAAGTGAGATCATAAGAAGAAGTTTTAAGGCAACAAACATTTATATACAAACCGATAAATCTTTATACAATCCGCAAGATTTAGTAAGATTTCGTTTTGTTGTTTTAGATGAACATACGAGACCGTTGAATATCAGCGATCCCATACGTGTGGAAATATTGGTGAGTTAATTTAAAAGTTTACATATGTATACGTTTACATATATACAAACTGACTACCAATTTACTTAAAAGTCAGTTGTAAAGTAATGTATTCAGACAACTGACAACCGTCTAGGACACCGCAATGTTAAAATAATTACTTGGTTTTATTTATGCATCATTTATAAGCAAGCTCATATTTTTCAAAATTTTACAGGACCAAAATTATAACCGTGTTAAACAATTTAAAAATATTTCTCTTATACATGGAACTTATACTGGAAAATATCAATTGTCGAAATATCCTCTAATGGGATATTGGACAATTATGGTTGCAATAGATGGCGAGTATGACACTTTGACAAGTAAAGCTTTTGAGATAAATAACTATATTCTACCCAAGTTTGGTATTTATCTAAAAACTCCCACAAATGCTGTATTAGCAGATGGTATCATTAAAGTGGCGATCTATGGCAAGTACACGTTTAACAAGTACGTAGAAGGCAATGCAACAATTGAACTGTCGGATAATAGCACTGGCCTGCCTTTGCAAACCCAACATGTTGACATACAAAACTTAGGTTATGTCGATTTCAATTTGAAGACCATACAGGATATTGACCAACACTCCAGTGTTTCCATCAGAGCGAGTTTAACTGAAAAGAATACTGGTAAAACTGAAACAGGAAAAATATCTATAAATTTAAGAAATCAGCGTTATAATTTGATCATACCAGACGATGAAATAGAATTTGAAAATAACATGCCGTACAGTATTAAAGTTTATGTGAAACATTGGACAGGAGCACCCGTTTTGGATCATAAAACACCCGTTACAATGAAACATGGCAATAAAATGTATGAATCGCGTTTAGATATAACTGGCGCTGCAACATTTGAATTTGATTACGATGAAAATTCTAAATATGAATTTCAGTATAAAGATTCAAAGGAAACATTTCCAGCTATTTTTACACACAAGGATTTAATGCTGAACAATCGAGAATATTATTGCCGTCTGAAGTTGGTGGATAAAAAGTAAGTTTTGGTATATAACATTTGAAGTTGTTAAGACCCGGGGTGCTGAGATAAAGAATAAAACACGTATCTTCGTTATTTTTGTTCTAGTTCAGTATTATTTTTCAAATTGTTTTATTTGGGAGGTTTCATTCCCACTCGAAGTATATCTTTTATAAAAAAATGTGCTCTAACGCAACGGATTAATACTTTAAAAAATTTAAGGTCATTTACTTTTTTAGATCGCAAAAGATATTAAAAAACATTTTTATATTATTATTATTACGAATAAACGTAATTATTATTCGAACTTATATTGATGTACATATGAAAAGTAATATTATCAGGCGCAAGTTCAGTTTTATTGAATATTAGTAATTTCCAAACAGTGATGAGGGCATTTCGTACTAACCAGCACTGTTTCCAGATAGAATAAAAAATGAATTAAAAATTAATTCTCATATTCTATTACTCTTGAAAACTGGTTAAATAGTTGATATTCTTCTCAATTAGTATCCACTTTACGAAAATTGTAAAGATGGACAATTGAACGCTGATGTGAGGTGTAGCGGCCTTGAAATCAGTACTGATACGTTCTGCTAAAAACTGATTGGATATAAATAATAATATTTTTCAACATAAAAAAACTCTTAGTAATTTTGAATTTT
This sequence comes from Lypha dubia, assembly GCA_947311025.1. NCBI lineage: Eukaryota > Metazoa > Arthropoda > Insecta > Diptera > Tachinidae > Lypha > Lypha dubia. The sequence goes on along the minus strand of OX371261.1, from coordinate 41,096,308 downwards.
CATTAATTCAATAAAACTGAACTTGAGCCTGATAATATTACTTTTCATATGGATATTAAAAAACGATAAAACATTATTAATACCTATAGGAGCTAATGGATCTACATTTTTATTTATCTCTTTATTTTCAATAATTTACGCCCACATAAAAATATATACCCGAAAATAATATCATAAAATATCACGTTCCCTTGTATGATTATGGCTACGCCCACTTTTATATTAGAATTTTTTAAAATAAAAATGATAGTCAATATTGTAGACTTACGATGACATACAGAAGATGGATGTTGAAAATGTAGAATACTTATCTAGGCGCACGGTAGTGCACCAGGCCAAGTTCGGCCACACAGTGTGTATATTCACACGAAACCATTCGAGCTGATTTTATCCCCCTCATAATTTCGCTCCTGGTAGAGGAGACAAAAAAATATTTACGTTTGCCGGCGTTTTGATAGATCTCATTGGAATTTCATTTCAGATGTGGTTAAAATTTCCTAGCTCTGGCCTCTTCTTGCAGCATATTAATATATAAAACTATGTTCTCTTTACACCTGAGGTGTATGGTATGCTCAGCAACTTTTTAGACAATGTTATAGCAAATATTTTTGTAGATCATATTAACTTAACAAAATTACCAAAAACCAATCAATTCATTCATAAAGCCTTCAATGTCGTTACATTAAACAAATGTGTTTGTTCCGTTTACTGTAAAGAATAGAAAAAATGTAAATGGAAAAATCTTGAATTTGAGGATATTATTTAATCCATTTTAGAATTATGTTTGGAAAGCCAGTCCTAATTGAAGTCAGCTCTATTTTGAAGATTCCCCACTTGAAGTACATAATAATGGGTCACGGTACTCTTCTTCATGCTGAGCACATAGAAGTTCCGCCTAATCAAAAATCCTATACCATCGAAATAAAACCGACAGTTGAAATGATACCAAAGTCCTTTATTTATGTGTATTATGTCCACAAAGGCAACTTGCGATATGAGGAAATGATCTTAAACTTTCCAGATGAATTTGCCAATCAGGTATAACTAAACAAATGCTAACTTCAACAACAACAAAAGTTTTAATAAAACTAAATTATGAATTGCAGATCTCACTTTCAGCACCCAAACAAGCGAAACCAGGCGACGAAGTCACCATCACTATTCATGCAGAACCCCAGTCATATGTTGGCATAATGGCTGTGGACTCGAGTGTATATTTGTTAGACAGTTCACACGATATTAATAGGACCTCAGTACTACAAGATTTAAAGGAAGAGTTATCGTATTCTCCTATAGGATCAGAGTTATATGCCGGCATAATTTCTGGCTTAATAACAATGACAAATGCTCATACTCCGATAGGGACTTTACGTAAGCATATACATACTTGGTATGGGAGCTATGAAAATAATCGTATTACAAATAATTTTGTATTTTAGCTCCGGATGGCCCAGGAACAGGAGGATACAGACCTCCCGGTATTTATCGAGAAAAATTTCCTGAAACTTGGATATTTGACAACTATTTCATGTAAGTAAATTGTTTGTTAAATAGAAAGAAGTATTGATCGGTAGTAACTCTCAGATATATGTTCATAATTATGGGCGTGCCTTTGGGCACAAAACTGAAATTATTTGCCGAATTTTTGCATTATTTTTTAGAAAAATGTTGTTTTCCTGTTCTCTTTCAGCACAGAAAATGAAACTAAATTAACTCTACCAATACCCGATACGATAACAACTTGGCGTATTACGGCTTTTTCTATGAACTCTGTAACGGGTTTTGGAATAGTAAAAAGACCCACAGATATTTTGACAATAAAAAACTTTTTCATATCTCTTTATCTGCCATACGCTGTGAAACGTGATGAAATTGTCACAATACCCGTGACAATATTTAATTATTCCAATCAGACACAAGACACGGAAGTGACTTTGCTAAATGATGACAAAGAATTCTATTTTATGGAGTCAAAACGACAAGATGTAGAAAAGTCAAGTGATGAACAGAAACAGATAAAACAAATAAAAATAGCAGCTGGAAAAGGAAAAACTGTAAAATTTTTAATATTCCCAATTAAATCAGGTGAAATAAATGTGAAAGTTACAGCCACTACTACTGAGTACTCTGACGCTATTTGGGAAAAACTTAAAGTTGAACCAGAAGGTGTGGCCAAAGAACAAAATCAGGCCAATTATTTAAGTATACCAGAAGGCGAACAAATATCTTCCACGTTCAATATCGAAGATCCAGTAGATAATGTACCCGATTCCGAGTATATAACCTTTTCGGTTGGTGGTCACTACTTAGTACCAGCAGTAGATAATTTTGAAGATCTTACAGAAATGCCAACAGGCAGTGGAGAGCAAAATATGATTAATTTTGCGCCCAGTGTTCTAATACTACAATACCTGAAAGTCAATGGAAAACTATCGAAGGAAAAAGATTTAGTTGAAAGTCTGAAAACAGCCATTGAAAATGGTTACCAGCAACAATTGGCGTATCGTTATTTTAGTGGCGGCTACAGTGTTTTCGGCAGGGATACCGATGGAGAGCCCAGTTCTTGGCTGACCGCCTACGTGGTCCGGTATTTCATCAAAGCTTCACAATTTCTCGATATTGGAGTGGATATAGTTGAACGGGATTTAGAATATTTGGCCAAACAGCAACAACCGAATGGAGAGTTTTTGTTCACGGGTTATTTATTAAACCCGAGACCTGAAAATGAATATGGACTAACAGCCTTTATATTGTTGGCCTTTTTAGAGGATCCAGTAAGTATTCAGAGTAAATATTTTTAACATGTTTTTTTTTTTGTGTATTTATTTAGAAGCTTTAAGCCAATAACCGTATATGAAAAACAGATTTATGTACAAAATAATTCTATAATAATTGAAATTTTCTTCTTTAACGCTGGTACTGATTTTACGTTTCCATAGGAACCGTTAGTAAAAAGGATTTACGAAGGTTATGAATTTCTAAAACAAATTTCCGTTTATGTATATTAATTGTATTTTTTTAAATTACTACGAACTGTTTATTATTAATATTTGTTAATATTTCGTAATTTTGTTAATATTTCGTTAGTTCGTAAATGTTTATAATCGGAGAAATATTAGGTAGACATTGTTAACATATTTCGAGCAACAAAGTAAAAATTTAATATTTATACATCCCATTTGTAGATTTTTCAACATTTCAAAGCCACTAAACCTCGTCAGTATTCATGTGCAAATGCTTTTTCACTACTTGTTAGGTAGCTTCGTTGAACGTCATTACATATTCTATTTATGCACAATTACAAATACAAATAGAATACGCGATTTATCACTACTAGCTAGCTAGGGAATTTCTTATTTTCGTTTTTATTTATTATCATATATTAAACATTACAGTGCTGCTAGCGAATCATATCCTACAATGCCCAATTTCCTGAGCTTTTGTTCTACTTAAGACAAACTTTTTTTGTTTGATTTTTAAACTTAAGTATATTTTTTATTAATGTTCGTTTTTGAGCATATAATTAGCACAGGCTCTTGCTTTTTTGTATATGTATATTAATTGTAATTTTAGCCTGTACAAATATTAACAAATTTCCGTTTGTTTATTAGCGTTTTGACTACAAATCAAAGTATTACTTAAGACTTCCTCTAAACTTTATTACAGTGACTTTGTATTAATTGTTGTTGAACTGTTTAAGTGTTAGTGAGGCATATCCAATAAAATGCGTTAAAAATTGATTCTTTTATTACCAAGTTAATATTTAACCATAATGAGAGTCAATCATTAGCTAACCACTGCGCAGCTAACTAATCGTATTATAGAATTTAATCAGTCAGAAACCGATAACCGGTTTCTCGCTTTTTGTTTAATTTTTATTACAATACGTAAAAAAACTTATATTTAAAATAAAATCACTGATATTTCTTGGTTACTTAAACTGTTTTCGTTAAAATTATTTTAAATAATATCAATGAAATTTAAATCTCAATAAAGAAGATTTTTCAAAACGTCTGGTTTAGGTAGAAGTCAGTACAGCGCTTTTGGTGTATGAAATACTTTGAAATCTATTAGAATATTTTAGTATGAATATTTTGTTGCACTCTAAAGAGTATACCCTATAAACTTCTAAATAGATTTTAATGAGAGTTGGGGGTCGGATTTGGGGCACATTTAGCTATACAACCCCATTTATCTGGGACATTTTGTTTGAGCCGTTTTATAAAATGGTGTAAAAGTTATAATAACTGATATTAGGCAGAGTAAATAATCATTTATCTTTCTAGAAATATGCCAAGAAATATGAAGAAACCATAAAAAATGGTATAGAGTTCCTAGACTCGAATATAAATAACGTTGATGATATAAATGCAAAGTGCTTAACGGCAGCTGTTCTGAAAGGCGCTAAACTTCCTAATGCCGACATTCTCATCGATCAAATAAAATCGCAGAGCAAAGAAAGTAATGGATTTCGATGGTGGTCGGCAAATGATCAGAATCCAGCCAATGATGTGGAATTAACTGCAAATGCTGCTTTAGCTCTGCTGGATACACCGGGAGATCATACGGGAATTCTCAAATGGCTGATCGAACAACGAAATGCTAATGGTGGTTTTATATCTCATTACGATACAGTTGCTGGAATGGAGGCGTTAGTAAAATTTTCTGAAAAATATACAAATCTCGAAAATGTAAATCTAAAGTTATCATACAGAGCCAAGGATGAGTTAGGAAATGAACTGGCAACTGATGAAATTCATGTTGATCGGAATAATGTGTTGAGTTTTCAAAAACATGAGGTAGAAAGAAAAACAACTTTTTTTTTTAAATTTCTTTGATCGTAATAAAATTTGAATTTTATTTTCAGTTGCCAAGAGGTACTCGCCAAGTAACGTATGAGATGGAGGGAAACGGCGCTGCTCTGGTACAACTCAACCAGCAGTACAACGTCGATGATGTGCACGAATTTCAGCATTTTCAAATCGAACCAAAGCTGATAATGAAAAACGAAGATGAATATATTTTGAATCTTTGTGTCACCTTTTTGACGAATGGAGGCAGTACTAACGATACTTCTGACATGGTGATCAGTGAAGTTAATTTACCCTCGGGTTTTCGTTCTGAGGCACAAAATAATTTAGCATTGAATGAAAACGACCTGGTAAAAAAGGTTGAAGCTAAAAATTCCAATTCTTTAGTGATTTTGTATTTGAATAAATTGATGGCAAACATGAAGCATTGCCTCGATATTCCGTTGGATAAAGTTAATGAAGTTTTGATGGCAAAACCTGCAGCCATTATAATTTATGATTATTACAATATAAGTCGGTCAAATACAAAATTTTACAATATATAAAAAAATAATAGTGTAAAAGCAAACGGTAGTATGATTTCATATAAATAAATTTAATGTAAATAAATACTTTGTTATTTTATTATGAGAACTTTTGAATGTGAATAATATGATTTGATAGGCTTAATAAAATTAATTTAGTATTAAAGTAATTCTCGTATTAAGTGTTCACAAATAATTTGTAGACATAAAAATTGCAGATTATCAACAGATAAGAAATACACATAAACCCTAACGATAATTGAAGGATGACTTTCGAAAACAACGTTATTCTGATTCTGATCTTGATATTAAATTTCTCTTTGATTTCTCTCTTGTTCCTGCAAATATTGATTATGTCTTATAGAAAGTAATCTTTAATTTTTGATGAGATGCGGTTGTAAACTAGATGCCATTGGAATACTAAATAATTCTACGTTTCTCCTAGTTTTAATTTAAAACGTCTTTAGGCTATATATAAATAATTTTTTAATCATGCGTATAATAAGCTTACATGTGTAATATTATTGTAAGCTTACGAATAATAAGTAATTACTAACTACTGGACTAACTACATCACTACCTACAAGTAATGCAAGAGTTCGCCTTTTGACTTTCTCACCTTTGTACATGTGAACGCTCTTAGTACATGCATAAATGTTAATGCCTTTAACCTCAATTTTTTTTACGAGTTGAAAAAACTGTGCCTTTATTCCAAAGAAAAATAAAAAAAACTACGGGTAGCACTCCTGGAGTGCCGAGAGAATTGAAAACGTTTTGTGATTACAACAATACACGTGCTATTGCCAAAAAAATTATGCGTAGTTATAAACAATTATATAATTACATGCAACAAATTTAACCACTTATCAAGGCGTATGCAACAGGTGAGCTTACTAGCACAGCTGACTGAGCTCGATTTATAGCAAATTTTCATACAAACTGATTTAGTTTGAAGAGAGTACATAAAAAATGGTTACAGTTTGGTACTCATACGTATTAAAATGCTTTAAATTTGTTTGTGTGTTCTGATATGAAGCGAGTGCTTTATACCAACAAAATACATGTTGTTTTTGGATTGTTGTACTTGTTGTCGAACTGCGCATACCTGCTAGTTTTGCCATGCCACTTATTGTAAACGCAAATTCAACTGCGCCCGAGAAGTTAACAACCTAAATTTTTTTCGCTCATAATGAAGAGAGTGCCATCTTTGTGTACTCTTCTTAATCAGTTTCGCTCAAATTGAAGAGTGCGCCCTCTTTGGTGCACCAAAAAATGAGTGTTTTTCTCATATATGCCATCATCACCCACAAGAGAGGGCGCTCTCTTCATTTTGAGCGAAAAAAAATTTAGGTGTTATCTGTAGGTTGTTAACTTCACTAAATAGGTTGTTAACTATACTACAAGTGTCAAATAGCGTGAAGATGTCGCGAGCTCTGAGATTTTAGCCCACCCAAAACCTCCGTAACTCGCCAATAGAAGTTTTCACTTCAAAAAGATTTATGAAAGTGTTATGATGTGTTATCGCGATCTCCTGACAATTTCAAATTGGGGTCATGCTAATAGGGTAAATTTTAATGCACGAAAGATCCAATGTGCTATGCTCACGCACAGACGTATGACCGGACAAGCTGCTCCATCTGTAAACATGGATGGTATAGATAGTGAGGAAGCAGAAGCTCTTGATGTTCTTGGCATGAAAATTCATTGAGATGTTCGATGGAATGATCACATTTTTCATGTCTCAAAAGAAGCATTCAAGTGCCTAGGCTTTTTAAGACGGTGTAGGACATACTACACTTGATCTGATCTCCTTAATATTTATACCACCTTTATCCGACCAAAAATGGAATACAACTCTCATGCATGGGCCGGTGATTCAAAATCTATTTTGAAGTTACTCGACCGCGTACAGGATAGGCCGAAGAAGCTTATCGGTGGTAGCAGGGTAGCCCACTCTATTGACTCACTGGAGCATCGACGCAATGTTGGGTATGTTTCATTGTTCTATCGCTACTACAACGGAATGTGTTCAAATGAAATCAAGGAACTTGTTCCCGAAACCCGTCACTTTTCACGTATAACACGCTTTTCATCAAGGGCACATCCCTTTGTTTTCGATATATCAATGAACCACACCACGCATTACAGAGAGAATTCGTACTTTAGTCATACTGTTCGTATGTGGAATAAACTCCCCGCAGAGGTCTTCTTGCCATGGCCAGTGGCACTATGTTGGTAGTGACTGGGCAGAAATTAAAGAAGTTTTTGCATTACTCCCCTTTTTGGGAAACCAAAAACTCTTAAAACGATTTCTATATTTTGCAACACAAGTCTACAATAGAGTACGGGTAATTTTCTAAAATTAATCAAGTAAAATTATTCTTATACAACCCCGCTATAAATAAATAAATTTGCAAGTTGTATAAAAAACAATGAAAATATTGATGAAACAAGTTTGTAGTTCTCATGAATAAAATTGGAAATATTTGCTTTGTTAATTGTAATTAATTACTATTTGCATGATCAGTTTCTAAGGTTTGTTTAAAGAAAGCGGTTGCAAGTAGCGGAGCTTTACGATAAAAAATCTAAAACATGATTAAGTTCTTCGTAATGCTAATTTTAGCATTTGGTGTACAGTCGGAAACGTAAATTTTATATACATATATATTTTTTTTTAGATATATTATTTCAAGTGTCAACAATTTTTTTAAAATATATGTATTTAACCACAGGAAAAAGTGATTAACTCGAGATAAGTAAATGTCTAATTAATCGCACCATTGTTTGTTTCATATTCAAAAGTTTGATTAATTGATGATAAGTTGGCTTCAGCAGTGTAGTACAGTTGTGAAACTTTAGATTAATTATTTTTTAAATTGAATTGCTACCAAATTTAATTTATAAATTTATTTTGAAAAAAGAAAAACATTTCTGAATATTTGAAACAGAGAACAAACATAGTTTTCTTATTGTTGCTTCCAGTGTAAACTTTAAGAAAAAGTATACTGTTAGTCAACTTAAAATAAATACTTATATTGTATATATGAGTATGTATTAAAAAAAACATCAAATACAAAAAGTACCAATTTTTACTGTTTTTACACTATAAAAAGTATCCCATATTTAAATGTGGGCCACACGTCTACTAGATTTAATCCAAATCCATGAAGTTAAATTATCAAAAGTAAAAAAGTGCCATAAGTAAAACAACTATCATTTTTCTAGTTTTTTTCTTTGAAAAAATTATGAAAACTACTAATTTTTACCTTTTTGTCCCTTAAAAAGTACTCTATGTTTTAATGTGCGTCACATGCTTTCCGTGTGCCAAAATTTTATAAAAATGTATTGAACGATTTTCGTTGTATATCGTGTTGTGGAATGTCGAAAAATTTACCAAAAAATCTAAAAAAAGAACGTTTAGCATCGCAAGTGTGCCGATCATAATCACTTGGACTGTATACACCATTCCTAATTAATTCGCCATGACACTGATTGATTTTTTTTTTTAATTTTTCTTAGTTACTATTCAATAAACGCTCCCGGTGTGTTGAGAGGAAATCAAAAATATTCAGTTGTTGCAAGTTTACATGAGGCGGATGGCCCCTGCACAATACGTGTCGGCATTGATGGGCCCAATTTTAATCAGTCCAAAGATGTTGAGTTGCAACCATTTCAATCACAAACTATTGAATTTTTGCCCAAAAAACTACAATATGGAAAATTTTTCTTGAAAGTTGAGGGTTTATCTGGCTTGAAGTTCAAAAACGAAAGCGAGATTTTCATGAACAATGTTAAGGCAGCAAACATTTATATACAAACCGATAAGGCTTTATACCACCCTCAAGATTTAGTGCAATTCCGGTTTGTTGCCTTAGATGAACATACGAGACCGTTAAATATTACGGATCCCATACGCCTGGAGTTATTTGTGAGTAAATTTTACTTATTCCGGCATATCACACCTACACACACACGCACACACCATACATAAAAATACGTACATACATACATACTCGTACTTTTGCATGTTATTATTATGGAACAAGGAGGCTATGAGAGCACATAAACTAGATTATACACATGCTTGTATGTGGAACATGACCTACAATATATAGAGTCCTGTCCTCAAAAATAGCTGAATCGACAAAAGTAATTTCATTTTAAGCCATAAGTCGCTGTCATAAAAAAAAACACATACAAATCATTTGAATGCAGTCTTAAGGAAATTTTATTTTTTTCTTATAAATTCGGAACGGTTAAGGCTCTATCATATAATTCTTAATGTTATTCATTTTCGACGTTTTCAGGACTCAATTAATAGTTGTGTTAAGCGTTTTAAAAATATTTTTCTCACTCATGGAATTTTTACTGGAAAATTCCAACTCTCTAAATATCCTCCCATGGGATACTGGACAATTAAAGTTACTATAGACGGCGATTATGACTATTCCAGCGTTAAAGGTTTCATGGTAGCAAATTATATTTTGCCCAAATTTAGTGTTCATCTAAAAAGTTCCCCAAATGCTGTGTTAGCAGATGGTATCATTAAAGTGGCGATCTATGGCAAGTACACGTTTAACAAGTACGTAGAAGGCAATGCAATAATTGAATTGTCGCCTGGCTATAATTTGCCACCTTTCCAAACCAAAAATGTTGATATACAAAACATAGGTTATGTCGATTTCAACTTGAAGATCATAAAGGATATTGACAAATACTATAGTATTCCTATCAGAGCGAGTTTAGCTGAAAAGAATACGGGCAAAACTGAAACAGAAGAAATATATGTAAATTTAAGAAAACAGCGTTATAATTTGATCGTACCAGACGATGAAATAGAATTTGAAAATAACATACCGTACAGTATTAAAGTTTATGTGAAACATTGGACAGGCGCACCCGTTTTAGATCGTAAAACACCCGTTACAATGAAACATGCCAATAACACGTATGAATCGCGTTTAGATAGAACTGGCGCTGCATCATTTGAATTTGATTACGATGAAAATTCTAAATATGAATTTCAATATAGAGATTCAAAGGAAACATTTCCAGCTATTTATATACACAAGGATTTAATGCTGAACAATCGAGAATATTATTGCCGGTTAAAGTTAGTGGACAAAAAGTTAGTTTTGATATGAAACATTTGTATGTAATTTTAATTAAGGACATTATTTGATCCATTTTAGAATTATGCTTGGAAAGCCAGTCCTAATTGAAGTCAGCTCTATTTTGAAGATTCCCTATTTGAAGTACATAATTGTGGGTCACGGTAGTCTTCTTCAAGCTGAACACATAGAAGTTCCGCCTAATCAAAAATCCTATACCATCGAAATAACGCCGACTATTGAAATGATACCAAAGTCCTTTATTTATGTGTATTATGTCCACAAAGGCAACTTGCGCTATGAGGAAATGATCTTAAAATTTCCAGATGAATTTGCCAATCAGGTATATAAAGAAATTAATTGTAACCATAATAATGATACTTTTAATTAAATTAAATTATGAATTTCAGATCTCCCTTTCAGCACCTAAACAAGCGAAACCGGGCAAAGAAGTCACCGTCACTATTCATGCAGAGCCCCAGTCATATGTTGGCCTATTAGCTGTGGACTTGAGTGTATACTTGTTGGACAGTTCGTACGATATAGATGGGTACGTAATACTAAATGATCTAAAGCAAGATCTGTCGTATTCTCCATTAGGATCAGCGGCGTACCCCGGTATAATATCTGGCATAATAACAATGACTAATGCTCAGGCTCCGCCAGGAAATTTACGTAAGAATTAACATTAATTTTATGGAGAAAAAATGTGAAAATAGTCGAATCACAATTGGTTTTTATTCCAGCTCCGGGCTCCCCTACATCAGGAGGAGGAGGATACGAAGGATACGGTCTCTATCGAGAAAAATTTCCCGAAACTTGGATATTTGACAACTATTTCATGTAAGTAAACGTTTTGTTAAATAAAGAGAAGTAGTGATCGGTAGTAATTCTCATATATATTTACATAAAAAATTTTGTATTCTTGTTCTCTTTCAGCACAAACAATGAAACTAAATTAACTCTACCAATACCCGATACGATAACAACTTGGCGTATTACGGCTTTTTCTATGAACACTGTAACGGGATTTGGAATAGTAAAAAGACCCACAGATATTTTAACAATAAAAAACTTTTTCATATCTCTTTATCTGCCATACGCTGTGAAACGTGATGAAATTGTCACAATACCCGTGACAATATTTAATTATTCCAATCAGACACAAGACACGGAAGTGACTTTGCTAAATGATGACAAAGAATTCTATTTTATGGAGTCAAAACGACAAGATGTAGAAAAGTCAAGTGATGAAGAGAAACAAATAAAACAAATAAAAATAGCAGCTGGCAGAGGAAAATCCGTAAAATTTCTAATATTCCCAATTAAATCAGGTGAAATAAATGTGAAAGTTACAGCCACTAGTCCTTCATATTCTGATGCTATTTGGGAAAAACTTAAAGTGGAACCAGAAGGTGTAGCCAAACAACAAAATCAGGCCATGTATTTAAGTATACCAGAAGGTGAACAAATATCTTCCACGTTCAATATCGAAGATCCAGTGGATAATGTTCCCGACTCTGAGTATGTAACCTTCTCTGTTGGTGGTCACTACTTAGTACCAGCAGTAGATAATTTTGAAGAGCTGACGGAAATGCCAACCGGCAGTGGAGAGCAAAATATGATTAATTTTGCTCCAAGTGTACTGATACTGCAATACCTGAAGGTCAATGGAAAACTATCGAAAGAAAAAGATTTAGTTGAAAGTCTGAAATCAGCAATTGAAAATGGTTACCAGCAACAATTGGCGTATCGTCACTACAATGGCGGCTACAGTGTTTTCGGCAGCGATACCGATGAAGAGCCCAGTACTTGGCTGACAGCCTATGTGGTCCGGTATTTCATTAAAGCTTCTCAATTTCTAGATATTGAAGAAGAAATAATAGAAAGTGATTTGCATTATTTGGCCAACCAGCAACAACCGAATGGAGAGTTTTTGTTCACGGGTTATTTATTAAACCCGAAACATGAAAATGAATATGGACTAACAGCGTTTATATTGTTGGCCTTTTTGGAGGATCCAGTAAGTATAAAAATGAAATGTTTAGAAAATACCCGAAAAGAACGTTACGCAAGCTTTACTTTAGCAAAGGTTTTTAAATTTTCTTTAAAAAAAACTTTGTTTGGTGTTTAGACACGAAATGTTTTGTTTTACAAATTTTGTTTCCTTCTGTTTGATCGTTCTTAATTTATTTCACATTTTGCTGTTTGGTGTTATATAATTCCTGTATACATATTAGAGTTGTCAATTATTCGCCTTTCAACTTTGTTCGAATAATTCAAATAATTGATTTTGTTCGTTCGATCAAACGATTAAAGCTGAAAAATTTTTCGATTAATCGATGAGAACAACGAATAAAAAATGATTTAAAAAATTTATTGACAAAAAATAAACATTTCATACAAAAAACTTAAAAATAAAATAGTTAATATTTTTTAACAGAAAAATACATAAAACTATTAATTCAAATAAACGTGCTTTATTCATTCAGTCAAAATATATCAAATGTTTTTTTTTGTGAAATCAGACAATTTGGGTTGTTCTTAAGAAATAATCTTTTACAAATAAAAGTTGACTAAATTTTTTAGCTTTCAAACGATTTTTGGTTTTGGTTTTTGAAATAAATCTTTCGCTAATTGTCGAGGTAGGTGATATTGTGAGAAGAGCATAAAATAGTTTATCTAATTTTTCTGTTCTTTTTTTACATTTTTTCAAATATACCATATCGTCTAATATATAGCTGAAGTCTTTTTATAATTTGAATTTTGAACTTTTAATACTTTTAATATAATTATTTAATTCGTATAAAAGATTGTTAATTTCATTACTAGTAACATCTTCTTTATCATTACTTTCATCTGAATTATTGTGGTTACTTTCAACATAAAATAATCTGGAGTAAAATATATTTATTAGTTTCACTTTTTTAAGAATATTTTAAAAAACTTTCACTGCTCGGAAAATTTCCAGAATTTAAAAAATATTATTAACGTATTTAAAAATTTTATACGTCCCTCATTTATTCTTATTTTAATACGTTGTCGTAAATCTGTTGCAAAAGAATTATTAATTTTTTTGTTGTTGATCCAACAATTTTGTATACTTTAGGACACTTGTTACATGTGACTTTGTTTTTTTTTTTTTTCATTTTTGTGCTTGGTAAAATACTTCCAAAACGAGCTCAATTTTTTGGATTTAGTGTATTTCTAACTTATTCACCTGAGAGTGAAAAAACCCCATTCTTGAAAATTTTTTAACGTTTCATTCAAAACATAGCACGACTACTAGGTATGCGCAGTTCGACAACAACTGCAAACATCCAAAATAACAAACAAATTTAAACATTTTTGACGTATGCATTTTAATCTAAAAAAAGTTATTCGATTAATTGACATTAATTAATCGATTTATTCGTTATTCGAAAATCGGCATTTTAAAATTATTCGAACAAGAGTTTCGTTTTGTTTGATCGATTAATCGAATTATTCTTAATCGGCTGACAACTCTAATACATATACATATACATACATACATACAACCATACGAGTATATTAATACAATTTTGTATACAACAAAGCGAAACCTTACGATTACTCTCTCTTTGGCCGCATCGCCAATAAACTCAAGACTTTGCAAAATAAAGTTTGCGTGTCTTAATGAGCTCATAGCAGAATTCGCTGCAATCTCTTGTTTATTAATCGGTAGCTTTTAGGCAAACCTTAAAAATTATACAAAAAATACACACTTGTGTAGTGGGCCTACTACTAAAGTTTCCTCTGCGATCTTCTAATTTATGCAAAATTGTAACTCCTTAAATTTATTTATGAATGTGTCATATTTAGTATAAGTAGAAATTAAACCATCGCAAAGACATCCAAGAAAGAACACGAGAAAAATTATTTTTACTCTCTCACACATTTATGAACAAACAAGAAAATAAAACAGCGAAGTGAAGAAACTAACCAACACACACATACGAGTACATACCCTGAAGGAATCCTGGGGGCAAGTGTCTCCAAGTCACCACTTTTGTCTACAATATTGGTGACTATTAGGCGACATTGTCAATAAAGCGTCTACAAATTTAAATTTGGCTTTGATGACAAAAAAATTTGTGGTGGCGAAAGATGGCAGATAATGTGTCGGTTAAGGTGAAAAAATATGCATTTTCATTATCGACATCAGCTTTAGAAAAGCACCAAAAGCGTAGACTATAATTTCTTAATTGAACTATTGAATCAGTGGTTCCAATGTCTACATATGTTCCCAAAAGAACTACCTAGTCAATAGTACCAATGTCAGTAGTGGATTTTCAATGACACGCAAATGTTAAATGTCTATAGTAAATAGCATTGTCTGGGGTATGATAAGTCACTAGTACTGGTGACAATGTCAGTAGTGAATCAGTACAGTTTCACTATAGCCATTTCCTGCAGGGTATGTATATATATCTTTGAGTAAAGAGAGAATATTTCGTTACTGCCGCTTTTTATTTTTATAACTATGTATTCAAAAATTATAATTAAAAGAAAATTAATAACATTTATTAGCAATTGAAACAGTTTTCACTACAGAGGTTTTCAAATAATTAAATCGCCAAAATGAGGGCTTGATTATCTAAAATAGGCAAAAAAGCTTATTATCGTGGCAAAAACTAATGCATTTATCTTTCTAGAAATATGCCAACAAATATGCAGAAATCATTAAAAATGGCATAAATTTCTTAAGCCCGAACATAAATAACGTTGACGATATCAATGCAAAGTGCTTAACGGCAGCTGTAATAAAAACTGCCAAGCTTTCTAGTGCCGACATTCTCATCGATCAATTAAAATCGCAAGGCAAAGAAAGCAATGGACTTCGATGGTGGTCGGCAAATGATCAGAATCCAGCCAATGATGTGGAATTAACAGCAAATGCTGCTCTTACACTGCTGGATACACCGGGAGATCATACGGGAATTCTCAAATGGCTGATAGAACAACGAAATGCTAATGGTGGTTTTATATCTTGTACAGATACAGTTGCTGGAATGGAGGCATTAGTAAAATTTTCTGAAAAATATACAAATCTCGAAAATGTAAATCTAAAGTTATCGTACAGTGCCAAGGATGAGTTAGGAAATGAACTGGCAACTGATGAAATTCATGTTGATCGGAATAATGTTTTGAGTTTTCAAAAACATGAGGTAGAAAGATATACAACTTTTTTTATAAAATTCATTTGATCGCAATAAAATTCGAATTTTATTTTTAGTTGCCAAGAGGTACACGCCAAGTAACGTACGAGATGGAGGGAAACGGTGCTGCTCTGGTGCAAGTCAACCAGCAGTACAACGTCGATGATGTGCACGAATTTCAACATTTTAAAATCGAACCAAAACTGATGATGAAAAACGAAGATGAATATATTTTGAATCTTTGTGTTACCTTTTTGCCGAATGGAGGAAGTACTAACGATACTTCTGACTTGGTGATCAGTGAAGTTAATTTACCCTCGGGTTTTCGTTCTGAGGCACAAAATAATTTAGCATTGAATGAAAACGACCTGGTAAAAAAGGTTGAAGCTAAAAATTCCAATTCTTTAGTGATTTTGTATTTGAATAAATTGATGGCAAACATGAAGCATTGCCTCGATATTCCGTTGGATAAAGTTAATGAAGTTTTGATGGCAAAACCTGCAGCCATTATAATTTATGATTATTACAATATAAGTCGGTCAAATACAAAATTTTACAATATATAAAAAATTAATAGTGTAAAAGCAAACGGTATTATGATTTCATATAAATAAATTTAATGTAAAGAAATACTTTGGTATTTTATTATGAGAACTTTTGAATATGAATAATAGGATTTAATAGGCTTAATAAAATTAATTTAGTATTAAAGTAATTCTCGTATTATGTGTTCACAAATAATTTGTATATATAAAAATTGCAGACGCGTTCAACAGATAAGAGATACATGCATTTAATAAGCGTACATGTGTAATATTATTGTAAGCTTACGAATATAAAGCATAACTACTGGACTTACTACTTCACTACCTACAAGTAATACAAGAGTTCGCCTTTTGACTCTCTCACTTATGTACATGTAAAAGCTCTTAGTACATGCATAAATCTTAATGCCTCAATTTTTTTTAGTAGTTCAAAGAAAATCAACAAAAAAATAAATAAAAAAGATTATGTGAAAGTGTAATGATATTGTGTTGGCGTACAATTAGAATTTCATGTTAAATTTTTTGTAAAAAAATTGTTTTTTAGAAAGGTAAAATGAGCATAAAAAACAACTATTTGAAAATTTTATAAATATTAAAAAAGAAATTTGATAAATAAACAAAAATCAAAAAAATTTAAATTTCTGTAGTTTAAGGATATTAAGGAAATATTATTAGTGATCCTACTGGTACATTTGGACTAGCGAAATAGTTGGTTTTGGCTGACTAGTGATTCTACCGGTCTGATCGTTGACTACCATCAATGTCATCTCCATGTTAAAATCGTCAGTCGAGTGCATTGCTAGTAGTTAGTCTGGTAGTTAATGGTAACGAAATAGCTATTCATTCGCTAGCTACGCCGACCGTAAGTTAATACATACAGATTTACAAATTATCTAATTTATTTTCATTTTACGTATATACATATGTAAGTTTGTATTTCATGTTGGACTCTTGCCTATTTTTAGCGAACGGAAAGAACAATTTACAAATTTTAGCTTGTGTAAAATTTAGAAGTAAACAAATTTTTAATTAAAGACAATATATGAACGAGGCACTCTTGTTATCTCATAAAACCTTAAGAAGAGATAATACAAAATTAATTTGGAAAGCGCCAGGCACACTTATAAAACCATAGCGAGTATAAGTAATTTATAATCGTAAATGTTAAATTATTATCTAAAATAATTGTATTAAACCATTGTCATGAGAAGAATTTTCAAAACAATATACGAAAACTGTTAGCTAAAATTTTTCACTTACTATAAGCTTATAATAAGTGTATAAATAAAACGTTGACGAAAACCTTTTATAGGACTTATTTTACAATTCAATTTTATTTTGCCTGTGGAATTATTTGGTGGGATGTACATAAAAACATTAGTATGTTTGTAATTTGTAATTAATACAGAGTCGTATTAACTAATTTTTACTTGTTTTTGGTAAATTTTTTTACGCCGCAATTTTTTTTTTCTATTTTTCTATTATTCTCCAACTGTTATTCTCATCTTTCTTCTAATTTCATTATTATCATTTAAGTATAAAAATAAACAATTTTAGAAAGTCAATTTAATTGATGCATGAAATACGTGAATATTGTAAATTTAATAATAAATATTTTATTTACTTGTTGCGGGTTAGCAATATCTAGATATATATTTCGTTGGTAGCTATACCAATTCATCAGTAGATGTTTTACCCTTTATGTTTAAAAAATTCCAAAGCTCATCTATTTATACAAAAACTCACAAACATATTTTTGTGAATTACAAAGCATAAAAATAGCCTTTAAAAATTTCTAAAACACACACAACAATAATTTTCCATTATTAATGTGTTTACTTTTCTACACCTTTACAATTAGACAACCGCTGGTTGCCATTAAAAGTATTTTATAAAATAAAATATTTTTAATATAAAATACTTTTAATGGCAACCAGCGGTTGTCTAATTGTATAGGTGTAGAAAAGTAAACACATTAATAATGGAAAATTATTGTTGTGTGTGTTTGAGAAATTTTTAAAGGCTATTTTTATGCTTTGTAATTCACAAAAATATGTTTGTGAGTTTTTGTATAAATAGATGAGCTTTGGAATTTTTTAAACATAAAGGGTAAAACATCTACTGATGAATTGGTATAGCTACCAACGAAATATATATCTAGATTTTGCTAACCCGCAACAAGTAAATAAAATATAAAACATAAATACTTGAGTACATGCTCAAATAAATGTAAAATTTTTTAATAATAAATTGTAAGGCAAAATATGATTATTTTTTTCTTTGTCTGTTGCCGGCAGTTATTTTGGCTGAAAATTCATTGAGAATCACTTAATAAAAGTTTAATTTGATCAATTTGAGTTGCAGCAGATATAAGGGAGGTTGATAATTGCAATTAAGAATAGAAGTAGAAAAGAACATATTTTGTGTTGGTTGTTTTAATGAAACTTTTCTTTTGTATTTCAATAGTAGCTTTTACCTGCGACATTGTTCACGCTACATTTTAATGAAGTTATACAATGTCTCTATACCATATTTATTGAAAACAACGAACAACACAAAAGCTAAACATCCCCATCCTCCCTCCTCCACGCAGAAAGCAGACTGTATGTTAAAGTAAAAACAAATTTGTGAAAATAAAAAAATGACTAATTTGTTCCGTTCTACAACTTAAATTTTACCTTTTATTTTAATCTGGGCCATATCCTTTTTTCTACCAAATATCTTCCAAATCTATTAAGCTATTTTCAAGTTATAGTGGCGCAAACATCCAAACTTTCGGTTTTAAAATCAGACTAAGAAAAAACTAATTTTTAAATTGTGGAAAGGTTGGGTTAGGCTATTAAGCGTAGTCTACAAGTACACATACACTCGGAGACTCATTTTAGTTTTATTGGCTAACTTTCTTTGCGATCCCCAATTTAGTATCAAATATCCTTACCTGTCGTTTTCGTTGGACAAATATTGTTTCCATCTGGTCAATCGACCTTAAACGTTTTCTTTGTTAGAAAACATGAATTTAAAATACCTATCCGATGATTTCACTGATATTCTTTGCAAGCTGGCAGCGATAAGTTTGTGCTTGAGTCGTGTTTTTTTTTTCGAAAGTTTCCAACGAACTTAAAATATATTATGTGATGATTTATCAAATAAATCACATTTTGTATTGCTGAATCTTTCCAATTATTATAATAAGTTTTGTTATTGCTTCTTGAGATTCACTTAAATAAAAAACATGTGTAGTTTTATCCAATCTATATATTTCGAACCATGTGGTTCATCTTCAGGATCTGTAAAAATTACACATTATATTTTTTATTTTACATTAAGTAAAAATTAATTCAATTAAATTTATAAATACCAGAGCTGTAAATGAATCATTCAGTTTTGAATTAATTCGCGAATCATTCATGCGAATCATTCATGCATTGAATTAGCAAATTTTGAATTAATTCTTTTGACACAAAAAAATGAATCGAATGAAATTTGAGTCAATTCAAATGAATTTGGTAAAAATGAATTGCAATTCGTTTTTAATTCAAATGAATTTGTCAAAATAAATTGCAATTCATTTCTATTTCCATTTCATTTGAATTGAATTCATTTTGAATTAATTCAAAGGAATTAGAAAAAATAATTAGAAATTCATTACCAACTCATTTCAATTGAATTAATTGAAATTTGAATTGATTTTGTAAGTAAATATGCTGTAGGCATCACTGTCGTTTTGTTATTCAACTAAATTATTAATTCAACTAATTATTATTTATTATTTATTATTATTAATTACTTCTTGAATATGAAATGTGTTTTGAGGTTCAGCGTATTTCAAAATAAAAATCAGTTCTTCTTGAAGAAACAAACTCCAAACACCATGTTTTCTTTGTTCAGGCACGGATCGAAGACAAGGCTTCTCAACTTTTGTACTGAATATTTTCATTTTGTTAGGAGAAATTTCGATTTTTCATTTCCCCTATTCAATTAAATTCAAATGAATTGGAAATGAATTGCAACTCATTTTGACAAATTCATTTGAATTAGAAATGAATTGCAATTCATTCTACAAATTCATTAAATTAAAAACGAATTGCAATTAATTTTTACCAAATTCATTTGAATTGACTCAAATTTTATTCGATTCATTTTTTTGTGTAAAAAGAATTAATTCCAAATTTGCTAATTCGTAACGAATTAAAATCAAAAAGAATGATTCATTTACAGCTCTGATTTTCAGACTATCAAAAGAATTTATGAATAAAATTAATATGAATACTATAATCTATCAATATTAGATATTAAATTACAATAAGTATTAATATCATTTTTCTTATCACTTTTCTCATTGCATGCACATTTTTCATACTTGACAATCTGGTTAACTTCATGTACTTGCAATTTAAATTTTTTTTAAGTATTTTAGCATTTTCAAAATCAAATTGATGTGTATTTGATTTTGCATGTTTGGCCAATGATGATAAATTAACCTTTGTAGTAGAAGTTTTGGAATCATATTCATGTTGTTTAAGTCTTTTAGCAAGTTTTTGTGTTGCTTCGCTAATAATATAAACTGCACTACAATCTTTACAATCAACTTTATAAACAACATCAGATTTTTGTCCTTTTTTTTAAGTGTTGTTTTAAATTTTAAAAAAATTTATTACTAGACTTTAGCGTTGGTCTCATGGCTAGTTTAAAACAGTATCGACAAGCTTTAGATAATTTTTCAGATAATTCAGGAACATAAGTCATATATGCATAATTTATTTGTGATGTTATTATAGAATTATTATTTATTTGACAAAACAGGATAACTCAACTGTGTTATATTCATATTTTTATTTTAAATTTTTTTGTCGTTGAACGAAAAAAACAAGACGTTTAACTACTTTTTTTGGAAAATTATTCTTATCAAGAATCTGTATAATACGTTCCAAATTGCCAGACCAAAATATTTTATGTGACACACTAAAGACTTTATTGAGGAAATTGTTTGCTGTGTTTTCTTTCATGTGCGAAGGATATGCAGAATAATAATTTAAAATTCGGTTAGATGATATTTCTTTATGGTACCAATTAGTTATTATTTTTCCATTATCTTTGCGATATATAGTTGTATCTAGGTAATTCAATTGTTTATTTTCTTCAATTTCTATTGTAAATTTAATCTTCTCATCATACTCATTTAATATATTTAATACTTGTTGTATATTGTCAGTAGGAATTGCAGTAATATGATCATCCACATATTAGTAGCAAAATAAAGGAGAAAATGAAATTTTTGATATCATGTCATTAATAACATCCTCAAGAACTCTTTCTACTAAAATTGGTGCTAAGCTCGAACCCATAAAAAGACCGGTCTTCATACGAAAGAACTTTTCTTCATAACAAAAATAATTACATTCATTAAGGCAAAAATTAATCAAGTCCATAAATAAATCTTTTGTAATGTTTGTATTTTTACTGATATATGTGTTGAAGTCTCGTTCTATAATTTTTAATGCAATAGAAGTTGAAATATTTGTGAGACAATTCACTACATCAAAAGATACCAATGAAAAACAACACCGCCAGAACCTACATTAAAATATAGTTTTCTCTTCACTTGCTGTTTGCAAGTGTCCTGCCATATCTTCAATGTAATTTAAGTAACAGTATACAATTATTTAGGAAGGAAGACAATCATTCAGACCACTGGATTTTATAATAAAAATTTATTCTTTTGCGGAAGTTTTACTTCTCCAATTTTTTTTTTTTTTTAAATGTTATTATATAAACATTTAATTTAATTGTTATGGATCAGTTAATCGATATGCTGCTTTTCGTTGGTTGGTAAAATCAACTCGATTAGGGTTCACATTGTGCGCCATTCCTGGAACTTCTTGCAAAATGGAACGGAATCCAATACTATTCTTCAAGTTTGATCAAACTGCAAGCATTTGATGCAAATTTTTAAGCGAAGAAAGATAAAATAATTTCGAAAATCAAAATCAGGGAAGAGCTTTGTTTGAAATTTTTCTTTCGAACGACTCGATCGTTTTTAATAAAAATTTTTGCTGTCATCGTTATTTATAAGATTTAATTTAATCAGTCCAGTAGTTTAAAATTTTTTAATAATATAAATTTAGAATATTTTTGAACATTTTTAAAATCTAGCGATTCAGATCAGTTCATCATTGAGGTTTCCAGCTGAGCCCAGTTCCTTAAGAATATTTCAAATATGGTTTCGATAGTTTCGGGAGTTATCACTTGTTACATTCTCAAATTCAAAAAAAATATAGTACTAAATATAATTATTTTACAAGTTTTAGTGCGAAATGTTCTTGAATCAATTCCAAAAGTTATTAAACACTTTTCCAGAAATAAAAAAAAAATAAATACTTTTTTTCTTAACTGAGTTGTCAGAATAGATGATCAAAATACTATTTTCTAACATCGAAGTATAATTTGTAGCTTCTTGTTTTTGATAGTAAAATGCTAAAAATAAAGGCGCATATTCAGAAATTATAACCAAAGTCGGAACTAATAAAACATAAACTAAAAAATAGTTAATAGATAGTTATAGATCTTATAGCAACTGCTCTCAGATGGTAAAACAAATGTAACCGTGCATATTGGCAAATAGAGAAAACAAAATATCGATAATATTTTGAACGATTACAGTAAATTATTAATAAAAATAATTATAAATCTATTTAAAACAATTTTTGTTCTTTAAAAAATTCATATAATTTTTAAAAAAAGCAATTTTTTGTTTAAAGTTTGTATATATGTAAATCATTTAAAATAACGGCGTGTAAAAATAAAATTATTCAACAGAATTTTGTTGACCAAAAACACATCTCTAGTTAATTTTATTTTTTGTATTGATGTTTTTTGTACGCAATAAAAATGGACGCAATCAGCAAACATCAGCTGGTCTTTGAATGTATTAGTGAGTTGGCGTTTAATGACAGCTGTACCAATAATTAAGTGGAAACTTCTCTTGCTGAAAGTAATCAACTGTGAATAACTTAAATTGACACTTAAAAACGTTACCACGTAGTGATAATTTAAGGATATGCGCCAAAGAAAATAAATTCTTTAAAGGAAAAAGAATTCTTTAAGACATTGTACCGTCTTTCAAATATATTCATATTCTTTAGAAATGTATGAAGTTTATCTCCTTATTTAAGTAATTGACAGTGTAACTGTTTTAGTTTTGTTATCAAAACAAAATCTGAATTTTTCTTTTTTACTTATTAATATTTTTCTTATTACAAAGAAATGTACGTAATCTGTCTTTGAACTTTATGATTATAAAGTAAGAATGTATTATATTCAATAATAATAATTTGAAATTAAATGAAAATTAAAATTATTATTTTTAAGAGAGAGAGAGAGAGAGAGAGAGTGTGTGTGAATATTAAAATATTGAATCAGACTAGCAGAACGTATCAGTGTATTGATTTTAAAACCGGTACACCGCCGAACGGTGAACAAACGAAAGCGAAAAATAGTGAAATCGATTAAATTATTAAAATAATGAATTCTATTTGCAACATTGTGTTGTGTGTTTTGATAATTATGTGTTCTCATTCGATTAATAAAGTCAACCAATCATATTTATTGTTGTTTTTCTAACGACGTTACTTTTTCTTTTTATTATTGCTAATCTTGTTCGGCTGGGGGGGGGGGGGGGGGGGGGGGGGCCAGAGCACACAAAATCTTACATTAATGCAATCATCTATTATTTATTTATAAATCCCAATTAAATGACGAACAAAAAACAATAAACAATTTTAAACCGGTTAAAAAAATTTAAACTCATTCTTGAAGAATCCCCCAGCAATTCGTGATGGAAAGGAAGCAGAAATAAAAATGTTTTTAGAAAAAAAAAACAAGTTTATTTTTAGCGTATAATAAGAGACTTGAATATGAAATTTAATTGCAAAGTTTAGTTTTGAAAAGTCAATTGTTGAAAGCGGTTGCAAAAATACGATTGGTTCATAATGACGAAGTTTTATAAAATAAATTACTTTTTCTTGATTAAATATTTGTACGTTCTATTTGTAACAGTTGCTGTAAATGCCGAAAGGTAACTGAAATTAAATACACGTACATAAATAATATTCGTTAAATTGAATTTAATAATTCTTATGCATTTATTAGTTACTATTCGATAAATGCACCCGGTGTAATAAAATCGAATCGAAAATATTCTGTTGTTGCAACTCTTCATGAGGCCAGCGATCCCTGTTTAATAAGAGTCAGCATTGAGGGTCCTGATTTTAACGATTTCAAAGATGTTAACTTACAACCATTTGAGTCAAAAATTATCGATTTTTGGCCTAAAAAAATAGAAGAAAAGTTTTTCTTAAAAGCTGAAGGCTTAACTGGTTTAAAATTTAAAAATGAAAGCGACCTGCATGTGATAAATAATGAAGGCCCAAAAATTTACATACAAACCGATAAGAAAATTTACAAACCTGAAGATTTAGTAAGATTTCGTTTTGTTGTTTTAGATGAACATACGAGACCAGTGAATATCACCGATCCCATACGTGTGGAAATATGGGTGAGTAAATTATTTTAAATAAATTTTATATATCTTGTCTGGCATACTTATCGAATATGATCATTAATCGTCATCTGTTTCGAAATCATTATGGGCTTATGTTCGACCAAAATTGTAGTGGAAAAATTTTAATTTATTGTTGTTTTTTTTTTCATTATCTCTGTATATCTTTTAGGATTCACAAAATAATCTCGTTAAGCATATCAAAAATATATCTCTCATACATGGGATTTTTACTGGAAAATTTCAATTGTCTAAATATCCTTCTTTGGGAGAATGGAACATTAAAGTTGTAATAGATGGAAACTATGATTACTCCAATTTTAAAAGTATCATTATACTCAATTATATTCTGCCCAAATTTAGTGTTTATCTAAAGACCAGAAGCTATATTGTACAAAAGGCTAGTAGTAACATTAAAGTGGGAATCTATGGGAAGTATACATTTGATAAGTATGTCGAAGGCAATGCAACAATTAAGTTGTTGGCTGATAAAAAAGTCCTACAAATCCAACACATTGACATACAAAGTTTGGGCTTTGTCGATTTCAACTTAAAGACCATAGATGATATTGAAAAATACTTTAGTGTCGAAATCATAGCGAGTTTAACTGAAAAGAATACGGGTAAAACTGAATATGAATATAAAACAATATATTTTAGAAATCAGCATTATAATTTGATCGTATCAGGCCATGAAATAGAATTTGAAAATAACATACCGTACAGTATTAAAGTTTATGTGAAACATTGGACAGGAGCACCCGTTTTGGATCGTAAAACACCCGTTACAATGAAACATGGCAATAATACGTATGAATCGCGCTTAGATAGAATTGGCGCTGCAACATTTGAATTTGATTACGATAAAAATTCTAAATATGAATTTCAGTATAAAGATTCCAAACATATATTTCCAAATATTTATTCCCATAAAGATTTGATGCTGAACAATCGCGAGTATTATTGTCGACTAAAGTTGCTGGATAAAATGTAAGTTTATAATTATGTGCATAAATATTTTGATAGATCAAATTTCGTTGCAAAATTTTTATAATAACTGTGAGACAAAATTTTCAAATTTATTTGTATATTAAAAACTAATTCAACTTAAAGATGCAGGCATTTTTATAATATATTAAAAAGAATATGAAGGCACTAAACATAATAATTATGTTAATAAGAACAATGATATGATGATATGATATAAAAACTATTTAATAATTATTCTGGTTTTGTTAATTATTCGATCTTTATTAATAATAATTTAAAAAAATAAATTCTTACTTGATCTTGAGGTAGAGTGTAAGTTATTCTTTATTGCCTACATTTCGCTATATATATATACATATATATATATATATTCGTACATCGAGAAGCATCATCATTATAATTTTTTTTTAAATCAGACCCTTTCAAACACATACATCTTTGATCATTTCTCTGTTGTGACTACAGTGTGACCACAGTTTGAAACACTTTTGTTATACAAAATTTAAATTTAAACCACTGATCTATCTAAACGTTAAAGTTTCTTAAATATGAAATGATTTAGCTGCACTATTAAAATTCATTGCATTAAATGGTAAAAAAATAAATATAATACGAAAAATGGAATAGCAGTTTTTGCATAACTTCACGGGCAGGCGCATTGGTTGTCGAGCACAAGTGACTTACACAACAATCTCGTATCAACTTATTTCTCTTATGTTTTATTTTATAGGCAATAAAGAATAGTTTACACCCTACTGATTTCCAGCTCGTTGTGGAAAGTTTTTAAAAATTATTTATTTAAAAAGCGATTAATTTCACTTTATTACTCATACCGATTTTAGACTAAACGTTAGAAAGCCCGTTCTAATTGAAGTCAGTTCTATTATTAACATTCCATACTTAATGTACACAGTCATGGGTCATGCCAGTCTCGTACGTACGGGTCATATTAAAGTTCCGCCTAATCAAAAATCCTACACCATCGAAATAACGCCCTCAATTGAAATGATACCGAAGTCTTTTCTTTATGTTTATTACGTTCACAAGGGTAATTTACGCTATGAAGAAATGACCTTGAATTTTCCAGAAGAATTTGAAAATCAGGTATAGAAAATCAGAACTTTATCGTAACTCTAAATTTAATGAGACACTTTTTAATTTCAGATTTCACTTTCAGCACCCAAACAAGTGAAACCGGGTGAGGAGGTCACAATCACCATTCAAGCACAACCCAATTCGTATGTCGGCATAATGGCTGTAGATTTGGGTGTGTATTTGTTGGACGAGAGATACGATTTAGACAAGTATAAAATAATAGGCGATCTTTTGCGAGAACAATCGTATTCTCCAATACCAGCGACAGAATATCCCGGTATTATATCTGGTCTACTTACTTTGACCAATGCTAATTATCCGTTTAAAGGTTTCCCACGTAATTCAGACTTTTCTATATAATAAATATTTTATATAAACATTTTTGTTTGGTTTAATGACAGGTCCTTCTGCCGTTAGTCCAGCTGGACCGCGTCGATATCGCTTCCGACAAAAATTTCCCGAAACTTGGATATTTGGAAACTATTGGATGTAAGTTAATGTTGGAATATTGCTTTAATCTGAGGTTGTGTATGTATGTATGTTTGTATGTACAAGGTCTGTTCGAAATATGAAAAGGTACATTTTCAAATTGAGGGGGCTCCGTTTATTCCATTAGCGGTTTTTATATGTTTGTCTCGAAAACGTGTTTACAGTTTTACCTGCTTAAGTTTATTCGACGATTTCATGCCATCGGAAATAAATAAAGGATAAATGAGTCGCTCAGGAATTGTTGAATGACGTTAATGGTGATGCAGATTTTTGTTTAAAGGGTCACAACTGGCGACATGTCATGGTTATATGGTTATAACATCGATACTAAAGTCTAATCTTACCAATGAAAGAGTCAAGGAGAGCAAAAACAAAAAAAAAAAAAAAAAAACAAAACAAAAAATACACCAAGTTAGATCAAATGTCAAGGTTTTCTTTGATTACCATGGCGTAGTGCATTAGAAGTTCTTGCCACATGGTCGTATTATCTTCAAGTTTTACGCCGCTCGCGAAAAACATTACGAAGAAAAAACATCTGGTATTGTGGAAAAACAACTAAGAGATTTTGCATCAGTACAACTCACCTGATGACTCGTCATTGCTTGTTCGTAATTTTTTGGCCAAAAACAACATCGTAGTCATGCCTCAGCCATCCCTGCAAACTTTTTCTGTTCCCAAGATGGGTCATCCTTTCCATCTTGGCTGATTGAGGATTTAGGATCATCTTCAATCTACAAATTTTCTTATAATGGCGATCATGCAAGCATCCATCCTTCTCTTTGACCACAACATCGCAATGATTGGCTGACGTAAGAAGCCTTTCCGCATCTTATTCTATTTCCGCCTCAATGATTTCTATAACTGTAGATCTGTTGAAACGATATCTTGATTTGAAATGGTTTTCTGTTATATTAAAACGATTAATTCTCTTCATAAATGTTTTGGGGTGGCATGCATGTTTGCGTGATTGTTTAAATGTTTGTTCCACTACGACGGCAAAACCGCAGAATGGAAAACCGCAGAACAAACTTTGATAGACGCATATCATTTGACCAAGATTAAAACATACGGTACTTTTTAAGCAGGTAAAACTCTTTAGTTTGGGTACTTATTATTTTTGTACTAATACACATTTTATAAGTTATCATACATTTTGTGTGCTGAAATGAAAACAAAAAAACAGGTTCTTTTGGTACTTTTTACGTTTGGTGGTTTTTCTTTTGAGAAATTCTCTTAGTAGATTTGTATGAAATTTTGTAGACGGATAGCATGTGGCTCAAGTTTAAAGTACTTGACACCTCAATTACATTATAAAATTTTTTTACGCAAATTGAGTTGTTCGTCAAATGAAAGACTTAAAATGTAAAACAAATATATATTCTGCATACAAACATATTTGTTTTTGAACATGCTTGTCCTAACCGAATGTGATGTTCTTCATAAATATTTTACAGTAATGTATACGATAATTCTCATATAGTTTGTGTTGAATAATAATATAAATAAGAAGCCCTAAAAACAATTTTAAGTTCAAAACTAATTCAAGAAACAAATATAGAAATTTTGTGGATGGATAACACATGAGGCAAATTAATAGATAACGTCCTTTTTTGTATATATATTTTTTTTTACAAGCTGGCACTTTTGGTACATTTTTATATTTTAATGAATTCAGTATTTCTGTAAATTTGTAGCAAATTCGAAGTCACTGTTAAAAGCTAGTCACGATTTAAATACGAATTACATTTTTCTTTGTAATTAAAAGAAGTTGAAAAACTTTCTCGTATTTTATTTCTATTGAAATGTTGGTCAATTAGTGACCATGTTTGTAAATTTAAGTTGAAAAACTATTTATTCCATATATGTATACTTTTTTCAGCACTGACAACGAGACCAAATTAACTCTTCAAATACCCGATGCCATAACTACTTGGCGCATAACAGCTTTTTCTAATAACGGTGTAACCGGATTTGGAATAGTCAATGGACCCACTGATATCACAACTATACAAACGTTTTTCATTTCTCTTTCTCTGCCATACGCTGTAAAACGTGGTGAAGTAGTCACAATACCGGTGACAATATTTAATTATTCCAATCAGACACAAGATACAGAAGTGACTCTGCAAAATAAAGAAAACGAATTTTATTTCATGGAATCAAAACGGCAAGGTGTGAAAAAGTCAAGTGATGAACAACAACAGATAAAACAAATAAGCATTGCCGCGAATAAAGGGAAAGTAGTAAAGTTTCTTATATTTCCTATTAAGGCAGGTAAAATAAATGTGAGAGTTACAGCCACAAGTGAATCCTATTCGGATGCTGTGTGGCAAAAACTTAAAGTTGAACCAGAAGGTGTGGCCAAAAAACAAAATCAGGCCATTTATTTAAGTATACCACAAGGAGAGAAATTATCTTCTAGCTTAAAAATCACAGATCCAGTAGATAATGTACCCGATTCCGAGTATATAACATTTTCGGTTGGTGGTCATTATTTAGTGCCAACAGTGGAAAATTTTGAAGATCTTACAGAAATGCCTACCGGCAGTGGAGAACAAAATATTATTAATTTTGCGCCCAGTGTACTTATACTGCAATACCTGAAGGTCAATGGAAAACTATCGAAAGAAAAAGATTTAGTTGAAAGTCTGAAAACAACAATTGAAAATGGTTATCAGCAGCAATTGGCGTATCGTCACTACAATGGCGGCTACAGTGTTTTTGGCAGGGATACCGATGAAGAGCCCAGTACTTGGCTCACCGCCTATGTGGTCCGGTATTTTATTAAAGCTTCTCAATTTCTAGATATTGACGAAGAAATAATAGAAAGTGATTTGGAATATTTGGCCAACCAGCAACAACCGAATGGAGAATTTTTGTTTACGAGTTATTTATTAAACCCGAAACATGAAAATGAATATGGACTAACAGCCTTTATATTGTTGGCGTTTTTGGAGGATCCGGTAAGTATTTAAGGAAATAATTATTTATCTTTTGCTCTTTTGTAATGAAGTTTTTAAGAAAAATGCTGGCATTGATTTCTACTAGAATAACGATTTTTAAAATTATTATTTTTTAATAAACATCACAAGCGAAGAGATTATTTTCCGTGAGAAAAAGGGCCAGGGAGAGTGTAGCAACTTGTGCACTCAAACTATTACAAAAATGCTTATCAGAGAAAACGTTTTTTTTTTAATATTTGAACACTTTATTGGTTATCGGTTGATTTTTTTTTATCTTTTTTTTTTTTTTTTGTTTGAACGTGTTTTAATTTTAGTGGTCTTGGAAATGAATTTAATTTATTATTTTAATTATTCCTAGACGTAAAATACAAACTAGTAATGGATTAAATTGGGTTTTAAGCTTTCTGGAATTTGCGTCGTATTTTGCCTTTGTGGTACTCGTAATTGACAAGAAATACGAAAAATATTCACATTATACAGGGTCCGCCATTTAACGTTTTTTTTTTTTTTCAACTAGTGCTTATTTTGTGAATGGTAACACTTAGCTCATGTCTGATTTGACAGATAATTAGTTTTATCCTTCTGCTGAACGAATATGGTTGTGTATACGCTTGAACAACGCTGGGAAATATTGCGATATCGCTTCGCTAAGTGGGCCTGCGATCGACTTACAGAAGATGCCGATTTTGCCAAAAAAAAATCATTTTTTCAGATGAAGCTCATTTTGATCTTGGCGGGTATGTAAACAAGCAAAATTGTCGCATTTGGGGCACAGAAAACCCGCAAGTATACATTTAAAAGCCGACGCACCCAAAACGAGTCACTGTTTAGTGCGGATTTTGGTCCAGATGCATAATTGGGCCATTTTTCTTCGAAAATGAGCAAGGAGTGGCCGTTACAGTCAATGGCGAACGTTATCGGACCATTTTGAACGAATTTTTGTTCACAAAAATTGAAGAGGAGGATATTGGCAACATTTGGTTTTAACAGGACGGCGCTACGTGCCACACAACCGAAGCTGCACTCGATGTTTTCCGCCCTGTTTTTGAAGATCGTCTTATCAGCCGCAGAGCTGATGTCGTTTGGCCACCTTGGAGCTGCGATTTGACACCGTTGGACTATTATTTGTAGGGTGCCGTCAAAGATAAGTGTTACGCCGACAAGCCAGAGACAATTGATGCTTTAAAATTGGACCGATCGTGTAGGCTACTACATGGCCAGCCGAGGCAGCCATTTGAATGGAATTATTTTTCATTATTAACCGGAAGGATTATACTTTCATATAAAAAAGAAATTTGAGAAAATTTTCAGAAGTTTTTTTATAGCATTTTCAAAAAAAAAAGTTATCTGGCGGACCCTTTATATCTACATTTAAAAATTTTAACGTTTCGACCCCCATTATGGAAAAAAAGATCAGCCAAGGCAAATTCATAAGAGTTACTCTCATCTCAATCCGCTTTGAAAAATATCTTCTTTGATGTCAAAATAATGTAGCGAACAAATTATTTAAAAAAGTAACTGGATCCCATATACAAGGGGCGAAAAAAGATGAAAATATCACCTGAGCGGTCGAGACTACCTGTTATCAATTTGCCTTGAGGTGAACAGTGTCAACGATTAACATGTGGTGTTATTAACAGCTGGGAAGATATGTCAAATGTTGTTTTAATAACAGCATCTGTTAAGTGAAATCGCCTAATATGTTACTAAATTGAACATATTGAAATTAAACCGGAAAAACTAAATTTAAGAAAGAAAAATTATTTTTCAAGTTAAATTTAATTCCTAAATATAAGTTTTATTTGCAACATTTATCATTTCAGAAATATTCCAATAAATACTGGAAAACAATTGAAAATGGTATAAATTTCTTAAGCCCGAATATAAATAACGTTGACGATATCAATGCAAAGTGCTTAACGGCAGCTGTTATAAAAACTGCAAAGCTTTCTAGTGCCGACATTCTCATCGATCAATTAAAATCGCAAGGCAAAGAAAGCAATGGACTTCGATGGTGGTCGGCAAATGATCAGAATTCAGCCAATGATGTGGAATTAACAGCAAATGCTGCTCTTACACTGCTGGATACACCGGGAGATCATACGGGAATTCTCAAATGGCTGATAGAACAACGAAATGCTAAGGGTGGTTTTATATCTTGTACAGATACAGTTGCTGGAATGGAGGCATTAGTAAAATTTTCTGAAAAATATACAAATCTCGAAAATGTAAATCTAAAGTTATCGTACAGTGCAAAGGATGAGTTAGGAAATGAACTGGCAACTGATGAAATTCATGTTGATCGGAATAATGTGTTGAGTTTTCAAAAAAAAGAGGTAGAAACAATAACATTTTTTTTTAAATTTATTTCAAGTTAATTAAATTCAAATTTTGTTTTCAGTTACCAAGAGGTACACGCCAAGTAACGTACGAGATGGAGGGAAATGGTGCTGCTCTGGTACAAGTCAACCAGCAGTACAACGTCGATGATGTGCACGAATTTCATCATTTTAGAATCGAACCAGAGCCGATAATGAAGAACGAAAATGAATATATTTTAAAACTTTGTTTCACTTATTTGTCGTATGGAGGAGCTACCACCGATACTACAAACATGGTGATTAGTGAAGTTAATTTACCATCGGGTTTTCGTTCTGAGGCACAAAATAGTAAGGCATTAAAAGATAATGCCCTGGTCAAAAAGGTTGAAACAAAAAATTCTGATTCTTTAGTGATTTTGTATTTGGATTATTTAATAGCAAACACAAAATATTGCTTAGAGATTCCTTTGGATAAAGTGGATGAAGTTTTGATGGCAAAACCTGCAGCCATTATAATGTATGATTATTATAATATAAGTCGTTCAAATACACAATTTTATAGTTTATAAAGATTTAAAATTTTAACTGATCGAATGGCAGTCAATATAAGAACTTGTAAATATCAAATTCGCATATAACACGAAAAACGCTAGTTATTGCGGCATCACAGTAGCCGTTTTTTTGTAGTTGTATTAGATTATATTAAATTAATTTTTTAAAATTATAATAAATTAACTAAGTTTGGGATCTCTGAAATTTTATTATATATATTTTTTTTTTCAATGTAAGTTTCTCATGTTACGAATTAGCTGAAATGCAAAACGGTAAAACTTACTAACAAAAAATCAAAATGTAAATCCATACAACTTTTCAAAATTATTATCATAAAAATTACAAGTATCGGACACCAAAACTTAAAGACTTTAGATCAGCTATTTGAAAGTATTTATTTAGTTTTTTTTCCTTTGCCAATAAAACTTCAAAAAAAACGTAGTTACGTGGTTTTGCAGTTCAGCTATTATGAAATAAATTAATACGCAAATAGTGTTTGTTTGCCCCCATTTAATTATTTTGAACTAGTTTCTTATTGAACTGAACTTTTTCGAATATGGAGGAAATTTAAAAAATTTGTTCGCCAAACTCAAAATCTGGCAGCCCGACTGTATGTATCCTTGTCCTAGGATTTTTCTTACCGGCTACTTTTTACATTTCTTTCAAAACCATTTGGAATAAATCCTAAAAATAATTCTTTTGTTTTCTTCTTGTGAAATTTCTGTTGGAAAAAAATTTTTAAGTGCGTTTAAAGATAAACAATACGAGAATTTGTGCCGTGACCTCGTTCACGCAACACATGGATGAACGCTTAAACTGTATATAAAGCAGATTTATTGAAAAAACCAAATGTACCAAAAGTACCAGCTGTTTCTTATTTCGTCCCCCAAAACCGTTCATATTATGTCAATGTAAAAGCTTTTCCAATTAGAGCGAAACACAATTATTGTTAAGGAAATTCAAAAGTTTTTTATTTAATGTGAAGTAAAATCGATACAATTAAATTCTAAATAACACGTCATTCAAATGGCCTCCACGACTTCTTCTGCAGGAACGAATTCGATGAACCCAATTTTCGAGCACTTTTTTCCACTAAATCAAGTTGTATGTCATGAATGGCACGTTTAATAGTGACTTGTAAAGCTGCAAGGAGTCTGTTTTATTTTAAAAGACCAATGACTTCAAATAACCCCACAAGAAATAGTGTAACGGTGTTAAATCACAACTTCTTGGAAGCCATTCAGTATCACAATTTCTTGAAATAATCGAATCTCGATACTTTTCTCGGAATAAGTCAATTGTTGCATTTGCTGTGTGGCACCTAGCCCCGTCTTGTTGGAACCAAATGTTGTCAAGATCAACTTCTGCCAATTTTGGCCATAAAAAGTTGGTTATCATGGATCTATACCGCTCTCCATTACCGGACCGATACGGACACTTGGCTGAACGGCCGCAATATTTGCATTACTTCGAGCGGTTCTTTGTCTTATTGGCACGTGAACAGAACATGTAAGCACAAAATTTTCAACAATTCGACGAAAAGTTGCAATTGGATATCGATTATTTTGATAATAAAACTGAATAATTTGTAAACGCTGTTCTTGCGTATCTCTCTCCATGATGAAATTGTAAACGCTACTGAATACAATGAAAAACATATGACCATGAAATATTACAAATGGCCGAAACGTCTCTTCAAAATGATATCATCCCTATTGGAAAACCTTATATAATAAAAGTAAATCAAATGGGAATTACAAAAAGTACCAATTTGTACCGTTTTCACCCCTGAACAAATACCCTATATTATTTTATTCGGGTCATATACTAACCGTCTGCCAAATTTAATCCAATTCTGAAACACAGAACTCAAACCCGATCGAAGGCGATTTCTTTTCCGAAAGTTGAGCTTTTACAAACAAAACGAAAATGAAAATTTTCTTAGTAATCAAACCCCATTTTTAAATTACAAAATTAATATCATCAAATTCTATTAAACTTATTTGTAGTAAGCAATAAAAAACATGCATACTTTTAGGAGAGTCAGTTAAAAAAGATTTTCATATAAAAACCGTTTAAACAAACGCCTTTGGGTATCAAAAACTTTATCAATGTAAAATCGAAACACAAAATAAACGGAATCTGGAGACTGCAAATAAATGTCTGTTCATTGTTTTGTTGTTGTATATCGAAAAGGTCACTCATAGTTTAGATTTACTTAATTGAAAATAATCATTTATTGAGATTCTTGACACACTTATTCACTTTATTATCTGTATGTTTCACCTTAACATCTAAATTTTATAAAATAATGAATTCGAACGATCTGTATTATAATAATCATACATCACAATGGCAGCCGGCTTACGGTCCACTACTTCAATATCTCGAAATGCCGCAATAGTCACACAATGTGTCACATTAATTGACAATTTATCAAAATATAAAATGATTGTAGTTTCATCATTTTTCGTTTCAATTCTTTGTATGAAATCATTTTCCGTCAACTCACTACTAAATTCAGATTCCGCTTTATAACCCGACGGTAGATTGGCCTCCATAATGACCATATTTGTGCTATTGTTGATATCTGTTAATGGGCGATAAGTAAAACAAACATTTAAATCCAATTGTTCGGAATCATAAATTGTGGGTGTTGTTTTCATAGCGAAGTACTTGAGTTCATCATCTGTCTTAATATTATATTGAGAAGAAAGTTGAACGAAAGAGTAGCCATCGCCAGTGATTTCGAAATTAACACGACGCACAGATTTCGGCAACTGCAGCGGAAGGCAGATGATTGGTGAGACAGAGAGAGAGAGAGAGAGAGAGGGATAGAGCGAGAGTGAGTTTAAACAACAACTTACTACTGCTGTTTTAATACTTACTTCGTGTTGTTGTAATGTCATCGCGCTTTCTCTATCAATTAAGAACTCATCAGTTTTTACCCCATTGCCTTCGTTATCTTGAGCTGAGTAGGATATTTTCATCTTGAAATCCTTGGAATTGTGATTTTTTTGTGCATATTTTGCTAAAGCCTCCAAACCCACTACTGTGTCATGGGTAGACTTGAATCCTCCCCTACTATTTCGTTGTTTAATTAACCACTTCAATATGGGCAAATTATTACCGGGAACATTCAGGAGAGCTAATAAAACATAAGATGTAGTTTCTACATCATTTCCATTCCCACTCCACCATACGAGACCATTATCATCTTCTTTCCGATAACTTTGAAGTTTTTCTATTACTTTATTCGTGTTTGCATGTTTGGCTTTACTCAGAGCTGCTGCTATTATGGAAAGAGCATAGACATTATCGATACCATCCAAATTGGAACTGATATACTCAAGCCCTTTTCTTACAGTTGTTTGATATTTTCGCATATATTTCTGCAATGATATGAATTAATTATAGTGGAGAATTCATTGAATAAAATTATTATAAACCACAAGCAGATAATTTCAATCATAAAAAAGATATATGAAAACGTGGTATATACTCGAAAATTAATACTTCGAAAGCACGGTATTGTCCGTAAAACAAATACAACGTCACAAAAATTACAGGTATTTTGTAAGTGTAAAATGTTTTCTGTGTGTCAAAACGGAGAAAAGAGACGATCGCTTCGTAGCCGGCCATCACCGCCGCTTTTGTAAATTCGAGCCGCTTCCAAACCAATCAAATATTTGCTACTCTAAGAGGTTGATCTGTTGTTAAAAATGCCTTGTTACGCTTAAGTTTCTTAATGTGATTTAAAATTTTTTTACAGCAGATATTTTAATTTTTTATACTTTAACGGCGGGTTGAAATAGTTTTTTTTTGCTTAGATGCCGCTACAAATTTTTAATCATCTTGTTGCTCTGCTACCTGCAATTTGACATTTATAAAACCAAAATACATGTCCACAGTAGGCAGGGCGATTTTACCTGTTTTTATTATAATAAGATAGAAAGCAACTTGGATCTCTACATTTCCAAAAATAAAAAAATTTCTTCACTACAAGCAAATTGTAATAAACCAAGTGGCATCGCCAAGCCATGTGTTAATTTTTGGCCATTACGGCCTAAGGCCACACTGGCACTGGTGGAGCAGCAGTCCTTAAAGCAATTCCTTTCCCAGCTTTTGGTAGCAACCACCTCATCAATAACCGGCCAAAAAATAATGCCGCCATCGAGGGTAGTTCGATGAATGCCACCATATCCATTTTCAAGGAGAAGGAAAATAATAGCCCCTAGGGATTAACTTTTCATCTTCTACAAGACAAACATAGATGACCAACTTCCTTTTTCTATCTTATATATACATCCATTTTTCTTTTGTTTCAGAAATTGGGCAGTCACATAAAGCTTTTAAGGGTAATTGGCCAAAGATAATCTCGGAAAAGACAATTAATTACCCTTTTCTTCAGTAGGCACAGTACCAAGGTCTGGAAATCACCAAGATTGCAAAACGTAACACTCGCTGGGATTTCGGGGGGGACAATTTGCCTTTAAGATTTCGAAAGAAAATGTTTGGAACCAAACATTTAATAGTTTAATTAAAATTAATATATTTTTTTTCTATGTAGCTTTATCTTGTTTCGGTATCGATTTAAAAATTTTCTTTTTTATGCATCATGCCATTTTATTTGCAATAAAAATGTTAAAGTTTTAAAAGTTTTCTCTTTTTAGTACTTACCCGATCTTCCATGAAGGTAAGTAGTACAAATGCCGTGAATCCATATTTGTTTTTTAGCTCTTTATAAAATAAATATCCCGTATAGGGAAAGCTGCCATCAGACAACTGTTGCACCACCAAATATTCCATGTCAGCGGCG
This sequence comes from Lypha dubia, assembly GCA_947311025.1. Classification (NCBI taxonomy): domain Eukaryota; kingdom Metazoa; phylum Arthropoda; class Insecta; order Diptera; family Tachinidae; genus Lypha; species Lypha dubia. Next base: position 41,058,351 of record OX371261.1, on the reverse strand, counting down.
ATAATGCGATTTTCAACCGATATATATTTCGAGGCCTTGATAAAGAAACGTGTCACATAAGCAGTCAACCAGGTACTGGGCTCGTCATTCTCGCTCTCACCAAAAACGCTATAACCACTATTTTCATGTCGATACGACAGCTCTTGCTGATAACCACTTTCGGTATAAAATTTAGCTTCATGTACAAGATTTTCTTCTTTGGACAATTGGCCCGTAGCCTTTAAATAGTCTAACACCAAAATGTTGGGAGCCAAATTTACCATATTTTGTTCACCGCAACCAGTTGGCAAATTTACCATTTCATTTAAATTCTCTACGGCAGGTATCATAAAATCGCCCCCAACCGTCAGAGTTATAATTTCAGAATCATTTACACTATCTAATGGTATATAGAGGGCTAACGAAGACTCTTTATCTAGTGTGCTCATATATCGGGCATTATTTTGATATTTTGTGATGCCTTCAGCTATAACTTTTAGTTTTTGTACAACACCATCGCGAGACACGGAACTTTTGGCCGCTATTCGCAGCTCTATTTCGCCCAATTTTAATGGTTTTATAAGAAACTTTACTACGTTGGCACCATTGGCTCGAACTTGAGCAATTTTTTTTATTTGTTTTTCTGAGCAAACTGATCTCGATAAATCTTCTATAATCTGAAATTCCAAGGAGTTAATAAACATGCTGACTTCGGCATCTATAGAGTGATTGTGATAATTAAAAATCGTAACAGGTATGGCAACTAGTTCATGTCTTTTAACTGCATACGGCAGATTAAGATTAATAAAGAATGGCAAAATTGTAGTGATATCGGTGGGATCATCAACTATACCAAATCCCTTTATAAGATCATTGGAAAATGCTGTTATGCGCCAGGTGGTTATAGTTTCCGGTATATTGAGTACTATTTCCGTAACAGTTTCATTTCTATATGTAAAAATTTAATAATAAAATACGTACGAATATTTAATTTATAAATAATAAATAAATAAATACATTTCATAGTTTGCAAATATCCAAGTTTCCGGAAATTTTGTACGAAAATTATTCCTTTCTTCTCCTGCACCTATAACGCTGGTATCTTCTACAGTTAAAAGTAAATAGCAACAACAATAACAGATTTAGTAGTTAGGAAAATTTTATATACGATAAATTTATAGTTTCGTACCTTCAATATAAATTGGATGGTGAGCATTAGTCAGCGTTATAAGGCCTGAAATTATTCCCGGTCTCACTATTTCACCATCCGCTACATATGATCTATCATAATTTAGATCTTCTAATATACGATCCTTGTACAAATCATAGCTGTGATCTAATAAATAAACACTAAGATCAACTGCCAATATACTGACATAAGATTTTTGCTCAGCTTTTACTTTAAGGGTGACCTCTTCACCAGGTTTTACCTGTTTGGGAGCTTCAACTGAAATCTTTACAATAAAAACATTTATTAAAAGATATATATATATATTTTTTCTAGGAAACATATTAAAGTTTTACCTGGTTTTCTAATTCCATGGGAAATTTCAGCTCAATTTCGGCGTATCTAAGATTGCCATCTAAAATATAGTGAACATATAGAAAAGCTATCGGTATCATTTCAATTGAAGGTATTAATTTTATGGTATAATTATTCGTATTTGGTGGCAAGCTTACACGCTCCATTTGAATTATAGTTGCATGACCGACAACCGTATATATTAAATATGGTATATTGAATGATGATCTTACTTCGACTTCAACTGGTTTTCCAAGACGTGGGCTTAAAATAAGAATTTTTAAGAAATCGCATCACTAGTGTCTATCGCCCTTTTGTATATTGGACAAAAGACTTCTCGTTTGGTTAAAGCAAAAGATTTTAGTATGAAAATCAAACTTCAGCCTTTTGTTTTTTATTCTTGTTTTTCATTATTTCCTAATCTTACCTTTCGTTGAGCGTTAATCTACAAAAGATATCTGAATCGTCGTTTTTGTAGAAATGTAAAGGTAGCAAAACTTCTCTAGAATCTTTAAAAATCACAGTATATGGTGCATTCTCTACCTGATCAAATTCAAAAATGGCCGTTCCTTTATCATTTAGATAAGATTTATATGATCTTGAACCGTGCTCTAAAATAACAGGCGTCTCTGAGTCACGCACCGGTCCACTAATCCAATGTTTAATATGAGATTTTAAGCGATATGGTTTATTATAACGAAATTCAATTCCATCTTCAGGTATAGAAATTTCATAGGTTTCGTTGCGTATCGCCAACACTCGTGACTCATTTCGTTGGATGCCAGTGTGTTTGTCTTCAAGCATGACATTAAATTCCAAAAAATTAATATTTGCAAGTTTCTGTCTGTTTTCAATGTGAAATTGTACAACAGTCAAACCATCAATATGATGAGTTTGTTGTGCAATTAATTCCTTCCCTAAATATCCGCGTAACTCTACATTTAAAATACCTTCGACATATTTATCGAATGTATATTTTCCATATATTTCGGCATGAATTTTAGGATCGTTACGTAAAAGGTTTTCCGATACCTCAACGTAAACACTAAATTTTGGCAGAGTTAAGAATTCAACTGAAAATAGTTTGGATCCCTCATGAGAATATTTTCCTCCTATTACGACTTTTATTTCCCATGAGCCCATCACCGGCCGTTCAGACAATTTAAATTTTCCCGTGAAAACGCCTCTAGTATATCCTTGATATCCTTGAATTGTTTGACTCGATTATTATTGTTGTCCTGTAAGTAGGTAATTTTTATGCTTGATTGATAAGATTAAAGAAAACTTAAAAAACTTTTTCAATAATTTGCTATTTTCAGTGAGAATACATTTTTTCCCTTTCTTTTTCTAAATCTTGTGTAAAACGATGTCCATAAATAAAAGCTTAGTATACTTCAAATATTAAAACTCTTTGATTTTTTTTACAGCTGACGCACGATGAGTAGAATTCATTTACATAATTTATATCGAAAAAATCCGAATTATTTAATGACTGGATTTTGAAAGTTTAACCTTAATTTAAAAAATTCGGAACTTCAATGTTTGTCAGTCGGATCTAAATAATGCGAAAGAAGCTTGATATTAAGCCTAAGCTAAGCTTTTCAATAGGAACATCGATTGACAAAACAAAAAACTTTAAAAACTAAACATTGTCACGCCCATAAAACGTACAGATTAGTTTAAAATAAAACACGAAGAAAACTTTTGGAACACTGATTAAGAATTGTTTTTTTCAAAATAATACTAAGAATTATACTTACAAATATCCCAACGCGTATCGGTTCTTTGATATTCACCGGTCTTGTATGTTCATCCAATATGATAACACGAAACTGTACTAAATCCAGTGGCTTATACACTGCCTTATCAGTTTGTATATAAATTTTCGGACCAACAAAACCGTTACTAAGCAATTTACTTCCGTTTCGAAATTTGCAACCATTCAGACCTTCTGCAAGCAATTGATGTTCGCTTTCATCCACTTTAGGTGGGAAAAAATCCAACTTTTTCGTTTCAAACGGTTGCAAATCAACTTGATCCGTTGCATTGAAAGAAGATCCCGAAATGGAAATACGTATGGTGCAGGGTGCACTTGACTCATGAAGAGATACACCTACGGTATATTTTCGATTGGATTTGATTACTCCTGGTGAAATTATCGAATAAAAGCTAGAATTGAATTAATTTTTCAATTAAATAATTGTATAGTTTTTATTATTTTTGTTTTTAATACTTTTCACAAATTATGAATGCAACACAGTGCAGAATCAGCAAATGCTGTAAAATTGTAATCAATTTCATTTTATTCTAATTGCGAGCGATGTAATTATGTTTTCGTGAAAACAACCGATCCAATCTAATGAAAATTCTAAACTGATGCAAAAAAATATGTAGATGTTAATTGATGATTAAGATTTTATTAATGATTTGAAACAAACATACACTTAATTACTTACAAACAGTTTTACATATAAAATATTTATCGCCAATTGTAGGCTTAAGTTAAATTTAATCATCTCTATAAGAAATATTTCATAAATACACAACTAAAAGTTGCTTTTGTAGATAATTTGTATAAAATAAAATAACACGCAATTAAAGTCAAACTGATTGGTTTACTTTTCAGTGATCCGTTGGGAGGTAAAAAAATATGTTTTGTGATTTATTAAAGGCTACAAAAGAATAATTCTTATACTTAAACCGGATTACATGTAAACAAAACTAACAATTCATTGAAGAAAAGAAAGAAAAAACTGTTACTTTTGGTGCTTTTTGCTTTTAGTACTTTTTAACCAACTTCAAAAAACGAAGCAGGTTATGAATTCAAGGGCCATAATTTTTCAATTGGGTCCCATAATGTTGATGATTATGAAAACTCTATAAATTTTTTGGATTTTAAAAAGAATTTTACGGAAATGAAAATTTTTATAGCGTAAAATCAAGACATATTGATACTTTCGGTACTTTTTATTTACCTTAATAATTTTCTGACGTTAACATACATCCTAATTTCTTTGGGATAAAGTGATGGAAAAAGTGGTACTTTTTTATTTTTGGTACTTTTTCCCTTGGGAAATTGTCTTAATTGATTTAGATGAAATTTGGTAAACAGATAGCATGTGGCCCTGATTAAAATGACGAGTACTTTTTAAGGGACAAATTAGTACTTTTGGAACCCTTTGTTTTTCGATAGATTTAGTATACCGACAAGTAAATGCTAATAGACGAATAAATTATTAAATATAATATGATTAATGGAAATAAAACTCTTTAAATGAAGTAAAAAATCGGAAGAAATTGGTACTTTTGCTACATTTTATTTATATTAATAATTTTCTAAAATTAACATATAGTGTACATTTAGAGGCAAAATTAGGAACAAAGTGGTACTTTTTTTACTTATGGTATTTTTTCTCTTGAGAAATTGTCATAATTATGTGGATGAAATTTGGTAAAGATTAGATTATATTAAAATAAAGAATACTTTTTATGGGAAAAATTGGTACTTTTGGAACCATATGTTTTTTTTTCGATAAATTTGATATATTTACTCGTATACATTGTAAGTTACATAAATTTAGAGGTCGTTAGCTCTGATGCTTCTACAAATTTAGAATACTGGTAATTTCAAATTCGTGTTTTTGTGGGGCAACCATTGCCTAAGTACACCAAGTGAAGAGAGTCTTACCTTATTCTCATAGTAATTCCCATAAAATTTAGAGAGTATCATTTTATATAAATGTAAAATTTCCTGATAATATTTAAAATATTATATTTGAACTCCAAAAGGTCAAAACGTTCGATAATTCTGTAAGGAACGAACAAACAAACATCCATATATGTTTGCATATACTAAATACATACACACATATTCGCAATTGTTCCTCAAAAGCGTAAAAACTCAAAATTTTCAAATATTCACTTTTTGCAGAAAACCAAACCACAGTGGTCATATCTACCCACTGTAAAAATCGTACCCCATTTTCTCCACTCTTTCACCAAGAAAATACAGTTGTATCTCTCTTTGTGATAGAAGAGTAGTATTAAAAAAAAAAAAGATTTTGGCGTCTACTGAAAATTCATGAATTTTGAATTGTTATGCTTTTGACGAACAAGCGTGATATGTTAAATTTAAAGTAGCAAAACTAATTAATTTAAGTACATATATGTGGCAGCAAGGAAAAGTGCTTTTGTCTGATTGTATAGTTTTTTCCGGTTGTACATAAAAGTTGGCAATTCATGGTTGCAGTTACTAAAATAAAGATTAACATCAACTTCCTGAAAAAATTTGGAAATGTTTGTTGATTATAAACGCAATATTATGTTTTCCCGACTTAAACAAAATTCTGAATTCTGTATTATTATTCGAAAATTTAATTTTCAAAAATAATTTAGTGGATTATTAAAAACAACAATAACCATTAACCACATAAGAATTAGTGTAGAATAGTATTAACCAGGTTTTAAGGTAACTTAATAGTTTGAATTTGATGTTTATTATTATTATTATTTTTATTAAATCTGATGGAAAGTGCACTGATGAGGAAAGGAAGGTTTTTTTTTAGAAATATAAAAATTTCCCTATTTAATCAAGTTAAGAAATTGCAAATTCAAAGTCAACAGCATTATTGTACATTTTTTACCACCCAAAGAATTTGTTGTTATTAACGTTTTATGAAAAAAAAAAGTTCTCTCACCACTACAGACAGGTGCAAAATAGCTGTCGGCCACTTATGTTTCAAAATAAAACATTTTTTGTTTTTAAAATTAAATTTCGGATAATAATATAAAATTAAAAATTAATGCGATCATCTATTAGCTTAAACAGAAACGAGTTATATATTCGCTCACAAGCAAATAATTGAAAAAATTAATAAAACCAGTTAAAACAATTTGAATTGACAATTTTTGATACGTACATTCATACATACTCGTACATTCAAATGCATGTATGCAAACACATATGACGTATTTAATTAAAAATATATTAGTTGCAGACGAGTCGAACAGGTCTTTAAATTGAAGATCACTTAAACGTATTCTTATAGAATCCAAATAACTGGAGATGGAAAGAAAAGAGCAACAAAATGGTTTAGGACACAAGTTAAGCATTATTTTCTTAAATTATTTTAATTTGCAAATTCAGTTTTCAATTCTCAATCGTATTAAGCGGTTGCAAAGTTCAGTTCTTAATGAAGAAACTTTCTAAAATAAATTGTATTTTGCTCATTAATTGCTTGCATGTGTTATTTTTAGCACTTGTTGTAAATTCCGAAAGGTAACTCAAATTAAATATTTATTTGTATATCAAATTTATTAAATTCCCATTATTTTATTAGTTACTATTCGATAAATGCTCCCGGTGTAATAAAATCGAATCGTAAGTATTCAGTTGTCGCAACTCTACATGAGGCCAGCGGTCCCTGTTCAGTACGTGTTAGCATTGAAGGACCCAATTTTAACGACTTCAAAGATGTCAACTTACAACCATTTGAGTCACAAGTTATCGATTTTTTCCCTAAAAAACTTCAAAAAGGAGAGTTTTTGTTGAAAGCATACGGTTTGAGTGGTTTTAATTTTAAAAATGAAACCAAATTAAATGAAATAGTAAATGAAGGTCCAAAAATTTACATACAAACCGATAAGGCTGTTTACAAGCCTCAAGACTTAGTGCGTTTCCGGTTTGCTGTCTTAGATGAACATACGCGTCCGCTGAATATTGTAGATCCCATACATGTGGAGATATTGGTGAGTTCAGATTGAATTGTTCATATTGTTATTGTTTATTGTGCTAAGTAAGTAAGCTTTAGCATTACATAAGAAGAATAGATTAGGTTAGCAGGTTGCAGTGAAAAGAAAATAAATTTCAGCAAACTTGGGTCCTGATGTGGTCCCATAGTGCTACTTGTAGGAAGGCGAGGAAGTAAGGTGCATTAGAAGAAGAGAGAGAGCAAGAGCCATCAAAAGAATTTGATACAGCGAAAGAGAAGAGAGATACAGGCATACTGACCCTGTTGTTGGGTAGTCAGAGAGAGAGAGAGAGAGACAACCACCCGTATATACTGATAAAGAAACTTAAGTTCTTGACTTCCGTTGCTAAAAGCTCGGAGAAGCTGCTGAAGGATCTTTCGCCTAGGGCATCATTACAGCTGAAGTAGTAGTCGTAAAAAAAGGGGAAAGCCATGCGTCTGACGTGCGTATAGAAAACTTGCTGTGTCCCGTGACTGCGGCCTTAAGGTTGCGCAAGTGCATCTAAGGGAAATTTAGTAGTTAATTAGTTCTATAAGCATCTAGGCGAGGCAATAAATTTCTTGCTGTCTGATCTACAGTTGACTCATTGTACCATCAGGTTTGAGTCTTCTGAACAAGAGCAACATCAGTACGTTTACACCAGGATCATAGTCGAAGACCGCAGAAAATAATATTTGTTCAATACTATGGCTATTTCGTATTGAAACTACGTCTAAGATAGATTTTCTATTATAAAAAGAACTCTAATTATGAAGTTGTGATCAAAATCATTATGATGTTAAAAAAAAACTTTAATTTGTTTATCTATTAAATTTAATGCTGATACGATCACTTGTATATCATATTTTTTTTTTTAGGATGCAGAAAATAATCGTATTAAACATTTCAAAAATATATCTCTCATACATGGAACTTTTAGTGGAAAATTTCAATTGCCCAAATATCCATTTTTGGGAGATTGGAATATTAAAGTTATAATCGGTGGAAATTATGATTACTCGAATTATAAAGTAATCCAAATACGGGAATATAGTCTGCCTAAATTTAGTGTTTCTCTAAGGACTGCCAAATATATTTTTCCCGATGATGTTAACCTTCAAGTGGGTATCAAGGGAATATACACTTTTGGAAAGTTGGTGGAAGGCAATGTTACCATGGAGTTGTTGAGTGATGACGAAAATGAACTTTTACAAACTCGACAAATTTTTATACAAAACTCGGGCTCTATCAATTTCAACCTGACGACTATAAAGGATATTGGCAATTATGATAAACTTGCCATTAAAGCGAGTTTAACTGAAAAGCATACGGGTAAAACTGAAGTAGAAAGGAAATTTATTTATGTACAACATCAGCGTTATGATTTAACTGTGCCATACCATGAAATTGAAGTTGAAAATAACAAACCGTACAGTATAACGGTTTATGTGAAATACTGGACTGGAGCTGCCGTTTCAAATTCGAAAATACCAGTAACAATGAAACATGGTGATAAAGTGTATGAATCATATTTGGATAAATCTGGAGCCGCTACATTTAAATTTGACTATGATCCTAATTCTAAGTTTGAATTTCAATATAAAGATTCGAAGAATGTGTTTCCATCTATTTTTTATCCAGATAACGATTTGAAGCCTAACAATCCGGCTTATTATTGTAAACTAAAGTTGCTGCGAAAAAAGTAAGTTTATGCAATTTTTCTGTTTCGATGACAAAAAAAAAAACAAAACTTTTGAAAAGATTTTCATTAAACTTTCACTTTTCTAATTCTATCGATTTAAGACTTAAAATTGGCGAACCTGTTCTTATTGAGGTCAGTTCTATTATCAATATTCCATACTTGATGTATACAGTAATGGGTCATGCCAGTCTTCTACATCCTGAATATATAAAAGTTCCGCCTAATCAAAAATCCTACACCATCGAAATAACGCCCTCAATTGAAATGATACCGAAATCTTTTATTTATGTTTATTACATTCACAAGGGTAATTTACATTATGAAGAAATGACTCTGGATTTTTCGGATGAATTTGAAAATCAGGTATAGAAAATCAAAAATTTATTGTAACTCCAAATTTCATGAGAAACTTTTTAATTTCAGATTTCACTTTCAGCACCCAAACAAGTGAAACCGGGTGAGGAGGTCACAATTACCATTCATGCACAACCCAATTCGTATGTCGGCATATTGGCTGTAGATTGGGGTGTGTATTTGTTGGACGAAACATATGATTTAAACACACACGGTGAAATAATAGGAGATTTGCGGCAAGAAGTATCATATTCGAATATAGGCTCAGGAGATTATCCCGGTATTATATCTGGTCTGATTACTTTGACCAATGCTAATTATCCGTTTACAATAATAAACTGTAAGTAAGACTTTTCTTAATATTAAGAATTATAAAATTTTACATTTATTTGAGCATGTACTCAAGTATTTATGTTTTAAATATTATTTATTTGTTGCGGGTTAGCCATATTTAGATATATATTTCGTTGGTAGCGATACCAATTCATCAATAGATGTTTACCCTTTATGTTTTAAAAATTGTAAAGCTAATCTATTTATACAAAAACTCACAATTATATTTTTGTGAATTACAAAGCATAAAAATATCTTTCAAAAATTTCTCAAACACACACAACAAATAATTTTCCATTATGAATGTGTTTACTTTTCTACACCTACACAATTGCTAACCCGCAACAAATAAATAAAATTTAAAACATAAATACTTGAGTACATGCCAGTGATGGAAAATTCAGTACTTTTGTACTATTTTCGGTACTTTTTCACAGCAAAAATACCACAGTACCGCCACGTCATATTTAGTACCAATTTTTTTTTTTTTTTGCTTTGTTCCCTGTTTAGAAATCTGCGTTATTTTTATAATCATTGACAACCTTGACTTCAAATCAAGAACATAACTCGCAGTCAGTGATGTTATATGTAGGGAAAAATCCCTACTCGTAGGGATTTTCTTCCAGAAAAATGACCGTAGGGAAAAAATGACAGATATGTTGAAATCATTAAAATTTAGCGACTTTTCAATAATATGCCAAAAATATATTAATTTGGCAACCTTCTTCGATTTGTGACAACATACTGTAGTAAAGTTACCAAAATGAAAAATTTTAATGATAATTTGAATCTCGCCCTTTTGTCTAAATTAGCTACATTTGCTTTATCACTGCCACATGCCAATGCAGACAGCGAAAGAATTTTTTCCATCAACACTGATATTTGCACTAAGAAACGAAATAAGCTAAGTCATAAATTTTTAACTTCAATTTGCATTGTCCCCTCATTTTTACAAGACGAATGTAAAAATTGTTATACCTTCCAATATAACGAAACTCATTTAAAAAAATGGTATCCTCCTTAAACATGTACGATTGTCAGGAAAACACCAGTCAAAACTAACACGGGCAAAATTTATTTTTTAGTATCTTAACAAATTTCAAAAGTGCAAAGTACATATTTTTTATTTTTCGCTTTTTTGACCAATGAACTAATTGTGATTTTAAATGAATTTATATCACTTGTTTTTTTATTTTTTTTTTATTTTTTTTTATTTAGTTTTTAATTTATTAAAAACTGATTTAATAATTCATTTGTACATGATATACATACATATTATAATTTAAAAGTTGTAGGGATTTTTGTACAGACAATTTTTTGAGCGCGTAGGGAAAAATAGGGATTTTTTAAGTGCTACGTAAAGATTTCTCAAAAGAGTGTATAACATCACTGCTCGCAGTCTACATTGGCTTATTATTTGTTATAACATTTATCAGGAGACAAATTTTGCTACTATAGACCGCAGATATTACTGTTATAACATCGTTATCAGAACAATTATCAGAACAACGATGTCAGACATCAAATGTCATTTTCCAATATGAAAAAATGAGACAACAAACAAAATCTATTTGCTGTCTCTGCCACTCCACCTTAAAATTGTGGTAAAACAGCACATGAACATATACTAATATACCCCACATAGAAAAAAATGAGCAAATTTAGTACTGTTATTCTGCTGGCGTTATGTTAATGTTATAACAAATAATAAGCTAATATAGACTGCAAGTAAGGAATGTACAAATTCGTTATTCATGTTATTGTTAGTGTGTGTTTTTTGCAAAATTTGTTAATGTTATTGGTCCAATTTACAAGAGATTAATTTTTAGTTCGCACAACTTTTGTTCTTTCGAAAACACACGAGAATAATTAATCTGGCATAAAATTGTATACATATACAAAGCTTTTTATATCAAAATGAATTAATTTTTAGTTTGTTGTTAAAATAGTTTCGTATTTTTTATATTAAACTTAATTAATTTTTAGTTACATAAATCGTTTATGTGTAATATGAATTAATTGTTTATTTAAATAAATGCATTCGAGATACAAAAATGTGTATGTATGAAAGTACAATGCACGCACTTAATGAAATTTTTTGTATAAGTAAATTATTTTTAGATTTAGATTTAATAATGATGTTCAAATCCTGTACAACAATAATTAATATTATATTTAGAATACAGGAAAGTAGTTTTCAAAAATTAAGTTAAGACGGCAGTATAAGTATACATACATACATATTTAAACCAAATTTTTTTGAGTAAAGTATTTTAAATATTTATTTATTTATAACAAAAACAATTTTAATTTTCTTCATTTAATTTTTTTTTATTATATAAATGGATTTTTAATTTTATTTTTGAATAAAAATATATGTTTCATAAAAAGTACCACAATGTTGAAAAGGGTACTATTTTTGTTGACGGACAGTAACATTTCAATTTTTCATTTTTCCATCACTGGTACATGCTCTAATAAATGTAAAATTTTGTAAAGGAGAGTTTTACTTTTAATTTTTTGCCTTATAAATACTTTTAATGGCAACCAGCGGTTGTCTAATAGCGTAGGTGTAGAAAAGTATTTGTTGTGTGTGTTTGAGAAATTTTTGAAAGCTATTTTTATGCTTTGTAATTCACAAAAATATATTTGTGAGTTTTTGTATAAATAGATGAGCTTTACAATTTTTTAAACATAAAGGGTAAAACATCTACTGATGAGTTGGTATGGCTACCAACGAAATATATATCTGGATATTGCTAACCCGCAACGTATAAATAAAATTAAGAATTATATTTTATTAAGAAATTTTTGTTATTTACTTACAGTTCCTAAACTATCGGTAGTCAGTGATTATCCTCCTACACCTTTGGAAGCACCAGTAAGCGTTATTTATCGCATCAGACAAAAATTTCCCGAGACTTGGATATTTGATAATTATTGGATGTAAGTTATTATTCGAATGTTTGTTAAAAAAAAAAAAAAATTAATTGAAACATTTAATTTTTGTTATTGCAACTCATCCCATCGTATAACAATGACTTGTATTGAACTCATGTCAAATTATTTTATTTTAAGTGTTCAGTTCAAGACTACAATGGCACTTGACATTTGCAAATCATTTGGGAAACAGTCATTGATAGCGAAGAGTGGTTAAGACAATAATAATAAATATCAAAAAAATAATCGAAAAGTTTTCCCGAAAGATTGTTCAAAAAATATTCGCAGTAAATCACAAAATAAAACATTTAACAAACTTAGTCAGATTCGTATTTTGTGAGGAAATCCAGATTGCACGTTGAGCCTGCACTTTAAAACTGGATTTTTTTGTGCTGCCCTTCGTGCACCTATTTATTTATTTATTTATTTATTGAATCACTTGCATAACAAGACTTACGGCATGTTCAACGATGTCGAAGAGAAGAGTTCGATCGCATTTCTAATCGAATGAAAACTGATTTGGGTTCAACAACTGGTTTTTTATTCGAAAGTTGATTCGAATGAAAACTCAAATGAAAACGTAAGTACTTTCATGAAAAATTCCGTTCAACTATTTCGAACATACGGACATCATTGCGATCGCAAATGTCAAATTCAAGCACTTGTTCTTTTGCTTTCATTTAAAAAACATTTTGCCAAAAACATATGAAATTTATATAAAAATGCTTTTTAAAACATTGATAAGTACTTTTATGTATGTAAATACATGCATATATACATACATTTAGCCAAGGATGCAGTTCGAGTTTTTCTGGGAGGAAGAAGTTGTAACTGAAACATACTATTTTGCATATGTAAGTTATTGAAAATATGATACGATCCATTTTAGTTATACAAATAAACATCTTATTAATTATTCTTGGGAGTTTATAATGAGAAAATTAGCTTATTCTAAAGTTTTTTTATAATTATTGATTTCCAATATAAAGTTGACACAATTTCAATTTAACACTTTTAATTCTATTGCAAAATTCTAGTTTGAAATGTTTGTTGTTGTTATATTACTGTGGATTATTGTTCTTAAATTTTAAAGGGATTCAGTGAATGATCTAAATTTTATTTCTACAAATGTATGTCTTTAGAAACTTATTGGTTCATGAGCAGCTCCAGGACAGTGTCCGTACCTCTTAATTCCCAACGACTTAAACGTACGCCTTCAGAATCTTCTTTGTTAGAAAAAAAAAATATACGGCACTCTGCCTGCATATTTATTGTTGCCTTTAAATACATATGTACATACATACATATATTTTCTTTATTATTTGTTTGTAATTTTTTATTACTTTCGTTTATTTTTATATATCAAACGAATTGATAGTGATTTTGACAATTTTAAAGAAAATAGCTAAAACAATTAAAATTTCTTATGTGGCAATACTTTGAAAAACGTAACTACATTCGATCGAAAGCTGTCGATATCGTTGAACCCAAATTGATTAGACTTCGAGCGGTTGGCTTTTGATCGCTTAGATTTTCTTTCGACATCGTTGAACAGGCAGTTAGTCTTATAATTACAATGCAGGGTTGTTTTGTTTACAATAAGTTCGCCAACATAATTAAATTTAAGAAAAAAAAAGAAATTTATATAAATAATTTTAAATTGCATATTAAATAAGAGTTTTACAAAGTAAGGGCATATGTATGTACTTAAGTATGTAGAAAATATTTAATCTAATCAAAATAATTAAAAAGAAATTTTTTAAAATTTGTTGCGTTGCTGTTAATTTGTTGATAATGTGGAAGAGAATTCCAAAGACGAACAGCATGTAAAAAGAAGTGCCATTCAGAAACATGACAATGATATCTAGGTATTATAATATTTTTGCCTCTTAAAGATCTGGCAAATCTAATCTTCTGAAATAGATATTCAGGCTTTTGGGTGTATATAATTTTGTGGAGGAAAATTAATGTTCTTATCTTCAGGAGATTTTCAAATAATACACCATATAATGTTTTGACATGCAATGAAACATGATCACGCCTCTTGTGATATTAGAGATATATTACTATATTTTTGTATAATACTTCGAGGCCTATTATACAACCAATTTTTACAAGACTTTTACCAAATTAAAGATATTTTTTCACAGAAGTGAACGTGGTATTGGGTTTTTGTGGGTGCAGTATTTTAGTAGCTATAACCATTTAAAGTTGCTACTTCTACATTCACAAGTATTACTCATGCATGTAAGTTAAAGCCAAAACAAAAAAAAAACAACAAATAAGACATACACGTGTTTTTCACATTTGGATGGAAAGAGAAAAAGAACAAGACATCTATGTATACATGCTAACATGTGGGAGAAATGTAGGAAAAGAGATGAGAGAGTTGAGTATTTTGTTTTTGCATTTAACCGTTCTTTTTTTAATTTTTGTGAATTCATGCATGTATCATTAAAATTAAATGATTAAATAATTATTATAATTAATTATAATTGTTGTTGTTGTTGTAACAGCTCTGATGCTGTTTGTGACGGGAGTTCTTTCCTAAAAGTGTAATAGAATAGTAATAGTAATAGTTGAGAGGATTAGTTTTAATTGGTTTATTGGGTTATTGGGTTTTGTTGGGTTTTATTGGGGTGTGTCATTCGGTGGAATTGGGGTTGGGAGTTGGAGGAACTCTGCCACCTCGGTTGGTCTTAGCCATAGGTCTATTGGGCTAAGGGAGGTTGATCTGTTCGGGCAGTTGAACAAGTGCTCAGTGTTGTGCGGGCTCTGGAGACAATCTGGGCACCTGTTTATAGTGCCGGGGACAATGGAATGGCGTTTCCGATGTCCTCGCTGTAGTGCCGGAAGTCCTTACGGATGCGTCTCGGGAGAGGGTCCTGCAGCACCAGTTGGTGGTTGGGGTGTGTTGGCAGCTGACATGCCATCAGGAATTGCTTTGAAAGCATCACATTATGCTGCCTGACGGGCAGCATTAATGTCTCCTCATGCAGGTGGTCAATGTTGGTCATTTTTACGCATCCTGTAGCGATTCTAAGCGCATTGTTCTGTGTGGTTTGCAGAGATCTCCACTGTGTGTCACTAAGAAACGGGGTCCATACTGGTGCGGCATAATTTAAGAGGGAACGACCGATGTCTTTATACGTCGTTACAAGTACCTCTTTAGTCATGCCCCAGGAGGTGCCCGAAAGGGCTTTCAGGACTTTGTTCCGGGCTTTCACTTTTTGGCTGATATATGTGGCGTGCGAGGCGAAGTGAAGGAGGCTGTCGAATACTACGCCCAGTATTTTGGGGTTCCGCACCGTAGGTATGCGTCTTCCCTCGACAGAGATATCTAATTCCATCCTTATCTCTTTGGTCCAAGAAGTGAAAAGTGACACTGACGACTTTGAAGGTGATAGCTTCAAGTTACGTACCTTCAGAAAGTCTGTAATGGCGGCCAAGTAGTTGGTAATTTTGGCACTTATGTCGGGTATGCTGACTCCTGACGCCAGGATGGTGCAGTCGTCAGCATATGACACCAGTGAGACTTCCTGTGGGGGGTTTGGGATGTTGGCAAGATAAATGTTGAAGAGCAATGGTGATAGTACTCCTCCTTGTGGCACGCCCATTTTTATCTTGCGGTAACTTGATTTTTGGCCTCTGAACTCTACGAAAGCTTGTCTTCCATTGAGGTAGTTGGCGATCCAGCGTTTAATATCGTTGGGAAGCCTGGAGTTCAAGATGTCGTTAGTCAGCATAGTGTGATCGACCGTGTCAAAGGCCTTGGATAGGTCTAGTGCAGTGACAATTGTGCGTTGACACGGTCTATGCTGATTTAGGCCATTAGCGATCTGGGTAGCTATCAGATTCAAAGCCGTCGTGGTGCTATGGGCTTCCCTGAAGCCATGCTGGTGAGTGGCGAGCGGGAGGTACTCTTTCAGGGACGGTAGCAGCAGCGCTTCCAAAACCTTTGCTACTGGTGATAGAAGGGATATTGGGCGATTGGAATCTCCTTGTGTAGCGGGTTTGTCAGGTTTTGGGATCTAGCCACTTTCCATATATCTGGAATCACCAGTTGGTGTATTGACAGATTTAGGATCCGTGCTAGAAAATCCAGCGCCACTGTTCCAAGTTTTTTCAACATCAACATTGAGATGCCATCAGGTCCAAGGGCCTTGGAGGGTTTAGCTTTGGAGATAATTTTCTCGACTTCAGCTGATGTGAAGGAGGGGCATTCCAAGTCCCGTTTTAGGTTCTTGGTTCTCCGTACTACAGACCTTTTGGACGGGTTCTGCTGGGGGGGATGTTCGATAAATTGTCTGCAGAACATTGTAGCGCATTTTTTGGCATCTGAGTATTGTGTGTTGTTGAAGCCTATAGCAACGAGATTTTTCTGCTTGCGTGAGCCAGATAGACTTTTGATTGTTGACCATAGCTTTTTTGATTCTATAGAACATTGGTTGAGGTGGGCTAACCATTTATTTCGGCGATGTTCGTTAACTTGGGAAGTTATCTGTGCCGTGAGTTGTTCTATGCGTTCATCAGCTGGGTTGCAGGCGCGTAGGAGATCGCGTTCTTGTGCCAGGCGCGCTGCACTTGATGGGAAGTGTGGTCTGATGTTAGGGATTCTTCCTGCCGGGATAAAGCGCTTGGCCGCTCTGAGGATAGTGAGTCTAAGGGCTTCCTCCCCCTTTCTGGCACAAGTAGGAAGGGGTAGCTGACGGAGTGATTCGTCAATGGCGTTTGTGAAGCCTGTCCAGTTGGCTTTGTTGTAGTTCACAAATGAGCGTTTATCGGACTCCACGAAGTCACTAGGCTTGTCTATTTCGACCATTATAATTGTAGTTTTGGTTGTTGTATGGCTGTTTTATAAGAAATTGTTTATGATTTTACTTTCTATGACTAGAACACGATCGATTGGGTCGACCATTGGTACACACTATAAACAAATCGGTGTGAAATCAATAAATTTCTATTGTTATTAGCAGGAAGTTAAAAACTGAATTTCGAACTACATATATTATCTTATATCTTACGATCATTTCATAACTATATAACCATAATATGATCACATGGTATACCTTTTTAGCTTAACACAAATATTATTATTACAATAATATTGATTTTACTACGATCAAAAATTAACATATTATGATTGGCATATCTATTAACTATTATCATGCTCATCATAACGTTTTTCGTAATAACTGTGAGTTCCATTTATTTTCTTTTAGCACTGAAAACGAGACCAAATTAACTCTACAAATGCCCGATGTCGTAACAACTTGGCGATTAATGGCTTTTTCTATTAACACTGTAACGGGATTTGGAATAGTCAGCGGACCAACTGATATCACTACCGACCAAACGTTTTTCATATCTCTTTCTCTGCCATACGCTGTGAAACGTGATGAAGTTGCCACAATATCAGTATCAATATTTAATTATTCCAATGAGACACAAGACACAGATGTGACATTGAAAAATGATGACAAAGAATTCTATTTTATGGAATTAAAAGGACAAGATTTGGAAAAGTCAAATGATGAACAGCAACAGATAAAACAAATAAGTGTAGAATCGAACACAGGAAAAATTGTAAAGTTTCTTATATTTCCAATTAAGTCAGGTGAAATAAATCTAAGGATTACAGCGAATAGTGCATCTTATTCAGACGCTGTATGGCAAAAACTTAAAGTTGAACCAGAAGGTGTGGCCAAACAACAAAATCAGGCCATGTATTTAAGTATACCAGAAGGAGAGAAAATATTTTCTCACTTAAATATCACAGATCCAGTAGATAATGTACCGGATTCGGAGTATATAACTTTTTCGGTTGGTGGTCATTATTTGGTGCCAACAGTGGAAAATTTTGGGGATCTTACAGAAATGCCTACCGGCAATGGTGAACAAAATATGATCAATTTTGCACCCATTGTCTTAATACTGCAATATTTGAAGGTGAATGGAAAACTATCGAAAGAAAAAGATTTAGTTAAGCGGCTCCAGTCGGCCATTGAAAACAGTTATGAGCAACAATTGGCGTATCGTCATGACGACGGTGGTTACAGTGATTTTGGCATAAGCGATCCAGAACCCAGTACTTGGCTCACAGCATACGTTGTTCGATATTTTATTAAAGCTTCAGAATTTCTGGACACTGATGCAGACCAAATTGAAAGTGATTTGAAATATTTGGCAAGACAACAAAAACCAAATGGAGAGTTTTCGTTTACGGGCGATTTGTTAAATCCAAGAAATAAAGATGAATATGAATTAACAGCTTTCATACTGTTGGCCTTTCTGGAAGATCCAGTAAGTATGCAAAGAAAATAATTATGTATTTGTTATTTGCTTCTGATAAGTGAAGTGTTTAAGGAACATTATTAAATAGTCAACATTTCAACGAACTTAGAGTTCTTTCTTTCGAACCATAAAACCAAACCATAAAAATTTATATATTAGCCGTATTCACAATCTTGTGCATTTGAGATTGCAAATTTATGCAATTGCAAATTTATTCTATCAATTGTGAATTATATCTTTGGGTAAGGTTGCAATGCTTGTTGCAAAACATAAAATTCAAAGATGATTGATAATTCAAAAATTATTTTCCACTGAAGGTTTGGCCTACATAATCAAGTATCGCAACATTTGCTTATTCAAATAATTCTGATTTTTATTATAAAAATAAGAATTAATTTGTTAGTTACTCTAGATTTTAAATAATACATAAGTATATTTATGTAAATTGGAATAATTTGATTTTTGATGTTTTGCGTTTTGAATATTTCTTCTAATTTCTTCGATCTTTTATTAAATTTATTTTCAGTCTGATTTTCGCGAGTTAAAGATCCACTTTTTTTGTTATTGTTTTTTTTTTTATAAAAAATAACAATAACAAATTTAATTTTTATTTTTAGAAAACCAATATTTCGCTACCAAACAATGGGTAGCTTCTTCAGGGTTATATTACGTTAATATTTATTTTTTTTTTTTATTTATTTTATATATATCGTTTGCAAATAAGTGTTGCATAAGTAGAGTAAATATAAGCTATTGGTTTTTGGTGTTGCTTATTTGCAAAGATGTAGCATGTGCATTTCTCATTATTTTGTAAGTGTAGCGTAAAAATACACTACACCATTTTGCAAATGCATTGATGCAAGACCATTTGCACAAGATTGTTAATGCTGTTGTACGAATGAAAGAACCCATTCGATCCCATTTTAATATTAATTTAGTTTACATGGAAATTTCTTTGCATTCGAACAAAAAATAGTGTTTCATAACACCGCAGCACAAACTATTAACAATAACCTTTAACGTTTTCAAAATGTCGTTGACAAGTATTTGCAAAGCCGCTAGAAAGAAATTAACGGTTCGGTTTAAAAGTTGATACAATGCTTAGCAACTTTGCATATGAACCGATCATAAAAGCGCAGCACATCTGTATACAAACTTTGTATTGATACGTTTTGGAAATTAGTCAATTACTAAAAAACAATGAAATTTAACCATGAAAAAAAGTTGTTCTACATCTTAATGAATTTATAAACTGGATATAAAACAAATTTGAGGTAGAAACAAAGAGATACTAAAAGTATCAACCTGATTTTACCCCATCAAAATGTCCAGTATGTTAATGGAAAAAAAAAATAATTTATAAAAAACTAGGAAAAATGGCAGCTTTGCATCATAACTTTACCCTCCAAAAAAATAAACAGCATATTATTAAAAAAAAAAATTGTTTTAATAAACAAAATAGTACCAAAAGTGCCAATTTGTCTAGTTGTTAGCCCTTCAAAAGTACGAGTATGCTATATTTTAATTTGGGTCTCATGATATACTTTTACCAAATGCGATCTAAATCCATTTAAAGAATTTCTTAAGAAAAATTACCAATAGTATAAATGCACCAAAAGTACAATTTTTTCTCTTTTCAGTACCCAGAAATTATGTTAATTTATAAAATTTTAGTAAAAAAAAAACAAGTTCCACTTTCTCCCGTTTTGTAGCCCTTAAAATATACTCCATGTTTTAATATGGGTCACATTTTATCCGTCTGCTGAATTTCATTCAAATTCATTTAAAGCATTTCTTAAGAAAAAGTACCAAAAGTAAAAATGTACCATAATCAAAAAAGTACCGAAAGTACAAGTTTTTTCTCATTTCAGTCTAAAGAAATTACATATGTTAATTTACGAAATATTAGTACAAAAAAAGTATTAAAAGTATCCTTTGATGTGCGTCAAATTCTATCCGCCTACCAAATTTCATTCAAATCAATTAGGAGAATTTCCCAAAACATAAATAGCAAAATGAAAAAAAGCGAAACTAAAAAGTACCAAAAGTAAAATAGTACCAAAAGTAAAAAAGTACCTATAGTAAATTTTTTTTATTTAAGCCCGTAGAAAGTATGTTAATTTATAACAATTTAATAAAATATTAGTACCAAAACATTATATCCATCTACCAAATTTCATTCAAATTCATTAAGCGGCTTTCGTGTTATGGTGGGCCAGACATGCAAACATAAAAACTTTTACAATAATCAAATTAATTAAATTCTTAATTATTTGGAACATTTAATATTTCAGAAATATGCCAACAAATATCGAAAAACCATTGAAAATGGTATAGAATTTTTATATCTCAATATCAATAACGTCAAAGATATCAATGCATTGTGTTTAGTGGCAGCAGCTATAAAACGAGCAAAACTCCGTGATGCCGATATTCTTATTGAGAAATTGAAATCGCACGGCAAAGAAAATAATGGACTTAGATGGTGGTCGCGCAACGATCAGAATCCAGCCAATGATGTTGAACTAACTGCAAATGCTGCTCTAACTTTGCTGGATACACCGGGAGATCACACTGATATTCTCAAATGGCTGATCGAACAACAAAATGCTAATGGCGGTTTTATATCTGGTTACGATACAGTTGCCGGAATGGAGGCTTTAGTAAAATTTTCAGAAAAATATGCTAATCTCCAGAATGTAAATTTAAAGATATCGTATAGTGCCAAGGATGAGATGGGAAATGAACTGGCAACTGATGAAATTAATGTCGATTCAAATAATGTGTTAAGTTTCCAAAAACATGAGGCAAGTTATTGTGATATTGATATTTTTCTTCTTCATAAAATTTACTAAATGTGACATAATTTTTTTAGTTACCACGAAGAACTCGCCAACTGACATACGAGATGGAGGGAAATGGTGCTGCTCTGGTACAAGTCAACCAGCAGTACAACGTCGATGATGTGCACGAATTTCATCATTTTAAAATCGATCCAGAGCCGATAATGGAAAACGAAAATGAATATATTCTAAAACTTTGTTTCACTTTTCTGTCGAATGGAGGAACTACCAACGATACTTCGAACATGGTGATCAGTGAAATTAATTTACCTTCAGGATTTCGTTCCGAAGCAAAAAATAGTTTGGCGTTAAAAGCAAATGGCCTGGTAAAAAAAGTTGAAACAAAAAATTCCGATTCTTTAGTGATTTTGTATTTGGATAAATTAATGGCAAATATAAGAAATTGCCTAGAGATTCCTTTGGATAAAGTGGATGAAGTTTTGATGCCGAAACCGGCAGCCATTATAATCTATGATTATTATAATATAAGTCGATCAAATACACAATTTTATATTTTATAAAAAACAGTTGTTTGTTTTGTTTAATAAATAAATTCTTTTATCCCATAAGATTGAATGAATTAAATGTAAAAAATAAAGATTAATGGCATCATGGGGCGCGATGTCGACTGATCGATAATGCTGAAATTTTAAACAAAAACTAACTGATTTACGATCTTCTAAACATCCACTTTATTTTCATTGTTTTGCTTTTGTGCCACTTAACGAATAACAAATTAAAAAGATGGGTTATTAAAGAAACGCAAGATAGTTTTTTTTCACCTTGAAATCCACCGAACGATATCGTTCGACATAAAAGAAAAGGGCGTAAATGTTGTTCAAAGTTTCCAAAGAAAAATATACATTTCTAAGCATATGTTTATATAAAATTCCCAACAGCGATCTTCAATACATACAACATGTTGTGATTTGCCTAATTATATTTATATAAATAAACTATGTTTTTGAAAAAAAGCACAATAACCAAAGATCTTCTCATATATAAGTTGAAGCAGGATGTGGCATTTTCGTTGAACAGCGAAAAAAAATTAGTTCGATTTTCAATTAATCCATTAATCATATTCTTAACAGAAATCTTTTATATTTAATTATCGGAATAATCACAGAAAACCGTAACCTGCTCCTTCACTTAATCAGAAATTAAATTTATGATATGATGATTAACTGCCTGGCTGACGATGTCGAAAAAATCTAGCTTGCGTTCCACTTATAACCGATTTTATTTAACTTATTACTTTTTTACTGGAATACTCGTATAAGCTAAACAAATAAAAAAAAATGGATGGCTTGAAGGTCACAAATCATTTGTTTTTCGTTATAATTTCAGTATTATCGATCGGTCGACATCGTGAGCCAGGCAGTAAATCAAAATATATACTACACTTTTAAAATTTTCAAAAAATTAATTTTTTTAAATGCTCCTTTAACGTATTGTGTCTTCAAAAAAGGCGAAATGTGTAAATTTCCCAAAACAAAATTATTTCCCCAAAAAGTACTTTATTTCAAAACGTACCTTTTCATAAAAATTATTATGTAAAAATTATAAAACTTTAGTCTTGGGAGTACATGACATCGTGGAGGAACGGTTGGGCGTCTGACTGCAACTCAGGAGGTGCACGTTCAAATCAAGTTGGTGTCCAAAAAAAAAAAAAAAAAAACAATACATTTTTTTTTTATTTTTGTTTAGCAACAAATAAAGTTTAGAACAAGCTATATAAAAATATTTATATTTCGCCCTCTATCATAAGCATGCTATTATTATTTTCACCAACAAGAAATACTGAAACTTTCCCAAGCTTACAACAATTAAAATAACCGACAAAAAACGACGAACCGTTTGTTAAAACATGTTCATTAAATAAATGTATATTAAGTAGATATTTTAATGATTAATTATTCAGTTTAAATATATTTGTAGTTAATTTAATTAAAAAGAAATAAAATTTCTAGGCAACCAAATAATTAAAATTGTAGGACATTTTACGATCGAAATAAAACAAATAAATGTTAAAAAAGAAGTCATTGAAATTTGCATTTCTTCTTGACCCCGACGTGATTTGAACACGCAACCTTCTGATCTGGAGTCAGACGAGCTACCGTTGCGCCACGGAGTCATGTCATATATTCTAATAACTCGTATTATAAACCCTTTCGTAAAATATTTTATATTCTCTCGATCGGACAATTAACACTATTTTAGGTGAACTGCAGGATGGCAACCATAGTTGCCAGATGAAATTGGTCCGAATATGTCAAATTTTTAGCATAAAATCGTCAAAATCGTCAAAAACGTTTTCCGAAGTCGTCAATAAATCGTCGAAATAAAAAACAAAATTTTTTCAAACAAAACATTTATTTTATTTAACAAAACATAACATAACAAATAAAATTCAAGGGGTTTTATATAAAATAAAGTAAATTCTTATAACAAAGAGATCAACTGTTGAAACAAAGTATATTCAGGTGTTTTGTGTATTTTTTAATACAATACCTACATACCATATCCACAAAATATTAGCAAGTTTAAATTTTTAGAGAAATTAGTGATAAAATTTGCGTTTAAATTAAAAATGATGATAGTATTATTCATGTTGCAACACATTTGTAAAAATTAAAAAAAAAAATTAAACATACTCGTATATATTGGACTTGAACCGTTTTATTATATCAGGTACTACTACTTTGGCTTAATGCTTTGAATTTGTCTTCAAAGTCAAATCTCAATAAAACTTGGTCACACAGTTCTACGTAAAACTTTTTACAATTTTTAATGATCTCACACTTTCCATTTTCATAAATTTTAACATACATGCATATGTACTTAGGAACAATCTCACTTATTCAACTTCAAGTTTTTGGCGTGCTTTAAAATATTGACACATGTAAATACCAGTTGATATATTATGAACATCAACAGGTTTAAGCATCCTAATATACTAAAATTATCTCAACTCAAAAAAATCTAAATATGAAAAACTATCTCTTTCACTCCTTACTTTTCTTACATATTGCGGCAAAAGCTGCCAAGTTCTTGAAAAAGTACAAAGTAGTGTCAATGTTCTGCAGAGCGCTGCCAACTTATAATTGTTTAAAAATCGTCACATTTAAGACACAAATCGTCACGTCGTCAAACTGCCTTTGTTGGCATCTGAAATCGTCAAAATGACGTTTGATCGTCAAATCTGGCAACCGTGATGGCAACAGGGGTGCTTCAAACCTACAAACAAACAAGCAAGCTCCGCTAATTCAAAAAGTATTTGATGTCTACGTCTGATACTTAAAGCTTTTAACAAACTTTTCTTTGATTTTTACAGCCTAAATTTCGTAACGTTCTGTGATCAGCGAGCTTTACAAGTTGTTAGTGCCTGTCAGAATTCATCATTTGTAATAAATACTTTCACTATATACAACTTTTTATAGTAAATGGAATACGAGACTTACTACTTAATTGATGTTGAGTCTGTTGTTTCACCATACATTAAATATTCCAGTGTTGCCATTCGGCTATAGTTTACAATTACCAATTCATTCATCATTTTATTTTGCTAATATGACGTGTGCACGAGTATAAAAGCAGGTTGTAAATAAAAATATTCCGATAATGGTATACATACATACACGTTTATTTATAACGAACAATCTTATTTTGTATAAAAACAAAAACTTATCTTGAAAAAAAATAATTTATAACCAATTTTCTTAGAGTACTTATGGCTGATTAGATTTTATTATTTACTATTTTATTTTATTATTATTAAGAGGATTAAATAAAATTTTTTGTATAAATTGCAAATAATGTGAAATTTTTTTAGTCTGTTTCTAAACGTCTGACTGAAGAAGTCTACATACGAAGTTATTAAGATGCGCCTACTTTGGTTAATGGCCACGATGGTGGTTTGTGTCACCGCTACGAGCTTAAATAAGCCAGCAAACATAAATGATAATCAAAAGATTCGTTACGATAATTACAAAGTTTACAAATTGAAAATAATTAATAAATTTCAATTAGTAATTATGAACTTTATTCAAGCAAAAAGTGATAAGGTAATTACACAAATTGTAGAAAAACAATGCCAAGCGTACACAGAGAAAACAGTGCCTAATAAATACCTAATAAAATAGAACAAAATTAATAAGATATCACTTTTTTTCAAAAAAGAAGTCTTAATATTTTAATAAGAAAAACCTTTTTGAAAAATCAAGAAGGAAACTTATGGTTTTTATTAGGTATTCATATTGATTTTTTCAAAAAGGTTTTAATAAATAAGGAATACCTTTTGAAAAAATGAATAAGAAGGCCTAATGAAATCAATAAGAAATCCCTTTTTTATACAATTCATATGAAAGCCTAATAGAATCAAAAAGTTTTTCTCTATGGATTGTTTTTTTTTTGTGCCAAAAATAACGGAAATTGGGTAAAAAAAAATGTAAATAATAAGTTTTCTTCTTGATTTTATGTGTTTTCCTTCTTGATAAAATTAAAAACATTTACCACATGAAAATAATAAGGAATCTCTTCGAAAAAATCTTCGCTTCTTTCTGCTGGGATACACCTTAGCCTAAAAACGTTTCATAGAGAAAATCTTCTAGATTCTATCAGGCAGTTTTGCCTCGTGTGAATTTGCACGTTAAATTAATAGGGGTATTCAGAGTTATGCGCAACTCGTGTTGTGTCGGCTGAAAATTGCAAAATATTAAAATCTTTAATGAAATCTAGTTCACCTTAGTTTTTTTTAAAAATATTTAAAATAATTTTTAATAAAACAAACAGCATCAAATATGGTGCACAATTTTTCATAAGTTATTTAACGAACTTTTTATGAAGTGATAAAAATTTAATTGATTTAATGCTTGGATTAATTAATTCTCTACACGATTACTTTTTAATATCATATCATTTGTATTCAAAAACAGCTGTGAAATTTTAAAAGATATGAAACAATAAAAACAATTTCTTGTGTATAGCACGTCCGATTAATATATTATTATTGTGGACGTGAGGTATATAAAAGAAAATTAAGTATGGTGGATAGCCAAAGGGTTAAAACAGGTAATTCATGCAGTAGAAATTAACAAAAAATTGCACTACTCGATTGTTTCGCACACCGAAAATTTAATTGTATCACTTTTCCACAATTAATTGTTCTATTAAATTTAAAGTGTTCATTGAATCAACGTTAATTCAGAATAATTTATGTTTCAAACAATGCCATATAAGGATTCTAAACTGCATAATATCTAAACTTATTTTTTAATTTTTAGTTTCAATTAATTAATTTTTTAATTTTTCAGTACAACGTTTGGAAAGAATATGATGAGGCAACTAAAGAAATTCACATTATGGTGAAACCACAAGAGCATGACAATTTTCTAAAAATCCTAAAACTGAATAATTTTCAAAGTGAATTAATGATCAACAATGTTCAAGAGTAAGTGTGTCGAACAGTTTAATAGTAAAACACTTGAATTTTGTATAACCAAGCGATAAGAAATCGTCATTAATATAATTTATAAAATTGCTTAGATTAATCGATGAGGAAGCCAGCTTTTCTAAAGTAAAAACCGATAATGACGAATTCGACTGGACACGTTATTATGAGTTGCAGGAAATCGAACATTGGTTAGATGGTATTTTGACTCAATATCCGAATGTGACGGAGGGTTTTGTGATTGGCAAATCTTATGAAAATCGTGATATACGTGGCATTAAAATTTCATATAAATCTGGTAATCCTGGTATATTTATTGAATCGAATATACATGCCCGCGAATGGATAACATCAGCCACAGCTACTTGGTTTATCCATGAACTACTGAGTTCGAAAAATGAAAGTGTTCGCCATTTGGCCGAGAATTATGATTGGTATATAATTCCGGTATTCAATGTTGATGGTTTTGTTTATTCACACGAAAAGGTAAGTGGTGGTTACGAAAAGTTTTTTGATTAGAAATAATGGGGTTTCTTAAATTCCTTTGAATTTTCGAAATTGCATGCAACCCACTGTTCCTTCTCAAGTGCACTTGATTTTCGTTATATAAATTTAATCTGATAGTAACATCATATCAATTACATTTTTAATCTTCCTTATATTTGTTTTTAAATTTAAAATGGTGTTGTTAAAAAAATTGTTCGGGTATCAGATAATTTTTATATAATTAACACAAATTTCTTTCTACTGTCTCATCTGTAATTCCTTCGGTTTGTTAAAAGAAGAAAAATTTAATTACAAGTTTTATATTTTTATTTATCATTTGACAATTGAGCGGGAATTCCGGAAAATTATAAAGAAAGTCCCACTTTCTCAGAAAATGAAAAATTTCACGAAAATAACAAGTAAAAATTTATAAGGATAATTCCGAAAAGAGTTGATTTTTAACATCCTTCAGTTTTTATCTAAAAATTGTACTCATTAAGCAGTTCCGATGTAAACTGATGATGAAGGGACGTGCATTGCGGCAGGTAATCCAAATTTCCAAAAATAAAACCCATAATGGATAACAAAGTTATTCGGATTTTTTCAACACACCCGATCTCTCAAAGACCAGTAAGTCACCATTGGCGGCTTTAAGATGTTTTAAGTTTTAACTAAATCCAATCGGGAATTTTCAAGTTCCACATTTATTTTACAAATTTCCCCACTGTGCTGAAAATTACATTTAGTTGTCCAAAATTATGATTCCTTTTTTTTTTTTTTGCAGGATCGTATGTGGCGTAAAACTCGTCAACCCGTTGACACAAGTAAATGTGTTGGTGCCGATGCCAATCGTAATTTCGATTCTCATTGGATGGAAAATGGTGGTGCTTCCAGCAATCCTTGCTCTGAAACTTTTGCCGGTCCTAAGCCCTTCTCGGAGCCTGAGTCTGCCGCTTTAGCCAAATATGTCACCTCAATTAGGGATAAAATAAATATTTATTTATCTTTTCATTCTTATGGCCAATACTTGTTGTCACCTTATGGTTATTCTGGTGACGTTTTTCCAGAAAATTATGACGACATTCAAAGCATTGGTAAGGCTTTTCATGATGCTATCGTTGGTTTGCCCTACCAAACTGAATACACTTATGGATCCACTGCGTCGGTGTTGTGTAAGCTAGATTTGATTGCAGTCCTAAAAGATAATTTTTGTAACAGAAATTCGAATTAATTTCAGATGTTGCCAGTGGTGTAACTGTTGATTGGGTTTGTACTAAGTTAGATGTGAAGATTGGCTACACCATTGAATTCCGTGATAAGGGTCGCTATGGATTTGTCCTACCACCGGTACAAATTTTATCTAATTGTGAAGAGTTAATGGCCGGTATGACTGCTTTGGTAGGCACAGCCAAAAAATTAAATTACGTTTAAAAGAACTTCTTTATATTTGCTAAATGAATTTATTAATAAAACAATAATAAGATTTTGTTTACAATTAATTTATTACATATTTACAATATTATTTTTTTTTATATAATCAATATAAGAAGAAAGTAAGTTATCTATTTTATAGCCCTGAGTAGTGGAACAGAGCAGCTTAGAGGCTCCTATCATATTACCAAAACGTATGTGAAAGTAAGTATTTCCTGAGCTCCAAAAGCTCAATTCACTGTAGCTAAAGGATTTCAAAGTATACTAAGAAAAAGAAATTTATTATCTATTCTAATGCAAGCTTTAAAGCTTTAAGCTTAGGCACAATACCTTTGTTATTGGATGTATAATATGGAAACCTTTTCGATTCACAGCTAAATATATTAATTCAGGCATACTGTCATCGTTTGTTTGTCGGACCACAAAAAAAGTGGATCCAAACATTTCCTGTTCTTTTAAAAGCATTAGAAATTGCTGCTTAGCTTTAGCAACTGCCACACCACTTAAAAGCAGATCCTTAACCTGATTTGTTATTTGGGATTTCCATTCTTGAGTTTTTATTATCGGCAAAATGTCTTCTGGTATTATGATTTTTAATGTTTCATGAGGTTTTTGTAGCGGCATTAAATTCTCACCATTTTGGATCACATAAATCAAAGAGGATAATTTTACAGCTAAATCCTTTGTGATGTTATAATAACCCGCTAAATATTTTGGTACTTCTTGGGGATAATGGAAGAATTCATCGGCATTAGGATCTTTACCAGGAGTTAAATTAAGCCAAAGCTTTTTCATAAAATACAACTGATAAGGACATTGATTCGGGTTTCTTAGCGATCTTGATGGCAAATTTTGTTTCATCCACTGCATAAGTTCGGTAATAAAATCAAATATGAACTCAGTTTCAGGAACAGAAAAGACTTTGTCGCCAATTTTCACAAATAAACTAAAACCTTCCAATAACTTTAGTTTCAGACGTAAAGCTATTGCCTGGGCTAAGTCCCAACTTCTTGTAAATGATTCGATCTCAAACGCTTCCACAGTACCGTCTGGAAAATGGATCTAAGCACCAAAATTTTCATTATTAAATACATACAAAAACACCTTTCAACATCAAACAATTAAGAAAAACCAAGTTTCAATTACAAAAATTAATCAATCTTGTCAGATTAACTCAACAAAATTGATTGAAAATATTTTGAATTGTTTTCAATTAAAAACAATCGTACATTAATTAAAAATTTTATAGAAAAATTAAAAAAAAAACATCAACTAATTTACTTCACAGAAGGAAAAAACTTGCAATTAATACATTTAATTAAAATTAAAAACCAGTTTTAATTAATTCCGTAATTGTTTCAATTAATCATTAATTTTTTTTTTTTTTGGATTTTTTTAAAATTTGAATTTAAGTGCTGCAAAATATTTGATAATTTTTTTAAATCTTAAACATATTTTCGCAAATATACATAAAACAATGTCTAGTTAGTTGAGTCATCAATTATTTTAATTGTTTTTTTTTTATTTTATTTAATTGAAATCCAGACGCACAAAAAAAAATTATCCCGAAATAATTAAACAAAATTTAAAACTGGTTTTAATTAATTTTTTAAATTAATCATGCGATCATATACAAAATTTTCCAGAAATTTTTAAAAATTTTGAGTAACTAAAAATTAGTTAATTGTATTAACTAAACATTTTTTTCTAAAAACTTTTTGGTGTTTCTTGATTTTAAATAAAAAAAAAAAAAATTAAATCAATTAAAAAATTGTTGATTCAATTAAAATATTAATTGAAAGTTATATACTCGTATTTTTTCTAAATAAATCATCAATTGGAAAAAATTAGGCAATAATGTTTTCTGAAGAAGTTTTCAAATATGTGGCAGCATATTTTGAGTTTTATTCACAAATATTTTCGATCTAAAAACAGGGCCTCTGAATGCGGGTAAGCTGTTTAAAATATTTCAACAATTATGTACGAGTCTTTGGTTAAAAATATTTATTTATAAAAAGCAAAGACTTCTTGAAACACGTTTTAAATGAAATCTGTACTTAATAAAACACACATATATATACACATACACACACAAAAATATCTCACCTTATGATATATATGAATATATCTATGTTGTATAGCTTCCACTTCTACAATATAAGGTGGATACTTCCTCTGACCATTGGCCAAAGTCCGTTTAACCCTTTTCAATGATTCCGCTGCCAAAACATGAGTTCTTGTTTTTAGAAACTCTAGTAATTCCTTCATAATTGCGGCACTAGGAAATGTTATACCCGTAGCTAAATACATTAAGTCCCAACCACGTTCTTCACTATAATTTCCATTATTATCGGTTAGTTGTTTCATTAGCTGACAAAAAAGTTCATCTCCTAATTGCTCGTGTTCGAGACAAATTTTAAATATGGACTCAGTGTTTAATAACTGTTTGCCGCCCGGTATATCACCCATATACTTTTTAAAATGCGAAAAATGTTAATAAAAGTTTTTTTTTTGGAAAATTTAATTTTTACCTTTAAAATATTTTGAAACATTATGACCGCTTTTTCGAATAGTTCGTCATCGTGTTGTAAAAGTTTCAAGAGTGGAGCTTTTAGCAATGTGCGAGAATGACGCCAGAGATCATCTTCCTGGGAACGAACGCTATGCAGGCCGCTTGTTGAACCTCTACGCATACTTTTTGTGATATTTAAAATTATTTTCTTTTCTTTTAATTCCTTTTTTTTTTTTTCTTTCAATTAAATCAAAACTAACCTCAAATTTGTTCGAAAATGTTCCTCTGCAAATTTCTTTAAATTGTGCATTTTATTTCTTTGCATGGTATTATATTTAGATCTTAACGGTTTTGTGGGAACTTGTTGGCTCAAATCTTTATAGATTTTTAATATTTTCTCTGAAGGTTTGGCGATGCAAGCCAACACGGTAACAATTTCAGCAGGGAATTCGCCCCTTTCATTGTTACATAAACCTGTAAAGCATTCTTGTTTAGCAGCTTCCATTATATTTTTCCCACTTGTGCCATTCTCCAATTGCACCAGATCTCCTTTGAATAGAAACAAACATTTCTTCGTTTCTAGCAGATTAACATCCGGTTTATAATCTACCATGGCCATGACATATTTTGATCTTAGTTTTATATTTTTACACATAAAATCCAACAATTCAGCAACATCTTTAGCCTCGTAGCACTTAAACGTAAAATTTTCATTTTGCACCGTATCAATGTGTAAAGAGTCATCTTGTTCGGTGGAAACTTTTGATATTTCGGCAAATGAAATTTCCGCCAGAATCTGTTCCATTTCATCGACAAAATAAACACCAGCTGAATTAATTGCAATCACTATTTGATCAGACTGAAGTTTTGGTCCCTCCACACGTACAGCCTCAAAAAATCGTGAAAACATTATGGGCCAAGTTAAATGAGCATACAGGCAAATATCTTCTTTGGTAGTTTGACGGGGTGTACGCTGTTTTACATAATCATTTTTGCTAAAAGTATCACGTATGAGAGACTCCCAGGATTTAAAAGCCTTCTCGCCCGATATTAAAAGATCCTTAGGCACGTAATTGGGTAGACACTTGCGAAGTATCTGTTTAGTCAAGGTATATATGTAATTAAAGTTGTGATGTGATAAAAAGTTTCAAATTCTAGATAATATTTGAAAATGCAGCCAATGAGCTTTTAACACAATTGACCGATATTTATCACTTATGACAATCTTGCGGTAAAGGGTCCACCCGGAAATAGATTATTTCAATAGAAAAATGTGTGAAAAATTTGACCTGCTCAATTATTTCTCTGAATGCGAAAGAAAAATTTAATTGAAGCTATTAAAAAAGCTTTCAATCGACACCAAAAAAAAAAAAAATTTATTTAAAAATATAAACACTCAAATCTCAGATTTTATACGTAAGTATGTATGTAGATCAAAACATATTATTTAGTCATTTCTACGACATGGAATCAGTCAGTAGAGTGATCGGCAGATTTTCTACATTTATTTTCATTTTATAGATCGCTTGCTTACCTCAATATTCATTTCGCAACCATGTTCTGCATAATATTGCAGAGCACATATCATGGCCACATCTTTCTCTGAGCGACAACGATATTCACCATAATTAAGACCACGACAAATCTTTAAAGAAACAAATAGTCAAAGATGTTTGGAAAAAGTCTACGAAATTCCAATTCTTTATCAATCCAACCTGTTTGTATATTAAATGCGTTGCCAATTGATCCTGACACGGATCATACCACGAGCTAAACATTTCCTTGCGCAAATACATTTTCCAAGGTGCCTTGCGTTCATTATTGCCCTGCTCCTTGGCATATTGTTCACAATTTGAAATAGCATCCATTATATGCTCACTGGCATTGCCCAGCGACATGGTCTTATCGTAGATCGTTATGATCAAAGAAAAACCAAAAGAATCAATTAATCCCATATTTTCACACAACTGAAGTACGGCTTCTTGGGCCGTAGAAGCTGAATCGATTTGTAACTTTTTCATTTCGCCATCCATAAGGAAAATTTCCAATGTTATTGGCGATTTGTTGCGGCTCGAATGCAACTCCAACCAAGACGGTGGCTGAGTACGTGAACCATTTTTGAGAGTTCTATTCAAACGATTTTCACAATACACACCATACAATTGAGGACCCTGCTGAAGGAAACATCTTAGATTCGGCTCAAAGCGTACAGTGGGCGAAAAGCAACCAATGCACAGTGAGAGTAAAATCCAACCTTTGGCAAAGGACGTACGATATGGATTATTTGTTAACTGCTTGCAAATTTGGCACAGAATTTCATCTCTGTAAAAGTCGTATACTCATTTCATATTATTTTTTTTTTCTAATTTCCTTTCCCACTTACCTTAGATTAGCTTTCAATATTCCATGTCCAATTATAAAATGCAATTTATCCAAATTGCTCATTCTAGTTTCTAATACTTGCTGATAATATTCCATTTCATCGGAATTATCTAATGCTTTACGCAATATATTCGGTAGTTTAGTTTTTCTTTTCAAAGTTTTACGTATCAGCCTTCTTTGCTGATACATATTGCTATCACCCATGGCCGCCAAGGCCTCTTGAAATTCTTTACTCTGTATCGTTGTACGAGACAGTGTTTGAGTTAGACGTTGCATGACACTCGACTTAATTGTACCGAATTTATTTGCAGCATTATCATCATCATCATTATAATCATGTTCCGCGTATTTAGCTTCAGCCATATCGCCCATAAAACGAAGTACAACAATCCATATGGACTGAAAGTCATAATAAAAAATATTTACAATTTTTCGGGATTAATTAATTTGCAGCCCGGTAGTAAAATATAAAAATTAAAAAATTCGGCCCCTTTTTACCGCTTAAAAAGTACCCCAAACCGTACTATGTATAATTAGTGTTAGTGTTTTGCGTTATAGTGAAACAAAAATCAATACTCTTAACCCTACAAACTTATTTGAAACATCAGTTTGATAGTTTCAATGAACTTTTCATTATTCAGCACAGTACGTTACTTTAAATTATTATTAAAATTATTTTATTTCAAAATTAAGCGGTGACAAGGTAAAATTGTCCAACATAATGCCTCGATTATGGATGGCAACCGAACATCAGTTGCGTTGTCTATCGCTATTACGGATGCCAACTATGCAATCGAGAGCTACCGGTCACAGTTGCTATTTAGAGCTTTTCTGACAACCACACATTTTCAGTTGCCAGCTGGCAACGTAACTGAAGCTCGGTTGCCATCTATAATCGAGCTATAAATTCGATTTTGACACAAACCAATGATCAAACCCATTTATTTTAAAAACGAGCGTTTGAAGGTGTCTTACACAGCTCTAATAAATTTAGAGTTGCGTAAAACATGTTCAAATGCTCTTTTTTTGACACAAACCAATGATCAAACCGATGTATTTTAAATGGGTTTGATCATTGGTTTGTGTCAAAAACAAGCGTTTGAATGTGTTCTACACAACTCTATATAATTTTTATACAAAAAACAAATTTGTTAAAAGTTCAAAGGATTTAAAACTTTTTTTATTTACATTAATTTCTTATTGACAGTTTAATAAGATTCTTATATTGCCTTTAGAAACCAATTCAAATTAAATATTTTTTTTTTAAATTAAATATATAAAAGTATGATATTTTTAACAAAAAGCAAAAGATTAATTTCTTCTTTTGAAAACACACTTACCTGAGCGGCAATTTCATCTAAAAGCAAATCATGATCAAGTAATGACTTTTTTAGCGGCCGTTTACTATATTGACCCGTAACTCCCGAATTGAAGTATGTCGCAGCAAATTTGGCAAAACTATATTCGGAGGCATCCATATTGGAAACTTTGGATTTTGGCAAACGAATAGTTCCGCCAGTGGAAATAGACTTTTTAGAAGACTATAGAAAGAAAAAAGGATTAATTTATCAATTTTTATAAGATTTTATAAAATAAAATATTTACAAAATAGCTGATATTTTATAAAAAAACAGCATTAACTCTAATAAATTTCAACCGAAATTTCAAGATCGAAATTTTTTTGGAAATTCATTCGATCACGATATCTGCCGAAACACACGAATTTTTTTTTTTTCATAAGGGACAGTAAAAGGCAAATTCACAGCCCAGGTGATTATTATCGCCTTGCTTCGCCTATTGTATTTGTGCGCCAGTTACTTTGTCAAATGCTTTGTTGACACTTTTTTCGCTATATTTTTTCACAAAGTAATTGGAGGTTTTTCAAAGCGATATAGAGCCGAATCTACCTGTTATGAATATGCCTTGGAGACGGTATAATAATTTCCAAAAATTTCACTTATTTAAAAAATCGATTTATTGCTAATTTGTAATGAGACTCAAAACAAATGGTAGAATTTTGTTAAGATAAGAATTGATGTCCTTGAAAAGAAAGGTGGCGTTCAATAAAAGCAAAATTCAAACTAGATTTCATTTAAAAAGTTCAAATTATATCGAAATTTTTTCTTAAGTTCGAAATTTCGAAGATAAATTCGAATATTCAAATAAAAAAAATTTATTTTTGCTGCATTGCAAAAATTAAAAATGCGACGAAATTTTTTTCTTGGCTTAGGAATTTTTTACTTAATTTCGAACACTTGAACATAATTTCGAAAATTCAAACAATCTATTTATATATTACTTTCTTGTTAAAATAAAAAAGTTATTTCGAAATATTTTTTATAGTATTGTATTTTTTATTATTATTTATTTATTTTCGGAAATTCGAACATAGTACACGAAAATTCAAACAAATACTTCATATTTCATCTTCAACTCAAAACTAAAATAAATGTGTGCTACGAAAATTATTTATAAATTTAGAAATTTTTAACTCACTTTCGAAAATTCGAACACAATCTCGAAAATTGAAATAAAAATTATATTTTATCTTGATTTCAAACATTAAAAATATTTAAAATTTTTTTTTTTTTCGAATTTTGTTTTTTTAGAATTTTTTTTAACTAAATTTCGGATATTAGAACATAATATCGAAAATTTAAATGGAAGATTTATATTGAAATTGTGATGTATACAAATAAGAAATTTTATTATTTTTTTTTTTTTTTTTTTGCTTGTAAAACGTTTGATCAATATTTGAAATTGTAGATGATCCTCTGTTCAAAATTCCAACAATTGGATAATAAAGGAAAATATATTGCCTATTTAGCAAAAAAAAAAATAACTAAACATTAGAGATTTTTTTAAAGCATATTTGTTGGGAGTAAATTCTGAGAATAATATTACACTTGTCCATAAAAATAGTATAGTTTTAAATAGCCATATGCATACTGCTTTCAAGATCATATTGCAAAAATAGTATTGACAACAGTACAAATGTTCACATTTTGAAGTAAATTAAAATAAAATAAAAATAGACAACTAGTCTGCACGTTATCTGCAATAAAATTTGTTTCACTTACATATTTTCAAACATTTTTTGTGCACACAAACAAACTATAGTGTAACAAAACATATATAAAAGTGATACAAAAATAAGTAGTTATGTTTGTATCTTAAACATAGTTTGTTTGCAAACAAAATTACTTAAAATCACATGATTCCTGTTACAATGTATTGCTGCAGGATCATTCTAGAATTAAATTAAGAAGTTTTTCATCAATATTATAATTGTTAAATAAAAAACAGTTTTTGATTGCTATTGCTACGATATTTAAATTATGGTTAAAAATTCAAACGATTTTTGAAAACATGCCGCTCTTGACACAGCAATTTAACAACCATATTTTTTCTTTCGTTGCATTTATTAGACCCATGAAAAAAAAAATAAATATAAATATACCTTCACATTTTAGTAAAAGTTATGTGGCCTATGAGGTTGTCGATACCCTCTAAGTTATCGTGTTTTTAAAGCACAAGCATAGAAGATTCACTTTCAATACCATTATATATATACTCGTACATGGATTTGTCATTGGCGCTATTGTGCTCTGCTCCAGACATCTGCAACAAGTATGATCGATCCTACTTATTCCCTAACGTTGAATTTTAAGAACAACACAAACAAGTATTATTCAGTTTTATACTCGTTCGCTTTTTATGCACAAGCAGAAAATTCATCAACAAGTGTAAATCATTTCCATCATTTGATGTGAACTGATATGTATACAAACAAAAAGTCTTTTTTTCATAGACAGTTTTTTTTGCAGGAAGTCTTTGCTATGCATAATTTGATTGCATGATACAATGAATATAAGGTATATGCAGAAATACAAACAATACCAAATCTATGTATGTTGTTGGTAGAAAATTTGATTTCGGAAGTCAAAAGTATAAATATGTATGTGTGTATGTTTCAAACTGTGACAAAAATATTAATAAAAATTATTTTTTCAAATACCAGAACAAAATTACTTTAACAACTGAATAAAACACATGTTCTGCTAACAACACGTTGGCTTCGATTCAAAATAAGTTTCATACACTTGACGACACAGTCAGAACATTCATGTTAGCACAAAACAGAACAACAAGTGAATAAAACTGAATGTTTGAAACGAACGGTTGCTTAAACAAAAACGATTAGATCATAAAAATCAATGTGTGTAATTAAGTATGCCCGAAAATTTAGCACTTGTTGCAGATGTCTGCTCTCGTCTATAACAATTATTATTGATTAAATTTCATAAGATTATCAGGAACAGTTTAATAATGAATTGTAAATTATAGTTTTTTTTTTTAATAACCTAATTTTTCTGATAAGAAAGAACAGAAGAAAAAAACAATAAATTGCAACTCGTGTAGTAAAATTGTGTGTTTTTTTTGCAAGATAAAATCGTCAGCATAAGGTATGATTATTTGAAACAATAACTAATGATAAGCAAACATTATGTGGTTGTTTGTATGATTAAAATGTTAGTAATGTTTTTAATATATATAAGACAATTTAAGTTCTCTCTTAAGTTCAGTTTTTTAACTTATCAATTTAAAAGCAAACATTTATTTAGAAGCAAAATATTTGGGTTTAATGTTTAAAATAAATTTTTATTTAACTTAGTAAAAAACTGGAACTGATTGGAATTGGCTGGTTGGCAGTTGGCAGTTGGCAAAACACATAAACAACATTAAGTAAGAGCTAAATAAAAATTATTTATTGGTAAGAATTGAAATAAATCTACTTTAATAAAAAAACTAGTAAAAGTGATTTTATTAGAATAATTTTAATAGAAAAATTTAATTAAATAAGCAAAAACTGTAAGTAATAAAGACGAAATAAATTGTACTAAATGAAATGAGAAAATTTTAGCCAAATTGAACACAAGGTAAACAACTAGGAAGGCAATATTCAGCCGTGCAGAATCTTATATAGCCTTCACCAAGCTATCCTAGTAATACCACTTAGTGAATCTGAATAATATTTTAGTAGACAGATAAAATGTGACCCGGATTAAAATATAGGATACCTTTTAGGGGCTAAAAAAGGACAAATGTGTACTCTTGGTACTTTTGTTTTGTTTCTAATACGTTTTAAATTTTTTATATACGATTGTACTATGAATTTTTGAGAGATTAATTGAAATAAAAATAATACTTTTAGTCGTTTTTTACTTATGGTACTTTTTTACTATTGGTACTTTTTTTCTTAAGCAATTCTTTTTATGAATTTGGATAAAATTTAACAGACGAATAGCGTGTGACCCAGATAAAAATTAAGGAAAATTTTTAAAGGGGTTACCACCTTTTTAAATATTGGTACATTTATTTTTCGTACAAATGTTTTTACATTAACATTCAGTGTTCTTTCTAGAAGGATAAATGCAAAAAGCTGGTATTTTTGGTTTATAGTACTGTTTGGTTTTTCGATTAATTTAATATAAAGACAGCCTATGCTTAAATTAATATGTAGCGTGTACAAAGTCATGTGTAAAAACTATTAAAAATATGTACCATACATTTATAATATGCTGAAGATTAAATATAGTAACCGAAAACTTCGAGCTGATCGCCATGTTTTTTAACAGCTGTCTACATAGAAAACCCTTTCGTTAGGGGACGTATCAAAAATATTGAGCTGCAAAACTTGGGCTTCCAGTGTTTAGAGTGACCGATCAAAAATTTGCTTCATACAATCGTACCATTTGATTTTTTTTCCATTTTTCATTTCATATTCCAAACAAAAATTTTCCATTCACCATTCCTGGCCACTTCCATCACTGAACAATAACAATAGAAAATATATAGACAGGACATTAATTAAATTTACAAATTAGTACTTTTATTACCTCTCATTTTTGTACTTATATTTTATAATTTTGTTATAAATTAATTAAATTAAAATTAGGAACTTGAATTAATTAAAATATATTGTTACTTTTTCTCTTGAGAAATTCTCCTGATAGGTTTGGATGAAATTTATCAGACAGATATCGTGTAACTCAGCTTTAAATAAATAGCTCGTTTTAAGGGGTAAAATCGGAGAAACCCTGATGAAAACAAAACAAGGGTAAAAATGGGTCAAACTGGTACTTTTGGTACTTTTACTTTTTATTTTTATGCGTGAAAACCGCTAGAAAAACAAAAATTGAAAAACAGGAGAAACTGGTAATTTTGGTAATTCCTTTCTTTTTACTGAAAGAAAAGCTGGTACTTTTGGTATTATTGGTGTAGTATTAGGAAAAGCTGGTACTTTTGGTGCTTTTTGTAATATTTGTTTTTTCATTACCATTTATTTAGTACGAATTAAATTGCGGGTAAGAGTTACTAAGTAATAATTTTAAATAAAATAAATTTGTTTAAATAAAATTTTGAGTGAAGACCCAAATTTTGTTAAAAAAAAATGAATTCGGTACACAAAAACAGTTGGCTTAAGGTATGTATTTGTTGTGACAATTTCTTCTGTCGTTTACGTTAATGTCAATTAAAAAATTCGACGTAGAACAGATTCTATGTGGCTCGGTGTAAGCAGTAAATTGGTAAAAATTAAAGCTAAATTTTATATATGAAAGTCTTCACTTTTAGTTTAGCAGCTGCGAAAGAAAGAATTCGGTTACACTTCAAATATTTTTAATGTGCATTAATACTACATATGATGTTTTAATTTCATTGTTTGCATATTTTTAGCATATTCTAGCATTTTTAAGCTTTTGTAATATTCAATTATTTATTTCGTTAAATTTATGTTACTTTTCATTAAAGCACAGAAATTTAAATTTTATATATTTTTTTTTTATTCCCAACCAATTAAATTAACCAAATGAGAAAAAAAACACACATATTGCTACCAAAACCAGAAAGGGCTATAGAAAAATCATTTTCTAGCATTAAAATAAATAATAAACAAGTTTCAGTTAAATAAATGTCATGGACAACAGAAAAAAAATTCATTTTATTTACAGAAAAAATATTACGTATAAAAACAACAGACAAACATATTGTGAGCAAATTTTTTCATAATTAAAGTTAATATTTGTACAAAATATAAATAATTTTTTCTAATTAGAAAGAAGAAAAAACAACAACAAAAATGGAATATATGTAGATTAAACTAGAGGCAGGGAAAACTATAACGTACAAGCAATCCCAATATTTGGGATTTAAATGCTTTAAATAAATAATTTTAAAGAAATTCCCAACAAAATGGTAAAAATGAATGATGTTCATATGTATGAATGTGTGCAAATGTATTTCAGGGTGTGTACAGGCGCAAATATGTATGTATGTGTATTGTTTGAATTTAGATAAAATGCCAAGTAATAAATTTAATATTTTAAATTATTAGAGTTTTAACAAGAGAGACATTAAATTTATTTGTCTTTTTTGAACGAGAAGAACAAGTGCTTTTGGTATTTACAGGCGCGTTTGATTAAAATATTTACGAGGCGGCGGCACCGGCACCGCAGACGATTCATAATAATTAACCGGCCTTGACAACAATTTACTGGGAATAAATTTATTTTTACGCAATTCTTGTTCAAACATAAGAGATTTTGCTCTAACATTTGGACCGACGGGACCACTTACATCAGTTTCGTCGAGAAAACCAAATACATCATCTACCACTTTTTTCGATGATTCCACATCGATGTTATTGTCTGTGTTTCTTTCTTTTCTTCTTTCCTCTACATCTTCTTCTTCGTCGTCGTTGTGTTTAAGCCGACCATTTGTGGTAACTGCCGGCGGCGATTTAATTATACGATCAATATCTTTCAACCGCTTTTGATAATTTTCCTCCGCCTGTTGTTTCCAATTGTATTCTCTAGCTTGACGATATTTTTCTTCTTCTTGACTTCTTAATATTTTCAGTTCTTTGATTTTCTTTAAACGTAATTCATGTTTTACTTTGAACTCCTTTCTCGACAAATATCCTCGACAGTGCGCCTGTAAGATTTCCACACGTTTTCTTAGTACACTAAAACGGTAAGTCAATTCTCTGGAGGCGATAGTTGCTGCTAAACGATGAAATCCTTGCAACATTACAACATAAGTTTTTCGTTGCTTATGGCCCCGCCATATTTTTTGCAAAAGTATAGCAGCCTTACGATGTTTCTCCAGGAAACGTTTAAATAAGATTTTACGAAAACCTCTTTGTATCATTAGAATCGATTTGAGTATAACAGACGATCGCAACACTTCCAAGCACTTGTCATCGCTGTCTTTTAGGAAAACTTTTGTTTTACCAAACTGATGATCACTTTTCGTCGATAACATTTTCGTACATATTTCTTGGGTTATTTGGTGGTAATTTATGTTGTCAGTATTTCCCACAAATGGTATCAG
The DNA here is from genome assembly GCA_947311025.1 of Lypha dubia. NCBI lineage: Eukaryota > Metazoa > Arthropoda > Insecta > Diptera > Tachinidae > Lypha > Lypha dubia. Next base: position 41,016,000 of record OX371261.1, on the reverse strand, counting down.
TATACGGTAACGTTCTACGAATTCTTTGTATGTGTGACGTATGGGATAGCCAGCACGTCGTATGCGAGCTGTTTCCATCATACCAGAATATCGTAATTGTCGTATGCAAAGTTCTTTATCGAATTGCTGTAAATGAACAAAAATAAAATACAGAAATAAAATATGTATGCATGTATGTCAGTTTACACATATTAGCTCTTATCACGATTCTTGTAGTCGTAGTCGAACTTTAACGACTCCAATGTAAAACATATAGCGAACTTTGCCACATTTTAAGGATTTTAAAACGACAACGACACTCGTAATAAGGCATTATTTCAAAACCCGTTGTATAACAACTGAAATTTAAAATCTGATTCGAATAGTATTTTATTCGCAAAATTAGAGCTCATCAAATCATTCCATAATCAAAATTAATTATAAAATAAGCTTATTGCAATAGCTTTCCTACAGCTTTTTATAAGCATACTTTTCAAAAGCTTATTTAAATAGAAAGTGTTAATAGTTTTAATAATGTTTCACATTAAAATACTTTTTACAACAATACTTGTTATACACTTACTTGAGATAACAATTTAACAACTATGATTGCAAATGACTTATTTTTTTAAGTATTTTGTACGCGTGCCAGAATTTAGTATTTTTGGTAAAAATTTTCACTCTTATTGAATTTTTTGCGAGGACTTTCGAACTGTTTTCAAGGAGAAGAAGAATAATGCCCGGAGCATGAGAGCAGATAAGACGTAACACATTTCATATATTGTTTAGAATGTTTTCTATTTTCGATATTGAAAATTAAACTAAGCATACATACATATATTTTAAATAAAGTGCTTTAAAAGTTTTCAAAAATATATTTGTAACTTAAGAATAAAATTATTAGTGGGTATATGTTCCTCTTCTATACCAGAATTAAAAAATTTGTTGTTTCTATTTTTATTAAAAGAAGTTCAATTGGCTTCTGTTAAGTGTTCTATAAAATTTATATGCATTATTGTCGTAAATGCATTAACAAATAACATATATATTTAACCAACTTCAAAAAAAGAATTGGGTTTACAATTCAAAGGGTAGTTTCTTAGGGTTTGAAGCTTTATAACTCTATCAAATTAAAGGTTTTTCAATAGGGATGATATGATTTTGAAGTGACGTTTCGGCCATTTGTTTTTCATTGTATTCAGTAGTGTTTACAATTTCATTTTGGAGGGAGAGATATATAGGCAAATCCCAGAAACAGTCCACCAACCAACATTTTCTGAAATTTATCCAACTTATTTTTTATGGAATATTAGACTAAATATATAATTTTATAAATAAAAAAATTTATTTCGATATTTGAAAGAGGAGGAGGTAGCTCAAACAAAAAATACGGTTGACGAAGATGTAAAAATGATTTATTTATACTACTATACTTTTGATAAAAAACGACAAATTTTTTTGGCTGCAAATAAGTTATTTTAGAATTATCTTACATTCATCTTTCTTTTAGAAACTAGATTTTGCGTGCTTTATTATGCAAAATTCGCTAAAAATTACGAAAACACACTTCAAGTTTCAAAGTCACTTCCGTTTTTTGTAGCGTGCGTCACATTACTTTGTGATCAATTATTTCGCAACACATACCTGCTAAAAAATTATGTTTGATGCCATTCGAAAGTACACTTATATCCCACTAAACACCATGTATAAGTTGAAGGTACCTCTTGTGAAAGACCAAAAAATTTGTATATATTAGAGTGACAATGCGTACGAATGTAGCGTAGCGTTCGTCACGCAGGATTTGCCCATATGCAAGAACAACGTTTACAAATTATTTTTTTAGTTTTGTTATCAAAATAATCGTTCTCCCGTTGCAACTTTTCGTGCGCTTTTGCCATTTTATGGTCGTAATAATCGTCCAAGTGTGCTCGCTATTCGTCGAATTGTTGAACATTTTGAACTTACATTTTCTTTACATAATGTTCAAGTGCCAATAAGACAAATAACCGCTCGAAGTAATTTAAATATTGCTGCCGTTCAGGCAAGTGTTGCTGAAGACCGCAATTTGTTGATTCCAAGACGTTTTCAACAATTGGGACTGTCTCAAAACACAACCTAGCGGATTTTGAGAAAATATTTGGGTTTGCATCCGTATAAATTTATTTTCACTCAAGAACTGAAGCCATTGGACCAACTTGAACTTGAAAAAATTTTACTTTGTTGCTCGAAATATGCTAACAATGTCTACTTAATATTTCTCTGATTATAAACATTTACGAACTTTAGCCTGTTTAAATATTAACAAATATTAATAATAAACAGATCGTAGTAATTTAAAAAAATTACAATTAATATACATTGAACTCGATTATTTCAAGAAATTGTGATATATAATGGCCTCCAGGAATTTGTGATTTAACACCATTAGAATATTTCTTGTGGGGTTATTTGAAGTCATTGGTCTTTCAAAATAAAACAGACTCCTTGAAGCTTTACAAGTCACTATTAAACGTGCCATTCATGACATACAACTTGATTTAGTGGAAAAAGTGCTCGAAAATTGGGTTCATCGAATTCTTTTTTGCAGAAGAAGTCGTGGAGTCCATTTGAATGACGTTTTATTTAGAACTTAATTGTATCAATTGTACTTCACATTAAATAAAAAACTTTTGAATTTTCTTAACAATAAGTGTGTTTTTTTTAAAGAAATCATATCATTCTTAATGGAAAACCTTTTATGAACAAATTTTAAAAATATTTTTTTTTAAGGGTTTGATTGCATTTGGATCCTATAAAATCGGCGTAAGTTGCCCCCACTCAAAAAAATATTATATGTCGAATTATTCCGCTAATTATTCACCGATTTTCTAATTTATAATTATATTTTTAGTCGGTGCAAGTTGTTCCTAGTAATTTCAATTGGCCGATTTAAAAATTCTTTGTTTTTGGAAATGGTTTCTTGCATTTTGGTCCCGTAATTTATTTAATCGGAGAGGCAGGTTGAACTACCGATATACTCGTATTGGTCTCATAGAAATGAGGTGGCCAAATATTGTTTCTAAAATTAACCCACTATTAATAGGGGTGACTTTAAATTTTGCTGTATTAATGTCGGCTTTTTTTTCTTTTTTCTGAATTATTTTGCTTAAAATATTTCTGGCAAGACGTTTTTTAAATTAATGTGCAGAAACATTAAAATAAGAAATAAATAATCAACATCGATGTCTAAGAAATGAAACTTTTGTGCTTTTACTCCATACTCTTTAAATCCATCATTTGAGCATTTACCCGGTATTTTTTAAATGCGCCACTTGAACATTAATCCGCGGCTGGCTTAAATGAGTTCTCGTTTAAATGCGAATAATTTCGAATAATTCAAATAAAATAAAAGTCGACTGATCAAATAATTAACAACAAAAGTCTCTCAAAATTAATGATCTACCACTTACATTAGCTCTTTTATTCTCATTCGGTTTAATGCAACGTATAAAAAACGGATGAGCTGCTGACAATGTTCGCATCAACAAATCCAATGAATTGCGAAATTTTACCGACAACGTCAATTGTTTTCTCATTGTGTCTTGTTTTGAAGGTTGCCGGAAAATATCTTTAAGAAATTTATTCTTTGAATTTTCGATCATATCACCCAAATCTATGCTAAAAGAATCACGATTTTTCTCTAAAAATCCTTGAGGATTATAGAAAACTACTCCGGCATAATGGCGTACGCCAAATAGAGAATTTTGTGTTGATTTTGGTTTAACATAAATCGAACGATTGCCATGTTGTACATGAAGTTTTTCCAGCAGCGTATGATCGGTACCTTTAGGAAATTTTGATTCTTCATCGATGAGTGACATTATATTGACCGATTTCATGCCGATGAGATCGAGTATTTCTTGATTATCTTGAAAATCGATGTGCTGCCAATTGATATTCTCATTTTGATATTCCAGCTGTTCCATCTATAATGAAAAGAACGAGTATAAAGATTAAACAATTTCATTATAAAGACTTGAGGAACAGCCTCCAAACTCTCTCTCTCACCTTAAAAATATGTTGCACAAAAAACTGTTGCAAGTTTTCATTCGCATAATTAATACACAACTGCTCAAAACTATTGTCGGTGAAATTTTCAAAACCAAATATATCCAAGACTCCGATTGAGCTCATAGATTTGCCGGCTTTCTGATCTATAGTTTCATTAATACGCTGTATAATTCTTACAAAAATGCCGCCATATAAAGACTTTGCAAAGGCATCTCTGCCCTCGAGAGCAGATTCTTTAGAAAGTGCTGTGACCACATGTTCACCGTGAACCAATATGGTTTTTTGCACCAAAGCCGTACACAAGGCCTCCTTTGTTACACCCATTAAAGCGGCCACTCTATTAACATTTATCACATCATTCACCTCAGAAGCCTGCATATTTTGAATCTCTTTGGCTTTGACACTTAAATTGCCTAAATGTAAAATGGCCGCCAACAAAGTGAATATATTCCATATTTCTTCAGCTTTAAAGGATAACACCTGCATGGCTGATCGTATATCAGCAAAATCTTTCATATCATTCTTTCCTTTAAGCCTTATACAAGATCCTTGAGCCAAATAATGGTATTTCTCAGCCGATGTCTCGGTAAGTTCTAATATTTTTCTTTCGTCTGACGTTAGACCGGCCAACATGCAATAGAATATGTGATAATTCCGTTCATCCTTACTTTGAGCGACTATGCGAGATTTTTCCAATAAATACTGTTCTATCTTAGCACCCTGTATATTGCCCGATTCTGTAAAACGAATATCAATATATTTGCCAAAACGTGACGAATTATCATTTCGTACTGTCTTGGCATTGCCAAAAGCTTCCATAATTGGATTTGCTTCGATTATTTGCTGTTCAATCCATGAATGTTTGCCACTTATAGCAGCCAGATATTGTAGAATTAATTTTGTACTTTCCGTTTTACCAGCCCCAGACTCACCGCTTATCACTATACACTGATTGATTTTGTCACGCTTCATCTCTTGAAAGGCATTATCACTGATAGCGAAAATATGTGGCGGCAAATCATTGATTTTCTTTCCACGATATTCGGAAATTTCCTTATTCGTATAGATGGGAAGGATCTGATAGGGATTAATGGCTACCAACATGGATCCAGTATAAGTCTGAAAATAATATGAAATTGGAATTTAAATAGTTATAAAGATATTTTCATATGCTGCTTAAAAATGTTTTGTACGGATCGCCAAGAAATATCCCTAAAAAAAACTGATCAAAAATATGCAACGTATTCAGGAGAATTTATGGATTTTAGTTAAGGAAAGAGCAATAAGTATGCATTGCCTATGTTTTAAATTACTGTTCTTGTAGTACGAAAAAAATTGTCTAAAAAAAAAGTCAAACCTTAAAAAAATCGCTAAAACGAAAATAAATGGCAAAACAAAACCAAAACGGTAATAATTGCCTCAGCAATGAAAACCGACAAAATGATGAAAAATCTTTACAAACAAAAAAAAAATAAAACAGCTAATATCACAATTATTTTATATATCGGCAAAATGAAAACAAAGTCAGTAAAAAAGTCCCCTAAAACGATTAAAAAGCGTTCAAAAAAAACACAATCAAATTATATAAAATTTAAAATAAGAAATAAACAAAACATTCTCACAACAAAATAATTGGTCAAAAGAGAAAATCGTCAAAACAAAAAAATACTTTAAAAAAATTATATATTGGTAAATCGAAAATAATCTTGGAAAATAAATAAACAAAAAACCGGAAACTGACACCAGGAATTATTAAAAGTCTATGAGTTTGTGTTGATTATTAGTTCCAAACAGTAATGAGGGAATTTCGTACTAACCAGCACTGTTTCATTGTAGAATAAAAATTGAATTAAAAATTAATTCTCATATTCTATTTCTGTTGAAAACTGGTTAAATAGTTGATATTCTTCTCAATTAGTATCCACTTTACGAAATTTGTAAAGATGGATATTTGAACGCTGATGAGAGGTGTAGCGGCCTTGAAATCAGTACTGATACGTTCTGCTAAAAACTGATTGGATATAAATAATAATATTTTCCAACACAAAAAAACTCTTAGTAATTTTGAATTTTCATTAATTCAATAAAACTGAACTTGAGCCTGATAATATTACTTTCCATATGTAAATCAATATAAGTTCAAATAATAATTACGTTTATTCGTAATAATAATAATATAAAAATATTAATTCCGCTTGGGCACGAGCTATAAATACCCTAATAACAGGGGTCACAGTAATATGTGAATTTCCCTAATATAGAGTAAAAATAACAAAAACGTTAAAATACAAAGTAGAATACTTTGATGATAACGGACTATGAGTTTGTGTTGATTATTAGTTCCAAACAGTAATGAGGGAATTTCGTACTAACCAGCACTGTTTCATTGTAGAATAAAAATTGAATTAAAAATTAATTCTCATATTCTATTTCTGTTGAAAACTGGTTAAATAGTTGATATTCTTCTCAATTAGTATCCACTTTACGAAATTTGTAAAGATGGATATTTGAACACTGATGAGAGGTGTAGCGGCCTTGAAATCAGTACTGATACGTTCTGCTAAAAACTGATTGGATATAAATAATAATATTTTCCAACACAAAAAAACTCTTAGTAATTTTGAATTTTCATTAATTCAATAAAACTGAACTTGAGCCTGATAATATTACTTTCCATATGTAAATTATTAAAAGTCACCAAAACTAAAAATCGCTATAATGATAAGCCAATTCAAAAGCGAAATAGCGAAATATTTCTAAAAGATCGTCAAAAAGAAAAACGAGTAAACGAAAAAAAATAGCAAAAAGAAAAAGACTTAACAAGAAATCATATATTGCTTAAAATGCTGGTTTTGGTAAAATTTTATACATACGTGTACATTAAGCTAATAAGGCCTATATTCCAAGTAATTAAACAATATAATTACAATTTTTCCCGACGTTTCGTCGATTGTATGTCGACTTCTTCAGGGGTTGTCTGTTTTATTTTCAAAATATCTATATATATAAAACCGAATGTGTGTTTGTTTATTTGTTTGTTCGTTTGTGTGTTTGTTTGTTTGTTCCTTATAGGAGGCCAAACCCTTGGACCGATCTTCCTGAAATTTTCACAGTATTTAACTGGAACTCTCGGATGAATTATAGGATATATCAAGTTTTGATTGGACAAAGAGGCGTTGCACCGCCCATATAACACAAAAATTTAAATCGCCATATTTGGGGCATTTTTTGATCTACGTCGATGATATTTGGTACATATGGTATTGGCATAATTTGGAATACGTACCAGGATAAAAGTGGGTGGGACCACTCCCCTGTTTAGGAAAATTAAAAATCGTAATATAGTCTTAACTACTGGACCGATCGTCATTAAATTTTCACAATAGGATATATAAATACTTTTAATTTTATTTTATAACGAGGGGGTAGCGAAGCACACCGGGATAAGCTAGTATTTTATAAAAATTAATAATTTTTCTTTTTATAATAGTGTTTGAACTTACAATTTTTTTAAAGTTTAATTACATTTAAATAAATAAAAATTGAGGATTAGTAAATCCTTCTAAGGAATTTTTTATAAAAAATCAACTGTTTATTCAAAACCTACTCTGTAACTGGTAACTGATATTATTTGTATCTTCTTTCAGATTTATTGTTTTGTGTATTTTCTTCTGTATGTGTAAGCTCTTCTCAGTGTATCTCTTTTTTTTTGTGACTTTTTCTCTGTCTATCACTTTAATTTCTTCGAAATCGGCTGTGTGTCCTGTTTCTAATTATATATAATTCTAACAAGCGAGAAAACAAAAGAGCGAATACTAAAATGAGTAGCAAAGAAGAAAGCACTTAAAAAAAATCATGTACTATATACCGCTAAAATTAAAAAAAAACACTAAACTCAAAAACGCTCAAATGACAATAATACCGAAACTAAAAAAATTTAATAGGAAAAATTCCGAATATTCCCAAAAAGTTTCCAAAACCGAGAAAATTCTCAAAAAGAATAAGAAATCGTGAAATCAAATAGCAAAAAATAGCAAAGACTAAAATTGCGAAAACTAAAATAACTAAAAGAAAAGAGGAAAAACTAAAAAAAAAATTGCAAGTATCGCTAAAATTAAATAACCGATTAAACGAAAAAATTCTTAAAAATTTATTTGAAATTTCCAAAAAGCATAAGAACAATGAAAACAACAATACAACTAAAAAAATTTGCAAAAAAATAATAAAAGAAAAACTCTCACAACAAAAAAAAAAAAAAAAATCGCAGAAACCAAAAATACAACAGGTTAAAAAGAAAAAACTTGAAAAATCAAAAATATCGCCAAAATAACACAAATTACTGAAAGAAATAAAACATATACAAAATATAATGAATAATATCGCCAAAACAATTAAACCAGTATATTTATTATAAGTCAACCCCACAAATGAAATAAATCACTTAAACGAAAAATATAATACACATAATGAGAAAAAATCGCCAAAGCTAGTAAAAATTGCTAAAACGAAAAAAAAAGTTTATGAGGCCAAGTTTATGAGGTAAAGTGGGACCTCACGGTGACAGACTGTAATTGAATACATTCTCTGGAATTGATTTATATGAAACAAGTCTAACAAAAAAGTTTCTCAGTGATTTATGAATTGGATTTAGACGATAACAGAGTAATTTTTATTTATAAATTTATTTCATATTTAAATTTTTTTGCCAGCTAATCTTGACAATCTTGTATTCTATATGTTAAATATACTCACATAAATCATTTTGTTGTGATATCTTATCTCCAAATTTCTTAATATTGTGTATTCCTGCAAATCACCCAGCGTTATCATGTCTTCGACACCAGTCTGTGACGTTAAGTGCATGGCCTTAACAATGTCACTGTTATTCACCCAGTACTGCTGGTTGTCATCGTCACATATTAAAGTGCGTGTTTTATCTGTGCGTACAATGCACGCACCAAAAGGTACCGCAAATTCGCTGTCAGTTATTTGCTGAGGTTGCGGTTTTACCCAAACATATTCACCCTGCAATCGAGGGGAGAAAAAATCCAAATAAAATTTTTTAAAATATATAAAGTTTATGCTATAAAATAATACTTAAATTGTGGCATTCCTTTTAATTGAAATTTTTAAGCAAATCCATATTTGTTTTAGTTCTATTTAGGAAGTTTATTGCTCGCAGAAACTTTAAGTTATTAAATCGTTTGCGATAATTTTACTTATGATTAGAATTTCAAAATTGTTTATGGCCAAAGTCTTAAAATTATCAATATTTTTATAAAGAATTTCCAATATTTTAAAATTTTAGTGACTTCAATAAACCAAAAAAAAAAAATGCAATCTGAATATTTATTGGTGAAATTAAAAAAGAAAGAGCTTCTTGTTCTGTTATAACCAGTTTTTTTTTTGTGGCACACATATTCAAAGGCCGATAAGAATGATTCATAGGAACTTATCGAGTTAAAAAACTTAAATGTCATAACAAGGTGATAATATTTCTTTCATAAACTACCGATTTATTTAGATTTGTCTACTATTTCACATTTCAATTATTAACCATTACGATTGTATAGGAGACATCTGAAGAAACTGTTATGAAAATGTCGAATTAAAAAAAAATTCTCTTGTAAAGAATTCAGCAAAACATCATTAAATTTTTGGAAGCAGTAAAAATACTTGTGCAATTTTGAACCACTTCCGAGGTTTCGTGGTTGATGTATAACTTTTTTTATCAACTTTTTGATGATGCCCCTACGTATGCATTGCACTGTGCCGGAACTCAAAAAGAGGGATAGGGTAGAGAAGATAGATGTTGAAAATTTAGATGACTTAACTCTTTCATAACTCTGCTTTGCGCGTTATGTTAATTTATAAGGCAGTGTTGAGGAGTATTTTAAGCTGTATTAGCTGGCATTTTATTAATTGTTTTACTTCGCCGATGTTTTGCTAACCGACGAAGGAGGGCGATGTTGTGTACATTAGCTTTGATAGCATCAATAGCTGTCGGAACAGTTTTTTAGCGACCAGTGCTATGCCTTCATCACTTAAATAGTCCGAAAAGAATTAATAGAATGTCTCACTAATGTATATTAGAGAAATTAATGATGTTGATTGACTTGCTCTGGCCAGGGTTTGAACCCAGGCCCCAAGTCAATGTTTGCTTAGTAGTCAACGCGCTAACCACTTCAGCCAACACTACCCTCATATATATAATTTTTAAATTAAATTAATTTTTTTAAATCCAGGGCCCAAATCTGTATAACGATCTGTATTACGATTTGAGCCCTGCATATTTTACAAAAGGTAAGCTAAGTTCTTTCTACATAAATATAGAAAACACTAACTACTTTTTTGCAAATCGAATGAAAAATATCGGGTAGGGGCCTTTTAATATTAAGGTAACGATATATCGATAATATTATTGTGTTTTCTTTTCTGCACATAAAATGGAACCTTGTTGAAAGGTACACGTATGAAATGTCTTGACACACTGTAAGAATGCAACTTAAAAAAAAAACACAATATATGAAAAAGTAGAACGCCCTCCTTTTAACAACTTTGCTATATGTTCTACAGGTCACTATCAACACTGCCAGTTTGCACAGGGCATAAAGTGCAATGCCTTCCATCGTGATGTTTTTTTAGAATAAAACACACCACCCTTTTAGAGAGTAAAATATTTTTAAGAAAAGAACACCAAAATACACTTTGTGCATGTGATCGAGATGTACAATTTTTTTGTAGAAAAGAAAACACCATTATTGTCTTGTTTGGTAATTTAATAAAATTAACCTGGCCACCTTAATAAAAAAATGTGGGCAGCTTGATAGAAATGAGTTTTTGTTTTGATTTCATTTTACAGTTTAACTGCTGAACGATGACAATTTTATCACATAAGAACTTAAAAACAAATAAAAAAATTTTATGATAAGATAAAAATATTCAATAATTATTAACAAACAAATGTCACATCATGAGACAGGAATTTATCAAAAAAAAATATTTTTTTTTAAATTCAAAACTAATATATGTATGTACATATGAATGTATGTATGTATTTACTCGTATGTAAGTATATGGATTTTTTAGCACACACTCACATGATCACTTTGAAAGAAAGACATTTTTTTTTTTTGATTAGTCAACATGTAAGAAATTAATTATTGCAAAAATCTAACATAATTTTTATATTTATTATTCTTTTTTTTTTTTTTTGTAATAACTATGTTTTTTTCTAATTAAGTTCATTGATTGTTTAATTCGATTTTTAAATAGCTTTCACTCTTGTAATTTAAACACTTTTTTAGATTTATTCTTTAGTTTTTGTAATTAAAACTTTTTTAGTTTCTATTTCAGTACCAGGCGTTCTTTGCTGTCAACCGTCTTTAATGCAAATACTTCTCTTTACTCGCCACAATTTCCAATTAACCTGCCAAAACAGTTTTAACAATATTCTTCTCTTTATCATTTTTTGTCTTTTTTTTTGTTTATTTTTTTGTTTTTATTTTCATTGTCAATATCATTTGCTGATATCACTGGAAGGTAAAGAAACAATTTTGTTTTTTTTTTTTCATTCTCCTACAACACAAGTTTTGTGGTTAACTGGTATTAACCCTTAAATTCCAATGCTTTAAAGAGATCAAGACTAAAAAGGAATTTTAGTTTAAGAATAAAGGGAGCAATCAAGATTCTAATATTTCTTTGAAAAGAATGGCAAACTTTACAAAAGTCAATTTTTTAGTAGAGTGCCTACAGCAGTCAGTTAAAGTTGAAATAACAATTTTTTTAATAAATTTTTGCTAATAAATCACTAATATAATCATTAATATGTATTTTTTTTTTTTTTTTTTTTAGAACTTAGCCCAGTCCGTTTTCCAGATATTGAGCGCAATCGCTAACTTCCATATTTTAACTGTCAATTTGTTTGAATAAAAAATGTTTAAAGTTTTTAACTTGATCACATCTGTGCTTTCTTTCGATCTCTTTTGTGTTTGTTATTTAGAACATATTCATATAAAACATATTCTTTTCTAAACATAGCACACAAACACACAAGTAAAAATACGCATGCGGGAGCCATAATCAAATAGGAACATACTATGATTGAATTAAATGATTGCAGCAATCATATTATTATAAAAATATATATGGCTAATTCTATTACATACAAATTAAGGATTGTAAATACCTTAAAGGGATTAGCGCAAATCGGGATTAGTGCGATCATCACTACATCACTAAAGGTGAGTTTCCATGGTAATACAAAGTAATACAACTTCTTTTCTAAGCTTGAAACATAAATGCAGAGAAAAATTTATATATATGTAACAGTAACATATTATGATTAAATTAAATGGTCGCAGTAATCATATTATTATTATATATCTCAGAACTGATACTGGGAAATGAGATATATTTGTTAATCACTTAGAAATTGTATTAACACAACACATTTTTTTCTGATGTTGTGGAACTGGCAGAAGTGTTTCCCAGAAGTTTCCTTAAGATTAAATGTTATTTAGATTTGAAGAGGTTATTGCTGTCTTAAACACAAAAAATCCCTGGTATTGATAAAATAAGCAACGAAATGCTTTTAGAACTACTATATGGTGCAAAAAGGTTAATACTTTTTATATTTAATAGTTTTTTAAGCCTGAAACACTATCCTGCAAATGAAAGGTGTCGCCGATTACATTGATACCTAAGCCCGACAAAGATCGTACGAAGATTGAATCATACCGGCCTATAAGTTTATTGCTAACCAATGCTTGTTGTCAAAATTATTTGAAAAGCTGATCCTTATAGTGAGTAATAATCGACATATAACAGATCATCAATTCGTTTTTCGGAGATGGCAAAGCACAATCTAACAATCGCACAAATTTGTTTATGTAGTAAGAGACACATTTTGGAAAAAAATAAAATTTTATTGCTTTGGGCTCTTTGGGCTCGCAAGCATCATCCTGGCTTTTAAAAAGCCATATATGTATCCATATATGTATGTACACGGTGATCAAAAGCAAAACGTGAAAAGTAAATATTCTTTCAATAAATTATCCAAAAAAAAAAAAAACTGGTGGTGGACCGTATGAGGCAAAAGGTATTTCCCATGTCGAAGAACACTGGCTGCTTCCGTTGAAAGCTTCGGATCAAAAAAAGTGAAAGATCTGTCACAAGATGACGAAAATTTTGCGTCTACATCTCAAAAAATCAGTACTAGTCATGTGTGCACATCGCCCCGGTTATTGGCTGATAATGAAGATCATATACGAGTACATACATACATAATATTTCGTATTTTATAGAAAGTGAAGAGAAAGAAAAATCAGTGCCAGTTAAAACAAAAGTTGCTTACAAAGAATTACCAAATATCAACCAAAGGCTAAAACAAAGTAAAAAAACTTTATTGAAGCAAAATTTAAGGTCTACAGAACTGTATCAGAACGAATTGTTGAGCCAGATTAGATAAACTAATTGAAATAAAAAGCTTAAATTAAAGGAAAAAGAGGTCGAACTTTCTGTTCAACTAACATAAAAACAAAAAGCCTTAATATGAAAGGAAGGGAACAAGAACTAAATATACAATATTGAACTCTCATTTTGATCCTGTACCTAATTAGTTTTAATTATTAAATTTTTGGTACAAACATATGTATGTTTTTTGGTTATATTTTATTACAATTCATTCAGTGTTGTCAAACGTATTTCGGCACGTTTTTTACAACACTGAAGTAATAACTCGATTCGTTTCGTATCGACTGTTATCATCAGAAAATAATTACGTATCGAAATAAATTTCAATTCGAAATCAATTTCGATCACGGCTGCGAGAATTAGCCCCCTGCAAACCATATGGCAAAGTTTTTAAAAAGAGGTCGTTCTACTTTTTCACAAATTGTGTTTTTTTTTCTCGTAAAATAACAAGTTGCATTTTTACAGGGTTGCCAAGACCTTTTATACATGTACCTTTCAATAAGGTGCCACTTTGTGTGTATGAAAGAAAACAACATTATTCAACGCTAATAATGTGATGATTAATTTGTTAATGATGGCTCTCTTTATCATAAACTAATTGAGAATGACTTAAAACATTAATTTTAACTTTACTACAACCTTTAATATTTTTTTAAAATATTGTACATTCATATTTTTCGACTCAATTGTGAAATCAGCAAATAGTTTATTTTTGAAGTTTCAAAATATTTATGATGGGGGTTTTTTTTATTCCTCCATAAAAAATAATAAAATAATGAAATATTTTATGATAAAGTGAAAAGGTGTTTTTACTAATTGCAGCCATAAAATGACAAATAAAATTGTAGACGACGTTTGTGTTAGTTAGTCAACACACAAACTAAATAACTAATTTTTATTGTGTGTCTTTTGATAACACTTTTAATTAACTGACGCTAAAACTAGAAGTCAAATATTTACCAAACATATTTTTATGACAGCCGCTACACGAAAATATTAAGAAACCACCTTTTTAAAAATATTTTGACCAGAAAAGCTTTGATTGCATTTGTTGGCAGCTGGTAAATGTTGTGTGGCCACGACTCCAAAGTTATGATGTTCTTTGGGCTTTTAGATCTTCTCGCATTTTAAAGTTGTAAGAGATAAGATGTATTTTATCTATGACAACACTACTGATAACAAAACATTAGTAATTTGTTGTAATTTTTTCTTTATACTGATTTTATATTTTTGCAAAAGCAAAAAGTTTTTTTTTAATCCCACATCTTTTCCACAAATCTTATGGTATTCGATAGGTTCCAATATTAATCCGTATTTTTTTACTTCTTAGGTTTTTTGATAATATCTAATTCCATTTTCTATTTTGCAGAAATTGTAGTATTTTAAAAAAATTCAGCATGATCTCACTAAAAGTGCTCTGGTTAACAGGGTGGCACACTGAGTGGCAACTTAAATTTATAATGCTTACTTTTGATGCTTACGAGTACTAGATGTAATTTACAGTTTCACATCATGTATCCCCCTTGTAATTTTTATGACCTTTCTAGATTTCTTTTACAAAATCTCCCAAAAATAATGCGCACAATCTCAAAAACATCACCTGCTATTTATTGTCAATTAATTTCGCGTTTTTACAAATAAAACTTAAAAAAAAAAATCATAAGTACTTATATATAAAATTAAACAAAAAAGTAAAACACGTTAAATGAATGACTGGAAGTGATTATCACTAAACTAGTAGACAACAATAAAAAATTAGTCAATTAAATCTAACAAATTGCATTTATTTGATGTGGGTGTATTGCTTATCTATATGCTGCATTTCGTTGCGTACTAATGCCAACCATGCTTGAAAGCTGGTTAGGCACAAATTTTCAAAAATAATATGAGAATTACAAATACAAAAGCACAATAATAGTTTAAAAATCCTATACTAACAACCCAACAAAAAATTTTTATTCGATATAAATCTGTATGAAAAATAAACCGATTTATATAATTAAAATTTTTTTAAATAAAAATTCCTGAGAATATCTCGATTAAATTATTATAAAATAAATGAGAAATTATTATTATTAGGCTTAAGCTCAGTTTTATTGCATTAAAGCAAATTAAAATTGCTATGAGTTTTTATTTTTGAAAAACATTAGCATGTTCAATCAGATTAGCAGAACGTATCAGTATACCGATTTCAAGGCCGCTACACCTCTCATCAGCGTTTATTTGTTCATCTTTAAAATTTTCGTAAAGTGGATACTAATTGGGAAAAATATTTAACCAAGTTTTTAACAGAAATAGAATACGAGAATTAATTTAATTCATTTTTATTCTATTTTTATATATTCAAACAATAAAAAAGAAGATTTAAATTGCATTCGCAAAGACATGATTGAAAGATAATCATGTCAACTAAATATATCTGTCATTACTAAATAGTTGTTCATTGAATCAAATAAATTTGCTTCAAACATTCTTTATATATTAATTAGCATGGTAACTCTGGACGTTCGTACCATGCAATAGAAATGATTATAAAGGAATTTTCGCTCCTACGGTCATTTTGCTTTAAGTATAATTTTCCAATAAATAATATCGTATTTACACTACGCAACTATGTTGCATGCAACTCCTTAATTAGGCCTCTCACTTAAAGTGAGACTTGCATGCAACAAAGTTTCACAATGTACATTAGTGCTGGCAATGTAAATTACTCATGATTTCCTAATACCCCTCAATAATTTTCGTTTGGGTACTCAATACTATTTGATAGTTTAAAAAGATAAGCTTTTAGGCAAAGTTGTAGATAATTTATCACAAAGTTGTTTATTGACCTTTCATTTTCATTGAAATTTAGTTATGAAAATACAACTCTGAAAGAATTGACTAGGTACTTTTGAGTAATGACTACCCGAAAAATAGTAAATAATCGATAATCACGGTGTAAAATTTAAAATTTTTGTAATTGGGGAATTACTTTCTTGTTGCACAGTGTTAAAATTATTTTTTTTTTTCAATTCATTGTTTGTTCTTGTGATCATGAGTCATAAATTGTAACAATAAATAAGTATTAAAACATTCATTTCTAAAGTATTAAACACTTAAAATGTACGATTGCATTGTGCGCAAAATTTAACCAATCGACTTTATGTGAATTAAATTTATTTAGATTTTATTGAAACAATTAATAACAGATAATGTAATTAGATGGATTTTCTATTATTTTACACTTTCTAAGAATTGCGTAATAAACTTTTTATAACTTATAAATTACATTTTCCATTACAAGAACAATAACAAAATAGAAGTGCACAGATATTTTAATCCATTTCGACTAAGATTTATCTACCATTTACATACTTACCACAGGAATTAAAACTATGCTTGAAAAATGTTGAACAAACCAGAAAACAATTTATTTCTTTTTTATTCCCAACACCTTTGTGTATATGGGTGGTATATATATATGTGTG
Organism: Lypha dubia; assembly: GCA_947311025.1. Lineage (NCBI taxonomy): Eukaryota > Metazoa > Arthropoda > Insecta > Diptera > Tachinidae > Lypha > Lypha dubia. The sequence goes on along the minus strand of OX371261.1, from coordinate 40,999,027 downwards.
TGTGTGTATCTATCTCACTCACAGAATGTTTTTGAAAATTAACACCAACACAGCACGATTGCAAGTGATAAATACTTATTAAACTCTCTGTGAAAAGATATCTGACTGTATTGTAACAACAACATGTCCAATAAGAACTAAGAAAACATGCCAAAGGACAATATGGTATCACATAAATAGAAGTATAAATGACCAGAAAATGTAAAAAGTTAACCTCAAATTTCTCTCTGTGGGAATGAGCAGCAAGAATCATAAATTTTATGTTTTGTATGAAGAACATTTTTCTTTGCAATAAAAAAAAACTTAAAGCAGAGAATAACAGATGGTCTTCAGATGGTGACGATGATATATATGTGTGCATTAAACTTTCTTAATAATTAGAAATGTTATAAAATATGAATTATAAAAATTTATGACACACTTTGATTTGAGTTAAACACTATATTATAAGTAACACCGATGGTACATTTAAAGAAAAAATATGGTTAAGGCAAAAGTTTTTAATCATTTAATTTAATTTGAACTAATTTAAATTAAAGAAATTATAATTTTTTCAGGCTTAAGTTCGGTTTCTCTAAATTTAATTTTTTATAAATTAAATTATGTATTAATTTTATTAGAAAGAAAAATCTAGAAGCTCGTAATAATTGAACAGAAAAAGAAACAGAAAAAATTAGACTGCGCGGAGGTTCGGACTGACATCATGTTGTTTCGAGACTAACCACAGTCTCATCATCAGAGTTATTTACCACCACAGCAGCTGCAATCATACTAGTTAAACAGCCTCTATCATGCGAGTCAGCAGATTCAATTTTTCTTTCTAATAAATTTAATAATTTAATTTATCTATATATTTAATTTATCTATATATTATAATATTTGTTTTATACGAATTTGTCACAATTTTTTTAAAGCAAAAACATAATTTCAATCCCTGAAGAGGCTACCCATTGTTGGTAGCGAAATATCGGAATAAAAAACAATTGTTAATTTTTATAAAATACACTGATCTTTAGCTCTAAAAATAAGAATTTAAATCTTTAAAAAAGATCAAAGGAAAATAAGAAGAAAAAATAAATTTATCTATATATATAAAAGAGGATGTGTGTATGTATGTAAGAAATGGACTCGAAAACGGCTGGGCCGATTTTGATGAAATTTTCAGAGAATCTTCCGAATATTCAGGCGGGTGACATAGGCTATATGAAGTTTTGATTGGACAAAGAGGCGTGGCAACGCCCATATAACCCAAAAATTTAAATCGCCATATTTTGGGCATTTTTTGACCTACGTCGATAATATTTGGTACATATGGTATTGGCATAATTTGAAATACGTACCTGGAGAAAAGTGGGTGGAACCACGCCCCTTTTTAGGAAAACCAAACCCTTGGACCGATCTTCCTGAAATTTTCGCAGCATGTTACTGTGACTGGAAGGAATAATAGGCTATATGAAGTTTTTATTGGACAAAGAGGCGTGGCACCGCCCATATAACCCAAAAATTTAAATCGCCATATATTGGGCATTTTTTGACCTACGTCGATAGTATTTGGTACATATGGTATTGGCATAATTTGAAATACGTACCAGGAGAAAAGTGGGTGGGACCACGCTCCTTTTTTGGAAAAAAAAATCGTAATATAGTCTTAACTGCTGGACCGATCGTCATTAAATTTTCACAAGAGGAATTTTATTTTATAACGAGGGGGTAGCGAAGCGCACCGGGTATATCTAGTAAAAAATAAAATTTAGAGAAAACGAACTTGAGCCTGACAAAATTATAATATTTTTGATAAGACATCACTCAGTTCGAATATAAATCCATAACTTAATTTATATTATAATATCAAAAAACATTGTTGAGACAATCATAATAAAAGAGCAATAATTGTTAAATTTATAAAAATTTCGAGTCATTTACTATGATTTTAGGTGCGGTTTATACAAGCCGAACAAGTGATTTGAGTGTAAATTTTGTATGGAAGCCACTCAAAAAACTGAGCGCTTTTCATACAAAATTTATACTGAAATCACTCGGTTGGCTTATATAAACCGCACCTTAGTCAATTTAAGTTAATTTTCATTAAAGAAAATCATAGATGAGGCAATCATAGAGATATAAAAGTTTCTACTTAACTTATATTTAACACAGACAGCACACACAAAGAAAAAACATGGTTGAGGCAACCATAAAATAAAAGCAATACTATATTAAATTTATAAATGTTTCGACTCATTTCCTTTGATTTCAATTAATTTAAATAAATTATAATTTCAAAGAACATCGTTGAGGCAACTATAAATTAAAAGCAACATGCTATGTTAGATTTATAAAAGATTATAATCATCTATTTTGATTTTAATCAATTTAAGCTTAATTTCAATTAAAAATAACATAGTTAGGGCAACCATACAATTAGAGCAACTTACTATGTTAGATTTATAAAAGTTTCTACTCATTTGCTTTGATTTCAGTTAATTTAACGTATATTTCACAAAGACAGCACACATAAAGAAAAAACATGGCTAAGACAACCATAAATGAGCTAAGAGCAACATACAACGTTTGACCTAAATGTTGGAATTAAATCAAAATATTTTAAAATTAAGTCAATTCTATAGATTGTATTTTAACAATAATGTGTTGCCACACAACTGTATATTTAATTATTTGTCAATATAAAATGATTTAAAGTCATCACGCTTATTTTGCTTTCTGTGTTTTCGCGTGAAAAAAATTACAGGAAAAAAAAACATTTAAAATATTTAATTTCTAACATAAAGAAATGCATTAAATCAAGGAAAAACATTTTCCAAAGACGACAATCATGTTCGTTTTATAACCAAAATTTAATTGCACACAAATTCGCTTAAAATATGATGGCTGGTTCTTGCTAAAATTTAATTTATTATGAATGAAATCAGGCATGTTTAACTAAACTATGATTATAAGCAGAACTTTTTTTTTAAAACTTTACACTCCGAATCATTTAAATAAGGAATACAATTTTAGAAAATTTTTTATGAATGCATCTTGTAAGACAGATATTCGGGCACTTCGATGAAATATAAATGTGAGAAAAGTACGTATATTCCATATTAATAAAATAAACTGAACACCTGCTTAGCCTAAAAATCGTTTTACCATTATTGCAGTAATACACACATAGAAACAAACATGAGATAATGATTGGCCTTTTGCGTCATCTATGGAAATTTCCGCTCAGCGCAACCTTTCTATAAAATTTGCGGCGTCTGGCGCTGCCCTGTCTTCTCAAGTACAAAAGTATAAGCCGAATGTCCAACATAAATTATAAAAAATTTTTACAGTAAAAAAACTTGGTTTTTTTTGGAATTTTCCAACACTATTTTACAACACCAAAATAGTATATAATTTTTGAAAATCGATTATATAAGAAGTTTCGAAGCTAAAATATCAGCATATTAAAATTGAATTTTTCGCAATCTGCGTATTTGTTTTTTTTTATTATCAGCGTTTATAGCAAAGAGTTGTCTAATATTTTGGCTTAACCGGTTTGAAATACCACTGCTGGGGGGTTACTCTGTAGTGCGATGCGATAGCAAATCCGATGCGAAATCAATCTTATTTACATTGTTTTCGTATCGCATTTGCTTCCGCATCGCAATATAGAGTAACCACCCAGCAGTGGTATCATTAGGCATCATTACCATCACAGTTACCCGAATATAGTTGTAAATTAGTGGGATGTATGGACATGCATTTCATAAGGGCACGATGCAGCATATGTTTTGTTTGTTCATTATAAACACAGGGCCCGTCAACAGATACCTAATTTAATGCTATCGCGATCAACGTCAACACAACTTCCTCCAACGCCTAATTGGTTATTACCACCACCTAACAATGTGACAAGCCCAGCATTGCAGGTGGTTGGTTGCCCACCGAGTCAAGACAATTATCAGTTGCCCCAGTATTTAAAAAAATCTAACCAAAGCGGTTTATTTTCTAAAAGCATTTTACTGAGGCTAATGTCCTTAGAATGACGCAAATTTAGTTTCGATCATTTAAGCCAATCTTATGTTATACAATTATACATACATATATACGCACACACAACTTATTACAGCCACATAAACCCCTACAAACACGCACACCCAGCCACAGAAATACATCCATACAAAATTCATCGTAAAAATAGTCAGAATATATTCTTATAATTTATAAACGACGAGATCTAATACATATTCAATATTCGAAAATCGGTGTAAGATCACTAATAGTAGAAAAAAATTTTAAATTATTATGTTTAAAAAAAACATGTTCAGAATTTCAGCAAATTATTCGAAAAAGTCCAATATTTGCTCAAAGTTGTTCAAATTTATGCCCTTATTATGATTCACAACTGAATTGATAGTTGAGTTGTAGTTTTCAAATTCTTATTATGGATTAAAACTCAACTCAACTTTCAATCAGCTGTTCAATAGGATTTCTTCGTTAAGTTGTTACGAGTATTATGATTTACTGAAACTAATTTCAGCAAAATTACAAAAAAAATAAACAACTAATTAACCACCTAATTGAGTAATCAAAGCTGCTTTGATCCATTATGAACAGATTTGTTGTTCAAAAATATTTAAAACTTCATCTAGTTCATTCAGCAAAAAATTATCTAAAATTACTAATGAATCTAAAATTATATGAGTAGCTTATTTTGCTTTCTTTAATGCATTTACGTACTTGGCAGTTAGTAATTCCAATGAGTTACTTCGACTTTTAATGCTGCGTCGGTACGCATAAGATCCACATGTTCTTCCTCTGAATCTTCCGAAAAATACATGTCGACAGATATAGCCATTTTTATAAATTAATTTATGTAAAATTTTTAAAAATATAATCAACGTGGACTAAAGTTTTTAATTTTAACTCCAAGAGATGAACTCGTAATATATGATATATTGCCTCTTACTGAATAAATTTTATTACGACGGTCATATCAATTCCAGTGATCACAAGGTCATATGCTCTACTTAATGTTAATAATCCTATATTAAATTTCACTATAATTAAGAATGGTTTTAAAATGAAATTTTTCCCTTTATTTACTTTTTGTTAAAAACAAACAGATCCACATTTAATGTAGCAAAAACAAGGAAAAATAATAGAAAATTTTCAGTTTATTTTTTTCTTGCTCACATTTAATTTACTTGCTTGTTTGTTTGTTTGTAACTGTACGTACAGGAGTATAAATATAAATGCAACAGAGTGTGGTTGAACAGTTGAGCTGTGCCACACTTGGTTTACAAGAAAAATTGTTTGCTGAAAGATGATGTTTTATTGTGTTTGTCTCAAAATACTGGTAGGACAATCTGAAAAGTGAATGGAAAAATTTTGAGCAACAATTTTCTTATTGTTCCTGGTTTTAAAAAAATTCACTGTGATACTTTCTGCTCTAATATATGAGTTTTATTTAAAGCAACGAATTTCATCTAGAATTTGAATTTTATGCAGAATTTTCAGTGTAGCCACGCATTTAAGTGAAAAACAATGTATACATACAATTTCGTTAACACACTATTGTTGATGCTGCATGCAGCTTGTTGTTGAAGTAGTGGCAGTTGTTATAATATCCTGCAAACTCGTTAATACACACATACACAAACAATTATATCCTTGCCATAATGCATTGACCTCAAAACCACATAAAACAAGTCAACTTATTGTAGGAGTAGAATTGCTTTTATTTTTTTTTTTTTTTTGTGTACACCATTAAACATCTTATAGCTTTTCTTCATACACTTTATAACGAAATAAATTTAACAAAGTTCTGAAGTCATAAAATATAAAAAAAATATTTTAATATTTTACATTTCACAGGACATTGTTGCTGAAAGAAATCATGGGGATTAAACTAAAAGAAAGAATCTTACTGCCCTTCGCACGATATCGAAAGAATTCATTCTTTCGTACGATTTTATTTTAATCAAAAATAATTTGTAATATTGTTTTATTATTTTTCCTAGTGTCATTCTTTGAAATACCTTCAGTTTATGTTTAAGTTTTATAGTTAGTATCCTTTTAATCGGTTTCTTTCATCCTCTATATATTATATTTTTTGTTCTCCTTTTGTTGCCAAAAGTTTTGATTCAATTAACACGTTTATTAAAATTTCTTTCTTTTTATTTTGGCAAGGAATACACAATAAATATCTAACAAATTACCATGTGGAAACATGCCGAAATATTCTTAACAATCTACCAGAAATTGCCAGGTAATTTGCTGACATTTATGTCACTGCACTCGAACAGTAGATGGAGTAAGAGAAACAATTGGTTAAACAAAATTTACATCTAGTGGCATTGACGTGGAAAAAAAGGAAAAAGTAACACATAAATTGTAATCAGATGGTTTAGCGATCGTTGAAAACATGCAGAAATCACAGATCAATATTTTAAATATAGTAAGATTCTGCACACAAAACACGATTAACATATTATGATTGCGTTATATGATTGCGATCAAATAATAATATTTTGAGAAAAAATCTCTAAAAGAAATATTTTTGTTAATATTTTTGTAATATGAAACAATTATAAACAAAGTTTTGGTTGAAGGTTAACATAATATGATTTAAAATAATCACATTATTGTTGCATATAAAATATTATAGTTAGAACTAGATACATAAAATATGCAATTTGCCTCTTATTATAGATACCTGCCACGTGCACCTAACTAATCATTCATAGGTATCAATTCAATTAATGCAACGTTTAAGATAAAAAGAATATCGTTACCTTCAAAAAATTATCAGAAAGCGAAAAAACGGCAATGCGAAAACAGCGGCTTAGTTTGAAAAATCAAACGCAGAAAAAATTAGTGAATAAGTTTTTACAGATTAATATTTTGCCAGAAAGAAAAATAATTTGCTAATAACATTTTAATTGAAATAGCTCTTATTTTAATTGTAACAACAACTATTTTAATTGATTTTATTTTCATTTTAAATAACCAATGGCATGAAAAATTATTTTTGAAATTTTCTACATGCCAGTTCGCCGATTGAATACTTCTTCTAAGTATGTGATATTTTTTCAATGATATTCACTTATATGTTTTGAAATATTTTAATTAAACTTTTAATTAATAGCGGATTTTTTGTTATTGGAAAAGTTTAATATATTTGCACTTAATTCTGTTGAGTTTATACTAGAGTTGTGTCGTTCCGGAACGACCTAGTTCCTTGAAACGATTCCCTTATTGGAACGGTTCGGTCTGATCCAGCCATTCAAATTTTATCGTTCCTTGTTCCATAATTGCAAACCGTCTTGCGGAGCTATTATTTGTTTTTGGTAAACGTCAAAATCTACAACATACAAAAAAGTTCACAACACTATTATACATTTTTCTTATACGTCGCACTTTAATTAATGGCACATTTTATTTAATGTATTTATTTTATTTAATTTACCTATTTTATCAGCTTTTATTAAATAAAATCTATTTATCCCTATTTATTATATCATGTTCTGTTGGTTTGTTATTTTTGACAGCATCCTTGTTGGTTTTTTAGTGTTGTATTGGTGCATATACATTGTTTATTATATATAAGTAGGTCCAAAGTAAGCAACAGGAACGATGAACGAAATGAACGACCTAGTTCCCTTAATCTTTCGGTGCGGTCGGAACGATTCCGCAAAAGGAACGATTTTGCCCAACTCTAGTTTATACTACGATTTTTGTGATTGCTTTTTTTAATTGAGTATTCGTTTTTTCTTAATTGTTTCATGTTTTTACGAAAGTTAAAAAATCATAATCAGTACTTCATCATAACTTACGATTTACGATTGAATAACGCTACCATTTCATTCAGTTTTGCTTTGAATATCAAAAACTGAAAAAGATTATCTACAATAATTTAAGTTCATAATTGCTTTTTCTTATATTAGAAAAGTTTATAAAATTTAATAAGCAATATGTAATAAATAATTTAATTATTTAATTTAAAATTATTAACTTAGTAAATGTAAGAAAATGCAAACTTAAAAGGCATTCATTCATTCCAGATATTACATCCCTACCGCTTATAAAAACAAATCCCGGACTTTCCAACGCTCTCATAATATCAAAAGCTTCGTTGTACCAGATGGATGGTTTAGAAGAAGAGAAAATACGAAAATGAGAATTGCTTAGGAAGATCAACAACCACATAGCAAGGAAAGGAACCAACACCACAGTTACAGGAAAACATTGGTCCTGACAGCCCCATAAGAAAATTTTTACTAATTTTGGACAAACACTGAACTAGTTTTTAATAGATATTTTTTTATAATTATGAAAAATTTCCTGCAAGAAGACGAAATTTTTCGTTCTTAATATCAATAAATTTTTAAAAAATTTCATTAAATTTAGTTAATTTTTTTTTTCTTGGTTGCACTTTTTATTTACATGCACAATGGTGATCGCACGCTTTTAACATAATTTTATGTGTCATAATTTTATGTGGCCGTGCGTTGTTGCACAGTTTTTAAGTTTTTAAATGAATAAGAAAAAACAGTGTTGTCACTTCAAAGTTGTCAGTCTTTAGGAAGTGCCATAAAAAAGTGATTTGATATTTTTTTAATAACTTTTTCTTCATTTCACTCACTGTGCTTCGTGAAATTTTTTTTATCTAAATTACAAAGGCTGTTACTTGTAATGAAGCGGAAATATGAAATCATTTAGACAACCGACTATTAGATAAAACGAACAAGAGCAGGCCGCAAAAAACCCCCCAAAAAATTGTCTAATGATGAACACAATGCACTGACTTGCTCACTGTCTAACTGACTTTCTATTAGTAGAAAAAGAAGAAAAAAAAATGCAAAAATGCTGATAAAGAAACATAAAAAGGATTTAAAAGTTTCTTGGCAACGGCAGTATGCACCTGATGACAACGAAACAAAGAAGACTCATAAAATGTGAAAAGTCATCGTCATCATGAAATGAAAAATTTAATTGAGATTATAGTTAAGGAAGTTTTAAGCCAGAGCCAAAAAGCACAGCTACACACAACTCAAATACACACACACACACACACACAAATATACGACTACTTGCCTGCCTACATGAATACAAATACATGAAAAGAAAATAGCTGAAAGTAGGACATTGTGTAGAAATCACTTTCACTAACACCAAAGCATTTGTATGAACATAAAAAATTACTTTTGGTGTTGTTACCTCACATTTCACCTTTAAATTAATTTTTTCTGTTTTATGGTTTTTTTTTTTAAATTCTAACACATTTTCTGCTTGCAAAACATTTTTATTAATTTTTCTTTACGCTTTTTTTAAGGTTTGACCGAAATCTTTCTTTCAGGCATTAGTTTTGCATTAATTTTGGTCAAAAATTTCGAGTTGGCAAAACAAATGTTAGAGAAAAGTTATAATTAAATATGAAAATATAAAATATCTGCTTCTGAATTTTTGTAGTTAAAAGTCAATTGTGAATTTCTTTAATGAAATAATTTAAATATTGATATTTAGGCATAAAAAGGAAACACTGTAAGATAACTCGAAACATACAGGCGGCTCCCATAACAATTTTATGTTTCCCGAAACGGTTTATGGTTGTGAAAAATATTCATGAACCGTAATAAATTTACTATTAGAAAATTCAAGTAATCTCTTATTAACATTTATAGAAAAAATGCACTATGGGTGCAATATAGTAGAAATTTTTTTACTACAACCATTGTTTGTTAAAAAACGCAACAGCAGTATGATGAGAAAACAATCAAATGCAACAAAATCCATAATATTTTCAACGAAATTATTATATTTGCAATGAAATTATGTTTTAAGAGACCCGCTGCTGTTTAGTTTTCAAACAAATGTTTGCTCTTAACCCTGGTTAAATGCATCTCTTAAAGTTTTGTAATTTATTTGTCAGCTGTTCTTGGGTTAGTGGACGTTTCATAAAAAACACAAAAAACTGAGAAACACAGATAAACATCCACGTTGCAGAGTTCAATTCGGTTCGAAAATGGAATGCTATTCGTTATGCAAGAAAACCAAGAAAGCATACAAATTAACATCAACTTAGGAGTAAGAAGTCTCGTATTCTATTTGCATTAGAAAAGTTTATAAATGGAATATGCATTCACGTTCAACAGAGCTACCTAAAAAGTAGTGAAAGCATTATACACATGAATGAAGAGGTTTAGTGGCTTTTACCAAAAAAAAAAAAAAAAAAACATTTATTCTATTCAGCCGTGTCTGTAGAAATCTAAGTGATGTTGGGTATTAAATCGTCCTTTGTTGCTTGAAATATTAGCATTGTCTAGTTTTTTCTTATATTATCAACAAATACCTAAAAATTAATTATTTTTCGGAATGAAAATATTTTGAAATTTACAAAATGGATGCATGCTGAAAAATCTTTTCGGTTTTCGTTTTTTTATGGACTCTGTGACATGTCTGAATAAATTATAAAAACATATATTCAATAATATAATGACAATTGTGATCTCTTATTTAAAATTAAAAAACAGCAGCCTGTTTGTAGAACATCTACTAAACTGAGTGCAAACTTAAAACACAGCTGACATGATATAATTAAATAATACAAAAATAATTTGAAAAGTTAAATTTTTCACATTAGTTTTTTAAAAAGTGTTTTAATAAAAACACAAACAAGGAAAAGTTGTTTTATTTCATTTTAAATAGTAAGCACTATAACACTACTTTTAGTACTTTAGTTAGCCAGTGCAAAGACGCGTTAGGTAGTCAGACTAACGTTACCCTCATCTGGGTTCCCGCACATAGGAACTTTTAGGGCAACGAACAGGCGGATGCGCTGGCCAGGGCTGGATCTGCCATGGACGTCTACACTGCTGAATCAGTAGCCATGCCGTTTGGCAATATTAGAAATCGCATTCTCAAGGCAGAAAGCTGAGGATAGGTGGTGCAGGTTGAGCACGTGTATGGTGGCTAAGAAAATGTGGCCTTGCTACAACGATAAGCGCACAACACAACTAATTAACAGAAACCGCAGAGACATTTCGAACCTCGTCGCAGTATTGACGAGACACTGGGTAATCGGGATAGGCCTTTCCTACAATGCGTTCTGCCGTGCCGGGATCAAAGAAAAGAGGAAACATTCTTCCACTTTCTTTGCGAATGCCCGGCCTTGCACCTTTCGAGACACAAATTCTTGGGCAATAGCATATTAGATGATCGCTCGAAAATATCAAGGATAGTTCTAGGTGACCTAATGAGAAACCTTAATGCGACGGGATGGATCTAGTATCTTACTCCGAATCTGAGGCATGGATTCGGACCTAAATCAGGAACTCTCCAGAGGAAGGCTAGAGATTTTAATATTTTTCAAGTGAAAATTTGGTAAACTAAACTTAATTATATCTTAATTATTGTCCTAGAAAATTGTAGTGAATCTCACTAACTCATATTGCTTGTACTATGAATGCAGCAGAACCATTAATAAAGTATCAATAACAGTTCTTTCGCTGCATGCATAGTGCAATGCTAAATTGCTTACTAATAACTATTTGAGTGGCACATTTTCATTTGAGTGCAATTCAAAATACAAATTATTATGATTGGTCAAATGGAAATGTGAATACGATCCTTCTTGGTATTGAAAGAGAAAGAAGCAATAATTGTATGATTAGCATAAGTTAGAAAGGCTAAGATTAATTTTCATAACTAGTATTTAAGTCAAATAAATTTAAATAAAGTTATCATTAATTCATGATCAAACGCTTGTGTTTTATTCCATAAGAATTAAAACATTAAAAAATTTATTTATCTACTATACATATTTTTATTTTTAGAAAATTTTCAAAATACAGAATTTATAGGAAAAAAAAAGCATCAAAATAGTATTGAGCAACTTTTGTTCCTGCAACTAACTACGAATTGTATTTTAAAAATTATTTTATTAGATAAAATTGTCTCCCTACACTTTAATTATTCTCCACACGCGCACAACAAGCACATGAGTAAACTTTGCTGCGGTGCCAGCCACATTTTTACGACTCCCCTTATGCTCTTCAGATTTCCATTGCATACATTGTGTTTTTAAAGCCATTAAAAATGTATTTCATTCATTTTATTTTTAGCATTGAAGTCGAAAAGAAAAGTATAAAAGGTAAATAAAACAACAAAGAACAAATAAAATATACAACACTACACTGAATACAGCGTACGAGTACGCTTTACTATGTGGGACTGCTTTAAAAAAATTGTATATTTGAAATGTTTTTTGTATGTAATTTTTGGAATTTTCGGAATACGGGTAAAATATTACAAATGGAAAAATTTTAAATTAGAAAAAAATATGCTGTTTATACATATTATTCAGAATATTAATTTCAGACATCAGGAACTACAATTTTGGCTCGTTATGGGGATGGCAGTTGATTAAACAACGCCAACCTGTTCTTCTATCAATCCAAATATAAAATATTGGAAAAGAAGATCGCACATGGTTTCCACATATTTATTCTTCTAAATGAACATAAACCCACAAGTAATTAAGTATTCTCAAAGCCCGTTTATTATCTACTTCTATATTAAAGGGTGTTTCTTATAGAGTGGCACAAGTTTGAATCATTTTAAAATAAGGAAATATATTTTTAATATCAATGAAACGGGCTTTATTGGAAAGAAAATTTTATGAAATTAATGTTTAAATATGATTTCTGCCATGTAGTCCCTAAGGCTGGCGCGTATAAGGCGCAACCTGGCACACCAATTTTCAACAACTTTTCGCAGCATTTGCGGCCGTATTTCACCAATAACTCTTCGAATGTTAATTTACACATGTTCAATCGATTCATAATGAAATTTCAAAGCAAACTAAAAAAAAGCAACTATCAGCTGACAAATGGGTGCACAAATAAGGCATTGATGCCAAATCAAAGTTGTGACACTCTATAAAAAACTCCCTTATATATTTTTTTGTGCACAAAAACTATTTTTAGGGTGTTTCCAAGTGATTTGAGTGTAAAATTTCTATATAAATCTGTCAACTCATTAAAATACTGAGTCTTTTTCATACAAATGTCATGCTCAAATCATCCGTTCATCATGTGGAAACAGCACTTTAATATAAAAATTCAGCCCTTATATACTTATACGAGTATACGTCGCAAGTAATTCAGGATGTACAAAAAAAATGGCAAATTTATACACATCTATGTATGTATGCATGTATGTAGAGTATATACGAGAATTATAATACACATTTTACCTGAGGAATAGAGTGTCAAAACCACACTATTTTAATTTAACTGTATTCGATATTTATTGTAGCGTTACCTTATTTATATGTACATATGTATGCAACAATAATATGTATGTACATTTGTGTGTTTACAATTATGTTGCCCAGTTTACTCTTGTTCTTACATCATGCATAAGTTGTTGTTGTTGTTATTATTATTATTATTATTATTATTTTCGTATTTGTGACACTGTACGCGTTAAAATTTCCCGGAGCACGTTGTTGACCTACATTTTCGTGGCATCAATGAATTCAAGCATGACCAGCACGCCTACCACAACCAAGAGCATCATAGAACAAAAATAATAAAGAAAAACAATAACAACATTTTTTAGTATCAACAAAATTTCGTGCACATGTACAATTTATATTTCCCGATGAATGTATGAAAGTGGTTGTTTTTGTTGTAGGCTGATAACAAAACAAAAATAAACAACAAAAAAATCAAACAAAAGAATTAAAACAAGCACTTGAGCATGATAAATTTTGTTCTCAGAATCTCACCTGCAAGTTAATGTTCTCTTTCAATTAATAAAGAGTTGTGACTGGAATGCAAAGAAAAAACATTATTGGGTGCTATTTTTTGGGGAACTGGAAATATGTGCGTTTGGAATTAAATCTCTTAAATAAATAAGAAGAGGATAATAAAACTAAAATTATACCGTAATGCTGGGAACATAATTGGGACGAACGACGAATTTTTCGTTGCGAATATTCGTCGTCAAAAATAGAACACATGCATTCATATGAAAGTGAACACAGCACCGACGTCGACGAAATTCGTCGTACGTGACGAATTCTCTGATAGATTTATTTCTATTTCATACGCCGACGAACGACGAAGAAATCAGTACAGCGTTACCATGTTTTTTTTAGTTTTAAAATATATTAGTAAATAATGTTAATTTTTACTTTAATAAGTTCTTCTTTTTATGATATAGAGCATTTTAGTTAAATATACATAATTATTAATGATGAAATTTGTTTTTAATAGTTTTTTTTAATGTTTAATTTTATAAAAGGAATTATTTTCTTTATACGGTAACACTATCGTTGTTATGTTTGTATGTATATAAAAACAAATTTGTAATAAAAAATACACACAATTTTTTGGATTATTATGACAGCAGTTGTTTGTTCGTCCTAGTTGTGCGCCACACGACGAATTTACGCAACGAACTTTTTCCAACGAATTCGTCGTGCTAGACGAAATTCGGCGTTCATCCCAGTTGTGTTCCCAGCATAATATATAAGTAGTTACTTTACTAAGAGCATTAGATTGAGGGTTGAGAGTTTAATTCGCGCCAAAGGGTATGTTTCTTTCTCAGAAAAACTAAATAATATATAAATAAGTGATTTGTAAATAATTGTAAAAACAAGAATCTAAAAAGAAAAACAAAGATGCAATTAAAAAATTAATTGGCTCTACAAAAATCACCGAAGTTTAATATTCAGCCTGATTACGGCTGGCGTATTTCGACTATGCCAAGTACTAAATTAAAGAAAAATCTTGAACTTTTCTTTAATCTAGTACTTGGCGTAGTCGAAATACGCCACCCGTAATCAGGCTGATTAAAGAAACAGAATTACTTGAAAATATTTCAAACTTTTTCATTATTTTCAATTCGATATCGTTTCTGATCGTATTCGTTTTTGAGTTACAGTTTCTCCGGTTAATTTTGTACAGTACAACCTCCCTAATCCGAACACTCGCTAATTCGGACTATTCAGTAATCCGAACATTTAAATTTTTCGGTCAGTTTATATAATTTATAAAATTGTCCTTTATTATACTTTGGAAAGTATTTAAAAAAGACACAAATTATATTTATCAATTAATTAAAACATCAAGTGAGTAATTTTGAAATTCACAGACTAATTTTTGCAAACGAATAAATTCTTATTTTTCAAAATTATTATTTTTGGTCACTTTTAGTATTTTTCTTTATATTTTCTGTAAATTGCAAGTAAATTCTTATGTGTCCTTATATTTCTATTCGGTGATAAAAACATATTATATGCGTTTTAAAATTTATTTTAACTGTAGTCGGGACGATCCACTACTCCGGACAATAGCGGAAACTACATACATATATCTGACCAGATTAGGGAGGTTGTACTGTATTTCGATTTTACAGTGATAAAACATTTTATACTCATTGGCGTTTGTTTGAATTGTTTTTACTAGAAAAGTTAACATTAATCTTGTTTATTACCATGAAAAGCTTTTTTTACGAAACTCCTAAAGGTATGCACGTTTTTTATATTTTGCTATAAATGCAGGTAGTAGAAAAATTCTGTGTCAAATTTATATTTTAATTCAAAGCAATTTGATTACGAAAAATAATTTTAGTTTTTATTTTTTTTTTTTTTAAACCCTACTTTTGGAATTAAAACCACTTTCGATTGAAATTCTGTTCTGTGACAAGGCTGATGATTAAAATTTTAATTGAAATATATTTATAAAATTTATAGATTTGCCTTGGAAAAATTATCGAATAATCAGAAAAGTCAAAAGTTTTGCAAAAGTTCATATCAATTTTATTTAATGTACCAGCAATTGGAGTGTGGAAAGTCTTGTAATTTTATAGTGTCGTGATTTTACTTCTATTGAAAACATTAAATCAGTAAAAATATTTGTTGAGTAAATTAAAATATTAATTGGAAACACTTCTTTTTTTTTTTTTTGGTTAATTTTTTTTTTTTTTTTTTTTTTTTTTTTGATAATTTTATTATTTATTGAATCTTTAATTATTAAAATTGAATTATCAATAAGTTTTTCAAATCTTAAATCTAAAAAAATATTAAATATAAGTTTAGCCAATGCTAAACAAAATTTTTAATTTCAATTTCAATTGAAATTAAATTTTGGTTAATTGAAAACAATTTAAACAATATTTTTATCTAGTAGATTACTGCACTAAAACCTTTAAGCCAAACTTTCAAAAGAAAAATTTGTTTCAAGCTATGTAGTTGCAGTTCAATTATATACATTAAAGTGACCTTAATTTAACCTGATTTAATTTTCAAACAATATAATTTTTCCACATTTATGTTATTCAAAACAATGTTTCCTTTTAATGCCCTTTAACTTTGAAACTTTTTATGGTTTTTTTTTTTTATTAAATATTGTCACATTGACTGTCAACAAATATTCATTTATTTCCGCTATTTTTAAGAGATCCAACTAAAGTTCACATGACAAAAAGATTTCAAGTACAAACAGCTGCTTTTTTTCTAAGCAAAAACAAAACATATGTTTCAACAACAACGAATTCTTCCAGCAAAAGCTTTGATGTAAACAGAAACTAACTGGAAGGTAACCAAAAGAATGCATAATTCACTCTTGCTCTCCATTTATGTTTACTCTCTCTCTCTCTAAATGAAACCATTTATACATTAGCTTTGCAGTTGTAGAGATGTTCGCCAGCAGCTGTAGCAGTAGTAGAAAAAAAAGTAAAACTTTTATTAGGTGAAGGAATTTTAGACAGCTGAAAAAAGGGCACAGTGGAATATAAATACAACAATTACAATAACAATGTAGGTAAAATCACAATGTGCACGTTAATGTGATAAGGTTGCAAAGTATTTGTTGTAGAGAAACTCAATAAAAACGAACATTTGACAAAAGAGGTAGAGGGTAAGAAAAGAAAAAAAAATAAATCTCTTAGACTTAAGAAACACAGAATTTTTGTTACCTTTCATTAGTAAAATGTGCCAAATGGGGAAGTATTAGTACCCTGATAAACGAAATTTTTTCATCAAATGCAATCGTATATTTATTGTTAGAATTTATTTATGACAATGTTTATTGAATAAGAATATTTATGAAACTAATTTATAATGAAAAATAATAAATTGAAGTATTTTACAAAAGCATACTTAAATAGAAAATTGTAAAGAGTACAGAAATGCAAAGTAATATTATTTAAGTTGTTCATATATAATACAACAATAATATAACAATTCAACACGCCTCCTCAACTTCAATTGTATTTTGAATACCCATTGATGAGATACAATAGTGATGTTTGATACTAGGTAGTGGCTTTGTTAAAACATCTGCCACCATTTCACTTGTTGGTTTGTATTGGATATTTATTATCTTCTCTTCAACTCCTTGGCGTATAAAATGGTATTTATAATCTATGTATGTGCTTAGTCCTTGTATGATGGCCTCTAAACTTTGCCATCTGCTGAGCACTTTGAGAATCACCATACAATGTTGTTGAGTTATCGGACAGATAACCAAATTCTTTTAGTAAATATCGCAAATAATATGCCTCTTTAGCTGCTTCTGAAAGAGCGACATATTCTGATTCAGCGCTAGATGTTGCCACTACACGTTGTTTTCTTGATTCCCAAGAAATTGCACCACCTGCGAGAAAGAAACAATACCCCGTTTGAGATTTTCTATCGTTAATATCTGTGGCCAAATTTGCATCAACATAACCAACTAATGGCACTTTGTTCTTTCTATAAATTAACTTAAATTTCTTTGTTGTATTCAAGTACCTAACACTTTGTATAGCACACGTCCAGTGTTGTTTACGTGGATCCTGGGAAAAGTGCGACAGCATATTTACACTACATGCAATATCAGGACGACTATAGACTGACAGGTGTAGAAGAGAACCAATAATTTCTTGATATTTTGTTTTATCAACACTTTCTGCTTCCCCTGGAATTTTTGGACTCTTTTCTAAGGTAAGTTTAGGTTGCATAGGAACTTTCATTGGTTTTGAGTTTTCTTGGCCATACTTTCGTATAAGTTTTTGTATGTATCCTGGTTGCGATATTGTTATCATATCATTTTCAATTTCTAATTCCAGCCCACTGCAATATTTTGGTTTTCCTAAATCTTTTATTTCAAAATTTCGTTTTAAAATATTAACTAATTTGTCTACATTATTGTTATCATTTGATGCTATCACAATATTGTCGACATAAAGAGCTACTATCGTACTATTATTTCCAGTTTTATAATATATACATTGATCATGTTTAGATTGTGTTAAGCCTACTTTTTTAAAAACTGCATCAATTCTTTTAAACCATTGACAAGCTGCTTGTTTCAATCCGTAAATTTCCTTATATAATTTACATACTTTGTTTTCATATAGTTCAAATCCATCTGGCTGAAACATATATATATCTTATTCTAAGTTACCGTTTAAAACTGCTGTTGAAACATCTAACTGACGTAATTTTAAACCATATTGAACTGCAAGTGCATAAACGAGGCATCAAGAACTTTGTCGAACAACAGGTGCGAAGGTATCCATATAATCAATACCGTATTCTTGCGTATAACCTTTTGCAACTAGCCTTGCCTTTTTCTTTTCAACTGTTCCATCCGTTTTAAGTTTAGTTTTATAAACCCATTTACAATTTATAGGTTTTGTATTTCTTGGTAATTCAACTAAATCCCATGTTTTATTTCTGAGTAACGAATCATATTCTTCTTTCATGGCAGCTTTCCATTCTTCAGATTCATTACTATTAACAGCTTCTTTATATGTTTTTGGAGCATCAACTTTATTTATTTTAACAAGTTTTGCTTCACCTTTTGTTTTGTTCCTTGATCTTAAACGTTGTTTTATAGGAATTATTTCAGGTTCTGGTTCCTCATGTTGTTCTGGTATATCTATCTGATATGTTATTTTAGGTTCTGGTTTGCCATGTTGTTCTGGTATATCTATCTGATCTGTACTATCGAAAAACTTATCATCTTCTTCTGGCTCTTTTATGTTTAATGAATCACCTTCCATTTTTTCTGTACAACCTCTTCTTAATTTTGTTTCATCAGTATATTCATAAAAACGCAATTTAGTTTTATCTTTGCTTTCTTTTTCAACAAAGATTTCGACTTCTAAGAATTTCACATCTCTACTTTTTAATACTACAGTAATGCCTTTATTCCACAATATATATGCCTTAGATTTGTCATCATATCCTATTAAGACAGATTCATAGCTGCGAGGTTCAAATTTCGCTTTCGCTGGTCTGTTATTCAAAACAAATGCTCTACAACCTATCGTACGAAAATGTCTTATAGTTGGCACTTTTCCAGACCATAACTCTCCAGGCGTTTTCTTCTTGTTTAAGTTAGTTGGGCAATGATTTCTTATATAGGCTGCTGTACGAATTAATTCTGCCCACAAAAACTCAGGTAAGTCTGATTCAACCATGAAACACCTCACCATCTCAACTAAAGTCCTATTCATCCTTTCAGCAACTCCGTTCTGCTGAGGGGTGTATTCTACAGTTAACTGGCGCTGAATTCCAGTATCTCTGAGATATCTCGAAAATTCTTTTCCAACTAGTTCTGGTGCGTTGTCACTTCTAATACATTTAATCTTCTTGCCTTTTTCTAGTTCAACACTATTTTTGAATTCTTTAAATACGTCTAAATATTCGCTTTTGTTTCTTATAAAAAATACCCATACTTTTCTTGAATAGTCATCTCTAAAAGAGGCAAAATATAATTTTTTCCTTGCAGATTCAACCCTCATTGGCCCACATAAATCAGTATGGATCAACTATAATATATCTGAAGTAGATTTTTCATATTTCTTAGGAAAAGGGTTTCTTGTTTGTTTTGCCCGAATACATACTGTACACGTTATTTGTTGTTTTACTGTCATTTTCTGCAAACTATATACCATTTCATTTTGTTTCAAAAACTGTAAATCTTGTAAGTTGAGGTGTCCTAATCTTTTATGCCATAAATCAAAATTCGAATTTAATTCCTTAGTTCTTCCGCAAGAATAACCAAATTTTCTTTGTGATTTAATTAAATATAAATCATCTTCCTTATTTGCTTCGAGATATACAAATCTATTTCTTAAAATTTGGGTAACATCACCCTTCATTAAAACATGAAAACCATTATCTGTCAATTCTGTTGTTGATATTAGGTTACTTCTTAGATCTGGAATATACAATGCATTAAACAACCTGAAACTAGCTTTCTGATTGTTTAAAATGAAATTCAATTCAACTGTGCCAATGCCTTTTACATCAAGCACCTTGTTATCCGCTAA
The DNA here is from genome assembly GCA_947311025.1 of Lypha dubia. Classification (NCBI taxonomy): domain Eukaryota; kingdom Metazoa; phylum Arthropoda; class Insecta; order Diptera; family Tachinidae; genus Lypha; species Lypha dubia. The sequence goes on along the minus strand of OX371261.1, from coordinate 40,978,708 downwards.
CTGAACCTTTCCCGTGTATTTATAATTAATTTCAGAGAATAACGAATCATCATAGGACATATGGGAAGTGGCACCACTATCAATACACCAAATAGCAAATTTATAATTCGCTACTGTACCAGTTTGAAGTTCGTTACAACCCTGTGCATTTCCTCTTATTATTCCTACTTCTTTCACAACTTTATTTTGATTTATCCTTGCTATACAATCTTTTGCTTTATGTCCCTTTCGGCCACATTTATAGCAATTGTACGGAAATTGATTATAGGACATACTTGTCTCTCTTTCTTTAAACGGTTTTGGCTTCCATTTCTTTACCTTCAAAGCGTTTTCTTTATTTTCTTCATGTTCCTTTTTATCTCCAATTTCAATTAATCTTGATCTTAAAACATTCAATGTTGGATATTCATTTGATGTATCAAATGCAGCACGTACTTCTTTATACTGGTCGCTCAAACCATCTAGTAAAATAACAACTAGTAAACTTTCATCCAAATTAACATTCATTTCGGATAAACATGAAATACAAATGTCAAATTTTATTAAATAATCCGATATACTTTCAACAGATTCCTTTTTTAAACTCAGTAACTTACGAAAGTTTGCAGCTTTACGCCTAGTTGATATTCGGTCATACGTTTCTTTAAGATACGACCAGATTTCCCGAGCAGTTTTGAAATTTTTTACAATTCTTACAATGCTTGGTTCCATTGCTATAATCAATTCCGATCGAGCATCGAGTTCCAAATTATCAAAAATATCTTGCTCTTCTAAAGATTTCTGAAATACATTTCTTACTTCTTGAGAAGCCCCTTCTTGTATTTCGCGAACTTCAGGTCTTTTAAGATTTCCCGTCACAAACTGCAATAATCTTGCTTTATGAAGAATTGCTTCCATTTGCGGCTTCCATGTTTCATAATTTACACCATTTAGCAAAGGAATTCGACCGTTCAACGAAGACATTTTGATACAATTTTATAATTAGAATACGTATTTATAATAAATTTCTTAGTTTTTGCAACTAAAATCTCTTATTCTTTAACAATGGTTAGGTGTGCGTGGCCCATAACCTGTTAGAATTTATTTATGACAATGTTTATTGAATAAGAATATTTATGAAACTAATTTATAATGAAAAATAATAAATTTAAGTATTTTACAAAAGCATACTTAAATAGAAAATTACAAGGAGTACAAAAATGCAAAGTAATATTATTTAAGTTGTTCATATATAATACAACAATAATATAACAATTCAACATTTATTTCTACCGATTTTGCTTTATTTGCTTCACTGTTTCTGTAAAATGGTTAATTAGTTGATTAAGAATTGTATAGTTTTGCAATAGTCTCTGTCTTACGTATGAGTAATATTTTAAACAATGTGGCAGAATATTGCGTATACGTCAGCGTCACAATCGGTATCAATTTCAGTGTGACCAGAAAACAATGCTAAAATTTGCTTGCATAAAATTTTATATCCTTACCCACCTATTCATAAACGGTTGATAGAGTTAAAGTGGTTAATAACACCGGTTTTACTATACAAAATTCGTACATTAAGGCTTCAATAACTCTAATAATCGTTTTTTATGATCAAGGGGTTAAAATTAGACAGCTACCATTTTCATGGTTTGATTTATTTTTCGGTATATTAAATTTTCAATAGTTTCTAATGTAATTTTAAATAAAAGAAATAGTTTTTTGGTCATACGAAGAAATACTGATTATGTCAATAAATTCAACCATATCAGTGTGACGTGTGTGTACCTTTCATATATTTTAATAGATATAGAATTTTTCTCAAAAACAAACAAAAAACTACAAAATGTGCGTTTCGGCTTTCGTTAGCTGGAGCATTTGTGTTGTTGTTTTTGTTTGCGTTTGCTCCCCTTTTCTTGCTTAAAAATTTCCGCACTTTCTTTCTCGTAATCTCTTACAACAATTCAACGAGAGTTTGTGGGATATAAAACATACATGCATACATACACAAGTAGATAAATGTAATGTACACAAATTCAAACACACTCACACATACATATATTCATTTTCTTGTGTTTTTTTTTTTTTTTTTTGGGAAAATAAGGAAAACCATTCATTTTTCGTTTCAAATGATTTTCATTTTCAATTGTGATGCAAAAAAGAAGAAAAAAATTTGACTTGAAAAATAAAACAGAACACAACAATTTTCCTCATTCAAGTTGGAGCTTTAGAACGTTACGGTTGGTTTGTGTTGGTGTTCACGGTAAAACAGAAAACATATACATATGTGTATTTAAAAAAGAAATAAATTTTCTATTACACATTTCATAAGATTTCTCACAAAGGAGTTGTAATTTTAAAGTGATTTTGTAAGATTTGAAGAAAAAAAATTGTAAAACAAAAGAAATTTATTTGAAGAAACAACAAAACCGAAAAAAAATTAATAAAAATCTGGAAAGTTTTGTGTGTTAATAAAATAATTTAAATTAATTGTATGTAATTGAGATTGCAAACAACAAAGTATGTACTACCAACTAAATGTATACAGAAGTAATAAATTAGTTTAAGATGCGAGAATATTACGAAATATTTAGCTGAAAAAAATAAACACAAAAGTATTTTCTTTTCTATTAAAAGAAAAATTGCCTGAAAAATGTTTTCTTTAAATAAATTCTAATAAAATATTTATAAACGTTGAAAAAAAAAAACAATAAAAAGTTACCCAGAAAGAACATCTCCAGTTGTTCCTGTTTGAGAAAATTATGACGTTTATTGTATACAGACCACCAGCCAGTGTACTGGCCTCACAATGCCGTTATACTGTTTATTGATAATTAGTTTCGCTCTCTCCGAAATAATAAGTAGCCACAACGGTGTTGTCAACTTTCCAAAGGCACAGCAATTGAGAAAGTTTAGAAAAAGTACTAAAATAATAAGGATATGATTTTAACGCAAAATAAACAATAAAAATGTATAGTATTTAAAATAAAAAGTTCGAACTAAAATCGAAAGAGTTACAGAAATTTTGTAGAAAAATTGATTCAATTCCATGTTAAGTAAAATTTAAAGTTCTTCTGTGTTTCTAATAAATTTTGCAGAAATAAGTGACCCAGTGGTCTTAAAATATAATTATGAATAGTGCTCGACTTTCGCAGTTTCTAACTGCCTGTTCATGTAGGACGATGCAAGACGATCAAAAATTTTGCAATTCTCCAACAAGTTATTTTTTCTATTTTCAGCGTAAATGGACAATTGAAAAGTCTGGTGCTAAACCTTAATGATTACTTTTTTCCTCTCCAAATACGTATGAGATGTAAAAAAAGAAAACAGCTGCATTGGCATTACTTAAGAAAAAAATATGCTTTAATAAAATTTCAACACTTTTTTTAGCTTGGAATAATAAAAAAGAGTCAATTGAAAGTCTCTTTAAAAAAAAACAGAGCAACAAAATGTGATATTCTCTCACCAGTGTAACCATTCTGCTAGTTTGCACTCGCTTATTGCACTTATTTTTAATGCAAGTTTTCATCTATTAAATCATATAAAAACTTTAACGAAATATAGTTCTATAGCTTTTTAGCTTTTAGAATTTAATTTATAACAAATTTCAATAATGCAGAGTTTTTAAATTAATCGAAACTTATATTGTTAAATTCAATCTATTTTGTTTTTGCTTTAATGTAATTTTTATAACTGCAATTAATTTATTCAGTGCAAAAGGTGTAATCTAAAGATATCAGGCTAAGTTAGTTGAATTTAATTTTTAATTAAACTTATTTTTATTTAAAAGAAAAATTCCAAAAGCTGAAAAAATAGTAAAATAGTAAAATAAAAAAAAATAGTTAATTTCCAAACCATTAATAAAAAAATCTGTTGGTAAAACTGTTATGTGACTCAGCAGAATGATCTAACGACAAAGGACATTCAACTACTTAGTTGCAGGTATCGTGATTGGTAGTAAGATCTAAGCGGTTAACAACTCTGCTGATGAGACCGTAGTGCTCTCAATACATCACTCATAGTGTTAAGAGTTTTTCTTAACATTTTATTATTCTGTGATTTTAATTCTATTGGCAACATCGATATAAAATAAACTGAAGCGAATTAAAATGAGAGTGGTGTTGGATGAACTGGTTAGTGCGTTTGCAACTTAGCAAAATATTTTGCTGAGGGTGTCATTTTCACAGATAAAACTAATTTGATGATGATTAGCACGTTGACTACTAAGCAAACAATGACGCAGGACCTGGGTTCGATCCCTGGTCAGGGAAAATCATCAACATCATAAATTTCTCTAATTAGCAGTAATGTGGTCTTGTAATTATTATTATTATTGGACTGTCTAAATGACGAAAGGCATGACACTAGTCACTAAAAATTGTTACGACAGTGATTGATACTGTTCCAAGCTTATTTCCACAATAGCGCGCTCTTCCGTTGATTAGCATAACCGTCGGCGAAGTAAACCAATTATAAAATGGCTGCTCTCATACAGCTAAAGAAAATAATAATAACACTGGATAATGGATAAATTCTGGCGCAATGCATTGTATAACTAGAAATCATACTCTAAGTACTGGTCCTACGACAAAAAAAAACATGTGTTTTGTATTTGTAACACCTGGCAGTAAGCATGTATTTTCGTTGTTCTTTTTAACGTTAATAATACTAATAATTATCACAACTACTTTAATCAAAGGCCGATACAATCTACCGTATTCTAAATATAAATCAATTTGTTTAATATTCATAGAGAAATTGAAATTAAAAAATATTAATACAATAACCCCAATAACAACAATTTAATGAATTCGTAATATGTATATAAAAATTATAACAAAACATTTAAATGCCAAAACATAATAACGTCTATTTTTAGCTAAATCAATCTATTATTTTTTAATAAATTAATCATAAAATCGCCAGCGCTGACTTTATAAAATAATTCTAATAATAGGAAAAAAGGATATAATAAAGACCGTTGGCACAAAAAACCTTTTATTTCATATATTAAAGGCAGGGGCACATAGAATCCGTCATACGTTATACGTCGCCTTTTTCAATTGACAGCTAAGTTAAAATACATGTTTTCTTATGAACTTGATCACATACAGTACTTCTCCGTCAACGCAAAGTACAAAGTTGTGAAACTTTTAACGTACGTTAAGTACTTTGACAACTATCATTGATTTGTTCTTTGTTTTAGTTTTTTTGGTCACTCAAAAATAAAATAATTTAAATTCAAATTTATTCGATGTGATAACGTTTTAGTGGTGTGTTATAAAAAATAAAGAAAAAGTTTATAATTAAATCAATCTCTCTCCGTTAACAAAGTACTCATTGTGCCAACATTATCTGTCATTGCGTTAATGGCAACGGATGACGTATGACGGATTTTATGTGCCCCGGCCTTAACATCAAGCTTTATTTTTCTTTATTTTTTTTAAGGAATTTGACAGCATTTTATTAAAGGAAACCTAAATCGGTTTTCATCCCACTTTCAAAATTTTTCAAACTTTTCTGCATTCTGTAAAGAAAATTAAATTAAAAATATTTTTCAGAACATGTAAGAATAGGAATTTTTTGCCAAACTTTGACCGTTTATGTCAACCTTTCTAAAGATGACACGAAAATAATTAATATTATAGCAAACATTTTTAATATCTGACGATACGAGAGACCTTTGACTCCTTTTTTCTCTAAATTTGATCATAATTTTAAAATACAAATATTTTGCTTAAAAACTTTGCGTTAAAATATCTCATGCGATTTTGGGAGAGAGTGAAATTATTTCAATCACAACAAAATTAATATATCTTTAATAATATAACAACAACAACGAAAATCACAATATATCAATTCTTCAGCTAACAATTTTGTTGTTTTTCTTGCTCTACTAAATTCGCTAAACATCATTTTCACACACAAAGGGTGTTTTTTACAGAGTGTCACAACTTTGTGTTGGTACCCATGTAACAGCTGATAGTTGCTTTTTGTTTAGTTTGCTTTGAAATTTCATTATGAATTGAATAACACCAGAGCAACGCGTGCAAATTCTTGAAACTTTTAATCAAAATAATTGTTCTATTCGTCAAACTCATCGTGCATCGGGCGCTACAATTGATTTACTCAAAGAAACTTTTGATGAAAAAATAATTTCACGTAATGGCCAATTATTTGGCCACCAAGATGGTGTGATTTAACCCCATTTCATTATTTTTTCGGGGTTATGTTAAGTCAATAAAACCACAAACAATTGAACACCTGGAAATCAACATTCGAAGAGTTATCGGCGAAATACGGCCGCAAATACTGCGAAAAGTTGTTGAAAATTGGTGTTCCAGATTGCACCTTTTACGCGCCAGCCGTGGCGGGCACATGGAAAAAATCATATTTAAACATTAATTTCATAAAATTTTCTTTCCAATAAAGCCCGTTTCATTGATATGTTATTTTGTTATGATCTAAACTTGTGCCACTCTATATAAAACACCCTTTCCACACACTCTCAGCAGAGAATAAAGGAAATACCTGTACAAGAACAACAACAAAATAATAACAGTGGTTTCAATTTAAACTTGTTTAATTAAATTGTTTTTTGGTTTTCTTTTAAAACATTTTGTAATTGAATTTTTTTGTCTCTTATAAATATTTTGTCCACAAAACACAAGCTCTTCACAATTCCGCATACAAACATACACACATACATACATACGAGTTCATATGTGCATACATCATATGAGGGCATCATTGAATTAAATAAATAATAAAAAAAGAGCAAACTAAAACCTCAATTTTTAATTAGATTGTGCGGTTAAATTTACACTATTGATTAAGAATTAAATTTTGTTGACATTTTTGCATATAAAAAATAATTAAAAATACAACAAATTAAATCAATAAAAATTAATTTTGTTTATCTACAACTTGTGTCAACTATGTCACACTGTACATGAGAAGGACCATCAAGATTTAAAAGTGAATATTGCAGCATCTATTTAAATCAACTTTTGCTTGGGTTAATGTGTTACAGGTAAGTGGACAATTTAAATATTTAATAATAAGAAGTCGGTTGCACATACATACATACATTTTACAATTAATTCGCCTTGATGTACACATGCATGCAAATTGAATTTACTCCTGCTGCCACCTTACCGAAATTAAATCATCTTGATTTTTATATTATTATATTATATTATAATTACAAAAGGCTGCCAATTTTCAACATATAAATAATGTTACTACTTGAAAAGATCGCTTAAAATTGTTAACACAACTCTGCATGCCTTTCGAACGTACTAAAAAATATGATTTTTCTTTCGATTGCGAAATTTCTTTCGACAGTCTTTGCGATTCGAATTAAAATTCATAATTACTCTCCCGATTTGCAACAAAATGTTTACTAAAAACGAGTTCAGTGTTTATCCAAAAATAAGTAAAAATTTCGTAATGACCGCCTTTTTTCTTGGCTTGAAAAAAGGTTTTCATATAGTAGTGTACTGGTTAATATCCTGGCTAAGTAGTTGTTGATCTTGCTAAGCACTTCTCATTTGCGTACTTTTCCCTTCTCACTGAACCGTTCATCTAAACGAAGCTTTTGATGTCATCAGACCACTTGACTGTCCGGTAATGTATTTGTCTGGAAGAAGGTGTGTTGAAAATACTTAAAGTCTATTGGGTTGATGGAGCGAGAATTATTAAAATGTCTTAAACAAATTTCTCATACAAGTTTCTATATAATTTCACACAAATTATTAAAAAAAGAAAAAAATTTTGCAACTATTTCGCCAACTCAAAATGCTGCCACAAACAATATGCCCACTTAGAAACATAAATAAATTGATGGCAAACAATTCTATAAATTAGTCCATTTCCAGTGCAGTCATTTAACACTGAGCATCGAAAACACAATAATTCAAGTTTTGTGTTCGCTCAGCACACACACACACAGAGCACCAAATTAAGTGGACTTGTTTTGCTGCTGTCAGTTTACAAATAACCAGGACAATAGACAGTTTTAAAACTTTTTCATTTTGCAAATAACAAGTCGTTTTCATTGCAACTAGCAATTGCTTCAATTTGAAAGTGTGCAAATGATACCACAATTGACAACAAACTACTTGCCACATTTCAATTGAACAGAAAAAAAAACAAAAAAAAAAAAAAAAACATAAGAAGAGCACGAAAATTACGGTTAAAAGCTAAAATTGATTTCATGAATATAGAATTTTATGATTATTTTATATAAGAGATTTTCATACATACATATGTACATACGTACATACTTGTGTCACAATTAAAAGTCTTGTTATACATTTAAATATATTATTAAGTATTCTTATGTAAAATTTTAAAAATTCAATTTACTTTAAATTTTTACAATAAACACCAGAAAAGCAATATAAAGCGTATTTACACTTTGCAACTTTGTTGCATGCAACTCCCTATTTTCAGTGAAAGAGACAGAAACAAAAAGATATAGAAAACAAACTAGATTTTTCAATAATTTGTTCATGTTATACAGAAGAAGAAATGATATCCTTTTAATTCTTACGGATTAATAAAATATAAAAAAAAAACTTGATCAAAAAGGGTAAAATCAAATTATACAAAAACAAAAATTATTAATAATATCAAGTTATGGATTTTTATATGTGGATCAATTAATTTAAGCACTCTGTAATCCATGTTTTTGGACAGTGTAAATCTTTACCTGAATTCATTATCGTTGTTGATATAAAAGTGTTCTTAAGATGTGGTACTTTTAGATGTGAAGGCCCTCGAAACCTACTCTAAAGAGAGGTAAGCTGCTTCATGTTTTTTTTATTCTCAAGAGTACAACGCATATCCACGCATGGTGAGTCCAATATAGGAACAACACACTCTACCCCTTGGAGACACTCTCCAATGGGTCTTACCGGCTCCCGTTATACCAGTTACAGTTCAGGAATCGTAAGAGAACCCCTATTGATTAACTTTATATCGACTTCGGTCTTCAGAGTACTACAGACTACTACTACCTTTTATACCAATATGTACAGCCGTTGTTCTGTTGTTTCACAGATTGGGCAGTAACATATAATTTTCAAGAGTAATTGGCCAAAGTTAATCTCTGGAAAATGCAATTCGAGGGTGGTGTTGGCTTAAGTGGTTACCCTTATCCCCAGCAGGCACAGCACAAAGGTGTGGATATCACCAAGATTGCAAAACGTGACTCCCGGCCGGTACATTAGAGAAATTGATGATTTTAATTACCTCCCCTGGCGTGTGTTATTCTTAGTAGTCAATGCACTAACAAGTTTAGTCAGCGCCATCCTCACGCTTGAGTGCTATATTCGGCAAAACCGAATTTTATATACCCTTCGCCAAGTGAGTATTTTATATATAAAGGGTGCTTTTTATAGAGTGACCCAATTTTAAATCATAATAAAATATGGAAATATATTTTTTAATTAAACGGGCTTAATTGGAAAGAAAATTTTATGAAATTAATGTTTAAATATGATTTCTGCCATGTGGCATTTGGCTGGTTTGCAATCTGGAACACCAATTTTCAACAACTTTTCGCAGCATTTGCGGCCGTATTTCTGCCGATAACTATTTGAATGTTGATTTCCAGGTGTTCAATTGTTTGTGGATTATCGACTTAACATAACCCCGAAAAATAATCAAATGGGATTAAATCTCACAATTTCGGTGGCCAATTAATTGGGTCATAACGTAAAATTATTTTTTCATCAAAAGTTTCTCTGAGTAAATCAATTGTAGCGCCCGCTGTACGATAAGTTGGACGAATAGAACAATTATTTTGATTAAAAATTTCAACAATTTGCACGCGTTGCTCTGGTGTAGGTCGATTCATAATGAAATTTCAAAGCAAACCAAAGAAAAAGCAACTTTCAGCTGCTAAATGGGTGCTCAAATAAAGCAGTGATGCCAACTCAAAGTTGTGACACTCTATAAAAAACACCTTTTACATCTGTACATAATATTTATATGATATTTTTTCCCCCTGATTTTCAATACGAGTCGTCTTAAGATGAATACTGACACATCAGTCCAAGTCGAAAATCTTCAATTCTTCTGGTGGTCTTGGAAAACCGAGGTTTAGCGTACAGCCCTTTGTTTAGGTCATAAATATATTTGTTTTGGTGGAGGCGGGGGGAGTGGAAATTAATGTTTGTTTAGTGGTCATAAGAAGTTACTGTGTAGTTCAAATATTTTATTAATTAATTTATTCGGACGTGGCATCGCCCAACTTTAATGTTAGGCAATGTTTAATAAAATATATCAAAGTTATAGTAATTTGATATAGAATTTATTTAGTGTATGTGGCATGCCCCACTCTCCTTCACAACATCATGTATTGTTATTATAATCAAAAAGTAGGCAAAATTTTCAAGCACTTTAATTCGTTTGTGTAAAATTTGATAATAATCGATTGGCCACAATAAAAGAAATAAAAAAGTTTATCCTAAAATTTGATTACATCCACCACAGTCAAAGAAAAAGGACAAAAAATAAAATTATTTTAAAAATAAAGATAAAAAGAAAACATGTTTTAAGCAAAAAACCGAACTTAAAGTAATTGTTTTTACAGCCCTTTCGTAAACATTGACCAGCAATCTAATAATTATAATTCTTATTTTTCTTCTGTTGTTGTCATTTGAGCAATTTTTCGTAAAAATAGAAAAGATGTACAACATAAACTCGAATTAAGACATAAACACTTTAAAGGATACAACAAAAAAACGTAACAAATATCGATAACTAATGATACACACAGCATGAGGATTTGCACTCATACAACAGCTGAGTTAGTGTCAGCCAGACGAATAGTCTGGCCAGTGATTTAGAAGGATACAATACGAGCAAAAAAAAATAATTTCTTAAGCATCATGAAAGAAAACACTTAACAAAAGCAATAAAAAAAACAATATTTTGTTATATCGGGGAGTAAAAGTAATTCAAACAATTACGAAACTGCGAAAACAGAAGAATCACAAAAACACTGATTTGTGAAATGTAACACACGGTTTTTAAGAGAAATTGGAAAAAGAACAACTGGATGAAAAAAAATCTATTTATTCTTTTCTTATTATTATTATTGTCTCTCATCTATTCTTCACAAACCTAACAACCATCCACTTAATTGCCTCAATTATAATCACCCTGTGAGTTATTGTTAACTAAAATGTTTCCTTATTGTTTTATTGGGGTAAAGTCAAGACCGTGAAATGTAAAAAAAATATTAAATAAATTGTTAAGGATTCTAGTGCTTGACAAAAACTCGAAATTTTATTGACCTTGAAGAGTGGAAACTTTTGTATGTCCTCCATGACTTTTAATAGTTTCGTGTTAACACGAATTACAGCAACGGATTTAAGTATTGACAAAAAAGGAATAATTCTTCATCTCTCTGCTGGCGTAAAAATAACTTAGATTTTTAATCGATTTTTAAATATGGAACGATATTTCTTTTATTTACGATCAGCATGCATAAAAGTTTTAAATAATAAAATTAAATTGCAGCATAGAAGATCAAGTACTAAAGAAAATTGTAGCAGCAAGAACTCATAACACAGCGAGAGCACCTGTTGTAGAACCTTTTTGCGTCTGTTAAAAACTTTTCCCATCCTTAACAAACATATATACCTTTTAATATTTATTTTATTACCAGCCATGGCAGAGAATACCATTCCGATCAAAAACGGTTTATGCTCAGTAAAATGATACATCAAAAACAAAAATTTCGTTTGCAATCAAACCACGTTTAAAATTACAACCGGAAGTGACAAAGAATTTTTATGTCATCTGCATTGGCTGCAAGGACCAAACAAGGTTGCATACTTTTAGGAGCGTCATATAAGTATTTTGCTATAAACTTTGCATGTTAATAGAAAAAAATCTAATTTTAACTATTCTGGTAAAAACAATTTAAAATTCTATGGGTATAAAAAACTTTGTCACTTCAAATTCGAAATACATCAAAAGACACACATCCCCAAGGGTAAAGTTTCAATTTCGTAATTTTATTCCGACATCGTTTTTGATTTACAGTCTTCAGATTCCGTTTATTTTCCATTCTGATTTTACAATGAAAAAGTTTTTATACCCATTAAGCATTTGCTTAAATTGTTTCTATAGCCAAAGCTAACATTAAGCTTTTTTTTATTAAACATGTAAAGCTTGTTTTTCTTCCACTCCTAAAAGTATGCACGTTTTTTTCATTGTTTAATTTTAAAAGTAGTTTGATTACAACCAAAATTTGCGTTTCCATAATACTCATCTTTCGGAATTGAAAGTACTTTCAATTGGAATTGAGTTCTGTGTCGTTTCTGACCAAATAATCGGAATCTGAAGACTGCAAATCAAAAAAAATCGGAATGTATTTAAGTACTGAATTTAAACTATTCCGATCGTAATAATTAACATGGCCGTATATTAAGATATTAAATTTTAAAATTTAAATGTTTTATCAAAAATAAAAATGAACAAGAAAAAACATTACCAGGATCAAGTTTCGAAATTTTCGCATACCTCTTTAACAAAATGCAAGTTTGTGTGCTGCCTGGAGCTCAACCTACATCAGGCTGTAACAAAATTTTAACTTTCTTAAACCACTTCACTTTTTTATAAGTGCTTATGTGTGTGTGTGCTTTTTTAAAAATTGCTCTATGCAGTAGAATGATGTAACTTAATGTATGTCTATATGTTCTTATTTAACTGTAAGCTATGTTGAAGTTATATTCCAAAAGAAATTGTTCGGAATTAGAACAGTCACTGCGGGAATTAATTACGTGCCCTTTTTTTTTTTTGCTGGAAAATTTTATTTTTCTGTTTTTCATGTTTCTGCTGATATCTTCTATAATAGAAGAAAATAATGAAAAGAGGGCGTAGCTTGCAAGTACATAAAAGGATGATTGCTTTCAATATTTTCATTTTGGAAATGGCAAAAACTTGTAAAGAAAAACGGGGAGATTTTTTAAAGCAGAAACATTTTCAAACTAATTGTAAGAATAAATATCTGCTGAGGTTTTTTTTTTTTTGTCTGTTTGTCTGTTTTGTCTGTTCTGTCTGTTTGTTTGATTGTTTGCCATAGAAAATTAGTAACATTGTCTTGATAAATTACAAAAATATAATGTTAAAAATAGGTTAAATGTCATTGATTGTGCGCCTTAAAATGACAATAAAACTAGAGATTTTGGCTTCTTGCTTAATTTAATGATGCATGCCTTTATGGTTTAGAAAAAATATTAAATAAGTTTTTGAACAATTTTTTGTAAACAAACATAAACCGCGAAGCGATTAACTTGTTTGCAGAAAATAGATATCTCGTTTGACTGGAACCATTTTGAACTCGTAACTTTCGGGCAAGTATTCTATCGTTTTAAACGTTTACATCTGGAATTAATTTTTAGAGTTATCTAAAATTTCCTTTCTTTTGGAGGGATGTACATAAAGTCTCAAATAAATAAATGGATACACAAAAACATTCACACCACTTATATATCGGCAATAAAAGAAACAATAAAAAGCTTAATTAAATAATAAAGACATGAAAATAGTGAATTTCCAAACCATTAATATGAAAAAAATGCTAATAAAACTTTCATGTGACTCAGAAGAATTAGTTATTGAAACAGGATATTTAACTTCTTGCTTGCAGTTGTCATGTCTGCCAGTGGGATCTAAGCGATAAACAACTCTGCTGTTGAGACCGTGATGCTCTCAATACATCACTCATAGTGTTAAGAGTTTTTCTTAGAATTTTATTATTCTGTGATTTTAATTCTATTGGCAACATCGATATAAAATAAACTGAAGTGAATTAAAATGAGAGTAGTGTTGGATGAACTGGATAGTGCGTTTGCAACTTAGCAAAATATTTTGCTGAGGGCGTCGTTGACTACTAAGCAAATGCAGGACCTGGGTTCGATCCCTGGTCAGGGAAAATCATCAACATCATAAATTTCTGTAGTGGGCGGTAATGTGGCGTTGTAATTATTATTATTTTTGGACTGTTGAATTGATGAAGGCAAAGCACTGGTAATTAAAACCTGTTTCGACAGTGATTGATACTAATCCAAGCTTATGTACACAACAACGCCCTCTTTCGCTGCTTAGCATAACCGTCGGAAAAGTAAACCAATTAATAAAGTGGCTCAAGAACACAACATTAACAACAGAGGTGCTGCAACAATTTTTAACAACTTTTAAAAATCGCGAAATAACAGAGTTGTAAAAGAATTATTTCTTCTACATTTTCAGCATTTATCATTTTTGCACTACCCATTTTCCTAAATTCTGGCACAATGCATTGTATGAGTAAAGTGTGTTTTTAGAGAGTGACACAAGTTTAAATCATAACAAAACAAGAAAGTATATTTTTAATATCAATGAAACGGGCTTTCTGATGATAAGACCTTGATTGGTCTTGAAACATCATGACTTTCCGAGCAGTAAAAAAAAGATCTTATCTTAAGAGAACACTATGTAATTTAGAAACCGAAAATACAAAACCAAAAAGCAATCACAACAAACCTTGTAAACTTTTAAAAATTTTTTTTTATGTCGAAATCAATGCACATGCCACATGCTTGATTATGATGTTCTTTTTTCAATTTGAAAAATTTTTGAAATAACTTAAGCTTTAGCAGTGCCAACAATCGTATTACTCGTATACCAGAATCGGTTATACCAGAATCAATGCAACAGGTTTAGGAACGATTCGTCACGTATAAGTGATATTGTTAAAAATTCAGCTAAATATTGCTCATACGACACAGACTCTATTATTTTCATATTCACCCCTATCGTGAATAAGAAGTGAAAGTTTTGTTCACGTGAAATTTTAATTCCACTCGAAGCGAAAAATTGTATCGTGAATCTCCCGTGAAAAATTATTCCCGCTATCAGTTCTTAGTGAATGTAAAAAAGGGAAGAAGATTAAAAAAATAAAAAATCATAGAACTTTTTGTTCAAAAATACACACGGACATATTTATTTTAAAAGAAAACTTCAAAAATCAAAGTTAAATATTCAGTGTTGGAGCTTTAATTTGGTTGCTCCGTTTGTTTATTGCATTCTAACTTTTATGTGGTAAAATAATGCGGTTGCTTTTTGGAAAGCCAACAAAACGAAAATATGCCAATATATTGAAGCTTTACAAATCTGCAGGCAATCGGCCTGTTTTTTGCATTTTCTTGAGGAATACATCACTTTGTGCCTTATTATCAGACCTTTTCATTAAAATAAACTTTTTAAGCTTTAATATTCGAATTATAAGAAGAAATACATACATGTTCTGTTCGTTCCCCATTAAAAATAAAGTGAATAAATTAAAGGGAAAAGTGAAAAAATTCTGATGGAAAAAAGTATTCACGATAAGGGGAATTTCTTGAAGTGAACATTTTTTCACGTTATTATTCTTGACTGAATAAAATTTTTTCATGCGAGTTGTTCACGATTGCAAATACGTGAGAAGTGAAAAAAATTCATGTGGAAAATTATTCACAATAGGGGTCTGGTCTGTCTGGTGGCACATCATCCATCACTAGTGTAAACAAAACAAAACTTTATTTTTTTATGTTAAATATCATTAATTCAATAAAAGTTGAATTTAATCCTAAATAATATTAATTTCTCAAATAAACCATGACTTTATTTACTCACGCTTTAAATTTATAACTGGTCACTGAAAACAAAACCACTTTATATCTGGGACATAATGTTCGGACGTGTTAATGTTCTTAATTATGTGTAATAAAAAGCTGATATTAGTCGGGTATTAGTTTTGGGTTGTTTTTCTCAATTTATTTGCTTACAATTTGTGTGATTGTAAGTAGTGTTTTTTAATCAACTAATTCATACATTTTTCAAAGTTCATGAAATGGAAAATGGTGTGTAAAATTACGCATATTCACATTTTATTACGTATATAAAAGTATGTATGTTTATTAGTATGGCTCATTTTTTGTAGAAGAAAAATGATGTCAACGATGTCCTTTCAATAAAAATTTGTACAGGATAACTTGTATAGTTTCCTCTATTTAATATACTTTCTCGTTTACATTGTTTTTTTTACACGATGTCGTGGCTAGTTAACTTTCGCTTAGTAAAACATTTCCGGTCGCAAATGAAATTTTTCTGGTATTCTAATTCATTGATTTATTTCTCGCATTAAGTAGAAGATTGCAACTGATATTTAAGATTATAATGCCAAGACAGGGAAAAGATTTTACAAAAATATCGATAGTGTATATTTGTGCATAAATGTTTTTAATTTGGTTTAGGTTTTACCAAAATCAATTATATAATGAGTGCGGAACTGACCCATCTACTAATCAAATAAACTTGTTATTTTTAAATGACAAAAAAGTTATAAAATAAACCATTTTTTGCCAGTAAAAAATATTTAAAGTGCTGAATTAAAAAGGCCGCAAAATATCTATAAACATAATTAAATCGGTAAGAGTTTGTATCGAAATTCCTTTTATTTTTTACTCATTGACAATTTTTTTTTCATTTTTTTTCTGAGCTCGATTAATGTTTGTGTGGGATACAAGAACAGTTACAGCATTTTGACATTAGCAATAAGTTACAGTTACAACCATGAGGGCCTACAACACCAGTAACTGTAAAACGGCAATGCAAATTAACAACAACAACAAAAACAACAGCTAACAACGTACAACATTTAACTGCAGTTACGAGCACTCATGTGGTTGGCTTTTATGGTTGTAATAAAAAAACTTATTCTCATTGTTATTGGACTCATATATGCGTGAAAATGTGTGCTAAATTCACATTTACAGCTCGTATGTGTGAAAATTTTATATTAATATTAATACATTTGCATGTACAGGGTGTTTTTTATAGAGTGTCACAAGTTTGAATCATAATAAAACAAGAAAATATATTTTTAATATAAATGAAATGTGCTTTATTGAAAATAATATTTTATGAAATTAATGTTTAAATATAATTTCTGCCATGTGTCCGCCACGGCTGGCGCGTAGAAGGAGCAATCTAGAACACCGATTTTCAACAACTTTTCGCAGCATTTGCGGCCGTATTTCGCTGATAGCTCTTCGAATGTCGATTTCCAGGTGTTCAATTGTTTGTGGTTTAGTGACTTAACAATAATAATAATATAATGGGATTAATTCACACGATCCTGGCGGCCAATTAATTGGGACATTACGTGATATAATTTTTTTTTTTTTCATCAAAAGTTTCTTTGAGTAAATCAATTGTAGCGCCCGCTGCACGATGAGTTTGACGAATAGAACAATTATTTTGATAAAAAATTTCAAAAATTTGCACGCATTGTTTTGGTGTAAGTCGATCCATAATGAAATTTAAAAGCACTCTAAACAAAAAGCAACTATCAGCTGTTAAATGGGTGCTCAAATAAACCAGTGACGCCAACTCAAAGTTGTGACACTCTATAAAAAACCCCCCGTTATGTGTGTGTGTATACACAACTATACTTATTACATACAATATAAATATGACACTTTCCTTTGTTTTGAGATTCTGTCGTTTTACCCGGAAATATATTTTTTTTTAAGTGAAATAAATACTCGACGGGACATTGAAAACAGTCATATTAAAAATACAAATAAATTTTAGAAAAAAAACACTTTAAAAATAAAATTTAAAAACTATTTCGCAAAAACAATTAAGAGAAAAAACAAGTTGACCAAAACGTATAAATTTTACAATTTAATTTTCCAGACAGATTTTATAACTTTTGGTTTTAATAAAAATGTTTGTATTTCCAAATATATTGATTTTAATATTCAAGAAATCCGCTTTATCAGAATCTTTATACCTTAAAAAAGAAAACAAATATTAAATTTGAATTAAGGCTGAATATAAAACCTTATTTCTATTAGCCTACAAAAGGCGCACGTAGTAAATAAACTTGATCGGGAATAAATAACACCAAAAGGAATGGGATAAAATAACAACATTTGACTGCCTATAAATATGCAATAAAGAAAAATCTAAAGTTTCTTTAGGGAGACATTTACAAAACAAACACAACAACTTCAGCCACATCAGCAAGACAGACACACACACAGCAAATAATTGGAAATAACAACAAAAAGGGGTCAAATAAAATAAGTTTGTTTTCTTGTATCAACAACAATATACGACGTCATTAGATGTGTTGTCTCGCCATAATGGATGTTTATTTATTGTACATACAAGCTTCCGCACACACACACAACTGCAGGCATCATACATTTTGCTAATAATTATTAAAGTTTTAGCAAAAATATTTAGAGAAAAAATATATAAGGACACAATATTTCTTTATCTGTAATTGAAGATAAATTTTTTAAATAAAAGCTTTGTTCAGAAGCTTTGTTTATGTCCACCGAAAAACAAAAACGTTTCAATTATGTTATTTTTACACAAGAAATTAATTTTAAAATTTAGTAAATATCGAGCAAAAAATTTCAAAATGTTGCAGTTACCAAACAACAAACCCGGTATGCTTCGCTCGTAACGAAAACCAACCTTTATAACTATAAACTATTAATTTATATATACTAATTTTAGACAATTGCAGTTTTTTAATCTGGAGCTTTCTAATATTCTGAAACGATCCATAATGCTAGAAAAAAATAATACAAAGATCGAATTAAGCAGAATAAAAAAGAAACTGCTTTAAAGGAAAAGTATGTTCAGTAGGATGAAGTTATGCGACGATCAATACTTCTTGTATGATGGTACCCTATACGATATAAACGGTATATATCTATAATTGTTACCTACAGCAAATATCAAACTATTCATTAGTTTATAAAAATATTTAATTTATTTGTTGTGGGTTAGCAAATCTATATGTATTTCGTTGGTTGCTAAATACCAACTCATTAGTAGATGTTTACCATTTATGTTTGAAAAGTTTCAAAACTCATTTACTCATACATAAACTCGCAAATACAATTTTGCGAATTACAAAACACAAGCAAAATAGCTTTTCAAAAAACTTAACAAATATCACAACAAACAATTTTCTTCATTCATTATGAATGTGTTTACTTTTCTACAAACCTATATACAATTATTCATTAGTTTAGTAATGATTTCTTTAAAAAAACACACTTATTGTTAAGGAAATTCAAAAGTTTTTTATTTAATATGAAGTGCAATCGATACAATTATGATCTAAATAAAACGTCATTTAAATGGGCTCCACGACTTCTTCTGCAAGAAAGAATTTTATGAACCCAATTTTCGAACACTTTTTTCTCTAAGTCAAGTAGTATGTCATGAATGGTACGTTCAATATTGACTTGTAAAGCTTCAAGAGATTGTGGTTTATTTCGAAAGACCAATGACTTCAAATAACTCCACAAGAAACAGTCTAATCAAAATATCTCGAAATAATCGAATCTCGAAACTTTTCCGGCAATAATTCAATTGTTGCATTTGCTGTATGGCACGTGGCCCTATCTAGTTGGAGCCAATGTTGTCAAGATCAACTTCTTCCAATTTCGGCCATAAAAGGTTGGTTATCATCGATCTATACCGCTCTCCATGGACAGTAACGTTGTTACCAGCTTCATTTCGAAAGAAGTACGGACCGATGATTCCAGCAGACCAAAAACCACACAAAACTTTCAATTAAGGTGAATGCAATGGTTCTTCATGAATAATTTGTGGATTTTCATCGCACCAGAATCGACAGTTTTGTTTATTTACCGCACCACTCAGATTAAAGTGAGCCTCATCGGAGATGATGATTTTCGTAAAAAATATCGTTATCGTTTTCTAGTTGTTCCAAGGCAAAATCAGCAACGCTGTTATTGTGTATATCTCTCTATGACAAAATTGTAAACACTACTGAATACAATGAAAAACAAATGACAGATCATGACATATTACAAATGGCCGAAACTTCACTTCAAACGCAATTCATCCCTATTGGAAAACCTATTATTTAATATAACCGACAACCAACGACCGACACAATCGACCGCATTCTAGATGTAAATAATAATAGAGAAACGAAATTTGCACTAATTCGCATTAAAGATAAACGGACCACTTAAATGAAAAAAAAAATACATTCCAAGGAGCTAAATCGATTAACTGAGTTCTATTTCCCTTTTGTTTCTTTAACATCTCTACAATTTTCCTATTTTACATGCATGAGTAAGTAACAACTTTAAACGAGTATAGCTCTCGAAATACTAAACCCAAAATTATTTTAATTTGGTAAAATTTTTGTCAAAATCGGTTGAATAATGTGGCCATAAAGTCCATTACAGAAAATGATCTTGCCTATTAATTACTTAAAATATAAGGTTTTACCACTAAATAATAACCAAACTAACTTTGGCTTGAGAAAATTAGTGATCATTATTTCTAAAGAACAATTGTTGGTCGTTATGGAAAAATTACTATGTAAAGCGACCGCCCCAGAGCTATCAAAAATATGAAATTTTGAAATAATTTTGGAAATATGGAATATATTTTTTTTCCCAAAATGGCACTTTATAAAATACTTCGTGATAAAATAAGTAGTAATTAGATTCATTATTTAAGTTTCTCGCAGTTTAATTAGAAAAACGTAATTTATGCATACATACATACTTTATATATGTTTGTATGTATTTGTTTGCAACAACACCACAAAAAATTTATCCTTGAAATGGCTTAACAGCTAACGCTGCATTTAATCTATCACAAGTTTGCCAGTTAAAAATATTCACACAAACAAATCTTGTTTGTTTTTTTTTTTAAATCATTTTATAAAATTAAAACTTTATTATCTCAACTTAATGATAATTATTTCTGGTTACATCTTTTGTTTAAACTACAAGATATAAAAACATTCGTTCCACCCAATTTCTTCTGACATTTTATTTAACAAAAACTTGCCTTTCGGCATGAGAATATCTCATCTATCACATACTCACACACACACACAGAAGCAAAAAAAAAAGAAAAGGTGCATGAAATGTCTGTTTAAGCCATGTTACAAATTAAATAAAGCATTCATGAACAAGAGAAAATTATATAGAAGAAGACCAACCATGCAAATGAAAACTGTAACACAAGTTTGTTTTCTTTTCACAATATTTTTGCATCAATTTCAATATTTTATTAAAAATAAGCGCAAGAAATTAATTTCACTCTTCAATGGAGGAAACTGAAGAAAAAATTATGCGAAATTTTTAGAAATTTTTTCCGAATCTTTTCCATAGTATAAAATCAACTTAAATATTAAGAACATTGTAAGTTTTATTAATCAGAAAAATCGTCAGTGTTCTTTAGCATGAACAAGATAAACTGATGTGGGAGTAAAATTGTATAAATGTTGTTAGTAAATTTTATTAAAGATTTATTAAAGAAATATTTTTATGGGTTTTTTTTTTGCAATTATCAACAATATTTTGGGAATATATTTAAAAATATTTCAGCTGTCATTTAAATAAGAGAATTTATGTGGTTTTCAACAACAAAAGTATGCAAAATTGTTTTTTTAACGATTTAATTGTCATCTGGTAACACCCAACAAACACACTGTTGAACAATTGCAAAAGACAAAGTTTTTCAAGTTTGTACGACATCTCTCAGTTTTCTATTAAAGTAATTAAATTTTGAAATAGAAAATTATTCCTAAAAAAACATTAAAACATTTAATTAATAAAGCCTGCTATTGACGAATCAATTAATCATGTGAATAAAATGAAGAAGCTTTTCTTATATTTTTCACAGATATTCAGTGATGCTAAATTTGAGTTACTGATCGTTGTTTGTTGAATTTCAACAACGAAATTAATTGAATCTGCAGTTTATGTAATTGAAATCTCAAATTGTAATTTACTTTTTTTTGTGAATTTAAAATTGTGCTCCGCTGACAAATTAAATGACCACCTACAGCACCATCTTTTGAGAATTGTTCGACCTTTTCTTCTTGGAAAGCTTTTAGAAGTGGCGAACAAGTCCGCCGAAGGAAGTACACATATAATTTGGTACAGTCATTTTCAAATCTTAAACATTCGAACAAACCACGTTCAATTAATATAGAAATAAGTCGTTACCTTATTATGTAAAGGCCCTAACTCATTATATTTTTTTTTTTCAAATTACGTATTTATCATATTTCGATATGTAATGCACCCCTCTAAGTTATCGATATAAGCAAAAAAATGCGATTTGATAAAAAATTAGTTAAGACTTTTTTATATTAAGGTAACGAAATACAGATTTTATTTGCGAATTTCTTTTAAAACAACAACAACAAAGAACCTTAATTTCTTAATACTTTTAATAAAAAATCTCTAAAGAAAATTTTTGTTACTGCGATTTTAGAAGTTAAAAAAAGTTGTTACGTTCTGAGTTTGCTTTTCGATTCTATGATCTTAAAATATAAAATATGATATTTGCAACCAACGGTTGTCTACTTGTATATAGGTTTGTAGAAAAGTAAATACATTCATATTGAATGAAACAAATTGTTTGTTGTGATGTTTGTAAAGTTTTTTGAAAAGCTATTTTGTCTATGTTTTGTAATTCTCAAATTTTATTTACGAGTTCATGTATGAGTAAATAAGTTTTGGAACTTTTCAAACATAAATGGTAAAGATCTACTGACGAGTTGGTATTTAGCCACCAACGAAATGCATATAGATTTGCTAACCCTCAACAAATAAATAAAATCTTCTTCACATTTTAAGTAGTTTCGTATAGTCTAGATGAAGTTTATGATATTTGGCTCTTAAATCTTTTCTACAACTCCAAACAACTCAACATGAAAAAAATATATGTGTTTGCTGGGCATTCACAATAATTTGTTTATCTTAATAATTTCTAAATTTAAATTTCAAATTATTCTATTGTCGAATTTTAACAATTCGTACATATGCGCACCTTGGTAACTATTGTATGTGTACAACTTTTATTTGGAAAACCATGTTCAAATCTCATTGTATTTATAATTGTCATACCAACACACACACACACACACAAACCACAAATATACACCTAAATTTTATGAATTCCTTTTCCTTTGAAGACCCAAATAAGGCCATAGCAACAAAAATACAATAAAATTGTTGTTGCTTATTTTTTTGTTCATAACTAAATTATGATCATTCATAGTTGAAATAATATTTGTTTTATTTTAATTAATTATTACGGTTATACCTGTATTTGTGGGAGGACGTTTTTAAAACACGCACACTCGCACACACGCATACATTGAGATAGAATAGAAGAGTGAGTACGATTACAATCAGTGTGGTCTACATTTTTTTGATGTTCTAGCTCTGTTTTTTTTTTTTTTTGCTTTACTTTTTTAAAGTGATAATCATTTTTTTATTTGTTTATGCGAAAGATTAATTTTTTATATATTTTTGCCTTCTTGTACATTTTTTATGTAAGATTTTATGAAAAATTAAATGTTAATATTCTAGAAGCAATTTATTCATATTAATGAGTTTATATGTTACGATAAGCAACATGCTTTTTCCCAAAGTATTATTTTCAATTCACCAATTTATAAAATCACTTAATTAATAATATATAATTAATTAATAACTTTTAACTACCCCGTACGAGCGTTCAACTGTCTGGCTGTATAGTTTTCTGTCACATGTTTTAATCTCCCACAGCTTATATGTTAATATATCTTCTATAGCAACAAATACTAAAAGCTTAAGCAAGTTGAAAAAAGTATTTGACCTAAATTATACCCTGCGTTATTAGTAGCTTGCTACTGAAGCAGCTTCTTTTGCTTAGCAACAGTAAAAAGGGACTGTTTTAGTGTTTATTTATTGTAAATTCATATCTAGGCGCACGGTAGTGCGCCAGGCCAAGTTCAGCCACATAGTGTGTATATTTAAACGAAACCATTCGAGCTGTTTTTACCCCCCTCATAACTTTGCTAGTCTTTATCATAATATAATGAAATTGAAACATAAGGTCTCCCCACAAAGGTGACCCCAAAGGTAAAATTTCTACCGTAAAAGCTTCCCGAGATATTAAGGTGTGAAAAGTCCATATTTTAGTACATATTCACTCACTCAATCACTAAGTCACTCACTCACTCACTCATCAATATTATTGGAAACTTCCAGTATAGATAGAGAGCTGAAACTCGGTACACAGGTAGGTCTTGGTGAGAAATTAACCAGAAAAATCTGAAAACGGTCACTTTCCACCTGGGGGGACTAGGGTGTCCCTTCTTTGTATGGGGCACTTCCAGTATAGCTAGAAAACTGAAATTTCATATACAGGTAGGCCCAGATAAGCAATACACATAAATATTTATATAAAAAAACAACTTAGAAAAAAGAACTGAGATCCGCACAAAAACACAAATGTGAAAATAAGGCCAAGTTCCTATTAAAAATATTTCGGCCGTAAAAAGTACTGAGATCAAAATATGGACCAAGTTCATGATAGGCACAATTCCATCTCATTTCTAGGCAACCTGTAAGCTTGGCAAAATTTTTCCAAGAATTTTTTCCCATATTAGAAACGCAATTTATAAAATTTTCCTGAAGATGCTAACAAATTGTTAGCGAAATATCGAAAATAAATATAAATATAAACAACAATATTTATATATTAAATCAAAACACCTATTGCTTAAATAAACATTCTAATAAATATCTGTGGCAATAAATAATAATGGCTTAAGTCGAAATTTCATGTTTTGAGATATTAAGGGTTTTGTCTAAAATAAATTGTGTTTGGTTTTTATATAAAATTTTTAGCCAAAGAAAAAGATGCACATTCATTTAGAACAAAACTGTTAATTTTATAAAAAAAAATGAGTTTTATAAGTTATTATTCGTTGTTTTTTAATTAAGATGTTATGAAAAAATCCATTGGCAGAAAAAAAAAACACTAAAGTGATCTTAAGATATTATATTGAAAGGCGAAATAATTTTTATTGGCAGTAAGTCGAGACAAGTGCTTTAGTTTAAATTGAAAAATGTGAAAAAATGAAAATCTCTCGTTTTATAAAAGCTTAGTTAAATATAAGGTCTACTTTTATTTGAAGAATAATTTGAATGGACTGTTCGTTATTCCACTTAAGTGTATACAAGTTTTAATGCTCAAACATTTTAATATTTATGTAGCTACCTTAAAAAAAATTAAGTTGAGATAAGATATTATGGCTTATGTATTATTTTCCAAAAAGAATTAACTTAAAATATAATCGCGTATAGTTTTATTAAAAATTACATTTTATACTTGAAATTTAGCTGAGTGATAGATCTTGAAGAGAAGATTTAGAATATGTAATAAAATGAAAAAGCACTTATGTCAACTTAAGCCATTATTATTTAATGCCACAGATATAAAGAAAAGGTCAAATAAAATAGAATATAAATATCTCGAAAAATTATTTCAAAAATGTTTTCCCATTCTATGGGGAAACAAAAACAGCAAAAAATATCTAACAAAAGTTTTCCTTTTTGTAAATCGTATGAAACATAGAAAAGCAAAACACGAAAAAAATATAGTTAAAAAGCATGTATTTCTTTGAATTTTTTGAATGACTTTATAAATATAATTACCTTAAAAGAGTAGATGTGAATTAATTAAAATTTGTTTTGAAATAAATATTTGAATGCATTGTGCTGTTGAGTTGAAGGACACTAAAAAATAAGAATTTAGCTCTTAAATTTAAACAAAAGATAATTAAAATAAAACTATTTAATTGAGTTGAGAAAATAATCGCAACTATGAAGCTATTAAATTTCTTGGAATATTTATAATAATACTTATAAAATTTAATTTATAACAAAAATAGTTTAGTTCAAAGCATTTAAAAGTTATAGTCGACAAAGGTGTTTGTTATTAAGTCTTTGATAAAGCTAAAACATTAAAAGAAAGTTTCCAAGTAATTGCAAAGAATGAATGGTTCTTAATTGCTTAAGTTTTATAATTGTGAGGAAATCATTAAATTTTTCTTTAAAGCTTTTTAAATATTGCAACTGTATTTGAAAATATTTTTAGCAATTTTTAAACTCGAAAGACTTTTAAATTAAATTCAATGTTAACATGAACTATTTTATTTTCCTCTTTTATACAAATGACTGAATTTATAAATAAAATACTACATCGAGATGCCATCATCTGGCTTCTGGCAGAATTTCGATATTGATTTTGTAGATTATAAAAACAGCACAAAAAAACATATGTTCATTTATAAATACATTTTTCTCCATCACTTGTTCTTTAATAAACATACAAATATTAAAAAAAATAGCAAAAAACAAAAAAAAAATTCAATTAAAAATAATTCAAGTGAACAAGAACAAAGAACAATTTATGGATTTCCAATGATGTGAATGATGAACACATTATATCTTGTTTTCATACAACAACACCAACAAAAATACATATGCTTCTCACAGTATCGTTGTATATATAAAATATTATAAATACAAATATAAACAGTTGCATTTACAAACATGTTTGTTTATTATTGTGTATTTAATTTAATGAAATTTCCATAATATATATATAAAATTTAAAATTATCTATTTGTGTTGTTCTTTTATTTGCTTTACTGAGAAATAAAGAATTAAAAATATGTGGTTACAAGCAATAACCACCTAAATTGGTTTAGGGAAGTTCTGTTCACAGATGTGTATGTTATTGCGGTGGTAAGAATCTTTAATTATGCATTAAGTATTTTCAAATAAAAATTTTTAAATGTTTTCAAATATGATTTTATAAATTCAAAGTGTCTTTTCTCAAAAACATGTTTTTCGACTTAGGCGATTATTGCTTGTGACCACAGATATACAAAAATATTTTAAAAATAAACTTTAAAACGTTTTGTGTAGTTTTCATAGTCAAGTCATGGCGTATGATGAATATAAATAAATGCTACATAAAATTAAAAGTACTCATACGCAATGTGGTACTGCAGCTAACAGTTTAAGTAATAAAAGTGTGTGTGCGTGTGTAAAGCTAGATTTACACGATTGATATTTTCTTCAAAATTCCTCTTCAAAATGCTTCAAACTCGTGTAAACAGCAAAATTTCTTCAAAAGTTATTGATCAAAATTTTTTGAACAAAACTTTTGAAGATTTTATTGATGCCGTGTAAAAAAGCATCAAAATCGCATCTGCCAATATTGATAACTATAAATAATTTGACAGCATGTTCATTCTTTTGATTCAATATTTTATGTATGTATGTATGTATATGTGAACAGAATGTGATTTCTTTTTAATATTTTAATTTTATTTTTTATATACATATGTACATAGAACAGAATGTGATTTAAAGTTCCCAAATAAATGAATTGAACTTTTTATTTCGATTTATTGGGTTTTTAATTAATTTTTAATAAATATGCTTGTATTGCCATGGAACTTCTCCGCCATCGGACTCTCTACCCTTTGCACCAACGTCGATGTAAACAAAATTGTAGTTCGCGTCCACAAGCGCCATCAAAACAATGCTGTTTTTCTTTTTATAATTGAAATATGCGCTTTCACAGTGTGCTGGTGCTATAATATCGATATGTTTTCCATCATTCAAATTCATCCCTTAATACTTTATATAATGCAGCGCAGACTTCAGGCACAATATCGCATCTCAGTATTGGCCTTTTCTATTGATGGGGTGAGGAGATTAAGCAAATAATGAAAATCGTCTGGTGACATTCCCACAAAGTTTCTGTATAGGTCAGGATCATTCCTTTTCAGTCGCTCCCTAAAAGAGACATACATACCATTACCTTCCAAAAGAAAAGGTCGAACCCAATATTCCTTTTGTTTTCTTCTTTTTTTTGCATTATTATCAGCTACTTCTTCCTCCAATATTAAAAATGTTGATGCTATGATGATTGTGTAGTCGTCCATACTTATTAATTGTTTTTTTATAATAATAAATTATTGAACAAAAGAAACAAAACAGCTGATCAAGGTCAATATTTTCAATATAAAAAGTTTACCAATAGTGTAAATTAGCTTCAACAAATTTTGATAAAATTTTTATCAAAAGATTTTGAAATATATTGAAAGAATATTTTGATCAAATTTTTGAAACGTGTAAATAGAACATCAAAATAAATTTTCAAAATTTTGATAAGACTTCAAAATACCTTCAATCGTGTAAATCTAGCTTAAGACGATGAAAAGTATTGCATACTTTTTTACACATGAACATTTACTGTAGAAATATTATGTATGTATAAATTAAATATAAGGTTTTCCAATAGGGATGATATGATTTTGAAGTGAAGTTTCGGCCATTTGTAATATGTCATGATCTGTCATTTGTTTTTCATTGTATTCAGTAGTGTTTACAATATCATCATAGAGAGATATACGCAAGAACAACGTTTACAAATTATTCAGTTTTACTATCAAAATCATCGTTCTCCAAGTGCAAACTTTCGTGCACTCTTGCCATTTTATGGTCGTAATAATCGTCCAAGTGTGCTCGATATTCGTCGAATTGGTTAAAATTTTGCGCTTACATGTTCTTTACAAGATGTTCAATAAACAAAAAGAAGCGCTCGAAGTAATTCAAATATTGCTGCCGTTCAGGCAAGTGTCCGTATCGGTCCGTACTTCTTTCGAAATGAGGCTGGTAACTGTGATAACTAACTCTTTATGGCCGAAATTGGAAGAAGTTGATCTTGACAACATTTGGTTCCAACAAGACTGGGCTGCGTGCCACACAGCAAATGCAACAATTGAATTATTGCTAGAAAAGTTTCGATATTCGATTATTTCGAGATATTGTGATATTGAATGGCGTCCAAGAAGTTGTGATTTAACACCATTATACTATTTCTTGTGGGATTATTTGAAGTCATTGGTCTTTCGAAATAAACCAGACTCTCTTCAAGCTTTACAAAACATTATTGTTCATCGAATTGGTTCCTGCAGAAGAAGTCGTGGAGGCCATTTGAATAACGTTTTATTTAGAACTTAATTGTATCGATTTCACTTTACAATTAAATAAAACACTTTTGAATTTCCTTAACAATAAATGTGTTTTCTTTTTTTTTTTTTATTTAGAACTTAATTGTAACGATTTTTTTTAAGAAATCATATCACTCTTTTTGGAAAACCTTTTATGTAGAGACCAAGAAAACAAACCATGATGTAATAAAACGAAAATAGTTCTCTCAAATTTTGTTAGAAATCATCACGTGACTAGAATATAAGAACTGTGAGAATTTCGTAAAAATTGTGCTACCTTATCAGTTTTATATCAGGCATATCACACATTTCTATCGGAATATTTTCAATTGCGTAATTTTAATTCGATCGTTTTTGATTTACAGTCTTCACATTCTGTTTATAGTGTGTTTCGATTTTACAGTGAAAAGTTTTTTTTATGCCCATTACGGAGTTGTTTTATTAGAAAAGCTTATATTGTGCTTTTTTTTATTAACATCCAAGTTTGTTTTACCGATGCTCCTAAAAGCAGGCAAGTTTTTTATTGCTTGCTACAAATAAAAATATTTTCCATTTTGATTTTTAAATGGGGTTTGATTACAAACCATATTTTCGATTTTTGTTTTCTAACTCCACTCCACTTTAAGAATTGAATTCATTTTTAATCGGAATTGGGTTCCGTGATTTGGCTCTGTATTTCCTTTTTCCCCATTTAATTTGTAATTGTGTATTTCTATTATGTGAATAAATAATTCGCAATTTCAGAAACAAATCCAGAAATAGATTTAAGTTCGCTAAAAATTTTAGCACTCGACTATTTAGTCGCAATAATTTTAGCGAAAACTTACAAAAACAAAAAATTCATAGATTTCACAACGCAATATTGATGGAAAGTTCCTAAAAATGCAAGAAAGCGAAAACTATGAAAAAATTACACCGGATGCGAAAATTTCAAATATATTTAAAAATTTTAAAGCAGCTATAATTTTCACTTAAAAATACTTGCTCAACTTTTAACAATTTTTCAATAGCAAAATTTGCACTGATTCTCAAAAATCTTCTTTTGATAAAATTTTACAATTTTTTGGCCAAAATATATGCTCAGGCACAAAAATTTCTTTATTCAATAAAAAGATCTGATTTTGAGAGTTCTTCTGTGATTAGAATCCTCAAATATTTTTATAAAAAAGTATGCTTAGATTTTGCAAATTTTTTTCATTAAAAAAAATTAATATTCTAAAATTTTCAAACAAAAAATTATACATTTTCGCAATTCCTCCCCACATTATAAAAATTTAACCAAACTATTTAAATTTTTTTTTTGATAAAAAAATATTTTTACCTACAAATGCTTCCTAAGCGGCGTACGAGCTTTTTAGTATTCCAAATTATCTACTCTAATGGTGTTTTTTAGTTCTCAAACAATAACTTCCCTTAGAAAATTTTGAAGCCAACAGTTGTAATCAATCTTTCACATTAATGCCCTGTTGTCTACATTTCGTTTCTAAATTTTATTTCAACAATAATTTCACACTAAATTAAGCCAAATTAAATGTAATAATTTGTTCAAATCAAATTAAATAAAATAAAAACTTAAATTGAGGTTTCTCCTCTGCATAAAAATATAATAAAAATAATGACATTTTAAGAGAGATAAAAAATTACGGAATATAAATAAATTTTAATAAATAAACACAATAACCACCACATGTTAGTAAAACCAATGCTAACATTGAATTAAATTTCGCTTAATCTACAGGCATTTACACTAAGTCAAAAATCATAAAGCCAAAGTATGATTATGGAATTTAAAAAGTTAAAAAATTAAAATAACAATTGTGTTCTATTGATATCGAGTGAAGGGAGAAAGATAACAAAACTGATGTGAAATAAAGTTTTTATTTTAAAACTTTTTTGAGTGTTTTGTAAATATGTATATCGCACTGGATCACCAAGAGGGTATTAAAATTTTTAACATATCTATTTTTACAAGAAAGCGATGTACAGTGGTCATATCTACCCACTGTAAACATATTACACCATTTTATCCACTCTTTCATCAAAAAAATACAGTTGTGATAAAAGAGTAGTATTAAAAAAAAGTTTTTTGCCTCTACTGAAAATTTAAAAATTTTGAGTTAATACCCTCTTGTTGATCAAGTGCGATATGTGAATCAATATTTAAAATTTAACTTGGATTGAATTGATTATCAGATAGAATGTTTTCAAAAAAATATACCTTAAATATGTATATAAACTTCCGAAAAAGTTATGATATGAACTGTAAATCATAGGATCTGAAAAGATCGGATCTGCCCAAAGAAATAAAAATGGTAAAACAAGCTTACTTTTAGTAAGGTTATTATAAGCATATTATAAGCTTATATAAATAAAAATTTTAAAAGTAAAAGCTTATCATAACTAATTTCCTACAATTTTTAGTAAGCTTATTGTAAGCTTATTAAAAGCTTATAGAAGTAAAATATTTTAACAGCTTTTAAATAGTGTTGTAAAAATACTATACATGACAAAGCTACATTAACATAAATGGCAACTTGTTGAAAAGTACGTGTATAAAATGTCTTGCCAACCCTGTAATAATGCAGCTTGCTGTTTCACTAGAAAAAAAACACAACTTATGAAAAAGTGGAACGCCCCGTTTTTAACAGCTAACAGCTAAGTTTTATAGGACATTATTAACACTGTCGATTTTTACGGGGCATAAAGTGCAATGCCTTCCACCATTAGTGAGGACGATTTTTTTAGAATCAAATACACAACCCTTTTAGAGAGCAAAACATTTTTAAGAAACGAACACCAAAGTAAATTTTCTGCATGGAGATGTACCATCTTTTTGTTGAAAAGAAAACACCATTAATTTAGACAATAATTTAACAAATCTGAATGAAAATGCTCTTTATTGTATTGAAAATTTTCTTGACGCATACCAGAATTTTGGCTAAGGAAAGAGTTTCGCCAGAAATATGTGGGTGAAACGAAAGTTAATTAATTTTTAAACGTTTGCATTTAATGAAATAAAATTTAAATAAAATAAAATAGCTCTTAAGAAAAAAAATTACTTATTATATTCATAAGCTTACAAAAATATTACCAAAGTAATCTATAATTAAAGTTTTAAATCTATTCTAGAGCTAAGCAATATTATCGCTAGGGTTTACTTTTCATTATTAAGTAATTGTTAATAAGTAATTTACAATAGTATTCATAACACTTGTTTCACGGCCTACATTCGTGAACTTGTTTTAAGTTACTTCTGCATGCTTGTAATGGGGCATATCTGAAGCTTAAGCTATAAACTTTTATCACCTAAAGTCTTTTGCAACGCAAAGGAAGTTGGATCCAAATGCTAATAGAAAGTAATAAAAAAAAAATGTCATGCGGCTTAGTTGGTAGTTGAGAGCATTTTCTAAGCCACCCTGGTAAATTTCTTTATCGTAAATTAAGTGCCACTAAAACTCGGACTCAACATTAATAATAAAATTATAGTTAAAGAGGACAGTTGCGATATTTTTTATATTTTTTTAAAGATCCATTTCGAGATCATACACTGATTATTAAAAAAAAACATAAAAGCAATTAAAAACAACATTGTCCGAATATTGAGGAGCATTAATTTTTTTTCCATTTATCGTTGCCTTAAAACTTGTGTGTGCGTGACAGCAATTAATTATGTTAAAATAAAAACGTTCAAATATTTTTTTGTTAATTTTATATTTTAATCACAATCAGTCTACAATACTCGTATTTGTCATTGATACATAATTGTTTTATAATTGATTTATAATTTCTCAAACTCACGCTATAGTTGTTTAATTAAACTTTGTGGAAAAAAGTGATTTCTATGCTCTATTCTATGTTATAGGATATACTATATTTACATTACGCAACTTTGTTGCATGCATGTATGGTCCCTTTTTCGAAAAAATATAAAAAGTATACATTTCCACACTCTCACTTAAAATGAGAATTGCGTGCAACAAAGTTGCGTATATGCAAATATGGTAATACTTATATACCAGCTAATATATCATTAGGGCTAAACCCACACTAACGAAAGACGAAAGACAAAAGACGAACGACGACAGAATAGGCATTTCAAAGTAATTAAATTAATTTGTGTAGAAAGACAAAATGTTTTTGTCTTTTAAGTCAAAGACTTGTTTGATGCTGACACACAACAAATATTAAAGTATTTGTCTTAAAAGACAAGCCGTAATCAGACAGCAATGTCACATTTTTTTTTCGACTTGTCTTAACTGGTGTGGGTTACAACATAAGCATGTAACGAGGTTGGTTTCAGTCAGTTTTATCTTAATCTGTGTGTATTTGTATCAAGCCACATGTATTGTCTGCAACCAATGTTATGCCGCTGTTAAGGTAGAATTGGTCTTGACTTTCTGTTCTGTTCCGGATCAGCTGTTCATTTTTTTTTTGTATGGAAAACATGCATTTTCAATTAGTTGTTCTGTTCTGTTACGGACCATTCTGTTGAAAACAGAATTTTACTTACAGTTCTAAGTGACAGCAAGAGACATCTGCTTGTTTCAGTAAACCAAGCCGATCGGAACAAAATTGCCGCGTAATCGCTGATAAATTTTTATTATGACCGCCGCCATCGACTTTAAGCACATTAAAAACAAAACGCTTTTTAATAAAAAAAATATTATATTCATGAAAAGGTTATAGCAAGTAGAGTTTTATATAAAGTTTTCTTATTATTTTCTTCAAAATTATTCAACCTAATAATTAAGACAGAGCGCCGTTTTAAATTTGTGAACACCGTCGATATGATATGTATATTCGGCTATTTTTTTGCTGCCAGAAACAGCTGATACGTTTTTACAGAACTTCTAACTACCAAAATTCAACAACAGAACGGCACAGAACAGAACGTAAAAGTCAAAACTAATGAGGCCTTAAGTGAAACAAATACTTCCGCCTTTGTTTCATTCGATGTGGGTTGTCTCATAAGAACATATGTTCTGTTGACTTATTAGTCAGAAAAACTGTTTTGTCTTACGCGTCGATGAGAGTTCAGCCTATGTTTTGGGTTTTAGTCTGCACTTTAACTTTATTAATCGTTTATGCGAAAGGGGATTATTTATTTATTTATTTATTTATTCCAAAAATATGTCGCAAGCCCATAGGGCCAAATTGACTAGTCAACAAAATTATATAAAAAATTTGTATATAAATATATGTGCGTAATATAATCCAGTGAAATGTATGATATTTAACAACATTTTTAATTAAAATACTTATTATTAGGCTTAAAGTATATTATTAAATGATATTAAGAAATAAAGGAAAAAAAAAATCCCCTTGATTTTTACTCTTTTTCCCCCTGTCCCCATACACATACTCAATAAAAAAAAAGGTCCATACTTGGTTGAAAGGAAATTTTACTTTAAGCGAAATCAGAACACCTCATACCAGTGAATACATATCGCAGTACAGTTTAGTAAAACAATAAAACTGTGTGCATTATAAGTGCGAAATACATATTTTTTTAAATGCAGATAACGAGTGGTTGAATCGGCGATCTTGGTATGGTATAACCGCATTCCATAATCGTGAGATCTTAACAATGTAGGATCTCTCCAACATCAACGAAACATGTGCCGTGCAAACCATAGAATGTGTTCTGCTAGAAGAACCAAAATGAAATTTTTCAGCCAGATAGGAAGGACATCCATATTTAACAGTTTTGTAGAAAAACAGCATCTGTCTTAGCTTGACGTATTGGTCAAACCCACAGCCTAACAAGTTTATTTGATAATGAGAAACATGTTCCCTAAACTTGATTTTAAAAATATAACGAATGACTCTATTAAAACAAATTCTCAGTCTTTCCATGTTTAAAGCTGACGTACAGGAAAAAATCTCAATACCATAATTGAACAACGGCATACATAATGACATAGCGACTCGGCGTCTTACTGTAAGTGGCAAAAAATAAGCAATGTTATATAGTCTTCGCAATGTCCAAGCTGTACGTGAAACAACAGAATTTATGTGATAATTAAATGATAGCTTGTCATCTAACACAACACCAAGAGTCTTATAGTGAGAAACAATTTCCAGTAATTCTTTGTCAATTACAATATCTAATACAACCGATTGCTTAGAAAATATCATTATTTTACATTTCGTAGGGTTTAACTGCAAAAAGTTTTCTCTGGACCACCTTTCGACGCAAGCTAATTCACAGTTTATTCTTTCCTGAGCAGCATGAACAGTCAATGAGTCACAAGATGCAAGAAGCTGGATATCATCAGCATAAGTATACGCATCTAAGAAATTCAACACCCTGAAGACGTCATTCACATACAGAAGGAACAATAAAGGACCTAAGATGGAACCCTGGGGTACACCACGATAGACCGGAATAGTTGACGAGATTTCCCGACCTACTTGGACGAATTGTTTACGACCTGACAAAAAGGACCAAATGAGCTTACAACCACTGGAACTAAAACCGAATAACCGCACAAGCTTATTGAGTAGAATTTTGTGACTAATTGAGTCAAATGCCTTCCTAAAGTCAAGGAAGATCAGCACACTAGTCCTGGATTTATCATAATTATTTCTTATTTTTTCGGTGATATCCAGAAGAATACCCGTTGTACTATATCCATTCCTGAATCCGGACTGGTTGGCATGAATTAAATTATTATTTCTTAGATGACATAACATTTGGTCCCTAACAAGTATTTCCAAGATCTTAGAGCACACTGACAGAATACTAATAGGTCGAAAATCCGCACAGCAAGTAGGATTTTTAATTTTTGGAATCGGAGTACTCTTCAAGTACTTTTTATATATAAAATGACACCTTGGTGCCATATGTAGCTCTTCTCCTTAATCCTTATATATCCTTAAAATTTTATTTATAGTTTTCTTTATTATTTTCACCGACTCCAAAAAACGAAGTGTTTAGTTCATTATTTCAATGGTTATTTAATTTCTTTTGAAGGGGTTTGGTTTCAGTTGGACCACAAATATTATTTCTGAAAAATTGGGGGCAAGTTCTGACTCAAAATATTAGTTATCGAATAATGCCTCAAGCTATGGACCGAATATCAAAAATATTTTTTTGTTGTAACAAGTTTGCTTGCAATTTTATATCTTAAAATAGCCGCAAGTTTTGTGCTGCCCCCTCCACGTACCACAAAAAACTTTTCGATTATCGATTAAATCCTCCATTTTTAAAACGACTTAAAGTTTGTTTTCTTCTGTTACACGGGGCTTTTTTGCAGTTACTCTCATATCGGAGAGGCAGTTTGAAATATTGCTCCCATAGAAATATAAAAGGCAATCCTGGAAATGTTGTTTAATAAATCGAACCACTTTTTATAGGCCAATTTTAAATTTTTATTTGTATTGAAGTAGTTTTTTTATTTTAATGTGCAAGACATTCAAGATTAGTTGAAAATAGATTAAAAAGTTATTTGTTTTTTATGATTTGGTAGTATTTTTTATGCAAAATGTTTTAGATGCATTCGGAAATCAATGGTGAATTCTATAAAAGCTAAAACCTCTTAATGTGGGATTTTCAAATCACCTTTCACCTTTTTTTTTTAATTTCAACATATATCCAGGGATTTCAATATATTGAGTTTCCATTTTACTCGATATGAATTGATGTTGTCGGAATTAAAGCTGAAATTTGTTCAGCATGAAATATTTTCTTTACAAATCCATAAATACATGAAAAATGTAGTTCAAGTATGAGAATTTTTTTCCATCAAAACACGTACTTGAGGAGAAATCATTCAGTTTTTTTTTTTTTTTTTTTTCTGTGCTACACTTTCCTGTGCTGGGATTTAACATCCTGACATGCAAAAACAAAACAAAAATATGGTTGAGCAGAATTGATGGAATAATGAATGAACGAACGAATATTGAATGAATGAATGAACGAATTGAATGAAAAAAAAGCAAATCGATGGCAGTTCATAAATGAATGAATTGAGTTTTAGTATAACGAAATCATCCAAGGCTAAATGCGTTAGTGGCGAAGCAATTACCAACCACAACTAAGAAATAAGCTGTTATATATTGTTCACTATTTGTGAGGATGGTTTCTACTTGAGTTTATCTATAAATAAACATAGCTTTCATATGATATAAAGTAATGCTCGCACACACCATAAAGATTTAAAAAGGGCGAACTAGTTTGTATTTGGTTTTCTAAATATATTCTTTTGTTTAAGCGAAATTTTAATGCATGAAATATATTTAGATCAGTATTTAATCAAAAGTTAAGGAAAATTATTTGTATATTATTTTCGTTCTGTAAATATCGCTGTTTAATCCGGCTTCATTATATTCCCACTATTCTTCTTGACTTTTTCTGGCTGTTAGGTTTAGTTTTTTAGTAATCCTTTGAATTTGTTTTTGTTTTTTCTCTTTTATTTTATCAAAAACATG
Source organism: Lypha dubia (assembly GCA_947311025.1). Lineage (NCBI taxonomy): Eukaryota > Metazoa > Arthropoda > Insecta > Diptera > Tachinidae > Lypha > Lypha dubia. The sequence goes on along the minus strand of OX371261.1, from coordinate 40,941,351 downwards.
AGCCATGAAATTTATAAACTCATACTTACATTTTTGTTGATGTTTGCTTATGGATTATTAACGTGGTAGACTTATTATCCCAATATTGTTGTTTTTTCTTCATCATTTTTCAAACATCGTAAAATTTGTATACAAAACAACACAGTAACTTTAAGAAAAATGTTTTAAATTAAACTTGCAACAACTAGTAGATGAAAATAGTGTTTTAAGTATTAAAGCAACACACACACACACTTGCATACATGCAAATCTCATGACTTCCCAGCAAACATTTAACTTAGTCTAGAGCTTAAAGTTTACTAAAAACTGGCAGTGACCGTGCCGTAGCCTGCCCATTATTAATTTATTACAAATTGTTACTTTTAAACCTTTTGGTCTTTTCGTAATCTATAGTAGTAACAACAAAATTGGTTTTGCCTGAGTCGTAAAAAATTGCAATCACTGCAAAAGTAATTATTTTTTCTTTTTTCAAAATAACACCTGCATTTTTTTTAAATTATGAAATATTTATTTAGGGTGCGATATATAAAGAATGAGAGTAATGGATCAGGCAGCGTACGACCATTTTGCGAGAATTAATAGTTGTCATTTTATTATCTCTCGTAACTTTATCACATATTTTGAACTTACGAGTAAAATGCTCCACAAAGAGACAGACAGATAAAAATTCGTTACTGTTTCATTAAATCATTAAAATTTACATATATATAAAATTGTAACGTTACTGACTGACTGATTCATCATCGCACAGCCTAAACGCCTGAAGGAAAAAACTTGAAATTTGGACCAGGGCTTGGTCTCTCCCCAAATCGATCCACTAAGACGGGATTTTTAGAAATTCGAATGTTGAGGGGGTAAAAAAGGGCAAAAACGGTAACCTTATATCTCTAAAACTAAAAAAAATAATGCTTATCGTTGTTCTTTAGAAAAATAAGCGGACAGGTGTCTGGTACTTTTTGGAAATTCAGACCTTTAACGGAGTAAACGGGTAAAACCTGCATTTTGGTATTGATTTGTCACCCCATCTGTCTTTCAAACCCATACACATAGAAATAAGGTTTATATCACATTTGAAACTTATTTAAAAAATCCAAATACGTATTTGGTACTTTTTCGAAATTCGGACATTTAAGGGGTAAAAAGCGTAACTATTTTTGGTACTTTTTTTATAAAACATTTATTTTTATTTATTGACATAAACGTATTAAATTATTATTATTTTTCGTTCTTTAACTGGTACTTTTTTTTAATTTTCGTTAATATTGGACCTATGAAGATAAAACTAAACATGCATGGTTGGTTAATTAAGACCAATTTCTATTCTTCAAGGTTTCAAGGTTTAAGTATCTCTCCTTTCGTGTCTCGCAAAGAAGGTACCAAAATAATCTGGATGATGGAAAATCCTTCTGCGGTTGTCATCTATTTGGTTATTGGGCAAATGCAAAATATTTAAACAAAAATGTGTATGACCACCATTGTGTTATACTTCATCGTCTTCCCTGCTCTCGCTCTTTCCTTTATTCTTCTAGACTTTGTTTTATTTATTTATTTGCTGTATCAATTTTATGCAAATTTATCTGTCAACACAGATTGACATGATTTTATGTTAGAAATTGAAATCAGCATTTTTGTATTTTAAAATACATACATACCACCGTTTACATGGATGCGGGTTAGGGTGTGTTTGTTTAAATTTATGGATGAATAATTTATGTTTTTATTTATATTCACAACAACATAAAGGGCACATTTAGATGTTTGAGGACAAAGTTAAAAAAAAATAAGTACATGTAGAAGAACATGTACACCAGTAGAGGGAGTGTTTCACCAATAAATATAAATATGGGGTTTCTAAAACACCAGTTTTTTCTCCATAAAAATAAATCCAATTAGAAAATAGGGAAATTATAAAAAACGTTTACAAATATATATACTAGAATGGCCATATTTTCGAATTAGACTGATCCCTATGGTGCAAATACACGTGTTTTATAAACTTCAAAGTATATTCCGATATTTGGCTTTAAAATCTATATATATATATAAAACAGGATGTGTGTATATATGTAACGTGTGGACTCCAAAACGGCTGGGCCGATTTTGATGAAATTTTCAGGGAATCTTCAGAATATTTAGACGGTTGACACTGTGAAGTCTGATTTTTGACTTTCGTTCTGCGGGCGGAGGGGCGTGGCAATCTATATTTATAAAAATTAATGTCTATCTGTTTGTTTGTTTGTGCTTTATAGGAGGCCAAAACCTTGGACCGATCTTCCTGAAATTTTCACAGCATGTTACTTTGACTCTGGAAGGCTATATGAAGTTTTGATTGAACAAAGGGGCGTGACAACGCCCATATAACCCAAAAATTTAAATCGCATCTTTTGGGCATTTTTGGTACATATGGTATTGGCATAATTAGGAATACGTACCTAGAGAAAAATGGGTGGAACCACGCCCGTTTTTAGGACAATTAAAAATCGACCGATCGTCATTAAGTTTTCACAATAGGATATTCTTACGAAATAATAAATTCTTGACTATAACGAGGGGGTAGTGAAGCACGCCGGACTCAGCTAGTTTACTATAAAATTTAAATGTTTTAACTTTTTTAAATATTTCAAGAAAAATTTCGTGTTTATGGAAGGACTACTTTTGTTTACATTCCACTTTAAAAAGAAATGACTTTTATAAAGAACTTTTTTTAATTAAATTTTTATCCGCAAAACTTTACAGCTTGTCTACAGGTTACAATCAAAGACGACATGTATTTTTTAAAACTATGTGGTTTTTAGTGAATTGATGCATTACTCATAGTTTATAATTTGTATGTGTCTCTTCTCTTTTAACACCAAATTTGTTCTAGAACATACACTTTATGCCGAGAGTAATGCAGGACATAAATAAATAGAGTGCCTCATTATATCAGTTGTCCAGATATCATACACTTAGTACCGACTTTGAAAAGCAAGTGCTAGTCTAATGCTTCTATACTTTAAAGATTTGGGATGATTAATAATTTTTTCGTTAGTGGGTACAAGTCTCCCACCTCCTTTGCGAAGATTTTGCGGGAAATCCTTTTTCATTCCAAGAAGAGATGTGCAAATATAAGGATACGAATAATTATTTTGTCAGTAGAGCGGTAATTTTCTCCTTGTAATGGATGGGAATGGTATTTTGGTGCTAGAGGAAGTCAGGTATAATTATATGATCGTTAATGATTACTTTGTTTGGGGGTACCCGCTACCCCACACCCCTCCCACATTTTATTCGAAGAAAATGCACTTGATTGCATGAAAAATACAATTAGTTATTTAAAATATTTACTTACAAAAAAACAAATATATTTATATTGCAGGGGCATGGCACTGCCCACTTTTATAATAAATTAATTTTAGAATTAGATGATCTCTATGTGTATTATTATTCATTATTCACTTCTATAATCTACGAATTCTATTATCATGCGACCTTAATTTAAGAACGAGGCATACACCTGATCCCACATCTTGAAAATTGTGAAAATAACGTTGAAATATTTCACTATATTCTTTTAATACTTCCTTTCTTTGTGCAATTGAAGCTAATAAAAGCATTTGAAAACAACAAATGCCTTTTTTATTTTGTTAATTTAAATATATATTTTGTTTTGTTTGATTTTCTTTTAGGTCAAAAGAGCGGTCAAGTGGAAACTGTTTGTGCTTAATTCAAATATTGATAAAAAAAAAAACAACCAAACAAACAAAGTATATAAAAGGCTTTAATGAGAAAGGGAGAAGTGGATTTGTTTAAGAACGTTTTTGTTTGAATAAGTTTTCTTTAGAACCGACCGACGGACCGACAGACCCTTTTCCATAAATTTTTGCATCTTGTCATAAAAGGAAGTTCATTCATTGTATTGAATATTGAATAGAGAAAAAAATATATGTACTGCTGCTTTAGAAATTTTGTGAGCATAATTTTTATTGCTGAAATAATAAAACTAAAATGTTTTTTGCCAATTATCAAGAATTTTTTATAGCAAATTTGATTGATTTTTTTTTTTTTAAGTATAAATTCCCATTTTTCTGAGCTTTTATTTTATGTTTTAAAAAAACATTAACAACTAATACAAAACTGAGAAAACGGCAGCCTTAGCAAACCTTTATAGGTATTAAATTATATATCCTGAAGTGGTTAGCGCGTTGTCTACTAGGCAAACAATGACTTGGGGCTTGGCTTCAAACCCTGCCCAGAGCAATTCAATCAACATCAGTAATTTCTCTAATGTAGAAGAGCTATAAAGGCATGCACTAAAAAAAATGTTTCCGACGCCTAATCTTAAAAAAAACGAGTAATTTAATCCATAAAACAGGATTTGTTTTGCACTAAATTAACTTTAGTAACCACAAAATGAATTTGAAATATTTTTGTAATTATTTATTCTTGGTGGCACGTAAATGAAAGCCGAGTACCGCTGCTAAAAATAAACTAATTTCCAACTCATTAAAAGTTTTTGCTTAGCAAATAAATTTGGCATCAAAGCAAACTGCAAAAAAAAACTAAATAAAGATCTTCTATAAATAGCTGACAAGGAAATTATAATGAAAACATTAAGTAAAACTAAGGAAACAGCAGTTAATGAAGACTCGTAAGACAGGAACAGGAAATCACATTTATTAGTTCATTAATTTCATGTGCTTATTTTCCAAACCATAATGAATGAATTCCTGTATAATTAAATCTGGTATTCCGCAGTTAAAAGTAAAACATTAACAAACCTCATATGGTTTCGTTTACTAAATAAAAGTTTCTGCTGAATAAGAAGCTCTAATTAGTATAAGAAATCTGGAAAACAACTGTGTTTTGTCCCCACCCACAACTTTTATTTGTGGTTTAGTGCTGTAAACTTTCTTCAATATAAATGCTAAACATTATTTGCTAAAAATCCCAATAACTGTCTAACAGCTAAATAAATTCATTCTTTACAATTAAGAATAAATTATTTAGCAAAAAGTTAAAGATCGTAATAGTTAACAGATTTCTCAGCAAATTTTTTAAAAATCTCAACAATGTTTCAAATGTCATTCTGAACAGTAGCTATGCGGGAACAATGTACTGTGTGACCGTCCCCCAATCTAGTTTTTTGTATTTCTAAATTTATATTTTGTAACTTTTCCAATAGGACTTCCTTCTCATTCATTTAAAATTTTTACTTTCTTAAATATTTCATTTGTAAGTTCAACGTTTGTGTAGCAAATATATAAAAAATTGATAGAGTGTCCTGCTGCAAAATATTTCCTGGTTGTTTTTATTCATTTAACTCCATTATGGCGATATTAATTTTTTTTTACTTAAAAGTATGAAGGGAAGCATTTGTTATAAGCAGTGAAATCGCAAATATGCAAACGCATGATTTTTCCTTTGCCATGAATGCGGAAAAAATAAAATATTTATATGTTTTAGATTTTTTTAAGAATTTTGACATCAATTTTTTTAGTGCATATTTTTGCATAATTTTGCATATTTCCAATTACACCACATACGTTGATTTTTTTTATTAAATTTGCTAGTTTCCTATGCATATTTTGACTTTTTTTAAATTTACTATCTAATTTTACATTAAGGATCCAAGTCAATTAATTTTGGAACTTTGGAAAATTTTTAGAAAGTTTGCCAAATTTAAAAACTTTTAAAAAACTGGTCAAATTTCTTTCTTTTATTTCGATTTCTTTTGAAAAATTTAAACAATTTGAATCTATTTTAGGGATCTATTTTAAGTGCATATTTTTGCCTATTTTACTTTCGACGACATAATTTTGCATATTTTCAACTAAAACAAATACTTTGCCTCTATTTCTTGTTTTTGTAACACATTTGCTAGTTTTTTGTGCATATTTGAACTTTATTTAGTGTATAAATATCTAATTTAACATTAAGGAGCCAGCCACACCAATCCATTTTCGATTAAACTATTTTTAAAATTTATCTCCATTTTTTAAATTCATACACTTTTCTAAAAACTGGCCACATTTCTTTGATTTATTCCGATTTTTTTTTTTTACAAATTTAAACATTGTTAATTTACTTCAGGGATCTACTTTAAGTGCATATTTTTGCATATTTTACTCGTCACGGCATAATTTTACTTATTGCGGACGGCAACGCATATTTAATTTATTTTTTAAGATTTTTTAACGCGTATTTGCTGGTTTCTTTTGCATATTTCAAATATTTTCTTTAAATTTAGACACTAATTTTGTAAATCACATCACCAAGTGACTTTTATATGGAAAACCAAAACAAAAATTCAAATATTTAAAAATTTTGTTTTTGTTTTGCATACAATATCATCACCGAACAAGCGCACAGAAATTAAAGCGTTGCTTTGCCTTCAAAAATTTCCAAAAATTTTAATGAAAACAATAAACAAAATTTTTAAATATTTCAATTTTTGTTTTTGCTTTGCATATAAAAGTCACTTCGGTGATGCGTTTTACAAAATTAGGGCCTTAATATCCATTAAAAATTCAAACAATAAGTTTTTTTTTCAAATTGTAACTAATTTTTTCTTCAATTTTCTAAAAATTGTCATTTCTTTAATTTATTATGGATTTATTTACAGACTAAAGAATTTTTTATTTCCTTCAAGCATCTACATATTTTTTAGTGCATATTTTGCTTAATTCAATTTTTACAGTAGAGTTTTGCTTATTCGGACGAAAACGTATCTCTAAGGCATTTTTTCAGTTTTTAAAGAATATTCGCTTGTTTTATCTTCTTATTTAAAGAAATTTCTAAAAAAAATTGATATATATTTTTACAAAAAACTAATAATAATCGGTATTTATTTTGTCATCAGTATTTTTTTCGAATTTACACAATTTTTCTTCAGATCTCTTTACGATTCTGTGGCAAAATGGAAAAAGTGCTTCAGTCGAGATAAGCTCATTTTGAGTTATTATCACCATCGTAATCTCCATATTCAAAAGTATCTCTGGACAAAGTTTTACCAATATTGAACGATTTTTTACGAAGTTCTGGCACAATTATTTGCAGCTTTTTTTCTTACTAATTGTCTAGTATGGAATAACGGCTTAATTTGACTTATAAAATATTGCATTTTTAATTGAATAACTTTCTTATGGTGGGCAAAATAATGTCTGTTAAAAAACCAAAAGAATCGAAAAACGAATGATCAACTTTTAGTACGACGCGATTACATTTTTATCAAAGTCCTTAAACATTTAAAATTGGTTTTCTAGATAAGTACAAAATATGAGTTAAGCACTTTTTCATTATTGCCACAGAATTATTGCTATTAAGTCTTCATAAATTTTCTACAAAAATTTCCCCCATTTTTTAATTAATTCCGAATTTATTTATAGACTTGAAAAATTTTAATTTATTTAATGGATCTATTTTGTAGTGCATATGTTACTTTTTAAAGCATATTTTTGCTTATTTCGGTTTGCATCGTATATTTGAAGGGAGTTTTTACTCACATATTTAAACAATTAAAGAACTACTACTACTTTTTGCAGTACTACTACTTTGCAGTTTATGAAAAGAGAGTACAAGAAGTGAATAATCGAATTTAGCAAATATTCAAACCATTGATGAAATTTTGCTTATTTATGGGAAAAACATGTGAGTAACATTTGCAATGTATTACTTAAAATCAATTATTATGAAGTTTTACGTTTCAATATTTTATATTTGAATAAAGAAATGAATAGGCTGACTCGACTTCCATGATTAGAACGAGTCACAATTAACTTCGTGGTATCAGAACTGAATATTATGAAAATTACAAACGAAATAATTCGTATGCCCTTTTACCGAGCATTAGTTTAGTCCTAAAAGCATTTTTTCGGTTTCTCTACCTAGAAGCCAGTTGAAACCAAAGTAGTTTAGTTATTTAAATGCATGAGAAGGTTTTAAACCTCTTTTCTTACCTGTTCGTTGCCTAACAGTTTTTCAAAGCGATTTATTTTTAATACCTGTGACAATGTATATGTGTATGTATAAACGTGTGTATGTATGAATGTATGAGTGAATGCTTGTATTGTACTCGATTCAAACTAATCAATATTTTATTGATTTTCGCCCCATAACATTCTTGTATGGTCAGGCACAAAAGATAATGAATGAAATCATCACCTGTGCATGCCAAATTTTAAATTCCTGAAATTTTTAAGAAAGACACAAAAAGAATGTGACCAAAAAGCTTTTAAAACCAAAATCAATTTTATTTAACATTTTTACAATGTCTTTGTGCTTTTTTTTGGCATTTTATTTAACATTTTTGTTAAAATTCATTTCCTTGTCACTCTGTCTTTTTTTGGGGGGGCAACGGAAATAGGAAGTTATAAAAAAGGGACATAACAACCAAGCAGGATGTAGCAGAATATTGCTGCAGCAGTAGAGGAACAAAGTGCAAACAGAATTTGCTGGTGTTTGTTTTTTTTTTTTATTTTGCTTTGTTTAACTCTAAAGCACAAATGCGGATATTTAAATATCTTTTTCCTGCTGTGTTCAGCCAGATATAGAACAATCTAATGGATTTTGAGCATTTCACTAAAATTTCCTTTCGTGTTAAGCTCTTTGCAAGTCATGACAATAGAAGCAATAAATTGACAATAAAAAGGCACTTCAAATTTATATAAATCGCATTTGATAAAAGGAATTACCTCTCGTATGTTAAAATGCAAAATCTAGTCAAATTTAAATTGATTAGATTTGTAATTTGGTTTTGATCTGGTGATGAGACAAGTGTGAGTATTAAGAGGGAAATGTGTTTTTGCTTACATAATTGAATGATGGCATTATTCCATAGAATTTATGAACATACAGACAACTTAGATCTGACAATCGCACAGTGGGGGATTTTGAATAAAAAAAAACATTTAATATATCTGCATTTCCTGAGAGGGCAGTGTGATTTCAATGAAATTTCAATTTGAATCTTATATATTTATTCAGTCACCTTAGATGTACCGAAACTTTCAAACGTATGACAAATTGGTATTTTAAATCTGATACGAAGGAAATTTTGCATGAAGGTTTTCCCTTACAAGAGCTAAGAAAACCAAAGATATTTATTGGTTTTCTCTTGCAAATTAAGAGATATTAGATTAAAAAATAAACCTAACTTTTTTTAACCATCTTATACCACTTAAACAGTAATAAGAAGATCAAATATTGGGCGATCATTACAAGTGCCAATTTTAAGGAATCTGTTAGGCAGAGTATGTTTTGAAATATTATCAAAATATTATCTGCACCTGGCGCTAACAAGCAAATACGGCGAAATTACTAAATCCCATTTTGGGAATTTTTTAAAATTTTTTATGTATTGAGGGATTTGTAGAAATTAACATTTTTTTCTTATTTTCAAGTGCAAATTTTTAGCGGAAAATATTGACAAAAAACTTTAAGAACTACAATGATTTTACTATATAAAAGTTGTGAATCATTTATTATGGGAGCTTTCTTGTCATCAGAATTAATTTTTAAAAAACCTCAATTTCTTTTTTTTATTTTAATAACAACGCATAGCATATAGCAAAATTTTTTTCTAACTTCTATTTGTTAGAAATATTATTAGCTGGCAACTCTTTTTTGATATACAATGTAAATATCGTTATTACTTTTTACTTTTATTCATTCTCTGTAAAAACTCGTTTGTGTGAACATCATTGATATACTTATCAAAATACTTTTTCATGTTTAATAAATAATATAATATTAACAAATAAAATAAAAAACAGGTTATGGGCCCAGGACAAAGTTCTGGCAAATTTTAAGCAAGCAATTAAAGAAAAATTCAAAGAATTTTGTGCAAGCAATTTAATAAAAATTCAAAGAATTATTAATTAGTGGAAATGGCGTCGTTGTACCAAATCGAAAAACTCGATGGCACGAACTATGATGGCTGGTGCATACACATGCGCAGTGTCCTAGTTCATAGTGGTTGGTGGAAACAGGTGAGTGGTGATTCTATCCGAGAAGATTCTAAGACTGAAAAAGAGAGAGACTCATGGGACGCAGACGATGAAAAAGCTCTTGCAACGATCACACTTTGTGTGAAAACATCACAACTAAACATTATAAAAAATTGTTTAAAATCCCGCGATGCTTGGGTACGGTTGGAAGAAACCTACAAACCTAAAGGTCCACTTCAGAAGGTGTCTTTATATAAGCGTTTGATGAACCTTGCGATGTCTGAAGGAGGTAAGATAAGTCAACATATTAATGACTTTACAGAGTTGTCTGAAAAGCTGGCAGAAACGGGAATAGTCATCCAAGAAGAGCTGTTAGTCATAATGCTTCTTTCTAGTTTGTCGGTTGAATATGAGCATTTTGTAGTGGCCATCGAAACACGCGATGTCCTGCCTAATTTATTGACCGTTAAACAGAAAATTCTAGAAGAAGGAGACAGAATAAAACAGAAAAGTGACAGAGAAGAAACAAATAATGTACAGCAAGCGCTTGCGATGAAAACTTCGGTTAAAGACAACAAATCAAAAAAGGATACCAGATACAAACACAACAAAACGAAAGGCAAGTGTTTTAGTTGCGGCGAATTTGGGCACTATGCTAACAAATGTCCAAAAGCAACGAAAAAACAACAACAACATCTACTACATGCTATGCAGACAAAGGAAGCGCGAAACAATAAGAACATACAGTGGTGCGTCGACAGTGGTGCAACTGCACATATGTGTTGTGAACGGGAAATGTTTTCAAATTTTGTTGAGCACACAGAAGAAATCCGTTTTGAAGCTGACAAATACATTATGGCAAAAGGAAAAGGTGACGTTCAAATTGAAGTCAAAGGAAAACAAATTAAATTGCTAAATGTACTATACTCTCCACAATTGAATATGAATTTTGTGTCTGTTGGCCGTGTTGTTGAAAAAGGTTCAACTGTGGTTTTCAGTGCGATGTCTGCTGCAATAAAAAATGCTAAAGGTGAGATAATTATAAAGGCCTATAAACAAAACAATTTATTTCTGTTTGGAAATAATAATCAAAAACTATGTATGGCTACAAATATGAGCCAACTATGGCATAATAGACTAGGTCATTTAAACTATAACTCTATGTGTGATATGGCCAAGAAAGAAATGGTAAAAGGCATGCATTTGAAGGACTGTAATCGAGCAGCAAAATGTAAAACGTGCATGTGCAGTAAAATCAGTGTTGGTGCATTTCCACGTGAGTCAACTACAAGGACAACTGATTTGTTGCAAGTTGTGCACAGTGATGTATGTGGACCGTTTAATGTGAGTTCCTTCGGTGGTGCAAGGTATTTTGTCACATTCATTGACCATTTTTCGAGAAGAATTTTCGTTTATTTCCTCAAGGCCAAAAGTGAAGTTTTTAAAACATTTAAAATATATAAACTACACGTTGAAAAACAGACGGGTAGAAAAATAAAGTGTTTACGCAGCGATAACGGTCGTGAATACGTCAACAAAGATTTCGAAAAATTTTTAGAAAGTGAAGGTATAGCCAGGCAGTTAACAGTGCCATACACACCACAACAGAACGGCATAGCCGAACGGGCCAACCGCACAATAGTTGAAATGGCTCGCTCCATGATGGTACATAGTGGTGTGCAGCATAATTTATGGGCGGAAGCAGTCAATACTGCCGTGTACTTAAGAAACAGATGCCCAACAAAAATTCTTGAAAATAAGACACCATACGAAATTTGGTTCAACAGAAAACCTAATCTACAACATTTAAGAACGTTTGGCTCATATGCAGTGGCATTGAACAAAAACAGAGGTGGTAATAAATTCGGACCTAAAGGCGAAACATTTATTATGGTTGGCTACTCACAGGTAGCAAAGGCGTACAGACTTTATTGTAAACGTAATCATAGCGTGATTGAACGTCGTGACGTATTGTTTAAAGAAGGCGATTTTGAATGCAACACAGCAAAAGATACAACAACAATTACAAAAGCAGAAGATTATTTAATAATTTCGATTGACAACAACAACAACAACAACAGTAGTAACAACCAGCAGAATGGTGCAGAAGAATGCGAAATTGACAACGAATCAATCCCTGAAGTACACAGTAATGAAAAATCAGATGACGATGTTGTAGGATTCGAAACTGCCGAAGATGATGATGAAGATACACAAACAAACAACAATGAGACCGTTGGTACTTCTAGTCGTGGTAGGAAAAGAATTATCCGAACTGGCAAACGTGGTAGGCCACGTAAGGAGCATTTAAAAAATATGGTAAGTGAACATATTCCAAATACTGTGGAACAAGCTTTGGGTAGTGCCAATAAAGAAGACTGGTATGATGCAATGAAAGCTGAAATGACATCATTGAACAATAACGGAACGTGGTCGTTAGTAGATCTCCCTATCGGGGCTAAGGTCATCGATTCTAAGTGGGTATTTACTTTAAAGAAGGATGAAAATGGCAATGTAGAACGCTTTAAGGCACGCCTTGTAGCCAAAGGATGTAGCCAAAGATTTGGCATCGACTACAATGAAACATTTTCACCGGTAGCCCGATATTCTACAATACGTTTAGTGATGGCTCTAGCAGTGCAATGGAAAATGCATTTGCATCAGGTTGATGTTAGATCAGCATATTTAAACAGTAACATTCAGCATGAAATTTATATTCGACAACCAGAAGAATTCATTGATTCAGAAAATCCTTATAAAGTCTTGAAGTTACATAAGGCAATTTACGGCTTAAAACAATCCGGCAAGGAGTGGAACGAGAGGTTGAATCTTGTACTGAAGAAATTTGGTTTGAAGCAATGCGCGAATGAACCTTGTCTTTACAAAGCCTTGATAAAGGATCACCTGCTATTGGTGACAGTTTACGTCGACGATCTCTTAATAGCATCAGCAAATAAGCAAGATGTTGTGGCATTAAAAGAATTCTTAGCAAAAGAGTTTCCCATTACTGACAAGGGTCAAGTACACCACTATCTCGGTTTCGAGGTGGAACGTGAGGGTGAAACGGGCGCAATTTCTATTTGCCAATCACAATATATTAAAGACCTACTTAAAGAAAATAATATGCAAGATTGTAAAGCCGTTGCAACGCCTCTTGATGCAAATTATCAGGTACTGTGTGACAATAAAATTGTAAAGAAATACCGCAGCGTGATTATCAGGCCATAATTGGAGCATTAATGTATCTGGCCATTACAACAAGACCCGATATTCTTCATTCTGTGGCTAAACTGGCACAACGAAACGTAAGTCCACATTCTGAGCATATGCAGGCCGTAAAAAGAGTTTTACGATACCTTCGTGGCACAGAAAATATAAAAATGACATACAAAGCTGGTGAAAAATCTGTTGAAGGATTTGTGGATGCAGACTGGGGCGGTAATACCCTGGATCGGAAATCTTACACAGGTTTCATATTTTTTGTTGGCAATTGTCCAATATCATGGCAATCAACAAAACAATCATGTGTGGCTCTCAGTAGCACTGAGGCCGAATATATGGCCATGTCAGAAGCGGCAAAAGAGGCTGTATTTCTAAAACGACTCTTGCAGGAAATCGGTTATATGACAGGGGAAGCAGTTATACTTAACGTTGACAACCAAGGCGCAGAGAAATTGGCATCTAACCCAATTTACCATAAAAGGACCAAACATATAGACATCAGATTTCATCATGTTCGAGAAGTGGTAAAAAATAAAGATATCTTCCTGAAGTATTGTCCAACTCACGAAATGATTGCTGATATCCTGACGAAAAACCTGGCCAAGCCAAAACACAACTATTTTTCAAAATTAATGAACTTTGCTTGAAAAAATGTATTTAATTCATTTTGTTTTCATATGTAAAACGTGATTCACATTGAGGAGGGGTGTTAGAAATATTATTAGCTGGCAACTCTTTTTTGATATACAATGTAAATATCGTTATTACTTTTTACTTTTATTCATTCTCTGTAAAAACTCGTTTGTGTGAACATCATTGATATACTTATCAAAATACTTTTTCATGTTTAATAAATAATATAATATTAACAAATAAAATAAAAAACACTATTTGATGAAGCATCCAGATCCTAGTGAAAAATAAAAAGAAAACCGCAAAAGTTCTATAAAAATCCCATTATTGGGATTTAAGGAATTTATTTGGGAATTGTCGGGGTTTTTGGAAGCAAATCTTACTAGTTTCTATTTTAATCCCATAAATCTTTCGCCACATGGGGGAAAATTTAATGCATTTAGAAACTGCAGAATTGTTTCCAATTTTTTTTTCAAAATCTTTCACTGTGTGTGACGAAAAAACTGATTCCGGCAACGAGTTGTTAAAAGATCATTTTAAAATTCAGTAACGATAAACAAAGAAAAAAAAACTAAACTTGCCACAGTGATTCAATGACTAAATAGATTTTACTTCCATCCGCTTCTAAAATCGATAAGCTTTTTCACCCTTCATGCTGTCAAGAAACTTCCATATGTTTCTAAGTACAGCCTTGCACAACCATGTTTTTTTATTTAGGCATTAATTTACTGATAATAAAATTTAAATATCATTTGTTATAAAATAGTTTCAAATCGCAATTTATTCCATAAGACACAATTTACATAGCAAAAGCTTAATTCACTTCAGCTTTGAGTGGCCCCCGACCCACTGTTAAACCAAAAATAAAATGTTTGAATTTCAATACACACATGAACACAACAACACACATTTTATTAAATCATTTTCAGGAGTGTTAACCTTTTGCATGTTACTTTTAAATCAAAATCCGAAGAAAAACAAACACTAAAATTTGCATAAAATTTGTTGTGCAACTTAAATAGATTTTAAAAATTAAATCCAGAACATTTCAACGGAAACTTGCGTGCTTTTTGGTTGCCTTATTTTATATAAAATTTCCACAATAATTTTATTGTGCAAAATTTTTATTTAGAAGAGAAATAAAATTTGAAATAAAATGCTAATTTAAATTGTGGGAGGCGTGTTCGTTTCGCAAGTTCATTATACACTCATCATGCACATGCATGTTTTATAAATTCATGAGATTTGAATTGAAAAATTTTTAAATTATGCATAATATGCATTCCGATCGAAAGGGGTTTCAATTCCAAAAGTTGAGTCTTTAAGAAACGAAAAACGAAATTATTATTTGTTTTTAAAATTCAAAATTAAATTGACAATGAACTGTTCTATTAACTGCATTTGTAATAAACAATAAAAATAATGCATACTTTTAGGAGCGTCCATAAAATAAGCCATGCTTGTTAATAAAAAAAAGAGCTTTATGTGAGCTTTGGCAGCAAAAACAATTTTAACAAACACCTAATGGGTATAACATCTTTTATTATTGTAAAATTAAAATACAAAATAAACAGAATCGGAAAACTATAAATCATAAAATATCGGAATACAATTACAGAATTGAAACAATTCGATTACAATGTGTGACTTGCTCGATAAAAACCAAACCAAAAACATTTTACTTAAGCCGATTTAAAAAAACCCAACGGCAGCACTGGGGTCTGCTGTGATAAATAATAAATTAACATCAATTTAGGGATGAAATAATTTTCGTATTCAAATTTCATTTAAGGTATGTATTTGTATAATAATTGCAAAAAAGCTGAAAGCTCATGAATTGCGTTACGCCACAGAAAATACCACTTCCATTTGCAGAAAAAATTTAAATTCACGTTTAAAGACCAAAAAAAAAAAATTATACAAAATTTTATTGCATTTTATAAACTGGAAAAACTATAAGTGTTCTTATCAATTTGTCGCGCATTTATTTTGGAAATGTCAAGAAATATACAAACACTGTTTCATCGTTATAATTGCAAAATTGCACTTATGAATTTTAAATGAATAATTCAGTAGCAATATTTAAAATTATTAGTTTTACAGATGACATCATACAACATTTACTGTCGCTCTGAGTGCAATTATTTTTAATACAAGACGCAATGAATACTTTAATATAATTTGCCGTAATTAAATAAATTAGTTTTTAATTTGGCTTATAAATAGAAATAAAAAAATGTCGCTAAGAAAATCAATACAAATCTAAGAAACGAAAGAGGAGATAAAGGGCAAGAATAAAACAAATTTCAACAAGAAAAAAACGCTCCAATCGAACAAAAATTACAGAATAAAAAAAAACGCCAAACGAGATAAATGACCAATAAAAAATATCGCTAAAAAAATTTAAATATTAAAAAAACATATCGCCATCGCCAATAGTTATAAAAATTATCTAAATTGAAAAAGGAACTAAAAAAACGTCAAAACGAAAATCATTACTAAGAAAATCTACAAAAACCCAAAAAAAAAAATTCTCAGAAGTGAAAAAACAAACTAAAGAGGAAAAATTAGGCAGAAATTAAACTCATAAAAAACCTCCACAAAAAAAACTCAAGTCAAAATAAAAGTTAACAAAATTTAAAGAAGCGCTAAAACGGCAAAAATGAATATGATAAAAAAAAGCCAAACTCAAAAAAAAACAGCCAAGAAAATAGACTAAGACTTAAAACAAGCAAACAAAAAGAACAAAAAAGGTAAAATTAAAAAAATCGCTATAAATTGAAAAAAGTGAGCAACATTAAAAAAAATACCAAAGTAAAAATATCGCAAAAATGAAAACTTTGCCGCTAAGAAAATCTATAAAGCTAACTATGGAAAACTTTAACAAGAATCTCAAAAACGTAATAAGAGAGCTAAAGAGAAAAACGGAAAAAATTTATAAAAAACGCCAAAAAAGACAAAATCATGTCAATTTTAGTGGTAAATAATTTCATTATTCTTATTTCATTTACTTTCGCACTGAACATTACATCTGTTATTTCTTACTAGCAAATATTAAATGTAGTCCACAATTGTGTAGCGCCATTTTTTTTTTGTATGTGTATTGATTTCATCGCCTGTTTACCAAACATTTTTACGATTTATTTAACTTTTAAATCAATTTGAGGGTCATTCATTGAACGTTTATTAAGCATTTAATCTAGATACTCGCACTTTTAAAAATTAAGTTTTATTACCAAAGAACGAGCAAACAAAAAACAAGAAAAACGATTTACTTTGGCCTCATTTTTAAGGTCAATTATTGGAATAAGTGGGAGGCAAGCGAAAAGGTATTCGTAAATTGTTATTCTTGCTCATATTTGCGTGTAATTACGTTAATTTTAATGTACGTTCGTTTATGTGCAGGTGTACGTGAATGAGTATGTAGTTGTTTGTTCTTGATGTTCTATTTTCTTTCCCTTAGTGGCTTTGGATTAGCCCGTAACGTTCGTTTGTGTGTTTAGGTTTTATTACGTTGGGACTTTTTATTGCTTTTTTGTAACCAACATTTAATTATTTTTAAATTAATACGATTAACAATGCAAAACTGTTATATAATGAAATTATAAAATAAATTAGACATAAAAATACGTTTATTATGTTAAATCATTTATTAACATGCAGGACGATGCGGCGTATGAGTAATATTTTATGGAAATTCGCGTTATCAATACGTATGGAGCAATTAAATGAAATAATAATTTATGTTATTTTAATAAATATTATGTAAGATTGATTTTAAATATTTTTCAAACACCTCCAGTTGGCTCCTGCAGCAGTCAAGAGGAGAGAAAAATTTAAACTGCACAGTGGGGTTACACACAAGAATATGCATATTATTGTGTATTTATCATTTTAAACAGTAATCTGATTGCAAATGTTTTAGCCAAATCGAAATTGAATCTGTTGGCAAATACGATCTGAAATTGTGTATCATGGCCGAGCTTCCGTTTGTCAATTTCAATTTTATTGAGAAAGATGATGTTTTCGCTTTGGAAAATATTTGAAATTAACTTGTGAATATTCCGGGTGACTTTATTTGAAGTTGAGTAAAAAGTTTTTTTTTACTTATTATTTTGGTTTCCTTAAATTAGAAAACAACATAGAAAAACGACTTTTGTATCCCATCAAGATTTAAACATTTATTTGGCTTTTTTTTTAATTTTTTCCCCGTTTTCTTTAGTTTTAGCGTTTTTTTAGTTGTGTCTTTTTTGTTGTTTTTGCTTGATTGTTCTACTTAGATAATTTTTTCTGATAAAAATTTTTATCGTTTTAGCGATTTTTCGTTTTATTGATATTTGTCTTTTTAGCGTTTTTTTTTTAATTTAGCAGATTTTATTTTTTGGTTGTTTTTTAAAACTTCTGGTAATTTTTTTTAGCGTCCGCCCCTTTTTTTAGAGTTTATATATTTAAAGTTTTGAGTTTATTTTTTATAGAGAAAAAATTTCCGTTTAGGCGTTTTTTAATATTATTATTATTTTAGTTTTGGCTAGCATGGGTTACCCTACTGCCTTTAATATCTTATATGCAGAGCTATTTCTCTACTTGTTATAATAAATGCAATGTCTGAAAAAGCCAACTACCCATGTTCTCGGAAAGTATAGCACCAAGGCGTGGCTAGTCACAAGCATAAATAAACGTGCCCTTAGAGGATAAGCTTGTCATAAGAAATTAGACGGACAAATAAGACAAAACACTATACATACAATGTGATTAAAACAATATATTTCCTTTCCATTTTGAATACAAGAAATAAAACGTCAAAATGGCAAAAACGCTAAAATGAGAAAAAAAACACCAATCTTAAGAAATTCGTGTAACGAAAAATGGCTATAAAAAAAAACAACTGGAAAAATTGCAAACGAAAATCGTAAAACAAAAAAAAAATAGTCAATATAAAAAAACGCTTAAACGAAAAAACGAATAATACTATATTTATAGCTCAACAAAAATTAATTCACAGGAGATTTCGCGAAAACTTACAGATATTTTGATTAGATTTTTTATATAAAAAATATCTAGTTCCGCACTAAAATTTTTGTGTTTTCTCTTTACTTGTAATTATGAACGATTTGCACTAAAAGCTTAACAACTGTAAGGCGTGTTTATTTGCTATGTGGGGTGTATGGCGTAGCTATTTTGCATTTGAAGCATCTATTTTATAATGAGACTTGGAGAAATGTGAAAAAGAGTTTTCCGACAGCGATTCAAGCTGTTCCAAGCTAATGTACCAAACATCGCCCTCCTCCGTCGGTTAGCAAAAACACCGGCGAAGTAAAACAATTAATAAAATGCCTGCTAATATAGCTTTACAAAGTTAATGCGTCTACTTAATACCGGAGGCGTCTCAACACTGCTATAAAAATTAACATAACGCGCAAAGCACAGTTGTAAAAGAATTAAGCCTTCTAAATTTTCAACATCTACCCTCTCTACTCTATCCCTCGCCCTGACTTCCAGCACAATGTACTGCATACGTAGGGGTCACCCCCTGAGTGCTGGTCCAAATTAAAAATAAAAATTCATTTGAAAGTCATACGATTTTCTTGTAGTGTAAATGCAGCATATCTGGTCAATAGCAGAGTTGTAAAAGAACTAAGCCTTTTCCATATTCAAAATCTACCTTTTTTTCTCTACCCTATCCTTTTTCCTAAGTAGGGGTGATTCCTCCTGTCCCCAAAGAAGGTTTGAAAAAAATTCCTTAACGAAAAAAATCGCCAAAAGTAAAAAAGAGTGCAAGAAAATAAATTTCAATTTTTCTTTACTCAAAATAAACAAATCATGCGATCCATGAGATGTGTAATATATTTTTGTATCATTATTGAAAACTTATTTCATTATGCCAGCATTTGTGCAGCCTCGCTTCTGCTTAAACATGAACACACTTTATTTTAAAATCATATAATTTATGTATGTTGCACAGTGTCAACTAAACACAATAATTCATGCTGAAAATTCTGTGTTCGTTGTACTCTTATCACTGAAGTTGTGATTTTTTTTTACTGTAATTTGTCATAAATTTCATTGATTTTTTTTTCTCAATGATTCTTTTTATTTCAATTTCGCACGTAAATAAATCTTTTTCAATAGAAGTGGTTTGTTCGTCGAAATTTGAAAAAATAAAACATGTTGATTATGTAATTAATTAATTATTTTTTTTTACCGCAAAGATTATAGATTTATAGTTTTATAGTACATCTTTGCTTAAAACATTGTATGTGTGGGTATGTGTGTGTATGTGAATGTGCTAAAACAGATAAAAATATCAAAATAATGAACAGAATTCCATAAAATATTGATTGTGCATTTTTGCAAATATATACCTTCAATATCGATTTTATTTTGTCTATGTCGTCATAACACTTTCATCGTAAAATGGGTCACAATTAATCAAATAGCATCGTGTAAGGATTTTGGCGTTTAAGGTAGTGAAGCGCTATGTTAGCTTTATTTAATGTCTACAAAGAAAAAACTAAATTCTTTTGAAAATTCAAAATTAAACTTCAGATTAAAAAACTGTAACTGAAGTATTAAAAGTTAACAATCAATTAAATATACTTATGAATGTAAGTTTTATTCTATGAGAATGAATACAAAGTAATTAATAAATGTCTGCTATTTTTAAGTCTCAAAAAGTTAGACTCTTCAAATTCGCTTCTGAACATGTTTGAAGACAAGAATAAAATTTAAGTATAATAATTTAATCAAGGATATGCTAAGACTAATTAATTGCGAAAAGAACACAATAAAATAATTTCAAAATTCAATAAATATAATTCAACTTTAATTTGTTATTCGAAAAGGGACAAACCAAACACATTTCAATGATAAAATAACTTTCAGCTTGATATTCAAATAATTTTTTTAAATAAATTAATATTTTGAAAAGAAATTCTTTGCAAAACAAACAAAATCATTATTCACTATTTTTAGTGTCCTGTCATGCTGGTCATGATGTTGATGGCAGTTGCTCTCATCGTTATTTTATTAAATATATACGTTTCCTGTTTATAAAAAAGAAACTAAGAAAAAAATTGCTTTGACTAAATAAATATTTGCAGCTGTCAAGTTGTTATTCGAAATTTGAAATATTTTTATTTTATTTATTTTTAGTTACTCAATTAAAGGTCAGGCAATGTTGCCTGCAGGGACTATCCAAAAAAACATTATTTGTTTTTGAGTGGCTCTAAGATTTATGAAAAACTTGTTAAAGTTTTATTTGTTGTTGTTGCTTTAGAAAAAGGAAATGTTATTAAATACTTGTTTAGGAAAGAAAATAACGAAGAAACGATGTATGTATGTTCATGTACATGTATGCATTTGATATTTAAAGTGAAAAAACGAATGAACGAACTAAATGATGTATGGGTGACAAACAAACAGGCCAAATGTGCGTCCTGTGTTGTGTTGTCGCTGAATAAAATAAATTATGACAAATTAGTTTGTGACACGTTTGTTTTAACATCCAGTAGTACACTCATTAGAACGATTAATATAATTTATTTGATAACTAAACCTATTACGGAATCATTAAACAGGCAATTAACTTGTAAAGTTGCAGAAAAACTTATCGTACAGACAACGACACTAGGTTTTGGTTACATAAAATAAATCAGTCCAGCATTATGTGAATGTCTTCAAGTCCCTTGTCAAGAACTCAGTGATACTATTTTTCAGATCACTTTTATCACCTTCAACTATAACTACAATTCTGATACTATTTATTTTCTTATTATTTAAACTGTTTGCCAGATAATAGCGCTGTGTCAAACGGACAGACATAAAGAGTAGCGAAAGAAAAAAATGAAGGAAGAATGAACACATTTTTTAAGTGTTTCTCATTGTTTTCGTTCAAGTGCTATTTTTCCCACACTTTTAGTTACTTTATTAACTGGGTTAAATTGTTCACTTGAAAATGCTATAATTATCATTGCAAGGGAATGTACTTGCTGGTGCACGAGATACACACTGCATACTCTCGTACACATACATTGCTAGACCACACCCATACAACCACACACAAATTCTTATTTATAAGCATTCGTACATGCATACATAGAAGACTTCATTTGCATACGTTTATTCAAACAGCCAAAGTTTATATCTAAATAAAATATAAAAGAAAAACAAATTTTAAATGTTGTTTTTTCCATACTCGTTGCACAGTTTTTACTTTTATCTGTCTTTTTTTTAAGTTTACGTCCGGAAAAACCCTAAAAGCAATTTTATTCAAAATCGTTTTATTAAAAGTAAAGAAAAAATGAAAGTGCAATTTGCATTAATGTTATACTTTATAGTGCCAGTTGAAAATGACCGCATGCCATGATGTGATAGAATCCATTTTTAAAAAGTTTTAGTTCCCTAAAATGTTTCTTCAGGAAACTATAAATGAAACTTTTCTTTAATATAAAATCACTCTTTATTATTTTTTTAATTAAAAAGACCACATTCAAAATTTTATTGATCAAATCCGAATTACATAAGTGACATAATTTTCATTTAATCTGGCTGTCAAGTTCATACAAAAAAATAATATGGGTAGATCTAATCAATTTTGTTAGTTAGAATTGCACCAACCAATGAAAATATTTAAAATACTTAATAAAAATTGTAAAATAATATTTTACAAAAATAATGGTAACTGCACAATTTTTGTGGTTTCATTACATTTTTATCCTGGAACACAATTGAATTGATATTTTTTTAATACGCTAAAAAGTTAATTGTTTACTTACTATTATTTATTTTGCCCATTTCAAATTTATTTTTCCCAAACTTGGTATTGAACACAGAACTCACATGATTGTTACTCATCGTCCTAGACAACTCAGGCACAGCAGAATATTAACAAAGATAAATAAACGCAACTACATAGTGTGCGTTCAGCAGACTCAGTTTGTTACACATGTTGTGAGAGCGCTCGCTATTTTTGGTAGCAAAGGAAAAGTACAATACAATTCATCAAACTACGTTATAAAGTTGAGTTTGACTTTTGAATCAAATTTCATAATATATTTTTAAATTTTAATTCATTTAAATTCGCAAATAAAAATTATGAAATTTTTTTACAAAATAAAATACAATAATTTTTAATGAAAAGTCAATTGTTTTATATATCCGACAAAAAAATTGAGCAGAACGTTGAGAAAAGTAAATCAAATCAAAAGCGGGTACATCTAAACTGTTAACAGTTAAGTAACAGATTTTCCTGCTGAACGCGACCATAGATGTGTGTATGTTAACATTGTATGTTGGAGCCGACTAATTTTCATCATTTTCACATACACAACATTGAGCTACAACATGTATGATCGAGCCTACTTATTCCCCAGCATTGAATTTTAAGAACAACACAAACAAGTAATTATACAATTTTATACTCGTTCGCTTTTTAAGCACAAGTAAAAAATTCATCAACAAGCGTAAATCATTTCGATCATTTTATGCGAATGTGCATGATCTGATTCTATATACAATGAACATAAGGCATATGCAGAAATACAAAACAACCAACTCTATCTATTTTGTTGGTATAAAATTTGATTTCGGAAGTCAAAATTATAAATATGTATGTATGTGTGCATGTTTCAAACTGTGACAAATATATAAATAAAAATTATTTATTCAAATACGAGTACAAAATTATTTAAACAACTGAATAAAACAACAAGTAAATAAAACTGAATGTTTGAAACGAACGGTTGCATAAAGAAGTGTTTTTTGTTTTTGAACAAAAACGATTAGATCATAAAAATCAATGTGCATAATCAAGTATTCCCGAAAATTTACTTCTTGTTGCTGATGTCTGATACACAACACGACTGTTAACGAGCTACACTAAAAAGAGCGTAACAAAGTACAATTTTATTTATTTGTAACACAACTCGTATGGTAGCGTATCAAGAAGCATGTTGTTGCCGTTAATATTTTTGTAAAAAACTAAACATACAGTTGAAATTCTCCCCACTATCTTTCTGGTGGTTGAATTAAAAGTTTTTTAAGAAAACTTACTGCGTGTAAGAATACGTGTGTAAGAATTAGGTCAAAGCAAATTCATAACAGGTAGATTCGCTTCATTTCGCTTTAAAACATCGATTTGGAAAATGTACCGAATAATGTGTTAACAAAGCATT
The DNA here is from genome assembly GCA_947311025.1 of Lypha dubia. Classification (NCBI taxonomy): domain Eukaryota; kingdom Metazoa; phylum Arthropoda; class Insecta; order Diptera; family Tachinidae; genus Lypha; species Lypha dubia. Next base: position 40,917,398 of record OX371261.1, on the reverse strand, counting down.
TGGCAAAACAACTGGATCACATATAAAAGGAGCGAAACAAGGCGAAAATAATTACCTGAGCTCTCGATACTATCTGATATTAATTTGCCTTGGAATCAGCTGTTACTTTTTTCTACAGCCTTCATTTTTACTAACTATAAAAAGTAAAAAAGTACGAGCATACTTCTGGGAGTGTCAAATAAATATATATCATGAATGGCACGTTTAATATTGACTTGTAAAGCTTGAAGACAGTCTGGTTTATTTCGAAAGACCAATGACTTCAAATAACCCCACAAGAAATAGTCTAATGGTGTTAAATCACAACTTCTTGGAGGCCATTCAATATCACAATTTCTTGAAATAAACGATTCTCGAAACTTTTCTCGCAATAATTCAATTGTTGCATTTGATGTGTGGCAAAATCAGCAAATTCACGATGTTTACGGTGGACCAGTGGTTGAGATCGTCTTGGAATCGACAAGTTGCGGTCTTCAGCAACATTTCTCTGAGCTGCAACAATATTTTGCATTACTTCGGGCGGCTCTTTGTGTTATTGGCACTTGAACATTATGTAAAACTCAAAAACATTATGTAAACTCAAAATTTTCAACAATTCGACGAATAGCGAGCACACTTTGACGCTTATTATGACCATAATAATATCGCAAAAGCGCACGAAAAGCTGCAATTGGAGAACGATTATTTTGATAATAAAACCGAATAATTTGTAAACGTTGTTCTTGCGTATATCTCTCTATGATGAGATTGTAAACACTACTGAAGACAATGAAAAACAAATGACAGATCATGACATATTACAAATGGCTGCAACGTCACTTCAAAATCATATCATCCCTATTGGAAAACCTATACATTGAGTATCGCAAAAGGAGATTTCCACACAATCACAGCATTAGATTTTCATTACTTGTCGCAATAACAATTCCATTTTTAAATTATTGCATATGATCAAAAATGTTTTACTTATATTCGCCACTGTATCAGGTTTAAGGTAGCTCTATTTGTGCGACTTAATAAATGTGTGGATGTATTAGAGGGTGTATGTTGCCAGGTGCAAGCAATTTGTATGCAAATTTTCAGTTTTTAGATATATAAAAAAAAAAAACAATGCAGAAATTCAAACATGTAAAAACACATAAAGAAGAAACACTCTTCTAAACATTAGAGACATTAGTAAAATTTAACATTCATTCATGTATGGCAGGTTGTATGAAAACTTTAGCAACAAACACAACAAGCACTTTCTAACACAGCAGGTGATTTGATGCAACAATACAAAAAGAAAACTATTTGTTCTCTGATTGTTTTACTGTTTCATTACAATGGAAACGTTTTTTTTTTTCTTCCATTTTCTTTCTCTATTCATTTAATTTTTAGACAAAAGTTAAGTGCTTTGAAAATTTCAGGGGAGGGCAAGTTTCTCGTTTTTGCAGATATATACAAGATTTCTTTTTTTAACTTTTTTTCTACTATTGTTTGCCCAAAAGCTTGTTTTTAAATAAAATGTTTTAATGTTTTAATAAATTTCTAGAAAATACTAGATAATTCTTTAAGACTTTCTTTAAAGTTTTAATTCAAAATTCTATTTTTGTACAATAAACTTGGCAATTTTCGTATTAGTCGGACTAATATTTATCCCAAATTTCATAATCTATTAAGTAAAATTTTTAAAATGTAACAGATAGTGCAGATTTTAAAAGTTTTTTAACCTTAAGTCCATAAAAAAAGGTTGAGTTTTTTAAGCAAAGAATTCATATTGGCGGTATTAAGTGTTTGTTGCAAAAGAACAAATGTAAAGCTGCATAGATTTTTTAGGAAATCTGATTTTTCTGCATTCTCTTATAGCATTTAGCAAAATAGTTAAGGTATTTTGCTTCTTCTACAGACCATTTTCTTCCAATACTGAATACCAGCATTAATAAAATTTTCGAAAAAAAATTGACTTCATGAAAAAACACTCTAAGAAAAAAAATTAAAAATGGCCCCAAAATAGGAACAAACTGATCTTTATTTTTCTGTTTTGTGTTTTCCAACAAAAGTTTTGGGGCTATTTTTCATGGGAAAGTCCCGAAATACTTGGAAAAACGTTGGCAAGTAGTATGACAGCTAAATTACACACCCCAAATGGTCTTATGTTGGTCACAACCCATCGCTATCAGTCCCAGGTCTTCCAGTGGTTTTCTCATCTTTCACACCTCCCTGACAACTCTGTACAAAACTAAGTAGTTCCGAAAAGCTAAGAAAAGCGTTGGCATGTAGTATGACAACAATATAACATGCCCCAAGTGGTCTTATGTTGGTCACAACTCGTCGCTATCAGTGCCATCACTCCCAGTGATTTTTTTCACCTTTCACACCTCCCTGGCAACTCTGTACAAAACTAAGTAGTCCTGAAAAGCTAAGAAAAGCGTTGGCATGTAGTATGATAACCATATAACACGCCCCAAGTGGTCTTATGTTGGTCACAACGCGTCGCTATCAGTGCCATCACACCCAGTGATTTTTTTCACCTTTCACACCTCCCTGGCAACTCTGTACAAAACTAAGTTGTACTACAACGTTAAGAAAAGCGTTGGCATGTAGTATGACAACCATATAACATGCCAAAGTGGTCTTATGTTGGTCACAACGCGTCGCTATCAGTGCCATCACTCCCAGTGATTTTTTTCACCTTTCACACCTCCCTGGCAACTCTGTACAAAACTAAGTAGTCCTGAAAAGCTAAGAAAAGCATTGGCATGTAGTATGACAACCACATAACATGCATCAAGTGGTCGTAGTCACAACGCGTCCTAAACGTTCCCAGCTCTCCTAGTAGATTTTTCGCTTTTCACAACTCTCTGGCAGCACTTTACAAAATGGAGATTTCTGGCTTCAGTAAGTAGCTACTAGGCATCAACTTTTCAACCGTCGGCAGGGAATTATTCCACAAAAGTGCAACCTAAAAAAAGTTTTCATTCAAAAGAACCAAAAAATATTTTAGGGTCAATTTTCTTATTTTCGCAATAATTTGGGAAAAATGGTCACAAATTTAAAAAATTAATGTGGCAACATTTAGGGCCATTCCACATTTTTTGTTTGTGGCCATTTTCCATTGCAGCCATTTTTCATTGCGGCCATTGTCCTTTGCAACCATTTTTCAATGAAAACAGATTTTAACACACAATGCTGTACATTTCTTAGTAAAATTGCTAAAAAAAAATATTTCATGCCTAGAAAATTTTGCCAGCCATATGAAAAGTATCTGACAAAAACATTTTTAATTTGAGTTACAAAAAACTAACAATAAAAACTTCAATATTTCATTTAATTCTACATCCGCTTAACTTACCTTTAATATTTCTTTTTTCTCTATTTTATTTCCAGAATATTGTTTAACTGTAACATTTGCTAAACAACAATCTAAAGTGCAATGCAAGTGGATTTAAGAAGACATACAGCGGAAACACATTTTTGGATTGTAAGTAGTTGAAAATAAAAGTAGATCTAAAAAGAATTAAAAGAAAAACAAATTTAATGATTTGAAAAGCAATGTTTTAAAAGAAATTAAAATCAATTAAAATTATTGATGAATCAAAATAATCAAAATAATTGATGATTCAATTAAAATAATTGCTGAATCAATTAAAATAAATGTTGCATCAATTAAAATAGTTAATGATTTAATTCATATATTTATTGAAAATTTATTTTTATTTTCTAATTAACCAGTTAATTGGAAACAATTAAACAATAACTTTTCCTGTACGTTCACAAAAAAAAATAGCTAGGCAAAGGTGGGGAAGGGGGCCTCAACTAACTCTAGGCAAATTTTAACCCTCCTCCCAGAATTTTACGTTTTATCTATTAGAGTGCCTAATTTTATAGCAAATTTCTTTTATTTTTAATCTCGAAGGTACTGTACAGGCTCTATTTGCGCAACTGAAATAAGAACAGTGTTGTTGCGTTTATCGAAAACTTGCAATAACCAACCTTTAAAAACTCCAAATAAAAAATAAATAGGGAAAATATGAAAATAATCTTCACATTTGATACCTTGATTCAGAAAGTTTGGTATTTTTTTTTTTTTTAATGTTGCACTTGTAAAGACTGTGACGTAAATGAATTTTTACGCTAATCGGGGTGTTTCAATAATCACAGGTTGTGAAATTCGGAATCGCACTTTATCTAAAACTCTGGAAATAATCAATAAAAACCGCAATTGATATGAGTGTGATGAAGAAAGAAATTTTTTTAGTTTTCAACCTTTAACTTTTTTTATTTGTTTTGGCGATTTTTTTTTCTCTGTAAGCAATTTTTTGCAGTTAGCCAATTTTATTGTCCAGGCAAATGAAAGGATTTTCGTTTGTTTTTTATATGCGATTTTATATATTTTCTGCCAATATTTTTAATTGTCCTCTTGATAATTTTAAATTATTCTCTCTCAAAATTTTGTTACGGATTAAAATGCTTTTTATCGACAACCTCCTTAAGAAATAAATTAAAAACACTAAAAATTCTTTTCTAAATTTGTTTTCAAAGATCTCACACTCTTTTAAAAATAACATAAAATTGGTTTACAGGTAAACAAACCGCAAACAATATTATTATGAAGTAACTTTCTCAGTTACTTTTTAATAAACTTTTTTTATGATTTCAATCAAATATTTGTTGGCAATATGATGCCATCAGTTTTAAATAAATATGAATTATGGTTCAGCAAAAACAAACAAAAGCAACACATACAACACATAAAAGCCAAAAGTTAGTTCATCAAATACGTTTAGACAAATATTTAAAAAAAAGTAGAGAAATCAAAAGATACGTTTGGCAAGCAGCCAACCACAAACCATATGAATTTCGATTAAAACAACAACAATAATAATAAAAAACAAAGCTTTAAAACAACGAAAACAATCAGCCTTCTTCTTGTCTGTCGGCCATAAACACAATTTATTATCAACACTTTTTTTTTTTGGCCACAAATGCGAACAAAAAAATTTGGGCTTTTATACACAAAAGGGCCACACACAACTAGACATTAACAAAAGAATTTTATAGAAAGATAAAAAAATATATTAGTTTGAGAAAATCCATTTTTCAGGAAAGTTTTATTTCAAGCTTAAAGACACACAAACACTCTCACACGCGCACACAAAAGACAAAATACAAAAAAAAAAATTTTTTACTTATTACACTTTACATATGTTACAATTCTCTACAAAAGAATTTCTCTTTTTTGTAATTTGAATTTGAATTTTTTTTTTTTTTTTTTTTGGCAAATAAAATTTGCCTCAAGCTTTTAAATAAAATGTCAGCAAAAGTGTTTGTGTCTTTCATTCCCACGCTGTTACCGAAACCAACACTTTTATTTCCTTTATCCTTTATATTTACATATGTATAATATCCCTTATTGCTGTCTTTTTGTTGGCTTTAGAGTAACCCACTGTGGCTTAAATACATAGAAACCAACATGTGATGTGTGTAAAAAAGCTACCAACAATTCTTTTATTATGAAACGAGGCATCGTAGTTAAATAAAAATTGTCTTTATCAAAATGACATTTTAATGTTGGTCTTTGATAAACAACATAATAACATTTGGATTTTTTTTTTGTCATACAACATTAAATGTCATAATTTTTTAAGAATAAAAAATATTTGTCAAGTTTTTTAGTGCTCTTTTCCCTCTAAGAAAAAAGAGCATAGTTTAAAAGGTTTACAAAATAATATTTCAATATATGTGGATTTCATTGTGGATATTAAGCGATTTTTTTATATTTTAAGTTCTCTCGCCGTGACCATTTTTTTTTTATTTTGTCTATTGATTTTTTTTTTCTTTTGCGGTTCTTACAATTTTTTTTTTGCTTAGACGACTTGTGTGATTTATCCTCTATTTTCATATTAAAAATTTTTTGTTTTACTGTTTTTCCATTTAGGCAAAGCTTATGAAGAGTAAATATTTTGTCTAGCCCAATTTATCCATTTTAGCTGCTATTTTCATTTTGACGATTTTTTTTTTGTTTTGGCGATTTTTTTACTTCGAAGTTTTTTTTCAAAATAGTTACTTTTTAGATCTGACCCAATTTTGTAGTCGTTCAAGACTTTTGTTTTGGCGATTTTTTCTTTTGACAAGTTTTTTTTTGGATATTTTACTTTGAAATTTTTTTTTACATTAATGACTTTCTTCGTATGTTCAGTTTGAAATTTTTATTATTTTCGATTTTTTTTTTGAAGAGTTATTTTTTTCATAGAATTTTTTGTTTTAGTGTTTTTTTTTATTTTGACGATTTTTACTATTTTCTACTTTGAAAATTTTTTCAACATAGTTGTTCCCGTTTTTTATTTCGGAATTAACAACTATTTTTACCGGATTTTTTTTTTTAACCTTTGAGACGACTTATTCTGTGTAGACGATTTTTTTTTTGTTTGTCGTTTTGTTATTTTTGCAGTATTCTTCTGCTTAACAATTATGTAGTTTCGATAATTTTAATCAATTTTAATAGTGAATTTCTTTGTTGTGACAATTTTGTATATGAATAAAAGATAATTTATAGAATTTAAGAGAAAATCAGGTAGCTTGTTTGCTAAAAATTTAAAAGAGTTTTAATTCAAAAAGGTTTTTTGTTCTTCTCTTTTTCTAGAACATTATCTGGTGTGCCTTAGGAGCCATAATATTAGTTGGCATTGCAGTCATATCGTACTGGATAAGAAGATGCAGGTATGTTTACGTCGTTTAAAAATATATTTATGTATCAACTAAATTAAGATAATTTTCTTTTATATAAAAATTATTTAAGACTAAAAATTGTTTAAAAATTTAGTATAATATTCAACATTAAAGTCTCTGACTTAATTAATTTTAATGATGATCATTAAACGCAACAATTGTGTTTTTTGTAAACAACAATATACAACATGATTGATGATTTTTTTTTTATTAATTTTAATGTAAAAAATTACAGTAGTAAATTTTGACATTGGGAGTGAAATTTGTCAAGAATATGATACAATAAATCAGGTAATAATTTTGATTTTCGGGGAAATTACATAAGTTGCACATTCTATTGTTATGGGGATTTATGGGGAATTGTATTTTAGAGAGATCGACAATTTGATAGACCAAAGTTAATTTTACTATTGTTAAAATTAAAAATTATACAACAAAAATTAATTCAATTATTTGACCCCGACGTGATTTGAACACGCAACCTTCTGATCTGGAGTCAGACGCGCTACCGTTGCGCCACGGAGTCACTGGATTACATCCTGCAGATCAATATTTTCTCGTATTTCATTTGCATTTATCGATATTTATTTTGATCATTTGAATTGCTTCATTTCAGTGGCATAATTTTATTTGATTAACTTAAATTCGTTTATGATTTTTTTAACATATGTTTGTAACAAATGCCGTGCTCTACATGTATATACTAGTGCAGCTCAATACAGCGTTCTTTTTAGAATGTCCCATAGACGCGATAAACGAAAAGGGAATATTCGAAATACATAAATTTATATATTATAAACTTAAATTAAATATAAAAAATACAACAACTTATTTATTGACCCCGACGTGATTTGAACACGCAACCTTCTGATCTGGAGTCAGACGCGCTACCGTTGCGCCACGGAGTCATGTGATAATATTTAAGAGAACAGTGTTTAAATTCTTCTTTGGAAGTTTCTTGGTCTTCAACTTAGATACAATTTGAAAATTTTTTATTCGAATAATACATATATTACATTATCCGGTATGTTCTATATTCCGAGTAAATTTTCACTTATAAATTGTTCAAAGCATTGTTGGTAAAAATAAAAATTTACAGCAACAATGCTTTGACAATTCAGAAGTGAAAATTTCACTCGGAATGTAGAACATACCGGTATAACTGTATTTGATTAGTTTTATTTAATATATTCTTATTCCAATTAATTTCATTCCAATTTGTAATTAAAATCTAATAATTTTCCCTACAAATTTATTTGACCACATGTTTTAGTTTAATTATATTCGAACAATTTTATTCTAAACATTCTATTCGAATAATTTTATTCGAAAAATTTTATTCGAATAATTCATATATTTTTCAACCTGCCCATAACTCAAGACTAATAAAAAAGTGTATAGAAAATATTAAAAAAAATTAAAAAAGTGGCATAAATTGGGATACGAACCCACAGCCTTCCGGGCAATAGTCTTTATCTCTACAATCAAAATAATTTATACTTGAAATTTCTGTAGCTAGAATCAATTTGTAGATACTGAGTTCTAGAAAATATGCTAATGTGATGCACTAATTACTTTATTGTTTGTTATTTTCTCTGTGCAATTTATTTCGCACACGTTATTTATAAATTCAATGATCGATTTATTAATATTTACGCTGCCAACAACAATGCATTCAAAGAAATAAGTTCTTAATAACTCATTAAGAGAATAGGTGATTTGATTTTGAACGCATTATATTCTGGGTCATGCCTTGCACACCAAAAGATGTCAAAAGACAATGCAGAAACAGCAAGTATACGTATACTTATTATTTTTAAGTATTTAGATATTTTTTGCCGTCTTCCATAACACACATATTTTGACACTCAACTCCTCCCACAAGAAATTTAGTTAATGATAGAAATTAAATTGTATTGCATTTTAATTAAAAATACTAATTATATAAAAACATTGCTCAGCTTGACCCCGACGTGATTTGAACACGCAACCTTCTGATCTGGAGTCAGACGCGCTACCGTTGCGCCACGGAGTCATATGTTTCTTTCTATCCAATAGTATTGCTGAGTAGTGAACAGTTGAATTTTGTTTTTATTTTTTACTGGTAACGTTAATAACTTTAACATTTGAATTTATATTTGATTAACTGTGAGTGCCATTAATTGCTGTTGTGATTACCTTTTATGTCTACTTGATTATTTATTTAGAAGAACAAATTTCAATAAGACGTACTTTTCAATAAGTATGCTTTTCAAAAAGTACCTACCATTACCAAAATGTATTATTTCCACCAATAATTATTATTTACAAAAAGAATATTTTTAAAGAAGTACAGTTTTCAAAAGATATCTTCGCAAAAAGTACTAATTACAAGCGGAAAATTAAAAATAACATTTTCAATACGGTAATTTATTTCAAAACGTTATTTCTTAAAAATGTACGTTTTCGAAAAAAAAAACTTTTTGTACCAAGGTACTTTTTTTAAAATACTTTTTTGTAAAGTATACTAAAAAGTATTTTTTTTTTAAATGCATTTTTTATATACAAAAATTAACATATATAATTTTTTTAGCAAAATAATACAAGTACTTTATTTTACTTTTGGGTTACACTTAAAAAAAAGGCCAGTATCAAAAAAAGCCAGTATCAAAAAAGTACCAAAGATCGATACACTTATTGTGATACTTAATTTGGCTGTTTTTTTTACAATTAAACGTACATATATTTTAGTTAGAGACGGTCACAATATGTTTCCAAATTTATCCGCTTTAGCACCCCTTTTTCTTCTTAGTACATATTTGAATTTCCAAAAATCTCAATTTAATGGACAAAACTAAATTTTTAGTCACTGGTAAAAAAACTCACAAGTTAATTACGGGTTTTGAATGCTTTTTGCCAAGTTTCACTATTTTTGAGATAAGACTATGTTGCAATAAAAGAATGATATGAATCGACATGCATACAAACATATACGATAGTGTGTTACATATTTTAAAAAGAAAATGCAAATCCTACGTTCTTTTTTGAAGGAAAAATTATAAATAAAAATACTTATCGTAGCTAAAATAGATAAATTGATAATAAAATCATTGTACAACGGTCGTATATACATATCTACATAAATCCGCACATATGTATATATGTTTAACCAAATTAACGTGAAACATTTTCCACAATGCATGAGTAATAATATCGCACAGCTTACTCATGAGCTTCAACGTTTTGAATGAAGTGTAGCAAATTAAATGTCAACATGTAGAATATAGAAAAAGCACAAAGCTCTTTTTCTAAATAAAGCAACGGAAAATTAACACTTAATTATGCAAATATTAAACATTTCTGGAACTTTTATTAAAAACAAAGATGACATGACAGACATGAAGTTCGTTTTCTAAGGGAATATAAATAATTAAACACATATAATGATTTTTTTTTTTTTTTTTTGTTAAATCAATTGAAATCATTTTCTTTTTTCCCTAAAAGCATTGGCAAAGTTGAAAAATTTCTAAAAACAAATAAATTATAAATAAAAATAATAAAAAAAAATTTATATTCTGACAGCGGTGGGATTCGAACCCACGCCCTTTCGGACTGGTGCCTAAAACCAGCGCCTTAGACCGCTCGGCCACGCTGCCTTGTACCGTTAGATTGTCAAGTGTTTCTTTTAAGCTTATGAGCACTACAACATATTGTGTTTTTTTGCTGTTTTTTTTTTTTTTTTGAAATAAACAATTATCACATAGTTTACGACTTTTTCATACATTTAACTGTGAGCAATAAACAATAATAATATAATTGAGTATAATTATACTTTTTCTGTTTTGCTTAATTATATGAAGTAATGCACAGACAATGACTGGCAATACGAAACAAAATTATAAATAGATTTTGATGGACATAAAACAAGAATAATAATCGTTGATAAGAAGGAAATGTAGAACATAATATAGAATTTGTAGCGATTGTTTTATTGCACATTGGGAAAAAAGGTGCTAAGAATGGCAATTAGCTGAAATTTGAATATCAATTTTTTTTTGTTAAAGAATAACACACATTGTGAAGAGCACTAATCAAAAGACAAAGCTTAATTATTCGGAAGATAATCTAAGACCAAGTCACGATTTCATTGTTAAAATTCTGGTCTGCTGAAATGATGGTTTATATAAAAAAAAAAAACAAAACTTCGAAAAAAATAGCGCAAAATAAGTAAAATATTTGTAAATCGTAGGGGAGTTTCATTCGAGGAGTACTTAATTGTTCATCTCCTCCCTCTTGTAAATGTTTATAGAGAATCGGAATGCCAAATGTTACTGAATTTTTCAAGATTTTTATTTTTTGAATGGGAGGTTTGGGCAAAGCATGCTTAGAAAAAAACCTATAAAAATTCAAGTGGCAGGAGGTGGCAGCTGAATTTTTGCCTAATCGATAGTTAATAATTTTCCAAGTAACCTCCAAAAGGTTAGAAAGCAGCACTCGACAGCATTTTATTGTCATTTGATTTGAAGACTCAAATTTTATTGGGAAAAAACGAAAAAAAGTATGCTTATTATTGTGCTGCTAAAAATTTTCTGTCAAAGAACTGACATTTACAAAATTTTTTACGTCTTTTACTAACCTTCAAACGTACATGCATTCCATTTGGTTTTATTAGATTTTCTTTGCTGCACGCGCTTTCACACGTTTAAAGGTTTTGCCGAATAACTACACCAATAGTGCGCTTGAAAAATGGCCAAACTCCAACTGAAAATAATGAAAGAATTTGGGGTACAGATCGTTACTCTTAACCATTTTTAATTCTTATAGGATCCCTCTAGCAATCTGCATGCTAAAAAAAATCTTAAATAGACACTTTTATTTTTCGAGTTTTGGCCAGCTGTTTGGCAATCGGCCGCACTGTGCGGCGTAGCAAATCTTGTAATTCTTATGTTTAAAGTAGTGAGTGTTTCCAGCACTTTTATAATAAATAAAACGCAACAAGGAATATTTTTGTGAAACCGATTATGCCTTAGAATTTTAACCTCAAAATATATAAAAAAAATTGAATTTCTGGCCTTTGCGTTGATATCAGAGTCAATCAGTCAGTCTGTTACACACACACAGCTTCTCATTTATATTAAATTAATAAGGTTTAATACGATTTATGTCTTATCGCAAAAGAATCGCTGTTATAAATGCTACCTAGAAATGAATCATGACTAATTTACATAAATATATTTGCAATATTAAACTAAACCCATAAATATTGTGAAATGCCTTTTTCCTATCGCAAGAAACAGTCAACTTTCCCTTTTCCTAAATTGTATGTAAATTAAAAATGATTGTAGCGCCTGCCACCCGCGACCTAGTTTTTTTTATTTGTATATTTCTTTAATTTTTATTTTAATGTCAACGTCTTTGAGAACATCATTTCCATATTCCCCCTTACTTGAAGGTTGAAGGCCATTGCAAATAAATTTTTCAAAACATTTACACAAAATTTGTTATAAACTATTAATTAAATTGCTGCAAGTTGAGAGAAGGAGAAGAAAAAGAAACTTGATAAATATTTACATACTTTTAAAGATTTCTTTTAATTGTATTTTGTGTAAAAAGGTCTTTTACCTGTAAGTGAATAATTTATATAAATAAGTAGTATTCATAGGAGCATACTATCGATTGTATTAAAATGTGCTAAAGTTTTCCCAAAAATAATTGAATAATAATTACTGGCATACTTTTGGGGGGGTGTCATTAAAATATTATGTCATAAGATTTGCATGTTGATAAGAAAAAAAGCTTAATATGAGCTTTTCTAGTAAAAATAATTTAAATAAACGCCTATTGGTATAAAAGACTTCATGACTAAAAATCGGAATACTGGGGGTCCTGGTGAGGTAGGGGGAGACGCACGCGGGACCGCATTGCGCTTTTTGCGTGCGCGCTTCTTATCGAAACGATGAATATATCGTTACTGTTCAGAAGTTATATCGTGCAAAATATCACACTCGTAATGCTCCAAGTGAAAATAGCATCAGGAGATACATAGATTAACATGTTTGAAAATACCGATGCCACTATCCAGATTCAAATTTCAAGTCGTTCGAGAACTGTTTGAGACAAAGAAACAATTGAAGAAGTGAGAGGATCAGTTCGTCAAAATCCGTCACTTTCAGTACTCGTTTACGCACAACAATTAAAAATTAAAAAATCAGGATTTTTAGCGTCCCACCTACAAGAATTTGATGGCTATAATTTGAGGACATGGTTCCAGCAGGATGGGGCCACATGCCATACATCTGACCAATCACTTTAGGCCTTAAATGAATTACTCCCGAATAAAGTGATTTCTTGCAGAGGTAACATTAACTGGCCGGTTCTCAGGGAACCAAACTAAGCACGGATAATAAAAAAACACGGTTATTAGAGGTTATATGAAAAAAAAATATATTTTCTGCACTGATAATAGATACAAAGCACGGTTAATAGAGGTACAAAAACGAAGAACAGATTAATAGATGTAACCTCTAAATAGAGGCCAGGATAATCGAGGTTTAACTGTAATTGTTTTATTCGTCAAACTCATCGTTCAGCGGTCTCTACAATTTATTTACTCAAAGATACTTTTGATGAAAAAATAATTCCAGGTAATGGCCTAATTCATTGGTCACCAAGATCGTGTGTTTACGTCCACAAACCACATACAATTGAACACCTGGAAATCAACATTAAAAGAGTTATCGTCGAAATACGGTCGCAAATGCTGCGAAAAATTGTTGAAAATTGGTGTCCAGATTGCGCCTTTTACGCGCCAGCCGTAGGTGCCACATGGCAGAAATCATATTTAAACATTAATTTCATAAAAATTTCTTTCCAATAAAGCCCGTTTCATTGATATTAAAAATATATTTCCTTGTTTTATTATGATTTAAACTTATGTCACTCTATAAAAAATACCCTTTAGTTTGTTATGTTTTTTGGTACGTTAATTGCCACCCATGAACTCGCCATGTTAAAATGCCAAAGTAGAAATACATAGTCAAGAGCATATTTGATTTTCCATCAAAATGTTTGCTGGGAGTCAGTTCGAAATTTCCTTATTCAAAAAACTTATAAAACTCGTATAAATTTCTTTACAAGAAGAGAAACAAAATTATATGATAAAATACATATATTAACGAAAAGTTAATAAAATTTACCACATACGATACATACAACAGTAACTTTGTAGTCCCTTGTTGTGAAAATAATTTTTTTGTTATAACCCCAAATAAGAAATTGTTTTTTTTTTGTAGTTTCATTTTGTTTATTTTTTTCTCTATTTACTCGCTCACCTTTCCTATGTTTTTGAAGTTTACTTTGCAGGTTTACGTGAATTTTCGGATGGTACATTAATTTGACGGATATGATTGGTTTAAGCCATCGCTTAATCACCTCTAAAATATACGAACAAAGTTCAAATGACGACGGACATTGACATTGACTTGATGCTGAAGAAATTTCCATTTAAAATATTTTCGTATTATCCTTGTATTAGCAATAGTCTTCATAGCTTTCACTATTCTAGTGGGCGTTTTACCTTCTACTCGACAACTTTTGTTGAATATTTAGAGACCAATAATCTTTAGAGCTTTTAATTTATTCTGTATGAGTCTTACAGAATAAGAAAATTTAATTTGATAAGTAGGCGTGGCTCATTTTCTTCAAATTATGTATGAAATATAAAACATTTTTAAATCTGTATAATTTAAGTTCTTTTTAATTTGTGTCGACAAATTTTTTTAGTTCAGATAAAACTGAAGAGTTTCAAATAATGGGCGTGGCAATTTCCTTAGATGGAAAACAATAAGTAAAGAAATGTTGCAGGTAGAATTTTTAAATATTGCAATGATTGGCAGCGCTATTAGCGATCTGAAAAGGAGGAATGATTGGAACAGTGGGCGTGACAAAGAAACAATATATATAGTAGTTTGCTAGATATCACAAGAAATATATATAGACGAATTTTTCTCAGCAACTGTATTATTAGTGAGGGCTTCTCGTAAGAGCTGAAATAATTTTTCTGCCTTCTTTCCTAATCATGTACTTTTATCTGAATCAGAATTTAAATCAAAAACAATTTTAAAACTTGCATTTGTAGAGATACACAGCTTTTAAAATTCATATTCGTGGTCTCCTAAAAAGTCTCAATTATCGCATTTGATAGCAAATACACTCACCATTGAAGCTCGTTTTATAAAAAGTATTCACGTAGTCAGTTGCAATGTCCTCTTATCATTTTGCTCGAAAATGTCAATCAAAATTAATTTCTTCAAATCTCATCAGATAAACACGGTGATGAAAAAACCAAGCAATTTTTATATTTAACTTTGAAAGTATCTTCAAATTTTTTTATGTAGGAGCAGCACTGAGGGAATTACCGCTACGTATGCTATGGTTGGTAGAGAGAGAGTAGGACAAAAAGATGTTGAGTATGTAAAAGGCTTAATTCTTTTTTTACAACTCGCTATTGCGAGTTTTTACTAATTTTTAGAGCAGTCTGGTGTTAAATCGACGCACTAAATTTCTTAAGCTATGCAAGCAGTCATTTGATTAATTGTTTTACTTCGCTGCCGATTTTTCTACCGACTTAAGGTCTATGGTCTACTTATGCTAAGAACAGTATGAAGATCTGATTTTTTCTGCGTGGTTAAAATTTCTCTTTCTTCTCCAATACGCCAAAAAAAAAAATTGTTTAGAGTCTCTCACTATCACATGGCTTACACAATACGATGAACGAACACACCCACCGAGTACACTCTCTCTCTCTCTCTCTTTCTCTTTTATAGCCGAAGATTGCTGAGTTTATAAACTATGTAGAGTGTCCTTATTTCGGCCATTACGGTGAATGCCGGATTTTGCTTATTTCTTATTTATCACGTCATCATTTTCTGTTTGTATTGTAGACTGCCGCCTTTTTGTTTTGTTTTTGTTTGAATCACATACAATTATTTGTCGCCATAACAATCAACACAAATACAGGGTGTTTGCCGGGAAGGTTGTTTGTTTATTATTTTTGATTAAATGAAAGAGAATGGATCTTATATTGATAAATGTTTTATTTAATATCGGCAATTATGTATGGAATACAATATCAGATAAATGTCCGCCTCTGTTAGCCTCACAAATGGGAGCCCTTTTGAGCACATTTTTCATTACATTTCACGCGGTATTTCATTAATTTCATCACGAATATTTGTTTGAGTTGCTCAAGCGTTTCTGGTTTTTTTGCATAAACCTTGCTTTTCAGATATCCCCACGAAAAGAAGTCCGGAGCAGCCAAATCAGGCGACCGTGGAGGCCAATCAACATCACCATTTCTTGAAATAACTTCTTGTGGAAACAGGTCTCGCAGTAATTCCATTGTAATCCTGGCTGTATACACCGTCTTATTGATACCACATATTAATCAAGCCCAAAGCATGCAGTTGTGGGGTTAAAAAGTTTTCAACCCTTTTAACGGATGAAAAGGTGACTTATGAATAACTTTGGTGTTTTCCATTGCCCAGAATCGACTCTTCTGTTTATTCACATATCCATTCAAATGAAAATGTGCCTCGTCACTCATTATGGTTTTTTCATGAAAATCGGGGTTCTCATGGGCGAGCTGTAACATCCTATTGGCATATGTATGGCGGCGTAAATGGTCTTGTGGAATAACCTCTTGCGTCAACTGTATCTTAAATGGAAACAAATGCAAATTCTTGTGCAAATTTGTGGCCAAAGTTGTTCTTTGAAGTCCAAGCTCCTGAGTACGGCGTCGAATTGAGGTTGATGGATGGTTTTGAACACTTTCTTGAGCAGCAGTAATGTTTGCAGCCGATCTTACAGTCCGTTGTGGTCCATGCTTGGGCCTATCACCTACATACCCTCTTTCTTCGAAATCATTCACTACACGATAAATAGTGCGTTTTGTTGGCACGTTGTTTCTCCCAAAAATTTCACGTAACTTTCTCATCGTCACAGTAATCGATGATTGATTTTGATAAAATGTTTTAACGATTAAAACACGTTGGTTTATCGAATAATTTTCCATAATAAATTTGCCACTTGTCTACTTCACGACTGCCAAATATAAACTTCCCGGCGGACACCCTGTATGTCACAGTCAGGTTGTACACATTTTTTTTTTTTGTTTTTTTTTTTTCTACAATACAACTGTGTCAAGTAACTGCAAACATACAACCCTGTGTATATGCGTATGTATGTGAGTTTGCGGTTTTTTTTTATGACCAGAAAAGTCCATTTTTGTTTTTGAAAAAAAATAAATCAATAAATAATAAATAAATAAACCAAGTGAACGAACGACAATTTAATGGAAAAAAAAAACAATAAAAAAATTTCGTCAGAAAAAGCATTTCTTTTGTTATTTTTTTTTTTTTTTTATAAGTCTGGTGAAAATTTTAAATGTTGTTACTTTTTGGTTTTTCTTGACACTTTGGGTTTTGGATTTTTTATTTTTTTTATTCAAAATTATTGCAATTTGCTAGCAAACAATGAAAGTTGTATAGCTGCTGACAGAAAATTGCTGCAGCATTGAATTTTTTTTAATCTATTTCACTTGCAACTGAAAAGCAAGTTTGAAACGGAAGGCATTTTAAAATAATCTATACAGACATACATATGAATGTATAATATGAAGCTCGATTCAAAACATGCATGTATACCAGTGTTGGCCAAAAAGAGAATATAGGTAGTAGCTCTAGTAGTAGTACTAGACTGAGGGAAATCTGATCTACTTCTGGGAATGTATAGAATGGTTTTGAGAGACTTAGTAGGCGCGTTGACTAGCCACTGCTCCATTAGAGAGAGCACCAGCATATGGGAAAATGGCACTCCAGATTTCTGTAGGATGTATGGGGATGAAGAGGAGCCAGAAACTATAGAGCATATCATCTGTATATGCCCAAGGCTGCAACGCAATAGGCAAAGATGGCTGTGCAGACGTTTCCATGAGAGCATTAGTGATATCACGCAGTGCAAACTTGAGGATATCAGAAGGCTTTATCATGGGATTTAAGTGGCTGAATAAGGGCTTATAAGAGCTCTTTGTTTCTCCTTGGGCAGCAAAGAGAATAATTAGTCAATAAAGTAGAATGAAGGGAATCACAATGGATCCAATTGGGTCTCCGAGTGGATGTGTGCTTCACACTACCCTTTCTAACCTAACCTAGTAGCAGTATTTATGAGTATGTATTAGTGAAAATACAGTAAACAAAATACATGAACATAATACAATACCGATATTGAATTTGTTTCTGTTTGTTTTGTATAAACGTTGAAATAAATGAATAAATTTTTAAGTTATTAAATTCTACCAAACAATTATTTTAACAGAAACAATATATAAAAAAGTCAAAACGTAAAAAAAAACTTTAACTTTAATGACAGAAATAAAAATAAAGTTATTGAACAAAAGAAAAAAATTCTTTCCTACAATCAACTTCATTACAAACCTGCTGGTTGTGCAAAAGCTTTCATTCAACTAATTGAGAGTTGTACGTAAATAAGAAACCGAATGATGTTGGGTATACAGTCGAATTCGATTAAGCGAAAATGTAAAATTGCAAACACTTTGTTCCGCTTATGCGAGATTTTCAATAAAAAGTAGTTCGGTTAAGTGAAAAACATTTTCTTTTAACCGAATTCAGAAGTTCAAAATTGATCTATAAAACGAAATTAAACGCAAATGTGTTGATTTTGATTTCAGATTGGTTTAACAAACCGAAATATAATCATTATATATGTGCGCCTATTTGGCCTTCGCTGATATATGATGTATACAGTGCGTATACTTTATATATAACTTTTTTATAATTAACTAAAAGCAATACAACCCGAAGCAATTTCTTAGTATTTGTAAAGATTATGTGATCTGAAATATTTCTAATTTACAAAATGGCTTTCAACTCTGTCTTCTCATTCTATTGCAGATGAGAGCAGCATCTTTCATTCGTATTCATTCAGTAACAGGCCAAACCTGCCAAAGGTTAAGAATATGAGGCAAAACATGAATGATACCTTTAATCGCGACCTCTTGATAGTTACCAAGTGGTATATTGCAAATACGATCCACTTGAACGCCCTTACGACCCAATGTACTTTGCTTACACACAAGCGAATGACAAAACATGCTGCTGCATCTGTGATTATGGATTGCATTTGTTACTGGGGTATCAGAAGCTGTTGATGTTCTCCCAAGAGAACCATTTAAGTGCCGGCAAAATATCGTAGGTTTTTTATCAAATCCAGCTAAAAATACTTAAGAGTTGCCGTTGGATTTCATAACAAATAAACTACCACATTTTGCATTTACACTTTCACAAGAACATTTGCATCAAACAGTGAATAACCCCATTTAAATCTATACATTAATATAAAATTGTGTACATCAACCGCTGTATTTTCATTCGACTTGTTGCTTATTAAAGAAATTTAACTTTAAATTCGTCTTGAACTTGGTCTTGAATCAACCATCAACATTTTAAAATTTCCTATTCCACCCTGCACCTTCAAACTGCCACTACAAAATAATGGGAAAATCATATTTTTTTTTATTTATTTAATCTGTCCCAGGACAGGAACAAAAACAGACAAAAATCAATTTTTTATAATCCATTTAAAGGTGAAAACTTGTCTTATACAAAGTTTGTTGTACACTGGTCAGTATGTCGCAATAATGATAATAATAACAATACAAAAACTATAATTACAATAATACTATACTACCCAATAATAACAATAACAATGAAACACTACTGTTGCTGTCAGTCAGTTACAAAGCAACAAAATCCAACAACTACAACAACTACAAAATTTGATATATAAAAACCAAACACAAACGACCAGTGTCTACTAACGTTAAATAATTGAAGGGCTAACTGACATAAAGTCAAAAAACCGACATATAGACTTAACAAGTGCATCATATGTATGTGTGTTTGTAAGATGAATGGATGGACAAACTGACTGATTGCCAAATATAAATAATTCCAAAAAAAAAATATATAAAAATAATACAAAACAAACACAAACACACACACACTCCACAAAAAAATTTGAAAGAAAATAGAACAAGTGGTGAGTGAATTGACGAACTGCTTGTATAGACTAGAAAAAATACAATCGACAAATATCTAACCGCACACTAATACTAATAATTAGTTACTTATACATACACATTAGAAATATACATTACATACATACATATACAAAATAAATACAAATATAAAAAAAAAAATAAAGCAAAAGCAAGGTAAAATAATATCTAAAAATCTAAATAATACAACACAAATTGACTAAGGACACCCTGGGTGTAAAGGAATACATTCAATTTTCGAACTTTCTCCAGTAAATATTCAAAAAAGGTTAACGTGTCCTTACAAGAAATAACTGAAAATTCTAATAACAAATACACCTTGAATTTAGTTTTTGAGAAAAAGGATATATGGAGGCCAGGCTTATCGTTGCACTGAATGGAATAAAACTTACAATCAACGCAGAACACATTATTTGGCAAGTATTTAATAATTTTAATTACACTCTAATGGTAAATACAGATCAAATTAGGTTTTTGAGAAAAAAGGTACATATATAGAAGCTATTCATGTCCTTGATGGAATGAAACAAAATTTATAAAAAACCTTAAGCGCATAATTTTTTGGAAGTATTTATTAGATCTTATTTCATTAAAATCTTAACTTCAGCTCAAATTTCGTGTTTTTACAAAAAGGATATATGGCAGGCAGGCATATACATACTTACAACGAATGCAAAAAATTACAACCAAGTTAAAACATATAATTTTAAAAGTACTTATTAACTGCAAGTGCATTCTAATAATAAATACAGCTCAAATTTAGTTAGTTCTACAAAAAGGATATGTGGGAGGCAAGCTTGTGCTTTCACTGAATGAAATAAAACTTACAATCAAAGTAGAACGCATAATTTTACAAGTATTTATTAATTTTAAGAATACTTCCATGTAAAATGGAGATCAAATTAGGTTTTTGAGAAAAAGGATATATAGGGGATAGGCATATTCTTGCTCCGAATAAAACGAAATTTACAAAAAGGATAAAATGCACAATTGTAGAAACCTTTATTGAATTTTAGTGCATTCTAATCAGAAATGCAGCTTAAATCTAGTTTTTGAGAAAAAGGAAATATGGGAGGCAGGCATGTGCTTGCACTGAATGAAACAAAATTCATAACGAAGCTAAGGCACATGATTTTAGATGTATTTTTTTAAATTTTAGTGCATTGTAATCATAAATTAAGCTAAAATTTGGTTTTGGTCAAAAAGGATATATGGGAGGCAGGCATGTCTTTGCGCCAAATGAAAGAAAATTTACAGAGAAGCTAAAACACACACTTTTAGAAATGTTTCTTAATTCTTAGTGCATTCTCATTGCAAATAAGAAGAATGTATGAGAAATAGTCATGTCCTTGAACCGAATGCAATAAGAATATAAACAGAATTTCTACGTAACTAAGCTTAAGCACATTTCGACAGGATGACGATGAATACAGCGACAAGCTGGTTATGCTGACGCAGTAGAGTTCGGGCAAACCTCTATAATTTTTAAGATTTCTTGTATTTTTCTTACAAATTCTGAATTTATTAAAATCAAACAACAAAGGATTTTATAACATAAACAAATAATAGAATAACTTTACAGTGTCGCTGCTAAGCAATGTGGAAAGAATCCTTGTGTTCATGTGAAATTTTTGAAATCAATTGAATTAACAAAAGAAATATTAACTCCTTTACATGCCTTTCTTCGGCATTTTCAACAAGACACAAAGAACAACAAACACAATATAAAATATGGTTAAATACAATAAAACAAAATTAGTGCTCTTCTAGTCACTCTCCGATATATTTTCACTCTATTGACAAATTCACATGCGAGAGTGTACATATGTGTGAGTGGTAAACATGTTATTGTATATGTTTATTGTATTTCACGTCATACCATTTTTCTATGGCGGCATATTTGTAGTTAAACTTGTAACTGCTTGTCTGGTTAATATTTGTAAAATTTTACTTCATTGTTAAATGAAACGTAGATCGTAAAACATTAAATGTAGACACAGAAGTTTATTCGAATCATTTATTTATTCAAATTTTATAAACGAATGGAAAAGAAAAGCTCTGCGCGTTTCTTTAGAATAAAAAGTGGAACCTTTGAAAATCATAAAGAAAAATAAAATAACATCCGACAATAAAAAAAATGCATTAAAATTCATGGCAAGAAATGTAATAAAAAAAAGTCCATAAAAGTTTATAACAAAAAATTAAATAAAAAAAAAGTATTTCCTTTGTTTTTAACAAAGTGAAAATCTAAAATGTGCTGTTGTTAAACGTACTGTTGCATTTGAATTCTTTGAATATTTACAGCGCAGTGTGAGAGTGTTAATAAAACTTTAATTAAATTAAACTGAGATTTTATTCCATTATTGCAACACACACATACATACACCCATAAAAATAATACTAACATTTAATATCCTTAGATTATTATGATGCCGTTAAGCATAAAATAAAACAAAGTGAAAGTTTGTGAAATTGAAAATTATATTTTCATGGAAATTCATTAAGAAGAATAATCTACCTACGTTGATTAACTAATTTAATGTCGTTCTTTGAAAAATTTAGCTTTAAATAAAGTTTTTTCCCCTTCAACATATAAACTCGAACAGCTGGATAAAAAATAAACTGGTGTATGTTCTCAAATCCTTGTAAAACTTTTTAATTTTAGTTTTTAACACCTGCTTCTGCACTTTTACTTTCTAACTTTTGACATGTTCCTAATTACTTTTTTAGCACACATTTTATTTTCGCTACATATAATTTTCATTAAATATTAGCGACACGTCAGATAAATAATGAAATTAAATTTTGGTTTAGTTTTTGCTTGCGAGTGTTCATTATTTATTATACCTTCTGCACTTTCACACAGCACAATAGTAAAGCAAAATAAAATGGTAGGTCATTATTATAAAGATTTCAAATCGCATAAAATATAATAAATTTTGTTTTAAACTAAATGCGTTGCAACACAGTAAAAAATAATTGCTGAAAAAACATTGATTAATACATGTCATTAAAATGTAAAACTAGTCTCAATTAAATTTGAAATTAAATCAATTAAACCTGTGATCAAAAATAAATTTATCTAACAGTTTTTAAAAATTTTTAATCAATGAAAATTAATTTTAAATTTAGTGAAAAAAAACTCGTGATTTTTCGTAATTAAAATCTTATTTTTTCTTGTTCTTTGAATGGGTTAATTTAATTTTAGCTTTGTAGTGGGTTTAGTGAATCCATATGCTTGTATACGCAGACTCATTATTAGGTCTTTAATCTTTCTTTTTCTAAAATTTTCAAAGTCGATTTCTAAGAAAAAAAACACTCTGAAACAAGAAACAATTGAGAATTACTAAAATATGGAATCATTCCAGCTAAAAAAGATGAAACATTTTCTTTTGCATCTAATAATTATATTACCAACTATTATGGCCCATACTGAAGTCTGACATCCTGTAAGTTTTCCACGATTTTCGGAACTGAGAAAACAAATGCTTTAAACATTTAAGTACCATATGAAAGGATTAAAATTTTTTTTCCGAAAAATAGCCAAACACTAGGATTTTGTAATCCTTAAAGGAAAGAAAAGAGTTGACACGATTTTTTTTTGCTATTATTTATTCCTGGAATACTTTACTACAAGCCCGAAGAGAAAAGAAGAGTCCACTATATAAAAAGAAAAATTTAATATCAGACTTAATTACGAAAACTTGACAAATTTACGATTTATTTGAAAAATTATTTGATTTTCCTCCAATCAGGATATTTGAAAAATTTTTAATAATTAGTGCTTTAAATTTTCCAATGACATATTTTGAGAGATTATTTCTGTTATGAGTTGGTATAGATGCCAAATCATCAGTGGAGTTATAAAGATGTTGTCAATGTGATATTTTTTTATCAGTCTTTTGGTTTAGTTTATCCATAGACATGAATGCTATCGCTGATATGTTGTTATCACAGTTCATTTATATGCAGCAGATACACCGAAGCGTATCTTTACTGCTCTGTAGCTTTTGATAATAAATTAATAATCGATATAAGGAGACGAATCATAGGTCCCGCAATTGCAACTTATCCCGCACAAAACTAGGATTCATCAATGACGTACACATTATTTGAGAATACTTTCAAGTTGCGATTTTTTTATTTTCTTAGATATTTTTGCTAGATAAATATTTTCTTTTATAAAAAAGTTTTCATTTGTTTCATTGTTGTTTGTCATAGCATTTTTCAAAAATTTACATATTCTTTTTCGTAGTTCTGACGATTTTTTGGTTTTGGCGATTTTATTTTCGTTTAAGCTTTTTTTTTCGTTTTTGAGTTGCTTTTTCGTTTTTATTTTTTTTTTTTTTTTTTTGGATTTGGCGATTTTTTTTATATAGTAGCAATTTTTTTCGCTATTTAGAGTTTTTTTCGATTTGCGATTTCTTTAAATTTTGGAGATTTTATACTTCTCAGCATTTTTATTTTACTCTTTAAACATTTTTTTTTAATTCTTTCATTGGTTGGTTTTTATGCCAAAATAACATTTTCTTTTTCGTATTTCTGGCGATTTTTTCATTTTGGGGATTTTTTTTTTTTTTTAGTTTAGGTGCTTTTTTTCGTTTTTGTGTTTTTGTTTTTTAAGTAAATTTATTTCGTTTTTAGTTTTTATAATTTGAATTGGTTTTGAAGTTGGTTTACAGTTGTGGCATTTTTGTTGTTATGGCGATTTTTTTGGTGGTGAGTTTTTTGGCTTGAGCATTTTTTTGCTTTTTGAAAGTTTCTAGTTGGAGCCAATTTTTCCTTTTATGGTTTTTTTTATTTATTATTAGTTTTAGTTTTGGCGTTTTTTCCTAGTTTGGGGGCTGTTTTCATTTCATATTTCTTTCCCATTTTAAAATGTTATTTCTTCATTGGAATTTGAACATGTTTCGCTCTTTATTTCTTTCTTTCTTTGTGTGTGTTGTTGTAAAGATCCCCGACAGTCATAATCCGAGAATATTTAAGACCTCTAACTATTACGGTTCGCGAGATAGAAGCCACACTTATAACCGAGAGTCGGACAAACAGACAGAAAACAATTGGACTTCTTTCATGTGTAGTATATAATTAGCTAACAAGACGGTTACAGTTCATTACATTTCAGTGTGGCCTCTTTAGTATGAATCATTTCTTCTGAACTGAATTTCAATAGAAAATTTGTATACACCTGCCCAGCTAAAACAGTCAATTGTGTTGAAAGGAAAGTTTTAAATAAAGCTACAAAAAGTCAAGGGCTTTAGTAGATTTTGTTGTGCTCGTTATCTAGAATTCTAGACTCGTTAAATCTGGCTTAACGACTAACATTCAACGTTAAATTTCGTTTCATTTACATTTTTGTTTTATTTTAAACACAGTCCACTTATCCACTTATTTAATTGTTAATCTTTTCTTTTAAACCACTTTTTTTTTGCTTGCGTACAAAAGAAACTACAAACGACCGTATAATTATGCTTTTGTTTCTGTTTTATTTCGACCTTTTTTTGTTGTTGTTTTTGTTGTTATTCTGTCCTTTTGTTTAAGCTTACTTTTCTTTTTTGTTTCCAACAAAGTTCTTTAATATTGTATCATAACATGTGTTTTTTGGTTCGTATTACGATTTTTTTATATGCATTAACATACTAACATACATATACTATATATTATATATATAAACACATACACATACACGCAAGTGTTTGCTAACATTTGGGTCATTTTATTTGTATAAATGTTGTATTTATTCTTCTTTACGTGTATTTATATGTATCGTAAGTATGTGCAAATATTTAAACATACAAGAGTATGTGTATGCATTGACCTTGAAATCATTTCACCAATTACTTGTGATTATTGGCTTTTTAAATTGTTATAATATTCTAAACCTAAATTTCATCACAAGGCAAACACAATTGATTGAACACTCGTAGTTACATACAGTATGAACAATTAGTGAAACTATAATACGATCTAATGGGAAATCACATTTAGCAATTTTTACAAAATTACTAATTAATTACCTTCTTGGTAGTTGTCTGTTACGTCAAATAAACTGTTTTACTGTTCTCAGCTTAGTTTAATTTAGTTGACATCACGTTCTACATTTAAAAAATATTTAATCTTTGGTTAAATCAATTTATCTATACAAATTCGAAAAATTTTAACGATTTGAAAAATAATGAATTAAAATAAATGCTAATATTTTATTTTAAAATAAATAAACATTTATTCGAATAAAAATATTCGAATAATAAAAACCGAATAAAAGTAATCGAATAAATTTATTCGAATAAAAATTATACGATTCTATATTTGTACTCAAAACAAACTTATAGTGAAAGTCTAATAGAACTTACTTTCGTTTCCACGAATTTCCAGTAATCAGATCGATTATGAAAAATAATTCTCGGGATATGTTTTCCTTTTTCTACATTGTTTCTAATATTAATTGTTATTTTTATATGGAAAAAACTAAATATTCTTAATGTAAGATAGGGTCACATCTCTTTCCTATTAACAACGATTAAAATTTTTAATTGTTTCCTTATGGAAATCGCTTTAAAACAGGAGGAATGGAAAAAGGGAAAAAATACCCGGATATTATTTTTATAATAGGCGGAATAAGAACACCAAGGTTTCGAATTGGCTGTTCTATGTACGTTGTTTAATTCTACTTTGAAGAATTTTATTTGAATTTTATTTCTTTGGTCAACTGCTAGAAAATCAGTTGATATAAAATTTTGTAGTGATACCAAGTGATTTACAGAGCGTATACTACATTTGATGCATACGAAATGCTCAAAACATAAAGAAATCACATTTCTATAGAAAATAAGTTAAAAATTAACAAACTATGGTGGGCGCGGAAAATCTTTATATGAAAATAAAAAGTCGCAATTAACAAAAGTAATAAAAAATTGGGATAATGTCACCCCACTAATACTACCGATAGATCAGACTGTGATAAGATTTATGTGTGTGAAGATAAATATGCCGAGTTAAATATGTTGTACGTAAGAGCTTACGTCATGTCATATTTAACTCATGACATATTTATGTCATGACAAATGTCACTCATTTGAACCAATGGGAAATTAAAGAAAAGAATCCATACTTATTGACTATGTATGTAAGTCCGATTTCTCAATTGTATTTGAGAATTTTTCTATAAAATTTTGAATATTAAAATTGTTTAAATTTTTGATAATCTCTACGGGAATTTTGCCATTTGTGGGCACATTTTTGTTTGTCGCTCATTTGGACCAATTGGAAATTAAAGAAAAGAATCCATACTTATTGAGTATGTAAGTCCGATGTCTCAATTGTATTTGAGAATTTTTTTATAAAATTTTGAAAATTAAAATTTATGTAAATTTTGATGAGCTCTACGGGAATTTGGCTGGCCATTTGTGGGCACATTTTTGTTTGTCGCTCATTTGGACCAATTGGAAATTAAAGAAAAGAATCCATACTTATTGAGTATGTAAGTCCGATTTCTCAATTGTATTTGAGAATTTTTCTACAAAATTTTGAAAACTAAAATTGTTTAAATTTTTGATGATCTCTGAAAGAATTTTGCCATTTGTGGGCACATATTTGTTTGTCGCTCATTTGGACCAATTGGAAATTAAAGAAAAGAATCCATACTTATTGACTATGTAAGTCCGATGTCTCAATTGTATTTGAGAATTTTTTTTATAAAATTTTGAAAACTAAAATTGTTTAAATTTTTGATGATCTCTGAAAGAATTTTGCCATTTGTGGGCACATATTTGTTTGTCGCTCGTTTGAACCAATGGGAAATTAAAGCTAAGAATCCATACTTGTTGACTATGTAAGTAATTTTCAAATATAATTTTTAAATTCTTAAATGATCCTTGAAAGTTTGTGCAGACGATAAGACGTTTGAAGTTTTTCCAGAGTATGGTTGAAGTCTACTGATCATTATTTACCAAAAATGCAGACAATTTTAATTAAAAAAAAACTACAATGATGATCAATTTTTAACTTTTTGCGTATTGTTGCCTTGTGTAATTTTAATAACTGTTACCATTAATTACAAACATACATATAGATGAACTTTTTCATTAAATATTTTAAAATATGTAAGTAATATTACCAATAATATTATTGAAATGCTATACAACAGGGAATTTAGTATTAAATTACATACATAAAGGGAAACATTATAAATAATTGATATACCTTCATATGTATGCATAGGGTATTTTTTTAGCTGCATATACATATCTATATCGTTAACAATGGTTTGACAGTTGAGAATGCTTAACTATATTGAAATTTCTGTTCAGTAATATATGGACGGGCATCATGAAAAGATTTAATAACATAAATCTGTTCATACATGGAGTTCATAACAATCGATTTACTGCAAAATCAATTTTGAAACAATTTGGTGCAAAAAAATAAGCACCCGATATACTGAAAAATTTTTCCCGCCCCTAAAAGATACTTCATTAAATAAATTGTTTATATGACGCATAGAATCTCAATCATTGAATTCAATATCAAAAACAATTTTGTCAAGCAAGTACGTAAATGATATATTTTCAAACATGTCATGACAAATGTTAGACACTAAACCAAATTGTCGAAATGTGTGTCTACTCGTACTTAAACAAATGTTAACAAGAAATGTAGACAAGCAAAGAAAGTATTACATTTGATTTATTAGTTGGTCAATACAAACACTAAAAAAGGGGGAAAAACTACGTCATATATTTTATTTATTTTGTTTTTTTTTTTTTCGTACTTGTAAGATTTCGGAATAAATGACAAGAAGAGGCCAATAGGACGTTAACAATATGAATACAATACAATTATTTACAATATTTTGAACTTTTATTATTTTTTATATATTTTTTTCCAATAATTCGTTGTCGATTTAAAGGCAGGTCATTTATAATTGGCTCACTGTTCGAAAATTAAACTGTTTGACATGTTGTTTAATAATTAGAGAGAAAATGATTTATGACTGATATTTTAAATTGGTAAAGTGATAACAATGATTATTTGCACTTATTTTTATTTCACTTTTGTTATTTATTTAATAGCGTTAATTTTTATAAACTTTTCAAATCAAAATAATTGACATTTAAGTGATTTCTGGTCACTTTTAAAAATTTTTATTTTTATCGATTATCCACCTCCATGTTATGCAGTGTAGTGTTTTTTTATTATTTGTTATATTTATATCTAAGAGTTACTGCACAATAAATAAAGGGACTACTTGAGGCCAATGCATACACATTTGCCTCTTTTATTTTGATGGGCATAGACAATTGTCAGATCTTACAGTCTTGTCAGTCATATGTTGTTAAAAATTTTTACAACCGTTTTAACTGACAATTTTATGTGACAACATTGCCACAAGAAGTATCTGTCAGTGCATTTTTAGTACTTCAGGCTTGCATATAAATGTCTTGTCAATCAATCTTGTCAACACAATGCGTTGTCGTTGTCAGATAATAACCAGGTAAATGACAGATATTTATAAATTGTCAGATGTGCGAATTTTGTACATCTGATAATAGCTCATAGTCAGGAAAAATAACAAACAAAATAATTTACACTCTTTCTCCTAACAGTATGCTATACAATGCATAGTGTTTATTTTCTTCTAGAAAATCTGACAATTTTTGTCATTACAATAATCTGACAAGCGTACGAATTGGCCATTTTTAATTGTTACAATCAAATTTTTAAGGCAAATTTTTGATGCATTTTTAAGGCGTGCAGAGTAGTTGGTACGGTTTCCAAAAAGAATAATAACAAACTCAATTACAATTTTGTCGCAAAAGCCTGTTAGAAATAATCTTCTTAGTATCTTCTGATTATCTTATTTATTTATTAATATTTCAAGCGGTCAGGATCAAGATGCAAGATCAAGTGCACTTACAAAGTCGGACCATAAATACCGGAGTTACACAATAATCAATAATTGATCTTCCGAATTAAAAAGTACTATTTTCAAACTTAAAATTACAGCCATTTCACGGAACTCATTTCCGATCGAAAGTGGATTCATCAATTCTCTGTAATCAAACCATATTGATAAATTAAAATTGACATAAATTTTTCTACTAGCTCCTCTTGTAGTAAACAACAACAAAAAAATGCATACTTTTAGGAGAATCAGTAAAATAAGCTTCGCATGTTAATAGAAGAGCTTTATGTCAGCTTAGCTAATAAAATAAAATACAAAATAAACGGAATCTGAAGACTGTAAATCAAAATTCATAAACGGAATAGAAACTATTCCGCTCGGAAAGTTTGACTTGCTATAAATGAAGGAATTACGCGAAAATCAATATATCGAGAAGGCAACTTCTCCCTCTAGTTTTCAAAAAAAAAAAAAAAAGAAAATATGATTCCAAACTAGA
Source organism: Lypha dubia (assembly GCA_947311025.1). Taxonomy (NCBI): domain Eukaryota; kingdom Metazoa; phylum Arthropoda; class Insecta; order Diptera; family Tachinidae; genus Lypha; species Lypha dubia. Next base: position 40,887,173 of record OX371261.1, on the reverse strand, counting down.
GGCGAATCTTTTCAAACACCGATTTACAGAAAAAAAAGCGTACTCAAACATACAAAACATAAAAAATGCACATGATTGTAAGCCCCGCCTCCTTTTTCGGAATCAGTTAAACAAAAATTATTTCAGTAAACCATATTCTGATGATATACACGTATAACGCTGATCCCTTATGCAGCTGCATTCTACTCTTTTCGAATTATAAAAACTAATCCTACTAATATTATAAATGTGTAAGTTTGCATGTTTGAAATTTTGTTCCACTATAAGGCGAAAAGTGCTTAATAATAGCTTTCGATGAAATTTGGTAGGCGGATAGCATGTGACTAGAACATAGGTCACTTTTGAAGGGCTAATAAGGGAATAAGTTGGTTATTTTGCGTACGCTCTTTTATAAATTAACATACTTTTCGTGGGCGTAAAATAAGAAAAACCTAGAACTTTTGGTACTTTTATACTTATGATACTTTTTAATTGTTGGTGCTTTTTTACTTTTAGTATTATAATCTTAAGAAATTTTCCAAATGGATTAGAATATAATTTGGTAGACAGAATGTATGTGATCCAAATTTAAATATAGAATTTTAAGGCACATTTACGCGAAACCGTTCCGTATCAGTGTAATTAAACAATGGGTGCGTTCAGCAGACACAGTTTGCTAAAACACTGTTGCTCAACAATCTGCTGAACGCTTTGATTGCTGAGCGATGAGCCAACATGTTGAGTGAGCGCTCACTAGGTAGCAAAGAAAAAGTACGATACATTTCATCATATTACGATATTTCAGTTTAGTTTGACTTTTTAATCAAATTTCATAATAATATTTTCAAATTTTAATTCATTTAAATTCACAAATAAATATTATGAAATTTTTTTTTCAAAACAAAATTCAATAATTTTAATGGAAAAGTAAAATTTTTTTTAATATTTTTGACAAAAAAGTGAGCAGATCGTTCAGAAAAATTAATCAAATTAAAAGCTGCTACATCCAAACTGTTTAGTAGCAGAATTTTCTGCTGAACGGGCCCAATGTATTGAATTTACTAAAAAAAAAATAGCGGTTTCGAAAAAAATTCGAGTTGGGGACTTTCTACACAAGACCAACGATATGTCTATTTAAAATTTTATTTAGTGGTTTTATTTCTTTATCGCCTTATTAATGAACAAATTATTTACGAGTAAGTTAAAGTTGATTTAATGTGCGAATTTCTGATTGGTCCCAATACAAAATAAAAATTGAAACAATTTTATATTTTGCATAAAAATAATTTCTTTTCACAGACAGAGGAAAAAAACTTTAATGAAACAATTTACCAATTTTTTAATAAATCAATTAAGGAAAAATATTTTTTTTTCTGTTAAGAATACGGCAAACGCCTTTTTCATGCCGAAAACTTCATAAAATATTGGGATTACCATGTAACATACATACTTTCAATGCAAACTACTTACCATCTACATTACTTTAGAGATGTTTAATCAATTACATACTTAAGAGCATATAAAAATGCCAATAATTCTCTGAGTGTAGCGTGGTAGCAGCCTCCTGCTGTTATCGTATAGATGATCAGCACTTCTAAATCCAGAAAAACATATTTAATGCCGAAATAATGAGTTCAAGAGGGCGACCGTTAAACAAATTATTTTACAAAATTGTTGAAAAATAAACCATATGATTTCTTTAATACTGCAAAATAACTTATTGCTGCTTTACAAACTGTCTTTCTAACAGGTAGAGGGTCAATAAAATACCATGAAATTTTGACACAAGTTAACAAAAAAAAAAAAAATATTACTAATGTAACAAAAAATCATATAATAAATCACAACATGCTACAATTATAATCGATTGGTTAATACAAGCATAATTTTAGCAGCGTGCAAATTTGTTTTGTTTATTGTAGGTTAACATGCAAAAACATGCAAAATTATAATAAACTCTGTAGTTCGGAAAACATTTTAGTTGTTCACACGGATAAAGAAAAATTTTACTACTCTACTGTAACTGGCTAATTTTTCCACTACACCAATTATCTTGATGAGAAAGATGCATCTGCAAAGAAGGTTTTCATGTGATTTCTAAAATCCAATCAGGCATTTTTTGAAGTAAAACAATTTTTATGGAAATCACTTCAAAATTTACGTAATTTTCATATAAATTCTCTTCTCAAGCCGACTGATTGTTTGTTTTTTTTATAGAGTGTCACAACTTTGAGTTGGCACCACTGCTTTATTTGAGCACCCATTTAACAGCTGATAGTTGCTTTATGTTTAGTTTTCTTTGAAATTTCATTATGAATCGACTTACAGCAGAGCAACGCTTGCAAATTGTTGATATTTTTAATCAAAATAATTGTTCTATTCGTCAAACTCATCGTGCAGTGGGCGCTACAAATGATTTACTCAAAGAAACTTTTGATGAAAAAATAATTTCACGTAATGGCCCAATTAATTGGCCACCAAGAGCGTGTGATTTATCCCATTAGATTATTTTCTTTATGGTTATGTTAAGTCAATTGTCTACTTTGATAAACCACAAGCAATTGAACAACTGGAAATCAACATTTGAAAAGTTATCGGCGAAATACGGCCGCAAATGCTGCGAAAATTTGTTGAAAATTGGTGTTCCAGATTGTGCCTTCTACGCACCAGCCGTGGCGGGGCACATGGCAAAAATCATATTTAAACATCAATTTGTTAAAATTTGCTTGCCCGTTTCATTCGTATACTAAAAATATATTTCCTTGTTTTATTATGATTTAAACTTGTGTCACTCTATAAAAAATACCCTTTATTATAGAAAATTTTTTTTAAAACTTCATTTTAAATTCGTTATCAACGAAATAGTAGCAAAAAAATTGCTGGGTAACAAAAACCTTAAAGTGATTAACCTTTTAATGAATTCCTCCACACACTGTTTCGAAAATAAATGTCCACGTGTTTGCTCTCTACAAAAATTAAGGTGTGCTGTTTAAGTATTCTTATGTGCTCAATATATTTCTTTTGGTATGAAAATCAAAATAAAAAAAAAATAAACATAAATTGCCAACCTGTAAACAACGGAAAATGTCACGCAAACATGCAAAATTGTGTTCATCATAACAAATGCTAGAGTACCACGTGCACGAAACTATTTACCAGACGTGCCTTCCTCTTTTTTTTTTTTTTTTTTGAAAATAAATCCTAAATACATATGCACATACATACATAGCCTAGGACATTCATACGACTTTTTTTCGCAACTGTTCCCAAATACTTGGTCAGCCAGCCTTACAATTTTGTCGGTTTTTAAATTTGACAGAATTTTTTTCTCTTTTATACCAAAACTTTATGTGAATATTGTTATTGGCAATTTCTTAGATTTTTCTCGCGTTTTCAAAACGAAGTGGATTTTAATCTGTGGTAATTTCTATAAGCTAAAATTCGTAACGTCATATTCAGAGAAAATTAAGGCATTGCTAGAGAAAATCATTAGTATTAAATTAAAATCTAGGCGCACGGCAGTGCGCCAGTCCACACAGTGTGTATTTTTACACGAAACCAATGGAGCTGTTTTTACCCCTCATAGCTTTGCTCCTAATGATCTTAATATAATGAATCTTGAAGGTCTTGTGAGGTCTCTTCACAGAGGTGACCTCACAGATTAAATTTTAAAGTTCTACCCTAAAAGCCTCCCGAGATATTAAGGTGTGAAAAGTCCATGTTTTAGTACATATTCACTCACTGAATCACTCACTGACTCATCAATATTATTGGGCACTTCCAGTATAGCTAGAAAGCACAAACTTGGTACACAGGTAGGTCCTGATTAGAAATTACCAAAAATAAATTGTAAACGGGCACTTTCCACCCGGGGGGACTAGGGTGTCCCTTCTTCCAGTAGAGCTAGAAGGCTTAAATTTGGTACACAGGTAGGTCCTGATGAGGAATTAACAAAAATAATTTGTAAACGGACACTTTTCATCTGGGGCGACTATGGTGCCCCTTCTTGGAATAGGGCACTTCCAGTAGAGCTAAAAAGCTTAAATTTGGTACACAGGTTGGTCCTGATGAGAAATTAACAAAAATAATTTTTAAACGGGCACTTTTTACCTGCCCCCCTTCTTTATATGGGGCACTTTCAGTATAGCTAGGCAGCTGAAATTTCGTACACAGGTAGGCCAAGATAAGCAACACACATACATAAATATCTATACAAAAACAACTTAGAAAAAAGAAGTGAGATCCGCTCAAAAACACAAATGTGAAAATAAGGCCAAGTTCCTATCCAAAATATTTCGGCCGCAAAAAGTACTGAGATCAATATAAGGATCAAGTTGTTCATAGGTACCAAACCATCTCATTTCTAGGCAACCTGTAAGTTTGGCAATATTTTTTTGTCTTTCTAATATGAGAAAGAATTCTTGGACAAATATTGGCAAGTTTATTGGTTGCCTAGAAATGATGTGGTTTGGTACCTATGAACAACTTGGTCTTTATTCTTATCTCAGTACTTTTTACGGCCGAAATATTTTGGATAGGAATTTGGCCTTGTTTTCACATTTGTGTTTTTTTGCTGATTCAACTTACACGGCAGAACAGTATAACGTTGTTTTCGGAAGTCGCCACGCAACTATCTTCAGGCTTTCTGTTTATCATGATTATCTCTTACTCATTAGGTAGATCACGTAAACGTGATCGCAATTTGTGTATATACACTCCCGATCAGATGATTAGAACCACTTGAATTTCTTTCTAAAGATTTTATTCATAATAGAAAACTATTTGTTGTGTGTGTTTAAAAAAATTTTCAAAGCTATTTTTATGCTTTGTAATTCACGAAAAAATATTTGTGAGTTTTTGTATAAATAGATGAGGTTTAAAAATTTTTTAAACATAAAGAGTAAAACATCTTCTGATGAGTTGGTCTGGCTACCAACGAAATATATATTTAGATATTGCTAACCCGCAACAAATAAATAAAATTTAAAACATAAATACTTGAGTACATGCTCAAATAAATGTAAAATTTTGATTTTATTATCAGCTAAAATTTCACATCCATCGGCAAGGACACTTTCTTGGAATTGCAAAATAATTAATGAGTATAATGTTACGAACTTTAGCTTACAAAAATCATTATAAATTCATAGGCAAATTGATCCGAAAAAATAACATTAATAATGTTAAGTTTGCTGTACAGTGTAATTTACTAGATAACCTCCTTATTATTTAATTATAATTCTATATATAACTTATTACTTAAAAAACAAAAAACTGTACACAAGTTTTGCTTTGGGTTGTTGCGAATTATGCCGTGTTTTAGCAAAAAACAATTCCACTATTTCATGTGTAATAAATCAAAATTATACACTTGAATCTATTGAAAGCATACAGAGAAATCATATATAGAAATAAAATTATGATGGCTTTATGTAAACTATTAAGCTTTCGTGACTTTTGACATGTGATGCAATAAATTTCCTTCTATTAAATCATAAATATTTTATAAAATAAAACATTTTCCATATTTATATGTACGTAATATAACAAGTCTCTTTTTTAAATCTAAAATATGTGTATTAAAAACCAAAAATATACATATGTGTGTGTGTGTCTTAGGGATAACGATGTACAAAGGACTTCAGTAAAGCATAAGAACTTCTAAAATCGGTAGGTAAAAAAAAGGAAAAATATTTTACTTAAAAATAAACTCACATGATAAATCCAAAAATGTTGTTAGAAACTCAAGCGATTTAAAAATAAAATTGATTTTTTTTAATGAGAAATTCCAAGAAACTTTTGACACCAATCGGCACTTTTGATCGAAATGTTTAATTTTTTCATTTAATTTTTCACTATTGGCTGCAATTTATAATTTAAGTTGATCTTTTACGTTCGATGTTTATTTTCACCAAAAACAAAAAAAAAAAACACTTTCCCCCAAAGGCATGTACCAAAATTATTCCCATACAAAATTATGATTTTTTGTTTGTTTTAATGCTTTTGTGATGTCTATTTGAAAGAAGTTAAATCGTTTGATGAATCATGCATATGTTGTGTATGTGAATTATTTGGATGAGTTTGAAATGCAAAAAAACAAAAAGTATGTTTGAAACTGCAACTGTTGGCTGTTAACATTCAATCATGTTTACATTTTATTAAAAAAAAAAAACAAAATCTATATCATCAAATAAAAGTTGTTGACCTGCCCAAAATATCAGGCTTTGTGCCATCGAAAACACTGTTAGTAGAAGCCAAGCAAACAAATCAAGTTTGTAAAAAAAAGTTCGGCAATGTCGAACCTTATACCCTCCAGCTAAATGTTTTATTAGTTATACAATCCGATATACAAGTAGTAAAAGGGTTTCCTTCCGATTTGTATGAAAATTGTCCACAATTTTGTCCTAAATAGACACGTCCCAACAGGTCCCTAGTTTGCTCACCCTTCGTACGCTTTTTCGTGCGTTTCTCACAAGTCTACAACAAACAAGAAGTCTGGCAACAGAAAACTGAGCGTTTCACGGGGGCCTATCAAACCATCAATATTTTCCACGTCTCCCTTTTGGGTCTCAAAGCATTCCTGAATTTCGTAGTCTTCTTAATACATATTCGAGCGTCGTCTGCAAATTTGTAAGAATGATAAGGCGATGAATGATAAGTCTGGCAATACTCAGCTAAGCGTTTCACGTTGGTGTGGCAAACCGTCAATGTGTTTAAAGAAGTCCCATTTGGGTCCCAGTGTTTTCTTGAATTTCCCAGCCTTTTTAAGACATTTTCCTACAACTCTGCGATCTGGCAACATCCAATTTAACGTTCATATATATGGTCTGGCATCTCATTAACACGTTCCAGGCGGTCACTATCGGGTCCATTCCTTTCTTTAAAATTTTGCTACGAAGTATAAGTCTGGAAACACTCAACTAATCGTTCACAGGTAGTCAACGCGTCCCAAGCGGGCACATGCTGGTTATATCATGTCCGTAGTTTGCCCTGCCTTTTAAAGGCTTTTTTGTCCCTTTCTAAGAGCTCTACAACGAAGGAGGAGTCTAGAAGCACTCAACTAAGCGTTCACTGGTGGTATAGCGATCCCTCAACACGTCTCAATAAATCTTATGCGGGTCCCATTGGGTCCCTAATTTTCGCATCCTTTTTAAGTCCTTTTGTGCTTTTTTTGGCAACTCTACGACAAATAATAAGAGTGTGTTAACAGTCATCCAAGCATTTACCAGAGGTCTGCCAATCCGTCAACACATCCAAAGTGGTCCAACACGGGTCCCACCGTATCCTTAGTTTTCCCAGCCTTTTTAAGGCATTTTCCTCTGTGGCTGAGAGCTCTGTGACGATGGAGAATCTCGGTAACTATCACTAGCTATACGTTCCTCGCTACTTTGTCCGGGTTTCTGATCCTAGTCGCTGGTAGGACATAATGCAATTGAGTTGTGAAGTATTCACCAAAAATTCCGCTTCATAGATGCTAAATGTTTGTCCGCTGTATGTACAATTCAGGCCAAACAAAACTTATTTGTGACAATACTTAAAAGAATTGCCCAACAAATACACCGGTACACGTCTGTAATGAGACTCTACTGTAGTATAAATAATTTACTCAAAAAAATTTTACGTCACAGCTGGAGGGCATAATCATTAATGTCACCAATTTCATTTGCACCCACCGTCCAAAAACAACCCCATTATAAATCATGGCTTAAATGTTGTCATTACTCGTAAAAAAAATTAACTCTGTGCAGCTTGAAAGCATTTTACAAGAACAGTGATTAATTTAAAGTTTGCAATAAACACAGTAAAAAAAGTACTAGAAATATAAACAAAATATTTGAAAAAAAATCACAAACTGCTTCTTTATATTAAAATAATGGCTTAATTTTTAAGAAAACTTACATAAACTTTTATTATTGTTTCTATATTTATGTAAATGCGTCCATATTTTTAAAATATTTGTCTGTCTTCTGTTTTTTCTTTCTACTTTGTTTCTTTTTGTGAAATACATTTTCGTTAAACAACTGCAATCCACATTAAAATATAAAAACAAAACTTGTCTATGTTTACTTTCACCACCAACAACAAAAACACATTGCGAACTAAATAAATAAAATCATCATCACACCATCACCACCCAATAATCACTTGAAAATCACCAAAAAAAAAAAACAAATCAAATATCGTTAAAAACCAAAAACAAAAATGGCAACAATAAACAAATTTACAGGATATTACAAGTGAGATACCTTCACTGCAGCCAGTCTGCACAGAGGAAGTTATTATCAGCTATCGTCAGCAACATAATCATCAGCCGGCAACACCAACACCAACACAGCCGCCGCAAAAAAAACTCCATCCTCAGCAGGCTCTTTATCAAAATTGTTCACAACCTACAGCAACAACAAGACCATCTTCAATTAGCACAACAAATTTATTGCAGCAGCAACAACATCAACAGTTTCAACAACAGCAACAGAATCATCAACAACTGCAGCATCAGCTACAAAATAATCAAAAAATTATCACTCGATCACAATCAACAAAAGTTATACAAGACTTTCAACACCATCACGCCTTTCATCAACTAAAGCAACAACAATCGTTGCCCACACCGTTACACGGCAATGTTGGTGCTTCCCCTCACGTCCCTAATCATTCCAAATCCGTTTCGATTTTGGTATATAAAACATTGAATACCGTATTCAAGAGTAGTCGCAAAATAATTGTACGCGTCTGTGAGGTGGCCAGTGTCAAAAAGAATTTCAACATGTTTAAGTTCAATAAAGCATCACAACAGACACGAGCTGATGCCAGGGCCAGTGCATGCACCGGACATGATCAGTTTGTCAAACCTCCCGTATCGGAAAAGTGAGTTGGGTTTTTTCAAATGAAACAAGCGAACGAAAGAGGGAGAAATATTTATTTATTTATTTTTTTTTTATTTTGTTATAAATTTTCAAAGAATTTAAAAAAGAACAGTGGTGAGTTTTTGAAAATGAAAAATTATTCAAATCGTCTGGAGCTCTAAAAAGCGAATTTTGTTTTTATTCTTTAGAGGCAAAAAGAGGGAAGTATGGCAGTCTAAAGTGAAAACTTGCCGAAATAAACTCCGTTTTGTTCTCCGTGAGTCCTTTAGTTCCGTCCTCTCGAAGTCACATCTTATCAAACTTCATACTGTTCAATTGGGGCCAAACAAATATGTACGAGTAACACTATTGCTCTATAGTGCTAATGACCTCACCACTGACTCATGTTCTTCGAGGCACTTTAATTGTTTGCACCAATAGTTCCGATTATTCTTGTATACCATTAACGTTTGCCCCCAACCACTCAATTCTGACAATACGATCCTATCCTTTAAAGAGAAAGAGCCCGCAACGATCTGAGATTCGTCATGTGATAAAACCTGAAAGTGGCTTTGTCAGGTAACAGCAAGCAAAGGTGTTGAAAACTTTGACTTTACTTTCGTTAGAGTAAAAAGGAAAGTATTCATAAATATTTCTTGGGAAAGTATCAAAAGATGTTTCCTCGTTTGTCAGAAGGTTTCTATGGTTCCTTAGTCAGTCGTAGCTACATAATTATGATCGTATAGGAGAAGCTTAAAAGTGTACTGAGTAACAGCTCTATTAGTTGTCTGCATAATTATGTTCGAATACGCATACGTAAATATGTAGTGGCAAAACATGAGCCTTTAAGCTTAGATCACACTATCGGCAAAATGTACCGATTTTCGTCGGCTCACTGATATAAAGTTATAAGTAATAAGATAAATTTGCCTTATTTGTAACTAACTTAAATATAAGGACATAATTGCACCACACTGCATTGGTAAAAAAGCCATATAGACTTATTCCAGAATTAATTGAGAAATAATGCAATTTTGGTTTAGTACTTATGACTTGTTTGCAGTGAGCCGACGAAAATCGGTACATTGTGCCAATAGTGGAATCTAAGCTTTACTCGTTATCTGCCAAATCCACAATTATTCAAACTTCATATTCTGGAGGGTGGGGAGTTCTCAGTTTTTTTTAAATGACAAAGGTCGGATTGTTGCAGCTCTTGGTTATTAAACAAGCGTTATTTGCCTCGTCCACTTCACATCAACTTATTTCACACAAAACGGTTCCAAGATCCGTTCACCGTAAGTTATCTATTAGGTGGCTTAGCCTGATCTCCAATAGCACAAAAAAGGTCTCGTCTTATACACGGTTACCTTAAAACATGTGTCTCGAGATATACAGAGCTGGGCAGTCACAACGCATGTAAAAGCTGTTTATTCCCAGCTTTGTTTACTACAACTGCGGCAGAAGTCACTGTGGGACAATGCTATTCTTACTGTTATCAGATCTAACAATAAGAAGTACTAATGAAATTTTTGCCATAAATTGATGTTTCACAATTCGTTGGTTTAATTTGGTTGAATTCTGTAGTGCGATTAAGTAACTTTTAACAATTCCATAATTGTTGTGATTTGCAGTAACAACTTTGTTATTCACTAATTGCTTCTTAACAACATCGTTGTAATATCCATAATAACAACCTACAAATTATTGTCGTTACATTATCTTTTTTTTTTTTTTGATAACTTTATTATTTATTGAATGTTCAATTATAAATTGAAACATCAATAAGTTTTTAAAATCTTAAATCTAAAAATATTAAATAAAAGTTTAGCCAATGCAAAACAAGATTTTTAATTTCCACGGTTGATTTTTGTTGATTTACACCTGTCGTGTACGGCTGAGAGTAAGAGTATGCCTCCTTCTCAACTGGTGTGGCCTCTATAATTTAGAATATTGCGCGCAAGTGGATTTAGATGCAACTCATGTTTTTTTATGTATTTTTTCGCATGTTTTGAAAATACTGTCTTCAACAACGGAACATCAAGGTCTTTGTGAATTCGCTGATTTCTGATATACCAGGGGGCTGCTGTATTGTATACGTATACGTAGAATTTTGTTTTGTCGCTTTTGAATTTTTTCTACATTCGATGCTGAGGCAGTGCCCCATAACTGGACCATATTGGTTTCAGGATCGTGTTTTATAAGAGAAGTTTACAGTCTAGGCTTAGTATAGAATTTCTTCCAATAAGCCAATTCATTTGAGCTGCTTTTAATTTCATTTGGATCAACTTTGCGTCTATGTGCGATTTCCAGGTTAAAGGACGATCAAGATAAACGCCTAGATATTTGACTACAGTGTGTTGCGGTATAGTCTCGGTGCTGATTTGTATAGGCGGGCATGTTTTCCTGCGTAACGTAAAAGCGACGTGTACACATTTCTGCTCATTAACTTTTATCCGCCATTGTTTTAGCCATGTTTCCAGTTTTGATACGTACCCTTGCAAATTCCGGGAAGCTTCTACAGGATTTTCATGAACGCTTAGAAAAACTGTATCATCAGCAAATGTTGACGTGTGAATGTTACTGCTTAACGGTAAGTCAGAGGCATATATTAAATAATGAGGGTGGTGTTGGCTGAAGTGGTTAGCGCGTTGACTACTAAGCAAATAATGACCTGGGGCCTGGGTTCCAACCCTGGCCAGAGCAACATCATTAATTTCTCTAATGTACATTAGTGAGACGTTGTATTAATTGTTGTCGGACTATTTAAGTGATGAAGGCATAGCACTGGTCACTAAAAAACTGTTCCGACAGCGATTGATGATGTTCCAAGCTAATTTACACAACATCGCCCTCCTTCGTCGATTAGCAAAAACATCGGCGAAGTAAAACAATTAATAAAATGCCTGCTAATACAGCTTAACAAAGTTAATGCGTCTACTTAACACCGGAGGCACCTCAACACTACCTAAAAAATTAACATAACGCGCAAAGCAGAGTTGTGAAGAGTTAAGTGTTCTAAATTTCAACATCTATCTTATCTACCCTATCACTCTCCCTGAGTTCCGGCACAGTACACTGCATACGTAGGGGTCATCCCCTTAGTGCTGGTCCTAATTAAAAAAAAATAAAAAAATAAAGTAAAGGGCCGAAGATACTGCTTTGAGGGACTGCGGCTTCAATCGACTGCGGAGGGCTTATAAAATGGCCTTCCCTAAATACAAATTTCCGTTCTATTAAATGGCTTTTTAAAAGCTTGACGATGTTTGAGGGTAGATTTTGTGTTAATTTGTAAATAAGACCTTCGTGCCATTCGTTACATTGCCGGCATAAAATAATATCGTTAAAAATTTTACTGAATACCAAACTTGATAAATTTTCGTTATATTAATTTTAACGATACGATTATCTTAATAAAAGTTACTGAATCACCCCACTGGTAAAGGTCTTCTAATAATTTTCCAGGTAATATTCCTGTATGTGCGTATTTACCGGATTTTTACTCATTTAAACTTTTTTATATATTCCTCTAATACTATGTGGTAGCTTCAGCTTCCTATTTTAAGTTTCCTTAGACCTCTGTGTCACTGTATAAGATGTCATTGTGCATATCTTTCATTTAGTTTTAGTTCTGTGTATTACACAGTTCGCAGCTTTCAGCTTGTTACGTACCATACTTCTCTTATAATGACCCCCGAAATATAGTCTCTTCGATATACAAAAGATGAAAGACAAAAAGAGTTGAAAAGCACCAATTTTCTGTAACTTAAGAAAAGTTCTCAAATTGTAAAAGATATGAATAATTATGGTTGTCAACCGATCCTTTGTACTACGATTTATGGAATATTAGTTGGATTTTATTTTATGAGACTATAAAAGAATTAAATTTACTCATCTTGTTTTTCACAAAGTGATAATAAATTGTTCGATTTATGCGTCTTCTGCTTTTTTAGCTTAACAAGTTGCAAGAACCCCCCACAAAAGTTAAGCAAAGTTTCTGCTCTCTTCGTTAAATATCATCTAGCAAGAATCTAAAATTCATTTCGGGTCGCACTCACCACTGTCTTTTTTTTCTCTTACAACTGAATACTATTTACCAATTTTATATTAAAACTCTTTCTTATCACTTTAAAACAACTACAACATTCTCATCATAATAAACGATAAAATAAAATAAAAAAAAAAAAAAAAAATACTGAAAACGAAAATTATATGAATCAACTTTAAACTAAAGAAAAGCCAAACATTTAATGAAAAAGCTACAAAAACAAAATGGATTGAAACGTTCCAATTCAGCAATAGAATTTGATGTATCAGCATTAACTGCAGCAAATCGAAGACATATCTACAGTAGGTAAGTCAACTAACTAATTGTCAAATACAATTATGCAAAAATATTCTTACACAAAAAAATTAAATATATATACATACAACAACAAAAGCAAAAAAAAATAAAAGACAATTTTTTGTCAAACTTTAAGCGATTAAAAAATGTGTGTTAAGCAAAAAAAAAAAAAAAAAAAAAAAACAAACCAAAAACTAAAAATTAATTGGCAGTTTGTTGTATTTTTAATTTCCATTGATTTTACACACACTAAAGCACAACAACAATAACAACTATTGTGGCTTTTTTTTCCAATTTAATTTCAATTATATTTATTTACTATTGTTTTTCAAAATTTTTTTAACAAGAAATTTTTTTCTTTTCTTTTTTCTTTTTTTTTAATAAAAATTTTATCACCAAAAACGCACCACCACCAACACAAACAAAAACAACTAATTTTCATTTCCAGCAACCGGTCGGCAAGCTCAGAACAAGATAACTCCGATCAATCTGAGCATTCGGAGAAATCACCATTGGTTAGCGCCAGGTTAGACAGTTTGGCTAGGATATTTTTTAGCAAATCGATGCCAGCGGAAAGCGGAAGTAGAGATACCCTAGATTCAGTGCTAACAACAAGGTTGTCACAAATGTTTTCTTTTTTCTTTTCCCTCTTTTATATTTGTTTTTTGTTCAATATTTGGTTGAAATTTTTTTTATTGTATTTTTTTTTCTTTCTTTTTTCATTTTATAAAACTCTTGGGGATCCTTAAGTTGTTGTTGTATTCATTTTTCTTTTTCTTTTGAATTGTTGTAGCATCTATACAAGGAACAATTAAATTACTTAAATAACATACAAATGCTTTTAGTTAGAGAAAACAGAAAAACGATTTTTATTCTTGCAATAGTTTTTTGTTGGTCTTTTTGTATGCTTCAATATTCTTCTTGATTTCTTTTTTTTTTTTTTTTCTTTAACAAATAACCCAGCAACATATTTTATTTGTATATTGAAATTTAATTAGAAATATTTTTTTTCTTAATTAAACTGCGTTCGAAATAATGAACAGCACAGCTGAGAGGAACTTGGAATTTACATTCTCCAATGAGTATGATTATTTAAACTGTTCTGAATTTAAATAAATATTAAAAAATAATCAAAAAAAAAAAAAACAAGATTTAGTTTATACTAAAACGCTCTTCCCTTTTATTTTCATGTCTTGCCGCATTGCTATTTCCTTTGCAAGAACAAAAACAAAAACAAAAACACATTTTTTGTTGGTTTATTTTTATTTATTTTAGATCAGTGACCGGCACACGATACCTATATGTACATAGATTACATTTTGCGCTTGTGTGTGTTGTTCACAACGCTCTTTCTCACAACGTTTTGAATGAAATTTATAAGCGAGTTTATTTGTTAAATTCATTTTTACACTTGAATAATAAGAATTTACAAATTCTATAGGTGATCATGAAAATAATTCTTTTTCTGTACGCTAAAAATATATTCGACCCTTAAGCTCTTATCTGTGCTTATTTTTCCTACAACAATATCCACTACAATAACAACAAGCTTTCATACACTGCCAATCATATTGCATAATCTACAATGCTAGTAGAATAGCAAAGAACTTTGTTCTTTTTTCTAAATGACGTTCAGACGTTGACCACTTGTTCTATCTACGTTCCACAAACAAGGTCTTCAGAATATGGAGTCCATTTTGTACACATAGCCGGCATTTAGACTATGCAACTTTCTTTAATGCAAATTTTTGTTTTACATTTTATATTTCTTTTTCTTTTTCTCACAGAAAAAATAGAGTTGCATGCAACAAAGTTGGGTAATGTAAATTCCGTAATAGTGTCTATATATATGATTTCAATAGATAAAGTCACACACACTATTAAGAAGTTTACGAATGTTAACGGCCAACCAATACTTTTCATAAAGCCAGCAGTAGCGCACCCCAAACACTGTCCTGAAATTGAAAACATCAATTTATCTTCCAAAACTTGAGTTTCTGTTGAAACGAATAGTCACAAAAAATATTTTACATTTACTCAAGTTCGCTAACTGGTAGTACCCAGAGGTAGAAAGTTTTTAAATATCCTTAAACTGGCAAATGCGAAACACCTGGGTACATGGTTTTTTAAAACCTGCTCCTCAATCATTTTGTTCACACAGGAAAATCTTACAAAAATCTGACCGACTTTAAAAAATCGTAATAAAATGGTGTTGCAGGTGCCACACTATCATACAAAACTGATGCTAAAACATATGGTTGACAATAGATACTCCTGTGATCGCATGAAAACTATCATTTTATGAAAATTTTCATAAAATTTTATAAATCGTACGACTTGCCAAAAAATCTGTCACACAGTTGCATTTTTAGTCCACACTACCATACATTTTTAGCACACATGTCATATTTGGCATATCTCGCAACTGTGTAGGATAGTGCGGCACGGCTTTATAAGTAATTTCTTTGATCTAATGGATCTTTTCGTCTCTCTCACTCTCTCAAAGGCACCGGGGTATTTGCAAGTACACAGGTTATTGAATGCTGTACATACTCTCGCATTAGCTGCCAGCAGCTGGGTGAAGGCCCAAAGGTCCCAGTAAAAGCAAGAGGCGACTGCTCTACACAGTTTTGTTCTCATTTCTTGTTTTTCTGTAGAAATCTGACTATCCCGTAGAGTCGAATAGAAGCTCTGCTGAACTAAGACTTATAGGTTAGGTTAGGTTGGGTTAGGAAGGGTAGTGTGAAACACATATCCACTCGGAGACCCAATTGGATCCATTGTGATTCCCTTCATTTTTAATTTATAAGACTTATAACCCATTCAGCTTTTGGCAAATGAAAAAGAATTTTCTCTTTTTAAGCATATAAAACATAAATACCTGCTCGTCAGAGCCTTTAATTGAAAAAAAAAACTGAAGATACCACACAATCTTGACTTAGAGGAGAAACCCCCCAAGATCTTCCGGAAGTCGAGAAAAATTATTATATATTATTTTAGAATTAACGCTTTACTTACAAAAAGCAATTAATTATCAATTATAATTTTAATCGATTCAACAATGTTTTTAATTGATTTTGTTTTTAAGAGAATTTAAATCAAAACATTATAAAATTTCAAGAATTTCCGCACTTCAATTGCTTACAAATATAATAAAATTAATATTCGTTCTACGATTTAGAGAAGTTCCTACTTTTTATAAACAAATTTTTGGCCTTCTTCTAACGAAATTTTTTAAAATTGTAGTATAATTAAATGTTGCTGGGTTATTAAGGATCTAAGACAACAACAACAAAATACTACATACTTGTATATATTATTTTTGATTTTTGTTGGCCTGCATTATATCAATCCACAAATGACACCAAGGTCTTTTACATACATATGTATTGTATGTATTCATTCGTTTGTCATTTTGAGTATGTTATTTGTATCTGTAACTTAGCATTTCTACACAAGTATCTAGATACATACATACGAATATGTATGTAGACAGTCATACACATATACGTATTCACGTTTGTATGTGACAGTTCTGGGTTTAAAAATAATTGTTGTTTTTATTTCTTTTTTGCTCTTTTTTGTGATCACAATCAGCATGATTTTTTTTTTAATGTTTTCATATCCCAACCCAACCTCCCTCCGACAACCACATTTTTTTATGACATTTAAAATTACACTGGTAGATATTTGAAATTTGTAAATTAACTAAATGCATGTACTTGTATGCATGTACATACGATACTTGTGTACATGTCATTATAATGTGACACATGTAACTATAACTAATTGCTTATGTAGTTGTGTTTTATGGTTTTTTGATTTGTTTAAATCATTTCAATTTAGTTTTAAGCTGAATAATTAAAATGCTTTAAAAGTTGCTTTAGTTTTTGATTTGTAGTAAATAATTTTTGATATATAAATATTATTAATAAGAAAATATTTTTTTTTTATATTATTACGAATAAACGTAATTATTATTATTCGAACTTATATTGATGTACATACATATGAAAAGTAATATTACCAGGCTCAAGTTCAGTTTTATTGAATTAATGAAAATTCAAATTACTAAGAGTTATTTTATGTTTGAAAAATATTATTATTTATGTATATCCAATCAGTTTAGCAGAACGTATCAATGTACCGATTTCAAGGCCGCTACACCTCTCATCAGCGTTCAATTGTCCATCTTTACAATTTTCGTAAAGTCGATACTAATTGGGAAGAATATCAACTATTTAACTAAGTTTTCAACAGAAATAGAATACGAGAATTAATTTAATTCATTTTATTCTATTTTTACATATTGAAATAATTTTGGTTAGTACTTTTCATATGTACATTAATAAGAAAATATATATATTTTTCATACAATTTACAATCTATTCACAGCTTCTTTTTGTTAAAATTATACAACATACATGTATGTCGTATATAAATCGCAGTACATAAATAAAAAAGAATATTTTTTTTTTACATTGACTACTTTAAAACGTGAACAAAGGTTAAATAAATGCTCTAAAACGTGAACTTTTTTTCAAATGTTTAAATTTAATTTTGTAAGCCTATTTAAAAATTTTGGTGTTCCCCGCTGAAGAATTTTTGAAGTGAATATCCAACCACTAAAATCATTTTTATTTTGTTACATATACATACATATAAAGCCTTCGAATGAAAGAATTTTAACAGACATCTTTTTATTTTAAAAAATTATTAAATAAATTTTTCAAAGCCTAATATGTTTATTTTTAAAAATTTCCAAAACAAAAAATCTTTGTGTATGGTGAAATTTAAGTAATAAAATTGCAAAAATACTACAAAATTCCATACTGGGATTTTTAAATTTTTTTTAGGACTTGGTGGTGTTTCCATATAAAAATCTTATTTGATTTTAACTACATAAAGTATATGATTTCCCATTTGGATGAGAGTTTTTTGCCAAAAATAATGTTAAAAACGTATATTTTATAACAAGCCCTATTGAGACATTTTCAATTTTATTAAGATTTGGAATATAGGCAGTACAATTTGGATAGTTTGATAGCTTAATGGTATTGTGAGCAATGTCATTGGATATGGATCCAATATTACTTTATATTGTTTTTTTTTTAATTAGGACGAGCACTCCGGGGATGATCCCTACGTATGTTGTGCATTGTGTCGGAACTCAGGGAGAGGGATAGAGGAGAGAAGATAGATGTTGAAAATTTATAAGATTTAACTCTTTCACAACTCCGCTTTGCGCGTTAAGATAATTTTTTTTAAAGCAGTGTTGCACAGCGCCTCTGGTGTTAATTAGACGCATTAACTTTGTTAAGCTGTATTAGCAGGCATTTTATTAATTATTTTACTTCGCCGATGTTAATATGATAGCTTAGGATATGACTTCGCCATATTAGTTGTCTCTTTCTTTATCTTTTTTTATCTCATCAAAATAAAAATTGTATCCATGTGGTTCTTTGAAATTGATTTCTATTTGAGAACATACACCACTGAGCCATTTATTCGAGCACTTCATTGAACTCGTGTTCTTGGCAAATTCAACGTCCCTAAAATCTAAGGCCACATTCAGGCCTGTGCGTACATTCAAGCTGTGTGTAAGTATGTGTGTGAGAAGATGTTTATTATGTTCTTTTACTCTCTTTAATAAAATAACTGTTAGCCTTTCAAACCACTCAACAGTTAATAAATTACCGCATTCTTCAACTGAATAAATAAATTTTTACAACACCAGCGACGTAAAAACTTGATATATAAATAAGAAAAAAAATGTTATAAATTAGATAAAATAACTTGGAAATTGGCTTTTGCCACCACTTACTGGCGCACAGTCGGCAATAAATATTAACGCTCACTGACGTTATTACCTGCTCGTAAATTATAAAAAAAAAACGACACTAAATTTTATTGAAAACAATATAAATAAAGAAAACGTAAAAAGGGTTAAATAAATATTTTTCTTTGTAAAATTTATTACTTTTTTACAAAGTGATTGGAAAATTTCTTTGCTTAAAGTATGTGAAATTTGATATTGTCTTAAAGAAAAAAGAAATTTATATTTTTTTCTCGTTTTAAGCAGATTATCAGATAATTGCTACCAACTGAAGTGTTTATCAAAAACTAATTTAGTTTTATATGACACAACAACAACTTTTCAATCAATTTCTATGAGTCGAATAATTAAGTATTTAATGCGGTTTAAAGGATTAAAGGATTAAATTTATGACAACAGTAGTCAGACACAGATTTATCATTATTTTTTATTAAATACTTTCAGCCAGGTGGGGGAAATGATGTAGAAGTTAATGCGAATAAAATGAACACTATTAAAACTTACACCTGAAAATCCCGCAAATTCCGAAAGAAATTGCATAAAATACCAATAATGGGATTTTATGTATTTGAGAAAAATATTTTCCGCTAAAAACTGCTACTTATGTGGAAAATTATGAAGTAAATGTAAGGAAATTAAAAAAAAAAAGTTTTTCTGAAAATCCCGAAATTCCAAAATATATTTAAAAAAATCCCAAATATTTAATTTTTTGTTTTTTTTTCGTATTTTTCATATTTTTCGAAAGGTGTAGGTGTTTTCATAAGCCAGAAAAATATAATATTCAACCTGTATACTTAAGTTCAGTAGCAACCCGTTAATTTCCGTATGAAATTTAATTCAAATCCGACGACTTAAAAGTCTAATAGTGTAAAACTTTTGGAATAAAAAATTCGCAATTAGTTAAAAAATTATGTAGTTATTGTGATTCTGAGAATCCCGCAATTCCCGAAGCTTTTACAAGAAATCCTCTTTATTGGAGTTATTTTTTTTGTATTTTCATTCCATTCTTTGTATTTTTCAGGTTGGCATCGTTACCTTTTACAGTTGAAATTTTTAAATTTAAAAAAACTTACTTTAAAATTTATATTTTCAATAAAAAATTAACTATTTTTAAATGCTCTGACTCCTATAATTACGAAAATGTTGAAAAAATTATCTTCTTTGATACGCTTTACAGTAGAATCTTTCAAAAAATTTAAACATGGGGGATATATTTCTGGAAATTTTTGTTTTTAATTTTTAAACATTTGAAGCATTTTTTCGAAAAACAAACCGGGGAAAAATCTTCCCTATATTGTGGACCTTATTATAAATTAAAAAAACAAAAAAAAAACACCAAAAAGGACACACACTGTTCCCAAAAAAATCGCTAAAATTAAAAATCTTCCACAAAGAAAAAAAATACCCAAAACAACAATAACAAATAAAACGAAAAAATAGCATATATAAAAACCTTCAAAACAAAATAAACAGCAAAAATTAAAAAATCGCCGAAAAGAAATAACGTAAGATAAGTAAAAAACGTCACATCGAAATTTCTGCAAAAACAAAAATTCAACAAAACGAAAAACTTGGCCACGATAAATGCAATTTTGCTAATGGAAAAATCTTATAAAAGAAAAAAATACATAAAACGCCCAAATGAAAAAAAATCGTCAAAACATAAAAAAAAAACTTCAACATGATGAAGTGGCCAGTACAAAAATAATTTATTTTAGTTAACTAGAATCCGTAATATTCGTATTCAATTTATTATAGATGATTTATTTTATACTCATGTATCAATAAAGGTGAGCAATAAAGCAGAAAGATTAACATTCAATACTCAACTAAAAACGAAAGCTAAAGCGTATATTTTGGGAATATTGTAAAATTTCACTTGAGTGACACGATCCATGCATATGAGAACACTTGTTCATCGTCATATAAAAACTGCAACAACAATCAGACTCCATAAAGTATGTGAAATGAAAATTGTAATAAATTAATTTCACAAAAATTTCCAATACAACAAAAATATGCTGCACACGATAAAAATTGGCACCACTCTTTTTGAATCTTTGCCAACATTGGCATTAGCACCACACAAAACTTATTCCCGCAAGTATTTCCCCCAATAAAAAGACTTTAATGAACACTTTTTAACAGAAAAAAAAAGATCTAAATAAGTTCTAAAACGCTTTTCTTGCTATTTTTCTTCTTAAGAAGATTTAATTTGAAAAAATGTGTTCGCCCTTCATATACCCGCATCAGCAAGTCATGGACACACATACACACACACAGCGACTTCTTTTTATGCAACGATTTGTGTTAAATTGAAAAATTGTCTTAAGCTGATGAAGATGTTGATATGCGATAGTGACAATAAGAAGGAATATTTTCATTATGTTTTTTTTTTCTTCGTCTGACATTATTTCAAACAACAGGTGTCTTTTGACTGTAGAAAAGTAAAAAAATGCTGATTGTGTAGTTTTGCAGCTAAAGTTGAGGATTTATTTTTGAATAAAATAAATATTTTTCTTTTCAAAACTATGAAATGCGCAGCGCTTAAAGCCACAAGTATAAAGTTCAGGGTTGGTGACAACGTCAAAAGATAATTTTGTTTGCTTTTGTAAAAAATATAGATAAAAGCAATTATTGAAAATTGAGTTTTATTTAAAAAATAACGTTTTTGTTTCTTGATGTTGTTGCATGAAGACAAATTCTAACCGCTTTTCAGGCGGTTCACATGAATGCCATTTCACTCAATGGCATTTTTTAAGTTTCTACTTCAAAAAATTTTATATTTCTTTCCGATCAACCTAATTTTAAATTTCAATATGAAATTGCGAAAAATATTTTCCACAAGTTGCGTTTGCAAGCACGACTGAAAAAAGTGCATAATTTTAGGAGCAATAAATAATCAATTAATCATAACCTTTAAAGTTTAAACAAACGCCTTAATGTATAAAAAGTTTATGACAGTAAAATTGGAATAAACAATAAAAAGATTTTCAAGGATGTAGAACAAAAACGATCGGTTTGCAACTACGAAATTAGAGACACACGTATCGAAATATTTAATGTGCCAGTATATTTATTCGGCGAGAAACCATGTATTTCTCACTAATAGTTCTCGAACAACTCCGCTCTCAACCTGATTTTCTTCTGTAGAACAAAACTTTCCCTTTTTCATAAATTAATACTGAGACTCTATTGAGGATCGCAGAAAAAGGATGCTGTAAAACTTTTATTTAAAAATATTTTCCGCTCAAAACTCGTACTTATGTGGAAAATAGTGAAGTAAATGCTAGGAAATTAAAAAAAAAGTTTTTCTGAAAATCCCGCAATTCCAAAAAAAAAAATCAAAAATCCCAAAAATTTAATTTTTTTACTATTTTCGCTGTATTTTTCGCCAGGTGTAGATTTTTTCATAAGCCTGAAAAATATAAATCTAACGTGTATATTAATTGAAATCCGACGACTGACCGCTTAGAAACTGCAGATTTATTTCCTTTTTTTACCAAATCACTTACTGTGGGTCGTTAATGAACTTTCACTTTCACAAGGTGTTAAGATCGGCTGACTTCCATAACGTTCGTATACAAAGTTTGTATTCTGTATTGATACTTTATTTAAATCACACATATGCAAAGTTCCGAAACAATGAATCAACTATAAAACCGATGCCTTGTTTGCTTTCTTACTGCGTTAAAAATACTTGGCGGCGGCGTTTTGAAATGGTATACATTGTATAATCATTGTACTGCGGCGTTATGAAATGTGCTGCTTTGTTCAAACACAAAACAATTGACGTTTTGGAAGTCAGCCATCATCTTCAGGTTTGGTTAATTTTTAACACTTTGGCCACGTTACGTATGAGCGATATTCAGTCTGATTTACTAAAATATCAAAAATACGTCCTGTTGCACACATACTTATAGTAGGAAATTGTGCATTTTGGTTATGCAAATATTGCCAATGTATAGATGTGTCAGATATGAATATTGTGCTCTTAGTGCGCATATTTATATGAACTTTGCACTCTTGTTTTTATTTTCTGCTATAAAGGATAATACGAAAAGATATTCTCATTGCTATTTTAAAAGTTCATCTTTTAAATAGTGAAAATTGGTAGCTTTGCATATAAAGAAGATAAAATAAGCAACAAACTCTAGCGAAAATAATAAATAAACTTTTCAAACAACAACAACCTTGAACAAAATTTAATATTTATTTTATTTTTTTTTAATGTTGTATACAATTTAATGTTTGCACACAAACACGCAACCAAATGAATTATACTCGTTTGTAAAAGTAAAGTGCCACTGTTTTGGCAAGCTATCCTTGAACTGGTGCAGTGTACTTTAACTACAGACTAACCCCTGTTTCAAATGCTAAAAGGCATGTGATGAAAGAAAGTTAAATTATTTATCAATTAAACGATCTATTGTATATGAGTAAATAACTAGTATTTTTTGCAACCACACTGTGATACAAGACTCTTTATATTCAGATTATATTAATCGTAATGCAACCATGTCTTCTCTATAAGTGTACTCATACATACAAGGATGTCCCAGATATAAAACACGTACAATGGCAATTTTTGTTTTTTTTTTTTTTTTTTGCATTTGATTATTTCAACGTACACTGAAGAACAAAACAACAAAAGCTACCACTCTAAAAAAATTGAAATGAAACCTAAATTGTTGAGCATATCGAATGACTTGTGATAAGTATGATATAAGTTGTAAGTCTTAAGCAGAATTGAAATAAAAAAAATAGATAACATTCAACCGAGCCATCTAAAAAGTGGTGAAAAACAAAGACACAAATGAACGCTAACACTGGAAGAATGGCACGTTTTCATGATCGCCACTAAAATACTTCGCGAAGCAAAGTTAATGTTTTTAATGCAGTGTAAGTTTGTGGGTCGATTATGGATGGCAACAGAATCTCATTTGCGTTGCCCGCCGGCAACTGATACTTAGTGGTTGCCAGAAAAAGACTAAATAGCAACTAAAACTGGCAGCTCTCAGTTGCCATCTGTAAAACAATTCTCAGCAACTGGCAATGCAACTGTGGCTCGGTTGCCATTCATAATAGACCCATTTAAGTAGTTTGAAATTGTATAGTGGAACAAGGAATGCAGCGATTGTTTAAAATGACATTTAAATTTGTAGCTTAATTTTTCTAAGCCAATTAGGTCTATACTAGCCACCAGTGTTACCGTCAGTCCTTTTTTTTTAATCAATAAAATTTTAATGACATTTTGACAAAATACCTTAACGTGGCTTAACTTATAAAAAAGAACTTCAAAATTTCAATATTAAGATGACATTTTATACAAAAAAAAAAAAAAAAAATAGTAAAAAATTAATGCTTCGGCTAAGATTTGAACTCATGCCATTTTCATAGCTGTCCTGAAACCAGTATAGTGTTACGTTCTGCCAGCCTGATTTAATATTTTTAAGCCGAAATAATACATTTTTAAATAACTGAAGGGAACGAAATAAAACGTGTTTTTAGACAAATTGATTTGGCATCACTGGCTTATTTGAGCACCCATGTAACAGCTGATAGTTGCTTTTTGTTTAGGTTGCTTTGAAATTTCATGATGAATCGAATTACAGCAGAGCAACAATTTGCAATCAAAATAATTATTCTATTCGTCAAAGTGATCGTGCAGCGTGCGCTACAATTGATTTAATCAAAGAAACTTTTGATGAAAAAATAATTTCACGTAATGCCCCAACTAATTGGCCACCAAGATCGTGTGATTTAGATTATTTTCTTTGGGGTTATGTTAAGTCGATAAACCACAAGCTGGGAAAAGCCCAGCCACATGGCAGAAATCATAATTAAACATTAATTTCATAAAATTTCTTTCCAATAAAGCCCGTTTCATTGATATTAAATATGTATGTTCCGACAGCGATTGATGCTATCCAAGCTAATGTACACAACATCGCCCTCAACAGGCGCCTCAACAATGCCTTAAAAATTAACATAACGCACAAAGCAGAGTTGGAAAAGAGTTAAGTCTTCTAAATTTTCAACATCTATCTTCTCTACCCTATCCCTCTCCCTAAATTGCGGCACAGTGTTCTGCATACGTAGGGGTCATCCCCTGAGTGCTGGTCCTAATTAAAAAAAAATATATATATTTCCTTGTTTTATTATGATTTAAACTTGTTTCACTCTATAAAAAAAACCCTTTATTATGAAATATTTTCAAACAATTTTGGGGCGGTTCACATACTACGTAATCTCAACTTCATAGAAATACTCTAACTATATTTATAGTTTTAATGCAAAAGATTTTTGTAAAAATTGCATTCTTCTTTTCAGCAGCATAAAATTGTTGAAAAAATTGTGCATTAAATTTTATTTCTTCGAAATTTTATTAAAAGAAGATATGAAAACTACAAAATTGTGCTTCACTATTATTTCTCAACAACAAAAAGCAAACGACAAAAAATCAAAAAGGACAAGAACTCGTTTTTCATGCATTAAAAGTTAATATTTATATAAATTCCTTTTACATTTAGTTTTGCTTTTTCAATTTCTACAATAAACTGCATTATCAGCAAAAACTTATTTTTAATAAAAAAAAAAAACAAACAAAAAAAACGAACTGTGAGTGTTTACTTGTACTTTTTTTATCTTAAAAATCAAACAAAATCAAATAAAACATTATTTTTTGTTGGTTTTTCTTTAAAGATATTTTATGAGCACACCGCCAATGCCACAGATAACAATACCTGCATATTTAAAACTCAGTCATCGTGTAGAAATACAAGTGTGTAAAAACTGTTTTATAAAATATAAAGCGGTCAGGACGACCACAACCTTCACATTTGTGAATTCACTAAAACAAGAAATTCAATTTTTATAATATCAAGGATATAAAATAATTAAATAAAAATCTTTTGAATTTTTATGACATATTTTTATTTATTGGAATATTTATTGGAATAGTCCTTGTAACTTTTACAAGAAAATATTTACAACTTTGTTTATCCGAGCCGATCTGAACTGAAAGCTCCGGAATCAATAGTTTGTTCTTATAAATGTTAATTTTATTCTACGAATATATAAGATAGCGAAGCACACCGGGTGTATCTAGTTACTTATTAATAAATACAACCATATTTTCTTAATTGTTTTATATGTTTGATATTGCGAATAAATTAAAATAGTGGATCTTCAAATGAACGAACTAACAAGGATTGGTTATGTGCGTGCTACATTTATATTTGTGTGCGTGTGTCTGAGTTTGTATAAACACTCGAAGAAGTGTGAAAATGTGTCTCTTGAGTTAAATCAAGGTTCTTAATGTTGTATTTTCGCTTACATTTTATTTTTCTGCCCTGTTGACCAAAATATTTATGTAAGTTTTTTTTATATTTTTCTTCTTCAAAAACAACATCAGTGACTCTTAAACAACATGTACGAGTACTTTTGAGAATAATGAATTTATTTCTGTGTCTATGTGTATGTATGTGTATTCATTGTTCATTCATGCATACATGTGTGTAGTTTTTGTATACTGCATTTCTTTTATGTGTAGATGTTTTTGTTGTAAAAATCGCCTAAAGCGTACTTTTCTCATTCTACTTCTTTTTTTTATTTGTTTTGCAATTTAACAAACATGAACGACACAAAGAATGGCAATAAATTTTGAGAACATAAAAATAAATTCAAAGCGGATATTAAAAGTTTATTTAAAACTTAAAAAAAAAGTTGAAGCATACATATAAAAAGAATGTGAAGGCATGTAAACGAGCGTAAATAAAAATAAAACAAATGTGATTTCAAAAGAATATTCTTACATACATACATATATTTATGTATATACATATGTATGTAAAAGATTTTTTGTTTTAAATTAAAGATAACTTTGGTAATACAAGTAGTTTTCGACGCTGTGCCGCTTTAAACAAAAATTCATGAGTTCTTTTAATTTGCTAATCTATAAAAAGAATAAGAATAATTCGAAAAAGTGTATAAAAAAGGATATAACTCGCAACAAGCACGTGATAGATACAAAGCTGCCACAGCTTTGCAAAAATCGGAATAAAAGTTTTTTTAAACAAAAGAGGGTGAAAAATATTGCGTTCAACGAAAAGCAAATTAGATGTGTCTAATTTTTTTAGAATAAAGCTTTAAAAGCAACAGAGTAACTCCTAAAAAATCTTAGGTTATTTACATCACTAAATCATATGATATAACTGCGAGGTGCTACGCCCACTTGTAAACTTCTTTATACTTTTTCTTGCAAGAATAAAAAGAACAAACCGCAAGGACTTTAAAGTATTTTGCAGGTGCAATTTTATTTGCATACATATACATATTATTAAATTAAATTTTCTTTCTAATTTTTTCTATTTGTTTTTTTTCTAATAATGCACTAAGCCAACGACTTAACTCCTAAAAATGCTCAGAGGACTTTCTTCAATACTTCCTAATATAAATCAAAATCATTGTGGGATATGCCATGCCCACTTTTGTGCTTCTTGAAAATTTTTCGATAAAATTAATATAAAAAAATTAACATGCGTGCACATAATGAAAAATTGAATCTTGATTAGTTCTGTATATATCTATATGGTTAGTGCCACGCCTACTTGTTGTTTCTGACACATTTTCTGAGAATAGTGCACTATTTCAATGGAGTAACTCCTAGAAAATCGCAGCTTGTTTTTTATTAGTTCTCAAGACATAGCAAAATTATTATTTGGGAGGTGCCAACACCCACTTGTGCAAGTTTTTTTACTATGTCTTTAAAACTAATAATACACGAGAAAATAAATTTCATTAATAAAAATAAGTTTTGCCATATAAAAAGTTCATATGTATGGGAAGTGCCACGCCCACTTAATATATTAAAAATATGGCTACCCTATTTTTTTATCATCTTATTATCATAAATATAATGTGAAAATTTCAGCCAGATTGATTCACTGGCTTGGGAATTTGCATAGCTTTCAAACAGACATACAACAGATTAATATTAATCATACGTCGCAGTGCACATGCTAAACTTGAATTACGTAATGCAACAAAATTAAAGTTTTGCATGACACCTCATAACCCGTAAATCTTATAATTAAACGTGCTAGAGATGTTGCAATGAAAAACGGGGATTTATAGCTCGAGGTAAATGAACGTGAAAGGGTACTTAAGCAGGCTATACTGTAGCTACAATAACCCTACATAAGCAAATTTAATTTATTTTAATAAAACTTTACTTCATTACAGTGCAGTCAAATATTTATTTGAGGAAAAGCAACAAAAAAATGTGTTTTATGTTTTTTTTGAAAAACGATTAAAAATTTTAATTTCTAATTCATAACGAATTGCAAAATATGTAAATATCGCACCTTTATTGCAACGTAGCCATATCTCAAAAAACAAAATTTTTTAGTTACTGTGTAAAAAGAGTTTCTCAACACCTTTTTTATTGGTAAAAAAATTTTTCATAGACATACCTCTATCTAGACCGAAGTTACAACCACTTACATGTTCAAGCCGTCCATAAATGTCAAATTTTGTAAAGGAGAGATTTACTTTTCATTTTTTGCATTATAAATACTTTTAATGGCAACCAGCGGTTGTCTAATTGTATAGTTGTAGAAAAGTAAACACATTCATAATGGAAAATAATTTGTTGTGTATGTTTGAAAAGTTTTTAAAGACTATTTTGTAATTCACGAATTTATTTGTGAGTTTTCGTATAAATGGATGAGCTTTAAAATTTTTTAAACTTAAAGGGTAAAACATCTACTGATGAGTTGGTATGGCTACCAACGAAATATATATTTATATATTGCTAACACGCAACAAATAAATAAAATTTAAAACATAAATACTTGAGTACATGCTCGAATAAATGTAAAATTTTATTAGTAAAAATTTTATAAAATTTAGCACATACAACCAATAAATGAAATCATTCAGATATACGTTTCTAGATGTGTACTCACACATAAATGTCTAAAGCGTATCTGTTAACATTTGACAAAGCACCATAAGTATAATATTCAAATTTGTCAGTAAACAAAAATAATGTTCAAAAAAGTATGCTATCAACAAGTTTCTAACGACAGACTCTGCAAGCGGACATTAAAAACATAAATTTACATGTATCGTAGCTTCAGAGGTTTAAGTGAAACTCAACTTAAATAAATCTTGTTAACCCTTATATGCGCTAAATACTGCGAGAAACATTTTTTTTTACAATTCTTTAACCCTCTTATAGCATATTAATACTTTGCCATTTTTTAGCAACCAACTCTCTTTTTTCAGTGAGCAGGACAGAAAAGATATATAAAATTTATGCACGTCTATTTTAACACATGCATGCAACAAAGTTGCACAATGTAAATATGATATTAATATTCGTTCAACAAATAGTTAGTTTAAATTACTAAATTCTTGTTTGAGGAGAGCTTTTCTGAATTTTTTTAATGAAAGGCAAAAAAGACACCTACTGTGTAGTGTTAAAGGGTTAATATTTTCAACGTTCACGTTTTATACCACAACAAACACAAGAACTACAAGATTTTTTATACCGAATTACTGTATAAATGTTAAAAAATGGGGAGAAACTTTGCTTCCCCTAAAATCAGTGCCAGACGTAAGCTTTCTACTTGATTGCTTGTGCGTAACAGGCAGTCACGTAAACCAACCAACCTTACAAGAATCATAGCATATGGCCGTTATTATTTTTTATTTAATATAAGTAAATAATAAATATTTTCTTATGTCGACTTATGTTCTTTTGTCAAATAATCACAGATATAAATCCTAGAATACACATTAATCTAATAAGTAATTAGATTGTACCAACAAAACCAAAAATACCTTTTAAGCAACACTAAAAATTATAAAGTGCACACACACACGCACGCACACATACTAGCTGACACAAGTACTGTAATATATTTTTAAACTTATAAAACAACGCACTTTAACACGAAATCACTCATGCTTACAACACACCCACTCTAAAACAACAATAGTGACTTAATAATGCTGCTTGAAAGACACCAACTCATGCACAAATATGCCGCAACGCACACATTACAAACAATAATATTTTAAAAAAAATTTATAAAGTTCATCTAGCAATAACAACAACAACAACATTGGCAAATATTTATTCCTTTTTTCATAAATTTTTTTGTGTGTTTCTCACAATTCGGCGATTATCTTAAAAGTAAACATTTTTCTTTTTTGTTAAATTTTATACTTTTTGTGTTTTTTTCACAAAAAAATTTTTATAAAGTTATTAAAGCGCAACAAATTTAGTTGCCTGCGACAAACAACATTGAGCAACAGCTTTAACAGTGTGGCTACAATCTCAAAAAAAAACGCAGGAGGAGAAAGAAGGAAGTATGAAATTTTCAATGGATGGCTTTTAGCATCGACGTAAAAGTTTTTTATTCCGTTTCCGCTGTGCACCCATGCATTAGGGGTTCAACATATTATATTTTCTTTATTTTCCGGTTAACTTTAGAAAACCGCTCACATCTATTACAAAATAATAACTAATGTAGCATTTTTAGAGATTAACACAAAAATAGCAACAACATAAATTAAACAAATGAGAACGAAAAGAATATCATCTACAATCGAGGGAGATTAACATTTAGTTTTTAGTAAAATTTACTATAGTTGTTGGTTTTGAATAGCAGTGTGTATGTGTGTGTGTGTATAAAGTGTAGTGGCATGTGGGAATTTGTACACTTGACTGTATGTATGTATGTAAGCTTGTGTACGTTGAAATATATCCGGAGGTGTGTATGTATTATGGCAACCTTCTGCTTTGTTCAAGTAAATTGATTTTATTTAAACTCATTTGGCTTTTGGCTAAAAGGAGTGTTGCATTAAGGTTAGTTGCAAGCAATGAAAATATATTTTACAAAAGCAACTCATTCGATACTGGTCAATTCCGGCCGCTAGTATCCGGTTCGAGAGACCATTAACAAGTTTATAGGACCGAAAGTGTTCCTGTTGAACGGCGATTAAAATACGACAAAAACAGAAATGAAAAAGTAATTGATAGAAGTAGGAACAATATCGACAAGCATATTTTTATGCTTTAAAAATAAAATTATTGTTGAAAAACATTGTAATACAAATTTTTTATAGAATCAATAATTTCATATATACTTAACCCTAGAATACTAAGCATATTCTAAATATGTACGGTATAACTAATGTACGTGTTACATAATTATACATATTATAATGGCACAAAACCCGAATTCAATACAGAAGACGAATAGAAAAGATTAAAAAAACGACGCTTCTATGCGAAAGTCTAAATCGCGATGTAATCCATTTCTAATTCAGATTTTACTGCCACGAAATATGAAAGTGCTTTTTTACATAAAAAAAATAAAATCGGTCCATCAAAAGCGAACTTATTTATTAACTATCATTTAGCCTTGACTTCGCGCACACGACATTTTAATGAAAAAACAAAGAGTACTAAAAAGAAAGAGTACGAACAATACCAGCTTTTCCCCTTATTACCCCAAAGAAAGTACAGTAAAGTACCAGCTGTTCCTTATTTTACCCTTCACCCCCTCACCCATTAAGTACATTGACTTACTTAAACAAAATTATAAGAAACAAAAAGTACTGAAAGTACCAATTTGTCCCGTTTTTTATCCCACAAAAAGTACTCTGTAAATTAATTTGGATCACATGCTATGCTTATTTCATCCAAATCCGTTAAGAGAATATCTCAAGAGAAAAAGTACCAAAAGCAAAAAATCACAAAAAATCAATAAGTACCATAATTAAAAAAGTACCAACAGTTCCAACTTTTTTCTTATTTCAGCGCCTAAATAGTATGGAAATTTATAAACAATGTATAAAATATTAGTACAAAAACCAAAAAGTACCAAAACTACCAATTTTTTCCTTTTAATCTCTAACAGCCCAATTACGAATTATAATTCCGTGGGAATTTTTTTTCTTTTTTCCATTCCTCCTATTATGAATATAAATTCCGCATGAGATTTTTCCCTTTTCCCTTTTATTTACATATAAAAATTTATAATTGGGGATATTTTTCTCAAGAAAAATATTTTCCGTGGGAGAGAAATTCCTAGGGAATATGGGACAAACATCCAAAAATACAAACTATATACCAAACATAATCATTTTGAAAATCGGTTAATAAATACACTGTTTATGCGATAAACAAAATTAAAAACGAAATGGTAATCTGCCCATAGAGGCCGAATTCATGCGATAACAAAATTTTTGGGGGAGGGGGGAAATTGTCCCAAATTTCAAAATAAAATTAAGCAGCATCAAGCTGAAAGCAAACTTAATCAAACAAATAAATAATTATGAAAATCGATGAATAAAGCAAGAAGTATTCCTGCAAGGAGGGCGCAGTATATTTGCCCGATTTTCAACCCAGTTTTGCAAGCAGGTCCGTTCAAAGAAAGAAATAATTGTATTAATCAAAATTTTATGGGAATAATTTGCCACAGAAAACTTTAGTGGACCAAACTACAAGCAGCCCCTTCAAAACAGAAAAAAGCGGTTTATTAATGATACGTTAGCCGTGTCAAAAATATACACACGAATTGATACCCCTTCTCCATTTTTTAATTCAAATAAAAAAAGAGCGAAACAATTATTGTTTTCTCTAAATTTTATAAAAGATTTAAAATGTTAAAAAATTTGTTTGATCTTGTCCGTTCGTGTCTAAATCTGATTTCTATATATTTTTGCACATTTGTAACTTTATTAAGGAGGAAATCATCTCCCAATGAAAAACAAATCAAGGCCTGAGCGTGGTCTTGCAACTTAAAGCGGCTGCAGTGCACAGATATTTTTATTGCTCTCACAGCACTTAGGGGCTATGCACATATTACGTAACGCTGTTTTCAGATATTTTATACACCCCCACCTTCCCTCCATAACGATTTTTACTAATTTTTCAGTAAAAAATTTTCAATCCGTAACAAATCTTTAACCCCGTTAGCGTTACATAATTTGTGCACAGCCCCTTATGGAACGGCTTCACTTCGATTCTTTGGCCAATTCGAAAACTAAATTGCGATCTTAATCAAAAGCATCAATTGATTGTAAGTCCGTCCTTCTTCATATTGAATAGCGACTGTTAAAACAATATTTTATTTAAATTAATATTGAAATCTAAATGCAAACAAATACATACATATGTATATACTTAAACATCCATACATATGTACATCTACATACACATATGCCATAGTATGTTTACGGATTTACTTGTGTGATATTCACATGAGAAATACTATTTAGCTTCGAAATAAATATTTAATGCACAAGAGATTTGCTTGCAATTTAAGTAAATAAAAGCAAATCTTATTCTGAATAAACACATGTACTCGTATATATGTACTCATACACGTTTTTGTGTTCTTATAAGGTTTTGTAAAATTAAATAGAAAAATATTATTATTGCAAAAAAAAGAGAAATGCAAACATTTACACTTGAGAGACATTAAGTCAATATATTGGGTTTAAAACACTTATCCATTCGAACCACATTGATGTAAAATCTTATGCAATATTTCTGTGGCAATAAGGAAAATGTGCTTAAGTCATATTTTATAGTTATCTAGAAAGGCAGTTGTAAATCTTTAAATGGTTTGATAAAAATGTAATCGCCTTTTACTAAAAGTTGATCAGTCGATTTTTTTGGAATTTTTACCACACGATTCTGTCCACTATAACATACATATTCAATTTGAAATTTAATGTGTTATAAGATAAAATAAGATATTGTTCCATATGGGATAGTTATTTAGAAAAAGAAAAGCAGCAACTAATTGTGCCAGAACTTCGTTAAAAATCGTTCAATATAAATAAAACTTTACCCAGAGATACTTTTGAATATGGAGAATACGATGGATGGTGATGTTAACTCAAAATGAGCTTATCTCGACTTAAGCACTTTTTCCTTTTTGCCACAGATTTTATGTGAAAATATTTTGATTAATGGTATTTTCTTTTCTACAAAAAAATGTTACATCTTCATGCAGAAAGTGTACTTTAATGTTCGTTTCTTAAAATTGTTTTGCACTCTAAAAGGGTGGTGTGTTTGATTCCAAAAAAATCGCCCTCACTAATGGTGGAAGGCATTGCACTTTATGCCCTGTAAAAATCGACAGTGATAGTGCCCTGTAAAACTTAGATGCCAGCAATTAAAAACAGGGCGTTCCACTTTTTCATAAGTTGTGTTTTGTTCTAGTAAAATAACAAGCTGCATTATTACAGGGTTGGCAAGATATTTTGTACATGTACCTTTCAACAAGGTGCCATTTTGTATGTAGAAAAAAAAACACCACAAGATTTCGTTGAGTATTTCTGAAAAAAAATTTTATAGGTTTTTTTCATACTGTTCAAAGCATTTCGGATACGCTCTTAGTGAAAATATTGCAATTTGTATAAGCTTTTTGATTTCTTTCTACTAGATTCTCGCCCAGTGACCGAATTTTGACCACATGATTTGTAACCGGTTTTGCAACCTGGTTTTAAGGCAAAAAGTATGTTGTGCATATCTAGAGAAAAATATCATTTAAACCATACATGTTTCATCAATATTGACGGAAAAAAACATACTTAAAAGTGTACCACAAGAAATCGTATGGCCTATTCATACGAGTTATAAGAGTATATTCATACATTCTAAGATCATGAAAAGAGTTACGATGCTCGTAGATATGTATCGAATAAGAAATATTTTATTGGAATTTTAAATTAAAAGGGAACATTGAATAAAAATTTTGTAGGTAAAGCAAAATTTAGGAAAATTTATAGTTTCGTTTTGGTCGTGGCATTAAGACTTATTTTCATGGCTGTCTAGGTCAAATCGTGTGGTAGATTGCAGAATTATGGGAGTTTGTAGATTACGTGCGTCAAAAATCTACCGAAAGAGTTTGCAAACGAGGCATTTAAGTGCCTTCGAAAGAGACTGATTTTGATTTTTGGAATTCAAATGCAAAAAATTACTTTTAGTCTTATACTGCTTCAGAAACATAGTTTTGAGCTTCTACACCCACAAACGACTATAAATGATGAAACAAAACTGGGGCTAGACGTTTTTCTTCATACAATTTGGCATATAAAAGACGCCACTGAAAGCATTCGTGAATAGAATCTATTTTATTTTGCCAGCGACTTTTCTCATGCTCTCACTCTCAGAGTAAAATGCTCTCAACAATGCTACCACACTTTTCCCAGCGGCGAACTTTACATACCACCTCACATCTCTCCAATGAAGTGTGTCACACTTTGTATTCAATGAATTCTAGCTTACAATGTGTGTGAACTAAGTAAGCGAGATTGTGTATAGACTTTCTACTGTATGTTTACAAAGTATGTGAAACAGTAATGAGTTTTTATATTTAGTGAATGAACACTTCACTACCCTGCTTACATTGTGTGCAAGTGGTAGGCGTTCACTTCAGGAATGGGGCAATGCATTCGAAAAAGTATACTAGGTTGTAATTGAGATGATGTGCGTTACCGTCTTACACGTGTGCATCACATCATTGCTTCTGTAATCGAAAAATTCGCCCCTGGGTATATTCCCGTTTTTGCTTGAAGTTGCGGACGTGTTCTGTTTTATCATTACGTAGCAGTTTCCATCAAAAAAAATTAACTGTCTCTCCCACGATGTCCGAAGATTTTTTTCTTTAATACAATTAAATTTTAAACAAAACTAATCTTTTATTTCCACATTGTAGAACGATTTGTAAGATTCATCATAAATTTGCAAGTTTTTCGTAAAAATGGACTGACACTGAGTTGGAGAAACAAAGCACCATCTTTAAAAATTGTATGATATAAAATTACACCAACAAAATGTTCTTGCAAATATCTGAATATATTTTTTAAGTGGAAATCCTAATCCAAACATACATACGCAAAACATTCAATTAGTATCTGCTTCATGATTTTGAAGAATTGGCGAATTATTTGTAGCAAGAAATTAGATATAATTTCTAACTAAATTGACAGTCACACACAAATGGCAGAGAAAAAACCACACAAAATGTCACTAAAAATATTCGATAATTTTCTTTTGAATTTGATTTCGGCATAATGGAAAATTTTTAACAATATAATTTTCTACTGTGTTGGCTGACACACAAACGTCTGTATAAAATTAATGGTTTAGAAAATTCAATAAAGTTTTTAGTAAACATTTTCCAGCATAAACTCTTAGTCTTTTTTGGGACATTATAAAAGATTTAATACAATAAATGACACAATTTCAGCGTAATAGTGTTGTTTATTTTCATTTTCGAAAATCTGTGTGAGAGACGACAGACAGACGAAAAGACAGGCGAACATACGGACAGACAACTCATGAATGGAGAAAACTATTTAGCGATTGCTTGAATTGAAATCAAAGACATAATTTAAGGAATAATTCTGCATTTTAGTTTTTTTTTTTTGTTTTTGTAGTTGTAGCAAAATGTAAGTGTAGTGGTTTCCATGCTGTAGCAGTAGCATTAGCATTTTCTTGTCATAAAAAAATTATTCATGAGATTTTCAAAAAAATCCTTAAAACATGCAATTTAGTTTTCTTTTTTTTTTGTCGTTAAATAACACAAGTGTCCTTCTTAGCTATTATCCTTTTCTTGAATTCTTCTTCTTCTTATAACCTTTTTCACATATACATGAAAAACATGCATACATAAACACACTCCCACAAACACACACACACACACACACACAAAATTGTATATTTGAGAAATATTTCAATATTTGGTTGAATTCGTATGTAAGTTTGTATGTATGTATGTATGTATATATTGTAACATTTTAATTGTAATTGTAGTGTAAAAAAAATATATATATTAACAAATACAAAAACCACAGCAACACACACATTAACTCGTACATATTGAGTGAAGAAGTTCCCTCCAGTTTTAAAAGTAGAAATTGACTCGAAATCGTTAGGTATTTCGCTAACGAAAAATCGACTAACTACTTCACTGCCTACAAGTAATGCAAGAGATCGCCTTTTGACTCTCTCACTCAAGTACTTGTACACGCACTCAGTACATGCATAAATGAACTTAAATTTAAAAAAAAAAAAAGTTAATTAAATTTTAATATCACCCCAATAAAATATTTGAATTGCCTTCAACCTCAAATTTTTTTTATGAGTTGAAAAAAGCTGTGCCCTTATTCCAAAGAAAATCAACAAAAAAATAAAAAAGATTTTATCAAAGTGTTATGATTTAGTGTTTGAGTACAATTAGAATTTCGTGGTCAGTGAATATTAAATTTTTAGTAAAAAAAGCGGCGAAGTAAAACAGTTAATAAAATGCCTCCAATACAGCTTAACAAAGTTATGCGTCTACTTAACACCGGAGGCGCCTCAATAATGCCTGAAAAATTAACATAACGCGCAAAACAGAGTTGTGAAAGAGTTGAGTCCTCTAAATTTTTAACATCTATTTCTCTACACTATCCCACTCCCTGAGTTCCGGCACAGTGCACTGCATACGTAGGGGTCGTCCCCTGAGTGCTGGTCCTAATTAAAAAAAAAAAGAGCAATTAATTGAAAATTTTATAAATATTGAAAAAGAAATTTGATAAATAAACAAAAATCCAAAATTAATAAATTTCTGTAGTATTTTCATTAAGGAAATATCATTAGTGATCATACTGGTACATTATGACTAGCAAAATAGTTGGGTTTTGGTGATTTCACCGGTCAGATCGTGTCAATTGACTGCCGTCAATTTCATCCCCATGTTAAAATCGTCAGTCGAGTGCATTGCTAGTAGTTAGTCTGGTAGTTAGTGGTAACGACTGGTAGTTAGCGAAATAGCTAGACATTCGCTAGCTACGCCGACTGCAGGGTTAATGTTCATAAGATTTTAACACATACGCACACACACACAAAAAATAGGTTAATGATATTTAAATTTCAAGTATTTTTACAACATACTCGTAAATTATTTCAAATAGTTCGCGCTAGAATTTAATTGATTTTAATAAAGTATTAAATTAGAGTTTCGTTTTTAGTTTTTATACAACTTTGAGAGACACTTTTGGAACTAATTAATTTTGTAATGATTTCCTTTTTGCAGACCAAATATAAAATATCAATATTCCGCTTTAGATAGTGGTAATGGCATCGTTGAACGTTCGCCACGCGAACGAGCTGCCCGAGAAAAGGCTCTAAACGCCACACAGGAGTGGATACAGCAAACAAATGGCCGATATGAAGTTATAGCACATTTAGATGAAATCGGTTCGAGACATGGAAAAAATTGGTTTCTAGTAAACGATTCTTCGGTAGGTATTCGTTTTCTGCATCATTTGAATTGAAAACGACTGGTAGGACAACGCTAGGAAATGCAAGAATGTAACAAGACGTAAAAACTCATGAAACTTGTTGGTAGAAATAATAAAACCTATTTTAGGTATAAATTCTGTATGTTTTATTTATTTCAACAATTCCAATTTTATAATTCCAAGCAGTATTGAACAGTGTAACGAGATTTTAAATTAACATAAAATAAAATTATTTTATTCAAAGGCAGAACGATATATTTGATGCGCCACTAACGACGGCATATCGGCGTGAACAACGGCGTCAATTGCGGCGTTAAAAACATTAAGGGCGTCTATGACTGCTTTCCTGACGCCTTTACTTA
This sequence comes from Lypha dubia, assembly GCA_947311025.1. Lineage (NCBI taxonomy): Eukaryota > Metazoa > Arthropoda > Insecta > Diptera > Tachinidae > Lypha > Lypha dubia. The sequence continues at coordinate 40,848,485 of OX371261.1, read as the reverse complement.
TACTGATACTGATGACTGATGATTGACGCCGTTGTTTATGACGTTACGGGCGAATTTATTTCACTTGTACCAGCTACACGTTTAAAACTCCATGGTGGGTGTTCGCTGCATGGTTAGGGTCCCGATAGAACATCTAGCACACCCTCACATTATCTTTGATTTATTTTTTTAATCGTTGTCCTTCAGTAAAGTTAATTTTTTTTTTGTGTGTGTACTTTCTTATTTATTAAATCTTCAATTGAATTATCAACAAGTATTCCAATCTTAAAACTAAATGCTGAACAAAATTTTCAGTTTCAACGGTTGATTGTTTGTTGTCTTACGCCTCTCGTGTACGGCTGAGAGAAAGAGTATTCATCCTCCTCAGGCGGGTGGGTTTGGGTGTAACTTAAGTTTTGTGGTATGTGGAAAAAATTCAAAAGTGACAAAACAAAATTCTCCGAACAGTTACAGCAGACCCCTGGTATGTCAGAATACACCGAATCCATAAATATTTTGATGTTCCGCTATTGAAGACTGTTCTAAACATGTAACAAAATATATGAGCTGTTTATTTTGAAAGTGGCATAAGTCACTTTTTTCAAAAAATCGAGTTAATGGCAACACTAAATACAATTGAACGGTATCTTTTAGTGCTGCCAATAACTCGATTTTTTTTTTTTAAATTACTTATGCCACTTTCAAAATAAACGGCTCACATATTTTGTTACATGTTTAGAACAGTCTTCAATAGCGGAACATCAAAATCTTTATGGTTTCGGTGTGTTATGACATACTAGGGGTCTGCTGTAACTGTTCGGAGAATTTGGTTTTGTCACTTTTGAATTTTTTCAACATTCGATGACGAGGCAGTGCCCATAACTGTATTTGAGGAGACCATATTAGTTTTATTATCGCGTTATATAATAGAAGTTTACAGTCCCTGCGCAACGTAAAAGTGACATGTACACATTTCTGCTCCTTAACTTTTATCCGCCATTGTTTTAGCCATGTTTACAGTTTGGATATACGTATTCCCTTGTAAATTCCGGGAAGCTTCTACAGGATTCTCGTGAACGCTTAGAAAAGCTGTATTATCAGCAAATGTTGACGTGTGAATGTTATAAAGGACCGAAGATGCTGCCTTAAAGGACGCCGGCTTCAATCGACTGTGGAGGGCTTAAAAAATTGCCTTCTTGAACTACAAATTTTCTTTCTATTAAATAGCTTTTTAAAAGCTTGACGATGTTTGCGGGTAGATTTTGTGTTAATTTGTGGATAAGACCTTCGTGCCATACTTTATCGAAAGCTTTTGTGCAACATCAATAAAGAGGGCAGAGCAATATTTCTTTCTTTGAAAAGTTTCTCTAACTCCATTCACAAGTCTGTGAGTTTGTTCAATAGTGTTATGCTGTCTGCGAAAACCGAATTGGTAATCTGGAATGCATCCATTACTAGTCACTATAGGCATCAGCTTGCTCATATAGAGCTTTTAAAAAAAAATTTTTAGGATTCAACCTTTGTATGTTCTTTGCCGAGCTTTGGTATCATTGTAATCAGTAAGACCTTCCATTCAGTTGGATAGTATTGCAATATTATTCTTTTTGCAACATAAGACAATTCTTGAAGCATTTTGTTGCTTATTTTATCGATAGATGGGGCTTTTTTTGTGCTTAGACTAGTAATAGCCTTTTCAATCTCCATAATATTAAATCTGAGAGGAATTTCTGGTAAAGACACGACTAAAAAGCTAAGTTCGCACCAAATACTTCAGCTGTTCCGATTTTTTCAGCAGAAAATTCGAGTAGTGAATTTTTTGTAATTTTTTTACGCAATGTTTTTTAATAAAAATGACAGAAATAGAATATTTTTATTTTATTCTGTTTTGTAGGTCCGCACCGATCGCCTACTGACTTTATTAACCCTGCCAACTGATTGTGTCGCTTTTGAAGATCTATCGCCAAACGAAAGTCCTCGCAATATGTTAATGGAACTTTTGGGTTCTCTACATCATCCGTATATATATCCCGTTTTGGATTTGGGGTTTTTACACACCAGCACGGGAAACTATGCCTGCTTGGTGACACCGTTTAATTCGCGGGGCAGTCTTAAGGATTTAATTTACAAGGTAAAAGAAATGAAAATTAATTGGAACTATTCTTTTTTGGATTATCTATGCATCTTTTTAACTAATATTTTCTATGAGTGATTTTAATTTAACAAATTTTTAATATATTCTGTAAAATAGTGTATAATAAAAATAAGGCAATAAATTAGAGAATGAAATCAAAATCTTTTATATTAAAGGACTAAAAAAAGAAACACAAACTTTAATTGAAAATGTGTTGATTTAAAGATTAAATTTAATGTCTACTGTAGCAATTAAAATATTTGTATACTCTACATATCATTACCTTAATATCAAAAGGCCGTAACTATTTTTTCTTTTCAAATCAAGTTTTTGTTTGCGTATATTGATAGCTTGAAAGTTTAGCTATCGAAATATGATACATTCTCGTTTTTTAAAGAAACCGAGTTAGGGCCTTTTTATATTAAGGTAAGGTAATGTATGTATGAATGTATGACTGTGTGACTGGCTGTGTAATTAATTAACATTGCTCGCATATCTTTTTGTTTCAAATAATGATTTTAAAGGCCCAATGGAATGAACCTTGTACACGGAAATACACACGAAAACCAAATGGCTTACCAGTCACGCAAATACAACGTTTGGGTAGACAAATCTTGGAGGCATTGATGTTTCTAAAGGAACGTGGCTTTCCATTGCATGGTCATTTGCATAGTGGAAATGTTATTTTACAAAATGGTGCTGCCAGGTAATAAAATTAAAGGAAAAACCAAAACTATAATATTTTTATTATATACATTTTATAGCCATGAAATACTCGTCCTTTCAACAGGATATTATTTTGTTGGAGAAAACTTTTAACACACACTCGCACACACACACACATGCACACAAATTGCCAAGGAAAAGAAAAGAAAAATGAATTTTTAAAAATATTTTAATTTACTGCAAAAATGCTCAACAATTTTTGTTGGTAAATTATTTTGCTTTTAAAATAAATAAATTTTTTTCATGGCAACATTTTATGCTTTATAAAGTTAGTTTTCATTTCATCACATTGAAATGTACTTAAATAGATTACATACAATTCATAAAAGAGAAAATATCTTGCAAAATACTCAAAAATTTTATTTAAAGAAAAGTGCATTTACTTTCAAAAAAAAAAGATATGAAATTTTCGTTTCAAAAGAATTGAAGTGTAATTGTTTTCATTGTGCTCGAGGGGTGTTTCTTCTTCTTGACAATTATTTAAAAGCATTTTATATATAAATTTTTATAAAATATGACATTTATTCGGGGAAATACACAAGAGTTTATGTTTTAAAAAAAAATTTTTTATTTGTTGTGGGTTAGCAAATCTATATGCATTTCGTTGGTTGCTATATACCAACTCATCAGTAATCATGGTGAACCATTCACGTTTGAAAAGTTCCAAAAATCATTTACATGACCTCGCAAATAAAATTTCAAGCATAAATTGTAAAGATCTACCGATGAGTTGGTATTTAGCAACCAACGAAATGCAAACAAATAAATAAAATTTTTTTAAAATATAAATTTTTATATAAAATTTTACAGCGATTATTTTTAATTGTCTGCTGAATTTGTTAATCTCCAATAAAAATTTAAAAACTACAATCCCATCAAAGATATTCATCTGGTGGAAGCATATTTTTTTAGCAGGAGAGTGAGAGAGAGGTAGGGATCAAAATGCTTCTTAACCAAACGGATTTAGTATTTAAAGATTTTTATTCACGATCTCCCATTTAATTGATATGTAAATATAACTTTTTTTCTGTCCATTATAGATCCATGAAACTCATGCCTTTTATATAATTACAAGATCCTCTATAATATCACGAATGTAACAGCACTTGTATAAATTTTTGATTCGGCCTTTTTTTTATTTTTATTTTCTTAAATTATTTTATGTTTTAAATAGTCTATATAGATCAGGAATCGGTCGTAGGATCTTCGCATTGGTAGGCTACCAACTAATCTACCGAAGCATCATTTCATAAAATACTAAAACTCAACCACATCGATATTTGCACATATGTATGCAAGAGAGAGAGAAGGGAAAAAGTAAAGATATATACACATTCGCCACAGCAGGCTACCGACTACCATCTGTCAATATTGGAATATATGTGTGCATGAGAATGAGAATGATTATATTGACGACAGCAAGGCAACACGGCAAAAGGTTTTTGTCCATGCTACCTTTGTCGTGTAGTCAAATTAAACTAATTCCTATTTCTGATAGCTACAAAACCAAAACAGTGTTGACAATATAACAATATATGTAAAGCAAATTAGTGATTAGAAATATTTTTTATTGTAAAATAAAAAAGAAAATTACAAAATTTAAATATTATAATATATATGCATCAAGAATTTTTATTAGCTTTATTGTTATATAGAATATTGACTTGAGTCAAAAATACCAACATTGTTAAAGTTTTAAAAAACTCTCAGGGTAATAGCCTTTTTTTACCTAAAAATTTTTGGGTAATTTTTTCGGCGCTCTCTCTTGATTCCGCAGTTACGGGGTTCAAAACTTGAATATATTATTGATCATAACTCTTACAATATAGAACGAATATAAGCGACATAGGTATCATTTCAAAATGCTCTAAATAACTCATTTAATTCTTAAAATCATCATTAAAGAAGCATAACTTACGTATTTCATCGGTGACAGCTTTCAAGTATACACCAAATAAAAGCATGGTAAGTTCTCTGTAAAAGTGAAAAGTCAGAAAAAAAAATTTTAAAATTGAATTTCACTTGCAATGGGTAAATTGTTTTAAAAAATTTGTATACCAGTATAAAGGTATTTTAGAGAAGTATAGAGTGATATCCACAAAGCTTATATCCGTTCCATATTCTAGGAGTTATGGCCAAAAAAAATAAGTTTTGAAGTCCGTAACTCCGGAGCCAAAAGAGATCCATGAGAGGAATTTTTTCGGTTTATGTCAAAGCGAAGCCATACAAAGTGATGTGAGTGGCGAATTCAATTCGCTGTATTCAATTCGCCCCAGCCAACTTTAAAAAAGTAAAAGCGCTAAATATGCACCACTGTAATATACATAAAAGAATCGTTGCAACAATTCAGGATCAGCTGTTTACTAAGTATCTGTCGTTTCCAAAATAATTAAGCAACTGGCTACACGGCTACAACTAGCAGCATTTGTAGTCGTGTGTTCGTGTAGTCTACTGTGGCGAATGTGTTTATAATTTAAGCATTATACAAACATAGAGCAGGCAAATATTCATATGTTTTTTTAAAGACGTTTACCATTTTAATCTTAATTTTTACAAAATATAAAAAGCGGGTCAACTTCGTGCTTAATGCATTAAATTACATCTAACTTGTAAGGTAGATAGTATTGATGCACGTGTAACACCTCTCCGAACCGCTTTCAAAAATATAAGTTGCATCTTGTCTTTCTGTACTAAACTTTCATTTTATTCTATTTTTGGCAAGGATATACTCCTTGATAAAATTTGCATTTTGGTAAATTTTCTGAACCACTCTCGTAGTTGAGAATACCAAAAATAGTAAATCCAAATATGTATATGTATTTTTTTTTTGTGAGTATATATTTCTAAATAAATTTGCAGAAAATTACATTGAAAAAGTCTACTAAATATTTGCATACAAAGTATTTGTTATAACAATTGCTTTATGTCTTAGAAGTAAAGAAAGGACATATAAAATCTATTGTTCGGATAATACAAGAAATTGAAAAATATATAATAATAAGAAAAACATTTTCAATTCATATCAAAAGTTTGCCAAAACTTTTTATAAAATAAAAGATTTCCACAAAATTTTAGCTTTTAAATCTGTGTGATTTATAGAGCGTAGCAATTGGTGGCGAAAAATGCTGAAACGTGACAAGACGTTCTTTTATCTTTTTTTAATTTATTTTAAGTGCAAATTTCAAAGCATAGCTAAGCCTGTTTTCTTGAGAAAAAATGGATACAATTAAGACTTGAGGTTTTTGATTACATTCATTTGTAATTTTACGAAGCTGAGGATTGTAGTTCCAAACATGTGTCCCAAGGCAACTATAAACTTTTTTGTTGCTTCGAAGAAAGCTGATTAATTAATCAACTCCCAAAATTATTTAGTTATAATACTTCGGAGCTCATAAATACAACATAAACAAAACTTGGCTGTGTTTTAATAACTGATGATGCTGGTAGTGGTCATTTTGAATTTTTACATCTTGGACTCGAATCTTTTGCACATTATTATTGTACGAGTATATGGAATGGGCCATATAAAATCCTTAAGGTTTAAAAACAGAAGTTTTCAAAACAGCAGGATGTTATCAATTCGTGTATTCGGGCTTTGAGGAGACCGAATCAAGAAATTTTGAAAAGTTTGTTTCTTAAGTCTTTTGTTTATGAAACGAAAAAACCTGGAATTTGTTTTTGAAACGCAAAAACCCCATACTAAGTTTTTTTCTTAAGTCTTTTGTTTTTGAAGTGGAAAACTTCTTTTTTGTATAGTCTATGTATGATGACTATACAGTGTTTCCGCTTTGTAAATTTTTTTTAAATTTCCAGTGTTGCCACTTTTCCGGGAAATTTTCCGGGATTTCTGGGTTTTTGAGGGGATTTTTATATATGTATATAAAAGAAAGTCGTGTTAGTTACACTATTTATAACTCAAGAACGGCTGAACTGATTTGGCTGAAAATTGGTGGGCAGGTAGCTTAGAACCAGGAGAAGGACATAAGATACTAAGGCAAGGCACTTTTTACCTGGGGTACTAGGGTGCCTCTTCTTTGTATGGGGCACTTCCAGTATAGCTAGAAAGCTGAAATTGAAATTGAAATTGCATAAGTTGATAAAAAATGCTATGCAATAACTTTACCGCGGCAGTCCCCGAGTGCCACACGCCTTTTTTAAATGTTAGAACATGCATTAGTCTTTCATTTATAAACTGATTTTAAAGACTCTTCTTGTGTAAAAGGATTGGCTTGCAGTTTTTTTTTCTTGTAGGACCAGCACTAAGGGAAAAAACCCTACTTATGCAGTGTATTGTGCCAGAACTGAGGATAAGGGGCTGTGCACATATTACGTAACGAGTTTTTCAGAGATTTTATACCCCCCTCCCCTTTGTAACGCTTCTTACAAATTTTTCAGTGCAAAATTTCCAATCCGTAACAAATCTTTAACCCCCTCCCCCCTGGAGCGTTACGTAACACGTACACAGCCCCTAAGGCATAGGATAGAGGGTTTAGATATTGAAAATGTAAAAGACTTAATTCTTTTACAACTCTGCTTTGTGCGTTAAGTTAACTTTTAGAGCAATGTTGCAGCGCCTGTAGCTTTAAGTAGACGCATTAACTTACTTTGGTCCCATACATTTTTTTTTTTTTGGGAAAATTAGGTCACATAAGGTTCCTTCTCCCGAAATGTTCACTGTCGCATTATTCTCTTTATTTATATAAAGATTTTCGTAACTATTTTATGTTTGAACACGTTTCTTGCGATTTGGTCTTTTAAAACTTTCTTTTGGAAAATTGGGTGGCCAACTAGTCCCCCCGAAATATTGTCGCATAAATGAAACCATTTATGGGCAGATCTTCAATTTTTTTTGATTAATGTTTGTAATTTGGTAGCAAATAATTAATTTTTTTCTTTTGTGAACATGAGAGGGGTGTGGTGCCCTTATAACTTGATTTTCGCACAACTCCTACATTTGTGAACCGATTTTCAAATTTGAAGGTGTTTCCTTGCGGTTTCTCTCCATAACTTTCTTTAAGCTTGGAAGGGAAGAATATATACGCCTGCAGTTTGGTCCATTCGAAATGTAAATGGCCTAAAATATCAATAAGTCAAGTACTTACTGGCATTTATTTTACTCTAGAGAAATGGTATATTTAAAGCTGGATGAAGTACATTAAACATTTTTTACATTTAGTTCAGTCCGACAAACTTATTTTTTGCTTTGTTTATCACTTTAAAAAAGCAAATGAACTCAATGAAAATTTAAGCTTTCAAATAAAATAATTAAATAGATTTAATTGTTTAATAAGTTAATTTAAATAACATGTTTCTATTATATTCATGTAGCAATCATGTTGTCCTTGTTTTCGCCCAAACACAAACAATGTGCTGTATCGTGTCACATTTCGCGGTGTCACATTTTTTTTCTTTTTTTTTTTTTTAATTCAAATAATTGTCATAATTATACGTTCGTTCTACATTTTAATTGTCACATTATTATGAAACATTATAGTATTGCAAGTTCTGTTATATGAGTATGCATGAATGAATGTATTGTATTGTAATGACACATGTTAACAAGGCTAAAGGCCAATAAACAATTCAAAATAATATTAAGAAAATAAAAGAAGAAACAAATTTAAGATGGAAATGTTGCGACTTTACGATACCCTAAAAGTACAACGAAAACTTCGTGGCAGTTTAAGAGAGGAATCGACCAGCCCAGATGCGATTGAATAAGGAGGACATTGGATACCAAAACACAAATAATATTAATTTGATTCACATCTTCTTATCCTAAAAAGAAGTTAGGGAGAGACAATAAAATTCAATTCTTCAGACAACAAAAAAAACGATTGCTTTGGATTTTTTATTAACAGAGACTTGAAGCATTAATAAATTAGCAGAGTGTTAGCTCTAATTTCTGGAAGAGAAAAGAGCTTTGTTTTGTGCACTCTAGATGACTGCAATATTTAAAATTATTTACTAAAATTTCTTAAGGATATGTGTCCTGCTCGGACAAAATTTAATGGTGTTCGCACGAAAGTTTTTTGAGATATTTATCTTATTTAAAAGTTACACAATGGACGACACAATCGTCCGTATTCTGGATGCAAATAATTTATTTTTCTTTCATTTTTATAGAATAATTATCCAAACGTCGTAAGAGATTTCTTAAAAGGGTTTCTCAGTAAGAATACACATTTCTTTTCAGTTCCTGGTTTCAAATTAGCTTGAATTTTTTGTGAATTTTCGATTCGATTAGAATAGAGGAATTTTTATTGCATTTTAGAAAATACTCGTATATATAAAATTTTTCGAATATTATGGATTTTTTCGAATTGACCTCCGCGATGTTTAAAAATTTTTCGAAATCTATCATATCATGGATAGTTTTCTGGAATATTTATTTCTTAATCCCTGCTTAGAAGATGTTCGAATCTTTGCTTAATTTCGAATTTAAAATTTGCTTCAATAATTCTTTTTTTAAAATTCTTATTAAAAGAAATATTCGAATTCTTCAAAGAGGTAAGTGTGAACGTTGATGTATTTTCGTATGAGAATTGTGTTTCGAACTTTCAATAGATTTAAAATTTCTATAAAATTTTTCGAATATTATGAATTTTTTCGATGTTTAAATATTTTTCGAATTCTGTAGTAAAATGATAGTTTTCTGATATATTTATTTGTTAAGCCCTGGTTAGAAGTTGTTCGAATCTTTGGTTTGTTTCGAATTTGAAATTTGCACCAATAATTCTTCGAAAAGTTAACTGTGAACGTTAAAGCATTTTTATATGATTGTTGTGTTTCGAACTATCGTTAGATTTGAAATTTCTCTGCAGTACTTTGGGTTTTTCCGATTTTGAGATTTTAGTTTTTGATGGATTAAGGGCATTTGTCGTGCGGTTTCCAAATTGAAAAATAAACTAATTTCGAACATATTTATTATGTGAGTTAGGCTGACTTCTAAAACGTCAATTGCTTTGTGTTTGAACAAAGCATCACATTTCATAACGCCCCAGTACAATAGTTATACAATGTGTACCATTTCAAAACGCCGCCGCAAAGTATTTTTAACGCAGTAAGAGAGCAAACAAGGCATCGGTTTTATAGTTGTTGCATTGTTTCCGAACTTTGCATATGTATGTGATTTAAATACAGTAGCAATACTGTATACAAACATTGTATAAGAACGTTTTGGAAGTCAGCCTTTTAGTTTTGGTCTTCTTAATTCGATTAAGCGATCCGATCTCTCAGGAGGATAAAAGCAACTTTCCACGAATCTCTATGGAAAACATAGACAAAGAGAAAACAGTTTATTACCATGAAATGTTGGTATAGAGTACTAAAGTACATTATCCATACAAACACGCACACACAGACAAACACGCAGTCATAAACATGAAATAGCTGCAGGCTATTGTTAATTTCAAACAATTAAAAGTAACAATTATACATGAAAAATTAAAAAAAAAAATAAATAAAATGAAAAAGTCAAAGTAGTGTGAAGGCGAACAAAAGAGCCTGACATATGATCAAAAACTTGTTTTCTTATTAAGCTTATATTAAGCTTGTAAACGAGAATTAATTAAAAGGAGAAAAGTAAACATTCACCTTAAAATATTTTTTTTTTTTTAATTATTATACGCAGATTATCTGGTCTGGAAAATGGTTTACTCGGACTGTCGTCACGCATTAATGCTGTTATGTGGTCACGTTCGACAACAGACATCGAAAATGTTGATATAATTTGCTTTGGCCATCTGTTGTATGAAATGTGTATGGGCCAAGAAATGACAACACCAAAACCGTCCATGAGATCGTTAGAAATGGAAATGGAGCAATTTCCGCAGGTAAATAAATAAAAATCCACACTCATTTAAATGTTCATTAGAATTATTCTAAAGAATATAGGATTAACAATGACTTCTTTTAAACAAAATGTTTTTCTTATTAGATTTTAGATGTTTTGAGTTTAATTTTTGAGCAACCCTCGTGCCCTTCTGTAGAGGAGCTGGTGTTATGTGATTTATTTAGATCAATAGATTTACGAGAGCTCAGGGGACCTTGTTTTAGTGTAAGTATACAATAATCGATAATAAAAGATTTTTTTTTTCGGATAAACATTTTAGATTTTCTAAATTCTCTTCATTCAAGATACGAAATCTGTCTTTTTTTAAGAAAAAATTACATACGAAAATGTATATTAATAAAATTTGAATAGAAAATTTACAAAGATATAATTCTCTTAATAAAAACACAGCAAAGAAAAATTTTAATTTTATTCAACAAAAACATATGAACTGATAAAAGTACATGACGTCGACTCACCCATATTATAGACCCTAATTTATACTTATGGAGTACTTAAAACCTTTTATATTTCGAATTCGAAATAAAAAAAATCTGTATTTTCCCAGAAGTAGAAATTGTGTTTTTTTCTAAATAGATAAAACCAAATCTATTTATTTCTAAAAACGAAGTTTACTTTAGAGAATATAAAAAAATTGTTATCGATAACAGATACAATCTATAACAATCTTTATCGAAAGCAAAATTTAGTTTTGTATTAAAACTAAAGATATCACTAACAAAAATATTATATACAATGGTACGATATATAAAAATTTTGCTATCGACAACAAAATTTTTTTCGAAAAATCTTTATCGATAGCAAAATTAATTTTTGTATTAAAACTAAAGATATCACTAACAAATATTTTATACAAGGGTACGATATATAAAAATTTTGCTATCGATAAAAATTTTTTTTTTGTGAAACATTATATTGGAGACAACAAAGAAATTTTCTATATATAACATAATCTGCGTGTATAAATATTTTCAATGTTTGATATCGATAACAATCTTCATTATACACAGATATAAATTTTTTTAGACAAAAATATTTGCTATGCAAAATATATGTATGTTTGCTATCGATACCAATATTTTTATAAAGCAAAAATTTGTAGAGCCTATATAGTTATCGATGACAACGATTGTTCTACATACATATCGGACTTGATCAACAAGAGGGTATTAACTCAAAATTTTTAAAATTTCATTTTTTGATAAAAATTGATGTACCCACTTTAAAAATTTTACACCATTTTCTCCACTCTTTCACCAAAAATATTACAGTTGTATCTCTCTTTGTGATAGAAGAGTAGTATTAAACAAAAGTTTTTTTGCCTCTACTGAAAATTTTAAAATTTTGAGTTAATACTAAATCATTAATATCAAATATAAAAAATATTTTTACACTTGCATTAGAAAGTTAAATTAAAACAATACATTAGGTCGTTAGAACGTTATCATATTTTGTTGTCTTCTATAGTTTTTGTTTTTAAATTACAATTAAAATAAACTTACCTTATTGCTCTGCTTTATGTATGATGTGATGAGATGGGATGATTTAATTTATCTGGCTTACAGAAGATTTATTTTGCACATTTTATTTTCACTTTTTTTATTTGAAAATTTTTAATATCGTGACCGAAAAATAGCCTGACAGGTGACCAAACCGTTACCGAATTAACTTCCGTCGCTCCATATATACGCTTTAAGGTACCGTGACATATAAAATTGCGTTACCGTCAAAAATCATAAAACCCAAATCGATAAACCGTCAAAGCCAACCTTGGGACATATTTTTCTTTATCAAGAACTTTATACTAAAACACACAGTTCACATTTCTGATTAAATTTTTAAATTAAAGTACGATGATACGAGTAACCTGAAATTAATAAAATAAAAGTACATCAATTAGTTTAACTTTGTTAATAGTAGATGTCGTAAAATCTACAGATAGAAAATTTTTAAAACTCAACATGAAAATCGCGAAAATCGAACATCGAATGCCACTCATGTTTAGGGCCATTGTTATCAATTATCAAAGTTATCGATATAGAAATATTTATTGCACCTATATAGAAATATTGCTATCGATGGCAAAAACATTCTCAATATATAAAATATCTTGATACCAAAAATGTTCTCTATATAAAATATTTTGTTATCGACATCAAAAGTATTAAGAACCTTTTGGTTTTCAAAATTTAAAAAAAATCCCACTTGCTATCGACAACCGAGAGAATAATGTAATCGATGAAAATTTTTACTTAGAATATAACATACATATATACTGTTATCGATAAAACTTTATCTATATAATTTGAAGAAATACCTCTATGTTGAACACTTGTTATCGACAACCGAGAGAATAATGTAATCGATGGAAATTTTTAATTAGAATATAAGTTATATATTGTTATCGATAAAAGTTTATCTATATATAGATATTTCTATCGATACCAAATATGTTCTCGATATAAAATATTTTGTTATCGTTACCAAAACTATTATGAAACTTTCTTTTCTAAGCTTGAAAAAAATCAGCTCTACTCGTATGTTGAGCAATTGTTATCGACAAAGTAGAGAATAAAGTAATCCATAGAAATTTGTATATAGAATTTAAGATATTCATTGTTATCGATAAAAGTTTATTTATATAGAAACTTTGTTATCGATACCTAAAATAATCTCGATATAAAATACTTTGTTATGGATATCAAAATTATTAAGAAACGGAAATCCTCTCTATATTGAACACTTGTTATCGAGAAAGTAGAAAATATTGTTTTCATTAGAAGTTTCAATATAGAATATACGATTTTTTATTGTCATCGATAGTACAAATTTTCTTTAAATAAAAAATTCTTCTACCGAAATTTAAGAATTTGGATATGTATTAAAAAAGAACCGCGATTACGTTCATTAGAGCCACAAACAACAAAATGTGATTCGCACGGATGCATCTGAGTACCGATGACAGGCGTGTGGCGACTTCCGTAAATTTCTTTGCTTTTTTGTGTAGATCGAAAGCTAAATTTGATGTTCATATTTCCCTATTCATTGATATACTGACCAAGTCGAATACTTTCCAATATAATCACTTTGAACTCAAAACCCATTTCTAAGTTAACGGAAATTTAAAGCAAATAAAAATTCTATGAATACCTAGAATTATATATTAGAAACCAAAAAATCTTCATCCTCTTTAGTTTTCATTATTAACATATTTTTCTATTACAGACTATCAAACCAAGCCTCAGCAGATCTACACTGAACTTATTACAAGCCGTCAAAAAACGCCAATGTGCTGCATTAGGAAACTCTTTTAGTGAGACCTGTTCGCCATGTACGCCACCCTCAACACCAAGAGATCGTAGATCTGGGTAAGTTTAACCATTTTCCTATTAAAAAACATACAACCCAATTGGAATCCATCTAAAATAAATGTACAAAAATGAGCTGTTAATAACAAACTAAACTAACAAAAAAAAAGTTTAAATATACATAAAATAGTTTAAATAGTTTCAATGTTGTAATTTTCTGTATCCCAGAAAAATACATGTATGTTGTATATGAATACGATGAAATATTGAAATAAATAAAACTGCTATTGAACTCAAGTTTTTATTTCAATATTTTTGTATTATTTGGGAGTTCTGTTGTTACATTTTCAACAAGTGTTTTTCTCATTTTGTAATCTGTATTACTATTATTACTAATTACATACATACAATATACTAATTTCGTGTAAATATATCGAATAATAATAATTAGCTATTTTCCAAAAAAAAAATTATATATACAGTGCATCACATAAGTTTTTGGTTAAATTTCCTTTTCGTATGTAATTAACTGAAAAGTTTTGGAAAGTACACTTTGGGTGAAGTGAAATTACAACAATTTATGGAATGTGCGTCTGTTGTAGAGTGTCACACTTGTTATCGGGGCTCATCTAATATAAATTTTTGTTTGATCAAAAATGGAGTACAGAAATAGTTAAATAGTTCTGAACAGAGTTTGCATTGTGCACTCCTTTCATGCTCATTGAAAAAAGCGCAAATGCACAATGAGCGGAGCAGAAAAAAAGGAGCAATTGGTTTGCGCGGTGCAAGCGCTTTTACTTTAACTGCTACGCTTATTGCGCAATGAGCATTTTATTTTTTTTTTTTTTTGTTCAGCGCCTTGCTCTACACATTGATCAAATTGAGTGGCGCATTGCACAAGCTCCACTTTATAGTAACAGTGGTTAGTTTAAGTTTATTTAGTGTTGCCATGACTTAAGAAAGGTAACCTCCAATGATAATCAAACTGAGTGGAATATTTTTTAGTATTTTTTTTTATTTATTATGTTGCATATTTTACTAAAATATAAGCTACGTTTAAAATATAAAATACATGAAAATTAAATCTAACTTCAGACCAATAATATTTTATTACAGAAAATTATTCATGAAATAGTGAAATGCATGTAAAAAATTAAACTACACCGAATATATAATCTGAAAATTTCTTACATTCTTTCCCAATAAACGCTGAAAACTAAAATTGTCGCCCATTTTTGATAAAAAGTTTTAGTTTTAAAGGGTACACTTGCTGGAAAAACTTTGTAGATGTAGAAGACGAAGTCATCTAAAAATCATACGAGGGCGGATTGATATTGCAGCTACCTACCGCTAGATGGCAGCACAAACACAAACATTTTTTTTTTTGAAATTGCTATCTGTAAAACGTCAGCTGTTAAAATTTCACACAAATTCATGGATTAGTTTATTTGTTGTAGTCGTTTAAAGTAAGCAACTTTGTGTTACTTGAAAAATGGAAAAAAAACAATTTCGTGCAGTGATTAAACACTATTATTTGAAAAGGAAAACGGCGAAAGAGACAAAAGAAAACCTCGATAAACATTACCGTGAGTCTGCTCCGTCAGATTACATGGTAAAATATTGGATTTCTGAATTTAAACGCGGCCGAACAAGCACTGCAACAATATTATCAACAGGAAGGTGAAAAGAGGTGGTAACTGAAGAAAATATCAAGAAAATCCTGGATATTGTTATGAATGATCGCCGAGTCAAGTTACGTGAGATTCTTGAAATGGTAAACATATCATATGAACGTGTGTTCAACATTTTGCATGAACATTTGCATATGAAAAAGCTATCGGCAAAAGAGTGTCGCGTTTGCTCAGTGTCGAACAAAAACGAGTTCGACAGACCACTTTACAGCGGTGTTTGGACATGATAAAGCGTAATCCTGTTGATTCTTGGCGTCGATTATTAACTATTGATAAAACGTGGGTCCACCACTACACACCTGAAACCAAAAATCAATCGAAACAATGGGTGGAAGTGCTCCGAAGAAGGCGAAGGCAGTGAAATCGGCTGGCAAGGTTATGGCCACTGTATTTTGGGATGCACACGGAATATTGCTCATAGATTATCTTAAAAAAGGATCCACAATCACAGGAAAGTATTATCGTGCATTATTGGATCAATTGATTGATGCAATCAAGAAAAAACGACCACATTTAAACAAGAAAAAAGTGATTTTTCTTCAAGACAACGCACCGGTTCACACAGCATTAGATACGATGCTAAAATTACGTGAAACACACTTCGAATTGGTTGATCATCCACCTTATAGTCCAGATTTAGCTCCTAGTGACTTTTTCTTGTTTCCAAACTCTAAAAAATGGCTCGCAGGAAAAAGATTCAACTCAAACGAAGAAGTGATTACTGAAACTAACGCGTATTTTGATGGGTTCCCGAAATCGTGTTATTAAGATGGTATAAAAAAGTTGGAATATCGTCTTACTAAGTGTAATAAGCAAATGAATTTAAAAAAAAAAAATTTTTTTTTCCTACTTAGGTAGCTTCAATATCAATCCGCCCTCGTAGATTCTACTTCTTTTTATTTGCAATTACAAAGATATAATTTATATTTTAATATTTTAAACCACTGTATATGAACAATGTGCATTTCTTGCTCTTTGGCTCTTTTTGCTCAATGCACAAAAATAGAACGGCTCAAAAAAAAGAGTGAATTAAAATGCTCCTGTTTTGTGTTGCTCCTTTTTTATTGAGCGGATCGAAAATAATGGCGCAAACCAAGGCAAGCGCAATAACAACATGCCACCGCTTTTTGAACAAGGTGCAAAAAGAGCTGAAAAGAGCGGCACTGCGCTCTGATTCTGACAACATTAGAGCAGAACGAAATAAACTTGTTGTTTTCGGAGTTTTTATGAAAATCCCGTCAGCTCACTGGATCAAATCTGATCTGAAAACTGATGGCATGAACATAACTAAAAGACAGCAAATAAATGCAACAAATTCCATTTAGTTTCTCTATCTACTGGAAACGTTGTCCAAAGAGAAAAATATTTACACTGTGATACAAAAGTCTCAGCCCTCCATTGTCGGTTAGCAGAACCGTCGGCGAAGAAAAACAATTACTAAAAAGTAAGTCAATGCGTCTACCTAACAGCCGCGTCTCTGGAACAAAACTGCTCTAATATTAACAAAAACTCGCAATAGCAGAGTTGTAAAACAATTAATCCCTTCTATTAAATGTTCAACATTTATCCTCTAGCCTATCCCCTTCCTTAGTAGTTCTAGCACAACACATTAGTGGTCCTAAGAAAAAAAAAACAGTTGTAGTGTTCTTTCCAAAAACTTCTAAAAACTTATGTGAGACACTGTTAATTATAATCTATCTCGATTTTGTCATTTACATAACATTTACTATTTCAATTATACAAAACAACAAACATGCTGTTGCTATTTTCTCTTAACTTAATGTTTATTTTTGTTTTTGTTGTTTAATTGTAACTGCCTAACGACCCCTAACCCCTTTTTACCAAATATTTTCTAACGATATTTTTACATTTTTTGCTATTTCTTTTAAAGAAACCACAAAATATCCAAAAAAAAAATATATTAGGTTTTGTTGTAGCATGTTTATACTTTAAAAATATTTATCTTAAAAAATACATAATAATATTTTTTCTATAAATTCAACTTAATTCCATTTTTTTTATATACAAAAATACATCTAAGAAAAATTTTTAATATTTGAAAACTTTATTTAAATGTAATTTGTAATACATACTAATATATACATATGTACGTTTGTATATACATATACTTTTTTTATATATAATATAATGTTTCTTTTTGTTAACATTATTTTATTTTAGAGCAAAAACTTTTTGTACATTTTATTTGTTAAACTTCCTTTCCCACAAAAAATTTTTAAAAGATTTCAATAATTTTTATCTTTTTTCAAAATGGGAAATTGTATCATTGAGGAGACACTATTTAAGCAGTTTTGAATAATTTTTAATATTAAATAGAAAAAACTAATTTTTAAAACTTATATAGAAAGGAAAGTTTGTAATCTCTTGTAAAATTAAATTTGAACTGCACAAAATTTTTCCAAGTCTTAAGAACAAGCCTGGCAAAAGTGAGTATGTGCTCCCAAATTGTGAGAATTTTACAAGTGATGTGGGGCAAAAAAAATTCTTTAGCGGAAATTGGATTTTTCTGGGTCTATTTAAAATCATTTGTGACAGATTCAAGGCAATTCAAGCTAACAATAACGTTTGCTTCACTAATAGTGAGTGGTTCCAATTTTATTTTAAGTAAAACACGCTAAATAAATAAAATGAATTGTTGGAAAGAGATCTATGAAATTCTAAAAAGTCAGAGCACATGGACTGTATCAAAAAAAAAATACATTCGTTATATGAAAAAGTTAATATCAATTATAAAAAATTTTAATGTGAAATTTTTTTCATATCTCATAAGAGCTACTGGAGGCTAACCACAAGGTGGCGTTTTATCGCCTCTACTGTGGACGTTGGTCATCGATGAACTGATTGAACTAATCGAGAACCAACTCTTCCATAAATATAATTACGCCAATGATCTTTTCATATCTGTAGTAGGATGGGATGATGAAATGATATCGGAAAGAAAGCAAAAAGCAAAGAATTTAACTAACAAATGGTGCCAAGAGAGAGAGGGGTTGTCCATCAACCCAGAAAGGGCAATCATTGTACCATTTAACAGACGAAAAAAAAACTTAAAACCTTAAATGATTTGATCACTGAATTTAAATAACTTAGTGTCATACTTTACATGTAATCATTGGAATCAACATGTTTCAAACATACTGCCAAAACAGCGATCATAACAACTAGTGAAAGTATTATACATGTGAATACTGAGGTTTAGTGGCTTCTATTCAGCCGTGTAGTTGAAATCTAAGTGATGTTGGATATTAAATAATCCTTTGTTGCTTGAAATATTAAATTGTCTAATTTTCTCTAATTATTACATTACGAACTTTAGCCTATACAAAAATATCAACAAATATTAATAATAAAAGATATTTTTAATAAAAATCGAACTTGGGATTATGTGGGGGTTTTTGGGGGATAACGACAAAAATTATCTGACATGCATGCCTAAGAATTAAAGGTATAATAACATTCGCCACAGCAAGCTACCGACTACCAGCTGTCAAAATTAGAATACATGTGTGCATATGGAAATGATTATATTGAAGACAGCAAGGCAACACGGCAAAAGGTTTTTGTCCATGCTACCTTTGTCGTGTTTTTAAAAATTTGTATACCACTATAAAGGTATCTTAGAAAAGTTTAGAGTGATATCCACATCGCTTATATCCGTTCCATATTCTAGGAGTTATGGCCAATAAAAAATAAGTTTTGAAGTCCGTAACTCCGAAGCCAAAAGAGATCCATGAGATGAATTTCTGCGGTCAAAGCGAATCCATACAAAGTAATGTGAGTGGCGAATTTAATGGTAGCTAGCAGCATTTGTAGTCGTGTGTTCGTGTAGTCTGCTGTGGCGAATGTGTTTATAGCTTAAGGTTTTTGCTAGCTGGTGATTGTCTGCAATAGCTACTGTGTGTCTTTGCTAAGTATAGACAATTTAAAACCTATAGAGTTTTTTTCGCTGTTTTCTGATTAACCAATGAAACATATTAAAAATGTTTAAACAAAAGTTTAGCACAGTATCATAGTTTTGTTATTAACTAACGCAAATTAGTTTTTCGATAAGTTAACTTAAAGCTTAAGTTACTTAAAAGCTAAATGAAAAATACAAATATAAACAGCACATAGGCCATTATAATAGTTAAAAGTTTTGTTACATTGGTTTTTTACACTCTAGCGAATTTTTAACAATACTAAAAATATTGTCTCAAAATCGATGAACTATAAATAGAAATTTTAACAGATTTCCTTTAGAAATTTTGCCAATAAGACAAAATTTTGTTTTTGTCGTCAAAAGTTACGATCACTCAAACACATCCACGTTGAAATATTTGTTAAATTGTATGTGAATTACACAATAAAATAAGCCCTGATGATGCTACTTGAAGTTTATAGCGAAATATTGGCATAAGTGAATAAAAAAGATTATTACTATACTTGACCTCTTTTGCCGATCACTCAAACACTATACTTGATCAATCACTAGACTTCACCTCGAGCTTGAAACAAAATTTTGTCGTTTTTAATTAACTATTAAATTTAGGTCGAACTATAAACAATATTACATATTATGTTTTTATTTTGCCCATACTTTTTTTTCAGAAAAAATTTCATTTACATAAAGAAAAATTATTTTGTCGAGTAAAAATTTTTTGGAAGCCACTGTGTTCTGAGCATTGCAGAATAGAGTTTTGAACTTTTACCACAATTTATACTCTATTTTTTTCAATTCCAATCATGTAATGAAACTCTATTTTTCGTTAGCAAATTTAGGGTTTTTTTTTATAAAATATACTTTTTTCTAAAACCTTAATTTGTTTAACAAAGTTCAAGGTTTTATTTAAGTTACACTGTACAACACAAAAAGACAGGCATGGTTCAAATGACTGATTCGGGTAAAGAGCTCCTAAAAGTTATTACGTGCATCGGCTTTTTGCAAATTTACATTTGGGATTCACTTTAGGGGAATCTTTTATAGTGAATCGCCCGACGATTAAGGTATGAGATGTGTTTGAGTTTTAAGTGTAAAACAACAAGAGAAATATTTTTGTGCGAAATTTTTATCCTTCCTAGAAAAATTTTCAAAAAATATCAATTCAACGGCGATCTAGCAGACTGATATGTTATACAATATGATTTGTCATAAAATTCCGCTAAGTCTTTAAAAAAAATATTTAAAAAAGATGTGCTCACCGCTAATCAATCACTTGAAGCTTATAGTATGTTCTATATAATTAAATATTGTAAATTTTAACTTTAATTGTCCACTAATATGACTCCTTAATGATACAATTTCTTTTGAAAATAAAAAAAAATAAATTACTACTTGTTTTTACTTAACCTAATTTGTATTTATATATACATTTTTTTATTGTTCTTTTTTAACACCAAACAAAAATCCTTTTCAAACAAAAAAAAAATATTTTATATCACACTAAACCAAAAACAAAAAAAAAATAACCAGAGTCCTACCAGCGCCTTATGAAGTCTTTCGTATGTACTAAAACCTGCAGATCGTTTTAATAATAAAATCAACAAAAAAACTAAAAAGAAATTAACTCAAAAATTGTATTCGAGAAGTTTATTATTTTTATTTTTTTTTTGTTGCAATAAAATTTCCAAATTTATATCAAAATTTTATTTGTACAAAATCAAAACGAAAAATTCAACATTTATTCACGCAAAACAAAATGAAAAAGAAAAACTTTGGTAAGTTTTTTTTCTAATTCAAGTTTGCTTTTAACACAGACATTTATTTGTTTGCAACATTTAATTTTCAAAAACATATTTTGTATTCATATTTTTTTTTTTGTTTTTGTTGTTGTTTTGACTTAAAGTTTTTGCAATACAGCAGCAGGCAAGAGATTTGTGTTGAAAATTTGTATAAAAAATTTTAAAGATTTTCTTTAAAGATTTTTTGTACTCATTTACTGTCTACTCAATTTAATTGTTTTTATATTGTGAAAACTTTTACTTGATTTTTTTCTTTTTAGATTTCATATAAAAATTCAACTGCACAAATTTGTACAGAAGTAGAAAAACAGCAATCAAACAATAAACTTCATAAATTTTATTTATATTTTTATTTGATGATCACTTCAAACATTATTGAAATTTTAAATTCCTTAAGACACGATAACACACACTTATACATTGTCCACTTATACACACATACACAAGTACGCTGTTACACCACACGCCCAAACACAATTTAATTTGTATGGTTGAAATGCACCTTGATTTGCAATTACTTATGCACTCGCAAGCCTTAACCTTATAATTAGGGGCGGATTCAAAGGACAAAATATAAAAGAATACTTTCCCCTTCTTCACCTATCGAAAACAGGGAAAAATCCTTATTAGTAGTATTTCTTTAATATTTGTCAAAGAAAATTATTAAAACATTTGTTTGCTACGTACTATAAAATAATTTATGCAAAAAGCTGTGCTTAAAAAATATTCTGGCTCTTTTTTTTTTCTTTTTTTTTTTTGTTGCAAATGTAAACATTTTTATAATTTTTTAAAAGGCTTTTTTTGCCAAAAAAACAAATTCAGGAACTACTATTTGTATCGTTTGTTCCTTTGAAGGCGCTCGATTTAGTTTGGTGTGTGTTTGTAGAATATTTGCTTGCATGTTTTTGAAAAGCTTTTTATTATTTTTATGCAATTAACTTTTATATTTTGTAGTTTCATGTTGGCGAATGTTTTTTTAAAAATTCCTAAAAGCATAAGTAACGAAAATTCTTGATAAATAACAATTAAGCAAAAGCTTTTGCATTTTAAATTAAAAATTAAAAGAAAAATTTTTTAAATAATAATTTTGGCAAAAGTTAAGGCCATCAATGAATGCCAAAAGCTAATCAATTCGATTACAAAATTTAGTCCAAAAAATTTTAATCGGTCCATAAATAGCGGCTTTATTTCATTCCATTTCCAAGGTAGCGAATTGCAAGCGTACATAAATATTTTAGTTACGCGATCATGAATATATCAAGCGGGAAACTTGGCTCTTTGAATTAAAAATAAAAAATAATATAAGACCAAACCGCAGTGCAACCCCTTCAAATATAACAAATATCAAAATGGGTGGAAGTTACACTAAATTCAATATTTTGGGGGTTCAAATTCCCTCCCTGATGTCAAAAATTATAGGAACCGATCAAACACAAAAAAAAAAAGAATTTTAACAATCGGTCTATAAATGGAGGAGTCTTGCGATACGCAATATTTCGAGGAATAACTTGCCCCCCACCATTTTAAAAATATTTTATGGGTTGATATTGATGTGGATTTCTACCAAACACTTTTTGTTTGAACAAAACTTTAAGCTTTTTTGAAACCGGTATGTGTTAATTTTTCTATGCCACTGTACTTGCACTCCTTCTTAAGAGGCTACTTAAGAGTTACATTTGTTAGTTCTATCAGAATGGTCTATTCTCTAAGAGAAAGTTAGTGGTAGAGTATACAACCTCTAAATGCTCTCTTTCAGGATCTACCAGACCCAAAACTTTTCCGAATATTCGGAAAATTCAGCGAAGATTTTGGTTTAGGTACAACTATAGAATGTGAAAATTGAATTTTCAACATCGTTCGGAATGAAATTTTACTCAATAATAAAAATTGAAAACGTTACTTTTTTAGGAATGTCCAGATTTGCAGTTTATAAAGGGTGTTTCTTATGGATGTATAGAACTTTTAAATGGAATAAAACAAAGATAAATTTTTAAATTGACATAAAATTTACTTTTTACTCGAAAGATAATCTTCTGGCATTATAATTTAAATACGACTTCCGGTATATGACTGCCACGGCTGAGCCGGACGTAGTCTAATCTGGAGATACAATTTTTCCAACATTTATGGCCGTATATCGGCAATAACGTAACGAATGTTGTCCTTCAAGTGATCAATCGTTTGGGCTTATTGACGTAGAGTGGTGGCTTTACGTATTCCTATAAAAAATAGTCTAGCAGCGTTAAATCGCACGATCTTGGAGGCCAATTCATGGGTCCGAAACGTGAAACCACAGCTTTTGCACATCATCATTGTTCAATTGATGATCGAAAAAGTCAGTAATCATGGGGCCTATAGCGTTCACAATTGACTGTAAAGTTCTGACCAGCATCGTTTTAAAAGGAATACGGACCAATGATTCTACCAGCCTATAAAACACACCAAACAGTCAGCTTTTCGATACGAATTTCGAACCGAAAAATGATTTTCAAAATAAATTTGCACAATTTTTAAGTCTATTCATTGTTAAATGCCAATATAAACTAAACATAAATCACTTGACAGCTGACAAAATGGCCGCAAGTTATAACAGTGTTGCCAATTTAAAGTTATATACCTCTATAAAAAACCCCTTTATATAATGACGAATTAATGCCATCGTTAGTAAAGAGCCAATTTTTGCAATTGATACATTTGTGTTAAATTCTTTGAGATTTAGTCGTTTCAAGGGCTGCTTCGATCTGCAAAACTTATTAAAATGATTGTAATGCTGCTTTGGATATCTAGTGTTCCCTCCATACTCTTAAATTTAAAGCACTCCCACAAAGTAGAAATTTCCTTTTGTCAGTCAAAATATACAAATTTTAACTTATTTTTCAAATACACTTTTCTGAGAAGGTATTTTTTTACGATTACGTTCTTTAATATACTTTTTAGGGGAAGTTATTTTTTTTAAAAATGCTGACTTTTTAAAAAATCAATTCAATCCTTAAACCCAGCAAAACAATAGAGTTCAATAAACAGCAACAATGCCTTCAGCTTCAAAACATAATTAAAAGTTGTGGAAATACTCGTAATTTAATGCTTTGCCAACAAGTTTTGTTGATTGACTTCTTATTGACCTCAGTCGTCTGTTTAATACGTTTTAGATTATCTTAGCAAATGAATGTATGCATGTACTCGTATGTATGTAGTATGTGTGTTAATTGCATGTTTCCTATATCCTGTTCCTAAGTAAATTCAAATCATTATACTCATACTTACAGCCTTATTTATGCACCACACACACAGATATTCCTGCCAATATTATTAGTGCATGATAGTCTGTCAAGCAGTTTTGAAAACAATTGGCAGTCATAATTAAGCTCAAAACAAACCAACATACATACATACAAAAATATTCTTTAACTTTTGCTTCATCTCCATCCACTCATGTTCATGACACCAAAAAAAAATATTACGATGATGTTGATGGAGATGAAGAAACATCTTTTACATGTCAAAAGCAATTGATTTAAAAGAAGAAGAAAAATAACACACTTGACATCATGAAGACTGAACTAAAACAATTAAATATTTTTCTTGTTTTTTTTTTCTTTTTTACTTTTTCTTTCTCTTCTTTTTATTCTGCTCATCTCTATTATATTTCAACGAATGCATTATTTTCCGGATTTGTCTACTACGACTACACGCTATGCACTGTGCAATAATAAACATAACAATAGAATTAGTAGAACAATGGAATCATTTGATTGTCTATCAAGTGACTCCGAAGAAGGGCTACTTGATGAAATCATAGTGGGTTGTAATTTTCAAGCGAAACAATTGCAACGTATAAAACAACATTATCAGCAACAGCAGCAAGAATTGAATCAACAATATCATTCAAATAATAATGGGTCACAGCATGCCTTGGCAATTGGTTATTATCATAGTCAACCGTATTTATGTCAAAAATCACAGTATGATCCCATGGAATCACCCATACACTATTGTGACAACACCACACAACTTGAGGATAGTTCAACGCAAGAATTGTGCAACACACAAAGGGCAGAAAAGGATATACAACAAATACAGCAGCAGCACCAGCAGCAGCAACAGCAACAGCAACAAGATATTCAACCCATGATACGTTGCAGCTCTACTTGTGATAGCGAATTGAACTTAAAAAGTGTAATTTCTGCCAACAGAGGCAGTATTTGTTCATCGGAGAGTCCAACAAGTGTAACAGGCACCACTATAGTTTCTCATGAAGATACAGATCAGTCCTCTATTACCACTCAGTTGGAAGTGTCTGACTATGAGACAGTTAATTTAAAGGAAAATTTGGGAAACTTAACAGTCAGTCATCATAACCAGCCAAGCCAGTTGCAGGCCTCGTCATCTGCAACCTTGTCGTCCTCTTCCTCATCGTCCTCGACATCGTCTTCATCTTCTTCTTCGTCTTCAAATACGGCTGGCACTTCATTTAATCATCAGTTGACTGCAGACATGTGCAATTTCAAAAACTCTAAAAGCCGACGTTTGGAATATTCATTAAAATGCTTAAAATACGGCCGTAGTAATCCTTCACAAGACTCTGCTTTTGGTTCATTAACTGATAATGATCTTTCAACGTCAAGTTTTCGTCTAAGTAGTTTCCAATCAATATCATCGCCAATAGATGAAGGTGTAGAAGATGTTATTATAGCCACAACAACAGCCGGTCATGAAACCTGTTTAGAACTGGCTACCATACCACGTAGTATGGTGTCGCAGGACTCAGCCATATCCTCTCCGTGCCGTGAAACTTCGCCAAATAATTTTTTACATATCGATGAAGGTACCTGTTCGGGAGCCTCCAGTTCATCAGGTTCTACCGGCAATGTTAGACCTCAATATTTTCCCGTTTCACTGTCACCCAAAATTTTAGTTACGGCCACCACCAATTCTAGCAACTCTAGTTTAGCTTCTAGTTCCGGCAGCCAAGCGCAGCAGGCCCCACAACAAAATCAAACTCAACAATTTGATCCTCCAAAAATATTGGTTAATGATCAGAATTCCATCTACACTACGTCTCCGTCGAAAAGATCGGGCACAATTGAAGTATTTTCACAGAAATATCGCGTCAGCTCTTATGAAGATATGTCGCCGTTGAAAAAAGGTTCTAAGGCCGACAAACAACATTTGAAAAATGTCAATCGTCTGGCTTTTCGTTCTCTAGAAGAAGAAAGACGCATAGATAACGCCTTTATGCCCATTGCAGATCGCGTTCATTCCGACAATCGTGTTAATGTTCAGAGCGAAAAATACAAGAAACTCACACATGCTTCATTTCGGATTAGCAAAACTTCTAGTCAAATTATAACGTATGATACATCGCCGGGTCAAATGATCACATCATCACCCGGTTCATCAACAATGCTGGCTCAGTGTGGCAGCTCAATGGAACTTCAAAGACCAGCCACGGCTTCGGGCTCATCCAGTTCACGCCAGACAATATGGCGTGATAGTAAGTTTTATCGTAAAAATCGTATTGCCAAATCGAATGACTCATTACTCGAAACATCTCCCAATCACTCGGCACGACGATCTCCCTCCTCATTGAGAGACAATCACTATGATAGTTCTTCTTCGTATGGCAGTCGTAGTCATAGTAGACAATCCTTAAATCGTGGTGGCTCTATACATGAAATTATGGGTTCCAATCATACATTGGGACCCGAAATAACGGTCACCACGAGTTTTTGCAACAATCCACCCAATGGCAATCGACGCTATTGCAGTTCGAAAAGCGAAGATTTAGGTGATTCATCCGATTATCTAAGAGTAATGGATGCACGCAAATCGTACTCAGAAAGACATTTGGTTACTTTTGAAACGACTCTAAAGCAGACAGCCATTAATAATACCATGCCCTTGGATGGTTCAGATCCGTGTTATCTATCCGAAGATGATACCAGTTTTAATGAAGACAATAATGTTCAAGGAGGTCGTTATCGAAATCAAAATATACCTCCAACACAATCATACAACAAACAAAGATCACAGAGCAAACGCCATCAGGCGCACACGAAACCGAAATGTGGCTACGGAGAATATTATCAACAGCAACTGCAGCAGCAACAACAACATGCCACAGCAGCTAATATAAACAAATGTGGCACATATACAAAGCGTTCCCACCCAAATCAGCTAAGCTGGAGTTCATGCTCTATAAATCGCCTAAAAACGACCAATATTAAAACCACCTCTTTGGCAACTTTATCCTGCCAACAGAATTTAACTAGCCCAGCTGGTACTGCTTACAATCTCAGTCCTCAACATCAATATCAACACCACTCATCGTCGTCCTCTTCTTCGTGTCACTTGGATAAACCATTCTCGATATCTTCGACCCCATCGCCATCTTCAAATGTCCATAGCTTAGATACCACCGCAAGATCTCCCAAAAAATCCCCATATAATCCTGTGTTCAAAACCTTACTAAACACTGCCACCTCCAACACCGATACCAGTAGCGAAAATGGAAGTCGTCAGGAAATTCTTAGCCAAGATAATTCTTCACCTGATGACTCGCCAACCAGACGTTCAATAAGTGGCATTGACTTGGCGAAAATATTTTCTATGGATAACACTGCCGGTTCAGGAGGTTGTAGTGAAGAGAAAACACCGCTGCTGGACAGTGTAGAAATGTCCCCTATTAGTCCTACCGATCCCGACAATGACGATGATGATGAAGAAGACGATGATGTCGATGATCTACAACAACAAAGAGCCGATCAAATGTGATATAAAAGTAAACATTAAGGAAGCAAAAAAATGATAAATGAAACAAATAATCATAGATTTTAAAAAGCAGGTAACAGGTAAATATGAGCATGCAATCGATGAAAAGTTAGAAGATTTTACTAATTCCATGATATGTAGTTGTTTATATGATCCCGTTCAATATAGTAAAATTAATATTGTTATGCTTAAATAATTTAGATGTAGAAAAATATGAGTAAAAGAGAGATTTAAAGAAGTATTCTTTAAGTAGACTTTAAAAAAAATATTGCATCCGAAATTTTCATTAAATCGCAGTCACTGGTCTTTTGTGCCACGACCTTGATAATATCAGTCAAGAGGACACTGTGATGTATGATACTTATTTGGTGTCTTTCCAATTCGATTTCAGCTATAACCCTTTTAAGCAAATCTGGATTGCCGTTGTCGTCTTTTAATAATTCCTGAGCAATGCTCATGCGACACTTTTTTCGGTCATAATTCAGCTATTTTGGAACAAACTTCGTTTCATGCCCAAAATTTCCGGAAAAAAAATTCTTGGCATGAGCTTTTTCTACTTCCACATGCCCAAAGTAGTCGTCGGCCCCAAATTCATTCCTACCTAAAGAAAAGAAATTAACATTTCCAACCTGAATATTGCACTACACGTTGCTGTCCATGTCCTCAGCTTCTCTATCGAGTTGGTTCGTTTTAACTACTTTAGGACTGCTTTTGGTCCCTTATAGAAAACACTGAACAAACATACACATGAATGTATCAGCCGTGATTTTTGCTGGAAAGGCCAATAACGTCTGATCTCTAAATGAGCCTTTTTAAATTTTTTCACAGTTTGGGATTGCAGTCACCGTCTATAATGCGGTGGATGTTTTGGAGATCTCAAGGTCCAAATATTCTCCTCCACTAATGAGAGTGTGTTATCTGAGGACGCTAGGCCGATGTTCGTTCCATTTATTCCCTAAGGCCCTTAACATGTCTGGAAAATTCATAAATCTGACTTTATTCTTATCTACGCATTATGTTTTCTCAAGAACTTCGACTCCATCATTAAACTGAAAAATCCAACTTATTTCGATATTTTCACATCGACGAGATGATCTGAGTTCCGAAATTTTGTATGGTTTGATACAAACAAAAAAAATCTGTTAATTCGTTATTTGTAGAATAGTCTCGCAATTGAATTTCCTTTAACCACTCAAGTGGTTTTAGTTTTATTTTAGAACGGAAATGTATGTATTTTGAAAGGTTGCTAAGGATTAGACACAGGACTGCCTCAGTTTCACAAATATATCTACATCTATCGTATATTGGTTTCCCTGTGCTACGGCCTTCAGTTTGTTCCATGAGTTTTTTATGCTTTTGGTTTCTTGTTTTATTGTTGCCTACGCCATAGGCGACTTAGGCGGCCTTTCCTGTGGCTTCCTTGGAGATTCCACTCTAGAGCATGTATGATGATCTCGTGGTGATGATGACGATCCATTTTCTCCGTTTTCTTTTGGCAATTTCTGCAACTACTGGTATTTCTCCATTTACTGATAATCGTGTATTTTTGCATGATTTTACTGCTGTCAAGATACCCAGCAAAAACTTATTATGTTTCTGGAAGCAGTAACAAAATTTCATGAGCTGCACAAAAAGAAGGCAGAAACTCAAGCTTAACTTATTTTTAAGCACCTTGAAGTGTGTCGGCTATTTACATTTACACCCGATTTACATGATGACTTTTGCGACGTCGCTTTTTCGACGTCTCTTTTTGCTTGTTGGTGAGCGGTGTAGGGAAGAAAGAGGGGTAAACAAAAAGTCTTGATTTGTGTTTTTCAAGACTTTTCTTCCATTTCTCTTTGTTACTTTTCATTATTTTTCTTACTTTTGCTATTTATCTTTGTTACTTACATTATTTCAAAACAAAAATGGGAAAAATACATGAAACTAAAAGACATCGTCTGAACACACAAAGATTTTGGTAGCAACTTCAAAAGGGAATTCAGTAAAAACGACGTCGCAAAAGCCATCATGTGAATTGGGTGTTAGTTGACACGAATAATAAAGTAAACAGTGATTGAATGGAAGATAAAATTTTATTTAGATGCTCTCTGCCTCTCTCTCTATATATATTATTTATTTGTACTTGTGTATTGGCCAACAGATGAATTACGTGTGTATGTTAGTGGATGACGCATAAAAACGAAGGAATAATTCAGATAATTCAAACATGATTTTAGCGCATTTTGGATGATTAGAAAAAAGTGCTCTTTTATGTAAAAAACAAGAGCTCTAAAGTGGGACATCGTGAATAAAAATCAAGCATGTTCTTAGCGCTTTTCGAAACAGGGGACACAACAAGCACCTATCCCTTATTATTATCTATATTTCTCACGGTTCCCACCAGTTTTAACTGGCTTTGCTATGGATTTTTAAGACGGAAAATGGCGCTCGCATGTTTCTTCCTTCACTCTGTCTATATGCATATCAATCGCCTTTTTCTCTCTGTGTGTTCCTCTCTCTTTTTAAAGTTTTATTGTTTCTACTCTTTCTGCGATCCTTCTCTCATACTATAGACATATCTCACGCACTTTCTTTGTGTTTCCTCTGCCTCAGTCTTTCTCTTTCCCTCTCTCTCTCTCTCTCACTCTCACACTGTCTTGCTTATACCCAGGGGCGAATTTTTCGATTACAGAAGCAATGATGTGATGCACACGTGCGAGACGGTAACGCACACCATCTCAATTACAACCTAGTATACTTTTTCGAATGCATTGCCTCATTCCTGGAGTGAACGCCTACCACTTGCACACAATGTAAGATGGATAGTGAAGTGTTCATTCACTAAATATAAAAACTCATTACTGTGTCACATACTTTGTAAGTAGGCAGTAGACACTCTATACACAATCTCGATTACTTCGTGGGAAAGTAGAAATCGCATCGCCCACTACTTCACACACATTCTAAGCTAGAATTCATTGAATACAAAGTATTACAAACTTCTTTAAAAAGATATAATGTGGTATGCAAAGTTCGCCGCTGGGTGGCTTCACACATTTCCATTTCAGCTCTTAATAACTTTTTAAATCTCCCTTTTTGCGGCATTTTGAAAATCTTATGTATTTGAAAAATAAAAACTATTCTTACGTAAACAGCTTTCTGCAAAAACAATAATTTCTCTATTAACAAACAAAAAAAAAAAACTCTATACAATTATTGAATTTTACCTTTACAATTATTTAAAATATTGTATTAATATTATTAAAATTATTAAATAAAAAAAAGGTCCATTTAAAAAACAAATTAATTTTTTTATTAGACGATTAAGGATTTTATTCTCAAAGTAAAAAGAAAATAAAATTAAATATATATAAAATACTTAATTATAACTACATATATGCATACATATATTGCGCACTTCGAAATCACACACCTCCATCCTCATGATTAAATTTTAAGGATTCAAAAGAAAATTATATTTAAATTTTAAGAAAAAAAAATATAATAATAAAATAAAAATAGATAAAGAACACAACTTAAAACAGAAAAACCAAAAAAATATATATATAAACCAAACTTAAGCTTGAAAAAAATAGTTAAAAAAAGAATTGCAAAAATTGCAAATAATTTTAGCGTAAAAAAACGGAAGATTGAAATTTCGATTATAATAGATTTTAGGGAATTTAATAAATGTTAAAATATAAAAATCATGAAAAAGGGGAATAAAACAAACCAAGCGTTTAATAATTTAAATTTAACAAAAAAAAAAAAAAAAACTTAAATCATGTTTTTTAATAAATTTAAGAAAGTTAGTTAATAATAAAGAGGAGCCTTAAAATAATTAACTTTTTATTTTAGCACATTATTTTTTATAATAGGTTTCTTAGACGCTAATAAAAACGAAAAATAATATCTGATTTATGTCTTTTTTTTCATTCAGGCGTTATTGAATCGCAGAGAAAAACAGTTTGTAGAAATAATTTTGTTTAGGAGGTGCGATTTCTACATGACGGTCGAATGGTAAATTTGTATGAAAATCACTAAAACAAAAACCTGAGTGCTTTTCATATAAATTTCATACTCAAATCACTTAAAAGTAGAATTAGTAAAATCGTATCGTACATATAACTTTTGAGGCATAGTTAATTAAAACGAATATTAGTATGAAACACGTCAGCAGTTAAGCTTAGATCCCACTATCGCCACAATGTACCGATTTTCGTCGGCTCACTGAAATAAAGTTATAAGTAAAAAGCTAAATTTGCCTTATTTGTCAATTAATTGAAATATAAGGACATAATTGCACAACACTGCATTGGTAATAAAGCCATATAGACTTATTCTAGAATTAATTGAGAAATTAAGCAATTTTGGTTTAGTAATTTTAACTTTATTGCACTGAGCCGACGAAAATCGGTACATTGTGCCGATAGTGGGATCTAAGCTTTAGTGATTTTTTTAGACGTTTGATACATAAAAATCTATTCTCTATAGATTCCTACGTTGCAAAAGTTGCCACTACATTTTTTATAACCACTAACATGTTTTATGTATGCGACGGATTTTATCAGCTGATCCGCAACCTCACAATACGATTAAACTAATTCTACCTTTACGTTAGGCGGAAACAGCACCTTACAGTAAATTTTGCAAATTATTTCACATTTTTTTATTTAAAAATAATAATATTCTTTTTGGCTTAAGTTCAATAGTTGAGTTAATGAAAATTTAAATTATTAAGAGAGTCGCGAAATATTAGAATATCAAATCAGATTAGCAGAATGTATCAGTATACCGATATGTAAGCCACTAAAATTTTCATTCGCTTTCATTTGTGCCTTTTTACTACTTATGAAGGTGGATACTCAATTCGCTTTGAAAAACATCTTCTTTTGATGTCAAATAATGTACCGAACAACATAAGGACGCGTTGAAGTACTAAATTAATTATCTTTTCACTCTACTTACACATGACCCGACAAAATATACTTTTGCTTATTTAAACATCAGTATCAGACGCCTATCCCGTTCAATGTTTCGGAAGGGGATCTATTTAATAAAGTATCGCATAACATTTTATGAAATTTGTTTTAAAAGTTTGGTTAACATAAAATGGTGGGTGGTGAGGGATTAAAAAAATTATTTTCCCCTTCCTTGAGCTCCTGTCAGTATATGTATATGGAGAAAACACTGACTCGATTATTTGCTATGTATGTTGGTCATAGGTTGAAGAGACTACGTACTAACGAGCGTTGCGTCCGCAATTCAGTGGCAGTCTTTAAATATCATCTACAA
Organism: Lypha dubia; assembly: GCA_947311025.1. Classification (NCBI taxonomy): domain Eukaryota; kingdom Metazoa; phylum Arthropoda; class Insecta; order Diptera; family Tachinidae; genus Lypha; species Lypha dubia. The sequence goes on along the minus strand of OX371261.1, from coordinate 40,815,008 downwards.
CGATATTTCAAGAAAAGCTTATGTATTTAATCAATGTCACATCTTACCGACAGTCAACCACCAATCTAATTAAATTCTAGGTTTTACTTTACAAAACATTGTGGATAATCCCAGTTAGGTCTCTCTTCCGATATAAATTTTAAATTCGAGTCTTGAAAGAGGTGTCCTCTCTTTTGCATTCTCATTTAGTCCTGACAATTTCTGTTACTTTTAATGGCTCAACATGCATTTGGGTACTCGATACCTTAAACGGGTAAACCATTAGGAAAAGTTGTAAATATTTTATGCATTTAGTTATAAAAAATACAACTCTAAAAGTATTGAAACAATGAACTTTTAACTTGAATTTTTTGTTCACTGTTTGTTCTTTATAAAATCATCTTTAGATATGAGTGGAAAAAACTTAGTCGCTATCGTTCGAATAAGAATGACTAAATGATTCAAGAGGGATCTCTCGTTCCAAATTGTTGACCAAAAAGAACGCTTACTTTCTTTATTTCGAAACAGTTAAATTTTTTTGTTTTTTATACCAAATATTGCATTAAGAAAAAATTTGTTTAGCGATTTCTTTCCCTCTATCATTTGGACTCGCACCTTATTCAGTTAAGAGAAAGTCTCAAGTAGAAATTGTTGGATTTGATGACGAACAATCGTAGCTTTAAGAAGGCTTTAGAATGGAAGCTAATCTAAAATTTAAATATTTATATAAAAGACGTATTTAGCAATAAAATTACAAAAATATAAAATTTGTCATTTCGATAGAGAAAAAGTTTTAAAGATACCAAAAACGAAAAACGGACCATGTTAAAGAAAATTAAATACCATACACACACATACTATATTTTTTTGTTAATTTGAAATAAAAACTTAAAATTAATTATAAAAATAAATTTCAATTTTAATATTTAAGTATTTTAAAGTTAAAAATTTTTTAATTAATATTTTTTTTAACGAATCGTTTAAGTGATTACAACCCGAATAAGCAAATCATATTTAAATAAAAAAAAGGTAATAAAAAATTAATACAACAAAAAAAACAAAATTCAAAACTCTTTATAGACCCCGTCAAATTTTAAAACGTAAAACCAAACCGTAAAATTTATTAAACCAAATCCGTAAACCAAAAATATTAAAAAAATGCAAAAAATATAGTGTTATAAATAAAATCTACAAATTAACTAGAAAACAAAAATGATTAACAATCAAATTGACGTATTCAAATTCAATACAATATATCAAATACAAAACAAAAGGAAAAGAGAATAGAAAACTCCTAAAAATATTATAAAAATGTAATAGATTAATAGAAGAATTTATATTAAGAATATTTTAAAGCATGAACTTTTAATTTTCTACATATAATTCAGTTTATTTTTAAAAATTTACTGACCTAAACTTTCAATACTTTCAATACAATGAACTCGCAGAAACGTGAACTAATTTTTACCGAGGGTGTTCACGTTTTCGATTTTGTTCACGTTTTAGATTGCATTTTTTATCACTTTTTGCAGTCTCTTTTGTCGTTTGTTTTATATTAAAATAAAGTATGTGGTGTTTTAGCTATGAAAAATTTTTCTATTCTACTTTTGTAAGAAAAATAAATAATTTTTTAAAATAAAAAAGGTCTGTTAAAATTATTTCATGCAAATGATTTTAGTGGATGGATATTCACTTCAAAAATTCTTTAGTGGGGAAATCCAAAATTTTTAAATGGGCTTACAATATTAAATTTAAACGTTTGGAAAAAAAGTTCACGTTTTGGCGCCTTTATTTAACCTTTGTTCACGTTTTAGACTAGTCAATGAAAAAACAAAAATATGTTCATGTTTTTGGATAGTTCATGTTAATGGATGTTCACGTTTCTGCGAGTTCACTGTATTTCTTTTTTATTTGTTGCAAATTATAGTATTAACGATTTCCTTAAATTATTTTTTAATAAATTTTATTGATTTTGAATGTTAACTTTTGAATATGGTTTAGTTTTTAAGAAAATATAATTGAGAATAAAATTGGTGATATTTTTAAGTGTATAAATAAAATGTTATTTCGAACATGAATAAAAATAAAACAAAAATAAAAAGAAAAACATTAACCTAAAAACAAAAACACAAACATTTGTTTTAATTAGATAAGAAAATATATGGCCCGAGACCAAACACCAAGTTTCAGAGCGACATGCAGCCAATTAGTGAGCGTTATTTCTAAACGGTTAGTTTGAAAAATCTCATTGTAAATGTTAATGGAACGCTTTACGAAAGAACTACCCGTCATAATTGTGAAAACTTATTTAAGTTTTAAATGAAAACAAGCATTTTTACTGAGACACCATTTATGTCCCGAAATTTAAATTCCTGATAAGATCTAAAGATTTTTTAAAGTATTATGCCTTTTTGATTCTGATTATCATTTCTTGTTTGAGAATTTGTTTATTAGCTTTCCTACAAAAATTATTGGAGTACATGGTCCATTTTATATAAAAGGAGTAGTTTTTGGACTACTCCTATGTAATGCAGCCGTGGACCATTTCCATTTGGCAACACTAAAAATGTTTGGAGTTAAATTGAAACTCTGGCAGCTCCCCTGTTAAAATTAAAACAAATTCATGGAAGCTTAAAAAACACAAGTTAGGTCGTCTTTTTTCAATTTCTAAATTTTAATGTGTATTTTTTTATATAATGTAATGTAAGGGCTGAATCCGCATATTTGTATGTACTTAAAATATCATTGAATTAAACTAGTGACAGAGATACATAAGTACATGTATTTATAAATTTTTACCGGAGTACCCTTGTGGGTACTCCATGGAGTAGCAAAATGGAGTAGTTTAGAAACTAACCCCTGTCGGTACTCCTTGGATTAGTAACATGGAGTAGTTTTTGGGTTACGTAGTCCAGCTCTAGGACATCGCAATGTAAATTGGACCATGTTTTTCCCATACATTTGGATTAGTTTTGGAGTAGTCCTACTGCATTGTGGAGTAGTCCTACTCCATTGTGGAGTAGTCCATACACGCATGTATGGACTAGTCTCATTTTTTGTAGGGTTATGCAACTTTCTTAAATCTTCTTTTGGGAGTTCCAATGATATTGTGATGCGCAACATGTCACTCATCAAAAAATGTAAAATTGGCAAAATGCATTTGAAGTTTCTAAAACATAAGCACTTGCATACATATGTATACGACCGGCTTTATCAATTTAGTGGTTATAACTACGTTGCAATAAGGGCGAAAAGTGTAGTTTGTAAAAATACTTTATGCTTCTTCTTATCATTTTTACAAAAGTTGCGTGAACATTAAACATTGTACTCTTAAAAACTCAAAAAGAGTTGCAGAGCAAAAGTGGACTTGCATAGATATACTGGCACTAATGAGTTGGTATTAGCACCCAATACAAAGCAAGCATGTACATACATACATCGATAAGCTATCCCACAACAATTAAATATATATTTTGATACATTAATTATACACTCACACAACAGTTTGAGATTATAAACCGGCTACGAACTCCACTGGCGCTGCAATGGGCGAAAGTTTAACAAAATGTATTTGAAAGTCGTTAGATGTCATGTAATTTTCACAATACCTAAAATTGTTGAAAAAAATTCACAAATGATTACAATAATAAGATGAAATATTGAAATATGTACCTTTTAACACATATCCTATACTTCTAACCAATTATAAAGGTTATAAAATCCATCAGAAATTCATAAACTTTAACCGATGAAAAATATGGTTGAGTGTTTGAAATAAGTTCGACTCATAGGTCTTCCGCACACGAGATGAATTTTTAAGCCCCTACAAAAAATGAGTGTACTCTATACATGCGTGTGAGGACTACTCCACAATGGAGTATGAGTACTCCAAATGTAGCCAAAGTGTATGAAAAAAACATGGTCCAATTTTCATTGCGATGTCCTAGGGCTGGACCACGTAACCCAAAAACTACTCCATGTTACTAATCCAAGGGGTACCCACAGGGGTTAGTTTCGAAACTACTCTATTTTGCTATTCCATGGAGTACCCACAGAGGAACTCCGGTAAAAATGTATACATACATACATACATATCTATGTACATATCTCTGTCACTAATATAATTGAATGATATTTTAAGTACATACAAATGTGTGAATTCAGCCCTTCTATTACATTATATAAAAATACAAAATAAAATTCAGAAATGGAAAAAACACGAGCTAACTTGTGTTTCTTTAAGCTTCCATGAATTTGTTTTAATTTTAACAGGCAGCTCCTACAGTTTCAATTTAACTCCAAACATTTTTAGTGTTGCCAAATGGTATTTAACTACTCGTATAAATGTGTGTACAAATGAAATGGTCCACGGCTGCATTACATAGGAGTAGTCCAAAAACTACTACTTTTATCTAAAATGGACCATGTACTCCAATAATTTTTGTAGGGGCCGCACAATTTTTGTTCTTTTTTTTACACACGAGACTAATTCATCTAGCATAAAATGTATACGTGTACTCAGCTTTGTGTGTGTTAGTGTTTTTTGTATTCATTTGATGTTTGGCTTGTGTATGTATTAGTTTTGTGCTGCTTGTTCCAACGAAAAACTACTCTCTTCACCCCTCTCGCCTAAAAACTCTCATGTTATGCCAGCATAATTAGACTCGTGTGCGGAAGACCATATGGTCATACAATATTATTGTTCTTTTTATTGTTTAATTTTTATCTATTAATTAAAATATACAATCAAAGACCACAATCTAATGCATAGTAAAACTAGTAAAACGATACTTTCAAATAAAATGTAGCAGTAAGCGATCAATGCTGCCTACACATTACAAGAAAAAAAAACACTTTTCCTTATGGTGTAATAAAAATTACAGCGTTTTGCCTTTCGCTCATATATGTGTCACCTTGTAACAAACATTCATACACACGAAATAAGACCGGTAATTTAAAAGAGCCGTTATATTTAATTGCTTGTTATAGAAAACTGAAAAACTCTGTTCTAAACCAATTGGATAATAAATTGCTTCTCGCATACACGCACTCACAGACAGGTTCGTATTAGAAATTTGTTAACATGTTCGAATTCGTTTAAACTGTAAGAACACTTTTTTAAATGTCAGTCAATTGGCAGCACTGTAAAGACACTAAATGTAACGACTTATTTTTTGGTAGCGCCATCTGACAGGAAAAATCACAACATTGTAATTGCTGATTTTATACGAATTAAATGTCAGAATGGCGGCCAAAACAAACTGAGCGATGAAGAAAACACATAAAAGCCAAAAAATGAAAAAATTTCACACACAAAAACGATAGGGAGAAAATCATTTTTAAATCAGAATTCGATGAGAACGGTGTCAAACTCAAGAAAAAAAAACCCATCACAAATTTCTTTTAATATACGAGCAAAATTTATAATTAAATCTACCGTGCTGTATGTGTATTCCAATATTTAATGTGAAAGATTTGTTAATTATGTAAAACAATCAAGTGAAATGCATAAAATCGAAGCAAGAAACACGCGTTTTTTTAAAGTGAAGTGATAAAATATATGTACATACGTACAATAACATTGGTGCACTAAACTTCATAATACAGCAAAATAATTTATTCGAGAAAAATCGATTAATTTGTAGAAATAAATAAAATTAAAAAAGGTATTTTACAGAATAGACTACGAATGGAATATATGACAGTGAATTCAAGCACAGCGCAAAATAATTGTTTTTAAATAATATATATGTAGACAATTTTAAGAAATTAAATAATAAAAATTACATAACCTACATAAAGATCTTGAAAATATAATTAAAAGAAAAAAATAAATTTGGTGGCCACAAATACAGCTGCCCAAATAAAGTTATTGTGCAATAAAAAAAGATAACTATTCCATAAAATTTGGTTGTTAATTTTTTTTTTTCATCAGAAGAGTTAAAATTTATGCAGTTAAAGGAAATTTTCCTAAAGTTACTGTATGTTTTGTTATAGGAATAGCTGTTAAGCAACATGTAACTAGCAGATTACATATCACGCATATATGTATGTAGATACGTATACATACCTACAAAAGGCAGATGTAATTTAAAACGCCAGAAAATTGGTTGCCATACAGTTAAATGAAATAAAACATGTTTTAACGTGTTTTCAACTTTTTCAATCGATAACGCCTTCAGCAAAGGAAAAATATAGTTTATGGCATAAAAATATTAAATAAAATAATTTCACCATTTTGCAGATAATCTTTATGAGATTTACTTATTTCGAACTATTTTCACGTTCTCGTCAGTTGGTGTTTATTTGCAAATACATATAAATAAAAATAAGAGAAGAAATTAAAAGTGTGTATCAAAGTAAAACTGGAAATAAAAACAAAATTAAAAAAAAAAAAACACTGTCAAATATACCGGTTCTTTTTTATTTATGCTTTTTGTTTATTTAATCCTAGAGTTTGTATTGCATATGTGTTGTGTGCATGATGCACTATTCGGTTATTTATTATTAGAAAGCCGAGTTCCGAGTTTTAATACATAAAAATCTACCTGAATATCAAAGACAAAACAAAACAAAATTAATAAAACCAATAAGCAGCTTGCAAAGAATTACAAACAATTTCGGCGCCCTTTTAGTTTAAAACCAAACTAATTGCGTATTTTGTTTGTGGGATACATAGAACTGTACTTGAAAAGGATTTAAAATATACGATTGAGCATGTCCCAAGGGCAAAGGGATACAATTATCCATTTGGTTGCCGGCGGGTAAGTAGATACATACAAATACTTATGTATGTATATATGTATGTACATTATAGTCGTATTTATAAATATAATATGAACATACCCACCAAAACCAAAGGTTTCGGCTTTTTCGGAAGTCAGATTTATCGTATCGAATTCGTTAAGACATTTCGGTAGAATTTCTAAAAACAAATTTCTTTGAGAATTCTTTAATAATAAATACTATGTTCACACGACATACTATGTTCACGATCCGTGAACCTCGATGGCGAACCCATGTGTTCACACGACATATGATTGATTCGTACTTCGACATTCTTTTACTGTTTAAAATACGATTGACTATTTATTGCTTTTCATTTTATTTAATTATTTACATATATATGTATAAATATACTAGTTGAAAAGCCTATTCATGCCAGGCGAACCGTAGCGCTCACAGGCCAAAAATCCGGCTTCGTTAGGTTCTCCGTCGCGGTTAGTACTATAAGTATACCAATTTTCAGCTTTCTAGGCCAACTGGTGGCTTCAGAAAGTTCAGGAAAGACAAAAAATAAGTTACGGAAATTATATATGTAGATGTTTTATATTTGTTCAATGTTTTCATTAAATTTTAGCACTTATCAATTGTTTTTCTTTGTTAAAATAACTTTTGGCAACTAGTTCAGGTAAACTAGCGATAATTTGCTATCAAAATTAGAGATGATAGTAAATTATACGGGTTCGCAACAAGGTTCAAAATGCAACACGTAGGTTCGCTCTCAAAATTTTGTATGGCGAAATATGTAGGTTCAATCAAGGTTGGCCCGCGAACCAAGAATGAGAGCGCTAACCTCTATAATTTCTCTCCGTGTGAACATAGTATAAAACATATCGGTACGGTGACCATATTTTTCGACAAAAAAAAGGACACCCAAAATTAAATAAAAATTATTGGTATTAACTTAATTAGATAGATATATTTTATATCAATAAAATAAAAATATAATTCAAACAATGTATGTAATATTACTGACTAGTACAAGTAGTTACATACCTATGTATGTACTTATTTTCCTTATATTCCTGCCTTGGGTGGTTATAAATTTATATTATATTGAGTTTAAAATTTCGGTATTTTGAGAAAATAAAACTTTTAATTTTGGAAACTATAGAAGAACATTAGCCATCAAAAACAAAGAACAAAAAAGGACAATTCAATTAAAAAAAGGACAATTTATTTGGTTTAAATTTAAAAGGAATTTGTGTCAAAAAAGAGGACTGTCCCTTTTAAAAAAGGGCGGATGGTCACCGATATGATATCGGTATTATGTCTGAAGTTATATTTGATATTTACAAGTTTGCATTCTGGTTTACTGTTGCATTTTTTAATTTGAGTGTGTGCAGAGAAACATTTTTTTTTTTAATTTAATTATTAATTAAGTATTGGAAAATCTGTTAAAATTTGTTAATATTATTTTTAGTTCAATAGATAAATATAAATAACAAAAAAAAAATCTAATAAAATTAACAAGTTAAATAGTGTTTAACACTTAAAATTGTTTACGAAAACATTAAGAATAGTCTAAACAACATCGTTAAGACTTTTCTTTACGAAATCTTTCCTACATTTCTTTACGATTTCTTAACTACGTATCTTTACGATGTCATGTCGACCACTTCATACACAAAACAAACAGCACACTTTAACAAGAAACATTTTTTTTTTTCACTTTTGCCTCAAAAAATTCCATTAACTGTCAAATCGTTGCTTTTGAGGTAGGCAACATCAGTACAACTTTAAGAGAATTACCCTACCAGAAATAAATTACCTGTACCTTTTTTCCAACACTTTTGCAACAATTTTACGTTGCAGAGTTGTGTTTAATTGACAATTGTCATGATAGTCTTCCTAATGGTCATTTTACTGGTAATATAACTTCTCATTTGATCGGTAAAATGACGATTATTTATCAATCATTTTTATAAATGGAAATTCCAAAAAGTCAAAAATATGGTTATATTTTTTAAAGTAAAATTAATGTGAAAACATAGAATTTTACAAAAATATATAAATAAATCCATTGAAATATGTGTATGGAACCTACTAATAGCACAGCAAATACAAAAGGTAAGAAACAAAACGGTTATTATTAATTTACAACTGAAAATATAATTCTTTTTTATAGATTGTGGCTAGACGAAGAAAATTATGTCGTGGCTGATGATGAAGATGCCGGTAAGAAACCTCAATATAAAGAAGATATGGATGTGGACAGTCCTAAGGCAGTGATGAAATATAAATATAATAACTTATGTGTATTTAGTTAAAAAAAATAATTACTAAATTTATTTAAAGTTTGTTCATATGTATATTTTATACAGTCACAAGTGACTGCTTTATCCAAAATCAATGAGTGGTCATCTGTGACCGCTTTATCCATAGTAAATGGATGGTAAAGTTTGACCGCTTGTTGAGTAGTAAAAAGTAGTAGAGTGAGCAGTGAAGATATATGTTACGTACTCAAGAAAATTTCACAAGTGCGAGAGAAATTTTTCATATTGCTCTAGTGACTTGAGGTTGTGACCACTTTAGGGGTTATCAATTACATTAAATTTATAGTCAATGGCCAGTCACATTCTGGTAGGGGAGTAGTAATTCATAATACCAAAAATGAGTTAAGTGTTTTAAAGTTGAGTTGTTTCAATTTCAACTCAAATTGATTGAGTTGTAAACTGTAATAGGGGCATAAGTTGGTCCCTATTTAACTTATAAAAATAATTTAAACATCATTTTTTGGGTTGGTCGTTTTATTAATCATTTACAACAAAAAATATCTCATATATAATTTTTTCCAAAATTTTACCGACCGAAGATTTATTACTATCAATGTCTAACAACCTTTGGCGTGGATAACTGCATCTAAGCGGCAACAATGCAAGATGTTTTAGATGGTGTAATATTTTCTCATTATATGCGAAGTGCATCTTTAAGTGATTATATTGATGTTATGTGTTGCTTTTCTTCTCCAGCAAGAACCAAATAAGCCAATCCTGCTCAAAATATGACGAAAGTTTTGGTTCGTTATATTTTTGGTACGGAAACTTTTCACTTTGAGCTAAATTGTCTTTCGAAATATTTAAGTAGGGAATGCTTGTCCATTTTGTTATCTAACACCAGATGCTGTCATACACACCCACGCCATAACGTTTCCGCCACCACGTTTTATTGTGTTATTTAAATATCGTTAGCTAAAATCCAAAACCACGTTTTTTGATTGATTATAATGCATATCATCAACATCCATGCCCCCACCAATTTTTACTCTCATATAATAAAAACTTATAAGCGAAAACCAAAAGTACGTAACTACTTATAAAGTATGTAACATATAACATATTTTGTTTCTACTGAAAAATAATAAAAATGTTAATTACGTGGTTTTGGTTTTGCTAACGATATATTATTTTGCTCTTTATTTGCCTTCCGAACCAAAAAATTTTAAACTTTGACTCATCACTAAATATCACACTAGTCCAGAATTTTCAGACCGATATTTATGAAGTTTGTGGAATTCTAATCTATTTTTCTTATTTGTGTCAGAAAGTAAATGCTTTCGATGGGAAACTCTTCCATGACAGCCACCTTTGTAAAACTTATTTCGAATTGTTTGAGAGTTAAAGTTTCCCTTAAAACTTTTCTTGGCCGAAATCTTCGGGTTTTGCGCCAACAACAACAACTGGTCTAAGCCCTTTGCCAATTACGCGTTAAACCTTCCTTGCGAGTGAAGATTTATAATAATTTCGTAAAAGTCGAAGCAAATTTCTGAATGATGTCCCATTTTGATGGATTTAACTCGTATTTACTATCGAAAATATTTTTTAGCATTTGACACTTGGTTACCGGTCAGCTAACTTTTTTACAAAAATAACGTAAATTGGAACAGTGGAAAATAACCGCTAAAATAGCGAAAGAAAAATGCAAACATACTCGTACGTGTCTAAACTTTTTTTAATTGGATTTAATAAAATTATTTTTTTAATCAAGAAGGGACCAAGTTATTGACAGATCGCTGTTGAAAATCATGGTGTGTCTAGACTGAATAAAAAAAATATATGTATGTATGTATGTATTATCATCGCAATTTGATAACTTTAGCACATATAAAAATATATATGTGCATAAGTACATACCTACTAAATGCACATGTTTTTATTACAACTCGTATTGCCTTTAATTTATAATTTGCATTAAAAATCTTGTTTGTTAAATAATTAAATAAACAACTCAGAAATATATGCACATTTTGCCGAAAACAAATTTAGCACAAAAATCATGCGTTCTTCACGTGTTTCTTTAAATATTCAATTTCAAATGCTGAAACTCATATCCACACGGCTCTCGTATACCAATAATAATAAAATAAAAGTCTAAAATAAGGAGCAGGTAATCACGAGTAAAAGAAATAAAGAATAATTTAAAGAAAAGTAATAAACTTAAATTCGAATGGGCTTCAAACGACCATATCAATTGATAAACGTCGTAAAATATTAATGCAAATAAACACAAAAAAGTTAAATAAATTTAAAAAAATTCATATACTAATTTTTAATTATTTTTAGTTTGAAATCACTGTTGACAATTTTGTTCTTATCTGGTCGTTTATTTATTCAATTTTAAATCTACACATACAAAACTAGTTATCTACTCATTGCAGTTGATCACATACTCACTAAGCCTTGTTAAGTATTAAAAATAAATAAATAAATAAAAAGTAGGTATGAATGTATAAGAGAAATTTGTGATAAGCTAAGAAATTTTCTAGTGCATATTTTGGGTGTTATATAAAAAATAGCGAATGTGTTAAGTGTGTGACCGATGACCGCCGATGAAAAAATACCAAACTATAATTTTGCTCTGTTTGAAATACGAACGACGACGGTTCTCCTGTATGAGGCGGACATAGCGCCATCTGTCATTCAAGAAAAAAAATAATTATGAGGCGGATATAGCGCCATCTGTCATTCAACAACAAAAATAATTATGAGGCAAATATAGCGACATCTGGTTGGTTAATAGTTTAGTAAATACAGAAATTGCCCCCTCCCTCCCCACCTCGTGCCCCTAGCGGTTTGAAAAATAAATAGTTGCCGATTCTCAGACTTACTGAATATGTATAAAAAATTTCATAATAATCGGTAAAGCCATTTCGGAAATACAGAAATTGCCCCCACCCTCCCCACCATATGACCCTAATGGTTTAAAAAATAGATAGGAGCCGATTCTCAGACTTACTGAATATTCATAAAAAATTTCATAAGAATCGGTCAAGATGCTTCGGAAATACAGAAATTGCCCCCTCCCACCCCTCCTCGTGCCCTTACGATTAAAATTATACCTTAGAACCTACTCGTGTTCGCATACCTACCAAATATGCATAAAAAATTTCATTAAAATCGGTGGAGCCGTTTCAGAGGAGTTCGATAACAAACATCGTGACAGGAGAATTCTATATATTAAATTTTATTTTCAATATCTGTTTGAATAAAAAGAACAGTTTAATTTGAGATCTAAGAATTTGTTTTGACAATTCCTACGTTACAAAATTTGTTTCCCGAAAGATTTTCATCAACAATTTTAAAGTTTAATCAGTATCTAATGTATTTGCTTTCTTCTGCACGCCAATCTTTGAAAAACGCACAAAAATTCTGTGCCAAACGGTCAAGACAAAATGTAAGTGCATTTACAAAATTTCAACAACCCGGTTAAAAAAGTTATCTGCCAAGTACCACCCACCTGTTAAATGTTATAACATAAAATTAATAATATCTTAAAAATAACTTCAGTCAATCTATTTTATATATTTATACATAAGAATTAATTTTCATTGCGGTTCGATGGTTAAAATTATTATGGCAGTGGCTTAACCTGATTCACTTGTTTCTTAGGACTGTAAGAAAGTGATTAAACTTTGCTAAATTTTTTTCTTAATATGAAAAATGAATATTCATTTCCACAACAAGTTACTTAGGCCCAAATTCACAGTCATTAGTTAGCTAATAGCAATAGTTTAACTAATAATATATGATTCACAGCTTCTAGTTTAACATTAGTTAACCATCAAACGTCATTGGTTAACTAATAGTTAGACAACAGCTGATTCGTTGGAATTTATTATTAGTATTTTTGTTTTATGAAAAATTTTAGATATGGCATGTGAAATTGAAAACGCGGAGTTCGGTATTGAAACTGACACTGATACTGATAATACGCGGAATATTGTTGCTGAGCGTCGCCAACGTAATCTAAAAAGATTTTATGGAAAGATTCCGTCTTAGCAAGTAGGTGGCGTGGCAAGTTCTTTAATGTATACGCCATTTTTTAAGAAATAATACATCAAATGTAAACAAAAACCATATGCTATAACGGAATTGCCAGTACTGAAAGTTGATAGTTTGATAGGGTTACCATTTTTTGTTCATATTAAGAGTGTTGGTTAAATAATACACTGTGAATATGAAGTATTAGTTAATCAATAGTTATCATTTTAGTTTACTAATAGCTAACTAATTACTGTAAATTTGGACCTTAATGGAAGCCGGTTAGTATAGTTTGTATGTTTATGTGTTTAGAAATTTGTTTTTTGTTTATTTTGGAGACAAATAAAAACGAAATAATTGGTACTTTTGGTACATTACCTCTTTTTAAAAAATATTTGCATTAGCCATGTCACAGAGTATAATTTCGCTCGAAATTGTAATCAATTTCATATTTTGGTGCTTTAAAAAATTAATTACGAAAAATTTTTGCGGAATAAAATGGGAGTGTTCTGAATGGAAGTTTTCTGTATTTCAAAGTGCAAATAACTATCAAAATATACTTTCTTCCAATAAAGCAATATGTTTTTATTATTGAGTTTTCAAAAAAAGTTTATTTTAAATAATTTCTAACCCTTTATCTTACAAATATTTAAAACTCAAAAATGTTTACAGGAAAACAAAATTTTCGTAATTGATTTGTGAAGCATTGCCATATCTAAAGCGCCATGGCCACGTATCAAATTGGCTTGACTAACAACATGTATGTGTTGGTAAATATTATTTTGCTTAAGGGGCTGTGCACATATTACGTAACGCTGTTTTCAGAGATCTTCTACCCCCCCTTTGTAACGCTTTTTACTAATTTTTCAGTGCAAAATTTTTAATCCGTAACAAATCTTAAACCCACCCTCCCCCTGGAGCGTTACGTAATACAGCCCCTAACACAGCAACGTGTCAAATTCATGCCGTCAAATTTCATTTGAAAGTTATTTTTGAATGATAAGAACGTGTGATGTTTTTGGTCGCAAAATATTTTTTGTTTACAAAATTTTCTTAATTTTATTTATTAACATTTATAATATTAATTATCTTACATTTTTATATGCGATTGACTTACGGGGCCTTTATATTAAATTATTATGAAAATAATTATATTTATTTTGTTAATTTTAATTCAATAAATACAAAAATTTTCATAACATTTACATTTTTTTCAACATTTGCTTTATGGAGAGCAATTAAAAATAAACCAAATGTTGAAAAAATGTAAATGTTATGAAAATTTTTGTATTTATTGAATTAAAATTAACAAAATAAATATAATTATTTTCATAATAATTTAATATAAAGGTAACGTAAAGCGTAACGCTTTTTACTAATTTTTCAGTGAAAAATTTCCACTCCGTAACAAATCTTTAACATTTTTTAAAGAGTTTAATATACATATTTGTAAAATAAAGGGTTATATATTATTTAAATTAAATTTATTTTGAAAAATCAATTTTTAAAAAATACTGCTTTACTGAAAGAAAGTATATTTTGAGGTATATTTGCCCTTTTAAATACAGAAAACTCGCATTCCATTCAGGAAAACAAAAATGGTTTCATTCCGAAAACTTTTTTCGGAATTAAATTTCTGAAGCACCAAAATACGGAAAGGATTCCGTTTCCGAACGGAATTGTAATCTGCAACATGGCTGATAAAATTTTTTTTAAACTATTTTGAAGAAAATTTTCCTTACTACAATTTAGTACATGTCTTTTTTTAGTGTATGCTTAGTTGGGTCATTGCAAAATTGTCCCGCCGAAAATTTTTGGTTTAAAGCTTAAGTTTTAATGATTTCGTAAGAAATTGTATAGTTTTTGGGACCATTTTTGTTTGTCTCATATGGACCAATTGAAAATTATAGTTAAGGATCAATACCAATGGGGGATAAAGTCACATTTTTCAATTGTATTTTTTATAAAATTTTAAAAGTTAACCTACATACTCAATTGTGTTTGTGAATTTTTCAATAAAACCGATTTAGGGTAAAAGGTCTGAAACTGGGAACGCTGCTGTACAGTTACTTTCAGGCTGAATCCGTTCTTTATATGTAACATTTCCATAATCAATGTAATCTTAAATGCAAATCTCTGTATCTTTTGAATTAAAGGCCCTTGGATTTTTTATTGTCATGTCGATTTATCATCTCTATTTTTACAAACAAAAACACTTTAAACATGTAAATTTTACTTTAACAAAATAATTTATTTTTAGCTTAAATATTCATACGTTTTTTTTTTATTTATTTACAATGAAATTTCCTTCATTGCACACAAAATGCGCTTGTCTGTAGTTGGTGGTGGAAAGATAAAAATATGAATATGTAGTCATTTATATAAATGCATACATATTTATGAACATATATATAAATGGATATACATACATACATACATATATGCATAAGTATGTATGTATTTAGTATTTGTAGTTTATTTTTATATTAAATTTAGTTTTCAATTTTTTAAACACCAGTACATTTTTTAAGACTGAATTTAACGTGAGCAGTTTTTAAATTATTTAACAAAAGCGTTGTTGCTGAAAAACTCAAACACGTTTGAGATATGTATGTACATGTACTCGTATTTATATTGTGAACAGAACGTGACTGAGAGAAAACAATATCACATACATTCAACCATATCGATGGCTTAATATAGAAAGAGGTCATATCTCGTTTTTTTCAAAATCGGTTTTTTGCATGTTCTGGTACACAAAACTCAAATAAACCTCCTTGAAAAATTCAGTTTCCTACGTTGACGAATAACAGATTTATAGTAATTAAAAAAGCCCTAACTAACTAACTAAAGATTTTCTTTAGCTTTTTCCTTCTCGTGTAAAGTAGCTAAAAGTTGAGATACTACCTTTATATATTAAGCCATCGATATGTACATATCTGCAACGTAATTTGCATCTTGAGTGTGTGTATGTTTTTGTCCATTGGACGTATTTCTATCAGAAAATTTAATATTTTAGTTAATTTATAAATTTATAATTATGTAGTGATAAGCATTATCATGAGGTCCTAAGACTATTTCAAGGATAATGTACATACGTGTACGTCCTACATATAGTCATAGGTTAGCAGGATGCTGGTAAGAGGAAGATTAGATTCCAACTCACTTGGGTCCTGATGTGGTCCCGTTGTACATATAATAGTCATATAAAATACCAAAATTTCTAAATTTCAGAAGAGATAAAATAAAGACTTAATCAAAAATAAAAAAGACAATTTTTTTTATAATTATAAGAAAATATTTTAGTAAATAAAATCTAGTTCAGCTTTTATCCAAAAATTAGTAAAGATTTTGATATCGGAGCCATCTTCCGTAGCTGGAAACAATGTTTTTTTTATGCTGCTATATAGCCGTTGATTTTCTTGCTATGTGGTTGTTGATCTTGCTAAGCTTTTCCCGTATCCGTCTATCCCTCTTTTGAACCGTCCATCTGATACAAGGTAGAGGTGTGCCAAATCGTTCCTTTTGGTGAGCGCTCCTTTTCGTTCAATTCAGAGGAACGGACCCGCTCGTTCATTTCGTTCCATCACTCTTATTAATAAAACTATCAAATAGAATGCTACACTATTCTAGTTAAAGTATTGTTTTGTTTACAAAAGCCGACATGAGTGAAGGAACGAACGAAATGAACGACGGAACCAAAACACCCAACTAGACCGCTCACTGAGCCAAAAGCGCGCCGCAAAGTAACCGGATCCCTTCGTTCACTACAGTGATTCGTTCCTTTGTGACCGTTCGTTCCGGAACGACACAGCTCAGCCCTGTACTACAAGGAAGCTTTTGATGTCATCAAACCGCTGTAACGTCCGGTAATGCTGCTTTACAACATTTAATACAAAATGTTGTAAGGAATGGAATGTGGGGTATTGAAAATTTTTTAAATTTTTACGAACTATTGTCACGAACTTAAAATAATTTTAAAAATATTTATTTATTAAATTATAGTTTTTCAACATCAATAATTCTTTTGTTGTGTCCGTTAAAAATTTTTGAATAACGCACTTATTTTTATGGTCAATGAGGTATTTTATAATATCTCAATTATTCTTATTTGTACATGGTCCAGTCTTCTTATTAAGAAATCGTGTAACAAACAAACGATTGAAAAGTAAAAAAAAGTAGGTATTAAAAAGTTAATATGCTAATTAGCCAATTCAAAAACCGCTTCTTTATAACATTTTGTTTCTTAAGTGTACCTATTATTTTAAACACTATTGTAGTTGTGTACACAAAATAAATAAAAAATATAAGCCCTATTCACAATCTTGTGCAAATGGTCTTGCATCATTGCATTTGCAAAATGGTGTAGGATATTTTTACTCTACACTAACAAAATACAGAGAAATGCACACGCTATATCTTTGCAAATAAGCAACACCAAAAACCAATAGCATATATTTCCTCTACTTATGCAACACTTAATTGCAAAACGACAGCTGATACGCAGTGAGCTAAGCCGATTTTGCTTATTCAAATATTAATAATTTTATTCAAAATTATAACACAAAAATATTTCAAGCATAAGGAAATTAACCGGACAAACAAAAATTAATGAAATAAAAAAAATGCATAACTTAATTATTAACATAAAAAATTTTAATAACAAAAAGCAAACATTAGCAAAACGCAAAACATCTCAAATCAAATTATTCAATTATTTAAATTTTCATATTATTTAAAATCCTGACTAACTAACAAATTAATCCTTATTTTTATAATAAAAATTAGAATTATTTGAATGTTTTGATACTTGAGTAATTTCTGATATGTATTTTTAGGCCTAAACTTCAGTGGAAAAAAATGTTTTTATTTATCAATCAGCTGTGAATTTTGTGTTTTGCATCAAGCATTGCAACCTAAAGCTATAAACACATAGACCACAGCAGACTTCACAACAGCAGACATCAAATGCTGTTGGCTTCAAATGCTGCCATGTAGATAGCTACTGAATTATTTTGAGAACTACAGCAGCTGACAAATGAACTGAAGTATCGATATTATTTTTAAATTTTTTGTTTTACTACATATTTCAGAGCTGCCACATAAATATTTCACAAGAATAAAAATGAAATTACCAGCTCAAAACGTTATAAAATCGAGTAAAAATATAAAAGCACATCAATATATATATTTATTTTAATTTTGTTATGTCATTTTCGGTTAAATAATACAAAATATTTTTAGCTCTCATTGCTGTAAAATTTATTAACATTTATATCATATTGGCAGCTTTGTATCAGCTTATTGCTGCTTATGGAAATAGAAATTAGTCTAATTTGGCAGCAACAGCAAAAGTAGCATAGACTACAACCTGCTTCGCTGTCGTCAAAATAATCATTTTCATATAAACTCTTGTATTTTATTTTTGACACATTGCTGCTTGCTGCTCGCTGTGGTCTATGTGTTTATAGCTTTACCCAAAGATATCATTCACAATCGATAGAATAAATGTGCAATTGCATAAATTTGCAATATCAAATGCACAAGATTGTGAATAGGGCTATAGTTTCTTGGCATGCATTTCCATAGCTGTTATTTTGCATTTACATATTTTTAAAATTATTTAAATGAGTTATAGAAAAATGCAAATGCAATAAAAAGGTTCACAAACTTTTTCTGGCACACTGACTCAATTCAATGTCTTCGATTTGACAGCCAAAAACACAAACAAATGTTTAATATAAATAAACAAATATAGAAAAACCACAAGTAGACTTGGCGAGTAGGCTCCCACAAACCCCACAAAAATACATACATACATGCATACATTCATACATACATATGCACATAAATAGCAAGTGAAAAACAATAATAAAAGAAAAAACAAAATAAATAAAAAAAATTTATAAAACAAAATAATGTCAACAACAATTTAATTACGTTTGTGATACGGTGTTTGAAATTAAGAAAAAAGAAACACAAAACTTCGTAATAAAAATGCAAAATATTTAAAAAAATTTTGAATTCTGTTTACTAAAATATGTACAAATGTAGTGTGTTTTAATGTGTTATTATTTTTTTTTTTTGTTTTCATCTAAAATCAGCGTGTGCATTAAAAAGCTTTTCAGAAATTAATTATTATCTATTTTTGTATTGAAGACCAAACATAAAATAAAATAAGTTTCATTGGCACATGTTTCGAATCGTCTTAATTTTATTTATAAATTTTTCTCCTCCACCTCTGCTGGGAAAAAACAGTTTTGAAACTGAATTTCTTTGCTTTTTATTTGTGAAATCGTATACTTTTCTTTACAATAGTTAAATAAAATTCTCTAAATTTAGTTTTTCGCTTTTATGTATGTACATAAGTATGTATATGTAGATACATAGTTTAAAAATTATTTTCTTTTTTTAATTGAATATAATTGAAATAGCTTTTTTTTTTTTTATTTATATTTCAAGTCCAGTTTGTTTTATTTTAGTGTCTACGAACTTTAAGTGGTCAAATGTGTACAGAAATATGAATTTACTGTACGAGTAATAAAAGCAAAACAAAGCTATAATAATCACGTTTTATAGCTGTAGCTTAAGTATTAGGAGATATTAGATGAAGAATAATATTGTAAGAAAACGACAACTCTAAAGAAAAAATGAAGGTTACAATTTTCTAAATACATACAATTAAATTTACAGATACTAAATATTTTATATGTTCTAATTACTAGTGTGTACCAACGGTCGACCCAATCGATCGTGCCTTAGTCATAGAAAGAAATATCATTAAAAAATCTCTTATAAAACAGTGATACAACAAACAAAACTACAATTATTTAATGATGCATTTGTATGAATTCACAAAAATTAAAAATAAAAAAAAAACGGTTATATGCAAAAACAAAATAACTTCCATTGAGTTAAATCAATTTACTCAACTCTCATCTGTTTTCCTATAATTGTCCAACGTCTTAGTATGTACAGATGTCTTGTTGTTATTTTCCTCTTTCCACCCAAATGTGTAAAACACATGTACATTTGTGTTGTTTGTTTCGCTTTAACTTACATGCATGAGTAATACGTGTACGAGTAGTAGCAACTTTAAACGGTTATACCACCTAAAATACTGAACCCACAAAAATACAAAACACCGCGTTCAATTCTGTGAAAAAATGTCTTTAATTTGGTAAAAGTCTTGTAAATATCGGTTGTATAATAGGTGGATGAAGGTCAGCACAAAAAAAGCAATTGCCTATTAATTATATACATATGTATATGTATATAAATGCTGCATTTCGTCGGGTTCAAATGCCAACTCATAAGTAGATCACTAACCATGTTTGAATGCGATTACACAGGTCAACAAGAATGTCGTTGCCTGAAGGCATTTTAATAATTGCTTTACTTCTCCAATGTTACTGCTAACCGACGAAGGAGGACAATGTTGTGTACATTCGCCTTTAACAGCATCAATCGCTGTCGGAACAGTTTTGAGTGGCCACTGCTATGCATTCATCACTTAAATAGTCCGACAACAATTAATACAACGTCTCACTAATGTACATTAGAGAAATTAATGATGTTGATTGACTTGCTCTGGCGCCACGGTTCATTGTTCACTTAGTAGTCAACACGCTAACCGATTCAGCCAAAACCACCCTCCGACACTGAACTAATTTTTAGTAAAAATTTTTTGCTCAAGCGAAAATTTGTATTTTCTATCATTAAGAAAAATTTTACTGAGTTTCTATAAAAAGCGACATTGGCGCCTTACGACAGCCAATTTTAACGCATATTTAGTAAAATATCCAAATTTTTAGTTCACATTTTTTTGAGTGTGTGTTACATATAAAATGAGCCATATTTCATTAAATCACATTCATAAGTTATAATTTTATTTACAACTAGTTGTTCCTGAGGCGTCGCCCTCATAGCCTTCTATGCCCATCTAAATATACATCTTTAGTTCAAGTTCTATTGGATAACTTCGGATGCAGAAATACTCCTAATCTTACCATTCTAAGTACATATATGATCTTAGACGCAGATTTATCTATGTTTTAAGTTTTGTCAAAATTTGTTCAACAATTACATATTGCTGCCAGCCCTTCCTGATCCCAGGATTCTGCAAAATATATAACTTCTGTGTTCTTTTAAAAGCAGATCTATAAAAGCATTATTTTGCATAACAATTGGTTTTGGTGAGACCGAAATTGCCCCCTATCAAATTCCCCAACCTAAAATCATATTACTGTTATATCCTTTTTGAATCCGATCTACTACTAAGTGTTTTAAGTTCGACTATCACACTCCCGATACTGGTTTTCAACAAAACATATCTGAGTCTCTTCTACATCGGTTAGATATGTAGTTTTAAAGAAGCGGAAATGTTGCCCCGTGACAGCCGCTAGGACCTAGACATTAAAAAGCATGTAAATTATATGATCTAATATACACGAATCTATATTTTGAATTTTATAAAAATCGGTTCATTAACCCGTAAAAGTGTAGAAAAGACTGTTGTTTTCGCTTTCCAACAGAGATCGGATGGGCGTTTTACATAGCGACAGCTTAATATAAAAAAGCCAGCCATAAAATGCATAAATTTGCTAAAAAAAAAAAAAAAAATAAGATAAAAAATCCCCTTTGAAGCGCAATAAATGGGGGCAAATTATAAGCGTCACTTTATTTCACATTGACCTTGACAAGCCCCAAAAATCTTTGCAAGTATAATTTACAATAAACAGGCATTTTTTTAATAAAATAATTTACGCGCTTGCTTCCTATTACGGTGTTAGTTATTTATTATATAAGAATTTGTTTACTTCAGATTTTTCTTTCACACATTTTTTGCTCAACCTTGACATAATTGTATTAATTAAAATATTTATTACTTATTTTGTTCGCCTTTTATCTATTGTTAAGTTTGCATATAGCGAATTTTCAGGGAAATTCAAGCGCCATGCTTTCATGAAGAAATTATTTGTTTATATGAAACATAAACAATATAATTATTAGGAAAATTACATACACATGTATGTACACATATGTATGCATGTATGTGTATATAGGAAACTAATTTGAATTAATTAATATATTTGCGCAAATAATGTTAAATGTTAAATATTTATTGATGCTTTTGTTCTTATGTTGTAAATTAATTACGATATTGTTGTAACCGTTGTTATAGTAAATAAATACACGTAAGCAAATTGCATATGTGTTGAAAAAAACATATGTATGTATGTGTACACTAAAGCAAAAACAAAAATTTTGAAAATTTCACTTAATTTGAGTTCAAAATGGTTGTCGTGTGGCGCCAATGCGGTTTTTTTTTAAAGAAATTCTGTAAAAAATTGCTTGATGTTAGGAAATGCAAATTTTTTCTTTAACAGGAATTTTTTACTAAAAACTAGTTCAGTGTTTATCCTGAAATTATTAAAAATATCGTCATATGCGCCACCATCTGACATCTGTGGAGTGGGTTCATTTACTTGCTATTTCATTTGGTTCTTGATCTTGCTGAGCATTTTTCATTTCCGTTCCTCTTAATTGTCAATCTACTACAACGAAGCCTTCAATGTCATCAGAGGGCTGGAGCAACAGCCGGAGCTCTTATTTACAACGGTAGCTTTATTATCTGCAACTTTAGTTTCAGAAAGCAATAAGAAAGAGTATGAAAGTAGTTTAAAAAAATAAACTTTCGGTTGCCACTATTTCGGAAGGCCGTGCTTCACTATAGTACGATTCATTCACAGGAAAATCTTGCAAAAATCTGACAAACTTTAAAAAATCGTTTCAAAATGGTGTTGTAGGTGCCACACTATTATACAAATCTGGTGCCAAAACATCTGATTGACAATAAATACTCCTCTGATCGCATGAAAACTATCATTTTATGAAAATTTTCATAAAATTTTACATATCGCACGACTTGCCAATAAATTTGTCACACAGTTGCATTTTTAGTCCACACTGCTATACATTTTTAGCACACATGTCATATTTTGCAAATCGCGCGACTGCGTAGGATAGTGCGGCACGGCTTTAAATAAACAATTTTGTTATGGCGCTTTTGTGCTTCTGGTACCTTTGACATCATCCTTAAAGGTGGTTTTTTTTTAATCAAAATACAAGCGCCACACCTATTTTACTTGAAATGACTCGTATGACATGTCGGAACGTTTTCATTACGCGCGGAATACAGAACGGACTTGTATAGAATATTGAACTTTTGATGTAAATAAAAAAAAATGTCCAACATAAAAATTTTAGCAAAGATATTTTAATTTGTCAGGATTAAGCTCGTTTTCTTAAATTTAATTTCTAAATAAAATTATTATTTTTTATTAGAAAGGAAAATCTAGAACCTTGTAATAATTCAACAGAGCTACCTTACAAGTAGTGAAAGCATTTACACATTAATACTGACGAGGTTTAGTGGCTTCTAGCGAAAACAACGCTTGTTCTATTCAGCCGTGTAGTTAAAATCTAAAGGGATGTTTAGATATTAAATTTTTGCTTTGTTGCTTTAAATATATTAACAATGTCTTTCTAATATTTCTCTGATTATTAAATTTACGAACTTTAGCCGGTATAAATATAAACAAATATTCGTTAAAGATCATTAATTGAATCTGATGATTTATATGAAAGTTTTTTATTCTACAGCTTTATCATTTCAATGGGCTGGAAATTTACTATCTGCTTGTAAATACTGGCCGTCTTTTAACTAACTACACACGAATGAAGAATAAACAATTTTAAAAATATCTAGATTGTTAAGTGCAAATACATATATACACACATACATATGTACATACATACTTTATTATTAATATCTCAAAGATTTTAATCATAAAAAATTAATTTAAACCATAAACAACAAAATGTGTGCAAAAATAAACAAAAACATGTATGAGTGCAAATCCATTTCAATTTTAAAATCATGACATTAAACCGAACAAAATTTTTTGTTATTTATTACATGTAATTTTTTCATGTTCTGATTTGTTTATTTTTTTTTTTTTTTTGTTTATTGTAACAAACAAAACCCACTCATGCTAAATTTTGTTTTAATGACTTGTTCGGTTGTTGGCTCTTGTCGAACAAGCGGCAAAAGATAATATTTACTTATATTATTGTAGATACATACATACATATGTACTCGTATACTCGTATGTATGTATGTACTCGTGTACATACATGAATATATACATACATACATACATATGTCTGAAAAAAATATTTCTGTATTGTATAAAAAGAAGGTCAATGGTTTTGCTTTATTTACAAATATGTAGATACGAGTATATCAAAATTTTCAGTAATAAAGGGTGGGCAAATTTGATGTCAGAAAGTAAATTGTCTTAAAACTCATTATTTTTTTGACAAATTTTTATTGATACCAATGTAAAGTATAAATATGGCAATTAATAATGGAATATGATGCCGGGCAAATATCCTGCTCTAGCACGTCGCCAGACGTCTGCTCTTTTCACAAAATTTTTAACCACATTTTTCAACAAAGCATCGCTTCTCTCGTCAATGCAGCTCCGAATTTGATCTTTAGAGCGTCTGTTGTTTGTGGTTTGTTCGCGTTCGCCCGGTCCTTCCATTAGCTATATAGAAAATAATCTAGCGGCTTAAATCACAAGAACAAGGAGGCCAACGATAATCGGCAAATCGAGAAATTACGCTACCGCATAGAGAAAACAGTGCCTAATAAATACCTGATAAAGTAGAACAAAATTAATAAGATATCTCTACGGATTTTTTTCAAGAAGGAAGTCTTATTCTTTTAATAAGAAAAAGCTTTTTGAAAAAATCAAGAAGGAAACTTATGGTTTTTATTAGGTATTCTTATTTATTTTTTCAAAAAGGTTTTCCTTAATAAAATAATAAGACTTCCTTCTTAAAAAAAATCCGTAGAGATGTCTTATTAATTTTGTTCTACTTTATTAGGTATTTATTAGGCACTGTTTTCTCTGTATGATTTTAGGAAATACAAATTTGATGTCATCAGAACGTCATGGTACGTCCGGAATGCTTATTTACAACATGAAGTTGCATTATCTGGATGCGGGGTACTGACATTTTTATAAAATTTACGTCTGTTGGGACTCGAACCAAGGAGCTCCGGTTTCGTAAATATGCACTCTAACCACCTTATTACTACACCTTGTTACATGTTAGCAGTCAGTTTAAGAAGATGATTTACACATGATCATACAGGCACCTAATAAAATCAATAAGACGACCTAATGAATCAATAAGAAATTTTTTTTTATACAATACATATGAAAACCTGATAGAATCAAAAAGTTTTTCTCTATGGATTTTTTTTTTTTTTTTTTTTGGTGCCCAAAATAAATGAAATTGGGTAAAAAATTGTGAATAACAAGTAATATTTCTCTGATTATAAACATTTACGAACTTTAGCCTGTTTAAATATTAACAAATATTAATAATAAACAGTTCGTAGTAATTTAAAAAAATTCAATTAATATACATATACAAAAAAGCAAGAGCCTGTGCTAATTATATGTTCAAAAACGAACATTAATCAAAAATATACTTAAGTTTAAAAATCAAACCACAAAAGTTTGTCTTAAGTAGAACAAAAAATCAGGAGAATGGGCATTGTAGGATATAATTCGCTGGCAGCACTGTAATGTTAAATATATAATAACAAATAAAAACAAAAAAAAAATTGCCCAGCTAGCATCCAGTAGAAATAAGTCGCGTATTCTATTTGTAATTGTGTATAAATAGAGTATGTAATGACGTTTAACGAAGCTACCTAACAAGTAGTGAAAAGGGCATTTGCACATGAATACTGACGAGGTTTAGTGGCTTTTACCGATAAACAATGTTTTTTTCTATTCAGCCAGTGCTGTTGAAAAATCTACAAAAGGGATGTATAAATATTAAATTTTTGCTTTGTTGCTCGAAATATGTTAACAATGTCTACCTAATATTTCTCTGATTATAAACATTTACGAACTTTAGCCTGTGCAAATATTAACAAGTTTTCTGCTTGATAAAATTAAAAAAATTTACGACATAAAAATCTTCGCTTTTTTCTGCTGGGATCCGATACCCCTTAGCCTAAATACGATTAATAGAGAAAATCGTCTTGATTCTATTAGGCAGTTTTGGCTCTGTGCAGCACATTTCTCATTCTATTAAATGTTCACAATTAAAATTCTTTGTTTAAGAGTTTAGTGTTCCATGGTTAAAATTTCCCAAATTCTTGACATTTCAGCATTTGACAGCGAAATTACTTCCTAACCTCAAATATGTCCACCCTTTATATACACAACATACATACGCAATATATACATACTTATCTAAATACATATTTACATACAAATATGAAAACTCGTACTGGCTTTAATTTTTTTTTGGGATTACTTTGTGTACCTCCTGTAATTTTAAATTTAAATCCCAATATCCCTAAAATGTACTTGAATCAATCCTAAGTACGGAGTTTCTGCAATCAAGTATAACAAGAAATCACATATGTACATACATACTTACATATATTTAAATGTAAAAATAAAAGCCAATAAAAAAAATTTAATTTATTTTTGCTCACCAGAAGTATTGAACACAGGCAGCTTGAAATATATTTTATCCTATTTAGGGAATATTAAAAAAATGGGATATTTGTGTGCCCCGGGTTGAATGTGGGGTGCTTATGAACACAGCTAAAGCTGGAGGTCCATACCACGCGTTTGACGCGTTGCACTCTTCATACGTGTATTTAAATTCAAGCTACATGCAACGCTTTTATGCGCTAACTGTTTTCTTTTGATCAACTGTGGTGTAAATATTTTCATAAAAAAGATGATTATTAGTACAAAAAATAGAAGAAATTAATCCACGAAACAAACATATTTATCGATAACATTGAAAGTATAATATAATTTGTCATGCTTTGCTATCCAAAACAGATGTCACTTTATCATGGCGCGAGCGACGCGTACAAAAGTAAAAAGTAAACCTACCTACCGGGTACGACGCGTAAAAGCGTGGTATGGAACTCCAGCTTAAGCCCGTAATGGTAGGCCCACAATAATCTGTAACTCATCTATATCGCTTATTGTGTTGTATATGAAAAGACAATTTCAAACAAAATATTTCAAAACAATTTATTTTCGATGACAGAAATTTTGCTTGAAATTGTCTTTTCATACATATGTATGTATATGTAATAAGCGATACAACTGGGCTTGTGAATTCATAAATTTTTAATTTATAATGAAAAGTTTTGTTATATTTTTAAAACAGCAAAAAGTGTAAATATCAATTTGTTTCGCATGAAAAACAAGAAATTGGCAAATAAACGAGGTAGATAAGCAATTTAAGAAATATATTATCTATTATGTACTCGTATGTATGTAAATAAATGCATTTACATTATGTACATACGTATGGATGTATGTATTTGTGTGTATATTACGGCAGCCCTCTGTTATATAAAATGATAAAAATATTTAAATTCTTGGTTCGAATTATAAAAAGAAAACGTATGTTTATTTTTGATATGATGACGAACAGTGCTTTGTTTCAAGATAACGACCAGACAAAAGTATAAGGAGTTTTAGACACTGCACGATGGGGCAAAGTCGATTTTTTTGTGAAAATAAATAAGCTATTTCTTAAAATATAAATTGATTAGTATAAAATTTCACATGTACATAGCAGAGCAGTATTGCAATTTAATTTAAAAAGATAAATGCCGACGGTCGGATGTATGAATTTCCAAAATGAAAATGGAAAATATTTTCTTTAAATGTGAAAAGAAAAAAAAAATATTATTGACAAGATAAATTATGCTTTGTAATTTTTGATAAGAAAAGAGAAAAGAACTTTCAAAATAGATAAAACAATTCAGAGGCGGATTTTATGTGGGTTTGGATGAAGGGGAATATCCTACACCTGGTTTGCAGAAGAATATTTTTTTTCATATTTTTTTCCCATTGTTGCACTGATAAAAAATTATTTTGTACGGACGTGATCTTTTAAAAGGAACCCAAGTTAAATGTGGAACTTTACACTGTCGTAGTTGTGTAAATATTGGGAAATTAACAACTGCAATTGGGGGCCTGTCTATACCCTATCCCACAGTTATCAAAAAACATTAACCTGCGTAGGGGAAATTTACTTATTGGGCAAACTTACGAGAACTTTTTGTTTTTTAAACTTTCTTGTATAAAAAAAATTTTTGTTTTGGATATTTATGAATAATATGTATGTATATTGTTTCAACTTAAACATTTTCATTAATTATAAAAAGCAGCTGTTCATCGAATCTTTCAGAAGGCAACGAAATCGGTTCATTCGTTTAGCTACCAAAAAACATTATTTAAACATCTTGAAACCAAAAAAAAAAAAAATTAATAGAAACGCATGTAGAATTTTCTTCATTTTTCAGAAATTGCCTGGGTCTCAAAAAAATTTAAAAATAAATTAAAATTTAAAATCTTGAAAATTACAACATCATATAGAGTTTTATTGTCTAAGGAGCTGCTTACTTGGATTTTTAGATTTCTTGAAATTCATTTTAGCCTTTTTGACCACTTTTGCTTTTTGTGAAATACTCCTCTCTGCGTCGTAATAAAATTAAACAAAATCTTATTCATTAGCATTCTTCCGCATTCACGTCGCATTGTTCCATATATATATGTATATTATTATTTTAGACATAAATATGTATGTATTTATATCGTTTCTGATCTACATATTTTATTCATTCAGTTTCATGAATTCAGTTTTCGTTTGGCTTAGTTTAAGACATATCATGACATTTATTTTGAGTACCTTCCTAATAGAAGACATGAATAAATATACGATTTTAAAATAAAATTTACAACAGGGAGTGTTGGATGATATTTATAAATATTTAATAAAAAACAGTTTGGAAAAATGCATTTCCTTGATTAAGTTGATGGCATGCCATTTCGCTTATCGGAATATTTAATCTGTTAAGTTTGTTGTAACTTTTTTATAAAAAAAATTCTTTTTAATCCAATTATACATATGGCTGTATATGTTTGTATGTATGGGCAAACACATATCGTTAACTTAATATAGAAAGGTCCTAACTTATTATTTTTTTCCAATCGCGTATTTAAGATATTTCGATTGGTAACCCACTAAGTCATCGATATATGCAAAAAAACTCGACTTAAAAAATCGAGTTAGGGACTTCCTATATTCAGGTAACGATATGTACTTAGATGTATGTTTGTAGAATATCAAGATGTTTTTTTAGCCTTTATTTTACATTTACTTTAATTGGCTGACATGTTTGTGAAGTCTGATGGTGATTTAATTCTCTCAAGTGCTTTAGATAAAATCTATTTGTTTATGACAAATTTGCCTTAAATTTATTTAATTTAATGAAATCCATGTTTTTCAAAATGTAATTTTAATGGCCTATAAAGGTTGTTGAGATACAAATACAAAATTCAATCAGTCAATTAGTACATCACTTTGATAATAAACTTGATGGAGATTTGTTACGGAATGGAAATTTCGTACTAAAAATTTTATAAAAATGATCACCGGTGGGTGTAGGGGATAAAATTTTCTAAAACTGCATTACGTAATATTTGAATAGCCCATATTAAAGTTCATCCCTTACACACACGGTGTCATAGGATACATTAAAGGGCAAATCTTAAAAGTAGAGGGAAATGCATCAATGTTCTTTCAAAAATGCAGTTGTGATTATTTTTTAAGCTATTGCAAATTTTGAAACGTTTGTTTCTTAAGTCTTTTGTTTTTGAAACGAAAAAACCTGACACTAAGTTTGTTTCTTAAGTCTTTTGGTTTTGAAACGAAAAAACCTGACACTAAGTTTGTTTCTTAAGTCTTTTGTTTTTTTAAGTATTTTAATCGCCCGATGTATGTTAACCCATAAAGTATGCTATTGATTATCATTAACATTTGATATCATATTGATATCATTAACATACAGTATTGCCAGAATAACAACGGAGTTATTAAATAAAACGTAATAATATAATTGCATAAGTTGATAACAACTGCTATACAATAGCTTTACCGCGGCAGACCCCGAGTGCCGCATGTCTTATTTTTTAATTATATTTCTTCCACATTTTTAAATAACATCAAAGACTTCCAAGAATTAGTAGAAGGTTATTAATTTAATTATTAAAAAAATTATACCGATATGAACCAGAAAGTACATTTTGTTTTTACAATATTTTATCGAACGCCACTGATATTGATCTTATTACAATGATATATGGATTGGATAGGGATCGATGTGGGTACAAATCAGTAGGAACGCACTTTTGAAATTTAGTGTTTTTTTTTTTGTTTTTTGCGGCGCCGGAAAATATGTAAAAGAAATTTGACAGTGTAGGAAATGTATAAATTCGCGTGAATTCGCCACTATCCACCTTATAATTAATTCGCCTTGAAAGAAAATATGTGTTTGTGTAACAGATCTGCCTGGCAGCTTGTGAACGTTTTTTCACTTGCCGCCGTCCAAAAAATAGTTCAGCTCATGTTACCGGCAACAGCTGCTTTTGATTATATTTATTTCAGCAAGTTCGTATAGATTTTTTTTTTTATAATTATATTATTTATTGAATCTTCAATTATAAATCGAAACATCAATAATTTGTTCAAATCTTAAATCTAAAAAATAAAAATAAAGATTAATATATGTTTAGCCCATGCTAAACAAAATTTATTAGTTTCAGCGGTTAAAGGAGGGATTTTCAGCCGGGTGTGGCCTCTATAATGTAGAATTTTGCGTGCAAGTACATTTGGGTGCAACTCAAGTTTTTTTTATATATTTTTAGCGTGTTTTGAAAATACTGTCTTCACCAACGGAACATCAAGATCTTTGTGAATTCGCTGGTTTCGGATATACCAGTGGGCTGCTGTTATTGTACGTAAAATTTTATTCTGTCGCCTTTGAATTTTTTCGACGTCAAATGTCGAAAAAATTTCGTATAGATAAAAAAAATATTGGAAATTTTAATTGATAATGAACATTTTAGAAAATTTACAGGAAATTTATTGTTTTCTTTATTAACAATTAAAAAACATTTACATTTAAGCCAAAATGCAAACGTATGCGCAATAATCCGACTAAAAATGGAGTGTTGTTAAATGTTTATCAGCTGGCACAATTATGACAAAGCACACTTACTTATGACGGGGTGTTCATACTTGTCATATTTTGGTGCGCTATTATTTTATAACATATGACTTATGACTACAGTGTGAATACCACAAATATATATATAAATATATTATATAGATAAAATGAAAAAGTGAATTCTCACTGATTCTTTAAATTTGACTAAATCGGTTCGGCTGATCGGCTGTAAGAATGAGTGTAAAAAAACAAAAAAAAAACTCTTCTTGCTGTTCCAAATTTATTTTGGAACCTATTAATAATTACATAAATTCAATAATTTTAGCAGAAGACGGCATTTTTAAATAACAATTGTGTACTTCTAATCAGTAAAGAACAAAAGCTTGTTTTCTTTTTTTTTTTTTTTTTGCTTAATGGCCCAACAACAATGCGAATTAAGTCAAAAAGTTATCAGGGACAAAAAGTTAATTACATTAACCAGAAAATACTGGATTTTTAATACTTTTTTGTTGCAACAGACTAATATATAAAGTCATCTTAAGGATTGCCGTTTTAATCAACACTTCTACTCGTACATGAACTTTACTTGTTTTATACAGACAAACATATACAACATACTGATATAAATATTGGTATAAAATAAAAATAGAAATTAAATCGAAATCATATCGTACAAATAATTTTCCAATGCGTGTTTACATTGTTTATTTGCAAAAAAAATTACTCAACTCCAATTATATTAATTTAATGGCAATTTAAGCAAATTTAGTACGTGTTCGTTATTATAAACAACAATTCGTTGTATTTAAAAGCTTTTCATGCTTTCAGATAATAATCGGAATATGTATATTTATTGATCAAACTTAAAATTGTCTCTTTTTATTTTTATTTTTATTTATACAACCAACGACACAAATGACAATGAGCTGTGTATCAAAGAGTTATGAAAGGCTTATAAAACGCATTTTAAAACATTTGATTTCATTATAAAGTAACTACAAGTAATTGCTCTTTAATTTTGGCCAAGTTACACACGTAATATTAAACTAGCAGAGATAATCATTTCGTATGTAATGCAACGTATTTATATAATCTCAGGATTTTCGGGGATTAATAAATTTTAAATCTGGTGTAACCAGAAATTCTTAAATTGTGTTTTTTAAGTAAAATTCATAACCTACGTTCACATTTATCAAATATTTGTCGGAAAAAACGTAACCAAGAATGAAACTATTTATTTCCTTTAATTTTAATATATTTCAATTTTGGGTTCGCATTTTTAAAAAAACTGTATAAAAATATTTTTTGCAGAATAATAAATTTTATTTTGTAATATTTTTATTTTGTAATATTAAAACCAAGTTAAATACCACTATCAGTAAGCAAATTTAGTGGTTACGTTTTTTTTTTTTTAACAAATATTTGATAAAATATTAACACATGTTTAGTTAAATATGTAGAAGAAACTACATAAAATAAATTTATAAATTAGTTACCCGTGCAAATTATAAAAGAAACCCAGTTTAAGCTTTAACGAACTCGAGAACCATAAGTGTGAGTTTCTTTTTTTCACGAATGCTGAACTCACACCAAGGAAGTACAAAACGTTGTTATGTGCAACGAGCAGCGTTGTCAACTTGGTGCGTTTCGCACCTTGTTTGGTGCTTTTCTCAATGTTTTGTGCGAAAAATATCAGAGTTGGTGCGTGGTGCGCTTTTTCTTTAATTTTGGTGCGTTTTTTTAATTTTGGGTGGCTCCAAATCATAACACTATTTTTTGTTTCAGTATGAGAAAAAAGAATTTTGTACAAAAAATACAACTGTTTCAATACCATTTCATTCAATTTGTGTACAATTTTTATATTCAATTTTACAGACCATAATAAGAGCAACCATTAATGATGTTTAAGAGGTACCAAAACACTTTTATAAAAACCGTCTTGTTGTTATAAATAATTTGTAACATTTCATTACAAGAAAATTGTTGTCCCTTTTAGATTTTCAGAGTACATAATTGTTTTTTTCGTAAAAGTTGTTGTCAAGTCTGTTAAAGAGCTTAGCAAAAACAAAGTATTCTTGAGACTTGCGATCATTGTTCGTTTTTTATAAAATGGGTAAAAGTTTATTTTATATAAAGGGTTGTAACACTAAAATTAATAAAATTTATATTTACTAAAAGAAATATTTAAAGTTAGTGTCAAGAATGGAGTCTAAAAAAGGAGATCATAAGCGAAATACAAAAGGATTTGGGAATCACAATGTGAGTTTAAGCAATGGATTCGGCCTTGACCAAATAATAACACAAAAGCAAGATGTTTTTATTGCAAATGCGATATCACGCTTAAATATGCAACCTTGTTCGACATGCTGGAACACGGAAACACATTGTAGCTTTAAGCCCATTTAGCTACAACCGAAATCAACAACCAGCATTGTACAAAATGTTTTATCCATTGCAAATATGATATCATGCCATTAGCAGTACAATTTGAATCCGATGTCGAAATGTTATCTAGTATTGAAAAAGGGTGGAGAATGATTCACTTCATGCATTGGCACAATATTATATCAACATTAAAATTTTGGACTAAAGTTAAATGTTGTAAAGACGCAAAATTAATTCGATAAAAATTTTCAATAAGAAAAAAATCTGAACTTGGTGCGTTTTTTGTTAAATGGCGCGTTTTTTTCTCCATTTTGGTGCCTTTTGAAATTTAAAAGTTGACAACGCTGGCAACGAGCTTCGTTTCAGCCTGTTTTGTATCACACCACATGTGTTGTCTGCAACTAATGGTATGGCGCAATAAGTCAAACAAACACTTTTGTGTTTGTTTTGTTCGATGTGGTTTGTCTCATAAAAACTAAAGAATTAAACACATTCACCACAGCAGGCTACACGAACACACGACTTCAAATGCTGCTAGCGATATTTGTAGGCGGTAGTCAGCTACTTAATTAGTGATATAATATTATGGTATAACACCCAATTCACACGATGACTTTTGCGACGTCGTTTTTAATTCCCTTTTGAAGTTGCTACCAAAAACTTTGTGCGTTCATACGATGTCTTTTAGTTGCATGTCTTTTTTCCCCAATTTTGTTTTGTTTTTTACAGTGGGGGTTGTTTTTTATTATTCAATCGGCTAGATAAATAACAAAAGTAAGAAAAATAATAAAAAGTAACAAAGAGAAATATGAAAAAAGACTTGAAAAACACAAATCGTGTCTCTTTGTTTACCCCTCTTTCTTCCCTACACCGCTCACCGACAAGCAAAAAGAGACGACAAAAAAGCAACTTCGCGAATTTGGTGTAACAGTGATGTCACTTTAAATTTAGTTTAACTTTTTTAAAAGAATCTGTTTTTTTTTTTTATTTATTGTGTAAGTGGCTATTAAAAGACCAAAACATTTTTCGTTAGGCGTGTCATTAAAATTTAAATTATTTTAGAGTATGCATATCTCGGGAACAATAATTATTGCAGTATTGTGTGAAATGTAAATAATATGTAGCTGCTTGGCCACTAAAACGGCAAATACTAAAAACAGAAAGTGTTGAAAGCAATAGAGTCTATGACATCTAACAGAAACATAAGTGTTTAAAATTACTTATAAAAATAGACAATTGCACTTTTTATTGGGTGTATAGACACAACAACAACTTAGAAACTTAACTATATATATTTCTATTGAATTTCTACAGTTCTTCTAATGTTTTAACCAACACAATTGAAGTATTTTTATTTAAAAATACTTGGAAATTCAACAAGCCTTAAACAAGAAAATGACTTACATCAAATATACTTAAATTTTTTATTAAATAGCACTATAATTTATTAAAGTTTTACTGTTTTCATTCTGCAGAATAAGTGATTTTTAAACATTAATTTATTTTATATGGTTTATTGCATGGATATCACTTTATTGTTTATTGTTGCCACTAAAAATAGAAATTAGTTTAATTGGACAGCTGCGAGAAAATCAGCATGGACTGAAACCTGTTACCGTGTTGCCTTGCTATCGTCAATATAATCAATCTCACATGTATACTAATTTTGAGAGACGGTAGTCGGTAGCCTGCTGTGGCGAATGTGTTTAATGCATAATGCTCTGATGGTCGCATTAGTCAAAAAACGGCTTTAGTGAAAATAACTCAAACATATGGTTTGATGTGAACATCTAAATTATTTTGATGTTCGTCAAACCAAAACTTTTCCAACCCATGCACAAGTTTGTCGAGTCAGTTTGATTGTATGGCCACGATAATTTAAAAAAGTAGACATAATTTAAAAATTTCAGAATACCCTGGGACTTTTTCAAACAAATCCCGGCATTATATATTTATCAAAAATTCCCGGATTTGAATTCCTAATTTAGAGGGATCTAATAATAAAAAAGTATGTGTGGCACTGGGGGACTGCCGCGGTAAAGCTATTGCATAGAATTTTTTATCAACTTGTGCAATTTTGTTATTACGTTTTGTTTAATAACTCGGTTGTTATTGGAGATAATTCGCCTTGGGTGTACCAGGTGGCAGCAGCACATTTTCTGGTGTGGTTGTTGACTAGGCTGATTAGTTAACATACATTGAGAGATTCAATTACTTAAAAAGAACTTGGCAGCACATTTGCTGAACACTGTATGCTGGGAACACAACTGGGACGAACGCCGAATTTCGTCTAGCACGACGAATTCGTTGGAAAAAGTTCGTTGCGTAAATTCGTCGTGTGGCGCACAACTAGGACGAACAAACAACTGCTGTCATAATAATCCAAAAAATTGTGTGTATTTTTTATTACAAATTTGTTTTTATATACATACAAACATAACAACGATAGTGTTACCGTATAAAGAAAATAATTCCTTTATAAAATTAAACATTAAAAAAACTATTAAAAACAAATTTCATCATTAATAATTATGTATATTTAACTAAAATGCTCTATTTCATAAAAAGAAGAACTTATTAAAGTAAAAATTAACATTATTTACTAATATATTTTAAAACTAAAAAAAAACATGGTAACGCTGTACTGATTTCTTCGTCGTTCGTCGGCGTATGAAATAGAAATAAATCTATCAGAGAATTCGTCACGTACGACGAATTTCGTCGACGTCGGTG
This sequence comes from Lypha dubia, assembly GCA_947311025.1. Classification (NCBI taxonomy): domain Eukaryota; kingdom Metazoa; phylum Arthropoda; class Insecta; order Diptera; family Tachinidae; genus Lypha; species Lypha dubia. The sequence goes on along the minus strand of OX371261.1, from coordinate 40,778,726 downwards.
CTGTGTTCACTTTAATATGAATGCATGTGTTCTATTTTTGACGACGAATATTCGCAACGAAAAATTCGTCGTTCGTCCCAATTATGTTCCCAGCAGTACTTTGCCATTGTCAGATTCTTGACAAACATTGTAAGCTCTTTTTTATTGGCAGATGTGTTTAAATTAATGCATCTGACAATGGCACCATTGTCAGATAATTTTTCTATTGGTAATGCTGACCATAAATATTATTTAGAACAAAATTTATTCACGAGATATGTATATTTACAATGTATCAATACAGTATGAATATCAATGTGATACATTGGGTACAGTACAATACGCATATAAGAAAGTCTGAAAATGTACAGATTTTGTTTCTTATATGCGAGCTTTCTTATAAAGAGAACACGCATATAAGAAAGATAATATCTTATATGCGTCAGAAACAAAATTTAAAAAATTTCCTATGGAGTATGCAGATATATATTTGAAATAAAATTAATACACAATATTTTGTACAAAAAAAACAACGAAGCCGGCTGATTTCACAAAAATCAACGACTTCATTTGACATTTGGACCAGTGTTCACAGGTGTAAATTGTAAAATATAATCAAAAAATTTATATTTTTCCCCAAATTGAAAAAAAATTTCATTGTGAGAATACTTTCTTATACACGTACAATTTTCTATGGAAGGAATATCATTTTTCATAAAAATTTGTTTCTTATAGCAGAGTTTTTCTTATAAGCGAGTTTCTTATATAAGGATTATTTAGCACGTAGTTATATGGAAATGTACATGGTGTCTGGAAAAGTGTTTCTTATAGCCGAGTTTTTCTTATAAACGAGTTTCTTATATGCGTATTGTACTGTAGTTACTTTTTTAATACGTTGCATATTAATACTTTGCAACCCTGAAATTGCTTAAGAACATATATTTGCAATGTATCATTCATAATAAAGCGAACAATGGCGGAAGAGTATATTTTATTGAAATTTTTTTTTTTTCATTTGTGCGAAGAAGGAAACTCCAGCTCCCATACTGCTTCAAACATTATTAAAAAAAACATAAACGACTTGCTGTCTTGCAAAAAGAAACACCGGTAACAAAAAGAATACCAAAAACAAAATGCTTTGCACAAGTAATTGATGAAATGCAATGAAATGTTGCCTTTCTTAATACGCTTATACTCGTATGTGACCATAAAATTTAAAAATTTGCAATATAGTATGTCGTCCCGTGAAAATGGGAACGAGTCATCTATGGACTTTATATTTTGCAAAACACGCTCTCATAGTACAACGCGCTTCTTTTTTTTTTTTTTTTTTTACGAAATTCTTTCTCCATATCGAGTCTTGCATTAATTAATAGGTTTTTATAGTTATGTGTCCATCGTTTACTATAATAAAAATAGAAATATATGTATGATGTTATAAGAAAACCGCTCACTTATCTTCCTGCGTCGCCATTGTGCTGCGTGTTGTATTTATTTTGCATTTAAATCTATTTGGATACCTTTCTTGGTTTTTTTTGCGTATTAACTACAACAGTGTTGCAAGTGGAAACAAAATACATTGCTAAAATTTTCAGGGTTGCATTTATGAACACGCTACAATGTATTACTACAAAGCAACATGCATTTAGGAAGTCAGCCTATTTCTTCATTGTTACAAGACAAAACTCTAAAATAATTGTTGAATAAAACTAACAAATAGTTTAGAATTTCCTTTCATTGATTGCTTTGTTCAAGAAATATTTTAGATTTTCATCTTCTATAAAAGTAATAATTTTTAAGAAAAGTTGCCATTGAATTGTCCGGTACTATATAAGCAGCACATACTCGTACACATCGATGACTTAATATAGAAATGTCGTATCTCAACTATTAGCTACTTTGCAGGAGAAGGAAAAAATTCAATAAAATCTGAAAAAATAACATGTAAAAAATGAGTTTGGGCTTTTTTAATTACTGTAAATCTCTTATTCGTCAACCTAGGAAACTGAATTTTTCAAGGGTGGTGTATTTGATTTTTATCTACCAAAACATGTAAAAACCCGATTTAAAAAAAGAGAGATACGACCTTTCTATATTAAGGCATCGATATGTAGATTAGCAAACTCAAAATAAATAAATAAAAATTTTTATCCATTTTTAACATGCGAATGTCTGTTTTATAACAAATAATTCTACAAAAAATTTTCCAAATGACGTTAAACGCAGATGTCGTCAATTAGCATTTATTTACATATGTATCTATAATTGCTTCCTCGCGATGTATGTATGTATGCAGATAGTAGTGTACTGGTAATGATATAGAGGTAGGAAAATATTATTATAACGTATTTGTTAACGTCTGAAAGCCACTTACATATATACATACATAGATTGATTGTAAAATACAAACAATTGTAAAATTTAGTAGCTGATATTTTATTTATTATATTCGTATTTGTGTGTGTGTAATGGATGTATAATAGGGTGACACTTTGGAGGAAACTAAATTTTGGATTTTCATAAAAGTTCTGGAGAAATATTGCATAAAAGTTAAGAGGGGTTAATAATTTCTTTCATAAAATATATTTACTAGTTTTAATTTTGGAAGTAATACACAAAGAAAGCAACAGATTTATTGTGTCAACCGAATTTTGTCAGTTACAATTTTGAAATTTCAAAATTTGGCAAAAGCATCGTGCTCTTCTATTGTAATTTTTTGCATGAACATTTTAAGTATTTCAAAACAATAACAAAATCAATAATTTTAAAAGATCATAAGAATGATTATAAAAAATTTAATTAATAAATAAATATATGTATGTATGTTTTTATTTTACAGAACTGCTGGTACAGTTGGTGCAGTTATAACATGTCCCCTAGAAGTTGTCAAAACGCGCTTACAAAGTTCAACAGCATCATTTCAAATACCTTCGCGAGTAGTTGAGAATCCCGTTTCCACAAATGCATCCTCCGAATTACTCCGACCTGAACAGAGACGTAAACTTAGTACAACGATATTACGTAACAGGTCTCAACCACAGGTGATTGGGGGTGTTCGTAGGGTAGTACCACAATTTATTGTTGCTTTTTTAATTTTTTTTATTTTCCCTTTTAACGCTTTTTTTTAATTCTAAATTAGTTTTGTTACTAATCACAATTGATTAAATATTGAATTAAAAATTTTGCTTTAAATGAAGTTTTTATTAAAACATTTTCAGATAATGGCAATTTCACACTGTGGCATCTCCTCATCATCTACAAAAAGTATGAGCATATTGCAGTGCCTCAGGTAAGTTGAATATATGCGTATTTTTTTATAAAAAAAACTTTAATACATTTTCATACCCAAAGGACATCAATAAACGTAATGAAAATGTAATATTTTGCTTTGGTACCGAATTTCAACCAATAATAAAGTGTGTTTTCAACAAATTGATACCTTTTTAATAGCGGTATTCAGTGTTTGGTGCAAATAGTCTTGCAAAAGAGCAAATATATTGTATATATTTTATTTTTCAGGCACATAGTACAAAATGAAGGACCAAAAGCGTTATTTAAAGGTCTTGGACCGAATCTCGTTGGTGTTGCACCATCACGTGCCATATACTTTTGCACATATTCGCAAACCAAAAATTTCCTCAATAATTTAGGGTAAGTAGACACGCCTACATAAGTACATAAATGCATATCGAGCCTTTGTTGCAACAGAGTCATAACTCAAATAGCAATTTTGCAAAAAATGAGTTTAAAGTTTGTAATTCACTAACAACTTAATGGTAAAAGAAAATGTTGTTTTTCTTTTAAATGTTATCGATATCGATAGCTTTGGTTTGACAGCTACGAAAGTCAATCTGTGTTGTCATTTCTGTTCAATAATGTTTGGCGGGTCATCATGAAAAGTTTAATGCCAGAAAAAGGATTCCAAATTTTGAAAAAAAACATAAATATGGTCGCAAAGTCTATTAAGCAGTTCGATTAGCATTTTTATCAAAGAATTTTATTTAGTGATGAAGCATATTTCTTGACGTTAACGAATCATCATTAAATCCATTAAAATTTACCGTTTGGTGCGGTTTACATGCTGGCGTTATCAACGATCCTTATCTATCCATTTTGAGTGGTTTGAAAAAGACGACGCAACTTGTCATGCAGCGCGCTTAACAATCGACTTATTGCAAAATAAATACTGACCACCGCGTTTATTCCATTAAGCTCCTCTGTGTTACTTTTTATGGGGCTACTTACTGTAAGTCGTTAGTTTATGCCGACAAAGCAGCAACTCTTGAAGCATTTGAAGCCAATATTCTAGCCACTATTGACGTCTTACGACCAGGGGCCAAATCACCGCATACGATATCGATATCGATTAAAATTTATCGAAATTTTTCATTTTGGTATTATCGCATGAATTGTATCGTAATTTAACGCATCGTATGCCATAATACTTTGTTCACATGACAAGATGAAGCACTTGCTTCGCTTTCTGAAGCATGTTTATGAATCTAGCTGTTCACACAACTCATGTACTTGCTTCGATTTGACAGTTCTCTTTTTAATAACAAATAAAATCTAAAATGGACAAAGAAAAATAAGTTAAAATTATTACGCATTTTTTAAAATGCACAAACATATTTTTTGTTTCCATTGTTGTTTTATCTTTATAGTTTTAATTCAATTTTTCATTTTTTTTTTTTTTTTTTTTTTTTTTTTTTTGATAAATTTTATTATTTATTGAATCTTTAATTATTTAAATTGAATTATCAATAAGTTTTTCAAATCTTAAATCTAAAAAATATTAAATATAAGTTTAGCCATTGCTAAACAAAATTTTTAATTTCAACGGTTAATTTATGTTGTTTTACATCTCTCGTGTACGGCTGAGAAAAAGAGTATCCCTCCTTTTCAACCGGGTGTGGCCTCTAGTATTTTTTTTTTTTTTCACTTTTAATTAAAGTTTTTGTTGTGCTTTTTGCATCTAGTTCAGATAAACTTCCGATAAATTACGATAAAATATAGAGAAGACAGCAATTTTCCATGCTTCGCAAGTAGATTCAATATGAATCTACATGCTTCGCTCTCAAAATTTTGTATGGCGAAGCATGTTGCTTCGCTCCTGATTGGGGTGTGAAGCATGAATAGAGAGCGAAGCATGTTCCGTGCGAACGTAGTATAATTTGCTTATTCGACACGTATCGTAATTAATTCGATATCGTATGCGGTGATTTGGCCCCAGATTTATTGGAAAAATTTTTCAATAATTGGACTGATCGAATGGACCATGTAACTCGGTATTTCGGAAATCATATATAAAAAATATATGCCATGATATTATCTACCAGATTATAATTAAAAAAATTTCGTTCCAACAATATTTCTGTGTTGTATGATAATTGTAAGTTATCATGCTGCTAAAAAAAAAAGATATTTGGATGAAATTTTTACACTTAAAAAAACGGTATGGCATTATTTCTGCATTAGTAACTAAAAATCGAATTTTGTTGCGTTATGACTCTACTACAGCAAAGGCTAGATATGTCCTTACAGCGAAAAACACTTTGAACAACTTAATATTCTGATTTACATTTTAAAACTCTTCTTATTTTCATTTTTATTTATTAGATTAATACAACCTGATTCACCACAAGTTCATATTGTTAGTGCTGCCAATGCCGGTTTTGTTTCCTCTTCCATAACAAATCCAATTTGGTTTGTCAAAACACGTTTGCAATTGGACTACAATTCCAAAGTTAAAATGTCCGTGAGACAATGTATAAAACGTGTTTATGCTCAGGGTGGTATCGCTGGCTTTTATAAAGGTATTACCGCCAGCTACTTTGGCATCTGTGAGACAATGATACATTTTGTTATATATGAGTTTATCAAATCTAAATTGGTAAGTTGGAATCATTCACAGATCACTTTTACTTTTTTACTTTACATGCATGTGCGTCTAATAATGTTCAACGAATGTTTGTATGTATTTGCAGATTGAGCGACAAAATCTCCGCCAAAACAAAAACCAGGCGGATACTTCAAAAACCTCCAGAGATTTTATGGAATTTATGATGGCTGGTGCCGTATCTAAGACTATCGCCTCATGTATTGCATACCCACATGAAGTGGCGAGAACGCGATTACGTGAGGAGGGCAATAAATATAATAAGTTTTGGCAAACATTACATATGGTATGGAAAGAAGAGGGTAGAGCTGGTTTGTACAGGTATGTTCCAAGAGAAATTGAAGAATTTATTTATCTCCTTTTTTTCTTTCGATTTTCCTAATTCCATATTTGTTTTATTTTTTTTTTTTTTTAACTGGGTGAAAAGTTTCCTCCACCCTACCCTCAAATAGATTTTCTAGAAGTTTGGTGGTTTTGGTATTTGAGGGGGAGGGGCAAGCTGTCCCCGAAATATTGATTGTCGCATAAATAATCCAGTCATTTGCTTCTAGTTTGACACAAGCTTTTTTTTCTTTTTTTTTTTTTTTTTTTTTGTTTGACCGGTTTGATTGCAATTTTTTTTCCAAATTTCGTATTTGTTTGAGGGGATTTATTTGCAACTCGGTCCTATTTTTTTTTTTTTATTGAAGTGCAAGATCCATTCAGGTTACATGTTAAATGTCAAAAATATTGTTTGACGCCTTGTTCGATACATTTCATGACATCTCAAGTAGATTTTTTTCAAAAGCGAATTGAGGCTAGTCTACCTTATTAATAACCCCTTTACTATCAGGCTATTAAGTTTACTTTAACAAATAAATTTTAATTTATTTTGTATTATATAAAAACCCTAATAATATATTATTTCTTTTAATTTTTACAGAGGCTTGTGCACACAACTTCTTCGACAAATACCAAATACTGCTATACTGATGGCAACTTATGAAACTGTTGTTTACGTTTTAACTAGACGTTTTAATAATAAAAGTAATGAATTTTATGATTTCTAAAATAACTTATTTCCTTATCCTCTAGCTAGGTTTAGAAAAGTTAACAACAAAGAAAAAAATTGATACTGACAATCGAATTTGAAAAGTTTGAATGTCAGCGGCAACACTTTAATTGTTTTGTAGAAGAAGACTTATTTAGAATTACCAAGGAGGAAAATCGTACCTCAAAACGTCAGAAAATGTTAAATTTCTAAACAATATTGTAATTAAGCCAAACTGTTTGGTAATAAGGAGGTCGCAGTTGAGGCCAACAACATTTATTCTGAAACCAAAAGATTCGTTTTTATACAAGATTATGAGCGCTTATTTATAGTTTTAGCGGATAAAAACAGACAACTAAAAGCTGCTATGCAACTTTAAAAAATGTATACAATAAAAATTAATTTAAAATAAATAAAATTGAAAAAATGCTTTGCCAAAAGAATAAATCAATATAAATTTCGTATATTAGAAAATCATACCAACGAAATTAGCACATTAATCTGATATGTATTTTAAATTTGAAAATTGAGTTATTAAAAACAAAAAGCACAAAACTTTAAACATTTTCTAAAAAAAAAACTTATATTAAAAAACGCACGAATTAGTTTTAAAGTTTTGCTACGAAATTTAGTTTTACATATTCATTTCGATAAAAAAAAATTTTTCTATATTAAAAAGCGTACTAATAGAACTCATATTAAAATTAAAGTGTCGGCAACAGTTCTGCGGTAAAGCTTAATAAAAAGTTTTAAAAAATACTATATATAAATCAGTATATAGTATAGTACATGCTGTTAAATTATATGGGTTCTACTTCTTACTTGTGATTCTTGGGAATTTATAAAAAAAAAACATCTATTACTTTCTAATAAAATACCCAAATGTAAACAAAACCTGCTCTGGCGCTCCCTTATTTGATAACATTTCATCATAAGTTATTCAATATTATGTGATCGCTTTTAGATCTATATCTTTTTTTAATTTTATTTCTTTTATTTTATAGATCTAACATGAATGAAAAGAAAGAAAAGAAAAAACAATTGTTATACTTACTGTTAAATACCAATTTGTCCTTACACATACATATACAGTACGAAATGAAAAATTTCTATTATAAAATCATCTATGATTAATAAGTTATCTATAAACATGAGAAATAATTATTTTAGTTCTTACTATTTGTGTAAAAACCATTAAATTATGTTACATTTAATACACTTAGAAAATAAAAAATCACTAAAATGTTTAGTTTATCCTTCAATTAAAAACTTGTAATAATTTTATTTATGTTATAATGGTATTTTTTTAGTTAAAATAAAAATCAAATAAAACAAACTTAATTGAAGTTCCTTTAAATTTTGCAGTTTAATTTGTTTTAAAAAAATTTTATATGAATTATGTTCGATAAACAGCCATGTCACTAAACTCAATTCCGATCGAAAATCGTTTCAATTCCAGTTCAGTCTTCAAAAGAACGAAAATTTTATTTGTAATCAAATCAGTTTTAAATTTCAAATTGAAATTGACAAAGAATTGTGTTCTAACATTAACCATAACCCATAAAAAATTGCATACTTTTAGGAATGTCAGCAAGCTTTTTATTACTATAAAAAGCCTAATCTGAGCTTTGTTATTAAAACCAATTCAAACAAACACAAAATCGAAATAAAAAATAAACGTCATCTGCGATCGGAATTGAAACCATTTCGATTGGAAAGTGTGATTTGTCCGATTGTCTGTAGAATTTTGCTATTAAAAATTAAACATTTTAGATAATTTTGTTATGTTTTACGTGTTGTAAGAATAACACTACTACACATACATCTATCATGGAACAACGGGTTTGTTCGCAGTTTTGTATTATAATTTTTATTTTTTTTTTTTTTTTTTTTTTTGAAAACGAGGGGGCAAGTTGATAATGCAAAATTTGAATAGAAGCTAAAATGTCACTACGAAATTGCAAACCGTTATTGTACAAATGGGGGGTTTCAGAAAAAAAAACAGCGAAAATTTTTAACAGTGTAAAACACTTTTAATTAACGCAGTTTTTATTTACATACATATAATGTTATTAAGGGCTTAAAAAACAAATTTATTGGTCTATCCGATAGAGAAATAAAATTTAAACATTTTCTGCCTACGCCATTTCCTTTTCTCAATTTTTATTATGATCAATTACATTTTTTTATAACGGTAAGAGAATTTTAAACACTTATGAAATTGATTTTTAAGACATTAAATATCAATATTGAAAACATTCTACGAAAAATACACCATATACCCACAATTTTGTACATCAACGGCAGAGGTACATACATACATATGTACATAAATTAGTGACTAAATTTCGACGCATTTTTTAGTGTTTCGCAATTTTTGATTCTCTATCGGATAGTGCCCTGTTGTTGATTTTCTAAACAATGTAGCTAAACTATAGTTGATCAGAATTAAATTTCGTCAACCAAACGAAAGCGTTGATGTTGTTTTTCTGGAATAACGTTAAAGAATTTCTTGTAAATTGTTTGGCCTTCGCGTCCAGCATAGTTTCGTTGTATCCATGTATGATCCCAATTGGGATCTAAAGTCTCACAAGTGACATATACCTTGCCATGTTCCATAGCAAATAAGGTCCCATTGCGACCAAAACCAACCTAAAAATAGATCACCATCAATACCGTGTTTCGTAAAACTAAATACTGTTATTAGCTTACGTTTAAACCTGGATGAAATCTAGTTGTTAACTGTGTTGCCAAAAGAGTACCCTGCGACACATAATGGCCATCTTGTACACGCCAACCACGATGTTTCGGCCTAGGATGCCCTTTTTTATTTCGAGTACTGCTACCAGTTTTCTTACTGGCGTTACGTATATTGGCTACAATAAAAAGTTATTTTATTAAATTTGGATGTTATTTCAACGTATGTAGTAAAATTGTACTTATGAGGGGTTGATCTACTTTCAAACAAGTTATGGATAGCTTTTGAAAAATATTAAATAACATAATTAAACACTTTTATTTCAGTTTTATTAATAATTTTTCATATATTCAACTTTTAGTTAAGGTTAAATAACTTGTTTGTTTTTAAGGGGTAAATCAATGGCAGAACTAATTAAGGTGTACGCACTTCGACAGAAAAAAATTTAACAATTCAACAATAACATGCTCTTTGTAAGAATTAGTTCTATTCTAGACTTCAAGAGACTTGAAATTTGTTTGATGCTCTAAAACGTCAAAATTTTCTTAGCGTAATCATATGTTGCAACGAGCCTACCTGTTCGAAATGCCTTTTTCTTGCATTTGATGTAACATACAGTTTTGAAAGCTTTGGTGTCGTCTTATATCTTTACACTGCAATCACACGTTCATGTTTTTTTCAAGTCGCTTTAAGTCTATGTTCACACACGACGATTTTAGTTGGGCAATTCTTGAGTTTATAGATGTTTTTTTCAGTTTGCGGTGAGGGGAATAAAAAGGGAAAAATAATCGCCGGTACCCGGCTATTTCAAGCAATTCTCTCATTGGTTTTTTTTTTTATTTGAATATTTGACATTCCTTTTCATTCGGTGTTTCGCTTCTTTGTGTGTACATCATTTATAATTTCAATTAAACGCAAAAATTACACGTTTTAAATATGTAAAAATAAAATAATTATTATAGAGTAAAAATTTTTAGTAAAAGCTTACTACATTTTTTTATATTTTATTGAAATTGTTTATTTTATGAAAGCACAAATGTCAAATTGTAAGAAAATAAAAACAAAACAAAACATAAGAATTGCCAAACTATAATCGTCGTGTGTGAACATAAAAGCAAGTTCAAAAGAGAATTCTGAAAAAGTTGGGCAATTAAGATCGTCGTGTGTGACCCTAGACTAAAGAAATATACACATACTGCTTCTCAAAATTCACAAAAATTTAAAGCTGTGACGTAGGTGGCATTCAATTTCAAAGCAATTTGCTTACAAGAACACAAAAAGTTATGGCGGCAGAATATATGTACTAATGTATGTATGTATATGAAAACAAACACGAGTTTATAATCAAAATGGCAATCCGCTGATTTCTTGAAAGCAAATTGAAAAGCATAACTTGAAAGAGAATTTGAAAGCATGCAACCATCAAATTTTAGTAGTATGAGTGTATTAGTAAAAAAATTAAAGAGAGAAATATAATTTGAAACAAAATATGAACGTGTGAACCCCAAGGCGAGGCTGTTGACTTTTTAGGACATCTGTAGCAATGTTCTTAACAATGTGTCTACACCTGATGAATTTATATCTTATAGCAAGATAACGCCAGCTAAGAAAATTTTCAACGATAACAGCACATAGGAGAAAATTTTCATAATTTTAAAGTAAATAAACGTCATACATAAGTTCACCATTGAGATATCGACCTATCATGATGTAATTACCATACCAGGTGCTCTGATAATAATATCATAACGATTTCATCATGATATAAATTTGACAGCAAGGATATCATCAGCTGTTCTTGATAACTGCCTTGTAAGTATTTCAAATAAGTTGTCAATTTAATATACCTGTTATCAATATACTTTGGATTGCAATTGAATTTTTTTTTTTGTCACAACAAAATTCTTAATCTTATTTTCAAACTAATTTTTCAAGTTTCCAATATGGACAACACAACAAAGGATCAGTCCCTACAAATAAAAGTACCTACACTTAAACTTAAGGAGAAAATACGTGATTATACCAAATCACACCGTGACCAAATACGTGCAGACTGTTCGGACTCGTTACGTTTTGGAATTGGAGAAATAAAAGCAAAAATTCGGGAATTGGAAAATTTAACTGAAAAAGATGTAACTGGTTTGGCGGGACGTGTAAAGCGTCGAAAACATGCAACTAGTGATGACATGTACAGATTGTCGCACGCATTTTTACAGGATGAAAACAACATAGAAACATTTAATAGAATACCTGGTGCAATGCAAGTTTTGATTAAGGAATTTACAGGTATGTATGTACATACGCATGCAAACAAATCTTGTTTACCGGTCCAGTTTTAATTCAATAAATTTTATTTTACAGGGAAAGACTCCGAGCGCCAGCTTAGTGCAGCAGAGTGCTTGTGCAATTTGTCTTTGGGTCAAGCTCCTGTATGTGAGAAAATATCTTCCTTGGCAGGAAGTTATCTTGTTACTTATCTCCACTCAACAGAAAATCAATTAGTACGGATTTGTTTATGGACCATTGCGAATATATTGGCCACCGGCCTTAAAGGAGCTTCAACATTAATGCAAATGCAATTGTTTCCTAAGCTATGGAAACTTTACACAGATGATAATGTAGCAGATGATCTTGTTGATTTTCGAGAAGATAGTGGTATATGCCTGCAAATCATAGCACTAAAATCCGAAACCCTAATAAAAAACATTGAACGTGAATATCTACTAACACATTTTGTGGAAAAAAATCCTACATGCTTAGCTGGTGAACATCACTTGCAAATTGTTTTTCACGTTTTATTTGCTCAGCCTGAACTTGTAGCTTCTTTCACCACTTCCCAACAACAGTATTTAATTAGTTACTCCTTAAGAAATATTTCTGAAACTAAAGAATTAAATACACATCCGCATTATTTAAGAATTCTCTATTCAGTTCGTATATTGGGCAATCTCATATCTTGCCATCCTTCCTGTTATTCAATGTTACTTCAACAAATATCCACAAATTGGCAAACAAATCTAACAGCTCTTTTAAATGGCCTTTTTGCTTTTCAAAATGTATTTTTAACACGTGAACTTTTTTGGCTTTTAAAAAATGTATTAAATATAGAAAATTCAATGGGAATGTCTCAAAACACATTTATAGAGAAAATAAAAATTCCGAAAAGTACATTAAACACAATTTCGATTCGAAATGATGTAGAATCGATGGTAGTTAACTAATTTTATAAACAATGCAAAATAAATTAATTTTGAAAAGAAAATTATTATTTATAAAAAAAAATTATTGAAATTATATCTTAATAAAGGAACAACAACTAAGGCACTTGTTTTTATTTTTAAGATAAATCACTTTATTGTAAGTAACCATGAGAAAAAAATCCTTAATTATGTTTAAAAGCAGTCAAAATCATACTAAGTAATACTTGAGTAATTAAGCACATATCTATATACATATATAAAAACGAATTTATGTTTGTTTATTTGTTTGTTTATTTGTTCCTTATAGGAGGCTAAACCTCTGAACCGATCTTCCTAAAATTTTCACAGTACTTAACTGGAACTCTCGGATGAATTATAGGCTATATGAAGTTTTGATTGGACAAAGGCACCGCCCATATAACCCAAAAATTTAAATCGCCATATTTTGGGCATTTTTTTACCTACGTCGATGATATTTGGTACATATGGTGTTGGCATAATTTAGAATACGTACCAGGAGAAAAGTTGGTGGGACCACGCCCCTTTTTAGGAAAATTAAAAATTGTATTACAGTCTTAACTACTGGACCGATCGTCATTAAATTTTCACAATAAGAATTTTATATTATAACGAGGGGGTAGCGAAGCGCACCGGATATATCTAGTTACTTAAATAAAGTAACCAATTTGTTCTTTATTGGGTTTCTTGAACAAATATTTATTTTATTAAAAAAAAAACATAAAAAATAAGAAAAATCTAGAGACACCAATTGTCAGCTGGCCTAGTAAGATCACGTTATAGTTATTTGTATCATGATGCGTTACATTCAGTTCCCATAAACTTCAATGTCTGAATTAATACCTCTACCGTTCTGACTTTTCAAATTGATGGCGGCAAACTGCTTGCCAGGGCCACCAGATACAAGTAAAGGATAGGCACCAGAGCTGTTTGTGAAACGGTCATAGGCATAAATAGCGGTGATATTTTTATAGTACTGACCCTTAAACAGACAAAAAAAAAGAAAGAAGAAAAAATTACATTAATATTTTAGTATTAACTGTTTTAGTCGGTTAAAGTTCATTAAGACGTCTAGAATTGCGGCACAACAAATACTTATGTACATACATTTTTAGGATAATAAACGTCTACATTCCAATAATTGTTCTTCATAGGATTACGAAAGACTTTTTCGCGTTGTAATAAGTGATCATTACGAACACGTCTACCCCAGCTGGCACTGCTGGTAAACGCAACTGCTGCTAAGGAGGCAATTAAACAGAAAGTTAAAAAAAATTTCATAATGATTAAAGCCTGAAGTATTATTATGGCTGCTAGAATTCAAAATGTTGTGCAAAAACTGTTGGAAGTTGAAGACAAATATTATCGTATTTATACGAAAATATATTTAAGGGAAAAAAATTATCATTAAGTTAATTGTGATAATAATTAGGCATTTTATAAAATTTTGTATTATCATATTATTTATACCTTTTAATCAGTGATTTAGTACAACAGTTAGTTGGTTGTTATCTGTATACGAGAGCCCATATAAATAATTTGTGAAAATATTTCGAAGAAAATAATTTCTTTATTATCTTCATTTCAAAATTAGTTTTTTCTTTTTTATATGTACTTATCTTGAGAGGCATTCTGTAGAAATTTACTTTCTGTTGAAATCTATTAGTTTTGAATGAGTAGTTTGTTTCGGGTACTTAACTTAAACTTATAATTCAAATTATTCAGAACACTGTGCAACAAATTTTTTATTCTTAGCAAAAATTTGCAATAGTTATGTATATCTATTCTAGGCTCATTAAACTCTGTTTTTACGAATTAGTACGAAATTATCGGTTAATTATTTTTTATAAATTACATTATTATTTTTAGTAGAAAGAAAAATCTAGAAGCTCGTAATAATTGAATAAAAAAAAATAGACTGCGCGGAGGGAGGATTGAACTGACATCATGATGTTTCGAGACTAACGAAATTCTTAACTTAATTAAAAATTTTCGGAAATTCGATTTTTTAAAATCTTAATTTATTCTTATTTTTTTAGGTCCAGCACTTTTGGGACGACCCAGAACTTAGGGAAAGGATTAGGGTAGAGATTATATGTAGGTGTTGAAAATGTAGAAGACTTAATTCTTTTAAAACTCTCCTATTGCGCGTTTTGTTTATTTTTAGAGCAGAGTTTCAGCGTTTCTAGTTTTAAATAAATGCATTAAACTTCTTAAGCTGAATTAGCAGGCATTTTATTAATTGTTTTACTTCGCCGACGTTTCTGCAAGCCGACGAAGGAGAGCGCTATTGTGTACATTAGCTTGGAACAGTTTTTAGTTACCAGTTCCTTCAGCACTGAAGCAGTCCAAGAAACATACTTAAATACAATGTCACACTAATGTAAATTAGAGAAATGTATGATATTGATTGACTTGCTCTAGCCAGAGTTTGAACCAACGTCCTAAGTCATACTTTGCTAGCACAATGGAACTGTCCGAAAACAAAGTTTTTCTGTTCTGCCGCGTACGTAGACAATTTAAATTGATGTTGATGTTTTTTCCTTGGAATATTGGTAATTTTTAACTTTTTAGAGTTATAATGTTACGAACTCTTTCGTAATGCATATACATACATAAATATATATACATACATACAAATCGTTACCTTAATAATGAAAGGTCCTAACTCATGTTTTTTTTTAATGCGCATTTCTTTTTGGCTTATTTAGATGGCTTAGAATGTTAGGTTAGGTTAGGTTAGCAGGCTGCTGGTAAATGGAAGATTAGATTCCAGCTCACTTGGGTCCTGATATGGTCCCATTGTGCTACCTGTAGTGAAGACGAGTGATGGAGGAAAGGAGATTAGAAGAGTCGGAAGAAGAGTAGATGAGGGAAGACCATAGAAGAGCAAGAGAATAGTAGAAAGCAGAAACAGGTGGGAAAAACCAAAGCAAGGAGTTGTCTTGCAGAACATCCAGGATGTCGAGCCCCCTATTGGGCGAACCATCCACTGCTCCTGAATGTTTAGAATGTTACCTATCAAAAAATTATAAATATTTGATTTGAAAAAGTATGAGTTAGGGCCTTTCTATATTAAGGAAACGATATATATACATAGATAAATATTAATTTATTTATTTTCCGTAAGATAAGAGAATGAATGGTAAAATCTGTAATCGAAATACGTAGAAACTAACACTAATTTTTATAATTAATAACAACTAACCTAACAAGAGTAAATATAGACCGACCAACTGTCTTTAGAAAGATTTCTGTAGCTGATAACACAACAAATGTTGTATAGAGAAAATTTGACAGAAAAAAAAAACTCAAAGTTAGAGTGACTATAAATCTTTTATTCCAATTAAAAATTGCATTTGCTTGTGGGCATTACAAAACAATTACAAAACTCTGTGAAAATTAAACTCCTTTTACTATTTACCCTCAGAGGATAAAGGATAATGTAAAAAACTATGAGTTAACTAATGAAATTTCTAAAGAATTTCGTTTAATTTCTATGAAGATGTTTGAAAAATTTAGGTGCTGTTGTCACAATACAGACAAATGACACTAATTTTTTTGAGTGATTCCCATAAAAAATTTCTACTCCAAACAATTGTTTGTATTATAGAAACCGAACATAAGAAAAAATTTTTATAATTTCTCTTTCATTCGCCTTGTGCCTTGGCCGTTAACCTTGAATTTTAAACGAAAAAACAGCTGATTTGAAACAATTTTATATATTTGCTTAGATTTTGTGCCAGTAAACAAATTAAAAATTTTAAATAAAATCAGTTATTAGTGAAACGCAAATAAGTTTTTTTACGTCTAGAAATCCAGTGAACGATATCGATCGACATCGTGGGACAGACTATAAGTGATTTTTGATAACTACTACGTACTACAAACAATTATTTTGAAAAGATGTTTTATTAAATGTCACTATATATGAAATTAAAAAAAAAACGGCGGGAAACTTAATCGGCTTTATTTATTACGAGTGTCGTTGGCGTGACAAAATCTGTAAAATGTGGCAACGTTCGCTATATGTTTTACGTTGGAGTCTTTAAAATTTGACTATGGCAACGACACTTGTAATAAGGGCGAATAAATTCATTTTTAAAATAAAATTTCAAATACCAAAATAATATACATATGTATGCAATTAATTTTGTCATTGAATTTCAACATACAACGAAAATTAGATGTTTAGCTAATAAACATCAAATTTTGTTATTGATCACATGGTTAAATGATTCAATTACGAAATTAATTGAAACAATTTTAATGTTTGATTAAATATATTCGTTGAAAATGTATAAGATGACATTATTTTTTTTTATTTAAAAAAAATGTAATACAATAATTTGTGATACACTGAAATATTTTATAAAATATTTTTGCTGAATATCTAGAATTTATTTTTCAATATTGTTTTTGTAATATCGGGTTTGACTTATAATTTTTTTTTTTGATTATAAACATGCAAATTCTGGAAAATTATTAAACCAAACAAATAAAATATTGGTTCTAAGCGATAAATTACATGCAAAAGTTGTTAATAATTTGAAATGATTTTATAAGTTTTAAAAACTTAACTGACTCTTGCACATCTTGTAAAGTCCTTTCTTATTAATTAACCTTCAATTTAAAACTGATATTAACACCAAAATTGTTTTTTTACAATTGGGAAACTGATATTTAAATTTATCCTTCAGATTCATCTGCAAAAAAGAAACAAAAATATAAATTATTGGAACACATTAAAAGCCTTTAATTGGTGTGTGGGTCTCAGTGTGTGCGTGAGTGTTAAAATTCTCTTGATGAGTTGTCACTGGCACCAATAAAATGCAGACATACTCGTATAGAATATCTAAAAACCTGCAACAAATAACAATTTTTCACATTTAATGGTCGATTTAAACATACAAACATGCGATAACAGTGAAATTGTTTCAGGTCTTCTTTAAAATAAAATTATATATTGTTCACTTTGTGCAAGATCATCCCAAGTCTAAGAAATTTTGAATTTCTTTTAGGTCGAAATAATCTAAAATTTTTTTTTGTATTCACACTTTCAATATTGCAAAATTGCCAATTGCAACTCTCTTACATTAAGTGAACAACAACAATATGTTAAACTTTTTATACTGTGCTGATAATTGATTTTTATTTATTTATTTTTTATTTCGATTTTAAATCAATTAAATTTTTAATTGTATTTTTAGTAAATTCTCTTATTTTCTATTTTATTTATTAATATTTAAACTTTAGCAAATTCTTTATAATTACAATTATGTTTTAGCTTATTAATAAAATTTAATTGAAGAAGAAAACATTTTATTGTATTTTTTTTGATTTTGGTAATTAATTTATTACTTATTCACAGGTTAAAAACACAAAAATATTTTGAAACTGATCTCGGAGGAACAACTTGCATCTCCGTTAAAAAAAAATTTATGCGACCAATCAAACCACAAAAAGAGTTTTTTAAATGGGTTAAGAAAAGTCATCGTCAGTAGAAAAATAAAAGAATAATAAGGAGTTTCCATTAAAATTTTCACTTCCGTAGTATTTTCATCAAGTTTATTATTAAACAAATTAAAGTAAATCGATAATGTTGATCAGAGACCTGCAACGAGTATGTATAAAACACCGATTGCGACATTTATCTGGAGAGAACTTCATTTTATTCATTTTTTTTATATCGCCGACGATTCTGTTAGCCGACGTAGTAGGGTGACCAGTGCAATGCCTTCATCACACTGAAACAGCCAAACAAGAATTATTACAATGCTACACTATTGCATATTAGAGAAATTTGTGATATTTATTGTTGACTTTGCCCTGATCAGGGATCGAGCCCAGGTCCTAAGTCATAGTTTGTTTTGTAATCAACGCGCTAACCACTTCAGCCCAACACCCACGGACCTTAGTTCTTATTCGTATGAAGCTAATTATTGTATGGAAATTCCCAAAGTTGACATTTACATTTACAAAAGGAGGATACAGATAAAGAACGTGAGACATTAAGGCAATCATTTTAACACACTAGATTTGACATCATACTCATACCGTCCCAAATATGTTTAATTCATGAGTAACTTTAGTTTTTTATAACGAAGGCAAATTAATCGAAAAAACAAAAAGTACTAGATTTTCCTTATTTTACCCTACAGAATGCACACTGTGTGTTAATATAAAAAAAGAGTAAAATAAATAAAAAGTACCAAAGTACAAATTTGTCCCGTTTTTATTCCCACCCTATATTTAACCTGTTTACCAACTTTTATGCAAATCCATCCAAACATTTAAATATGTATACGACCTTTCCCATTTATAATATTAGTAAGATTTTAGGAAAATACTTATAATACTTATTGCATGTTTGCAGAAGACAGACAGACGATTCAAGACGATTAAAAATTTTATAATTTTTGTATATTTTGTTTTTACAACATAAATAGACAATTGAAAATTTTCAATCGTGTTCTTCTGGCAGTTGCAATTGATAAATCTCACTTAACTCAGCCATGTACATAAACTCATAATTGTAAAGGGTGGGCAAATTTTGAGGTTAGGAAGAAATTTCGGAGTCAAATAATGAAATATCAAGAATTGAGATGTCATCCTTTGACATTTATTCTTGAAGAAAGACTTTTAATTGTGAAAATTTACTATCGGGCTTACGTGAACAAACCACAAACAACTGACGCTCTAAAAGATGAAATTCGGCGCTGCATTGACGCGATAAGAGAAGCTTTGTTGCAAAATATGGTACAAAATTTAGTGAAAAGAAGTGGATATTTGTTCGACATCATATTCCATTATTGATTCCCATATTTCTACTTTATATTGGTATCAACAAAACTGAATTTGTCAAAAAAAAAGCGAGTTTTTAAGCCAATTTACTTTCTAACCTCAAATTTGCCTCCCCCATTATTTGGATGCTATTGTGAAGAAATCAAGTTTATAATCACAATGCTTCTTATTTTATTAAGTTTTTTTCTCTCCTACAAAATTATAAAAATGTAAATGTTATGAAGCATGATTTAACTCTACTTACTTTTTCGGTCCTCATTACTGTTCTCTGGTTTAGAGGTAGCAAAACTTGGCGATTTTTTTTCAAGTTTTCTATAAAAGTTGTGTACACAAGTCATTCGTCGGTATTGGGAAAATATCTCTTTTTAAGTAAACTCCGATAGCTCCGAAATATTCTAAACTGCTTCATTTTAAAAAATTTCTATTTCCTAAATACTTTCTTTCTTTTGTAAAGTACAACTTTCAGCAAGAAAACGTTTCCAATGTAAACTTGGGACTTAAATATTTGGTTTTATTGATTTTTATTTATTCTTAATTAAGTATAAATGTAAGCTTAATTACAAATTGAACTATGTATGTATGCATGTATGTATGTATTTGTTTACTAATTTAATTATTTTTTATTTATTATTAATAATAAAAATTATTGTTTGAAGAGTGAATACAAATTTTCAACTTGGTTGACTTTTTTTCTTCTTTCAATTCTGTATTTAATTTTATTATCTTACAATAAATCATTTTAAATATATAATAGGAAACTTTACTTTTTAATTTTGCTTTTAGTTAAAATATTTAATAGTTTGTATTTTGCTTTCTTTTTTTTTTCTTTTTAAACACTAAAGAATAAATTTAATTTTATATTTCTTTCTTTCATGTTTATTTCATTTAGTTGAGGGAGAAGTTGTATTTTTTTAAGTTAGAATGATATACATAAGAGTGATTTGAACAACTGTGCTTTTTAATTTCTCTAACTAAACGTATTTCACTTCGAGGGAAAATAGAAGCTTTTTAATAATTTCGTCATATAAATCGATTTAAGTAAAAATTTCGAAAAAAATTATCGTATATCTGAAAAATTAATTTTGAATTTGCTAAATAATAGGTTTTAAAAATTATTTTATTTTTGCAAATTTAATTTAAATATTTAAAATTTAAAGAGTACATAAAATTTGCATAAAATAAAGTTCGAGCAGGAAAAAACATTTTACATTTTTGTGATCTTCAAACATTTCTAATTAATTTTCGTTAATATATTCGAAAAAAATTTTAATAAAACTCGCAAAATCTCAACTCTAAATTAAAAAAATTTAAACTGTTTAAACCGATTTCTCAGCATAATTTTGGTTCTGAAATTTCCTTAGTCACTATGTAAATATTTAAAAACATTTAGAAAATCCTAAAGAATTCAACATTTTCGAAATTCTTAAACACGAATTAAAATTTAGTATTTAGCTGAATTTTGAAATTTCTTAATTGAAAAATTTAATGCAAATTAAAGTAAAGACGATATATATGAAAAATTTAAAAATCAAGTATTTAGACCGTTTTTCAAACTGCGAATTTAAAGATTTCGAAGAAAACAGAAATATCGCAGTGTTTTGAAATTTTCGAATTTAGCATGAAATTTTCGAAGGGAAAGACGACACTGGAACAAGATCTAACTTTTTGGCCAAATTTTTTAATGGTTCACTAGGAAAACGAAATGTTACATAAGCACATATCAGCCAGCATCTTCGAAAATTCGAAACTAATATAATATTTTCAAAACTAAAAACGAAAAATAGTTTATTACATCCTAAATATTTTAATACTTATAAAAATTTACAAAATCATAAAATTTTAATCATTTTTGAAATTTTAAATCAAACTTTAAAAAATAAAATTGACACTAGATTAAAATTATTTAATATTTTGCAGGAATTTAAGAAATCATATTCCTTCCATTCATTATTAAACAATTCAAACGACTTTGGTAAAAAAAAAACTTTTCGGTAGATTTTTGGAAAACAATTTTTAACTATTATGATATTTACACTACCTAACTTTGTTGCAGGCAACTACTCCCTTTTGTCAGTGAAAAAGACAGTGAATTTGCATACATTTCTATTTTAAGACTCTCGAATTAAAAATTAAAATTGCATGCAACAAAGTTGCATAATGTAAATTCCTAAATTTGTCCATAAAAATTCTATCGTCAAATAAAAGCAGAGAAATTCAAAAATTTGCATGACACATAAAAATAAATTTTTTTAGTTCTTATCTTCTAAAACATTTTAAAAATTAATAAGTTGCAAATATTATCTTACATACAAATGCCATTTTAATAGTTCACTCACATATAAATTCTTACAAATACGTACATATGTATGTACGTACGTTTCTCTTTGAACCGAATTACACAAAAACGTTGGCTCATCAATTATAAAAACAATAACATCCCAAAATATATTTTCTTTTAATATTTTTCTCGATGGCAAATTTAAAAAAGAATCTTAATACTATTCTTAAGCTTTACACTTACTACTTATCACATGCAGTCATTTGGAGCGTAGTGGTTGTAAAAGATTGACTCGTTGTTGTTGTTGTTGCTATTGTTTTGGTAAGAGGCGGTGTAACCGTTGTTGCATTGGTATCACTACAGAAACTGGTGTTTGTGGTTAGAGTTGCGGCACCATTCGTTACCGAATGACGTCTTGATAATACATTATTTGGCAAGTAATCGAAATGACCATTGGGTATGACCGCATAGGCGGTACAACCATTGGAGGTAGTAGAAGTTATATGATGTAAATTTGTATCAAGATTTCCTAACTTACCAATGATTTTTGGTATTTTATCACTTTCCGAAAGACTGGATTGATTGGATAAATTCAAGCCTACACCGGTTGTTGTTAGACCACCACCTAGAGCACTACTGCTCCCACTGCCAGTGCTGTGATTGTGGTGATTCTGATGATGATTATGATGGTGGTGGTGGTGGTGGTGGTGTTGATGATGCCCTTGATGACTGCGTTCTAATTGAGGATTAGAATTTGTAGCATTTAATGGAGAATGATTATTATGATGATGTTTGTATTGCGACGTTGTGACACTTTGATGATGACTCGCACCAGTTCCACAATTTGACATTGACGGTGTACTTTTGCTATAGAATTTGTTACTATTATTTGAAGGTATAATTTCATCTGCTCCCTTAAGTGATGATGTTTTTCTAACACGCATACATTCACAATTTCGACATGGTAGACCGCTGGAAGAGGAGGAATTGCGCTGCCTTGGTGTTTTTGAATTTAAACTGTCCACATTGACCGCTATCATTTGGGCTTTCGTTTCGGTGAGAGAGCCTTTTTTGGTGGGCGAATTTGGTGAACTATCTTCTTCACCAGTCGGTGGTGGTGTTGACATTTGACTGGAAGCTGTTGAATAGCACAAAGTTGAATGTTCTTGTAACAGTTCTGTTTCCGAATCATCATCATCAGCTTCTATACCTGTCTCGTCATCATCATTATCATCTGCATCATTTTCTGTGTTGTTTTCCACATCAAGAACATCATCTGCATTTTGAATTTGCAACACATTGCTGAGATCACGATCACTGTTTGACGTTTCTATGGCGTTCGCTGGATTTAATAGACGTTTGGATTGACTATTTCGATTATTTTTATTTCGCACAATGCCATTGTTTTTCTTGTTCTGTTTCGTTTCAACACCTTCAGCGAGAGCAATCCAATGTTGACGATTGTCGCGAACGCCCTCCACAAGGGGTTCTAGTTTATCGGAGAGGTGTGCAAATGCCTGCAATAAATCCGAAATAGAGTTTTATTTAACTTTTGTATTTTAAAAAAATACTTTTCTATTCTATTATTTTTTAAATTACTCTGGGATGTTATAGAACTCAATTCCTTCCGATCGAAAGTGGTTTCCATTCCGAAAGTCGAATCTTCAGAAAACCAAAAACGAAAAATTTGCTTGTAATAAAATCATTTTTACAGTTCAAAATGGAATTAACCATGAAAGTAAGCTTGGCATGTCAGTAGAAAAGCTTTAGCTGAGCTTTTCTAATAAACATAATTTAAACAAACGCCTATACATACTTATGTATGTAAGTATGAAAAGATTTGTCAGTGTAAATCAGTCTGAAGAGTGTAAATAAAAAAAAAAACGATCGGAATATAAGTACAGAATTGAAACCATTCCTATCGGAATATGTGACTTTCACTTTTAATGGTAAGAAAAATTAAACATTTAATCTGTCCCTTACCTCGTATATTGGCAAGCATATAGAGTCAATGAATCCAACCTGCATCATGGGCAATTCATTTTCCTTTTCGCGGTTCATAATGTCCTAAATAATTTAATAATAGTGTGAAATAAATTGTTTGCAAAAAATTATTTCACCTAAAACTTACAATAGGAGTTATGTTTAATTCCTGCTTTTCCATATCACCCTGTTCGAAAAATTCCGAACTAACCAAATCGGCTACACGTTTTTCAATATCCCAAGGTTTTGTTATGGCCGACAAATCACAAACGGTCATGCTCATGGCGCGCAACAGAGCACGAGGTTCTTCATCAACCCAATAGCTCATTGGGTGTTCCCGAACGCATTGTAAAAAGTTACCACGTTTTCTAAAAAATTAAATGAACAAAAAGATTTTTTATAACAAATTGAATAGGATAATTAGGACAATTAGAAACCTTAAATAAACCGCCAAATCGGTGGATAAAATAGCATCTTCTAATACTTTGATAACACGACAATAATCTTCCGATGATAAATTCGCTAAAATTTGATTGCCAGGACTGTTTAAGATCATTAAACACTGATCGAAATGATGATGTTCCATGGTAGACGTAGAATACAATTGAGCCAAAGGTGATGAAGCTCTAAGGAATTTAACAAATTTCAAATTAACTCACAATTTCATTTGATGTACATAATTTGGTTTAGACGAATTAACTCACTTAATTTGAAATGAATTATTGGTCCCCCGATGATCTAAATCATGACATAAACAGGCTATTATCAAGGCCAAACATTCCATTTCACCAAATATTTTCCACCACTGTGTAGCCTGTCCATGATGGGAAATCTTTGATTAGTAAAATCAATTGTTTTTTGTTTACATACAAAATTAAAACAAATGAAATTAGATACAAATGAAATTTAATAAGAAGACAAAAATATTTCAATAAAATCAAGTAAAATAATGTGAACAGGAATAACAATGATGTGGAAGGATAGGAACTTAAGAGAAAGGAAAGCCTTTGAAAATTTAAGGCAAAATAAAAAAAAAAATCAACTTACGGTCAATATGGCAAACATCATTTGGGCCACATTAAACGCATGTCGCCAATTGTGATAAGTGACATTGCGATAATTTTTCTTCACACTTAAAAGCCAACGACACAAAACCTCGTAGTCGATGTGAAAACGTTCTACGAAATCCAAATCCAAAAACATACGCAAACATGCCTGGTGTAGAAAGAAAATAAAAAAATTATTTACTATTTAAGTAAGTAAGTGGGAGAAATTAAAATTTAGTTTACTTTTAAAGTATCATCATCTTCGAAATGTATATCATCAAAGCGAAAATCATGTAAACGGAAATGGGCAGCGGAAGGTACTCGTAGACGCTAAAAAGAAATAAGAAATATAAACAAAATTAATTAATTAATTGACTGTTTATCAGATCGAAAAAAAAACTATGTACACGGAAAAAACAGTTTTACATAAATTCAACGAACTCCCGTTTCTTGAATTAAATTCTTTGAAATTCAACGTATTATACGTTGTTTCAGTAAAATATTCCTCGAAATTAAAAGTAAAATTTTAAGTATTTATGAACTCAACGTTGAAACCATTATTTGATTTTATTCGTTGAATTAAACAATGAACTAGTTTTTTGATTTAACGTATAATTCGTTGAATTTAAGAAACTCGTCCATTTATTTAAACACAATGAACACATACTTTGATTCAAGGAACGTGTTTCTTGATTTTAAGTAATATTCGTTGATTTTGTTGCATGAATACGTTGGATCAAGAAATAAATTCTTAAAAATCAACGTACGGTTTCAACGTATGGTTTCTTAACTTCAACGAACTGCTACATACGTTGAACTCAACAAGCCAATGATTGCCATACGTTGAATTCAAAGGATCTGATCCTTGGGTGAAAAATAAAAATTACTTGGAAATTAAACAATTTGTTTGATCGTTTCCCAGCACAAAAAAATAATTAAGCTATTCAGAGATTTTGTCATTTTCATGCCTTCTTAATCTTTACTAGGCGTCTCCATTAGGCATGAACTTGGTATGGGCATCACGTCAGACATCGCATATGGCTAATGTAGACCGCTCATGTCCATGTTTCATCCAAGCTCTAACATCGATACCCGAAAATATGGGTGAACAACAATGGTTGCCATAAGTTCGGCCATTCAATGTCATTTTCTATTTGACAGTTTCTTTTTCAGGTTATGACAGCTTATTGTTCAATTAAATATTGTTTCGTAACAAATACTGCACAAACAGCGAAAACCACGAAAAAACACTTTTAAATACAATTATCACTTGAAAAATAAACAAAAAAAAAAAAAAAAACATCAAATCGAAAAACATGAACTACGAGTATGTGAACGCTTTGACAAACTAAAAATTATGGTCAGTCAGTACATTAACATCTGTAAGTGTATTCGCCACATTCTAGAAGTTGGACATATTATTAACGTTGCACTGCCGACGTTATGTTCATGTCATGTTCAGGTAGATGACTAGTGAAGACGTACAATTACAATGAAGAAAAT
The DNA here is from genome assembly GCA_947311025.1 of Lypha dubia. NCBI lineage: Eukaryota > Metazoa > Arthropoda > Insecta > Diptera > Tachinidae > Lypha > Lypha dubia. Next base: position 40,752,288 of record OX371261.1, on the reverse strand, counting down.
TCATGTTTAACTCATTCCTAAATTCGAATAAATTCGTCATTAGGGAAGCGATGAAAATCAAAAGTAGATAAAACTAGCGAACATTACCTGTTTTACAAATGACAAATTTAACAAATTTATTTTCAAACCATGAAAAAATGTGTTCGAATCGGGGAAAAATGCATGAATTCAATTCATTCACTTTAATGAAGAGAAGTTTATTTAAATTTCCGCTCAAGCACTTGATCTCCAATGACATGCCAATGTAAAAAAATCATCACCTACAAAATCGATCCAGTTCGTCATGACTTAAGCCCATGATGATTCAATTCCATTTTTGTTGTGTTATTTTTTACTCGGTTGTTAAAGAAATTTCAAATCAAACGAAGTATTTCTGCATAAAAGTCAGATTCTAATCGGAATGGTTTCAATTCCATAATTGTATTGCGGGATCATTTTTACTTTACAGTCTTTAGATCTCGTTTATTTTGCATTTCGCTTTTGAACTTTTTTATAACCGCGCTTGCTTTAATTTTTTTTTAGTAGCAAAGCTGCCATTAAGTTTTTTTTATTAACATCTAAAGCTTATTTTATGCCTAAAGTAGTAGTAAAGGTTTGATTATAAATAAAATTTATCGTTTTCTTAAGACTCAACTTTAGGAATTGAAACTCTTGATCGGAACTCGGACTTGGTGTAAATTTATAAATGTACTTTTCCTAGTGGAAAAAAGTTTATTTATGCAAAAATAGAAAGCGCTTTTATAAGTCATACTCTCTACTTTGACATTCAAAACTAATCTAATGAAATGCTTCGTAAACAAGATTACGCTATAACTGTCATAGAAAAGTATTTTAATGAAAATTATCTAAAACAATTCAAGTAAAGGGTGGGCAAATTTGAGGTTAGAAAGTAAATTGGCTGTCAAATGATGAAATGTCAGGAATTGAGCTGTCATCCTTTGCCATTTATTTCGTTAAAAGTTGGGAAATTTTCAAGTGAAACTAGTTTAAGAATTAAAGCCGGCCGACCATTGTTTGCGTCGAACGTTTGTGAATTGGCTGCTTGAAAAACTGAATGAAAACAACGAATTTTCTAACAAAATCATCTTTAGTGATGAGGTCGATTTTAAATTAGGCGTTCATATAAACAAACAAAGTTGTCGTATATGGGGCTCACAAAATCCATAAACAACCGACTCTCTGAAAGATGAAATTTGGTGCAGCATTGACGAGATAAGCAAAGCTTTGTTGCAAAATGTTGTTCAAAATTTTGTGAAAAGAGGTGGACATTTGCTCGACATCATATTCCATTATTGATTCCCATATTTCTACTTTATATTGATATCAATAAAACAGAACCTAACCTCAAATTTTCCTTCCCACCCTTTATTTTATTATTTTAACAAACCGATTTCATCATACTAATAAAATTATTTAATTTTATTTTGAAGAAATCGTATTTGAAATACCACACATATTTAATTGTTTTAATGAAATTATGTCAGTATTGCAATGAAATTATTTAATTAATTTAATGAAATTATTTAATTAATTTAATGAAATTATTTCAACTTTATAATGCCAAATTCAACTTTATAATGCCAAAAAAAATTTCTTCATAAATTCTGTGAATTTCAAGATAAATCCAATGAATTGCTATTTTAGTAAATTGACAAATCAATGCTACGGGCGATAGGCAATGACCCTTCACGTAAAATGTGTTCCCTTTCCATAAAATTGTAAATGTCACTTTTGGCATCGTTGTTTTGTGAAAAATGTTTTATGAAATCATTTCATTGCATTTGAGAGACGAAATTCTTTTGGTGTATATTTTGAAAGTGAAACATAAATTTTCCCAAAATAACTTTCTCATTAATCTTACAAGCTCAAAAGAAACTGAACTAAAGAATCACCAATTGACATAAATCAATATGTCTCAATTGCTTGTCCCAAGAGATTTACAATTTAAATTGCTTCAGCTGTCACTTTCTTTTTTTTTTCTCTCTCTCTCTCTCTTTATCCCCTTATTCCACTATTTATTATGAACAAATTGAAGCATAATGTCACAAACCAAAATGAAAAATGGGTTAAAAAATAGTCAAGTGATATTGAGACTTGACGCTGGTGAGAAATAAATGACCATGAAAATTTTCTTATTGGTAAAAATATTTTGCAGAAAAATATATAATAATAAAATTCAATTTTATATGAAAATCAGCAATTGATTTATGAGGCTTGAGATTTTTAAGAAAACCAAGAGAAAAAATATGTATACAAAGCAGTGTTTGTATGCATCTGTATTTGTATGCATTTGTATTTGTATGCATCTGTATGTTTTTGTATCCTTTTATTGTGAGTGTAAATATTATCGCAAATGCCAATGAACAGTTTTAATACTGAAGGGAGCTTTTAGTAGGAAACGCCAACAATTTGAACTTAGAAAATGTTGTTTCAAAACCATTTAAACACAATTAAAATTAAGAGCAATAAAGTCAACACTAACAACATATGTATATACATACATACATTTACATTTTGTTTATTTTTCACGCTTAGAAATTTTTAATGTTAAGAAAGGGGAGCATACTGTTTTATGTCATAGACAAATATGACAAACAAACATATCGTACTATACTTAAATTTAGAATTGCGATCCACAACAATGTAACATTATCACCCTGCTCAACGGTGCCGAAAGAATTATTTCCTTCAATTAAATTTAAAACAAAAATAAATTCAAAATCAAGAAGCGTGCGTAAAGAAATGGATAGAGCCACGCCCATAAAAGCTCTTCAAATATTTTTGCTTAAACGAATATAGTGATATGCACACATATTGAGTTTCTATTACAATTCTTTAGATTGAAAGAAGTAGCCAGTGTCACGCCCATTTAAAAATCATATAACTTCTAATGAAGATACATAATTTAATTAAACTTTGAAAATTGGTTTCATTTGCTACGACAATGTATTCTACTTTGCAATTAATTGTTAAGCTTGTACATGTTTGCTAATTTCGAAGAGTAAACCTCATTTACTTATATAAGGGGTTCTGTCTGCATTTCGAGGTTCCCTACTTTTTTAAAGAAAAAAACACAGAAAATTCAATTCAAATTATCATTTGAAAGAACATTCTTTGGCATTTATTTTTGGATGATTATGTCTATCAAATGTTGGCCGTTGCTACGTCGCAGATGGTCCATCCGTTGAGTCCAATTTTCATTGACTCGTTCGAGCATTTCGACTGGTAACTGGCGAATGACATGCGTGATGTTTTCCTCCAAGCTCTGAATCGAAGCGGGTTTGTCCGCATAAACTTTAGACTTTACATATCCCCACAGGAAAAAGTCTAACGGTGTGAAATCACACGATCTTGGTGGCCAATCGACCGGCCCAAAACGTGAAATTATGTGCTCACCGAAATGTTCTCTCAATAAATCCATTGATTGATGCGATGTGTGGGAAGTGACGCTGTCTTGCTGAAACCAAATGTCGCAGAGATCACGAGCTTCAATTTCAGGCATCAAATAGTCGGTTATCATGGCACTATAACGGTCGCCATTGACGGTTACGTTCGCACCGGCATAATTTTTAAAGAAATATGGACCGATGATTCCACCGGCCCACAAACCACACCATACCGTTGTTTTTTCTGGATGAAGTGGAAGTTCTTGAATCTCTTCAGGTTGCTCTTCATCCCAAATGCGGCAATTTTGTTTGTTTACAAAACCCATTGAGCCAGAAATGGGCCTCATCGCTAAACAAAATTTGCCTCGAAACACATTCCTCACAGAACGTGAATTTTCCTAATAAAGTTGAACGATTTGTAAACGTTGTTCAGGCGTAAGTCTTTCCATTATGAAATGCCACACAATACTAAACAAAAATAACATGACATGACTCACACGTGATCTGTCAAAAAAAGGCTATTGAAAAAAGTATATCTACTTGGATCACCCTTAGCTTGTTTGAAGTGTTTTTCTATAAACTTTTAGTTTTACTACGCTTATTGTTCTGTAATTCTCAAATGATTTCATAAATTTTCTGCATATTATAATTTTATAAAAATCCATTAAGCGGAAAAAATCAATTGTTATGCGTAGTTAATCTATTTGCTGCAACATATCTACTGATGAGTTGAACGAAATCGTACCTTTTGCGGAATCGTTTAGACCGGACCGAAAGATTAAAGAACCTAGGTCGTTCCTTTCGTTCATCGTTCCTGTTGCTTACTTCGGACCTAGATATAATGAACAATGTTCATACATATGTGTGCTTATGCACCAATTCAACACTAATAAACCAACAAGCATATGCTGTCAAAAATAAAAAGCTACAGAACATGATATAATAAATATGTAGGTATATTAATAAAACCTGATAAAATAGGTAAATTAAATAAAAAATATATAGTAAATTGAATATGCCATTAATTAAAGTGCGACGTATAAGAAATTGTATAATTGTGTTGTGGACCTTTTATATGTAGATTTTGACGTTTATCAAGAACAAATAATAACTCCGCAATACGGTTTGATATTACGGAACGGGGAACGATAAAATAGGAATGGCTCGATTGGGCCGAACCGTTCCAATAAGGGAATCGTTCCAAAAAACTACGTCGTTCCGGTCTATTCCGTAGATCTTTACCATCATCATGCTGGAAAAGTTTTTTAACTTATACGCTTATACACAAACTCTCTAGCAATAACCGAGAATGACCAAAGCAAAGTACAATATTTTTAAAAAACTCACACAAACAACACAACAATTTTCAGCAGATATGAATGTATTTATTTTTTTTTTATATAACAAATAATTTAAATTAAACGCTAAAAATTTGTAAAACATTTAATCTGAGGCAAAAATTAAATTTTTAAATTTTTGGTTGTTACGGCCTTTTGCAATTTAGGCGATGATACATATAAAATAAAATAAAAATTCATGTGCAAAAAATAAAACGTTTTATTATTTGTAAGCTTACAAAAATATTACGAATATAAGGTTATTTCGTAATTTCTCATTTATACTACAGTTTTCAGTATTAACAAAAGTTGTAAATAAACAATTTACAATAGTATTCTCAATACTTTTGTAAGCTTAAGTCTTGTGTTGGTAAGCTTCTTACAAGTGATTTCTCAATCATTTTGGTTTGTTGGGTATTAATTTTTTTTTGTATTTTTTAATTTTGGTGTTCAAACCCTGTGAAATCTCTTACTATTTTTATTCTATAATTATGTGGGAACAAAAAAAAAAAAAAAAACGTGCCAAGCACTTTAAATTCAAACCTTTATCAAACTCTTTGACATCTTATATAAAATTTAATTTAATTTATTAGAAAACTCTTTTTTTTTTTTGCTAAATGGCATTCGTGGTATTCTGTTCTTCTCTTTTGCTATTATAAACACATACACATTTACTTGTATGTATGTATATATGGATGTATGTATGTACATGCTATGTAAATATTTTAAGTTATAAGTTTTAGTTATTTTAAGAATAAAAATGTTTTGTGTGGCAAAAAAAAAAAGCCAGAGTTTTCGCAAATATATTTATTTTTACAGATGCTGCAATTCCTATTAGAATGGCAGAGGACGAATTTGTAAAAAGCACTAAATCATGCTTTCAATTCGTAAAAAATGGGCAGAAGATCCGCAAGAAATTTGTGAGTATGCTATGGGTATGAATGTACATATGTATGTATGTATAACTTTTAAATTGATGTAAATATTTTATGAAAAAATAAAATTACGAATTTTGTTAGAAATAAATTTTCATTATTTGTTAAAAAAAATCATTACGAATGTAAGTATTTTAAACTCATGGTTGCGAAGCTATTTTCATCTAAGCTAATTTCACAATTCGACTAGCAATATTATCCAAAGGGTTCAGTTTCCATTATAACACCGATTGTTAATGAATTTTTTACAAAAGTAATCAAAACAATTTGCTAAGTTTAAGTCTGGAAGCTTTTTAAAAGTGATTTCTATATCATTTTGGTGTGTTGGGTAATTTCGAAATGTATACATTTCATGAAATAAAAATAACGAAAAAGTAAACATTTTTTTTTTTTTTTGATAATATTCCAAATCTTGCAAAATTATTACGAGTGTAATCGTATTATAAGCATGATTAGAAAATCATTTTTCTATAAGCTTATATATACAAGCAATACTATCACAAGGGTTCCATTATTCAACAATTGTTAATAAATTCTTTACAACAGTATTCACAGCATTTTTTCAAGATTAAAGCTAAGTTCACACTTATCAAATAATTGCCGGAAAATTGCCAGCAGACAAATTTGAATTTTATTTTCATTAAATCCAATATTTTTTTATATATATGGGTTCGGATTTACATATTAAAAACTACATACATATATAAAAATAACTTTTTATAGTGTAAGTCAAGAATGATAGAACTACATATTACGCCTTCGCGAACACAAAAATTTAATCTTCTGCGCATGTTGGTTAAGTGACGTCACGAAACATGCTGTTGTGTAAAGATAACAGTGGGGCAATTCCTTAATTTTTTGCTTAAACAATTGTATTAGAAAAGTTTTTATTTTGTTTTTAATTTATTGACAAATCAATCGACAAAAACCAAACGAGCGCATTAAATCAAAATTAACTCAAAAATAATGTTAATAGATTTACAAACTAAATTTGCTTCTTATGACGGCTTCAGACCTCTAAGATAAGATAAAGTGCGATATGCATATTTGGACTTTTAAAATTTGTATATGAAGATGCAAACTGTCTTCGTTTGTGTCAGTGTTGGTTTTTTTCGTTTGCTCTTCATACGGTAGTGTTTCGTCTGAAGTTGCGATAGCGTTGGCTCTATTGTTGGGACTGCTCACGGTTTCAATTTTAGAGTTGTTCTATTACTAAATCCTATTCGCAATTAGTAAATTAAGAACTGCAAAAACCAAAATAATTCTAACTTTCCCATTTCATATTTTAAATTTCTTTCGAAATCGTCCTGCTTAAAATGTAACGAGCAAATTCTCCCCCTACGGATCTTAGTAGTGTCCCGCCGATTGCCAAATTTTATCCAAAGCTTTTTTTGATCACAATATCTCACTTGATTTTTTTCCATCGTTATGCATGCATTTGCCCACTGCGCACTTATGGTGTTTTCTTTTCTACAAAAAAAATGGTGCATCTCCGTGCAGAAAGTGTTCTTTGGTGTTCGTTTCTTAAAAATGTTTTGATCTCTAAAAGGGCAGTGTGTTTGATTCTAAAAAAATCGCCCTCACTAAGGGAGGAAGGCATTGCACTTTTTGCCCCATAAAAATCGACAGTGTTGATAGTGCCCTGTAAAACTTAGCTGTCAGCTGTTGAAAATTGGGTGTTCCACTTTTTCATAAGTTGTGTTCAGTTCTAGTGAAATAACAAGCTGCATTATTACAAGGTTGGCAAGACATTTTATACATGTACCTTTCAATAAAGTGCCATTTTGTGTGTAGAAAAGAAAACACCATTAATGTTTACAATTTGCTTCAAACTTTTGATCAACTTTTTTTTGCACTTAAAGCTTTTAAACACAATTCACACACGGTTAATATTAATATTAATTATTTTTTTGTACTATATTTTAAAACTTTAAACTCAAAAATCTTCATCTACATATAACGAAATCCAATAAATTGATTTTTAGAGAACTGTCAATTAATTTTAATTGTAGGATTGCCAAGTCTCACATCGAATATAAACTTTTTAAGACAAAAGTAGGAATTAATCTACATAGAATGTATTGACTCCTCTGATTTTTTAAATAATATTTTCATGTGGTATGCATTTTGTCTATATTTATAACATACGAAGGAAAATAATTTTTATCTTGGAGCTTTGAAGCTTCTAAGCTAATGGAGTACGACAAAAAATTTCTGGTGTTTGTAAATACATTTATATATGTGATGGAAATCGATCGATTTAAAAAGTAAATCGCTTTTTCAAATCGACTTACAATCGATTTCTATCACATATCTGATTATATGATATCAATTTTATGTCAGATAAAAAATTACTGAGAACTCAATATATTGTTGATTGGTTCCAAATTTAATCTATCCATTATACCTACATACGAGGATCCTTCAAATTCAACACACTACAGATGACACACTATCACGCGATTTACAATATGACTTTTGCGACGTCGCTTTTTCGACGTCTCTTTTTGCTTGTTGGTGAGCGGTGTAGGGAAGAAAGAGGGGTAAACAAAAAGTCTTGATTTGTGTTTTTCAACACTTTTCTTTAATTTCTCTTTGTTACTTTTCATTATTTTTCTTACTTTTGTTATTTATCTTTGTCACTTTTCATTATTTTCATTATTTCAAAACAAAAATGGGAAAAAAGACATGAAACTAAACGACATCGTCTGAACATACAAAGATTTTGGTAGCAACTTCAAAAGGGAATTCAATAAAAACGATGTCGAAAAAGTCATCATGTGAATTGGGTGTATGACATTCATATTGATTTTCCGAATGTAAAATATTCTCATTTTGAATCATTAATAGTTATCATAAATTAAAAGTTTTCAATAAAAACACAGCCCTAAATGATTTGGAAATACATGGAATAGGCAACCCTTGCATGGGTTGAACTACGTCATCAAATAGAAAAACATGCGCAAGGTGTAATCTGTATTTCTATCATTATTGGTATAAGTAATTCTATTTTGTAATACAAAAAATGTAAATAAGCTGAAGTAGTGGTTACGCTTTTTTTGGACAAATATTTGCCGAGTGTGAACGTAGCCTCAGGCTTATGGGTTCATGTAATGGCGAACAGGTTCGATTTTGGTGTGTTCCGTGTTATGTTAATGTTAAGTTTCATCAATTCAATGATGACGAATTTATATGAATTTAGGAAAGCGTTAAACAAGAATTTAGTTCTTGTATTGATTAACAAGGGATGAAAATTAAAAAACTTTTGAACAAGTTCATTTATTTTTTGCTGGATAGTTACAAGCGATTTCTCGATGTATTTGGTTTGCTGGGTTGTAAATATGTATTTATGTATGTAAGTTACAAAATTATGTTAATTAAAGAAATTTAACAATAATTATCCTTTGTTTTCGTATATACTTATGCATGTTTGTATGTTTGTATGCATGTACATGAGTGGATACACTTACCCTTAAACGATGAGCCTCATCAATGGTAGCCGAAGCATGATAACTTAAAACTTCCAATGTAACACTTTGTTTAGCCATGGCCACAATAGCCTTCTCATACATGTGTGTATTATGTATGCCCATGCCACAAAATATCGCAAAAGCTTCAACAAAATTTTCATCATTTTTGGTAAAAGTCTAAACAAGCAAAATTAAAATTTAACAAAATGTTATTTTGTAAATTGCCAAAATATGAAAGTATAAAAATCTTACCAAGTTATCAAATTTATTTATTAATTGTATGACACCAATAATCTGACCCAATGAGTTTTTTATAGCCATGCATAAAATGGATTTATGTTGAAAATTGCTATTTTCATCAACACTGGGATCGAAGCGATCATCGGCGTAAGCATTTGGTATATTAACAGTCTGCGCATAAAAAGAACAATACGTTATTTTAGTTTTAATATTTATTTAACTGCGGTAAGGATGTTTGTATGTGTGAATGGATGTAAGTACCTCTCCCGTTGTTGCCACATGTCCCGTTATGCCCACATTTATGGGAAATCGCGATTCAAATGGGCTCGTACGATTTGTCGATTCCTCCTCACTCAAATCGTTAGCTTCAAAATCAAAGACACGCGAAAAGCTACCCTTGGAAGCTTCATGCACCAACAATATTTGAACTCTTTGGCATTGTATTAGACTCTGCATGTGTGTTAGTATACGAAACACCATATGCTCTATGGTACTTTGTTCTTCAAAGATCATGCGTGCCAAATCGAGCAACACCTGATTACGTTTGATTTCCAACTGTGACTTCTCGTACAGTTGGGCATTGCGTAGACCGATACCACAGAATTGTAAATAGGAAGCAAAAACCTTGAGGATGCATACAAAACAAAATGAAATAAATAAATAAAAAAATTAAAGGACACACATTCTTGGTTGATTATTAATGTTTAACAAAAAGGGAAAAAGAAAGCCAGTTCACAGTAAAGAAAAGAAAAATCGTCAGGAAAATTTTTCAATTAAAAGTTAATTGTAAATGTTTTCCACAGGAAAGCGTTTATAAAGAAAATTCAGTTAAAAAAAGGGAAGAAATTTTTTATATTGAAATGAGCACATTGAAAATTTGGATCTTAGAAAATTTTTTAAAACTACAATTATTTTAAAAAGTAATTTTCTAAAGATAATTTTTTAGAAAACAAAAAGTTTTATACTTTTTCTTTATTGTACTTTTTAAAAATACCGTTTTTAAAAGCAACATTCGTTTAAAATAAATTTTTAGGATAAATAAAGTTTTTTAATTGCACTTTTTTCAAAATAATATCCTTTTCATGAGGGCGCTCATTTCGAAATTACAAAGTATTTGTACTTTTTTGGGGTTGTCACAAACTCTTAACATTTTACCTCATTATTGTAAATGTCCTTGTTATAAATATGTACTAATTATAATTGCTTAGTTTCTTTACCTTTTCATCAGTTTCTGAGAAATGTTCTCCATTTAATTTATTAATGACTTGCGCCACTCCAATGACATCACCCGACGAATCCTTAATTGGCATACACAGTAGTGCTCTGGTGCGATAACCGGTCAATGTATCGATTTCACAATTAAAACGGTCATCCTGTGCAAAACGGAAAGAAATTAAAAACAAAAAACAAAAACAACAATTAGGATGGTGTAAAAAAATACTTAAGTAAATAGAAAAGTAATAATTCAAGGAAAAAAGTGACAAGAAATAACTATCTTTTTAAAATTGTTTAAGTTGAAAAATTTTTAATGAAAGATAAACTTTTGCATAGAATATAATTTTTAATAAGAGGTACTTTTTTATACATTTTTGGGAAAAAAGGGTAATTTCTATAGAAAGGTCCCTTTTTGTCAAAGGTACTTTTTTAAAAAAGGTACGTTTTCATAAAAGGTTTGTTTTTGAAAAAAGTACTTTTTTTTATAAGATACACATTTTTAAAGAAAGTTTCATTTCTATAAAAGGTACTTTTTTCCAAAGGTACTTTTTACGTTTTTTGTAAAAGGCACTATTAAAAAAATGTACTTTTTTATAAAATGTACTTTTTGTAAAGAAAACTTTTTTACAAAACGAACTTTATAAAAGGTGTTATTTATAAAATGTGTTATTTATAAAAGGTCTTTTTTTTTAAAATGCACATTTTTATTAAAGGTACTTTTTTATAAAAGACATTAGTTAAATCATCGAAAACAAAATGAATTATGCATATTTGTTTTAAGACGAAATTTTTGCATGAAATATTCATGGTACACTGCAAATTTTTAATTTAAGTTTAAATTATTTTCTTTGGAAAATATTTTCAGTAAACGACGCAGGTCAACCAAAACAAGTAAAAGGACGGGTAATTTCATCTTATTAAAACACATTCGCATATATGTACATATGGCTCTTTCAACAGAAAAGTCTACTTTTTGTCCCGTTCGCCATCTACCAATAAAGCTTGTTTCTCCAAAACAGAATTTATATATTTTATTTTATTTTGACAAGAAGAGTGAAAAAATTCGAACAACATGGCTTTCTTGTACCAAACAGGACACAAAAGTTGACTTTTCTATGGAAATGCCCATATGTATAACAAATATTTATTTTATTTTAGAAGCTTTACAGTAAATGAGTTGGACCTAATTTGTCTGCTTTAAACAATAACGTGGTATTAAACTACATAGAAAATTAGAACAAGAACCTTTAAAATTTGCTCCAAGAATTGGCATAAAAAAACATTCTTATCGTCATGTCGTCAGCGGACACCTCAAGAAATTTAACTAAATTTTTATAAACCATTAACTTACCTGATATGCATCTGGTATATTGACGGGTTCGCCGCTTTCTGCCACATGACCAGCGATGCCAGTACCCCAGGCAATTTGTACTTCATCTTGTTGTTCCATTTCTTCGACAGTACTACGCGGACAAACATCGAAAAGCTTGGAGACCAGACATCTAATAAAAGAAAACAAGACAATATAATATAGGGAGTTAGTATTGTTTTAGTCTACGGTTTGTAAATTTATACTTAAAAAAATTAAAAAAAAAAATTAAGGAACAGGAGAAAACTTAACATCAACTTAGTTTTCAACGTACACGGCAGAGCACGAAAATATTATTTTCGGAATTTGCAATGTATACTAAATTGTGTCAGGTGGCTCGTTTAATGGGTTAGGGGAGGGAACTTTACAAACTGGCTAATATCTGCTGATAACTTGTAATTAGAACCAACGAAACATTCATATATACATACATATGTATGTGACAGCGCATAGAGAAAGGGACCTAAGGGTAAAAAATCAATTTTGACTTTTTTTTTTATGTGGACAACATCTGAGCATCGAATGAGACCGATCCCATGCCCCAAAAGTATTCCCTCCCAGAGATATGCGCGTTTTATGAAAGTGGTGGTACACCAAAGTTACACGTATTATATCTTTAAAATGGCTCTCCTGATCAAAACCGGTTTTTACCCTTAGGTCCCTTTCTATTTTGTGCGTCACATATAGAGATAGTAGGCCCATAAGAGATCGAAAAATTTTCAATTAGCCTTAATAAATACTACATATTTTTTTTAACTAGGACCAGCACTCAGGGATGACCCCTACGTATGCAGTGCTTTGTTAAGGAAACTCAGGGAGAGGGATAGGGTGGAGAAGATAGATGTTGAAAATTTAGAAGGCTTAAATATTTTACAACTCTGATTTGCGCGTTATGTTACTTTTTATAGCAGTGTTGAGGCGCCTCCGGATTTATTAGACGCATTAACTGTATTAAGCTGTATTAGCAGACATTTTTTTATTGTTTTACTTCGCCGATGTTTCTGCTAACCGACGAATGGGGGCGATTTTGTGTACATTAGCTTGGAACAATATCAATCGCTGTCGGAACAGTTTTTAGCGACCAGTGATATGCCTTCATCACTTAAATAGTCCGACAAGAATTAATAGAATGTCTCACTAATGTACATTAGAGAAATTAATGATGTTGATTGACTTGCTCTGGCCGGGGTTTGAACCCAGGCCCCAAGTCATTGTTCGCTTAGTAGTCAACGCGCAAACCATTCTGCCAGCACCATTATTTTCGTATTAATTGTTAAATATTTGGAAAATAAATACATTTATTTTTCGATGTGACATGATAATACTATTATAACTTGAAAATTTTCTTACTTTAAACATGTCTCTAAAAACATATATATGACTGTGTAAATATATAATCGTTACTAGCTTTTACCCGTGACTTCGTTCCCGCTCCCTGTTAATAAAAAAATAAAAACTACTAAAAGCACCAAAAAAGTAAACTGTATATTATTGTAAAAAAAATCCAATAATTTTTAAAAAGTACCAATAAACAAAAAAAAAAAGAACAAAAAATACCAACTTGTCCCATGTTTACCAATTAAAAGTACTCTGTATTTTAGTCGGGGTCAAATGCTACCAAAGTTCATCCAAACCCATTAAGGAAATTACTCAATAGAAAAAGTACCAAAAGTAAGAAAGTACCAAAAGTAAAAAAGTACCAAAAGTAAAAAGTACCAAAATAAAGAGAATAGTTTTTGATCGTTTCGGCCCCTAGAAAGTATTCTAAATAAGAAGTACCAAAACTATCTATTTTTTACTTTTTTACTCCTTATAAAGTAACTTCAGCTTTAATCTGGGTCACAACCATTCCATCTACCAAATTTCATGCAAATCCTTTAAGCAATTTTCGCAGGTACAAGCATCCAAACATACAAGCATCCAAACATACAAACATACATACGAAATATATATATATATAATATATATATATATATATATATATATATGTGCATGCATATGTATGTATATAATGGTATTATAAAATTTGGAATTAAACAAACAAACAAAAACAGTGAACAAAATTACTGAAATACTTGGAATCATCATCAGTTGGCAGGAATGATGAAGAGAAAAAACTTTAATTGTATAAAAGTCAGCCAAAAGGCACTATTAAATAAAAGAAAACCAGCATTGCATTATGCAAATGATCACCAATTTCCCTAATGCTACTAAAGACGTTTTACATGGATTTTGTTGAAAGTCAGAAGACAAAAAAAAACCTAAAAGAAAACAAACCAAATTCTTTTACAATAAAAATTCAAATTAGGCTAAAAACAAAAGAGTAGAGAAAAATCTCGAGCCAGCATTTGCTGTAAACTTAAAACAAAGAAACAACAACAAATATAACAAACATTGCAAAGAAAAACCAATAAAAAGTTAAAAATTTGAGAAAAAAAATAAGAGGAAAAACTTACAACGACATCATTATGAGTCAGGCAGAAAAGTGTAAAATTTCTTTAATATGTATATTGAGAATGTTGCAAGAGGATTAATGCAAAGCAATAGCAAAATTATAATAAATAATTTCAATTCTATTTCACTCCAAAACTTGTGCAAAAGTTTTTAATTTAAAATTCACCAAGGCGTGTAGGTCTTCTGTGCTGATAATAAATTTGAAAATTTTAAATATTTTTAATCCTATTTTTTGTTATTTTTATACTTTTCTTTTACCTTTCAATTGATGGTATGTATTTTAAAATAATTACGATCTATCAATTTCAGTCATGCGTGAATTTTAGTTTCTTTTCTTTTTTTTTTTGCTGAAGAAATGCAGTTTTTTTTTTATTGAAATTGTGAAATATAAATTTAAATTTTGCTAACTCGTGTTTTCAAACTTTATGGAGCTGCTTTTATAAAATATCTTTGTGCATTTCAACATCTCTTTTTTCCAATTATTTTTTTTTTCAAGTTAAAAGTGTCAAGGTCACTCATGTGATTAATTAGTAGATGCTGCAATTGAGCATACCAATCTGCACACACACATACATATATGTATATATATATGTACAGGGTGTCCGCCGGGAAGGTATACTACTTTGTTTTGCCGCCATTTTGGTAAACATTAGTCGTGACAGTTCATATTTGGCAGCCGTGAAGTAGACACGTGGCAAATTTATTGTGGAAAAATATTCGATAAACCAACGTGTTTTAATCGTTAAGGGCTTCAGACACCAGAGGGTGGTGTTGGCTGAAGTGGTTAGCGCGTTGACTACTAAGCAAACAATGACGTGGGGCCTGGGTTCAAACCCTCACCAGTGCAAGTCGATCAACATCATTATGTTCTGTAATGTACATTAGTGAGACATTGTATTAATTGTTGTCGGAATATTTAAGTGATGAAGGCATAGCACTGGTCACTAAAAAAATGTTCCGATAGCGATTGATGCTGGTCCTAGCTAATGTACACAACATCGCCCTCCTTCGTCGGTTAGCAGAAACATCGGCGAAGTAAAACAATTAATAAAATGCCTGCCAATACAGCTTAACAAAGTTAATGCGTCTACCTAACACCGGAGGCGCCTCAACACGCTATAAAAATTAACATAACGCGCAAAGCAGAGTTGTAAAACAGTTAAGCCTTCTACATTTTCAACATCTATCTTCTCTTCTCTATCCCTCATTCTGAGTTCCGGCACAGTGCACTGCATACGTAGGGGTCATCCCCTGAGTGCTGGTCCTAATTAAAAAAAAAAAAAAAAAAAAAAAATGCTTGCTGTCAATTTCGTGTACGTGTGCTTGACATCAAGCATACCCAATATCTAAATTTTTTGATTTTTCATCAAGCGTCGTTGGTGTCACACATACCAAAAAAATTTTTCACTAATACTGTAACCATGCTTAGCAAGCATTTTGATCGTGTCTGACACACTTTAAAACATTTTATCAAAATCAATCATCGATTACTGTGACGATGTGAAAGATGTCGATTGGCCTCCACGGTCACCTGATTTGACTGCTCCGGATTTCTTTTTGTGGTGATATCTGAAAAGCAAGGTTTATGCAAACAAACCAGAAACGCTTGAGCAACTTAAACAAAATATTCGTGATGAAATTAATGAAATATCGCGTGAAATGTGTGAGAATGTAATGAAAAATGTGCTCAAAAGGATTCGCATTTGTGAGGATAACAGAGGCGGACATTTATCTGATATTGTATTCCATACATAATTGCCGATATTAAATAAAACATTTATCAATATAAGATCCATTCTCTTTCCTTTAATCGAAAATTAAACAAAGTAGTATACCTTCCTGGCGGACACCCTGTATATTCACATATGTACGTACATATACTCGTAGAAAAGCTAACACAAATACCATAACAAATATAACTCAACATTCAATAACATGAACAACATGTTAAATGTTGTACAAAGGAATATACACAACTATACATACAACCACAAATTAAACTTAAATCAGTTAGTTAATGTTAGTTTGTGTATTAGAGTTGTGTGCACGATTGCATGTGTGTGTGCCTGAGTTTCTAGAAAAGAATATGCCTGAATATATGCTTAATGCACCCATTGTTTCATATGAGTTCAATCTATGTAGAGCACTAACAAACAGGACTAATGCAGCTGCAGGATATACTCATATGTACAGTACGAAAAATGAACAGAACAAAAGGAACGTGCTGAAACTATTAATGCACTTGCTTGTGCTGAGTTAGCATTTTATTATTAACTGCATTCTATAATCAGTCCCCTGTGGTCTTGGTCGAATGTGAAAAAAAAGTTGAAACAAAAATTATTGAACGTAAAAACGCAACCAAAATTTATAGGAAAGATGAACACATACATACTAACGTATGTACGAGTATGTATGTATATACTCGATCGTATGTATTATGTAGTAAAATATCGTTAAAGCTGGCGAAAAACCACAAATTTTAAATTTTAATGTTTCTACTAATTTCTCCGCCTGTTTTTTAATTTTATTTTGTCTTTTTTTTTGTCATTGTTTTTTTGTTTTATATCAAAACAACAATAACACTTTTTGTTTAATGCATTTTTTTCAATATTTCTTTACCAAAAATAGGTGTGGGTGGCTGTATGAAATAATTTTATTTATTTATTTATTTATTTGCAAATGTTGTAACCCAACACAACCAGATATTTATCTTATAAATGACAGTGCTAGAGAATTAATCAAATTAATAGCAAAGCGTATAAATAGAAATAATGATATGAAAAGAATCAAACTAAAATATAATAAACATAAGAATACAGAAATACATATGTAGTTTTAAATAATAAAAATTAACCTACAAATAAAATAAAAAAAACATCAAAATAGTGAAAATATTTATTTAAAAAAAATGTACGAAAGTTGAAATATAGCATTACGTAAAAATTTTATACAACTCCTTTTTAAACATTTTTGCATTGCCTAAATTTTGAACATAGTTTGGCAAGGAATTCCAGAGACTTGTGGTATACATATATAAAAAACTGTCGTTGTGACCCGAGGCTCTTGAATCTAAGTTGAATGATTTTCCTCCCTTGATTAGATCTAGCAAATTTGATCCTACTAAACAAATATATTGGCTGGTTAGACGTAATTATTTGTGTAAAAACATGAGGCATTAAAGTTTTAATAGATTTTCAAATTTAAGTTCAAAAATCTGATACGAATATAGCGAAATGTGATCACGATGCCCTTTTAAGAATACATATCTTGCTATTATATTTTTATAAGCGACGTTTTCTTTGATCATCGCTGTCACAGTTCGCAAATATTTCACAGCCATATAAAAGTACGGGAACTAAATAAGTTTTTGCAAGTTGCATACGTATGGTGAATGGGGTTGAACCGATGACAGTCCACAAGTTACGAAGCATGCTGCAGACTCTACCCACAATGACATTAATAACTGATAGCAAATAAATCTAAGATCACATCATCATACATCTCCGACACGTTTTACTTAACTGAAACTCTCTTAAGCCTAGTATGTAACTTTGTCATCTTGCAAAATTTTAACATGATCGGCAACACCGCCTTTAGTTTGTATTAATAAAATCTATAAAAAAATTAAACTTCAGCAGTTGCATTAGTTTAAGGAACTAAATGCGTCGAACAGATTAGAAAACACAATATTTCGGGTGGTCGAACTGGCCTTCCGATCTCTTCCGCTGAAACACTTTTAAGAATTTTGGGGACTAATCACACCTCAGTGCTGTGTTTTTTGGAAAGAGACGTTAGCGTTCGTATTATAAATAAAGGGAGAGTGGTTTAAATGCTCTAGTCTGGTAGAATGTGAACAAGCAAGACCAAAGTTGATAGAAAGTTAGTCACTAGATCATTATTGTGCGTGGACTAAAGTCACCTTACGATGTGTTGCTGCATTGAACACTCTGTACTTTTGGTGAATTATACCCTCAATGGTGGAAGGATCATGTTGTCGCTTCTGGCTGTCTTTACTATTAAAATTGCTGCGGGAGATATTGTTTAAATGACAGCTGCTCGACCACTGCAAATGGGGATCCATTTTTAGGTTCAAGTTTATAAGTAGTCTTCGGTTATATTAAAAAAAAACAAAGGAATTGATAAGATCGTTCGTTTTTGAAGTCGTTTAAAAATATAAATTTTATGACTCTTCTGAATAGTTTGAAAGAAATGAAAGCACTGCCAAAAGCACCAAGTTGACATCACTTCTTATTGCAACCTGTACACGAAATCGCATTGTTATTTAGAACTGACTTTAAATGATCATGTTGTTTTACTAAATAATTCAGTTGTTAATTCAAAGCCATATGAAGCGGTTGGCTAAAACGATCATTCAATTTGAAAATAGAAAACAAATTAAATTCAACATGAAACTATACAGGTTTATTCAGCATTTGATAGTTTTGTGTTTCACACTAGCAGTGACTACCGAAAGGTGACGTACACTTATTGCAAATAATATGTATAAAAAAATTTAATTTAAAAAATTTAAAAAAAAATATCTATTTAATAGTTACTATTTTATAACTGCTCCTGGTGTGATACAATCAAATCGCAAATATTCGATTGTTGTTGGTTTACTAGAGGCCAATGTTTCCAGTTCAATACGTGTCACCGTTGAAGGCCCAAATTTAAAAAAATCTAATGACGTCAACTTGCGGCCTTTTGAATCTAAAACTGTACATCTGATTCCTAAAAAACTAAAAAGTGGGGAGTATTTTCTTAAAGCAGAAAGCTTAACTGGCTTAAGTTTTCGAAATTCAACAAAATTAATCGCGTTAGTGGATTATTGTCCAAAAATTTATATACAAACGGACAAGTCGTATTATAAATCTCAAGATTTGGTGAGATTTCGTTTTGTTGTATTAGATGAACATACCAGGCCGTTGAATATAGATGTTCCTGTTCATGTGGATATAAGGGTGAGTGGATTTTTTAGTTTTGATTGTTTTTAATTAATTTTGTGCTTTTGGCCAAAATAATGATTTAAATTGCATTAGAAGATTATTATTAACTAATTATTTAAAAGTAGCTACTGCAAAGCTAACAGTTGGTCTGAAAACAAGTCTAACATGAGAGATATAAAATTAAAACCAACAATAAAGCAATAAAATTAGTTCTAAAGTAAGCAAATTTGCATCGTTCCGTCTAAGTTGTTGTTTCCTATAGTAATCGAAATAAAAAAAACTTCACAACTGATCATAACTAACACAAACGTGTTTTTGATGTTGGTACGAGTATAAGAGTTGTTAAAATAACGTAATTTTATATATTTTAAGTTTGAAATAGATTTTGCCTTAGCTCATATTTTATATTAGAAC
Source organism: Lypha dubia (assembly GCA_947311025.1). Lineage (NCBI taxonomy): Eukaryota > Metazoa > Arthropoda > Insecta > Diptera > Tachinidae > Lypha > Lypha dubia. The sequence goes on along the minus strand of OX371261.1, from coordinate 40,732,522 downwards.
ATTTTGCTTATACATTTTATTTTCAGGATAACGGTTTTAATCGCATAAAGCAATTTAAAAATATATCTCTTACACATGGCAGCTTTACCGGTACATACAAGTTGCCCAAATAACCCCTTGTGGGAAATATGACTATTGTAGTAAAACTTGCTGGAAGATATGATTGCTACAGAACAAAAAGAATCAATATTGCTGATTATACTCTGCCCAAATTCAGTGTCCATCTGAAGACTCCGACGAATGTTGTATTAGAAGATGGTAACATTAAGGTGATCATCTATGGCAAGTACACCTTCGGCAAGTACGTGGAGGGCAAAGCAACAATTGAAATGTGGATGGGTAAAGAAAAAAACTTCCTCTTACAAAAAAAGCAGGTTAACATAGAAAGCTTAAGCTTCCGTCGATTTTAACCTGAAAGAAATTGATGGTATTGAGAACCTACCATTTGTTATTATCATAGTGACTTTAACTGAAAATTTAACAGGTCAAAGTTATCAACAAGAAAAAATAGTTAATTTGCATAAATATCGTTATAATTTCATGGTTTCACACGATGAAATAGAATTTGAAAACAATAAACCGTATAGTATCAAAGTTTATGTGAAACATTGGACTGGGGCACCAGTTTTGGATCGTAAAACACCGATGACAATGCAAAATGGTGATAAAGTGTATGAATCACTTTTAGATGCAACTGGGGCGGCAACATTTGAATTTGACTATAATCCAAATGAAAACTTCAAGTTTCAGTTTAAAGATTCCAGTACAGAGTTGCCAATTATTTACACACACAATAATTTGCTGCTTAGCAATCGGGAGTACTATTGCCGACTGAAGGTGTTGAATAAAAAGTGAGTTTAATTTAATTTGTCGTTTTGAAAGTATTGTAATCTTATTTTTCTAAAATATACTCACTTTCACTTTAGAATTAAACTGGGAGAAGCAGTTCATATTGAGGTCAGTTCTATTGTCGATATTCCGTATTTAAAGTACACAATTATGGGTCATGGCAGTCTCCTACATGCGAAGTATATAAAAGTAAAACCGAATCAAAAATCTTATACCTTCAGCATAACACCTGCAATTGATATGATACCGCGATCTTTTGTCTTTGTCTATTACATTGACAATGGCCATTTACGTTATGGAGAAATAATTTTAAATTTTCCACAAGAATTAGAAAATCAGGTTTTTATAAAAAAAGAAAAATGCAATTATTTATTGATGATATTTTCATATTTTAACGCATAATTTAGATCTCAATTTCAGCACCAAAAACAGTGAAACCGGGTGAAGAAGTTACAGTCACTGTGAATGCACAACCCAAATCATATCTCGGCCTATTAGCGGTTGATTTGGCTGTCAACATATTGGACGATACATACGATTTGAAAAAGCAAGATATAATTGAAGACTTGCATGGAGAACAGTCGTATGCTCCAGTGGGTCTGTTTTTGCATCCTGGCATGACATCTGGAATGGTAACATTAAGTAATGCTCATATTCCATTACCCCTATCTTATGATCCAGATCCACCCACCACAACACCGGCGTGGGTATATTTTTCTTATAACAAAGTTTAAAATTTATTTATTTGGGTTTCATTGATAGAATCGATACCGGCGAGCAAGGTGAGCCAAATGCAGAACACATCGATCATGATACACAAACTGAAATTATCGACCTATGTAAGTGACTAATTTTTATGCAAAATTGAGCCTTTTACTAATTATGGTTTCTAGTCAGAGATTTTCGACAAAATTTTCCAGAAACGTGGATATTTGATAATTATGTTGTGTAAGTATTTATTAACAATTATACATACATACATACATACTTGTATAAAGTGATAATGAATAGTTATTTGCATCTTTTGCAATAAACTAACAAAAATGCCGTTACAGCAAAGATTAGCAAATTTGAGATTTTGAGTTTTTTTATGGTGCAGACACTCGATACAACAATTTTATGAAAAATTTGATTTTGTTGCACAGTTTTAGTAGCTTTTCATAATACGTAAAAACAGCTATAGTACGACATTTTCAGACATTATTTGGTTACAATCTCCCATCAATGTGATAATAATTTAGATAATTTGAAAATAGAAGAAAGTTACAGTGCACGGTTTTTAGGAAAAACCAACTCTTTAAAACTAATTTTAAATTTGCTGTATTTTTTAAATAAACCCAATATAAAAAGGGCAAAGCGTAAGAAATTTGAAGTTTTTTTTAAAGTTAAAAATTCCTATATATGAGAACAGCCATGCCAATTCATCTTTTTCGTATTATTATTTTCGAGAAGTATCAAAAATATATGAAAAAAATATTATAGGATATATGTCACGCCCACTTTACCAATTTTTATAAAATTTTTTCTAAAAGCCTATAAACAAAAAAGCCTCATGTAAAAAGTTTCTCTATATGGGAAGTGCTACGCCCACTTAATATATACAAAAAACTATCCTATTGTTCCTTCCTGATACTGTTTTAGCAAAATTGACACGTTCAGATTGCATTGATTTGTTTGCTAGAGTTCTTCAGCAAAAGCTTCAACTTTTCTAAACATTGTTGTTGGTGAAAAATCATGTTTTCCTGTAAGTTATTCCAAAATATTTAATATCTAAAAATATAAAAAAGTGCATGAAAAAGCAAAATATTTCAGCAAGATTTGTTTGGCAATCTCTTGGCCGCAAAATATTACAGCCTATTCAAAATCTTTGAAAGTCTAAAAAAATTTTTTTTACCACCAAAGTCGCTCAACTAAAAGCAGAAGTTTACTATAAAAACAAAAATTTTAGCGAAGACTGTACACAATTTTTATCTTTAATTTTGAAATTTCTGTTTCTTCTCTTTTAGAAATGACACCCAAACTATATTTACTTTTAAAATTCCTGAAACTATAACGACTTGGCGCTTAACGGGTTTCTCCAATAACGAAGTAACTGGATTTGGAATAGTAAACAGACCCACTGATATTATTTCAATCCAAAACTTTTTCATATCCCTTAATTTGCCATACGCTGTAAAACGTGGTGAAATTGTTACAATACCGGTGACAATATTTAATTACTCCAATCAGACTTTAGATACGGAAGTGGTTTTGCAAAATATTGATAAAGAATTCTATTTTATGGAATCAAAACGACAAGATGTAGAAAAATCCAGTGATGAACATCAGCAGATAAAACAAGTAACCGTTGTGGCGAACAAAGGAAATGTAGTCAAGTTTCTGATTTATCCACTTAAAGCGGGTGAAATAACTTTAAGAGTTAATGCCACTAGTCCTTCATATTCGGATGCTGTATTGCAGAAACTTAAGGTTGAGCCAGAAGGTGTACCACAACAAGAAAATCAGGCCATGTATTTAAGTTTACCAGAAGGAGAGAAAATATCGTCTAAAATAAACATCCCTAATCCAATAAATAATGTACCCGATTCCGAGTATATAACCTTTTCTGTTGGTGGTCATTATTTAGTACCAACAGTGGAAAATTTTGATAATCTTACACAGATACCTACCGGCAGTGGAGAGCAAAATATGATTAATTTTGCACCCAGTGTTCTGATACTCCAATACCTGAAGATCAATGGAAGACTAACGAAGGACAAGAGTTTAGTTGAGAGTCTGCTGTCATCGATCGAACTATCCTACCAGGAACAATTGTCGTTTCGTCACGATGATGGGGGCTACAGTGTATGGGTGAGGATGCAGAGGCCAATACTTGGTTAACCGCCTACGTGGTTCGCTATTTTATTAAAGCTTCGCAATTTCTAGACCTTGAAACGGATGTTATTGAAAAAGATTTAGAATATTTGGCCGAACAGCAACAATCGAATGGAGAATTTCTGTTTACGGGTTATTTATTAAATCCAAATCACAAAAATCAATATGGACTAACAGCCTTCATATTGTTGGCCTTTTTGGAAGACCAGGTAAATACAAGCATATTTAATACAATATAAACTTAGATATTCAAATGCATCCCTGAAATTTCCCACTAAGCACATGCTTTGTATAAAGTTTGCGGCGGAGAAATATAAAGTAGATGAACCTTGAATACGAATTCTACAAGAGACCGGGATCTATTCCACTACTTAATCGATTTTGTCCAAATTTAAATCAATAGATGCACTAAATAAATAACTAAAATTAAACAAATAATATTTCGTTTCAGAAATACGCCGACATGTACCGGGACGTCATTGCAAATGGTGTAGAATTCTTAAATTCGAATTTAAATAATATCAACGATATCAACTCATTAAGTCTAGTGGCAGCTGTTCTAAATCATGCAAAACGTAATACCGACATTCTTATTGATAAACTAAAAGCACAAGGAAAAGAACATAATGGTCTTAGATGGTGGTCGGAAAATAATCAGAATCTAGCCAATGATATAGAGACAACAGCAAATATTGCTCTGGCTGATCAAACAGCGAAATGCTAATGGTGGTTTTAAATCAAGCTACGACACGGTAGCGGGTATGCAGGCGTTAGTAAAATTTTCGGAAAAATATAAAAATCCCAACAAAGTAAATTTAAAGATATCGTATAGTGCCAAGGACGACATGGGAAATGATTTGGCAAGAGATGAGTTCCATGTGGACTCAAAAATTGTGCTTAATTTTCAAAAACATGAGGTAGTCCCTGTGAAATATTTGTGTTTTTTTTTATTCCCAGAATAGATTTTAATTAAATTATTCTATTTTTGCCAGTTACCAAGAACCACGCGTCATGTAACATTCGAAATGGAGGGCAGTGGCATTTCTTTAGTACAACTTACCCAGCAAAACAACGTTAATAATGTGAAAGAGAATCGTCATTTCCATATTGAAACAGAGTCAATTAAAAACAACGAAAAAGAGTATATTTTGAAGCTCTGTTTCAATTATATTCCCGAAGTAGATAATTCCAACGGCACCACTTATATGATAATAATCGAAGCTAGTTTACCTTCTGGTTTCCGTTCTGGATCAAATGATATTAAAACGTTAAAAAAAGATCTTGTCAAAAATGTTGAGACGAAAAACTCCGATACGTTAATAATTTTCTATTTAAATAAATTTAAGGCAAATGAGCAATATTGCTTAGAGATTCCTGTGGATAAAGTCGATGAGATTTTGAAGACAAGACCGGCTGCTATTTTAATGTATGACTATTATAATTTAACCCGTTCAAGCACGAAGTTTTATAATTTATAAGCACTTAATACAATTGGGAGTTGTGTGGCGTATTTAAGCCATTTTGTTGTAGTGTGTAGTCTTTTGCAATTGTTGTGGTCATGGACTTTATTGAATTATAAAAAAATAATTTAAAATCGTACTTTTGTGTGAATTTTGATTAATACATAATTAATTAATTGAATAGTCTTAACCGTAAGGAAAAGAAAGAAATATGGTTGAGTTAAATAAATCTAACAGCAATATATTGTAATGGCATTATGGTGTCAAAAATAAATCTGTTCTAAATATATTATTGGTTTTTAATGTAACAATAATATGATTTTTAATTGTATGCAACCATAATATGATTGAAGCCAAGCATATTTCTTAAGAATTTAATGAATTTAAAACAAACTTGCAATGTTCTTACAATTATATGTTAAAAATTTTTTTCAAAGTACAAAAAAAACTCATTATTATTTTGAAATAAAACAAAAGCATATTAAGGCGGATGCTTTCCATAATCTCCTTATCATACATTTTCATAATGTTCCAACCAATGCCAAGCATAGTCAACTGTACGTATACTTTATATAGAATTTAATCAAATTACACGTTATGTATACGTATAGTTGCGCCAACAGTGTGTATTCCAGACAGTGATGGAAAAATGACAAATTGAAATGGTACTGTCCGACAACAAAAAGAGTACTTTTTGTGAAACATTTTTTATTCAAAAATAAAATTAAAAATCCATTTTTAGCAGAACAAAACCAATACATGTACATTAAAAAAAAACAAGTATGTGCAAAATACACTAATACACACATATATGTATATTTTTACAATTTTATGCCAGATTATTTAGTCTCGTGTGTTTTCGAAAGAACAAAAGTTATGCGAACTAAAAATTAATCTCGTGTAAATTGGACCAATAACATTAAAGGGCACTATACATTCGCCAAAACCACATCAAGCATTTAAAGTTGTAACAGTAAAAATTTGTTTGTTGTATGTGTGGCACCGACGACGCTTGATGAAAAATCAAAAAATTTAGATATTGGGTATGCTTGATATCAAGCATACGTACACGCGCTTGATGTCAATGACGGTGTATAGCAACTTTTGCAAAAAACACACACTAACAACAACATGAATAACGAATTTGTGCATTCCTTATGTGCTTGTTTTGAAGCCAATGTTATCAATGATTATAAAAATAACGCAGATTTCTAAACAGGGAACAAAGCAAAACAAAAAAGTAGTACTAAATTTGACGTGGGGGTACTGTGGTATTCTTGTTGTGAAAAAGTACTGAAAATAGTACAAAAGTACTGCATTTTCCATCACTGATTCCAGATGACAAGTTCGGACTAATGAGAGAACATTCTCTCAAATTATAAAAATTTTCCAAAATTTTAAATCAAAATTTTAAATCTAAACATTCTAATAGTGGTAACTTTTAAATTTTTAACGTAAGTTTTAAATAAAACTTAATTTTAGTAATTTTAAACTTTTAAAACGTATAATAGTCATAAGAATTGTATCATTGGCAACATCGCACGCACTTGATGTGTCAATAAATTGTTCACTGGACCTGTAAAAAGAAGTATAAACACTCATAATGACAACTTAAAGTTTAATTAAAATAAAAACTTTCATTTAGCATTTAATTAGAATTTTAAATAAAAACTACTTTTTCCTTTATTTGCAAAATTTCATATTAAATTTTCCTGTTTTATATGAAAAGGAAAAACGGCTATTTCTTTAAGTTGGTCCGAGCGTACAACTTTGTACGGGAAATGAAAATACTTACTCTCTTATTCGTTCTCAAAACTAAACAAAACTTGTTAGCTGGACCGTTTTTGGGGTCGCTTTGGTCAAGTTCGTACTGTTTTTTGTAACTAAATATTGAAGTAAATTAAGCTATTTTTTGAAAAAATTATGATATTTTAAAAAAAGAATATTGTTATTGTTTTTCTTTTTTAATAAAATAGACGACATCCCTTGAGAAAGTGAACAAAAAATTCACGAAACGTCGGGACAATATGAAATAAATATTTGTATTTTTATTTTCATAAAAAGAATTTTTAGGCCTAATAGCTAAACAATATGGTACAACATTATTGATATTGTTTACAGTAGACCTTAAATTTTCAATACGTGAACTCATGTAAAGCTGCACGTCATCGGCGTACATATGAACTTTGCCGTTAATTATAACATCTAGTAAATTATTAATATATATACAGAACAAAAGAGGTCCCAGTATAGATCCTTGGGGAACTCCTTTATTAACATTAAGTGAATTTGATATATTGTTATTTAGATGAACACTTTGAGACCTGTCCATAAGATAGGAACGTATAAGATTACAGGCTGAACTTGAAAATTAAAAAAGTTTTTGAAGCTTTAGTATACTAAAGTTTTATGAGCTACGGTCGATCTTAATCGATCGTGAAACCAGATTGCCTATCAGACAGAAAATTTTTATACTCTAAGTATTGATTGATTTGTTTGGCAATAAGGTTTTCCATAACTTTAAATAAGAATGGAAGGATGGAAATAGGCCTGAATTAGCTGCTGGTTTTAGGAATAGGAATGATTTTTGATATTTTCCATCCATCAGGAAATGTAGACTTAACAAGAACAGTATTGAACAGATGTGGGTAGTACGGCAATAGCTTAGGTATCATCTGAACCGATTGCATTTGATTTTACTGAAAATAGACAATCCAAAACTTCGGACTGATTAACACAACGAAAACTGAAGGGATTCTGTATTGAAACACAATAAAGTTCATCATACATGTTACTGGTTTAAGATGGGACACTAATATTTACAAACTGGTTGTTCAATGTGTTAACGTCAACATCCGCGTTGTATGTTTTGTGGTATTTCTGACCTATACCAGTTTTACGTATTTCCTTTCATTTGGATTTGTTATCTATAGCAGAAGAAAACTTACTATGATAAAAAACAATCTTCGGATATTTAATGCGATTTAGAACCTCCCTACGAGCAGATTTGCCAAAAGCTTTTTTTTTTATTAGGGCCAGCACTCAGGGGATGACCCCTACGTATGCAGTTCATTGTGCCGGAACTCAAAGAGAGGGATAGGTTAGAGAAGATAGATGTTGAAAATGTGCTTTGCGCGTTATGTTTATTTTTATAGCAGTGTTGAGGCGCCTCCGGTGTTAGGTAGACGCATTAACTTTGTTAAGCTGTATTGGCAGGCATTTTATTAATTGTTTTACTTCGCCGATGTTTCTACTAACCGACGAAGGAGGGCGTTGTTGTGTACATTAGCTTGGAACAGCATCAGTCGCAGTCGGAACAGTTTTTTAGTGACCAGTGTTATGCCTTAATCACTTAAATAGTCTGAAAACAATTAATACAATGTCTCACTAATCTACATTAGAGAAATTAATGATGTTGAATGACTTGCTCTGGCCAGGGTTTGAACCCAGGCCCCACGTCATTGTTTGCTTAGTAGTCAACGCGCTAACCACTTCAGCCAACACCACCCTAAATAGCTTTCAGATCATCAGTTTTGTATCTCTTCCATCTTGCCCAACGAAATAAAATGGACGAAATTCCAAAAAAAATTTTTAAGTTCATTTTGGAAAAAAAAAATTTTTAAATTAGTTTATTTTATATTTAAATAAAATTGCTCAATAATTACGAAATATCCTTAAATGTCCCATTTTAAAGAAGCTAATTTATATTGAAAATGCTGTTTACGTAAAATTTCATAATAAATCATCATCATACGAAAAAAAAGAAGTAAAACTGTGATATAAATGAATTTGGTCGCTGCATCATTTCATCTAATTACTGTATTTTTTAAATGAAGAACTTCGGCTGAATTAATTCTGATTAAAATTTATTAATTTCTTCTTACTGATGGTATGATGTTCCCACAACTCAACTAATTAAAAGATTTATATCCTTTCACACTCAACTATGAAAATAAAAGCTCGTGCTGATACTAATTTTTAAAGCTAATTCTTCAATATTATTTTAAATAAATCGATTAAATGCTTTAAGTTTAATACAATAAAACTCATACGTGGTGTTGTACTTGAAGTTTATTTAGATAAGAGAAAATCAATATTACGTATCCGCACTGTTGAGCATTTGTTATTTTTTTACACGATGAGCACTGTGTGCATTAAAATATACGATACTAGATATTATTACTACATATTATTATTTCCTTTTATTTCTTGTTCAGATATTTTTTTCTATTAAAAGCATTTTCATAACATATATTTTTACAGTTTCGAAATGCTTTCAATAAATTCATGATACAAAAGAGTATGCTATATAAAATATATTTATAGATATGTGTCCTTACATTTTTATATGAATTCAAATAAAGGAAGCAAAAACTTTTGAATATTAATGGAACTTGTTAAAAGTTTGAGGGACATAAAGTGAAAAATTGAAAAAACATTGAAAGCATGGTCAATTATACCATAAAAATGAGATGATTTAAATAAAGCATATGTGGCATTTAATATTAAATATACTTAAAAGGAATGATTAAAAATCTATTGTAGAAATTAAAAGTTTAATATCAAGCTATAATGGAGACAAAAAAATGGTGACAAAAAAGTGGACAGTGTCACGCCCATACAAAAACAAATAAAAATTTCAATTACTTGTATCCCAGAGATTCTTCTGAAAACTTTTTCATACTCAATAAAGCACACTATATTAATATTATAAGAAAAGTAGGCAGTGCCATGCCCAGTTAAAATACACAATAATTTTCAACTGCCTTTATTAAAGTAGTTCTTATGTTTCAAAGCGGACATATTTAATTTTATTCGACAATATAATTTAATAACTATAAAAGTGGGCAGGATCACGCCTAACATAACCAATTTTTTAGCACTTTTAATTAACGTATTGTAGTAAAACTTTGTAATTCCATATACGTGGGCAGGACCATGGCCCTACAAACTATAAACACATCGTTAGACCTTTTGTTGAACATTTTTATTTAATTTGTTACATAGCACTTTCTTAAAATTCTTTGGTCTTTTTATAGTGTGTGATTTGAAAACATATAAAATGAATATCAAAATGTATTGAACGTTACAACCATATGTCAAAATTAACGAACTCAGCCACTGAAAGTTGAAATTTTATTGTCTGCTTTGATGATATGAAAGTCACGGAAAATTGTATTGAATGTTACACAGAAGAAAAGAGTAACGTTCAATACTCAGATATCATTAGTTGGAGAATCCCTTAAATTTTACGAAAAATATGGCATATTTTTTGGTTTCCAATATCTTTTTTATCTTTATTCTTTTCTTAATAGAAAGAAAATGTTGTTTAAACTAATTCTGCTTTATGTATTAAATGAGAAAGCAAATTTGCTTATCGGTTTATTTTGAAATGATTTCATAATATTCTTCTTTTTTTTTAATTCAATGCTAAAGTAATCAAAGATAACTACTTAATTAAACAATAAATACAATAGAAAACTAAACAATGTTAAAGTAAGTTTTATGTACTTTTTTTCTAATATTTTACATTTACTTACTTCTTAAGTCCACTACTGCCACTGCCACCGGCACAACGTCCTTGCACCAAAAACAATGAACCACGATCAGCATTTAACAATATTGAAACATTTTGTAGAATTTTATGACATAAAGTACGAACTTCCAATTCATTGCATATGTCTTTTACCTAAAGGAAACAAGAGTAAAAAAAAATAAAAAGAAAGAAAGAAAGGAAAAATCCAACACAGCCAACCAACAAGCATGCACCAAAGGCACCATCAGTCATCAGTGACACATATATTTCAACACCCACCAAAAGCGTTGATAATAAGAAATAAAAACGTGTTGAAAAGTGAATTATTATTGTTGTAGTGGCCACAGCAATTGCAACAGCAGCATTGCAACAAAAGGCCAAAACGTTGCGACACCATTTGCAGTTTAATGAACACCATCATCATCATCATCGTTATGAACAGCAAAAGTTTAAATGTATTTTGTAGTAATGAAGTTGTTAAAGTTGTATAATTTGAAAAAATAAAAAAGGGGAAAAAAGTGCACACTTAAATTAGTTCAATTGTTGTTGTTTGAGTTTATTCTACTTAAGTTTTATTTATTTTTTTTTGTTGTTAAAAGTTTACAATATCTTTATTCTTTTAATTAATGGTTTTGACCAAAGAACGACAACATTTAAATTTAAATTGAAATGAGTTTAATTTAAAAAGAATAAACTTTCTTTGGGATTGTTCTTCAAATCATTACGGTCATATGATTTATAATTAAATGCTGTTAAAAATAATAAATAACACAAAGTGTTTGCAAGAGAAAATTATAAACAGACTTATAATGAAAATTAAGGCAACTACCTCGCGGTGGTTTTTTTATAATATAATTAAAAAGTTGAATGTAAAATCCAAAAAATAAAATAGCATTTACGTTAAGAACAAACATAAGAGCTATAACTTTTGGTACCCTACTGATAGGTATCGTATGGTTTTAAGTTTCAATAAAAATTTAATCGTGACATTAGGCCGCCAGAAATCTGTTCATAATAAAGAAATAAACAGACGGACAAATGAATAGAAGATGTGTTCATCGTCAATCTTGCAATAGTTTTCGTACACATTTTATTATTTCCACCTAAACGTATGATATATTTCATATTAAAAAAATCTGAAACACTTATACGCCGTGTAGTATTTGAGCAAGCTTTTAAGTCACACAATCCGTTCGGAAAGGTTTCGTAATTGTATTCAGATCGTTTTAAATTTACAATCTTCAGATCCTGCTTATTTTTTATTTCGATTTTACAGCGATAAAAGCTCATATTAAGCTTTTTTTTATGAATATGAAAAAAACTCATTTTACTGACGCTCCTAAAAGTATGCATGTTTTTTACTCATTTACTACAAATAAAGATAGCAGAAAAATTCATTGGAATTCCATTTGGAATTTTATAAGTGGATTGATTACAAACAAAATTGAAACCACTTTTGGCCTGAATTGAGTTCTGTAATGTGACTGTATATTTTTCATAAAGTTTAAATTTTTTCCTTTTACCCCCACCATCGCCCTTCCCGTTTTTAAACATTTTAAACAATAGATACCTTACCAATTCAAATATTAATTCCTTTTCATCCAATTGTTTTAATTCATTACGCGACAAACGTTGCGGTCGATAGTGATTGTGATGATAATGATGCGTGTGTGATCCAATACCTGTCGTCTGTTGACTATTATTATAATTATGATAATTGTTATGATGATATTGTGTACTGCTACCAATACTGTTAGTACCAAAATTGCCGCCACCACTACCAATGCCGCTACCACTAACACCAAGGCCACCAAAGTTACCAGAATTGCCACTTACACTGCCATTACTGGCACTTGTATTCATATTGTTGGAACATTCATTTTGTGGTCCTATACTCAGAAACGTAGGTGTACCATCTATTGTATTGACAATGGGTTTCAGCAGGCCACCACGTTCAAATTCATGGGCAGATATTTTTCTAAAAAAGTAAAAAGAAAAAATATTTCGAAAAAAATTACTTTTATTAATTATTAAGGTTTCAAAGAATAAATATTTTTTATTTTATTAAAAATTATTTATGCACGATTATTGTGTTTTCTTAAATCCTCTTGTCATTAGAATTTATAAATTTAAAAAAAAGTTTATTTTTCTGATGCTCCTAAAAGTATACATGCTTTTTATTCTTTACTACAAATGAAGTTAGTAGAAAAATTCATTATCAATTCCATTATGAATTTTTTAACGTTGTTTGATTACAAAACAAAGTTTTCGTTTTTTGTTTCCTGAAGACTCAACTTTCGGAATTAAAAGCACTTTCGATCGGAATTGAGCTCTGTAGCATGGCTGATTAATTGAAAATAAGTTTTATATAAGTAGAGAGATCTCTAGTCCATTCTGACACACATACCCTAGGAGTGTTACGTTATATGTGAATAGCCCCCTAGTTGGAAGAAATTAGATTTAAATATTTAAAATTTTTATTAAATTTCAAATTAATATGTATTTGCTGAACAAAAATTGCCTTGATAAGAAATATTATTTAAAAACATTCATTAAAATTCTACAACCATTTGTCAAAAGCTTTTCTTAACCTGCTTAACATTAGATTATACGAATTAGATTTTATTTTGTATTCAAGTTTTAAAGTAAAAGCACCGACATTGATTTACATTAAATTTTCTATGTATTCAAATTTTGTATGTATGTATATGCATCTAATCAAATAAGCATTACGTACACATAGCCAACAATACGTATCCATATCCTTATTACATATACATACATTCATCACAATTTGACAAGTTCTGCTAAAGAAGGAAAAAGAAAACTACTTTTTTGTATTTAGAAAAATTGTGCAAAAAAAAATACACACCCTCAAGCAAAACATGAATAGAGAACTGAACTAGAAAACAAATGCATAAAAACTGTCATTAGTACAACTTCCATTAAAGAAAAAAAAAATTGAATAAAAAAAAAAACAAAAAAATAAAACTCGATTACAATTTTCACCACATTCATATTGAGAAAAATATCAACACGAGTCCTTACTACATTGGTTACAACCAACCACAAAAGAAATAATATTTCCAACTTCTACTCATAACACTTTCCAATTAAAAAGGACAAAAATATATTTACATGTTGAATTTCACGAGTAAAAGGAAAACATAAAAAATATCGCCTCAGTCCTTATCTATCGCCGTAGTTTGTCGACAGTAGTCACAATTGTAATCAGTCTATGAGTTAGAAAAAAAAACCTATCAACAATGAAAGCATTTTACAAAACTACTAACTACCACCTAATACATTGCAAAACTAAGGTTGTTTACTCTTGTATTCATGTATCCGCTCTCGTAACAGTTGCAGGGCAAGCAGGCACTCATAGAAATTTGATTAAACTGTCATTCTTCAAGATTTTAGTTTTTAGTTTTTTTACTGTGAAAAGCATAGAGAGACAAGCTAAAACTGTTAGTATGTACTACATGTGGTCCTTTTGTTATAAACAACAGCAACCACAACAAAAACAGAAAATATGTACAGGAAATTTAAAATGTTTGGTTCTTTCAATAACAATCGCTCAAAACAACTGCATACATTCTCGTACATACACAAATGTACACATACCCCAGTATTCATAAACGATTTATAAATTTAAATTGCACAATTCCATACAAAATTTATACATTTATGCCAAAACAACTTTAATAATCGTTTATGAATAATAAGACATTTAAAAGGACCTTTTTAAAAAAATGTGCTTTTTACAACAGGTGCTCTTTATAAAAGTTGCTTAAACAATTTACACAATGCACTTTTTATAAAATACTCTTTTTTAAAGGTACTTTTTAAACTTTTACAAAAAAGTACGTAAACTTGACCTTTTATAAAAAGAACTTTGTAATATATGTACTTTTCATGATAGTTAGTTTTTGTAAATGATAGTTTTAGCTAGTTACAAAAGTACTTTTTACACAATTCACTTTTTTAAAATACACTTTTTATAATGGAAAATTATTGTTGTGTGTGTTTGAAAAAATTTTTTAAAGGCTATTTTTATGCTTTGTAATTCACAAAAATATATTTGTGAGTTTTTGTATAAATAGATGAGCTTTGGTTTTTTAAACATAAAGGGTAAAACATCTACTGATGAATTGGTATAGCTACCAGCGAAATACATATCTAGATATTGCTAACCCGCAACAAATAAATAAAATTTAATACACTTTTTATAATAAGTAATTTTTATAAAGGTATTTTAAAATATACTTTCTAGAAATGGTAATTTTTTAAACTTGAATTAAAAAAAACGTGCTGTTTGTAAAAAATGTAGTCTTCATAACAGGCACTTTTTATAAATGGTACTTTTTACAAAAAATAATTGTTATACATGGTACTTTTTATACAATGTAATTTTTTTACCATTAACTTTTTACATATAGTATTTTTAAAAAATAATACTTTTTATATAAGGCACGCTACATAAATATATGTAAGTGGTCCGTTTTATATATAGTATTTTCTATAAAATGTAATTTTTAAAAAAGGTACTATTTATAAAATATAGATAATTTTTATAAAATATATTTTCCATAAATTGTACATTTTATACCATGTGCTGTTTGTAAACTTGATTTTTTTAAAAAAGTACTTTGTAAGAAAAATACTTTTAATAACGGGTATTTTTTATTAAATGTACTTTTTATAGATGCTAATTTTTTTAAAAAGTACTTTTTATAAATGATACTTTTTACAAAAGGTACTTTTTATGAAAGGAACATTTTATGAAAGGTTTATTTATAAAAGGATCTTTTTTTTAAGGGATCTCTATGTAAAATAAGTTTTGAATTTACTTTTTAAAGCAGGTACTTTAAATGTACTGCGATTAAAATAAAAGTTAGTTAAATGCCAGATTAGTTTATATGACAAATAAACACTTGCCGTGTGTACATTGAATTGCTTGTATTATGAAAGGATGTGGAAGGCACGTATGAAGTTCATACGTACAAAGCCAATTTTAAAATAAAGCTTTGTTTTTATTTAGAATAAAATATCATAAAAATAAAACCTAAAACAATAATTGGAACTAATGCAATAATTGCCTACAAACACTCCTACGCCTTAAAACCATCTTTAGCTAAATGTCAAAAAATGAATCCTTCGTTTCTGATTTTTATAAACTGTGATAAAAATATTCACGTTTTTTTTTTGTTGCACTTTTCGCCTACACGGACAAAATTTACTTAAGAAATTGTATGTGCCAATTCGAACTTGTTGTTTTTAATTACAGTCTTCACATGAATTTACGTGGGCGAATATCCTTTTAGCTGAAGCGCTCGTTATGATACGAATTTAATCAGTCAGATATGAAATTCAAGGATAAAGTAGAAGAATATGAAGTATAAATTATATAAAAAAGCACTGCCATTCTTTATAAATTTGTTGTTAGCTGATGAAATAAAAAAATAATGTAAAAAAAGAATAACGGCCTGTTTCACACTGTCGACAAGTCGATGTCGTTCTGTTATTTATATTAAAAACAAAAACAAATTTAAATATTTTGTTTTTGTTTGCAATATAAATAAGAGAACGACATCGACTTGTCGACAGTGTGAAACAGGCCGTTAATTACGAAAAGAAAATCCATCACACCTACTTTATTAATAAGCCACAATTAATAAAAACTTAATGAACTTTAAGAAATAATGCATTTGCCTAAATATGCAAGAATATACACTGGTAAAACTCATTTATTTAAAGCATTAAGAAACAATAAAAAATATTAAGAAAATTGACGATGCCTTTGCGGTAGCAAAACATATATTTTTAAAAAATAATGCATCTTTTGCTTTTGAATGACGTCATAGGAAACTCTGCAACAGGGAGTAAGTGACGAAATTTTAAATTTAAATTAAATTTTATATTTTCCTTATAAAAAAATTATTTTTAAATATTCTGACCACTAATTTGTATGTCCTTAAGAATAACATTTGCTTGAAATAAAAACTACCCTTAAACTAAAAAATTATATTTAAACTTACCGTACGGGTGTTGTGGCTCCAGAACCGCCACGAGATGAGCAATTTTGACCATTCGGATGTGTGGGTGATGTGTTGGATGTATCGTTGCCAGCTGTAGTTGCATGAGAAACCAACCAGGCATCAACAACTTGCCGTGTGGCTTTTCTATTGTTACAAAAGAGACGTAGAGAGAGGGAGAAAAATATATATATAGAAAATTAAACCAAATAGAAGCAGAAAATATCGCTTAAAAATTAAAAAATGTAAAACATTTAAAGTTAAGTTTAAAGTAATGAAAAGGTGCATACAAGAAAGATAATTTTTGCAATATCACTCAAAAGCAATTCCATTTTATTTCAACGAACATTTTTTCGGTAGTGTCCGATTTTGATAAAACTTGGTGAATGTGTGTAGTAGTGTATGTATGTTCACAAAACGATTTTTAATTTTTTTGTTTTCGAAAACTGTGGCAACCCTGCAGCTTAGAAATACTGAAAATTCCAGGGTAGGCACTACACTTAAAATTTCATAACTTTTGTTGTGAGCAAGATATTGAAAAAATTCTTTTTGCGTGGGATTAGTGAAGCTTTTAGGTTTAAGAAATTTATTATTATTTTTTTTTTTTTAAGTTTTTAAAATTTTTTAAAAAAAAAAAAATTAAAATTTAATTTTTGAAAAAAACCCATTTTTTAAAATTTTTATATTTTTTGCACAAAATGCCACATATGTGTTCTAAACATCCTAAAAATTTCAGAGTGGAATGCCTCCTATACATACACTACTACACACATTCACCAAGTTTTATCAAAATCGGACACTACCGAAAAAATGTCCGTTGAAATAAAATGGAATTGCTCTCAAGAATTTATGTTAAAAAAAAATAAAAAAAATACTTTTGAAAATTTTATTCGAATATATTTTTATCAATTATTATTCGAATAAAAAAATGTTGGAATAAAATTATCTAATGCGAATATAAACGCATTCCAATAAAAATAGTCAAAATAAAACTGTTAGAACCACATTATTCGAATAAAATCTTATGTCGGTTTGCGCTTCAGCGGAATATTTTATAATCATCAGGGAAACCGCAAATATGTAATTGCATACTTTTTTTTTGTGCGATGAATGTAGACCCTAGTAAAATATTTGTACATTTCCGAATAAGATCGAAGAAACATATACGAAAACTATTTTTTATGTAATTTTAGAAATATATTTTGTAGTGCATATTTTTGCATATTTTGGTATTAGCATGAAAGTTTCGCATATTTCCGATCTCAACGCATATTTAGAGCGCATTTTACTGATTTAACTAATAATAATACTTAATTTTTTTTTATTTACAAAATATTAAAAAAACAGAAAGTGAATTAGTACACTATATTGGAGATTTTGCTCATTTGTAAAAGAAAGGATGAAAATCATGTGCGACGTATTAATAAGTCACCAATTTGTTTTGGGGTCTTGATGTCAAATAGACCAAAGATCGACCTGACATTGTTTAATCGACTCTCATGCTTATGCAGAGTAAAATGAATGCTTCGTGATCTTCGAAATGAATATTATAAGCGATATGATTTATATGACATTTTAAGAGCATATTTTTTTTTAACATTGGATGCATATTTTAGCATTTTTCATGCATATTTAATACGCATAAAATACGGTTTTAATGTCATATTTCTGTATTCCGTAATTTAAAAATCTGAACTTTGAATAAAATTTTTTTTTTATTCAAAGTAATTCCGACTGTTCAAAAAATATGCATTTAGATTTAAAGAAACTGTTTAAATGTAAAATTTTTGGAATAGAATTAGACGAATAAAATTATTCGAACAAGAATTTTTCGAATAGAAATTTTTTTGAAAAGTTTTATACAAAAAGAATAAAAATTAATCGAATATTCGCAACGGAGCTTGCTTGCCAGTATGTGTTTAAAATAATCCTTATTTATTTCTTGATTTTCTTAATGCTTTTCTTATATCGTATTAATATTAGCAATTATAAAAATCTATAACAAATTAATCTAAGGCAAATATCTTATCAAAGTCCCAATTAAATTTAGCAAATGAGCCGTTTATTTTGAAAGGCGAATAAGTCACTTTGTTTTTAAGTCATGATATTTAAGGGTTTGCGTTTTAACACGTTTAACAATATGGATGTTAACTTTCGAGAAGATTTTATTGTATTTGTTATCTCATGATACTGATATTTTTCTAAGAATTTCTCCATATTTCTCAACGTTTTTAAATGCAAACCCTTAAATATCTCGAATTAAAAACAAAGTGACTTATGCCACTGTCAAAATAAACGGCTCAAATAAAACTGACATTTAAGTTATTAAATCTATAATTGTTTCAAAAGAAAAGCAGAAAGTCTGGCAAAAACTAAAAGTAAATAGTTTATCGAAGTTTTATTTGATTTTATTTAAGTTGACTTTTAACATTAATTAACACGCAGTCCACTGAGAAAAGCAATTAAACATAAACTTTTTTTAAAAAGTCTTCTTATCAGCTTAAAGTGAATTATTAATAAAAATAAAATATAAACATAAAAAACTTTCTTACCTTAAAAAATAATCTTGTACAAATTCTTGATTTTCATCCATCCACGACTCCATACGTGCATATTCTGGATCATATTGACGTTGTGGTGATGAAAGCAGGCTAAGACACGACGTTGAACAGTTGGAATTTTGATGTTGATAATAATGATTATGATGATTGTTTGTTGTATAGTGCTGTAGCTGACTTTGATGTTGTTGCTGCTGCGGATGATGTTGTTGATTAGCCGCCAGGGGGACACCGGTACGATTGCTTAGCAAAATATTTTGTTCAGAACCATAACCTGTGCCCCCCAGCTCCGCTGGCATTCTGCCACAACTATTGTAACTATTTTGATTATTACTACTGCTGTTATAACTATGTGGAGTGTTGAGTGAAAACAATTGAGCTGAGGGTTCCTCAATGCTGCGCAAATGTAAACCTAAAACGAAAAATATAAAAAAATTTCAAATAAATAAAAATATAGAATTTTTGCAAAAAGTAACTACCAAATATAAGAAATAAGAAAATAGAAATTGAATTGAAAGTTCATTTTGTGAATAAAAATAGTCTCAATTTAGTTTCTTTTCATTCATTTTTGCATGCTAAAGAAATGACTGTTTGCTTTATGCATCATCGCCACTTCCAGTCTGCTGCGTGGTTTTGGCAAATAAATATCTTTATTTTACTAACAGTTGTAATAAACTTTGTTTGTGTTCTTTGTTGCAGCAGATCTTATTCTTCTCTCATTTGGTTTGTCATTCATCTGTAAATTAAATTTACACATACAAAGACTCGAATTGAATAGAAAGTAGTTAGTTGTTGGATTCTTATTTCAAGGAATTTTAATAAAATTTTGCTTAAATTTTGGTTGGAAATTTGAAAAATTTATTTTATATTATTATGTGTACATATATGTATGTATGTACTTTAGACTGGTTCAAGAGTGTATGGGATTTGCAAATGCATTTAATTTTTGTCTCCACAAGGCTGCCTCTATTTCTTTCATCAAAAGAAGTGTGCGTTCGAAAAACTTTGAAAAATCGGACTATATTTAGAAGTCGCTAAAAATTTTTTATCATCTCGACTAAAAGTCGTACTTAAAATTTTACGTACAAAAACACTAAAATGTTCTTGAAAAATTAAATTTAAAAATTTTCTTTTAAAAATTAAATCATTAATCAAGTACGAAAAATGCCCACACCGGTTGAAAAGTTGCCATAACGTCTCCGCCTGTGCTAGTATGAAAGTTGTCATTATAACAATAATGACAGTTCGTTCTTTAATGACAATTTTGTCATCATGACAATTCTCCCATCAATGAAAATGATGGCAATACTATCATCATTGACAATCATGACAATTCTGTCCACAATAAAAATAAACAATAACTTCAAATCGTTTTTTAATTATAATTCTATCATAAATGACAATTCTGTCATAAATGACAATTCCGTCATAAATGACAATTCTGTCATAAATGACAATTCTGTCATAAATGACAATTCCGTCATAAATCACAATTCTGTCATAAATGACAATTCTGTCATAAATGACAATTCTGTCATAAATGACAATTTTGTCATCAATGACGAATAATGGAAAATATGTCATTATTGACAATGCTGGCTATTCCATCATCATTGACAATGACGACAATTATCTCATTAATGATGACAATTCTGTTATTAATGACAATGGTGACACTTATCTAAGCAATGACAATGATGACAATTCATGTCAGAAATATGAAGGCAATTTCCCATAATCCCGTTTGCTTACGTATTTTGTTCATTCTGCAGACAGCTGAGAAAAAAAATATTTGTCAAAAATCTTATACATATTCAAAGAAAAATTCTTATTTGTGCACTATTTTATTAAAAAAAAAAAATTATATTAAAAAGATAATTCACATTTTTCATTTTCAAAAACACTAAAAAATACTACTCGAAAATATATTGACAATATTTAGGACTTGAAAGCCTGATCTTATAGTACGCCTAGAAAAGCAAATATTATTTGAGAGAAAGAAATAAAAATACTTGTGATATTAAAGGTTTCACAGGAATTTATTTACAGTATTTATAAATCTTTCAACAAAGAAAAAAAGGAAAATCCGAATAAGTACTTTTGTATACATGGCAAGTCAGAACTTATCTAAAAATCTCATCTAATATTGCAAATATTCAACATCATCATCATCACGTTTGAATACATGTTGCATTCTTTACAATTGTAAATTCCTTTTGCTTGTGGCAAAGTTTCGTCTTAAAAATGTCGTAACAGTTGTTAAGGGGATTTGTCGTACATTTATCTTTTTGAATTTTTTGTTTCTTATTGTTTCAAAATTTTGTATGTTTATAATTTGGAGAACAAAAGAATGAAAGAACTTTTTGTAAGAATGTAATTCGTTTTGTTTTTAATGTTACAATTTTAAGAATATTAAAATGACAATAATATCGCTAACAGAGAAAATATGAGATTTGTATGATAAACAAATATTTACAGACTTAGGCGGGATGAATTTTTAAGACGAACAAATCTGAAAAATTAAATAAAACTATAAAATAAGCAGCGATTTTTCGAAAATAACTAAATGTATTTTAATAATTTAGTGTTCGTCTTTACAAAAATCAAACTTACATTTGATTTCTTTAGAATGGACATTTTTATAAGAACATAATTTTTATTCGAATAATTTTATTCAAAGAAATTAATTAAAAATATTTTATCGGCTAAATTTATTTATTGCGATTTAGATATTTTATTATGAATATTTGTATTTCAGTCGATTAATTTTAATCGATTAATCTTCTTTAAAATATATGTATGCTTTATTTTAGGTTATAAAAGCCTATTCGATTACTATTAGGGGCTGTGCACATATTACGTAACGCTGTTTTCAGAGATTTTATACCCCCCCCCCCCCCCTTGGTACGCTGTTTACTAATTTTTCAGTGCAAAATTTCCAATCCGTAACAAATCTTTAACCCCCATCCAGCGTTACGTAATATGTGCACAGCCACTTATACGAAAAATTTTATTTATATAATGTTTTTTTTTAAGTTGACATTAGCACTCTACGAAATGCAGAATATAGATTAGCTATGAGAGCATTAATACAGTGCAAGAGAAGACACTGATTATAGTAAAGTGGTTGTTCTCGTGTTCAACCTCTTCAATTTGCAGCCATGTATGTGTTGCAAGGGTCAAAATATGTATGGCTACCCACATTTAGTGCATCATTATTGTTCCTTTTTTATATTCGAATAATTTTATTCATACATTTATAACTGATTAATTGTTTAGATGTAATGTTTGTATCAATAATTTCCTTTAAATTTTTGATTTATGTATATATTGTTCAAATATTATTCGAATAATTTTTTTCGGTAATTTTTTTATTCCATATAATTTTTTTTACTAATTTTAATCAAATCTGTTTATTAAATTTTATACGAATAATTCTAATCCGATTAATTTTATTCGAATAATTTTTCCTATATTTTAATGGTTTTATAAAATATGGAAAAAAATCTTTTAATTGATCAATAATTATCTATACGAATATTTTTATTCGAATGTTTTATAGAAAATTTCGGACTATCCACTAAAGGGTAAACTTTTTCGTATTTTGAAATTTAAAGAAATGGCTAGGCGGATCCTTATCCAGCTCAAAAACTTAAATGAAAAAATTTTCAAAATTTTTATGAATAAATGTATGAACTGTAATTAAAATTTTTTTAAAAATATTTTTTTTATTTTTTTTTGTGTTTAACAACAGTTTGTTTTATTTCATGTTGTAATTCATATCTAACAAAGAAGTATTTTAATGTCTTTCATATTTTGATTCGCTGATAGTTGTAGCTTTTTATTACAAACATGAGCTTCAGTTGCATAATTTACAGAGTTATAAAATGAATTAATGATTTTCTTTCTTTTTTTTATGGAAAATTTCACATAAAACTGCTATCATTGGTTAGAAATTATTTTTTCCGTTTATATTTTGTGTGGTAAAATCCCTTTGATGCAGCTGAACACATAATAAAACTACCACGCGTATGAGTAATAAAAAATTTACCAATTTAAAATAAGAAAACAAAATTACTCATACGCCCCTAACGAAAATTTTTGTTGCCTATAAAA
Source organism: Lypha dubia (assembly GCA_947311025.1). NCBI lineage: Eukaryota > Metazoa > Arthropoda > Insecta > Diptera > Tachinidae > Lypha > Lypha dubia. The sequence goes on along the minus strand of OX371261.1, from coordinate 40,709,094 downwards.
GATGGCCATCAAAGTTCTCACCTGCTGCTGGTGATTCTGGTGGAGTTAGTGTTACAGTTGCAGTAGCAGCTACTGGAATCTGGACGACTGGTGATATTGTTGATGAGGAGGATGAGTTGTAGTATTGTTGTTGTTGCTGCTGCTGAGCTTCATGGTGCTGCTGCTGCTGCTGCTGTTGCTGGTTCTTATTGGTTTTATTTTTTTTATAACGACAACCACGAAATCGACACATACTTGCAGCCTGGCCCATTGGGCCCGCTAGCAATGCGAATGTTAAACCCTCCGTTTTAATGAGTTTAATGTTGAATATTTACAGTAAAATCTTTGTTTGTCAATACTTATGCCACTGACAGCAATACGAGTATATAAGACAAGAAATCCAATAAAATTTATAATTTCATTAAATGCACAATTATCCCTAATAAATGATGTTAAAATTACTACTACTGCTGCTGCTGGGTTTGGTTGTAATAATGTTTCAGTAATTATTGTTGCTCTACCATATGATGACAACAATGCTAATGCTGTTAAATAATAATAATGTTGTTGATAATTTGCCTTTAGGGTATAATAAAATTGCAGTGATACAATTTTGGGCAATAACAATATTTTTGGCTTCACTTCGCTTAACTTAGTTTTATTAATTAAATTATTTAAGTTGTTCATACTAAATATTGTTATTTTGATAAATTTCCTTTATTTAATTAAATTCTTTTCTATTTAGTTTTATTTTATTAAACTTATAAAGATTTTATCTGTAAAATATAATGTTTTCTTTATTTTATGTTTGTACGATGTTTCTTCACTTCACTTTAATGTGGTTGTGTATATATATGCATGTGCATGTGTATGATGTGGTTTATTAAATTTCTGTTCATTTTTGTTAATGTTGGCAGAAAATTTGGCAAATTTGACAACTCAATACTCTACAGCATGAAATATGAGAATGATGTAATAATAGAAAATATCTTCGAACGATCTAAAGAGTAAAGAGGATGCGCTTTTTGACAAATTAAAACTTAAACTGTAACATATAAAATAAAATTATATAAACTTATTATGATTACATACTCGTATGATCATACTACTTGTAATATTGTCTTCTTATCAGCACAATACAGTTTTCTGACGATCATGATAAGATCCTTGAACAACGTAGTTAAGAAGTCATTGTAGCAAGTTTTAATTTTGTACAAATCATTATCTGAGGATTTGATTATTATTTTAATAATAACAAAGTGAGAATTATAGCTTGTTTAGCTATCACTGCAAAATTTTTTCATAATTTTTGTAAATTTCACGATTTGATGGATTAATGAAACGAGTTTTTCTAAAACTACAGTAATGAAATGTTTACGATACTTATGAAGTATGTAATTTTATTTTGCAATAACATGAATAAATGAATTTGGTAAATTTTTCTTCACGAAGTTATTCTAGCATTTTAATAAAATTTAATGAATGTTCTTATTATTTTATTGCAACTTTTCATTGTAATAATAAAACTTTCATTATGTAAATGAAACGTTTCATTATTTTAATAAAACTTTTCATTATTTTAATTAAACTTTTTATTATTTTAATAAAACTTTTCATTATTTTAATAAAAATTTTCAATAGTTTAATAAAACTTTTCATTATTTCACTTATAGTTTTTTTAATGAAACTATCATTATATTAATAAGAAAACGTTTCATTATTTTAATGAAGCTTTTCATTGCTTTAATAAAAGTTCTCATTATTTTATTGAAACCATCATAATTTTAATGAAATCTTTCATTATTTCAATGAAAATTTTCAATACTTTAATAAAAATTTTCATTATTTCACTGAAACTTTTAAATATTTTAATGAAGAATTTAATTATTTTAATAAACCTTTTCATTATTTTAATGTAAGTAAATTATACATTTATTTAAGCATGTACTCAAGTATTTATGTTTTAAATTTTATTTATTTGTTGCGGGTTAGCAATATCTAAATATATATTTCGTTGGTAGCCATACCAACTCATCAGTAGATATTTGTGAGTTTTTGTATAAATAAATGAGCATTACAACTTTTTAAACATAAAGGGTAAAACATCTACCGATGAGTTGGTATGGATACCAACCAAATATATATTTAGATATTGCTAACCCGCAACAAATAAATAAAATTTAAAACGTAAGTAAATTATTTTTTTATAAAATACTAGATGATTGTACCGGCTTCGCCCGGAAGCTATTTTCTTATATGGGGGATCCATTCTCCCCACTCATCAACCCACTTTCCAATTTTCATAGGCGGACGTCTGTCCTTCAACAACATAAATAATTTTGTTCTACTTGAAATACGAACGATGTCGCTTCTCGTGAATGAGGCGGACGTAGCGCCATCTTTCTGTCAATGTGATGCGACGTTTCTTGTAAAGCGCCCATCTGTCGTTCAACAACAAAAATAATTTTGTTTTGTTTGAAATACGAATTGGGTAAATTCTCGTGCCGGTAGCAGTTTGAAATACATATACTTTAAAACTTAATCTCATACCTACCAAATATGCATAAAAAATTTAATTAAAATCGGTAGAGCCATTTCGGAGGAGTTCGATAACAAACATCGTGACACGAGATTTTTATATATTTTTTAAATTTAATTTTTTCAACATTTCAATGAAACTGTTCCATTATTTTAATTATATAACTTCATTACTTTATTATTTAATTGTTTTAATAAAACTTTTCAAGCATTTTAATAAATTTACTGTATTGTACGCATAAAAATATATGTATATGCCAATTATTTCATCGACAATGAAGTTTTCTTCTCAGACTGTGAAATGTAAAATGATTCAAATTGTGACATTTAAAAAACTTTACTTTTTTTTAACAATTTTAGTAAATAAATGTATACTTGTCGCACTAAATTAAATTTTAACAACACACTTAATTGAATCTGCTTTTACAAAAGTCATGATTCTTTTATATTGAGAATTCCCATGTAAAAGTAGAGGACTTACATAAGCTACCTTTCAGTTCGCTACCTTTAAGAGAACCCTATAGTTTTTTTTATTGGTTTTAATGTATGAAATTTTATTTTAGTTTTTTTTTCTGTGTAGGATAGAGAACAAAAAATGTATTTACACAAGGGCAAACTGTGATAACATCAGGTGACATACTGAACTTCAAGTGTAAATAAACGTATTAAAACGGAAGATGCTGTTGCGTAAATAATTTCTGTACATGTGCCTCTGTTGAGCGCTTTGTGTTACATTTTCATTATGTTTGGTTTTTTTTTCCAACTATTTGGTACATAATATTAAAGTTTTATTATTTACAGTGGGACCACACAGAAAATAAATTATTAATTTAATATTTTCGCTGATAAAAGTATTAAAACTAAGCTGACATTTAATATAAAGTATTTAAGACTTTCAAAGCATTTTCTATAATTTTTAAACATAGTTTTTATTTTCTAATCCGGCTCCACTATACCAAAACATCAGCGTTTATATAGCAGTCGTGCACGTGTTGTGTTCTTAGAAAATAATTTACAAAGAACAAGAAAATAAACCTCAATCTCATGAATAGTAAATCAATTTGTAGAAATAAAAATAAAGAAATAAAAAAAAAACATGTTTTCTGAGGGTCTATGTCACATACGAGGGTAAGTACAACAGTTTTTATACATAATGAGCGAAATATTGATTTCTGATTATTTTTCAAAATTTGATTTTGAAAACGTACAACAACGTACAGTTTTAAAGGGTCGCTACAGGATTTTTTCTCGAACAAAATTCATTTCTCATTTGCAAAAAAAAAAAATGTTCTTCAAAGTAGCAAACCTTTCCCATTGTTAAAGAGAACAATTGAGTGAATGAATTATAAAGTTTAAGGCATGTTGCTGGCATGTATGGAAATCATCGCCGGTTTTCTCTATATAAATAATAGCCCTCGTATGTGTTTCTCAATTACGCCAGCATACAAAGAAAGTTTTCAACAAACACTAAAACTTAATAAAATTTTTACGAAAATATACCAACAACAGGTGACTTGGATGGAAAATTTCACACCAAATAAGGATACCACATGGCTTAAATCCAAGAACTTATTTGAAATTTCCTTTCTTTAATTGAGTTGAAGAAATAAAAATAAACTTGAAAGCATTAGAATTTTTATTATTTCAGTTTTCAAGTTCTTTTGTAAATAAATAATATTTTATCATCTGCTTTCGTTAAATGAAAAAATTAAAAACTTGTCAGGAATGTGAATTTTTGCATAAAGTTTTTAGATTTCTTATTATTGTGGGTGAAAAGTTTCATGTGAACGATATGGAACACATAAATACATAAAATATATTTATAAAAAAAATTCTAAAGAAATAGGAAATGTCATTTAGTATTCTTAAAGCATCATGACATATTAAAGGCTTTCAATCAAAATTTGAATCTCGTGACTTTTATTCAAAATATAAAGTGTTGAAATATCAAACAAGGATATATATGCATACACACATACTTGATTGTAATATAATGTGAAACCAACATCTTTTTTCACGACTCATCGTCTACATCTCTAAATGAAATGTTGCCAAATTAGCACTTTGAGAATTTAGCACCAACAGCTAAAATAATTTAATTTAAAAATAAATTCCACAAAAACTTTTACTTATAAAATTTCCCCTATCATAGAAAAACTGGTTGTCCAATTTTTTCCCAATTAACTATTTACTTAGAAAAATGTTTTATTTTAATTAATATTTAAATTAAATAAACATTCTGTCATGGAAACTAGAGAAATATTTAACTGATAAGAAATAAATTTCCAATTAAACCAAAAATATTTTATACTGCTAAACTATTTATTTATTAAAAATATGTATGGCCTACTAAAAACAGAAATTCAAGTGGTTCTAATCTCATCTGATCAACAGTGTACGCATTTATGTGTGTGCCATAGAAACAAATTTCTTAATTTTCTATTATACGAGTAAGTTTAGTTATTTCATTGTAATTAGAAAATATTTATTTACCGCTCCTTTATTCCAGCATAGTCATATCTCAAAAAACAAAATTTTTCAGTTTCTAATGAAAAAAAGTTTCTCAATACCTTCTTTATTTGTAAAAAAAAAAAATTTAATAAACATATCTCTATTTAAACCTAAGTTTTAACCGTTGACTGGAATTAGTATGAAGCCTAGAAGAAGAGCATATACGAGCCAACCATCTGTAGTAATAAGTCATAAAAGAACATCACTATATCTCATATGTACATTTGTATGTATTCGCATCCATGAACATACATATAAATTGAAACATGAATATAGATTACAATTTAACTCAAATGAAATCAAATTTCTTAACTCCACTTGGCATTTGCACTTGGAATATGAATTTTATTTCAGAAGAAAAAAAATAATATAAAGAAAATTTGATTTACAAAATTTATTGCAAATGAAAGTTCATTTAAAATGAGATTTCTGAAGTTAATGATGGACGTAAAAATGAAGTCTGATGAGAGTTTGCAGAGGCCTTAGAAAACAGCAAGCAGGTTGCTTTTTAAATGTATATCAGCCAAAAGTTAAATAATTTTCAATTCTTTTAAAGGAACAGTGTAACTAACTATTGAAATTTCCATTTGTAAAATTATATATTTCTTTTTAATAAAATTTTTATCATCGCATTCAAGTTAATTGCCTGAGTAATAATTCGCGTCATTATTTTTCTATTGCTTTAAATTTATTGTTTTTGTTGTTTCGTTTTCCAAGTATCTGACCATTTTGAGAATCAACTGCACTCAATGTGACTCGAATTCATTTATGCTGAACTATTTCGTATGATTGCCTTCTGGAGCTGTGGTGTGATAAATGCTTGAGTTTTTTTTTTTTTTGTCACTTTTATACATTTCGCATTTAACAAATTAAATAGGAAATCGGTTGGGATTTTTTTTTTTTTTGCTACAAAACACATATTTTATATTTTCTTAATTAGCCTCGTTAGTTGCTAAATTATTGATGGGAATTTCTATTGATTTACTTGCACTCTATACGATTTAAATTGTCGTATAATGAGTTTGAAGATTTATTGATTTGAATTGAGAAAACAAAATTAATTTGAATTAAATCATGAGACTTATTTAATGGGCAAATAATTTTCCTAAGAATTTCATAAAATCTAAGAACACTATTCGTGTAAAATAATAGAGCTGAAAATCTTTTAAGTAGTGTCTGATTATCAGAGAAAAATCTATTGAATGTTACTTTACAAATTTGAAGAAATAATTTTTTAAAAGTTTTTATTTAAAATACTTAATCAAATATTACAACTAGTTTCAATTAATTTCGTAATTGAATCAATTACTCAAGTTACCGAAAATAAAATGCTCTAAACAGTATTCCAAACTTTCTGACGATTTAAAAAAGAATTATAATTTTAGTAACTTCGCTTTAGATAGAAGATAAATTTATGGAAAAAAAATTACAAACAAAGAGAGTATAAAGCTTATATCACACTATCGTCACAATGTAACGATTTTCATCGGCTCACTGCAATAAAGTCATAAGTACTAAACCAAAATTGCTTTATTTCTCAATTAATTCTGGAATAAGTCTATATGGCTTTATTACCAATGCAGTGTGGTGCAATTTTGTCCTTATATTTAAATTAGTTGACAAATAAGGCAAATTTAGCTTATTTCTTATAACTTTATTTCAGTGAGCCGACGAAAATCGGTACATTGTGCCGATAGTGGGATCTAAGCTTAAGTACTTTTTTTCAGCAACTGAAAAATTAGTGATGTTATTCATTTGCTCACCATATTTCCCTAAACATAAACAGCAGTATGTATTAGTGATGTTACGAATACTCGTATTCGTATTCGACTATTCGACTATTCGCCTGTTTTAAGATATTCGTATTCGTATTCGTATTCGTATTCGCCAAATTCAAGCGAATATTTTTCGAATAATTTTCCCATACATTTTCCAAAAAAAAATCATACAAAAGCTTAAAAAAAATACATAAAATGTAAAAAAATATATTAATTTTTATTAAAAAAACCCATTGTATTTCACGCAAAGTAATAACCTTCTTAAAAAACAAACAAAAATATATAAGTATAAATTATAATTTAAGTTGTCTCAAATGTATTAATAAAATTAAAAATGCTTTCGCAGCAGTGAATCATCATCTATCGGCAATAAATTGGAATATACTCGTATAACTTAAATGCATGATATTTAAAGAAACTTGGTGAGATGTTTTGATTCTGTTTATATGTAAATGTATAAGGGTGGGAAGCTACAGGAATCAAACTAAAACTTTTTATATACGAAATTCCACTGACACAGGTGGATGCGCCTTCGGCAAAAATATGTTCGCTAAACAGCACTGAATTATTAATTAAAAACCCAAACAGAGTAAGAAAAACGAAATCTGAAAGTATGTAAGTAAAATAATTAAAAAATGTTCTGTAGAGGTTTTCAAATTCGGCATCTTAATGCAATAATAATGTTAAATCACTAAATTTTTGTTTTCTTTTATAGTTACTAACGCAAAGGCAGGGATTTTTTCCAATTAAATTTGAAATATAAACCTCAAAAGAAATATTCGTATTCGTATTCGTATTCGGCGAATACCGTTTTAAGTATTCGTATTCGTATTCGTATTCGCGAATACTAAAAACTGATATTCGTAACATCACTAGTATGTATGATGAAAACTTTACATGAAGTCAGCATAAGTGACGAAATTGAACTGGATATTATTGAGTTTTTCCACATGCTGTGCAATCAGAAATCATCGCAGAATATAGTCATGAGTTCCGACTACAATCTACAGTGATAATCAATGTCAAATTGTAAAAGAAAACTGCCTAAGCTTCACATACTGCCGAAAGATTAAATTCAAACTAAATTAAATTCTACAAAAAAAAAAAAAAAAAAAAAAATACCCTTAAAGAATAAAGGTAACGTTCAATACAAAAAACTTGTAGGCCTTTCGTTGAACTTAATTTTATATTTTATGATCTTTAGAATGCTAATAACTAATATTCTGACAAATTTTGTCAAGGTAACGTTCATTACATTTTTATATGAATTTAATATTTCTTCCACGCACTCAACAAACTAAATTACTTCATATTAAGGTGAATAACCTGCGATGACTTACAGCGAAAATTCCTCCATTATCAGCCATGTTACATAGCTCAATTTCAATCGAAAGTGTTTTCAATTCCGAAAGCTGTGTCTTGAGAAAACGAAAGGACAACTTCTTTTGTAACCAAACTACTTTTTTAAATTCAAAATGTAATTGACAGTGAATTTTTCTACGAACTTATTTTATAATAAAATAATGAAAACAATGCATACTAAAATAATCTTTGCATGTTTATAGAAAAGCTTTATGTGAGCTTTGGTAGTAAAAGCAATTTAAATATACAATTACATACAGAATTGAAACCATTCCGATCGCAATGTGTGAGTTGTCTGTTTTTATAAGAAATTTTCACAAAAGATTGCAATTGTGGTAACGTTTAATACATTTTTTAAGAAAAACAAACTCATCAAACTACTAGCCGCCCGTTAATTTTCATGGCAGTGTATAAAACAAAACATATTCGTATGCATCAGTAGAATCAATTTTTGAAAACATTGCAAGTGCGCCATAAAAGAAAAGTTTCCATTTCTAATAAAACATAATTAACTTTGAACAACTTTCATAGAAAAGTTCACAAAAATTTACATTTTTGATCAGAGCATACATATGCTGGAAGCAGTGGGGTGAAAATACCTTGAAAAAAATTTCACGAAAGTCGACGTTTTTCCTCATTCTGACTTTTTGGAATATGCAGCAAACTTAAGTAAATTGACTATCTCGTAATGATCGCCCACTCTATATGATGGAAGCTTGAGACTTTGAATCAGTCTATGAGATACCACATGCGAAATTTTCGATAAATTTTAAAAAGTTTTTCACTAAAACTGCACTTATTTCATTTAAACAAACCAGGCGTACTGTAATCGATTTATAAAATCGCTTGTAACAAAAATCATTGTATAAATAAAATGTTTTATTCAAAAACAAACAACATGCAACAGGTTTTTGAAAGAAGATACATATGATTTTGTTAAAAAAAAAAAACCAAACCAAATTTTTACTAATTTTAATTTATGCCGATTTTCTAACAACATCATCTCAAAACATTACAATAACATTGACATTAAAGTCAAATTATTTACAAAAGACATTTTAGAGACGATTACCAAAAAAAAAAAAAAATAAACGATTGTCTTTGAAACTAATTTACAAATTTAATTTATTTCTAACAGATACATCATTTATATGCGACCTTTAAAAATAAAAGGCCTAAAAATGTTAATTTTACGATTTATAAACAAATACCTAAAATAAACAAAGTAAAATATTTATAAATTCAATCTCCATAACCCTGCCCTTCATAACCCTACACCACGGCTCTACAGACGAGTGAGTATGAAATGTCAAAAGAAAACAAATATCAACACATTCAAATATAATTGTAATCAGTTAAGAGCAGTTAAAATGCGCAAAATATCAGATTTCTTTATCGCTTTAATGTATAAAATTTTATAATTGTTTCGTTAATATTTTTTTCTTAGTACCCTACATGTGGTAGAGTTTTATTGGATATAAAATCAAATTTTTGCAAATTTTACAACAGCAAATTTACAAAGTTTACATATATTTTTACAAATCTTTACTCAGCGTTGTTTACACATGAAAGTACTTTCGAAAAACTCACACTTTTTCACTAACACATTCAAAATGTATGTACTTTCCACTAATCAGTTTTAACGATTTTTTCAATGCAGCGATTTTTGGACACCTTCTGGTAAATTAATATGACTAAGCGAAGAACAGTGTTGCCCACTAAGCAGACAGACTTAAACAAACTAACAGAATTGTGTTAAAAGAATAATTGTATATTTATTCTACATTGCATATACATACATATGTACGGTATGTATGTATATATGAAAATAATTATAATATTTCATTTTTAAAATCTACACAGGAAGAAAACTTAGGTCCTTTTTAACCGACTTTAGAGATTGTATTTTTCACTTTTTTGTTAATGTTTTTTCCCGCATAACTCAAACATTGTGAACCGATTTTAAAAATTAGTATTTTTTTAAGTGTTTGCCTGAAGCTTCGAACTTTTTTAATGGGGTTCAAGTCGTTCCCCCCAAAAACCGATATTTATTATCGTCGGGTAGCTCCTCCATTTACAAAAATAATTTTAAAATTATTTTTCTGTTTGAAAGGGTTTGTTTTTTTAGAATCGGCGGCGAGTTGTTCCACTGAAATATCAATTTACAAAATTAGTATTTGTTTGAATGGGTTTGCTGGCAGTTCGGTGTTATAAAGTTTCCCAGCAAAAAATTATTATGTTTCTGGAAGCAGTAACAAATTTTCATGCTTTCGGGATGCGCAGTTTTTAAGCGCTTCTGAGGCTGCACAAAAAGAAGGCACGTTGAAGTTGACAGGAATAATAAAGTAAACAGCGAATGGAAGATAAAATTTCATTTAGATGCTCTCCGCGCCTCTCTCATATTTATTTATACTTGCACTGAAAAACAATAATGATTTTAGCGCTTTTTGGATGAGTAGAAAAAAGCGCTCTCTTGTGTAAAACAAGAGTTCCAAAGTGGGACATCTCGAACAAAAATCATGCATGTTCGCAGTGGTTTTCGAAGCAGGAGACACAACAAAAACAATGAAGTCTCCCTTACAAACGTGCTTCGGTCGAAGCATTAGTTTTTGTTGAGTATGTATCTACTAAACCAAAGTATCTCGGTTCGATTCCCAATAGACTTTGAGTTTTATCAAAAGGTTTTCAATATCCTTCATTCCGGACAATACATCTACATTTAAAGAATTCACCCCGGACGTTTCAGTGCTCTCCTAATAGCAAAAGTTTCGTTATAACTGTTCAGGAGACTCTGCTACAAGTGTTGTTAACTCGGTTTTTAGTGCTTTTTTAACCTTTCGACGAGACAAGTTTTAGTGCTCACTGCCTATTTGAATTAGTTTTTCCGTTTTTTTTCCTGTCATTTAATGAAATATTAATTAAATAACAACTTTTTAATTCCGTACCGATTAAATCTTTCAACTTGAAAATAATTTAAATTTATTGCTTTTTGTTTTAAATTAGCGGTTTTTTCCTGGTTTCAGTGCATTTTGAAATTTAAAAGTTTACAACGCTGACTACTAGAGGAGAATACACGGAAAAGAGACGCACTTAGCAAACTCAAAAACCACATAAGCAAGGAAATGTATCACTATACAATTAAATAAAAACATTGTTTCTAGCCATGACAGATGGCGTTCAATAGCCAAATTTTTGCATAAACACTGAACTAGTTTTTCGTAAATATTTTCTTAAAATTATGAAAAATTTCCTGGCACAAACAAAATATCCATTTTCTAACATCAAGGAAATTTATTACAGACTTTCTGTAAAAAACTGTCAGACGACAACCATTTCAGATCTCAAATTGAGTAAAATTTCCCAATTTTATTGGATTTTTTTGAGTGTACCTTCATGCTAAAATGCAAGGTTAGATAATTTGAAAAAAGAAGAAACTTTCAAGTCCTGTACAGTTTTGCACAATTATTTGACGCATTAGGACCGATATATATGTTTATTTCACTTTCATAACAATTTTTTTCTTTGCAACAATACTTAAACGTGCGCGAGGAGAAAAACACTCAAGTAAATATTGAAAAGTATCATCGTTAAAAAGTAAATTTATTTAAAACATTTTGCCAGCCATTAAGTCAATCCATACGCATTTTTACAAACATGTTTTTTACAAATAAAATTAAAAAAAAAAACAGTGTCACTTTTTGTTTGGCATGTGGGTTGGTTGTTGGTTGGTACGTGCTTCAAAATTATGTGCATCATCATTGTTTGTGCTGAGTGAGTACACGAGTTTATTATCACTTTGTTGTGTTACTTGTATTTTGCAAGCCATTGTACGCGTTTTTCTTTTCTTTTGCTTTTATTATTATGATTTTATTCGAATACATTCTATTGTATTTTGGCAGATGTGTAACAAAATTAATTTGTGTACGTGCACATGTCTGTGTGTTTGCTTTGGTATTCATTAGATAACTTTGTATGTAAAAAATAAATGATAATAAACAAAAAAAAAAAAACAAGTAAATGTTTTTATTATAATTCTCATAATTGTTGTCGTTAGGGTTTTTTAACATTTGTAAGATTTTTGTGATGCACAAATCAACAAATGTTTATGATTGGAATTGCAAAAAAAAAAAAAAAAAAAAAAACAGAAAAAAATATGCCGAGAATATAATAGAGGCACGTTTTTTTCTACAAATATATTGCATAAATTTATTTACAATAAATACAAAAAAAAAATGAAAATACTCTTCATTGTCATTGTTATTTTATTATTGAAATATTACAAAGTGAACATACATACATCTGTATGTAATTAGAGAGTAAAAAGTACCTTTAAAAAAAGTACTTTTTAAATAAGTCACTTTGTGCATACAAATAATAATAAAAATTTTTTTATTATAACCTGACCCATAACAAATAAATAAAATATTTCAAAATTCTTGAGAATTTATCGAATTTTTTGCTTACTTAAAAAATATTAGCCCACAAAAAAGTACTTGAAAACCTTTAATAGAATTAATAAAAAAAAACGTTTTATGACTCGATTATGGATAGCAACCGAACTTCAGTTGCGTTGCCAGCCGGCAACTGCAAATTTGTGGTTGCCAGAAAAACACTAAATAACAACTGAAACTGGCTGCTCTCAGTTGCCAGTTGCCATCCGTAATACAATTCTCAGCAACTGGCAACGCAACTGTGGTTCGGTTGCCATCCATAATCGACCCATTAAACTTTCTTTCAAGAAGACATACTAACTATTCCTTAAACGGCTTTTTAAAAAGTATACGTTTGAAAAATATTTAAGGTACTCGTAATAACGAGAATATATATTTAAATAAATTACTTTTTAAAAAAGAATTGTTTAAAGAATTTTCTAAAAACAATATATTTGAATTGAATTAATTTTAAAAAGAAAACATTTGAAAAGATCGCCTTCAAAAAATATGTTGGAAAAAAACAATGCTTTACAAAAATTATATTTTAAAAAATAACTTTTGACATATGTAAGTACATTTCTTCAAAATACTTCTTAAAACAAGTACTTTTTAGGGGTACCCTTTAAAAAATTGCCTTTTATCATGAAATAACGAACATTTAAAAAAAGTAGCTTTAAAGAATGTACATTTTAAAAAAGTAACATAAATGGGTACATTTACAAACAGCACCTTTGAAAAATTAAAGTTTTTTTTTTAAGAAAAGTATTTTGGAAAAAAGATCCCTTTTTAAAAGGGTACATTTTAAGAAGTTCAACGCTACTCATCAGAGAAGTACATTTAAAAAATATCCTTAAAAAAGATAAATTTTGACACAAATTGTTAAAAAAATATAATTTAAAAAGCCATGGACGTCGCCACTGCTGAATCGGTAGGCATGCCGTTTGGCATTATTAGAAATCGCATTCTCAAATATTACCGGCAGAAAGCTAAAGATAGGTGGCGTAGGTTGAACACGTGTAAGGTAGCTAGGAAAATATGGCCTAAATAACAGACATCTCGAGGCTCGTGGCAGTAATGACGGGGCACTGGGTAATCGGGAGACATGCTAGTAGGATAGGCCTTTCCTACAATGCGTTCTACCGTAGCTGCCGGGTTCAAAGCAAAGAAGAAAAAGTCTTGCACTTTCTTTGCGAATGCCCGGCCTTGCACGTTCCGAGACACAAATTCTTGGGCAATAGCATATTAGACGATCTCTCGAAAGTATCAAGGATAGGTCTGGGTGACCTGATTAGGTATCTCAATTCGACCGAATCATGACATGCGGTATATGATGGGAACAGGAAAGTTTTAATTATGGATGCATCAATCGAAAAGCATGCGTCGATACAAAACATTAATTAATTTAAGAGTGGGTATAAATAACAGGGGTCTTTCATCCACTATTTTATTTTTAGGAGTTTATTGGATGTATTAAATAAAATACATCGATATATGAGCCGTTTATTTTGAAAGTGGCATAAGTCACTTTTTCGAAAAAATCGAGTTAATGGCAACACTAAATACAATTGAACGGTATCTTTTCATTTGTAAAAAAATTAAATAAAAAAATGTGACTTATGCCACTTACAAAATAAATATCGACGGGTGCAAAATTAGGATAATAAATAAAGCTATTAAATTTCGTTTAAAGGTTTTCCTGATTTGAGTTTCTGAGTTTTTTTTTTTTTTTTATTTAACTTGGAAAATATGACTTTGTAGAAAATGGTCAGATATGGATTACATATCTGGAAAATATGTCCACTGTGTCCAAACTCTTCGAACTCCGGAAAAAACAATATATTCAGCAGAGTCAAAGATATTTATTCCGTTCGGAAACGGAATTCAATTTGTATTTTTCCGAACAGAATAGATCTCTGCGACATGGCTGATTAAATTATTTTTGTCATTTTGAGGATCGAAATTGTTGGACAAAAATTTGCCTTTATTTGCATGTTAATGTTTTTGTGCGGATTTGTCCTACACCAAATATTCCATAAGTACAATAAGACTCTAATATAACTTTTTTTTCCTTCATTCATGTCCTCAATAAAATTTGCTTGTTATTTAATAAAAATGACTTGTTATTCTTGAACTCAAATCGTAGGTTTCTTACCTAGATGCTACCTAGTATCATAACCGATGGCATTTTATTGTACATCACTGTATGTAGCAACTTGTTCGAATGTCATTTCTATTTTAATTTCACAATAACGCCGGTAATTCTAGTCTTATAAATTTTCTATTAACACACTGTAATTGATTCAATTTAAAATTTAAACAAACTTAAAACAACAGTTTATATGATCACATTAATTTGTTTCGTTTTGTGTCTATTGCGAACTTATATAATTTTAATTGGAAAAAAATTAAACTTTGTAATCTATTAAATATTATTATTTTTACAACTTTTTATTTTATCTTTATGTAACATGAGACCTGTAATTTGTAGTCGTGAATAATTAAATGTTAAATTGTACAAGTAATTGCTAAAGGAATTACACGTGTATGATAATGACATAACAATGTGTCAATTTGTTTTGTAAAAATTTAATAAAATACTTTGTTTGTTTGTCTTCTTGACAGTCGTGCCCTTCACTCAGAAGACAGCGAGTCTTTTTATAAAAAGCGAAAAGATACAATCAAGTTGCTTGAAATTGAATTTATGAAAATGAATAGCATGCATGTGCAAAATAAAACAGGATAATGCTCTTTAAAAATATTGATATACTCGAAAGAAATAAATATGTTTGTGTGCATTTACATTTTGAGCACATTGTATATGTATGTGTACGTACACACGAGCGCGAGTAAGTATGCTGCATTTTTTTCTTTACAGACTATAAAATTTCAATACCATTTTTCATATTTCCATTTCTTTATCTTTTCTCCAAGTTTATTTTTTTTTTTATTTATTTTTTGTTCTTTTTTTTTATTGGCAATAGTTAAAAACATGGTGTAGTATTTTCATGTTTTATATTACGAAAATAAGAGAAAATTGCGAGTACTTCAAAGGGTGTATATGTGTGCTATTGGTGCTAAATGCACAAGTTCGGTGTTGTGTTCGTAATCAAGTATTTCCTGTTAAAAGTATATTTTATTTTATCAGATTATAGTTTAAAATTTATGTATTTCCTCTTCTATAAGTTAGTGTAGCTAAAATGATATAATAAAATTGTTTGCGCGGTTGGTAACGATAAATAAAAATCTCCTGGACATTTTCTTTTAGTGACTTTCAGCCGGAGTTTTCGTTTGCGCACTATTTTCGCTCATTGTTCACTTAAAATATGCGTAAATGTACAAAGAGTGAAGCAGAAAAGAGAACTTGATTTGTGCAGTGCAAGTTTTTTTAATTAAAAAGGCGCTGCTCTTGGCTCTTTGTTTCGCACATTGAGCATATTAAGTGGACGCATTGTGAATGCTCTTTTTTTATACTTATAGTGGTTAGCAAGGCACATAATACAAGAGGGGTTATTATGTATTTTTATCGGAAAATTTACTAATTCTTAATAGTGGGATTATGTAGTACGATTTTCGGAAATTTATTACCAACCGAACTATGGGAATTTATTAATCGCATTCCTAAAGCAAAAAAATCCCTTTCGAAAATGCAACTGTGTAGTACGAAAGCAAAAGTCAAAAGTGTTATTACAATACATATTTTTTCTCGAATGCCATTAAGATTGCGAAAATCTTATAATTATTGTATTATTTCGATTCGGAATTCCTTTCGAATGTCGTTTCGATTCGAATACTGAAAACTTTTCATTCGTCTACTCGATAATTTTGGATTCTAGCGATACAAAATCGTAATTTAGACTTCATAAGAGCTCTTTAAATATCATAAGAAAGATTTATAGAAATCGGTCGACCCGCATAGAAACTGCAGATTTATATATAATTTTTTTCTAAGTCTTCCACTGAGTGTCGTTGTCATTCTTGAGACCATAGAACTATTTTTAACGTCGACAATAATTCGATACCAATATTGTGCTGTATCGCGACGTTGCACTTAACTGAGTTTTCTATTCTCAATGAAAGAGTGTTATATTGAGTACTGTTTACCGAGTTTCAGATATTTGCTCGTGCTTAAGAATAGTCAATACTCACAAGTTGTTTCTCAATACTTTGAGAGTTGCATTTTTATAACTTAATCTAGAGAAAATGTAAAGCTCGTTAAGCAACTCTGTAATGAATTATCTATAAATTTGTCTTCAAGCTCAGCT
Source organism: Lypha dubia (assembly GCA_947311025.1). Classification (NCBI taxonomy): domain Eukaryota; kingdom Metazoa; phylum Arthropoda; class Insecta; order Diptera; family Tachinidae; genus Lypha; species Lypha dubia. The sequence goes on along the minus strand of OX371261.1, from coordinate 40,692,231 downwards.
TTTCAAAGTATCGAGTAGTATTGAGTAATTAAAAAACTAGTAAAAATTGCCAGCACTATTCTTTTGGCTCTTTGATGATGTGATGTGCACGTATGCACGTATTATGCCAGATGAAATAATCCCGTGTATGCAGAAAAGAACAAAAATTGTGCCGCTTAAAAATTCATCACGTGTGTGAATGCTCATTGTGTAGAGATTTTTCTGTACTGCCCCTTTTTATGAGCGAAAATAATAACGCACAGCAAACACTCTTTGTGTAAAAACTGAGCCATAAGAGCGGCGCTACGCTATATTTCTAACTCTGCTCTTAACGCCAGATGCAATTAATAGCTTTTTCTTGCTTTTCTTTGAAAATGAAAAAATTTATTTTATTGTGAACAAAAAAACAACCAAAGCAAATTATATTTTTGAAACTTTTAATAAAGTATATTTCCAATTCGTTGCAGCTTAACTTAAAATGCAATTTCCACTTGCTTTTCTATATTTTTCATTAAATTTATTTTGTTCATGGTTTTGTATATCTGATGACATCCTTGAACGAAAAGCAGCACAAATATGAAACCATATATGAATACTCACACACTCACCCGTTCATAAGCGCTTTCATATGATGTGTTTCTGTAGCATCCACACAATAGTTCATACATACGTATATAATTTCATGAAATTTAAGTATTTTTTTTAAGATTTTTTTTGGGTGGGTTTGGAAAAAAATGGGGATTTGAGACTTAAACTATGACATTTTAATATTGAAATTTTTTTTTTAAGAAAATATTTTAAGCAACTGATTAATGTTGAATTAATACATGCTGACACGATTGATTTTTTTAATTAGCACTGCAATACAAAATTTTTGAGTTAACAAAAAAAAAAAATAAAGATATATTTAAATTTATTCTTTTGAAATACAAAATACAACATTTACAAATGTGAGTAAAGACAAATACGTCGAGTTAAATACACTTTTTAAAAATATCGCATGCGAGATTTTATTCTATGTGCATTCAATGTACGAAAATCATACCAAATTTAACACTTTTTGTAGAATTAAGCCCTTCAACTTCAGGAAATGAAACAGTATGGAAAATAAACATATTCAATGAACCTATTAAATGTTCTAGATGTCAAACTCATCGTCCAGCGGGCGCTAAAATTGATTTACTCAAAGAAACTTTTGATGAAAAAATAATTTTACGTAATGGATCAATTAATAGGCCACCAAGATCGTGTGATTTAATCCCATTAGATTATTTTCTTTGGTCTAAGAACTAAGTCTAAGTCACTTGTCTACATCGATAAACCACAAACAATTGAACACCTAAAAATCAACATCGACGAAATACGGCCGCAAATGCTGCGAAAAGTTGTTGAAAACTGGTGTTCCATATTGCGCCTGCTACGCGCCAGCCACATGACAGAAATTATATTGAAACATTAATTTCATAAAATTTTCTTTCCAATAAAGCCCGTTTCATTGATATTAAAAATATATTTCCTTGTTTTACTATGATATAAACTTGTGCCACTCTATAAAAACACCCTTTAGTATTTCTAAATTGTCCGGCAATTATTGATATTAAATAAGAATTGAATTCTTTTTATAGATTTTATTTTCTTTGTTAGTAAAATTTTGGTTCCTTTTTATTATTTTCGGTTTAAATTTAATCTTTGTTAACTATTTTTAAACCAATCTCTGACGTCAGTCAGTTACAAAAAAATTAGAATAACAAATGGAAAAGTTTTCTTTTCTTTATACATACTACATACCTATTTTTTTTTTTGTTTCTTGCCCCCTACACTAAAATTTAATTAAAGTCAATTGTTAGAGAAAAGTTCTGTTGAGAAAATAAACCAAAATTAAATGCCATACTAAATAATCGTGCGAGTAAAAGAAAAGTCTAAAACTTGCGTGCAGTTCAATGCACCCTTTTTCCACGATTTTTTTTGTTCTATGTTTTTTGTTGTTGTTAAGTTGTTTTAATGACGAAAAACTTAATTTGTCTTTTGTTATATTTTTGGTTTCCACAAGATTCGTTTAGATGTTCGGTATACTTTAATTGTAACTTTACAGGGTTGAAAATTAAGTAAAGTGAAAAAGCACATGTAAAAATAGTTTCCCTGATGAAGTTTTGATTTCCAAAACAGAACGACGGATGTAAAAAGGCATCGACTACAATATAATTTTATTTAAAATAAATGACCTGGTATTTTTATTAAAAAATAAAGATAAAAATAATAAATAGTTTTTATAATTTAGGAGGAACAGATAGACTAAACGTATTAATTATAATTATCAAACGAGCAGAGCAGATATCATAAGGAGGCCGCTGTAACTTCTCGTCAGTGTTCTTTCTCCAAGTTTGCAACTTCTTAGGTTGAGTACTAGTGACTGTATGCCTTCATTATTTAACAAATTAAAGATTTATTTGATATTCGTTATATTTAATTACATGTTAAATCAATTTTGGTTAAAACAAAAATCCGTGCCACCGGATACTGAAACTAAACAACTAATTTGTTGTGCTATTTCTTTACCTTCGTCTGTAGCAGGAAAATGGAAAATTTTTCTCATTTTTAATTGCAGTTTCAATAAAAAATTTTTCTTTCGCAATTTATTTTCTGCGCGCATTAAAATGTTTGAAGTTTTACTTTCCTTTTCTTTGTGATGGTTTCCTACACAAAAAAAACTGTCTATTGCTGTTGTATTGTTTCTATTTACAAGACTTGTAATCAAGTTGTTATTTTGGTTTGCTAGAAATTTAATAATCTAAGCAAATATTTTATAAACTCTTTTTCCTAATAAACTTTGAACAACTAGATATTAAGTTTTAAATAATTTATTTTAGAATTTTAGAATAAAAAAAATTTGTTATAATTGTTGTGAGTTTGTTAATCAATATGCTGCAATATGCCGTTGGATCAGTAAATCTTTAAATATGTTTGAACAATTTTCAAATGCGTATCAAGCAAAAAAATGGGAATTATATAAGCCAAAGCACATTAGGTTTAAGAAATGTATAAAAACAAACACAACAAACAATTTTAATTCGATATGAAACTGTTTAGTTTTCTAAAAAATTATAAAAATAAACAATTTGGGAAGCCCTTTTAGAAATATGTTTGTATGCATAAATAGCGTATTTTTTTAATTTTGCGAGTTTACGATTCGATTAGATTTTGTATTTGAGCGATCCAGTAACTTAAAATTAATTTAAAAATTCAATTTTTCGAAAGGTTTATTTATTATAATCGTTACATTATCGAACGATCATCTCTCTAAAGTCAACTACTTTCGAATGTTGCGAACATTCTTGCGATCGGTTAAGCCATTATTAAGTTTTGAGGATTTACATATGGGGCTGTGCACATATTACGTAACGCTCTAGGGGGGGTGGGGGGTTAAAGATTTGTTACGGATTGTAAATTTTGCACTGAAAAATTAGTAAAAAGCGTTACGTAATATGTGCACAGCCCCTATATACTCGCCCACATACTCACATCCATATGGACATCATCGTAAAATAATCAGAATAGATATAAGGCGCATCTACATACATATATTACTGAGAGAATTTTGAAGTACAGTGACGCAAAAAAGTAGGCAAAACTATTTTTACTTAAATAATTTTTTTTTGTTGTAACATAAAATACGCTGGGCACTATCAAAGACATTTTTAACCATAATTATATGTTCTTAGTTTTTAATTGATTCATAATTTATTTTACGCACTGTATTTGAAAAAATTTAGTGATCGTCGGTCTTCGCGTCGCGACTTAATTAAAGAGCATAAAAATAAAGAAGATGGCGCTTACAAAATACTATTTAGTGAAATAAACAAATAATAAACAGTTTCCCATGTTTGTAAAACGTGGAGATCTGATGAAAATCAATTTTCGATAATTGAACTAAGATCACTAAATTCATAGTTATTATAACGGGAAGCTAAAAATGTTTTTTATAATCGTTTTCTTATAATATTATTTGGCACTTGCTACTAATTAAAAAAAAAGATTTATGCATTTTAAGAATATTTTGTGAATTTGTACATTTAGAAGTTGCAGTAATTTTAATACCGATCTCGTTTTATGTTTTTTTTTTTTTTCTTCTATTTATTTAAAAGGTGCCAACGTAATCTAATACAATCTAAATAGTTTTTCTAGCTGGTGCTAATAATTATAACGTATGCTTATTTTTTATTTCGTGTTACTTTTTTATCTAAAAGCATTTTTTTTATTTTGCTTCAACCGTTAAAGAGATGTTTTGTTAAACGTGTTAAATTTATTAAACTTCCATTAATTTGAATCATTTAAATTTAAATGCGAAAGATGACAGGAGGTTTTGGAAAACTCCAACGAAGATGCTGTCAAGTGAGTATTTTCGGAGAAGATATTAAAGAATTAAATAACGTCCGTTTCTTTTGGATGAAAAAAAAAAGTACAAAGAGGATTTACGTCAAGTTTTCTAGATATATAATAGATCGATTTATTTGCCACATCTTCCGTCATATGTTTCCGGCATAAGTATTTTATTGGATTTTATTTGGCAAAACCACTTCTACTGTTATGAACTAATTTTATAAAAAATTTAAATTGTTGAAATGGAAAAAATGAATACTTTAAATACTTTCAGAAACCGGAAAAAATTCCAAAGAATTCAATAAAAATACAAAATTAATTATAAACTTGTAAAGCTTTAGGCTACTTGTTAAAAAAAAAACACTTAGAAAACATTCGGCGTCTAACGTGATTTCAAACATTTTGAATAAACGTACAATTTTTTTTTTCAGTGTATGACTAGTACGAAAAACTCTTTATAATTTCATCATACAAAATTTTATGTTGTTTTATATGCGCATTTAACAACTTTATTACTTGTACGTTAAAAAGCTAGATTAAATTTATGACTGATTTAAAATTACACTGTACAACACAAAAATAATTAAAAATTCTCTAAGAAGTGATTCTGATAGAAGGAAGTTACCAAATAAAAAATATACGCGTGTAAGAGATTTCAAATAATTTATCTGGAATTGAATTTATAAGGAATCGAAAATACGCTTCATTTCCATATTGTTATAGATTATCGGCATAAAGAATATTTATTTAGTTCACTTTTAAGGTATAAAACGCTAAAAGGTTTCTTCTTTTCTTAACCCTACAATACTGAACGGTGTGGGTCTTTTTTGACCCTCTGGGAAAAAAAGGAAAAAATCTTTCTCAGCGGTGATGTAGAGGGCGGATATGTCTTACAAAAATATTTATCAAGGAAATCTTCTTAAATCTTCAAATATACAAAAGGTATTTTAGAACGCCAAGAATTATTTAATGTGTTTAAGAGTTAATTAAATTCTTATTCACAATCAGTACCCAGCCACAAAATTGAGTTCTATTTTGCTACTTTCAAATAAATTTTATGTAAAATTCAAACCCATTGATTTTCGTGGTATAGTGGAAAAAACATCCAAACATAAAAACTTTAGCATTTATAATATTAAAAGGATAAAAAAAATTTTTTATCAAATGTTAAGGGTAAGTGAACTATAAAATGTATTGAACGTTATTCAGAGTAATTTTAAATCAATTGAAACATATCTTGGAAATTCAAAATTAAAAAGTAAAACTTAGCGCTTATCCATACTCATTCAATTTTTAGTCGGTGTTTGGCAATATGTGAAATTGTATGAGGACTGTGTTGAACGTTACCCTGACAAATTTCCTATATACGCTTTGAACTTTGTTATAGTTAAAAAACTAACCTTACAGCAAATTGTTTTCATCATATTAAGAAATTTTATAAAAGTAACGTTCACTACACAAATTTGCTTTATTTTTGCTTTAGCTTAAAGATTTAACATTTCCAGTGCATTTTACGAAAACTAATGCATTGCTGCTTAGTTATTTAATTTTTTATCAAAGATCGTTTATCTTGATAATTATAACATACAATTGAACTTTATTAAAATGAAAAAAAAAAAATAATAATAATAAAAAAAATTGCATACTTTAAGGCTGTTTTATTTTCAAGTTTCCAATGCATAGTCTTAGGGATATCTTATAATCCCAAGTTTCGCTCTAATTGCAACTGCGTTTTTATTAGTATTATTATTTTCATAAAAATATCCGTTTATTAAAGCGTGCTATATTTTACTTATTACATTTTAACCGTCATTTAAATATTTTACTTAAGGATTTAGTAAACAAATAATAAATTATATTATCACATCAAGCTTGTATATTCAACTAACTTTTAATAAAAGAAGCAAAACTACATGGTGAAAAAAGAATTTCGAATAAGAAACGATGATATAATACGAAAGTAAACAGAAAGTAATAAAAAAAAGCAGGTTTAGCGTTAGGTAATATTTACACATATTAATAAATACAAAACATTTGTAGAAGCTTCAAATGCAAATACACTTGCAAATACCCGACAGCATTCTTCTCTCCCCTCTCACCCACAAACTAACCACTTTCATGAAAGAAAACTTTCACATGTGAACCCAGACTTTGATCAGAAAATTTATCTGATAGAGAGTTTTTCCAATATCTAATTGTATTGAACGTTACTCTTTCATGGTATGCTTTCGCATTTGTTTAAGTTGTAAAAATTGCATCTATAGCTTCAATTACAAGAACATCGCACATTTTCGTTTATTTATATCTATAAATTTGTATATTTTTAAAATGTAAAAGATTTGAAAGCATTAAAATTTATTTTGAAACTTTTTTAAACTTCTCAAAAATAGTTTCTTTACATTAAAGAAGTTTTCATTAAAGGTCATAAAATATTATCCATTTTAATTCTTATTTTGTTTTAATTTTTACTGTGCTCTTGAAAAACTTCACAAAATTTCACTTAAATTGTATTGAACGTTACTTTAATTTTTATTGAAATGTAGAAAATTTTTGTTACTACTAAGTACCCAAGAATTTATGTTTTTAAAAATTTATTTATACAAATTATCAAAGAACACTTGAAATTAAGCCGTTTATTTTGAAAGCGGCATAAGTCACTTTTTTTTGTTAATTGCAAATTTCTTACAAATGAAAAGATACCGTTCAATTTTATTTAGTGTTGTCATTAACTCGATTTTTTCGAAAAAGTGACTTATGCCACTTTCAAAATAAACGGCTCAATTGAAGGTAACGTTCTATACATAAAATAAGTATTTTGCTGATATATTTATTAACCATTTTCGACACAGCAATTGCATCTAAAAACTTAGTATCAATTTTTATTTGATAGAATTTCAGCATTAAATATGTTTTGCAATATTAAATAAAAAAAATATATTTTTCAGCCTTCAAATTTATTTTCTTTAATGAAAATAGAAGTAAACAAATTAATTTTACAACAAACAGCATTTAATTGTCAACAAATAATAAAATACAGAAAGTCCCAGTATTTTAATAAAACTCTCAGAAATTTTTATATTTCTTTTCGCCACAAAAACAAAAATTAGTGTCAATGACCGCATTTGTCTAAAAATCCACCGGCTTTCTTTTTGGAAAACATATAAAAAATTCAAAGCTTTTACACATAAAAATTTTATGAATAATTTAAAATAAAATAACTTTAATAAATCAAGTTATCAAAAGCAAGAAAAGTTTATTTTTGTGCTTGTGAATTTCCACTAAAGTTGCCAAAATCAAATGAATAAATTTTTGCAAGACTTTGTAGCAACAATAAATATCATACATTTAAAAAAATAGAACTTTATAACAATAAAGCAGTTTATTCCTGAAATCTATCAGCTTCCATTCCATATTTTTCTTCCTAAAGATATAAAAAGCATTCGTATTTACCAAAAATTGCATAGTGCGAGGCGAATTTTATATTCATAAAACGAAGCATACTTTAAGGTAAAGTAACTATATTATTATGGTTTTACCTTTATTAATTTTTATTTGTTTCTTTGATGTAAACATTGTCATTTGTTATATTTCTTAAGAAGAATTATGCCTATAAAATTAATTGAATTGTTTTTCACACAATAAAATTTACTTATGGGTCATTGCACGCGAAGCAGACAAGATATTAATCGTGTATTTTCCACCAATGTTGCCCAAGTTTTATCCCTTATTTTCGAAATATAGAGCTAATTGTGCGCTACACCAAACACACAAATTTTTCCTCTGAGAAAAAATTGTAATAGTTCGGAGACGTGACAAAACGTTGACTTTTCTGCGGAAATGCCCATATGTTAACGTAAGTTCTTGGTGAATATACAAAATGGTTTTACAATATAAATTATATTAATTATATGATATATAAGATATGTAAGGCTCAAAATATTATTAACCAGCGCTGCAGCGGGTGGGTAAGTGCCGGTTCTTTTATCGAACTTGCAAGAATTACAAGACAAAATCTATAAAGTAATCGGCTTAACTCTGCATTAAATAAAATTTTCTAATATATTCATGGATTTTAAAATATTTTTACACTTTCACAAGACCATTTGCACTAAACACTGAATATCGCTTATATATATACACCCGGGATATGCAAGTGTGTGTTAATTTAAGTTTAAAGTTTTGACATTTCAATAATTTTATTTAAGTGATTTTTCTCCATCTCTCTCAGTATCTCTCTCTCTCGCGCTGTCTTGTTTACTGAAGCATTAAATTAATTGTTTATGATATAAGAGCCAATTAAATTTACCGAATAGAATTTTATTAAATGAAACCTCCATGCAAACCCAAACTATTGACAAAAAAAAAAATTATTAAAAAAATCGCAATACATGTATGAGTGTGTTTGTAAGCTTCAAATACAAAACTACTATTCAAAACTAAGTAAATTATTTTATGAAACACAGATACGAGTAGACCTAGAAATGTTTAAGGTAAAAAACAAAGATAAAATCTTAGGTAAACATTTAGTGTCTGCACACATGTTTATAATTAAATAAACTTTGAAACATGAGCAGGAAATAATAAAAATTACTCATATGTATTACATACATACATCATATGGGCGATGGAAAAAACTTTTATATTTTTTTGTTAAATCATATTTAACGCTTCATTAAATTAATTGTTTGAAAACATATCCAGAATTCTTAAAATTATGAGTACTAGTTCGCAAGAATTAATATCAGGAAATATAATCGTAGAAGAGATAAACTTCTAGAAAATTATAAAGATAACGAAAAGATAACAAACCTAAAGAATACTGTTAAAAATTAAATATTTTCGTGAAAAAAATGTGATTTACTTTTACAAAATACAAAAAAAATAACAATAATTCTGTTAAGAAAAACGACTTGAATACAACAAGTCAATCGAACAGATTACAAAATGGAGGCAACATGCAACCACATAAAGTGTTGGTGTTGGCTGAAGTGGTTAGCCAGTCAGTTTTTGTCTACTAAGCAAACTATGACTTTGCACCTGGGTTCGATCTCTGCTGAGGGCGAGTCATCAACATCATGAATTTCTCTAATGTACATTACTGGGGCATTGTATTAATTGTTGTTGGACTTTTCCCACAACGATTCATACTATTCCCAGCTAATGTACAAAACAGCGCCCATCTTCGGCGGTTATCAGAACCATCGGCGAATTATAGCAATTCAAAAAAATTAATGATCATTCAAACACCTTAAAAAATTTAATGCGCCTACTTCACATCAGAGACGCTGGAACACTGCTCTAGAAATTAACAAAACGCAGAGTTGTAAAAGAATTAAGCCTTCTTCTACATTTCGTAAAACCCAATAGAAGTCATTAATGGTTTACTTCCCCGAACGATTAAAGCACTTTCTTTAAACAAAGAATTTTAAATCGGTCCGTTAGTAAAGGGTTTATTTATTAATTAATAGTTAAGGCGACTTCTTGGGTAGATAAACTTGTCCCTCCGACTTTCCCAAAATATTTGATGGGACCAAACTGCTAAAAAATTCAATCAAAAACGAATTTTGAAAATCGTTCAGTAAATGGAGGAGTTGAGACAAATCAAGAATTTCGAAAATCGGTTAATAAATGGAAGAAATATTCGATAAGCAATATTTAAAGGAGAACAGCTTCCTTGCGATTATTAAAAAGCATCAAAACCCTTTGAAACAAAACAAGAATTTGTAAATTATCTTCATGAATAGAATAGAGTTATTACGGTTCCAACAGTAAAAAAAATTCCAACAAATTCCCTTCTGTCTTTATTTTTTTTTTTTTTTTTTTGAAGTCGGTTAGAAAAGTACTATTTTTTAGGTGAAGTCAAAGATTTTTTAATTTGCATATAAAATGTTTAAAGTAGAGAAATCAAATATTTTTTTTTCACTCCTAAAAGAATACAAATTATTCAAATATTTGCCCTTTACCCGATTAATAAAACGATGTATAGAAAATTTTGGATTTGCTTAGTTAGCTTTCATTAAAGGTTTAAAAAAAAGAACACACATTCATTCACTTTAAAATTTTTATAAAATACAAATCTTCGGCATGAAATATTTATTTATCGCATCTGAAAGTATGCACACAATTTATTTGTTGCTTAAAAGAGAGCATGTATTTTTTTTAAATAAAATAAAATGTTCAATTTCACACTAAAATTTATTACATCTAAATGCGTATTTTTACTACCAATTAGCTTTAAAATGAAAACTGATGCCATTGTGTGCATAATACGGGGACATTAATGCATCAAGAAATACATGGCCACCTGGTAATAATCGTATGTTGGGTAATAAAAAGTTATTTTGCAGCTGAGATTCTATGTTAAAAATTAATATCTTCTATAAACTGTAAAAGTTAATGGCATGAAATACGAAGTAATAAAATTTTTTACTACAAATTTTTTTAATGATAATTTTATTCATTTTAACATTTAACAGGTTTTTCACAAACTTAAATAAATAAAAATTCAATAAAGAATTGAAAGTTAAAAGAAGTTAAGGAAAGAGTTATTAAAAAACATTAACAACAAGGATGTTGTTAAGAGATTTCCTTTCAAAATTTATTGGTTATAAATAACGAAATATATATAAAAAAAAATACTAATTAAAATAGATCGTAGATAAAAAGTGCAGAATCTAATGAAATAACAAGAAAAGAGATTAAAACAAATTCGAAATTGTTGTGTAGGTAATAAAATATCACTCAGAATTTTAACAGAGATTTTTCTATAACTATTTTATATTACTTCGCACGGAAGATATTTACTTTTATATATTTCGATTTAAACTTATAATGATTACTCACTGACAGCTGTCAATGTGAATGCGTGTATGCGCTACAACGTGTACATACCGTGTGGATGAAGTCAGCACACAGTATACATACCGTACACGCTCATAGGCGCCTACGTATTTGTTGTTGTTTTTTTTTTTTTAATGGACAAAATCACATGTTGTCATGAACAGTCATAACTCACGAACGCGTCGACCGATTTCATGCAAACTTTACATAAATCATCTACACGATCATACGAACAAACCCTAAAAATTTAACCGAATTCGGTTTGACCGTTCGTGAGTTATAAAGTGACAACACACTTGCAACAATTTTTTATATATGTATATAGATATAGATATTACGACACCAGATTTTCAATTAAATTTTTAATTAGTAATCAAATATGTTGCAATTAATCAATTAATTAAATTAAAATTTTTGGAATCACAAACCATTTTTCGGCACTTCATGTATAACAATTATTAAGAAAATTAAGTAAATAGTTAAACTATCTGAACCCAGAAAAGATTTATTCGCCTGAGATAGTTTTTGACACTCACCTCTGAAGCATTAGCTACATAGCTCTCATACCGTTCATCAACAAACAGCCCAAAAAAAATAAAAACTATAAATTTCATAGTTCCCGTTTAGAAGTAAAATTACTTTGAACTAAAAAAAATTGTACCAAGATTGCTAAGAACAATTTTGTTTACTGTAAGACAATCTGTTATTTTTAGGTTTTTGTTTCCGGCAAAAATGGCCGGAGTTTTATATGTCGTGATTGTTTACTTTTGCGACAATTTATTACAACAAAATTTAATGTTGCCAAAAATGGCAAAATGGTTGTTATTTTTCAGAGATATTGGTAAAAAAAATTTTCCACGTCCCCTTGATTTACTCCGTATACATTTCGAAATTTAAAAACTTTTAATTAATTTTAGGGGTCTATTTTTTAGTGCATTTTTTGCATATTTTACTCTTATTTTGCATACTCTTTAATGCATATTTTGCTTATTCCTATCTTCAACGTATATTTAGGCTATTGTTTTTCCCAAAGTTTGTCAGCATTTAAATTATTTTATTGGTATTATTTGTTCGACTTTTTCGAGGTTTTTCAAAAATACAGGACGAGAACAATCAAGTGTTTGGCGAACATTTAAATTTTTGAAACATTGAAATTTTTGGCATTTGTGGGGGCAAAAATGTTTATTATTATGGGATCTTGGTATTTCAATATTTTATATTCGGATAAATGGGCGAGCATGCTGGCATTGCCCATTCTATCAGAAATGAGTATGTATTATGAAAATTTCAAACAAATAACAAAATTTTTGATGCAAATTTTCGCACATAAAACACAGTTTGATGTGCATATTTCCGGTTTCCCTGGTAGCTATAAATTTCTTTTTAACCATTTCTGCACACAACAATAAACTTATTTGGCAGTAAAGAAAGACAGAAGGTGGTTCTGCTCTGGATATCTAAAGTAATAATTTCACCCGAGCAACAACAGAATGATTATTTTTGATATGACATGATCTCTTCTTGTATCAAGATTGACTTCATAAATTTCCGCAGAAAAATAGCTGATTTATGGTGAATTATGTCTTACTATAAAGGCTAGCAACTGTAGTTCAATAAATATCATAACTTTTGCGTAAAAACGAACTGAACTGCGATTATGATTTTTTTTTTGTTTTTGTTGCAATTACAACTTTATAGTCACTGTATCGATTTACGTAGATTGAGTTTTGTATGTGCATTTGTAATTAGCTTTTTAAGCAAATTTATTATTGACAACTGCCGGAAAACATTTAAGCAAAACAATGGAAATTTCACGCAAATTCAGCAACACAATGAAACATAAACAACAGGAAGATAATTCAAACTAATGAATATTTATAGCTTTAGGATAAAAATTGAGAAAGAACAAATATTTAATTTATCAAAAAAAAAATATTAAGCAGTTGTTCTAAATTAGTTTTATGTTATTTATGAAAACTATTTTTGGTTTATAAAAGGTTTATGAAACAATAAATACGATTAGTTTATGACTAAAGAAAATATTGATAGTTGTTCTATTGCAATAATTAAATTTAAATCTTACTTTCCTTATTCATAAACGATTGATAAAGTTAATGAGCTCGACAAAAACGGTTTTACCACACAAAATTCGTAAATTACACCATCATTAATTTAAATAATCATCTTCTTGTCTATTTGTATGTTTGAAAGTTATGGACTGACTACCTGAACCAATTTTTCACAGTATATTTGCGATGATCAGGAAGGAACAAAAGGAGCGTGGCACTCCCCATACAACGACATTTTGTATTTAAAGATATTTACGAAACTAATGTAGCTGAAAACTTGAAATTTTGCTAGCGTTCACAATTTGATATTGTTTTTAAAGAAAAAGTATTAAGAATAAAACATGTGGGCATGGCAACTCTCGCAATATATTTTAATATATCTTGGGAACAAACAAAGCAAATGAATTGAGATTTTGAAGGAGTTACTCAGTTGATTAAGTGCATTATTCTATAAAAAATTATTAGAAAAAAATTTGTGAGCGTGGCAATTCCCATAAAATAAAACAAAAAATTTAACTTCCGGCAATTTGCCCTTTTCATGTTAGCTTTAAGAGAAAATTAAAATGGGCGTGGCACCTCTCAAATAAATACTTTTGTATATCTTTGGAACTAATAAAGACAATATCCCGGGGTATTTTAGGAGTTACTCCAATCTTATAGAAAATAATTCCAAAATGGGAGTCAGAAAAAATAAACTGCAAAAACCTTGAAATTTTAGAAAATATTTATGGGTGTTGCGAAGAACGCCGGGTAAATAAAATGGTAAATTTTTGCAAGAGAATTTCCAATTTGACATCTTTTACTTTCCTCTTTTTCTTTGCTCCTCTCTTGTAATAAAATGAAAATAAAAGTGTTTAAATTTGTGTGTGTGATATTTTTTTCAAATCAATAAAATTTTAAAATAAATATTTATTTCATCCACAAGTAGATTTGGAAATGCAATTGATACTTGAAACGGAAGTACGTTGATCTATCCAACATTCGTTTTCATCAATTTTCGAGAAATTGGAATTATTTATTATTTTTCTCACAACATACAACAAACAACACACAACGTTGCTGACTATTTTTATAGATTATTCGAAAACTAACAATAATTAAGCCATAAACACCTTCATTTGTTTTGCCGCAAATGTTTATTTTGGCCAGTGGAAAATTTATATTTGGAATTGTTTTTCTGTTCGAATGTTTTTTTTTAAAAAATTTCTAAATAAATGGTGCTGTTGCTGAATTAGCAGCAAAGGAATTTAAAATTTATTGCTGAAATAAAAAATTGGAAAAAAAACATGACCTAAGCCAATAAAACCAAAACATTCTTTAAAATATATTTTTACACAAATTTGTGGGAAAATGTAAAATTTCAAAACAAATTTATTAGTGATTAAAAATTACAAGGTGAAATACTTTCGAGAAATTTAAAAATTTTCAATTAAACTTTAAAAAATGGATAAGAGTTTACTTGATTGCTTAACATTGCCTTATTTGAAAGAAAAAAACTTATACTAATATTAAGTTTTCTTTTTTCTTTTTTACTTTGAGTACCAGTCGACCTTAATCACTTACATGTATACGAATAAAATGCCGAAGCGGAGTAACTTAAGGAAATACAAGGCGAATTCATTACCAGGTGGTCTTATTTGTCTACGTCATCATCAGCTGTGCAATACCGAATTGTCAAAAATTTTTTAGAATTAGAAGTAAGGTTAGTTTTTTGTATATATTTATACATATAACATTGTTGCATTTGTGCTAGGGATAAGACTACCTGAATTTTTAAAATCCAATTAATTATAAGACAAGATCAATTTTTGATATGGACTGAATATTATACAAAAGATTTTGACAAGACATACAGCAAATTAAAAATAGTGAACGATCTGTAAGTCTTCAAAAATCATACAAATACAAGCTCACGCACAATACATAAAAAACGAAACAGGCATGAATGTGTTTTTGGTTTTGCAAAGAAAGTAACAGCAATACGAAATTTTTCTATATGCTTTAATTTGAAAGCATTGAAGGACTTGTAGAGCACCCAACAAAATTGAAGAGAACTCATTAAATTGTTTTAGCTCATTGAAAGGTGATTTATTGTTGCATGTTGTTGTTGATGTCTATTTTTTTCTTTTTTGAAATGAAAACTTCTATTGGCGCGGTACGAAGGTTTTGGATGAGACAAAACCTCAGAACTCGCGACACCGTCACGCTTTTTGACACTTGTAGCATCTCTGTTTGTGCGAATGCCTAGTCGGAGTGAAGTTAACAACCTACAGATAACACCTAAATTTTTTTCGCTCAAAATGAAGAAAGCGCCCTCTCTTGTGGGTGATGTTGCCATATATGAGAAAAACCCTCACTTTTTGGTGCACTCTTCAATTTGAGCGAAACTGATTAAGAAGAGTGCACAAAGATGGCGCTCTCTTCATTTTGAGCGAAAAAAATTTAGGTTGTTAACTTCCTGGGGCGCAGTTGCATTTGCGTTTACAATAAGTGGCATGGCAAAACTAGCAGGTATGCGCAGTTCGACAACAAGTACAACAATCCAAGAACAACATGTATTTTGTTGGTATAAAGCACTCGCTTCATATCAAAACACACAAACAAATTTAAAGCATTTTAATACGTATGAGTACCAAACTGTAACCATTTTTTTATGTACTCTCTTCAAACTATATCAGTTTGCATGAAAATTTGCTATAAAGCGAGCTCAGTCAGCTGTGCTAGTAAGCTCACCTGTTGCATACGCCTTGATAAGTGGTTAAATTTGTTGCATTTATTTATATAATTGTTTATATCTACGCATTATTTTTTTTTTGGCAATAGCACGTGTATAGTTGTAATCACAAAACGTTTTCACTTCTGTCGGCACTCCCGGAGTGCTACCCATAGTTTTTTTTTTTTTTTTGTTTTTTAAATTTTTAATACAAGTGAATTTATGTAAATTTATCATTAACTAAATGTAATTGACTGATTTTAGAAGAATTTTCATGACGTTTGAGTAATTTCTCTATGAAGCTTAATAAACTTATGGTGTTTTCTTTTCTACACACAAAATGGCACCTTATTGAAAGGTATATGTATAAAATGTCTTGCCAACCCTGTAATAATGCTGCTTGTGATTTCACTAGAACTGAACACAACTTATAAAAAAGTGGAACGCCCTGTTTTCAAAAGCTGACATCTAAGTTTTACAACACTGTCGATTTTTACGGGGCAAAAAGTGCAATGCCTTCCACCATTAGTCAGGGCCATTTTTCAGAATCAAACACACTGCCTTTTTAGAGAGCAACACCAAAGTACATTTTCTGCATGGAGATTTACCATTTTTTTTTTTTTTGTAGAAAAGAAAACACCATTATTTACATCTGGATTACGGGCGATTGTGTCGTCCGTGTGGTATACTAATGTACATAAAAAATTCTTAAATAAAGTTCCGTCAATTACAAAAAAATTTTTTTTTTGCTCTCAGCTACTCTCAGAGTAATTACATGTATGGGTATGTTGAATTTTAACTGTTGTTTTTTTAAATGCTCATTTAGCTGACTCGTCTAAGGCGTCTCCTGCCTTGCAACCGTATATGAAAAGTTCAATACCAGCTTTGCACAAATATATATTTCAAATTTGAAATTTAAACATTTAAAATTGTCTAAGTATTAAAAATCGCACGTGTCAATTGTTTTCCCTAACTTTTTTTTTTTTTTTGGTTGAATTTAGCCCTCATCTGGCTTAATAATCCTTATGGTAGTATTCATAAAAAATAAAACAGATTTCAAATATGTTTTAGTACAAAATTTCAATAAAAATTTTTCTTAAAAAAAATTCCAAATCCTGTTTAAATTTTTATGAATTAGGGGATAACTCCCCTGCGCTTGGCGCATTTGGACTTACATTATTCGTTCTGTACTTTATCCGAACTTAACAATGTTTGCACATAACTGTCGCTTGATATACGGCCTGGCTTACTATGTCGATTGCTGGATTTCTAGACGTAAAAATACCAACTTGCGTTTTACTAATAACCAATTTTGTTTAAATGATTATTTATTTTCTCGCAAAAAAGTTGAAAAAATAAATAAAATGGATGGTTATAAGGTCGTAAGTATCGATCGACATCGTAGACAGGCCAGGCCGATAAGTACGGATGGCTTATTTTTTTATTTATTTTTTTTTTTTGGCGTGTTGGTAAGCTTATTGGCCTGCGTCAGTAGTTGTGCTGACAATTGTAAATGGCTTATAGTTGGCAATATTTTATGCATACCTTTTTCAAAAATTTATATTTAATTTTAAAATATATTCAGCCAAAAAAAAAGAGTTTTTGCTTTTAAATCTTTAACAAATACGAGTATGTATTGAAATTCAATTGTTTGAATTAATTTACAGTTGAAAAGAACTAAAAATCGCATTAAATTTTATCGATTTTATTGTGCGTTTAATTTACTTTTGCACTGCAATTCATTTACAAACGAATGACTGACTGACTGACTGACTGACTAACTAGCTGACTGGCTAGCTGGCAGACTATAGGAAACAATGGCAACAGCAAAAGAAATGTAATAAAATAAAATCATTAAGACTATGGAATTTTTATTGTTATTTTGTGTTATTTTTTTTTTTTTCATTTTCTCTCTGGTTTTGTTCACATTTAATTGAATTTTTACAAATGCAGCGCAATTAAGCAAATGTATTCAGTGTTGTATGGGCGGCGAACCAAGCAAAACCATTAAGACTGTCTGACAAGTAGTTATTTTCGATATTCTCATTCATAAGGAGACTGACCACCAATCCCATCATATTGCATTTGCTTTCATTCATTCTATGAATGAATGCAAAACTGCCTGCAGTTTTTTTTACTTTATTGAATTATTTTTTTACTTCTTCTACGATTTAATTTCAAAAAATTAAGTATTAAGACCTTCATGTATGTATGTATGTATGATAAGTATTTACGACTTTACTGAATTCATACATGAGTACTCGTATGTATGTATGTATAAATGGTACTGATCTGCGAATGACAATTAGCATGATATTGGTGGTAATAGTTTCTAATGGATACTAACATCAGTCAATGAACTAAAGAAAAAACTATGCACATTTAAATTGAAATTGATCCATAAAAAAATATTATATATCTTATTTCATCAAGAAACCAAGATTAACTGGGTTAATCAATAATTATGCAGTTTCATAAGAATTTGTTAAGTAAAAGTAAAAAATTGTTACTTTTCATTTCATTGATTACAATTGAAAACTAGTATTTACCACAACTAGCAAATGTGAGTCTCATTTTACTAATAATTGAATTCTAGTTTAAGATAATTGATAAGGTGCGATATGAATTGGTTTAGCATAACTAAATTCAAAACATTTTAAGGGCGTGTCACCGCCCACTTTTATATTTATCAAACTTTTTTCACAAAAACTAAATGTGTCTGCAAACCATCTTAAAAATCAATTTCTTAAAAAAGTTTAAAAATATCAGTGACAATATCAGGGCGTGGCATTTCCCACTTTTTAAACCAGTGAAATCTGTTGTTGTTGTAGTTGTTGAAACCCAGTGCAAATGAAAAGTTTAACAATCATCAATAATACAGAAGCAGCTAAAACGGAAAGTTACATTGAACGTGCGTGGCACTAAAATTTATTTTTTTAAATAATAATAGTTGTTTTCAAAAAACAACTAAAAGTGAGTTTTATGAAACTAATTTCTAACTACTATATACAATGAAAGGGGCGTGGCATTATCCATTTTATATATCATTAAAATAAAAAAATATATTAAGGAAGCAACCTACATAACCTACAAAAAGAGTGAACATAACCTCATTATCTGGCATTAGTCGTTTTTTTTTTCATCTTTATGACTTAGTGCACATGACCGCTTTGACTACCATAAAGTTTTCGCAGTGAAGTAAAATTTCATCAAAACAGCGAAAAACAAGTTCTAAATTGTTTTTTTTTTCTATTGTTTTTGTCACAGGTCAACAAAAAAAGGGGGAAACATTCATTTTTTTAATGGCTTTTTTTCACATAATTCTCGTAGAAAATTCAAATACTGACCGTGTTCTCAATTAATTCATGCACTTTATGTTAACAGCCACTATAAACTGAATCGTAAATATCGACATTTGTAATATTTTATCCTGATGCAGACACTCTGAAGTGCGTGTGACGATCCTTTGGGGCTTTAAATTTTACAGAGTTTGGCTTTTTTACATGAAATGAAGTAGAAAATTAAATTTTCTTTCCTCATTAACCAGGTTTTTCTTAAATTTTTTTAAAAGAAAACTAAGCTTTTCCTTAAAATTGATTTATAAAAAGATTTGAATACCAGATTGTTGTACCAAATTTGGCACTAATTTTATGCTCTTGATATTTTTTATAAAGTTGTTTTATTTTAAAAATTTTTAGTACTGCTTTTGGCACGTTAAAAGCATGTGTTGTATGCCAAACAAATTTCATTAGGCAGTAAGTAGTAGCAATCTTTTTTTTTTTTTTTTTGTTAAAAACCAATAAACATTTTTAATTGCAAAGTACGTAGATGTGTTTAATTTGTTTAAGATCATAAAAAGCAATAATAAACGACGCTTAGTACGCAATAAATTAATAACTTGAATATATAGGGTGTTTTTATAGAGAGTGTCGCAACTTTTAGTTGGCATCGCTGCTTTATTTGAGTACCCATTTAACAGCTGATAGTTGCTTTTTGTTTAGTTTGTTTTGCAATTTCATTATGAATCGTGCAAATTGTTGACATTTTTAATCAAAATAATTGTTCTATTCGTTAAACTCATCGTGCAGCGGGCGCTACAATTGATTTACTCAAAGAAACCTTTGATGAAAATATAATTTCACATAGTGGCCCAATTAATTGGCCACCAAGATCGTGTGATTAACCCCATTAAATTATTTTCTTTTGGGTTATATTAAGTCAATTGTCTACATCGATAAACCACAAACAATTGAACACCTGGCAATCAACATTCGCCGCAAATGCAGCGAAAAGTTATTGAAAATTGGTGTTCCATATTGCGCCTGCTATGCGCCAGCTGTGGCGGCCACATGGCAGAAATCATATTGAAACATTAATTTCATAAAATTTTCTTTCCAATAAAGCTCTTTTCACTGATATTAAAAATATATTTCCTTGTTTTATTATAATTTAAACTTGTGTCACTCTATAAAAAACACCCTTTATATTCAACCACCAAATAAATAACTCAAATATTTGCATAAACATAATTTAAAATTGTATGTCTATGTGTATTTTTATGGAAAAAATAAGACAAAGTATTTGATAGTAATCTCTAAAAGAGAAACTTAAGCAAAAACAACAAGCCATCATATTTTTTTATTTAACCTTGGAAAACAGGTGACGTATACTTAATATTAATTAAAGTTTATTACAGAAGAGAATGACAGTGAACATGTGTGTCACTGACTCACAATTGCGCCGCGAACACACATTTATGCGTATGTATGTATGTATGCATGAACGGTTATTGCAGTAGGTGTTGTTTCTTTTTCTCTATTAAAAATGAAGAATAATTTGTGTTTTTTTTTTTGTGTTTGCTCACGAACTTGTATTTGTTTCAATTGTTTTTCTATGTTTGACTTAATTTCAAGGTTTTTCTTAAAAACTTAAACATTGTTTTTCTTGCCGACCTTTTGAATTGTTTGTCATTCAATGATCTTATTTTTTCCCCATTTTGTTGCGTAACAATAGACTTGTTTTAACCATTTTTTACAAACTACAATGAAAAGCCGATAACCAAGTAAATATGAAATAAACAGTTTTAGATTATTTAGGGATCAATGAACTATGAAGATGTGAAAGATATGAAGAAGATAACGAAAAATTCGTGTAGACAAGATACATACATATATGAAATTTTGTAAAGAATTGTAAAATATTAAATTGGATAATTTGTACTAAAAAAAATTCAAATCGAATATGGCATGCATAATCAGGAATTGCAATTAAACTTTATAAACCAATATTTTATATACATACATATATAAATTGAAAAAAAAAAATAATATTTTTTTATATTATTACGAATAAACGTAATTATTATTCGAACTTATATTGATGTACATATGTATGAAAAGTAGTTTTATCAGGCTCAAGTTTCTCGTATTCTATTTCTGTTGAAAACTTGGTTAAATAGTTGATATTCTTCCCAATTAGTATCCACTTTATGAAAATTGTAAAGATGGACAATTGAACGCTGATGAGAGGTTTAGCGGCCTTGAAATCGGTACTGATACGTTCTGCTAAACTGATTGGATATAAATAATAATATTTTTCAACATAAAAAATAACTCTTAGTAATTTGAATTTTCATTAATTCAATAAAACTGAACTGATAAAATTACTTTTCATATGAAAAAAATTAATTATAAAAGATATACAAGAAAAAGCTCAATTGAAAAAAAGATAGGAAAATATGTAGTTGCTTTTTAACAAAAAATTATACATATATAAGGAAAAAAATTGTTAAAGACTTAAATCTTACTTAAAAATCCATATAAAAAATATCAAATTGACGTCTGCGGGAAAAAATAAAAAAAAGATACAGCGACATTACTTTAAAATACTTTTCCTCAGGAAAGTTCCTTAAAGCTCTTAAAAATTGTTTGTTTATTTAAAAAATAAAAATTAAAACAAATTAAAAAGTTGATACGTTCATCGGTGAAATAATTAAAATTTATAAGGTGTGAATAATGAGCTGTTTGTGTCATTGCAATTGACTATTTTTATTTTTTGAAAAAAAAAAACAAACTATTATGACATAAATCACAATCAAATCATCATCGCCGCCGCCGCCGCATTAATATAAAACAAATTGAGAAGGGTTAGTTAAAATTTAATGGCCAAAGACAAAAAAAAACAAAGATGTCAATCTTGTTTTTAAGATTTCCTGTTAGACAGAAGAAAATATTTTCATATTTTTTTCCAATTAACCCTTTAAATAAATATTAATTAAATATGTATGTTGATTTTTTTTTTATTTTCGACCTTATAATTTTAAAATGTGAATAGTTTTGTTCGGGCTCAAGGTCATACCATTTATTTAAATAAAACTCTTTTTTTTTGTTTTATGCAAAATTTAATATCACAAAAAAAGTTTTATTTAAAGAAATGGTATGACCTTGAGCCCGAACAAAATTATTAAAATTTATTAATTAAATATTTAAGGTGTAATTCATAAACGATGCATAAAGTTATTGTACGAAATTTGTATGGTAAAACAGGTTTTTATGTGCACTTTAACTTTATGAATCGTTTATGAATTAGTCCTTTAATATATATATTTCAATTTTTAATTGCTTATTAATTGTAACAACAAAAAAAAAATATGCCTACGAATCCATACAAATAAACACCCCTTTTCAATTTATTCAATTAAATTTTTTACTTAAAAAAGTTAACTTTTTTTAATTAAATACTTAATTAATATTATTAAAACTTTGATTGCAGTCTTGCAAATATTGCAATTAAATTTTTCATTTCAAATAAATAAATGAAAATTTAATTGGTATTATTAATTTGTTCACAGTTGCCAATTAAAGCCAATTTTTATTTATTTTTACAAATTTTTTACAAACTGAGCAACGGGCGAGCTCTAGTAGATCGTTCCCTTTCCTACTGCGTAAGACGACGTTCTTGTGTGTTTTGTCCGAAAATTGTTAACGAAACATTTGAATGCTGCATAAGTTTCTAATATGTACTTTGGTTAGTTGGGTTGCAAGCGAGAGATATTTGGTAGATTTTCTCCATTTTTAAAAGTTTCAAATATAAACATGTATTCAATTAAAACCTTAATTGTTACTGAAAATTTTACTATATAAATGATTTGACTGAAACAAGATTTTCAATATTTGTTTCCCTGTACAGGAGAAAAAGGTTTTCCATTTCATTATTATATTTCACAATTTATTACAGACTTTCTAAATGTTGGTTGCCAACTGTTTTTAAAAATTTTCAATTGATTACTAAATAATATTTAATACAATAATGTCAAATCTCTAACGCCACTGTGATTTTAATATGTTCGTTTGACATGTTTATTTTCAGTTATCAACTATGCTCTAATTTGTTGAAAAATTCTAGCTGCCTCAATATACTTGACTAAATATCTGAATGCTGATAGATAAAATTTCCAGAATACATAAATTTTGTTTTTTTTTTTTTTTTTGTTTCTTTAAATAAATTTTGTTTTTGGTTTAATTCGCCAGGTGTTAATTTTGCACTTTGTTGACGCATGAAATTTATTTTAAGCAATGAGATGTTGAAATTTTTCCAAATGTTGTTTTTTATTTCATAACATCCAGTTCACCGATTCAATTTCACATGAAAAAAATAATTCTATGCCTGTAAGAGCAGTATTTTGCCTCTCCGGAACATTTGTGATTCTTTACGTTGTGACTGTTTATGATTTCATGGGCGATATGTTGATGAATTTGAAAATAAAATTTTGTTTGTAGTTTTTTAAAGAAAATCGTCAAGTTCTAAATATTTATGTAAGTATATACTCCAAATCTAGGTTGATTTGTTGATTTTTTATTTTATTTTTTTTTTTGCCAAATATTCGTAAAATTTTTCCGTTTAGGTAAATTGAATGCTGCTGCTTTTAAAAAATGCATTATTGAATTTACATGTTATCACTTTTAAGAAAAACAGATCTTCATTATTTTCATAATAAACAAAATTTGAGTAATGAGAAGAGAAAATAGAGGGAGTAGTGTAGACACTCGATTTAAACTCTACCGTACTAGAGGCAACTGGAAAGACCTCTGCGGGGAATTAGATTCCACATACGAACAGTTCAGCTAAAGTACGAAGTTTTTTTCTGTAATACGTAGTGCGATTCTCTGGCATATCGACCACAAAGGGATGTGCTCTTAATAAAGAGCGTGTTGTACGTAAAAAATTTCGGATTCCATGATTTCATTAGAATACATACTGTTGTAGTAACAAAAGAATAGCTTAACACATCCAACATTGCGACGACGTTCTAGTGAGTCAATGGAGATGGCCATCCTACTGTCACCGACAAGTTTCTTGGGCCTCTCCTGTACGCAGTCGAGTAACTTCAAAATAGACTTTAAAGCACCCGCGCATACATCAGCATTGTATTCCATTTTCGATCGAATATATGTGGTATAAATATTAAGGAGGATCAGATGAAGTGAAGTATATCTTACATCGTCTTAAAAAACCGAGGCATTTGAATGCTTCTCATAACCCAATATTTATACCATCCATAATTACGGCTGATACAGGATGCTCTCCTATTCGCACTAACCCATTTCGAGATTATTAAAAGGACGCGATTAAGCGTATCATTCATGTTTTGCCTCATATTGTTAACCTCCGACAGGTTTGGTCTGTTACTGAACGAATACAACTGAACGATGCTGCTGTCATCTCCACTGGCACTAGAAATATTTCAGATCACATGATCTTTAGAATTTCTAAGAAATTGCTTTGGATTGTATTGCTTTTAATTAATTATAAAAAAAGTTATATGTAAAGTATCCGCAGTGGTGCATGTATTATGTACATATACACAAACATACATACGAGTATATATGAGCCGTTTATTTTGAAAGTGGCATAAGTCACTTTTTTTTGTTGATTGCAAATTTTTTACAAAAAGAAAAGATACCGTTCAATTTTATTTATTTGCCATTAACTCGATTTTTTTTTGAAAAAGTGACTTATGCCACTTTCAAATTAAACGGCTCATATGTATGTATATAACAGTGGTGTTCAAAATGACACATTTGTTTCGAACAGCATACGGGTTCTTCTATGTAAATTCTCTTTTATTTATGTAAGTTACACATTTTTTAAAAATAAAATTACAGAATACATATCGAGCCTTTGCTGCAATAGAGTCATAACTCAAAAAACCTGATTTTTGAGTTAATGTTGCAGCATTAATTGTCATAATGGGCTTCGGAATGTGTAAAAATTTCTTTCAAATATCTTGCATACTAAACTTTTGAGACAAATATTAAATTTTCGTTTACCATTAAGTTGTTAGCGAATGCGCAACTTTAAACTCGTTTTCCACAAAACAACTCTTTTTGATTTACGACTCTATTGCAGCAAAGGCTGGATATGTTTTTCATTTAAGGTCATTGATAAGCTTTTAATTAATTAATTGAAATTAATGCCACAATTGTCGATGAATTAACATAATTATAAATGAATTTAATAAATCAATGTTTTACAAATTCTTTTCTCTCTCCTTAATGGCAATATTAATGGAACTCACGAGTTGTACTATTAGTATGAGTTACATATAAATAAATGATGATATCAAAAATTATGTATGCATAAGTGATAAAGTATATCGCTCCTTTATTGCAACATAGTCATATCTCAAATGATATATGACTATGAAATATGACTATGTTGCAATAAAGGAGCGATATGTATGTTTATACCTCCATATCGCTCCTTTAGTACAACGTAGTCATATCTCAAAATATGTAAACGTGGCAAAATGCATTTAAAGTTTTCAAATCGTAAGCATTTATTTATGTGGACGGCTGGAACATGTACATAAGTGGCTTAGGTACAGATAGGTATACTTAATTTTAAAAACTCTTGCCAGAATACAACCGATACAACACAGTAGTGAATGCCTTTATTGTACTTAAGGAAAGAACTTGATAAAACTGTTTTTTTTTCACATAAACTGTGCTTTTATAATGGAAAATTTCCATTGAAACCATATCAATTAGAGAATTTTAATCGAAATCAGAAGAGAAATACTACTCAGTCGCGTGTACGAAGTATGTATGTATGTATGTGTACAAATACATATACATACTTACAAAAACGAAATAGGACAATACCCAGCAAACACAAAATCCCTAATTGGAAACAAAATGACTTTTATGATTCGATATCAAGCACATGAATATATCAAATCTTTTTAAAAGGAGACTGTTAACGCTACTCCCAAATCCCCGTAACTTCGAAAAAATAATAACATTAGGATTTATTTAACGAAACCTATAATTGTCAATAACCGTCTTAGCTCCTTCGCAATTTTGTTATAACTTGACTAGAATTTGTCAGGAATTTCCATAAAAAAGTATTTTAAATTAAGCTAATATGTATATTTGAATTTTATATATTACTAGCTGAACCCGGTGTGCTTCGCTACCCCCTCGTTATAAAATAAAATTCCTATTGTGAAAATTTAATGACGATCGGTCCAGTAGTTAAGACTATACTACGACTTTTAATTTTCCTAAAAAGGGGCGAGGTCCACCCACTTTTCTCCTATAAAGCACAAACAAACAAACAGACAGACATTCATTTTTATATATGTATTGGGTTTTGCCACGCCCCTCTGCCCGCAGACCGAAAATCAAAAATCAGACTTCACAGTGACACTCGCCGGAATATTCTGAAGATTCCCTGAAAATTTCATCAAAATCGACCCAGCCGTTTTGGAGTCCATTCGTTACATACATACACACATCCTGTTTTATATATAGATTATTTTTGTTTATTAAGGAATTTGAATATTAATATTCAAAATACCGTGGAAATTGCTGGCTCGGCCGATAGCCTTCTCAACAAAGACATTTAAGTTTAATACGGGAAATAATTTAAAAAATTATGTTTATATGAAACATCAATAAAGGTAAACTTTTCAGTTTTCATTAGTTAAATAGAAAATTTGAAATTTTATGGCTCGATTATGGATAGCAACCGAACTTCAGTTGCGTTGCCAGCAGAGTGTTAGCTGGGTAATTATTAATATTGATTGTTCGTGTGTGTGCGCATAATGGCGCTAATAATCCGTCCGCATGTTTAATTTACAAAAATGTCTATCTGGCAGTCTATTATCCCAGTGGTAGCCAAACTGTTTCAATCATCAAATATTTTTATTAAAAAATAATTTGCACTGCAGGCGAGGATCCATTTTCGGCTTTTAGGGATGGTAACTTTTATATGAAACATCTTCGGCTTTATTGCGAGTGTCGTTGTCGTGACGAAATCTCTATATGTTTTACATTGAAGTCGTTATAGGGTAAGTGCTCCTAAGTTCGGCATGTCCCAGTAGTCGGCAGTTTTCAAATTTAAACTCAAATAACTAAGAATAACAGTGATAATATATTAAAGTAAGAACACATAAGCTTCACAAATACTCCCAGAATTATATATGAGAAAACAAAACTGAGCATATTTGCATAGTTTATTGAGTTCGTTGGCTTTAGTAAGTGACTCTCTTACAACACGTGTGGTAGTGCTTATTTCTTAGTAAAAATTTAGTGGCTAAGCCGACTTTGTAAGGCATGTAAAAACGTCAATTTTAGCAAATTTTAATTGGAAAAGGTTTTAAAAGGCTGAAATCTGCTCAAATAATAGTATCACAGTGTAAATTTTTAAAAAAATTGAATTTAACCGATATATTAAGGGATGCCGGCATTAGGAACAAAAAAATCGTTTGTTTTCCAGTAGTCGACATTGGGGTGCCGACTACTGGGAAACAAGCAAATTCCTCCGATTTAACTCAAACTTGAGAAAATTGTTTATTCGTCATTTTGCAAACCAGTGTATATATAAAAATTGAGTTTAAAACAAGTTTACCTAGTAGTCGGCATAGTTTCAAATTAGTTATTTACAACCTGCCGACTACAGGACAATAGCTATCCTAATGTCGGCAGTGGTTTTTTGTACTAGTTTTGTTTAACTATAATGCCAAAATTATGTTGAGATTTATACTAACTAGTCTCAGATATAATTTCAATTAAAATATGAATACCAAAAGAAAAATATTCGGAACAGTCTCTACAAGATGCACTGACTGAAATAAGGGTAGGCGGCATTTCCATATTAGGGTCCAGTGGTAAATATGGTGTTCCACGTTCAACTTCACAAGACATGTTACAAGTTCGCGTTCTTGAGGGTCCTCGAAGATTCGGCCCACAAACCATTCTATGGAATGCTGAAGAAAATTGTTTAAAAAAATGGTGTAATGATTTGGCGAAATGTGGTTTTCCACTTAAAATTTACGATTAACTGAACACTGTTCAAGAAATTATTAAAGAAGACAAGCGAGCCACGCCATTTTTAAGCGATCGTCTGGTCAGAAAGTGGTTTTTTAGAAAATGGTTGTCCGAATTGAAAAACTTTTTGAGCGAACAAAATAAACTTTACATTTTGGAAGCTATGAGGGAAGAAACTAGTGTTTCCATGTGTCCCACAACTGGAAAAGTACTGTCACCAAAGGGATGTTGCAATGTTTACACCATTCTTTTTATCCTCTTCTTCATACGGTTCTTTCGGATCTTAAAATGGAAGAAACGATTAAGAATGGGTTTCGAAAGTGTGGCCTTTACCTATTTAACCCTGATAGTGCGGATTATACTAAATGCGTTATTAATCGTTAGCAGAATTAGCAAACGGTCTTAAAAATGTTAAAATGTTCAGAGAAACGGACTATGATAAAGACATTTAGATTATCAACCTCATGAGCCGTAGCTTACTTTAA
Source organism: Lypha dubia (assembly GCA_947311025.1). NCBI lineage: Eukaryota > Metazoa > Arthropoda > Insecta > Diptera > Tachinidae > Lypha > Lypha dubia. The sequence continues at coordinate 40,663,436 of OX371261.1, read as the reverse complement.
ATAGGGATTGATTCAAATTTAGCTTTTGAAGAGATTCGCGCTTTAAAAAAATGGAGAAAACATTTGAAATATCGAAATTTTAGGCAACGTTACAGAGCAGTCAGGGACATATATATTTAATGACGATGGAGTTTTGGAAATGGAGAGCATAAAAACAATATCACTGGCCCTCTTTTGTTCAACACCAACTTCTTCAAAAACAAAGCAAAGCTAAACATTTCATGCTCCTCTCCAACCTTACAATTGCCAGCCGAACGCCTCTCACTTAGTTCTTCAATTTGTAGCTCCCTTATAATTTGATCCTATTAGCCCTTCTCCATCATGTAATTTGATCCAAAGGTTTAGCTACACAAAGCTAATTAAAAACCCGGAATCATCGATATCAACATTGTTCGAAAATCATCTTTACTTCCCAAAGCAATCACCGTCCTTACAATTAAAAGCAAAATTATGCTTGCTCTTGTATGTAGGATCCATATACGGATGAAAGAAACTGAAAGAAACTTCGCTAAAGCTGAAGGCTGAAGGAGCGAAAACTGGATAGCCAAAAAAAGAAAAAGGAATCAAGCCAGTCAAATTTAAAATACCAAAGCCAAAATGTAGCACTTTTTCTGAAGTGTTGGATTCGGATACTGAAGATGATCAGATAAGAAATGTTGGGTGTGATACCTGACTCAGTGGTATCATCTTAAATGCACCGAATTCAAAAATATGCAATACGATGACGTTATAGTACCTTCCTATATTTTTTAATAGAATAAGACTCCTCGAATGCACAAATTATAGGTATAAGGTACTTAGCTTTTACCTTTAATATATCAGTTAAGTACAAACAGTGAATTCCAAGGACTGAAATGTACAAAAATATTATTTAGTATTAATATTTTTAATTTTTGGTCGAATATGAATTAATCCTTTGTTCCTGAATGATCTCATAACAAATGTAGAAGCGTAGTTAATTTATTTTATATCAATAACAGTATGATTTCTATCTCAATGTATTGTTTTCTTCACTAAAATATGATATGCCGACAATTGGAACATAACATGCCGAAAAGTGGAAAATTGGTGCCGACTATAGGCAAATGTGCTCTTTTTTACAAAATCTGTAAATTTCTCAATTTTAGTACAAAAATATTTAAATTTAACATAATTGATCTAAAACAATACAAATTAATGATTTGTATTAAATAGCTACCAATCCAACAGCTTATTCACACGTGCAAAGGCGCTAGATTTAAAAAAAGCAAAAGCCTTAAACTGCCGACTACTGGTACACTTACCCTACTTCAACTATGGCTACGAAAAACGTGATAAGGGCAATTATTTTCAATAATTTCTTTGTATTTGAAGGTGTACTTATTATTGCATATTTAAGTGCATATAAAAAGGCACTTTCGGTTGTAGCTTTTGTGCCAAAAAAAATTTTGTAATTTTTCAATAGTTTTGCGCGGATTTTTCAAATATTTGAATGATTATAAATCTACGCATGCTTTTATGATACGATTTTTAGAATTATAAAAATATATGAAAAACATGCTCGAAATAGTTACTATTCGTATATTTAATGCGCATAATTTTTTGTATACATTTCCAGTTTGCCTAAGCATTATATTTATTTTAATGTGTATATACATAAGTATGTATGTATGTATATTAGCGCCTCTTGGCGGGGTTACGACAAACGACTTTGGCAGCTGCTATATTAATTAGTCTGTCCTCTTTTTCTCCTTCTTGTTAACTGAACGTTTTGTTTTATGCTCCGACTGAATGTGTGCAGTTTTGTACGATCATAATGAAGTGTTATATCTAACGTTGCTAATGGCTTCTTTTCATTTTACCTTTTATTTTTTCCGTAATCTTAATGATCATAATTAACATCACGAGTATGGTAATTATGGCAGTCTGATTCCCCACATGGACAAAATTAAGAGATAACATGTAAGAGTGTTGTATTCGGCTCTGCCGAATCTTATATACCCTTCACCAAGCCGTACATACGAGTATATACATACATACATATATTTACTATGAATTATTTAGAATGAATTACATGCATACTTTTTAATTAATAAATATATATGTATGTACAAAAAATACATCCATCAGTGTACAAAAAGGGGAGTTGTACGAAAAAATAAATAAAGTTATTATTAAGTTAATATACACAAAACATTAATAAGCCTCAGTAGCGCGATGATTCGTGCGTTTACACTATACTCAATACTGAAGCACCATCAAGTATTTATAAATTTATTTCTGGAAGGGTTACATATATTCTTATTTATTTGTATATATGTATAATCAAATTTCAGAACCGATATTTTATTTTTGCTGATTTTAAATACGAATCATCTAAAGAAAAATCGTTACATCTCAGTCCAAGACACAAGTCCCTAGTTTTTTTGGTGTCTTCGGAAAATCGATTTCACGTACAGACAGACGGATAGACGTACAGATGGACATGGCTCATTCAATTTCCTTATCTATATGGATTCAGAATATATATATTATATGGACCTCACATAAATATTGTGGAAATGACACACGTACTGACAATCCTATACATATGTACATCCCCTTATCATTTTTAGTAAAAAATGGTTTGAAATTTTTAAGGTATATTTATAGCAGGTAGACTCGCCCCTATTCGATTTGAAAAATATCCTTTGACATGGTACGTTCAGTGATCCTGTGAAGGTATACTGACTATATATGTATATACATCTATATATATGTATGAATGTAGGTATTAAATATATGTAAGTTCCTCGCAAAAAGTATCCTTTTAAAAGAAATTTTTTCTACATAGTAGCACTGTGTACAAACGAAACGTATGTATGTATGTATGTACATGTGAGTGTAGGTATAAATGAAATTTATAACTCATTTAATACGGCCATACAACAAATTCTTTGATGTCCTGTTTTATCATTTAAAACAAAAACATGTAAGGGTAAAGAATAATTTGCCTGTATTTTTTTATTATTGTTTTGACAGCGAAAATAAAATAATAACAAAACAAAAACATAAACAAAATTCATGATTAATTTTTTCGCCGCTCTCTCTCTTTTGCAATCATCACTCTTTTGCAATCATCTCTTTTTGAATTGTTTTGTTTTCTACTACTTTATCACAATTTTTTTTTTTTTTTGTATATTTTAGGTTCATTATTTTTTTTTTATAAAAGAATTGAATTCGCCTTTATTGCTTTTGAATTTTTTTGTAAGAGAATGAAAACGAGGCAAGATCATGCATGTTAAATAACAGCAGCAAAAGATACAATAAAATAAGGAAAAAAAACAAATAAATATATGTATCTAGCTGTGTAATATCCATACATACAATCTATGTCATATATACTACATACATATGTATTTAAGCAATGTTGCCATCTCAGCACAATTTTTGTGTTGTTATGAATCCGCAAAAAAACATATGTAAATGTGAAAATAAGTCTAAGTTCCTATTCAAAAAATTTCGGCCGTAAAAAGTACTGAGATCAAAATAAGGACCAAGTTCTTGATAGGTACAATTCCATCTCATTTCTTGGTAACCTGTAAGCTTGGCAATATTTTTCCAAGAATTCTTTCCCATATTAGAAAGGCAAAAAAATTTTGCCAAGCTTTCAGGTTGCTTAGAAATGAGATGGAATTGTACCTATCAAGAACTTGGTCCTTATTTTGATCTCAGTACTTTTTACGGCCGAAATTTTTTGGATAGGAACTTGGACTTATTTTCACATTTATGTTTTTTTATTTTTATGTATTGCTTATCTGGGCCTACCTGTGTAGAAAATTTCAGCTTTCTAGCTATACTAGAAGTGCCCTATACAAAGAAGGGACACCATAGTCGCACCAGATGAAAAGTGCCGGTTTAAAAATCATTTTCGGTAATTTCTTATCAGGACCTACCTGTGTACCAAATTTCGGCTTTCTAGCTATACTGGAAAGGCCCCATACAAATAAGGGAACCCTAGTCCCCCCAGGTGAAAAGTGTCCGTTTAAAAATTATTTTTGATAATTTCTCATCAGGACCTACCTGTGTACGAAATTTAATCTTTCTAGCTCAACTAGAAGTGCCCCATAAAAAGAAGGGGCATACTTGTCCCCCCAGATGAAAAGTGCCCGTTAAAAAATAATTTTCGCCAATTTCTCATCACTACCTACCTGTGTACCAAATTTTAGCTTTCTAGCTATACTGGAAGTGCCCCATACAAAGAAGGGGGACCCTAGTCCCCCCGGGTGGAAAGTGCCCGTTTTCAGATTTTTCTCACCAAGACCTACCTGTGTACCAAGTTTCAGCTCTCTAGCTTTACTGGAAGTGCCCAATAATATTGATGAGTCAGTGAGTCAGTGAATATGTACTAAAATATGGACTTTTCACACCTTAATATCTTGGGAAGCTTTTATGGTAGAACTTTCAAATATAACCTGTGATGTCACCGCTGTGGGGAGACCTTATGTTTCAAGTTTCATTTTATTATGATCAAGAGGAGCAAAGTTATGAGGGGGTAGAAACAGCTCGAATGGTTTCGTGTAAATATACACACTGTGTGGCCGAACTTGGCCTGGCGCACTACCGTGCGCCTAGATGTATGTATGTGCATACATTTTTTATAAATTATTGTAGCAACAATTTTATTTAAAACAAAAATCATGAGCAATTAACTCTATTGTCTTGAAAGGCGAATTAAGGGGCTGTGCACATATTACGTAACGCTGTTTTCAGAGATTTTATTCCCCCCCCCCCCTTCACTGCACAGCCCGAATTATACATATTAACGATATTTTCAAAAACAGGCTAATTTCATATTTAATACACAAAACGTGCGATAGAAAGAATATTAAATGTATATCGAATGTATGTATATGTGACAGCGCTTAGAGAAAGGGACCTAAGGGTAAAAAATCAATTTTCACTTTTTTTTTTTTTTGATGTGGACAACATCTGAGCATCGAATGAGATACACGTATTTAAATCTTTAAAATGGCTCTCCTGAACAAAACAGGTTTTTACCCTCAGGTGCCTTTCTATTTTGCGCGTCACACATGTATGTATGTATGCGGTAGTAGTGAATTTCACATCCCTGGCAACTACAACCTTAAAAAGTAACTGAAAAATCTTGTTCTAAACTTTGCTGTGCGTTTTTGCCCTTTTTGAAATTTTCAGTCGCATTTTGTTGTTGTTTTGCGATCAAAAACACCAAATACGAATAAAAAGTATCTTTTACTGTCTGTGTTCTTGTTGCAATTGTTACTTTTTAAATTATCTTTTGCTTTTAAAGCAAAAACTGTAAACTCAATACAGAAAAGAGTATATTTGTTTTTTTTCTCACACATAGATACATAGTTACATACATACATACATAAGCATGCATGTGTGTTTGTGTATGCATATAAAACTGCTGTGAGTTTTTTCATACTTTTTCTATCTATAACGTGTTGTTGGTTTTTTTTTATCAACACACTTTAAAAGTGGGTTGGGCAGAGGGGTGAACTGAAGAGCAACACTTGATAAAAGCAGCTGGATGTAGTACGTCTGTGTTGGAGATGGATACTACTCACGTGCCTGATGTAATCTGATTATCTTTGAAATAATTCCTTATAATTATGTACATTGTATGTATGTATGTATGTATGTAAATATATTTATGATTATAGAAGTACATGAGATATGTACATACATATGAACTCGTATGGGTCAAATTGAAAATTATTAAAATCGAAAGATAGTGGCCACGTTATTTTGATCAAATGTTTGCCAAGTGTGAACGTAGCTTAAGAAACTTGACAAAAATAATTATGTTTGGGCTTAATCGATAGGAAATGAGCATTCCAGTTTTTTCATTATTTTGAATATAAGTATCTAATTGCTTATATCTACCTACGTTTTTCTATTTCATCTAAATTTTAACATACATATGTATGAATTTAAGAAAATACATAAAATAGGAAAAAAAATTTTTCTCGTTAAAAACGGAAAGCTCGATTTTGATTTTAGAGCAAACCTTTTTAGAACTCGTCTTAGATTACGATTTTGAAATTGACCCACTTTAATGTACATAGAGCGTTGTTTGTGTAAAATTTAACTTTGTAGATAGTTCCATTCTTGGAAAGAATTACTATTTTCAAAAATAAATTTTTAAGACATTAGTTAATATTTTTAAAAAATTCTTTATTGGAAAATACCTTTTACAAGAAGTACTTTTTGAAAGTGTACTTTTTAGAGTAACTTGTGAAAAGGGTACTTTTAAGAAAAGATATGTTTTGGAGAAAAATATATTTTATAAAACGTACTTTTCGCATTTTTTAGAAAAATTACTTTTTATTAAAGTAACTTTTTGGAAAGGGAACTTTCTAGCAAAGGGATTTTGTAGAAAATGTACTTTTTGAATAAGGGTAATTTTTCAGAAAAGGACAGATTTAGACAAAATAGTTTTGTTCTGGAAGAGTAAACCAAAGAGTCTAGGTGTTTGCCGATATATCGAATTTTGCTTAACTCCTAAATTTGTGGACCGCTTTCCAAAGGGGTTTTTTTGCGGTTTGGTACCATAATTATTATTAATTCGGCGGTGCAAGAAGCTGCACCCTTGAAACATTGCTTATCACGTCGCTTTACTCATTATAAACCGATTTCGAATATGTATGCTTTTAGTTTGATCCCATAAAAAAGACAGTGGATAATCCATATATTGATTAATGGTGTTTTCTTTTCTACACACACAATGGCACCTTGTTGAAAGGTACATGTATAAAATGTCTTGCCAATCCTGTAATAATGCAGCTAGTTATTTCACTAGACCAAACACACATTACGAAGAAGTGGAACGCCCTGTTTTTAACAGCTGACAGCTAATTTTTACAGGGAAATATCAACACTGTCGATTTTTGAGGGGCAGACAGGGCAATGCCTTCCACCATTAGTGCGGGCGATTTTTTTAGTATCCAACCCAGTGCCTTTTTAGAGAGCAAAAAATTTTTAAGACGCGAATACCAAAATACACTTTTTGCATGGAGATTTACCATTTTTTTGTAAAAAAGAAAACACCATAAGAAATAAATTCGCTGTTGCTGGAACGATTTTCATCTTTGCTGAAATCGATTTTATCAGGTTTTAAACTTTCGCGTAATTGCGTACATTTTATTATCTAATCGATTGGCTTTTTGTGTTGAAGCCACTTTCCAGAATTGTCTGATATACTGTATAGCGCTGAAAAGCGAGCCAAAGCACTCATAGAGTTAGATTTCTCTTATTTTAGTTTTATTGACTTCTTTCGAAATTCCACGGGGACGCTAATATAATGTTATGGTACGAGAAGAAATCGAAGACGTACAACCGAAAAGCCGTACAACAAGTTTTGAGTATAAATTTTTAAATTCTTAACAACTTTTAAGCTATAAACGATAGAATGCAAAAAAAAAAACAAGTCCTTGCATGACCAAACATGAATAAATAATTTTTGCCCACAAAACGTGCATGTTATAAAGTGAAAAGTAACTCACTGTTTCATCTCTAGATTTTATATTAAAAAAAAAATTCAACAAGTAGATAAGACCAAAGTTACTCACTTAGCCACACACCTAATCGCTTTATGACACACTTACTCACTAGATTGTTTGTATTTATTTATTTTAATTTTTTTTTACTCACGTTCATAAAAATTATTATGGTATGTAATCATGTGTTTGTATTTTACAGCACTTAGTTCAGTCACATTTTCGAAATTGTATGGCTGTATTTAAGCGAGTAAGTACATATTCGATAGATAGTGAGTGTGAGTGAGTGAGTGTGTTCGCATATTGTAATAATGATACATATTTTTTTTGTTATTTACAAATGAAACACATACATAAAAAAAAGAAAACACTATTTGAACAGCCCACAATAGATAGAAAAATATAAGTATATGGACAGACATTAGACACCGCAGATACATACATATGTACATACGAGTATATACACAATTATACAACACTATCTGTCTGTCTGTCTATCTGTCTGCTTGTTTTTCTTTTCGTTTTATGTTTATACAGTTACTTTAATTTGACGTATAGTTAGTCACGTTGATTCTTTGGTCTCACTACTTGTCAATATTAGTTGTGTGTTCTTTATATCAGCAGCAGTATAATACCTACCGACAATAAATAAAAACTTGCTTATTTTGCTTAAAATTGTGTTTTATTTTCCTGATGGTTTTTATGACATTGTTGTACATTCGTACATGCATACATACATTACCAGTGAGCTGCAGCAAGTGCTTAATTTTCGGGTATACTTAATTATGCACATTGATTTTTATGATCTAATCGTTTTTGCTCAAAAGCAAAAAACACTTGTTTTCGCAACCGTTCGTTTCAAACATTCAGTTTTATTCACTTGTTGTTTTATGCTAACATGAATGTTCTGACTGTGTCGTTAAGAGCATGAAACTCATTTTGAATCGAATCCAACGTGTTGTTAGCGGAACATGTCGAGTCATAACCGCAAAAATAGCTTAAGCGACGTGGTTTTCAATTTTAATTTTTTTTTTTTTTAATAAATGAAATAATTCGCATAATATCTTACAATTGCATGGCCACACATGGAACCGCTACGAATTTATAGCAAAATCAATTTTTTTTAAGTGTGCATTGAATGATTCTTTGTATTTCTTCGTGAAAGAGGCTTGTCACTTAAACTAAAATTGTTTTTGTCGTTTAAGCTATTTTTGCGGTTATGACTCGATGTGTTTTATTCAGTTGTTAAAGTAATTTTGTACTCGTATTTGAATAAATAATTTTTATTTATATATTTGTCACAGTTTGAAATATGCACACATACATACACATACATACATTTATACTTTTGGCTTCGGAAATCAAATTTTCCACCAACAAAATACATAGATTTGGTGTTTCGTGTATTTCTGCATATGACTTATATTCATTGTATCATGCAATGAGATCGTGCACATTCGCATCAAATGATCGAAATGATTTACACTTGTTAATGAATTTTCTGCTTGCGCAGATGGACTCCCTCCAAGCGGCTCAGAAATACCTAGTACACCAGAAAAAAGAATTAGGGAAGTGTTCATTAAATGCTTTAGTGAATTTCCTCTTAAACAGCGAGTGGTGCACGACGTATTTGGAGGTGGAGATGACATTGGAAACCTCAAATTGGATAGCGAACAAATATGCCGAAAATTTTATGGGGCCATCTTGTTCATCGCACACCATGGAAACCACTTCCATATTATCCACGACTGCACCTATTTCAACAATTCTTGCCGATGTGCCTTCATGCAGTACCTCCCGAGAGAAATCAATAGAAGACACTCTCGAAGAGTCTTTCCAAGTTGGAAGTTTACGATCCAACATTGGATCAATCTGTCAATCTATCTCCAAAAGGAGTCCAGGAGGTATTTGTACTTTAACATCGCCCGGAGAATAAGTAGGCTCAATCATACTTGTTGCAGCTCACTGATACATACTAACATTTATATAAAAACATACTTAAGTACTCGTGAACATATTTACATATTAATGTACATACATATGTATGTACATATACTCTTATATGTTCATATCTATGTACATGCATATGTAAATAAACACATTATCAAAGAAAAGTCAGGTGCAGGTTTATTTTATTTTATTTCATTTTCCTTGTTTTTTTTTTGTAGGTACCTATCTACTTTGAAAAAAAAAATTTATTTGTTAACACTCAAGAAAATTTTTATTTCTTCTAATTCTTAAAGCTTATTCTCTTTAGAAAATAAATTTATATTTGTTTTTAGAAAATATTTTTCAGATGTTACTTTAACAAAATATATACAAACATATAGGTATCGTCTTTTTTTGGTATTCTATAAAACTACTGAGGTCAGTACTTACAATGGGTATAATCAATTAATATCTAGTGTTAAAAATTCCAAATTTCTGGTCGAAGGAACATTAACAAAGTCAAATAAAAATTAGTCTTGCCTTTGCACGATTTCAATCATGATACAATAACGGCCGTATGAACGAAATAAATTCCAACTTAATAATTTCAAAAATAAAATGGAACTTGAAAACTTAAATAAGTTCAAAAAAATTTTATGAAATAAATCCAAAAATGAATAAAATCATATATCTATCTATCAAATATATCTAATGAAATACAGTGCACTCGCGAAAATATGAACAATCCAAAATATGAAAACTTCATTTCTTCCATTGGCTTCTCTAAAATATAAACTTAGCGCGAAAGGCTTTAAAATGTGAACAACTTAGTTAATATTTGTAACTTATTTTTGCATTTTTTAGCGGATTTTTATCGAAACAGTGTTGAAATCTTTGTAAACAGGGTTGTAGATAAATTCTGCTTCAATACAATAAACAACAATAAAAAATTTATATTAATAAACTTTTGTTTTTATGGGAAAAATGTTTCTAAGAGGAAATTAGATGCTATTCGCAAATATGAACAATCTTGCAAAAGTGAACTGACTTCGTTTTAATGAGTTCATATTATCGGGAGCGCCCTTTAAGTTCCAATTTGTGGAAAAAAACGTGACCAATAATAATTTATTTCATTTAATAACAATATTTTTTTAATTATGGGTTCGCGTGTTCTTAAAACTGTGGAAAAATATTTTTTGTAGAATATTTGATTTTATTTTGCAATATAAAAACCAAGTTAAATGATAATATCCCTAAGCAAAACTAGTGGTTACGTTTTTTTTTTTGGACAATTATTTAATAAACGTGAACGTAGCTTAAGCGGTGCCTGTTTGTTTAAATATCTCAAAGAAGGAGATATGTCTTTCTTCTCTGTATTAATTACCAACCGGCGTTCGCCTACTTAGGATCGTCTGAGTTATCGGCATAAGGATCTTCTTCCCTAATTGCGGCTTCGTTTATTGAGTTTTATTTTACATTGCTTTTTTTTCCTTTCAGGTATTTCCAAAATTGGATTCGCTAATTGACGGATTCCTTCATTTGCAACAAGCACTAGCGCTTTGCTATATTGAACATATTGAGTAGCCGCATGCCCACGAACTCTTTCGTCTTAAGAGCACTTGGAGTATGTTTTTTAACTGTTGCCACAATACAATTATTTGGGAGCCGATTAAAAATTTTTTTTTAAGTTTTTGTAACAAGGTTTTCTTTCAATTTGTTTAATTTTTTTTTTTAATCGAGGGCAATCTATCTGCCACCTAAATATTGATTATGGGGAAACTGTTAAATTTAAAGGCCGATTTCCAAAATCCTTGTTATGCTTGGCCGAAGTTTCCTGCAGTTTGGTACTAAATAATTTTTACAAACATTGGAATGGGAGGCCCTCCCTTCGAAATTTTGACACGCACATAAATAATCCTTTTTTGAACTGATTTTGTTGCTTGAATGGGTTCGCTTGTAATTTTGTACCATACTCGTATAAATTTTTTTTTTAATAATTAGAGGCGCGTAACTCAACCATTTATGGATCGAGTTTGAAAACATACGCTTGCAGTTTGGTTCTATAGAAATGTAACTGATCGCCTGAAATATTTGTGGAATGATTTATTTCTTTTTTATTCAAGAAAGTACTTTAATCTTTCAGGAGAGTAAATTACGGGCCAAAAGTGCCAGAAATGTCCTCTTAGAAACTGCAGATTTATATCCAAGTTTTCATTAACTGAAATTTATATTCTCGATGGAAAAGATCTAATCGCCTTTTATTAAAACATTTTACACTATTGTAAAAGGGTAATGCGCATTTCTTAATCTTCGCGTTTGTTTTGGGCGAAGCAAAAATTAAGGCACAGTGCAAACGCAGTAATAAATTGGCTCTGCTTTTTCTGTAAAGTGCAAAAAAGAGCTTAAAAAGCTAAACTGAGCTGCGTTTTTTCGCACTGTAGTTCTAACATTCCTAAAGAATTCGATGTGAAACTATTTTTAAGGAATGTGAGTAGTACTGGAACAAAAATCTTTAACGTATTTTTACTTAATTACAATATACATATGTACATGTAAAACTTAAAAACATGCAGTTTTCGCAGCACGCCCCAACAGTTCTCTTTGGTGATCATGCACATCATGCGCAACCACATGTTTTGTAATTGTGGTTGTATGTAATTTCCAGTCTTACACAGAAATCAGAAGAATCTTTATTATTCCATCATGCACAAGTTTTAATAAAATTAACTGAAAATAGCACATATTTTTAAGAATTTATATTTTTCTGCATATAAAATGATTCATCAAACATTTCTCAATCCACAATAGCGTATAAAGGTTTTTCTATTTACGTCATTCAGAAATAATTTTTTTTTTTTTTTGCATACTCATTTCAAAATATTCAAATTTGAACTTCAAAAATAAGTATCGAAATTGGTAATGTTTTTATCTGTATGCCACCAAAATTTAATTACAAAATTTTTACAATTAAACTGTAAATTTTTATTGCGCTTTTCAAAAACACATAAAAAAGTTCGGATAACGATCTTTGTTTTATTATTGTTGAGAGATTCAAAATTTTCAATTAAAATTGAAAGTGGATAATATTGAAAAAAAAAAAAAAGAAATACACAAACTTATATACACTTGCATTGAATAGAAATTTTTATTTAAGCTAAAAATATTTGATAAAGAAAATTCATTAAAATTATAATTGTACTTTTCTTAATGTTTATTATTTTTATAGTTTTTGTTGCTTTTTTTTTTTTTTGTTTGTACACAAAAACTCATTAATGTTTGCAATAGCTTGCGACATTGCTAGATTTAAGCGTTGTTATTGCATATTAAATAAACATATTAGCAAGCGATCTAAAGGAGTGTAAAGTTTCAACAACGTAAGAGGAAAACTCAGTAGAATTACTTATATTGTTATGAGCGCTCTAGATAACTTAGACGCGTTATAGCCTGTAAATAATTGAACATATAATGATGGATTAGTAAAACTACACCGAAATCCTGTGTCATCAAATCAACGGACAGTAAATCACATCCCCTTATTTTAAGCATAGTTTAAACACTAATAATATGGCAGCACTACAACAAGAATAAAATATTCGGCCTTATTACGAGTTTCGTTGTCGTGACGAAATCTGTAAAATGTGGCAACGTTCGCTATCAGCCCAATTACGAATTATAATTCCGGGAAATTTTTTCCCTTTTCCAATTCCTCCTATTATGAATATAAATTCCGCATGAGATTTCTCACTTTTCCCTTTTATTTACATACAATAATTTATAATTGGAGAAATTTTTCCCGGGGAAAAATATTTTCCGTGGGAGAGAAATTCCTAGGGAATATTCGTAATTGGTCTGTACGTTTTACATTGGAGTCGTTAAAATTCGACTACAACTATGACAACCGTGATATAGGGTAATAGCTTTTTTTCGTCGGATTTATCATACAAAAACACATTGGGGTATATTGGTAGTTTAAATTACAAGAAGTTCCCCATTTTAAGGGACAAAAGCTACTGGCTACATTACAACATTTTCACTTAAATTTTCCCTTCTTAAATAAGTAATTTTACAAAAAAAATCTGCTTAAGTAGTTTATTTTTATTAGCAACGTCAACTAATAAGCAAACTTTTGGGTTTTTACCCCAGACTTTTAAAATGTATAATTTGCCAATTTATCCAGCATTTTGTAATTAATCCGATATTCGCTTAGATGATTCCCCTCTTAAATGTGTTAAAATATATACAATTTAACAAGCGCACTTAACCGGGGACTACTCTAGTAATTTATAGTTTATAATTTTTTATAATTTTAACATATCAAAAGCCAAAAAATAAAGAGAAATAAACTTGGACTGATTTATTAGCTCTTAAGGTTGTTCGATATTACGTTAACTTTCCCCGGCGGTAGGCAATAATGGCCGAGGAAATAATCCCGCATAAAAATATGAAATAATAACATGTTTTATTTGCAAAAAAAAACCCAATTTTTAAATTGAAATCAGACACCAACGAATTGAAATAATACCCCATTATTGGGAATTTATTTGATATGAAATGAAATTTCATATTTTTAAAATGAAAAAAACACATTTTACGGAATCTATACTAAATACCGCCTTTGAGGGAAATGCCATGTTGTAAAAAGTTTGAAAGCCCGGTCGAAAATATTTTGTAAGAAAGTTTTCATTAAGTTATTATTAAAAAGGCTGGCCTTTGGCCGAGCTCAATATTCAAAAATAGTTATTCAAAACTTTCAGGGTTGTATTTTTATAACTAAATTCAATGAAAATTTCACCGTCGATATCCGACTCTGCGATAAATTATCTAAGAGTGAGTTTTTAGGTGGCCAGTCAGAGATTTACACAACTGTAATATGGATTAACTGTTTTTAGGAAGTTTAAACGGCCAATATTGGTGGGTTAAACTTACTGAAGTATGGTAACACCACAATATGTATAAGAAGCAGTGATGGAAAAATGAAAAATTGATATGTTACTGTCCGTCAACAAAAAGAGTACTTTTTTCAACATTGTGGTACTTTTTATGAAACATATGAAAAGAACACAAATTGGAAAAGAATTGGTTGCTTGAATGGTCCAATTTACACGAGATTAATTGTGCTGGCATAACATGGCAGCTTGTTGGTATTTTCGGTGAAGGGAGTCGTTTTTGGTTGGCATAATTTTTCAATCAGGTTCAACCCCGCATTAGCAGCACAAAACTAATACATACACACTTACGAATACACAGGTTCTGTGTTTTCTTTTTTACAGACCGTATTTAGTCGTTGATTGGCTATCGTCGAGTGAACATGAATTTGAAAGAAGAAGTATTTCTTTTTTAATAAAACAGTATGAAACATTCTCAATTGATTTTTAATTTTTTTAAAGGTATTTTATATTTTTTTATTTTATTTATAAGCAGAAAATATTTTTTGTAAATAAGTCGGTTTATGTTTATTAACTGTTAATTGATTAAATTTGTCAATAAATCTTTTAAAAAACATAAAATTTTTTAACGATTAAGTATAAAAATTCTCAGAATTTACTTAAAAAACTACAAAAGTTTTAAGAGAATCAATAAGTTACATACACAATTAAATTAAAAACTTTGAAAAATGTTGGCTAAAGTTTTTTATTATTACAGAAGTTTTGATGCAATTTAAAAATTTTTTATATTGATGTTTAAAATTTTTCCTCATTGCAAAAATATTCAGTAAATTCGCTTCTTATACTTGAAATTCCTCCTAAAATAATTGCCAATTTATCATCACTTATTCTCGCCATATTTCTGCCAATTATGTTCCGTAATGTGTATAACGAAAGACAAACTTCAAATGAATAAAAAAACACTAAGCCACACAAAGCTGAGTACACGTATACATTTTATGCCAGATTAATTAGGGCCAATAATTGACTTCGTATTTAAATACTCATTATTAAGAATATTTAAGAACTGCTGAATTGTTTTAAGAGAATAAAAGCAAATTCCAGAACGATTAGAAGGATAATGACGACAAAACAAGCCAAGGTTGTATGCAACTTGTCAGCAGCCATAAATTTTTTAATTGGCTGTGTTTTAAATAAGAAGAACAAGCAGTCAAAAACATATGGAAATTCGTAAAACTTATGTAGTATTTAAATGCACAATATTGGCTATTTAATGTTGACTTAATTTTGCAGTGAAAAACTCAATTTTGTATATAAATAGCATTTAAAATAAATGACATATAAATCAGCACTGAATTATTGGCCCTTAGTCCCCCCGTATGTGAATAAAAGAACAAAAATTGTGCGGCATAAATTCATCTCGTGCTCAATGATTATAAAAATAACGCAGATTTCTAAACAGGGAACAAAGCAAAACAAAAAAGTACTAAATATAACGTGGGCGTATTGTGGTATTTTCGTTGTGAAAAAGTACTGAAAATAGTACAAAAGTACTGAATTTTCCATCACTGATAAGAAGCCAGTGCCTCGTTTCTGTAACTTGTGAAAAGTTCTCACATCGAAAAAATATGTGAGAATATACTTGTCACCCAATCTTTTGTAGGATGCAAACCTAATAAAAATACGAAAATTTACATTTTTCTTCCGAGTCATCCTCATCTATCACACTCAAAATATTAAAAAGGGCTGTGCACATATTACGTAACGCTGTTTTCAGAGATTTTATACCCCCCTCCGTAACGCTTTTTAATAATTTTTCAGTGCAAAATTTCCAATCCGTAACAAATCTTTAACCACCGCCCCCCCTTGGAACGTTACGTAATATGTGCACAGCCCCTAAACAAAAAAAATATAAGAACATATATAAAATATTTTTTTTTTTGCAATTTTATTATTGTTTTTTAATAAAAAAAACTTAATACTATTCAAAAGGTTCAATTTTTTATTCTTTTGTATAAAATTCAGTGTTGCTTGGAAAAAAACGTTGCCATTTGTTCTATAGTTTTGCCAAATTTTAGTCTTCAGTATGGCCATTTTTCACGGTTTAAGCTATCACTTAATAATTAAGTATGTACATAATTAAGTATGTACATACTTTTGTAATGTACAGTAGTTATGTCAGCATATATGATTAATTAGTAAAAGATTTACCAAAAATAGTGGCAACACTCATTTAAAAGGCTTTTCTAATAAATTCACACCAACTTTCTGTAGACGATTTCGTTTGTGAAAATCATGTCTAATTAATTAGAGTCTAAAAAAAACGTCTACAAAGCATTTTTGCTAATCATATGATGTTGAAATATTTCTGGGTGACTTTATTTTTTTTTTTTTTTGAACCAATTCCTCTGTTACTTGAATTTCTACACCAATTATTACAACACCAACAACAATAGCAAAAAGGAAAACGAGAAGTAAAAATGGAATAAATTAATTTAATAATAATTTAGGTAAAAGAGACCATAACAGCTGTGTCGGCAGGCAGACACCTCGTGTACACAGAATGATCTGAAATTTGAATACATTCTTACGAAAAATTGTCTATTAAAAAAAAAAAATTTTTTTCTTTTCATTGCAGACATAGCAGACACAAAAGTTATTGATGGGTATGTACTAGACTTGTCAACCGATTAAGAATAATTCGATTAATCGATCAAACAAAACGAAACTCTGGTTCGAAGAATTTTAAAATGCCGATTTTCGAATAACGAATAAATCGATTAATTAATGTCAATTAATCGAACAACTTTTTTTAATTTAAAATGCATACGTCAAAAATGTTTAAATTTGTTTGTATGATATGAAACAAAGCGAGTACTTTATATTAACCAAATACATATTATTTTGGATGTTTGCAGTTGTTGTCGAACTGTGCATTACCTACATAGTAGTCGTGCTATGTTTTGACTGAAACGTTAAAAAATTTCAAGAATGGGGTTTTTTCACTCTCAGGTTAATAAATTAGAAATACACTAAAGCCAAAAAATTGAGCTCGTTTTGGAAGTATTTTACCAAGGACAAAAATGAAAAAACAGACAAAGTCTCATGTAACAAGTGTCCTAAAGTATACCAAATTGTTGGATCAACAACAAAAAAATTAATAATTCTTTTGCAACAGATTTACGAAAACGTATTAAAATAAGAATAAATGAGGGACGTATAAAATTTCTAAATACGTTAATAACATATTTTAAATTCTGGAAATTTTCCGAGCAATGAAAGTTTTTTAAAATATTCTTAAAAAAGTGAAACTAAAGAATAAATTATACTCCAGATTATTTTATGTTGAAAGTAACCACAATAATTCAGATGAAAGTAATGATAAAGATGATGTTACTAGTAATGAAATTAACAATCTTTTATACGAATTAAATAATTATATTAAAAGTATTAAAAATTCAAAATTCAAAATATAAAAAAGACTTCACCGATATATTAGACGATATGGTATATTTGGAAAAATGTAAAAAAACAACAGAAAAATTAGATAAACTATTTTATGCTCTTCTCACAATATCACCTACCTCGACAATTAGCGAAAGATTTATTTCAAAAACCAAAACCAAAAATCGTTTGAAAGCTAAAATATTTAGTCAAATTTTTTGTTTGTAAAAGATTATTTCTTAAGAAAAACCCAAATTGTCTGATTTCACCAAAAAAAAAAAAAAAAAAAAAAAAACATTTGATATTTTTTGACTGAATGAAGCATGTTTATTTGAATTAATAGTTTTATGTATTTTTTTGTTAATAAAAATATTAACTATTTTATTTTTAAGTTTTTTGTATGAAATGTTTATTTTTTGTCAATAAATTTTTTAAATCATTTTTTATTCGTTGTTCTCATCGATTAATCGAAAAATTTTTCAGCTTTAATCGTTTGATCGAACGATAAAAAGTTGAAAGGCGAATAATTGACAACTCTAGTATGTACAAACAATGCCAGAATGGTTTTTGTTTTTCAATTTGAAAATTTTGCTGGAGATTCATTGTTTTTGTTACACGAGCAATTTGATTTAAAGACGAAATTAATTCAAATCCATTTTTGTTAAAATTCTTTTATTCAAAATTTTTAAGCAATCTTTTGTTTCTGTCTAGGTACATACCCAACCGAGTAAGATTGTACTTACATTCATATACACTCACATACTCGTACATTCATAGAGTATGCATAACTTATTCAAATTTTTATTTTGTATTTTTTAAGTTGTTTTACTTTTTTCTCATTAAAAGTAAAACAAATAAAAATATATGTACTGAACATAAAATGCAAATAATCGCATAATTGTACGAAATGCATACAAAAACCAAACAAGTCGTCGTTTATTTACCCTAAATTTTAAATGTTTTCTTTGGCAGCTACAAACCCACATACACTTCTCTCTATGCATACTTACATATACAAATGTTTGTGTTTGTGAGTGTCTCCATTGTTAAAAATATATAAATAACGGTTTTGTAAAGTAATGTGGAAGGAATGAAAGGAGAAATGCCATCTTACTGGGGAAGACACGAGAAGCTAGTTTTTTAGTAACACCGAATCATAAGGAGGGGCTAAAACGATATTTTTCAAAATGGCCGGTATGTTTCTATCAAAAGTTCTCCTCCCAAAAACATTACCTGGGTAGTGATATTTAGGTAAGTATATCGATCGCTAAGGCCTTACACAAAAATTTGCCATATTTTAGCCACCGCGCGATGTATATCGAACTCATACAAAGAAAAAATAAAATCACACCAACTTTAAGATTTTTATTTTTAATTTTGTTTAAAATAATAATTTTGTTTATTCGAAAGAAACGCCTAGACACCACCAAAATTTCATTATTTTTCTATAGCTCATAGGTGCATGTGTTCCAAACAAAATGAGTCACATTTCAGTCAAATCGATCAACAATTTTTGATTTTATTTACAATTATGTGTCGGAACTTAATTGTAATAAAATTGTGATCTCCATACAAAAGAACTAACATTTTCATCGAATTTTGGATTTTTTATTTAACGGTATAGAAGCGAAACTTAGATAACAAAATCGAATGATGATTCGAATTGAGAATTAAATTCGAATGAAAGAAAAAAACTCTCCGTTGCAGCAGATCACAAATTAGCATTAATATAGTTCTCTGATGACAATGATATTTTGTTTATAAAGGCTGTCAAGTGATTTATATATAGATTGGTTTGTTATTTCAATATGAATAGACTGATTGACGCCTGAACAACGGTTCTAAATTGTTCAAATTTATATTGAAAATCATGGTTCTGTTCGAATGATTTGATAAGCGAATTTTGTTTAACGAAGAAGCACACTTTTATTTGAATGGAAACGTTAAAAAACAAAACTGGCGTATTAGGAGTGATGATAATCCTCAAGTGTATGTTGAGACACTGTTACATCCAGAAAAACTGACTGTTTGGTGTAATTTGTAGGCTGGTGGAATCATTGCTCCGTACTTCTTTAAAAACGATGCTGGTCATAACGTTACAGTGAATGGTGACCGCTATAGACCCATGATTACAGACTTTTTCGTTCATCAACTAAACTACCATGATAAGCAGGAGCTGTAGTTTAAACAAAACGGAGCAACATGTCACACAGCTCGTGCTACAAATGATTTATTAAATGGAACGTTTGGTAACCGCATAGTTTCATGTTTCGGAACCGTGAATTGGCCTGCAAGATAGTGCGATTTAACGCCGCTAGACAGTTTTCTGTGCGGATATGTGACGTCGCTAGTCTACGCCGATAAGCCCGAAAAGATTGACCACTTGGAGGACAACATTCGTCGTCTTACGGCCATAAATGTTGGAAAAAGTCTTCGAAAATTGGACCACCATATGAGACTACGTTCCAGCCAACCATGGCGGTTATATCGCCAGAAGATTATCTTTTGAATAATGTAAATTTCATATCAATTTAAAAAAATTCATCTTGGTTTTATTCCATTTCAAAGATCTAAAGCGCTATAAAACCATCCTTTACTTTTCGGAAATATCTAAAGGCGAAACGGCTACCATAGATAATGTAGTTATTAATAATATTACATATCTGCGTAATTAAAACAGCCAATGTCTCGAAATTTGATGTGTGTAACTTAAGGAAAACCCAGAAAATATCAGAGGCGATAAGACGGAGGGAAATTTGTATCCCCCAAAGAAATTAGTCACTAATATTATTATTTCTTCGCAACTAACACAGCCGATATGTTGAAATTTTATGTAAGTAATATGTACCATGTTCAAACATACATTCTTAATTGTGTCAATTTAGTTTTGATTGCGCAATTAAATTTATTGTTCATTCATACTCAATTAATGTTTTTTTGACAGCTGAAAAATAAATATAAATAAATAAAATAAAAATTTATGTACATATAGAGATATAAAAAACTGGATGAAAATTAGGTTTTAAAAGAAATTTTATTATGGTATAATAAAAATGACGAAATCTTGCAGACCATGCGTTTGAGTGTAAAATATTTCTACAAATTTTTTTAGTTTTGATTTTACATGTAGATACATATGTATGTATATATGTACATATGTATATTTTTTATATTAATAATTTATTTATTTGTTATTTAACTTGTCATTATAACGATTTTTTCTTCCATTGAACATACTTTTCAGTAAACATGCCTTTGGAAAAGGGTTGAATTTCGTATTTTACGCAATTAGTAATATAATTTAGTACTTCCTCTTCAATTTACTTACAATTAAGACCTAAATTGAATAAATTTCTTAATTGTACAATTAAAGCATACATATGTCTGAACGTAGTATAACTCCTACATCTAAATCTTAAGGAGATAGGACGGAGGAAACGGACAGCCCTCATACAAATTAGTTATTAATATTCACATAACTGCGCATCCAAAGTAATGAATGTGTTATACTTTGATGTGGGTTAATTCTAGAACCAAATACAACTTACAATATAAAATTAAGATGAGAGTACGGGGTTACGAGTATCCCTCATACAAGGTAACAATAAATATTAAGATATGTGTCTGAGAAACTGAAATAATGAATATCTGGAAATTTGATAGGTGTAACTCATAGAATATAATACATTTTCAAGCGAAACCTTGAAGCCATAGGAGTGGGAAATGTGTACCCCAGCACCCTCCTTCATACAAAGTAATTAGGTACATATATTAATACATCTACTCATCCAAAGTAATGGAGCTCGTGAAATTCTAAAAAAAACTAAAGCTCCCAGCAAAATTTTCAAGCGATAGGAGGGGGGAACATGGGTATCCTTTTTAAGATGTAGTCATTAATACTCCTATATCTGCCCAATACTGAGTACATTTCTCCAAATTCTATATTAGTTACTTCTAAAAATAAAATAAAGGTTGAGGTGATACTCCTTAAAGCGGTAGGAGGGGGGAACGAATACCCGCCCGCCATACAAAGTAAATACCAATATGCACTCTTATATCTCAGTAACCAAAAAAGTGAATGTGTTGGAATTTTAAGGTTGGGGTTAGTCCTAAACTTAAGCACCACAACTTCCAGCGATATATTGAAGTTGCAAGAGGGAGGGGAAAATATGTCTGCACATATGTATACTACAAAGAAGTTTAAAAGTAAAACTTTTAAATTGTAGTTTTATTTTATGAGAATGAGGCTAGCGAAGATCACCGGATGTAGCTAAATTAAATATATAAAATTTCAAGCAGGCTTTAGAAGGTGGACTACACGATATCTCCAATATGAAAATATGTACCCGTAAAATCCGGACTTGACAAGAAATTAAAATGACTATTGACATTATTTGTCCAGAGTATGGTGATAAGAAAACTTTGGCGTTTTTTCGAAATATTTTTAACAATACAATATTTATTATCAAAATTTTAAATAAATGAAGACGTTAGTAATTTTTTTTTCTAATCGCATGTCACCCAACTAAATAATTTATAAAAAAAAGCAATAAAAAAACAAATACAGGAAGACGATAGTAGGAAAATACCCGCCAATTTTAATTACTCACGAATCTAAATGGTTGTATTACCGCATCATATGTATGTACTTGTATGTACCATATACAAACATACATCAACTTGTTATGAAAACAATTGCAGTAGAGTGTTCTTAAAATTTAATATAGGTACGTACGTACATACATACATATGTATGTATTAAAATAAAAGGCCCTTTCGTTAGATAAGAAAAAGTTTTTTTTTTGGTGTGTTTAACAAATGATTAGATCGTTCGTTCCTTCACACAACGAAAAAAAAATATAAAAACCAACAGTTGCGATTCTATAGTTTATATTTTTATTGTGAATTGTTTATGAATTGTAACTGTATGAGTTTCGGCATGAATATTTTGCTTACGTTTATTTGCGTATATCTTAATCACTTAAATTTATTATAGGTATGTACATACATATTTTTTTATATTTTTTGGAAAAAAAATAATTTTTTTTTAATTTCACAATTGCAGAACTTTTAAATTAATAAAAATTAAAAAAAAATAAACGATTTAATACAATCAAAATACCGACAGACACATACATACATACATATGTAGATACTATACATAGTCGTGTACATATGTACTTATTTATATGTACATATGTTCATACATATGAACGTATCCTACATACGTTTTAAATACATAAATATTCATGTGGTAAAAGTTTCTTTGGGTTCAATTGTCTATAGATATTGTATTTATATTCTTCAATTCTTAATTTTGTTTTATTGAATCAATGAGAGAATGAATGAATAAAACAGAAAGAGAAACACACTCGCACACACACAGCCAACAACCATCAATTCACACTGAAGATTGAAGTACATTTTATTAAGATGAATTGAGAGGCAATGAACTTTTTTTTATGAAATTTTGAATTTTAAATTGACTTTTTACATTTTTATGGATTCGGTGAATTTTAGCTTATTGCTAAAGAATTTTTGAAATTTTCATTGAAATCACTTGTTTTAATTACAATTTAAATTTATAAGCAAAAAAATTTAAAATTTTTTTTTAATTTTTAAGACTATATTTTTTTTAACAGCCCATTTATTTTCTTACTGGCACACTTATTTGTTTCACTTCACTATTATTCCACAATACCTATGTATTTTTTCGTATTATGGAAAATTTTAAAATTTTATTTCATTTCTTTTAAACACTTGTTTTAAATTAATTTTAATAATGTTTAAATATTTCATGATTTGCCATCAAATAGGTACATATTTTATTTATATTAATTAAGAAAATTTCCAACTTGTTTTCAAACAATTTCCATTTAGTGTTTAAATTTATAAATCACGCTGCCGCCCGCTAATTCATGTTTACTTTTTAAAATTTTTACACAAAAAGCACTGGGAAGTTATCTCTTTTTCTTTTTTTAGTTTTCTTTAGATATTCTTTTATTTCGCTACTTTTTGCACGTTTATTTTGGTTTTGTTTCGAATGTAAATTTCACATAAAATTAAAATAAAATCGTTTAATTTTATTTTCTTTTACGAGACGTTTTTCTTTGCTTGTAAAAACCACCGTTGTCGACGAATATCTCAGCGATACTAAAACGAATTTCGTTCAAAATAATTTATAGTACATTTGACCAATTCATTTCTTTTTTATTTGATTTGTTTTTTCCACGGCGAATTTATCTTTTTCATTATTTCTCAAGTTTCCATTAATTTGTTTGGTTTATTTTGCTTTTGTTTATTAATTTTTGCTTTAGTTTTGTTCTCTTTTCGAAAGTTCTCTCTCACTAAAAAGTTTAAACTCAAACAGGCGAGTATTTTCCAAGGCGAATTTGTATGCAAAAGTTTCAGTTATTTTCGCCGTAATTTTTTTTTTCGTTTTGTTTTGTTTTCTGTTATTTTCTTTGTACTACTGTGTTTATATAGTTTTTTTCCGTTTAATTCCTTATTATATTTTCTGTTATTTTATTTTGTTTACTTAATTTTATTAGTTTTGATATAAAGAAGTTAATCCCACTTCAGACCGATCAAAAGATAATCTGGATTCTAGAATATTATCAATTGCAAAAAGACGATAACAAAAACTATTAAACTAAACAGTGTGTGAAGAAATGTAGGATCTTCGATTCCAAAAATTTCTGTATTGACCGGATATATGTATGTATGTACCTACTTGATGACATAGGTATGCGTTATATGTACATATGTATGTACATAACTGTTTATGTACTTTGTTTTTGGATCTAGAGAAACTAATATAATACATATACATAAAAGATCGATCTTATAACAGTTTGGTAGTAAAATAACTCGAAATTTTCGACGACAATTCCCTAGAATGAATGATTCGATTTTAATGATACTTGCAGCAGTCAAAGTGGATTTTTAATGTCAATACCTGATAGGTACGATCTTGGATTCTACTACTATACTACTACCAGCTTGTAATGTTTTTAGGGAATACTGAGCCGTTGCGTTCATTGGATGAACACTTCAGCATCTCGTTGTTTACTTCGGGTCCAAGTGGAAGGCGTTTACACCATTACATTTGATACATTTGAAAATGAATGTAGGTACCAGTGATGCCAACTCTTGCAACATCAAAAGCACTTTGAGCCCATGGAAATAGGTTAAAAAAGGGTAAAAATGAAAAAAATTTTGGGTACAAAAGCACTAAGCTAATTTTGTTTTGGATCTGGTGGATCAAAAGACAGCCTTAGCTGCAATGAAAAACTTGCATTTGGATCTATTGCTTTTTCATGTTTTTTTTTTTGTGCGACTTTGTCGGAGTAAATCGCTTTATCGTGAATTTATTTCATAATTACAAATGCAATATGTTTTTAGTTCATCTTTTGCTGATCTATGTAAGCCACCTTTCAAAAGCTGTATCATTCTCCCAAGGTTTTCTATATATTTGTTTTTCCATCTAAAGGAAAGAATGAAGAACTTACTTTTAAACACTGTTCGGCTTTATAATAAACAAGGCTTAAATTTGCACAACAAACAATTCAACGGATATGTACTCGCATGTACATTAGGGCGGGTCGATTTAAGAATCGCACAGATTACAAGGAAAATCGTATTCTAGGGATCAAAATAAGAAACTTTGCCGAAGGCACAATACCTCTACAATGTATTTGGATGCACGAATTTAAAAAAAAGAGGCTTGAGAAATTCTAGAATTCGAACTCTTAACAGTTTGCTAGTACATACTAATCAAAATATAGATGCAAATAATACGGAGTTGGTTAAAAAAGTATTAGGTGTGTTTAAAAAAATAGTAGGAAAATGGTTTAATGGCAAAAATTTAGATTATTTAAAACGCACTGTGAGAAAGTGTTAAAAGCACTATAAATACCCGCTTTTCAAAAACTGGTATTTGACAAAATTTCGGGTATTGCTTAAGTAAAAAAGCACCAAAAAATACCCGAAAAGCACCAAAATGGCAACGCTGGTAGGTACCTATTCGAAGTTAATTTATGAGTGTGCTTAATTTGCATGTGTGCTTCGGAGCATCGCTTCTGTAATTGAAATTTTCTTTAGGTACTGTTCTCATACGTACTTGATAATAGCGATATTTCATAATACTTTAAATCGTTAAGAATATTGTTTTTATTAACAAAATTAAGAAAACGTGTTTGAAATTATTTACATATGTATGTACGTACATATGTACATATATCAGCTGTCAACAAGAAATAGTTGATATACACGTTAAATAACACATTACACAAAAAATAAACACCTCACTAAGTTACGATCATTAATAACTAATTAAGTAGGTAGGTACACTTATAAAGCAATTAAATAAATTCAAGATCAAATTTTTTAAATAAAACGAAAATTGTATGTAGCTACACACATATGTACATACATATGTGCGAGTATATACAAATGCACAGATAGACATCTGTATGTATGTATGTCTATTTCTCACATCAAACTCTGATAAACTTGTTTGAATTGTAGACAAAACAATAAAAATAACTTCCGCCTACAAAAAATTAAAAAAAATAACTGAAAAATCTGGCTGTCAACAAGGGTTAAAAGAGAGAAAACAAGAGGGGCAAGAGAAAATTTTAACAGCTGGTAGATTTTAGCCAAATGATTTTTAGGTATATAAGTATGTACATATGTACACACCATCAATACTTAGTCAACTATAGATTCACGACACAATAGCAGGAATTTCTATGTATTTTTAGCCTTTACGATTCTAATAAAATAAAAAAATATCTGGTCTAATGATCCACAATGCGCCATATAAATGAAATCAAGTTCTCAATGACTCTCCTTATGAAAATTAGCACACATGTTGGAGAAGGCCGCCTAAAAAGACAATAGTTTCACAGAGAATGGTTGCCGTTGAATCATCCTCATCCACACACAATCGACAAA
This sequence comes from Lypha dubia, assembly GCA_947311025.1. Classification (NCBI taxonomy): domain Eukaryota; kingdom Metazoa; phylum Arthropoda; class Insecta; order Diptera; family Tachinidae; genus Lypha; species Lypha dubia. The sequence continues at coordinate 40,636,720 of OX371261.1, read as the reverse complement.
AATATCAACGGACTTGGTTATTTTTCCTCACAGAAGATAGTTCAGTACAAAGTGACGAGAGAATGTATCAATGATTTGGCCTTCTTAAGAACGAAGAAGCCATCCACACATTCTTTGCGATCGAAATGTCATTTCCCCTAATTATATGTAGTCATAACAGTCGACAAAGTTACGCCATAAAAGTGTTCTGGCTCAATAAGAGGATCAGGAGCAATTCATTCGCTTTCCGTTACCCTGATAAATGATATAGTCAGGTATCCAGTAAATGGAACTCTTTCGCCATATCAAGAGTTTATATAGTGGTCCAGCTTCCCTAAAACTTGTTTGGAACGGAATTCTAATGAACGCAGTACCTAATTAGCTGCCTGAATGAAATTCATCATGTATGTATATGCGACTAGCTGGTTCCACGACGTAGCCCGCATTAGCTTATATACCCATGGCAATCTATTGAATAGCTTGGGATGCAAAAATAATTTATATTTCACTCTTCTTAGTGTATACTTTTAGACGCAGACTTGTCTATGTTTTAAGTTTTATTAAGTCGAGAGAGGTGTTGGCTGAAGTTAGGTTAGCGCGTTGACTGGTCACTATAAAACTGTTCCGACCACGATTGATGCTAATGTACACAACATCGACCTCCTTCGTCGGTTAGCAGAAAGATCGGCGAAGTAAAACAATTAATAAAATGCCTGCTAATGCAGCCTAACAAAGTTAATGCGTCTACTTAACACCGGAGGCGCCTCAACACTGCCTTAACCTTCCTATACCCACGCATACGGTCTGTGAGACCGACTTTTAGTATTTAAATTTTTTTGTTAAGAAAAAAAGCGCGAGTGTATTGTAATTTCTGTTAGCTTCATCATTCTAAATAAACTTCAATTTAATGCGGTTTCAAAGTTTGTGAAAGCAAGACCAGTGTGTGCATACAGCAAAAATTGGTCTGTGAGACCGACGTGAGTATTGTTGTATCGGTTTTACGTAAGTAATATTTAAACATATTTCATAATTTTTATATAGCACAAATGTATTTTTAAACTAGTTACAGATATTAATTTTAGATCAAAATGGACGAAGAACAAATAAGATTAATGTTAGAGGATGATGAGCCAATTTCAGACTACGACGAAAGCAGCGACAGTGAATATGAGTTTTCAGCTGAAGTAAATGATGAAAATGTAATACAGAGCAAGAAAATATATTCCGATTGTGAACCGGAAATTTTTCTACCTCTAACAACTTTAACATGCTCCTTCAGCAGCTGTTAGAACACGTTCCAAAAATTTAGTCACTCAAATTCCTGGTGTAACAGGCCAAGCTAAAAGCTTACAGGAGAGCATGCCATTATGATGTGTTATGATTGCTAGTGTACTAATTATGACTAGATTAAGCTTATATATTTTATTCCTATATTTTCTCTGAACTGTTAAGTTTTGGTTTGATTATTTTAATTCAAAATACATTTTTTTGTTTGTTTTTTAGCTCTTAAGAATTTAACTTTATTTTACAAGGACTGAAATGAAAAACTAATAGTCATTAATAAAAAAGTTTTTTTTTCTAAAATTTTATTTTATATTACTAAAAACTTCAATATCTAAAAGTAAATTGGCGCATATTAAAATTTTCCTAAACAAATTTAAGTTTTGTATGCCCTTTAAAACATCGGTCTGACAGACCGGGAGCGAGTCTACGTGTTTTATATTTTGACGTGAGTATAGGAAGGTTAAAAATTAACATAACGTGAAAGAGTTAAGTCTTCTAAATTTTCAAAATCTATCTTCTCTACCCTATCCCTCTCCCTGAGTTCCGGCACAATGCACTGCATCCCCTGAGTGCTGGTAAAAAGTATTATTAAATTAGTTCAACAATTATGTATTGCTCCCAGACCTTCCTGATCCCAGAATTTTACAAAATATAAAACTTCTGTTCCTTTAGAAGCATATCTATACAAGCATTAATTTTCATCACAATTGGTTTCTGTGATGCAGGAATTGCGCATTATTAGCCCCCCGATCCTAGTTTTCAACCAAACATATCGAGTCACAACTGCAAAAATAGCTTAAGCAACGTGGTTTTCAATTTTAATTTTTTATTTAAGAAAATAAATAATTAGCAACATTTGCATAATATCTTACAATTTCATGGCCACACACGGAACCGCTACGAATTTATAGCAAAATCAATTTTTTTTAAGAGTGCATTGAATGATTCTTGGTTTTTTTTCGTGACAGAGGCTTGTCACTGAAGCTAAAATTGTTTTTGTCGTTTAAGCTACATATTTTTGCGGTTATGACTCGATATGGCTTATTTATTTATTTTGGTGGCGATCTATGATTTTGAGTTTTATGAAAATCAGTTCAGGTGTTTACTAGTTAAAGTGTAACAAACAATGTGCTTTTCGCTTTCGAACAGGGAACAGGTAGACAGAGGAACTGAAGGGCAGACAGGTGGACTGGAAGCAGCCTTGCTTTAATACATATATGCTAAAACGATAGTAAATATTTCCTGGGTATGGGGAACTAATCGCCTTGACCCTATTCTAAACCCTATAATGGGAGCGCTTTATAAGGTATACATATACGAGTATACCATAATTTTGATGTCATTCGAAAGCAGTCTCCTCCTCTTAAGTAGCTCTAAGATGCCAAAGAATCCGTTATTCTTACATACTTATTCAACAAAAAATGTATGAGTTAAGACGCATTTAAGGAAATAATAGTAAGACTTAAGAGTAAAGTGTACGAAAAATTTAATAAAATCGGAGATGTTGGAAATAATTCAATTATTTCAATTGTCAATAAAATTTGTAGCTGTAAAATTCTTTTATAAAAGTCCTTGTTCTTCTATATGAAATTTCTTGTTTTGAAAATGATTTTGAGTAAAATATTTTTAATTATTTTTAATCTCGGATATTATGTTGTTATCTTTAAGTTAAATTTAAAAAATTATTTAAAGGCTTTCTCCACTGTGCAACATTTAAAAACAATCTAGCACATGGGCGCTCGAGTCGTGTTTATGTATGTGTGTTTGGGTATTTGCACCTTTAGACACAATGCCGTTAATCAACCTGTAGTCACGTTTAATAAAAAAAAACAAATACTTTCATAAGCACACACACACGAACTAAAACAATAAATAAGAAAACAAAATGAGAAAAATAAGAGAGGAAGGAAAAAAAGTGCATTTAACGAAACGTTTCAAAAGTCTGTCGGTACATATGAATGCATTTACATATGCATGGATGTGTGATTACACAAAAGTACGCATGCAACTAAGTGTACAAAACGCACAACAATAGAAACGTTGACAGAATACCGGCATAAAACAGTCATTAAACTTATGGCGAAAAATTGAACGTGCGAGCACAAGCACCGAAAAAGCTTTCGCATTGTTTCTGTTCGTTTTTTTCGAGTGTCTTTAACGAAGTGCTTTAACTCAAGAGCGAGCTTTTGCTATGTTAACATGTCAATGATGGCAACTTTAGAAGCCGTTACAAATAACTGTATTCTAGAGATAAATTGAAAATTGCTAATTTCTGGTGTTGTCAAAAATGCAATGGTGTGGATTAATTTACTATCAAAAATCTATATCTGATGGAATATTAAATGACATTAAAACAATTCTACAGAAAGATATTTTCTTTGAAAATTTGAGTGTGTTAAATAATTTTCTTTTTTAAAATAAAGTGTTATCAATAATAATTTTCTTCTAATAATTTTATATTAAAAATATGCACTTATTTAAAATTATATAGGAATAATTTTCTGCTACCGAATATCATCGATAATTTTTAGCATAAACTTACCTCAACGTTATCGATAACACTATATAGACAAATTTATTCTTGCTTATAAGTTTCTTATGAAATTTTCAATATTAGTCATTGATCATTTTGTATAGATTATTTTGCGCATTCAAATATTTTCGATAGCTTTCTAATTTTATTTCAGTGTTGAAAATCAATTCATTAATTAAAAATTTTTGGAAATTTTGAAATTGTTGAAAATTGTTGATAATTTTATAAAAAAAAAAATTTGTGTTATCCTAATTATCTATTATCGATAACTTTTTATGGAAAATTTTAAAGTAGAGATAACTAAATTTCCATAAAATATTTGGTAATTCTTTAATTTCCCCTAAAAAAGTAATTTAATATGGAAAACTATGCGATATGGAAAAATTTTAATAGATGTTTGAAGTAATTCTCGAGTGTTATCGATAATGTTTCACTAAAAATATTATGTAATTGATAACTTTTTATTGAATATTTTTAAGTAATTAGTTTTCTATTGAAGATGTCAAGTGATTGATCCTATTATATAGAATTCTTGTTTAATAACATAATTATCGGTAACTTTCTGTATAAACTTTGATACTATCGATAGTTCTCTTCAGAAAATTCTGTGTTATATTGGTAACTTTACATAGAAAATAAATTGTTATCGAAATTTTTTAATAGTTTTCTGTAGAAACTCTGGTTTTATTGGCAATTTTCTGTTAAAAATATATGAGCCGTTTATTTTGAAAGTGGCATAAGTCACTTTGTTTTTAAGTCGAGATATTTAAGGGTGTGCGTTTTAACACGTTTTAAAATTTTGAAAGTGGCATAAGTCATTTTGTTTTTAAGTCGAGATATTTTTAAACGTTTTTAAATGGAAACCCTTAAATATCTCGACTTTAAAACAAAGTGACTTATGCCACTTTCTAAATAAACGGCTCATATATTTAATATTAAAAATTTGTTGTTATCCAAAATTTCAATAGAAATCCTGGTGCTATCGAACTAATTTTATTAAAAATATTATGTTACTGATAATTTTTCATTGAATATTTTTATGTTAGTTGTCTTCCCATACAAGTTATAACGTATTTGGTAATACTATATAGAATATTTGTGCTATCGAAAATTGTCGAATTTTCTATAGAAGCTTTGGAATTATCTACCAAAATTTTTGTGTTATAATATATTATCGAATAAAGTGTGTGTGATTGATACATAATTTTAAATTAAGTTATCGAAAATTTTCTGCGTTAAACTATTTTTATTGAAAATTTTTTATTTTTAATTACAATTTTCTGTAGAAAATATCTTTTTTAAAATATCTTGTTATCGAAAACTTCCGATAGCTTGCATTAGTTACTCTAGTGCTATCGATGATTTTCTACAGCGAATTCAGTGTTGGGCAAAATTTTCTTTCGCCAAAAACGGCGTTTTGTAACACATGAACAGTTTAGTTAGGTGTTGTCTTAAGGTTTGATAACTTTTTATAGAACACCTGTAATTTTTAATAATTTTTAAAAAGAATCCATTAAAAAAATATGTTTATTTGTTTAATATAAAATATGTTTTATTATTTTAGCAAAACATGTTGCAACCACTTTGCGATCAATAATTTAGTTCTCATGAGCAAACATTGATTCGATAGCAACCGAGAGTCACATGATAACATGACGTCAACCTCTATTAAATTATAAATCTTTTTTTTATATTCAACATCAAATACAAGCCACAATGCCTGCGGTTGTTAGCAAAAATTTTACATTTTCAAAAAGTTAAAATATATGAAAGATATATGAATACCTTAAAATAAAGCACAGCACTTCAACTAAATATCATACTTTATATTAAAATTTAAACGAATCCTTTAATGCTTCTAGAGCACTCATATGACAATTTTAATTTGCAAACTGTGATTGCGCCATTCAGACATCATCCCCGCCCCCTCCCAAGAAAAAAGACAAGTGTAAATAACACTTGAAACCAATTAAGTCAACACATGCAAACAGTTTGTAACGATACTTTAGAGAAATATTAGATTTATTTATTTAGTTTTTTGTACCTCCTTTTTTTATCCTTTTTTGTGGTTTCTTAGACGAACAGAGCATGTTTATGTTTGCATTTAATTTAAGACAAGAATCCTTTGCGACATTTTACACACAAACACAAGTATTTCAACACTTTCGTTTCGAATATGGCGACAAGTGCTTTATTTCTTTCGGCAGTTAATCAAGAAACCGAAAAACTAAAAAATTGACTTTTTTAAGAAAATATAAGGCAGAGTGAAAGAATAAACAAGACAAAATTTACACTGGAAATATGATTGCAGTGTCCATGCAATTAAGTATTTTTGGTATTTTTGGTTAACTAGAAAATTTATTTATTTTTTTTTTTTGGTCTAAAATTTTAATTCTTTGTGAGGAAAAATGATAAAGAATTACTTACAAAGGATACTTGTCCGTGTTCATTAGCTTCATTATAATTTTCAGTAAACAAAACTATGTTATCGATGATTTTTATAAAATATTCTTTAGAAAATGTCGAGTAGTTAAAAAAATTTTTGAAAAGATCGCTTTGTTGTTCTTAAATTTGAGTGGACAATTTTAATGTATCGAGTAAATGGTTGTTTAAAAAATTTGCTTTTATCTATAACTTTTCATGTTGTCTTATCGAAAATATTGCATTAAAAAGTTTTTCTGTGATATAGTAATTTGCAGAAAATTTGTTTTGTTATCGATAATTTAAAAAAAATATTCTAAGCTTTAGAAAACTATCTTGAGCAAATTTTGTGCTATCAAGTTTTAGTTTTCAAGAATTTTTACTTATCTGCTTTCATGTTTATTTTATCACAAATTTTCAAGTTTTCGATAAAATGGCTTTCATAATTCATAAGTTTTCAGGGAAAATTCTTGTGTTATCGAAAACTTTGTATCGAAAATTTTAAAACATCTATTATTTAAGAAAAATTTAGGCGTCAATTAAAAATATTTCACGAATACAATAATTTTTTCAAAATAATTTTTTGTTATCGAAATTTTCTTAAGAAAACTTTATTTTATATCCACATTCAACACGATGACTGAGCAGTTTTTTTAAGAAAAATATTTCTTCGAGAGTATAAATTCATTTAATCGTTAAAACTTTTTTAATTTTATTCAGAGTCACGGTTAAAAGTTTTCTTTAAAATATTTTCTTAATCGACAATTTTGTTAAGAAAACCTCCTGCTGTCTAAAAATATAAATATAAATAAAATTGTTTCTGGCAATCGATCATATATTTTTTAAGATTTGCATGCTAGAGAAATTTGTTTACAAAAATTGCACACTAGAGATAATTAAAACAATAATTTTAAAAAATGTATAATTATCAATAACATTTTAGATAAAATTTCCTGTTATCGATATATTTCTAAGGAAAATTTCGTATTGTCGATAATTTTTTAAAGCTCAGTTTCTGCAATTTTTTTTTGTTGTATAGCGTAATGCTAGAAACACAACTGGGACGAACAACGAAGTTTCGGACGCGAATATTGTATATGAAAATTCACACAATAATCAAGGCGAATTCATACCAGGAGGCAAATTACGGCATTCGATATCGATCGAAATTTACATTTAAATTGTATTGAAATTTCTATCGATATCGAGTGCCGTAATTTGGGCCCAGGTAGTGTTATCTCTACAACCGTGGTTACTACAAGGTACGAGTATGTGAAAATCGCCAGATGTTTTTTTGTAGTATTGTGTTTTGACCGTTAAAAATCGTGAAGATGTCAAAAGTTGTTTAAATTTTTGTCCACCATCATGAATATTTTTATTTACGTTTTTATGTAGTGCAAAGTGTGCAAACGATGCAAGTGTGTGCAAATATACACACATTTGCACAACACAACAACAAAATGTATGCATTTCATTTTGCTTCTTTTGCACTAAAAAGACCATGAGCAAAGATAGTAGTGCATATTTAATCAATTGCAAATGAAAATAAACAACAACTTGTGACATAAGACCGCCATATTTTTATTTGTAGAAAAACGGATATTTAATTTTGTAACTAATTTTAATTTATTTTATTAAATTTTCAAAATTTTAGTCATATTTTTTTATAATTTATTAGTAAATATTAATTTTATGCATTTCTAACTTGACATCTGATGTCAGTGTTGCCAGAATTTTTGGTGAGCTGCCACATTTTTGTTGAGAAAAGTACATGTTCTTCCCAAAAATGCAATAAGTTTAAAATTACGATCACGAAGTACACAAATATGCACAGAAAATTTGCAAAATGCAAATTTGCACATTCACCATCGTGATTACCCTTATTGTTTCAGCAAAACCACTAAATACACACAAAACACATTTTTCTTTCTATTGTAGACAGCTGTTTTTGACATCACCAGCATGTTTTTACACAAACAAAATGCATGTTGAATTTTATTGTTGTACTAGTGCACAGGCCTTGTAATGGGACCACGCCTACAACAATAACATTCACCGGTAAATTTTCCTCCAACTGTCAAAGCAAATGCAATAACTTTCTTGTATAAATGTATAAAGAAAACTAACCTATCTTTTCAACATACGCGGCGAACTCTGCAATAAATTTATTTTTATTTCTTACCCCGGCGAACGGCGAATAAATCAGTACCAACCATATGATCAAGTTTTGTTAATGTTTCATTTCTTTGAGTACATTTTATTTTTCTAACACATTATTTAAAGAATTTTAACTATTTTTTTTAATTTTTTTAATAATTTTCTTTGCAAAAAAAAATTAAACAATTTTAATTATTTTAACAGCTGTTTGTTATTTTATTGTCGTTATCGTGCTTCATGTGACGAATTTTGAACGAAGATCTCGCCTTATTGGAAGAAATTCGTCGTTGTTATGATTTATTAGCCCTCCACTATGTATGTATATTCGATGACACTAAATATATGTTAAGCTTAAGTTTTTAATTTGGTATTCTGCTTTAGATTTTCTATCAAATCCCTTATTCCCACTATTGATTTGTCTCATAAAAACTTAAATTTGCAATGAAAATGTTATTACTAAAAATTAAAGAAATAATAAAGAGCAGACAGGGAAATAGAGCTGCAATAAAACTGCTGAACTCTCAGTCAATGTTTAATGGAGGTTTTAAAGCACACATAAAGTGCACGAATCTATAGAAATAAATAAAAAAAAAATAGAAACAACTTAATCCGTTGTGAGTGAAATACACGCAAGGACTTTGGAAATTTTCTTTTACATCACGACCATTCAGAACAGTCACGATCATTTTAGAGCCGCTTAGTAGTGGGTTAATAATTTAATAGCAATGAACTTTCTTCGAAAAATTGTCAAGACAAATTTATTGGGGTAATGAATGTGTTTTATATCATATTAAGTGAACATACTTTCATACATATAAAGAAAATGTATTTAAACTTTTTATCCCTTTTTTGTTTAATGGCAAAACAATTGCATGTTGCTTTTTTACACAAAGAAATGGAAAAAAAAACAAAAGGCCAGCATGTATTGCTGAGATTGAACAAAGATAAATAAGAAATCATTCAAGAGGCATGTGTGCCAATAAAATAAGTTGTTAAAGTAAATTGCCCAAAACGAATAAATAGAACTTTTGATTTCAAAAAAGGACTTTTGTGGAAATAAAGAAGTTATTAAACTCTTTAAAATAAACTAAAATAACCTTTGAAAACATGAACAAAGTTTTGATAGAAATGCGAGCTAATTGAAAAGAAAAAATTATGTATTGAGAGGTTAATTTTCTTCCAAATTAAAGTGACGCCCAGTGTAAAGTTTTAATAATTTGAGTGATAGCAGGAAAATGGACCATAGTGTTAATTTCACACTTATTCCCAACTAGTAATAAATTATCCTACTAAACCGGATTTTCTGCGGCTGGTTTATATGAAAATTTAGAGGGAAAGGGGCTTCTTAGATACCCTTAAAATAAAAGCCAGGTACACGTGTATTTTTTTTTTTTTGTTTACTTTTCTCTTGTTCCCTCTACCAGAATCAAAGTTCAGATAAAACTTGTTGTTGCTTTGAAATAAGTAGACTTTTTTTTGTATTGTAGGTACATTGTAATAAAAGATCACAAATTTATACACATGCCCAGTGATGGAAAAATGAAAAATTGAAATGGTACTGTCCGAAAACAAAAAGAGTACTGTTTTCAAAATTGTGGTACTTTTTGTGAAACATATATTTTTATTCAAAAATAAAATTAAAAATCCATTTTATAATAAAAAAAAAATATTAAATGAAGAAAACAATGCAGCTTGGTTGGCATAATTTTTCAACCAGTTGTAAAGATGTAACAGTAAAAATTTGTTTGTTGGTATGTGTGGCACCGACGACGCTTGATGAAAAATCAAAAAATTTAGATATTGGTTAAGCTTGATATCAAGCATACTTACACGCGCTTGATGTCAATGACAGTGTATAGTGAGTGCCCTTAACAATTTTGCAAAAAACACACATGTTGAATAACGAATTTGTGCATTCCTTAGATCTTGTTTTGAAGCCAATGTTATCAATGATTATAAAAATAACGCAGATTTCTAAACAGGGAACAAAGCAAAACAAAAAAGTAGTACTAAATTTAACGTGGAGGTACTGTGGTACTTTTGTTGTGAAAAAGTACTGAAAATAGTACAAAAGTACTGCATTTTCCATCACTGCACACGCCACAATCATTATTTGACACATAATTGCTATTAAAAACAAAAGCAAAATAAAACACGTTCGTACCTTAAAATTTTATTATCTTGATTTGTGTTTTATAAAAACATTGTAAAAATATACTCTGAAAACAATAAATACAAAAATTCAATACCCCTTTTATTAAGGAGCGTGTACAATAAAAAAATTTATATGATGTAAGGAACCTTTTATTATTATTTTATAAAAAGCACTCTGCGCTACTTTATTTGATAGGAAGATTTTCATTTTTGGGAAAGTTTTCAACAAACAGAACACACATTGATTGTTTTTTGTTGTTGTTTTTTATATGTCAACATTATTTTATTTTTAATTTTTACATCCCAAAAGATGTATGCGAAAATTTTCGAAATTTTTTAGGTTATTGAACTCTGTTATAACCTCCTTAAAGCCCATTAAGCAAATAATATGACTTTATAATGACACAGGAAGCGCATCCAATATATGACTTAAAGTACTTGTTGCATCGAAGAGTTACTGTTGAGCTTCCACATAAAAGAGCTGGGCCTGTTCAATGCCTGAACTGCCAAGAATTTGGGCACACGAAGACTTATTGCAAGTTGCCTACAGTCTGCGTTGTATGTGGTGAGTTACACAGTACTGCTAACTGTGATAAAATAAAAGGTGATACCAAGGCGAAAAAATGTGGCAATTGCGGCGGAAATCACACTGCCAACTATAGAGGCTGCCCCCTTTACTCGTTTTTTAAGAATTCATTAACCAAAAAAACCAATGCTACTCCCGCTCAGCCTAAAACCCCTATTAACTATCCACAGTTACCTCAACCGTCCACCAGCCAAAATCAATTTTCAAAAATTTTCAAGTCTAACGCGACTAGTGCTCAACAACAATCTAACAACAAATTTTCATACGCTAGTATTTTAAAAAGCAATCAGAGTACGGCGCAAAAAACCGTAAATGTAAATGAAGATTCGGGGTATAATTTTAGTCGTATTGAAGCCTCAATTGAGAGCTTAATACAAACTGTAAACACATTTACTCTCAACATGTCCTGTATGATGCAGGAAATGTTGAAAATGCAGTCTACCTTGTTGCAGGCTGTACTAAGCAAACCATGAACTTAAAAATCTGTTTTTGGAACGCAAACGGCATCTGCCAACATAAAAACGAAATAGAATATTTTCTTCAGGATAAACAAATCGATGTTATGCTTATCTCAGAAACTCATTTGACATCTCGAAGCTGTTTCAGAATTAGTGGATATAATTTTTACGACACCAAGGATCCCCGTGGAAGAGCTTGTGGTGGTTCGGGAATCCTAATAAAAACGCGAATAAAACACCACCTGTTGAATGATTTTTGTGAAGATTATCTTCAAGCAACGAACATCTGCATCGAAACTTACTATCAAAAACTTGTAATATCATCTGTCTATTCGCCCCCCAGATTCTCAATTACCGAGAGTCAATATACGGCTTTTTATAAATCACTGGGCCTCCGTTTTCTAGCAGCTGGCGACTACAATGCTAAACACACATTTTGGGGTTCACGTTTAATTACACCTAAGGGACGAATTTTATTCGACACAATATCTAAAATGGGTTTGAATGTAGTTTCAAGTGGACAGCCAACATATTGGCCAACAGATCGACAAAAAATTCCTGATGTTATCGACTTTGGAATTGTGAAAGGCGTGCCCAGCGAGATGGTTGAAGTTGAAGCATCTTTGGACTTATCTTCAGACCACTCGCCTACTATTGTCACTATTTACTCACACACAACATGTGATTTAGCGACGACATCTGCACGCATTAACTGGCTGAAATACAGAAAATATCTGAGTGCTCATTGCTTGGAAAAAATGCCGCTGAGAACACCTTCAGATATAGACGATTCTCTCAGGTTGTTTGAAGCGCATGTTAAACAAGCTGCTTTTAATGCTACTTCAAATGAAATAAACCAACCAGTGAGATTTAACAATATTTTTTCTGTAGATATAGAAAGGCTATTGACTGAAAAACGGAGAGCTCGACGAGATTGGCAGCGCTACAGATCGCCCCAGCTAAAATTAAGGCTTAAGGAGTGTACCAAGCAGCTTAGGAAAGTTTTGCAAACTCAAAAAACAGCTTCCCTTCAAAAATTCCTTCAAGAGCTAGATGCAACACCACAAACAGATTATTCACTGTGGCGTGCAGCCAGAGGACTAAAAAGGCCGGTGATATGCAAACCCCCATTACGAGCCCCAAATGGTGACTGGGCAAAAACTGATGATGAAAAAGGTGCACTTTTTGTTAATCACTTAGAAAAAGTTTTCACTCCGAATATTTCTGCTGATATTGTTGAACTGCCACCATTCGTCCCTTTACCAGAAATACCGATGAGATTTAACATGACGGAGATTGAAAATACTATTACTAATCTTCACACCAGAAAAGCCCCAGGTGTCGACAAAATAAGCAACAAAATGCTTCAAGAATTGCCTTACACTGCAAAAAGAATAATACTATTCATTTTTAACAGTATTCTACGCCTAGAACACTATCCTAAAGAATGGAAGGTTTCGCTAATTACTATGATACCAAAGCCCGGCAAGGATCATACAAAGGTTGAATCCTATCGGCCTATTAGTTTACTGTCTAACATTTCAAAACTATTTGAAAAGCTGTGTATGAGCAAGCTGATGCCTATAGTGACTAGTAATGGATGTATTCCAGATCATCAATTCGGTTTTCGCAGTCAACATAGCACAATTGAACAAACTCACAGACTAGTGAATGTCGTTAGAGACACTTTTGAAAAAAAGAAATACTGCTCTGCGCTCTTTATTGATGTCTCACAAGCTTTCGATAAAGTATGGCACGAAGGTCTTTTCAATAAATTAACACAAAATCTACCAGCAAACATCGTAAAGCTTTTAAAAAGCTATTTGATGGAACGTAAATTTGTAGTTAGGGAAGGCAATTTTTTAAGCCCTCCGCAGTCGATTGAAGCCGGAGTCCCTCAAGGCAGTATCTTCGGACCCTTACTTTATTTAATATATGCCTCTGACTTACCGTTAAGCAGTAACATTCATACATCAACATTTGCGGATGATACAGCCTTTCTAAGCGTTCACGAAAATCCTGTAGAAGCTTCCCGCAACTTACAAGAATATATATCCAAACTGGAAAAATGGCTCAAACAATGGCGTATAAAAGTTAACGAGCAGAAATGTGCACACGTCACTTTTACGTTGCGCAGGCAAACATGCCCGCCTATAAAAATTAACACCGAGACCATACCGCAACACAATGTTGTCAAATATCTAGGCGTTCATCTTGATCGTCGTTTAACATGGAAATCGCATATAGACGCAAAGTTGACTCAAATGAAATTAAAAGCAGCTCAAATGAATTGGCTTATTGGAAGAAATTCTATACTAAGCCTAGACTGTAAACTACTATTATACAACGCGATCCTGAAACCAATATGGTCCTATGGAATCCAGTTATGGGGCACTGCCTCAGCATCGAATGTCGAAAGAATTCAAAGGCGACAGAATAAAATTCTACGTACAATAACAGCAGCCCCCTGGTATGTCAGAAACCATCGAATTCATAAAGACCTAGACGTTCCGTTGGTGAAGACAGTATTTTCAAAACACGCGAAAAAATATATAAAAAAACTTGAGTTGCACCCAAATCCACTTGCGCGCAATATTCTTCATTATAGAGACCACACCCGGCTGAAAAGAAGGGATACTCTTTTTCTCAGCCGTTCACGAGAAATGTAAAACAACAAAAATTAACCGTTGAAATTAAAAATTTTGTTTAGCATTGGCTAAACTTATATTTAATATTATTTTTTTTTTTTTTAGATTTAAGATTTGAAAAACTTATTGATAATTCAATTTAAATAATTAAAGATTCAATAAATAATAAAATTATCACAAAAAAAAAAAAAAAAAAAAAAAAAAATAATGACACAGGTCCACTTGTCTTTTTGGAAAGAAATTCCATAAAAATAATATACAAATGGAGATGTAAAAAGTATTTTTTTTTTCGACTTACCCACTTTACGACGAGCACGCCAGAGTACAGGCGGTGCGGTATTATTAGGAGAAGCCATCGTTAAGTTTTATATTTTAACAATTTTACTGCAAATAAAGAAAGAAAATAATTTTATTACAAAAAGTTGAGAGCTTAAAATTTATAAAATTTCATTTAATATTTGAAGAATTGTAAGCAAATCTACTGGAATTTTTATTAGACCAACGCTAAAAACATTTCATGGAGAAACAATTTGATTCGAGACAATATTCTAAACAACAAGAGAAATTTCAGATTGATTAATTCAATACAATTAAAAATCAATCGATCAACGATTAGTTGTACTTTTTACTGCTTGACTCGCCAACTATAAAAATATCACAAGCAGAAAAAGTCAATGAGTAAAAACTTCAGTAAAGTCCTACTTTGAATCGCACATTCCCCTGGAATGATAATTATTTGTTCTACATTTCTCATGGCTCTATAAAAATGTCCGCAAACCAAAACTGAAAAATGGCCCAAACATTTTTTTAATTGAAAATAATAAGTCGAACTTTGGAACAATTTTTCAGTTTTAATTTATTAATTTGGGGAGCAATTTTTGATTTTCCTTCCAATTTTAGGTAATTTTTCATTTTATAAAAATACTAAACATACAAAATAAAATGAAACATGGTGTAGATACCACCTTAATAGTTTTATACTTATACGAGGGCGGTTCGGAAACTTCTTAGCCTATCAATGAAAGAGAATAGCTAGTTTTTCAAAAATATTTTTATTTTTCAATATAATCTCCTGAAACTTCAATACACTTAGTCCAACGCTTTTCTAGCAATTTTATCCCTTGATTAAAATAGTTTTCCTCAAGATCTTCAAAATAGTGGTTTACAACTGTAATTGCATCTTTATTTGAGGTAAAACGCTTGCCAGCAAGGAATTTTTTTAGATTTGGGAGCAGGTAAAAGTCACTGGGAGCTAAATCAGGAGAATAAGGTGGGTGGTCAAGCAACTCAAACTTTAATTCGTTGATTTTAGCCATTGTTAAAACACTCTTGTGCGCTGGTGTGTTGTCTTGATGAAAAATAATTTATTTGTGTTGTAAGCCAGGACGTTTTTCTCGAATTTGTACATTTAATTGATCCAAAAGGTTGCAATAGTACTCTGAATTTATTGTTTTACCCTTTTGCAGATAGTCAATCAATAAAATACCTTTGAAGTCCCAAAAAACCGTTGCCATAACCATACCAGCCGATTGAATTGTTTTTGCCTTCTTTGGGGCACTTCCTCCAGCTTCACTCCATTGTTTGGATTGTTTTTTTTTTTTCTCTGGAGTATAATGGTGGATCCATGTCTCATCAACAGTTATGAAACGACGCTTAAAATCCATTTTATTTCGCTTAAAACGATCCAAACAAGCTTGAGAAATGTTCATTCTTATGCGTTTTTGGTCGACTGTTAACAACTGCGGCACCCATCTTGCAGAATGCTTTTTCATGTGTAGTTCTTCATGCAAAATTAAATGGACTCGATCATTTGAGATGCCCATGATATTAGCTATTTCACGCACTTTTATTCGTCGATCATTTAATACCATATCATGATGCACTTTGGCTACAATTTCTGTTGTTGTTGCTGTTTTTGGACGTCCACTACGTGGTTCATCTTCAATGCTTGTACGACCACGTTTAAATTCAGCAACCCAATTTTTTACTGTTGCATATGAAGGAGCACTTTCACCTAACACATTCACCATATCGTTATGAATTTCTTGTCCCGATAAACCTTTTTTATGTAAATATTTAATGACACCACGCATTTCTAATTTTTCCATTGTAAAAAAATCGCGGATGCGGATGTGAACATCGGTTTCTATATGAAGGAGTTGCCAGATCGAAACAAAATTTAACATGTGTTCATAGCAGAGATGGAAGTTTCCAAAACACTTAACTTTTTTCTGTTTATACCGCGCTTTTTGTGCTAGGCTAAGAAGTTTCCGAACCGTCTTCGTATACCTTATAATTATATACTTTAGTTTTGATTTTTAAGTAGTCCTTTTGAAATTTGTAAATATAAAAAATAAGGATTTTTGTATTGTTCTATGGTTCTTGAAGTTGTTAATATAAAAACATTTTATAATACAAAATATATATTGTTCAAATAAAAAAACATTTAATACATAAATATTTAATTTTTAAATAGACACCCACAATTGGCGATCCTGCTTATTTTCCAGAACGGAATACAGTTTTTAAATGTCTGCCCAGGCAATCAAGATTCTCTGACGATTAGAACTGGGTTATACTGCAATTAAATTTTTTTAAGTGAATACAGGCCAGCGAAGCGAAGACAACACCTTTACAAAAGCCTGCTGAATACCGGTTCACTTACCCTATTAACAACATCTTTAAAATTTTATATCAAAAACAATTTGGATACATTTTTGGAAAGGAAGCACATCAACAATCGCAGAAACATTAATGGTATTGGATATTTGTTATTTATAATTATTTTTATTGAATTACTATATGTATGTATATGAATCTATTGTGAGCAACAACTTAAATTTTAATCAATTTTGAAAATCTTCCTTCGAAAATGTTACCAATTCGTTCTCCTACGCAAAACTCCCGCGAAACTGCAAACAATGCAGATACACTTCATGATTTGAATTCTAACATTAATTCGAATAATGTTCAACAGCGTGGCATTAGTTCATTTGCTAACAATTCTCATCAATTAAATTTTGATTTGTGTGCAACTTCTGTAAAGCTTCCTCAATTTTGGACTAGTTGTCCTGACGCTTGGTTTATACATGCAGAAATGCAATTTGCAACGACGGGCATATCGGTAGATAAGACAAAGTACGAACACGTTATTACTGCACTTCCTCAAGAAGTTATATTAACTGTGTTAGACATAATTCAGGACCCACCACATAATAATCCTTATGATAACTTAAAGAAAGTTTTAATTGATCGTCATTCATTGAGTGAGACTCACAAATTAGAAAAAATTTTGTCGGATAGTGAAATGGGTAATAGGAAACCATCAGAGTTTTATCGGTCGTGGTCTTTATTAGCTGGAACCAGTTTTAGTTCCGATATTTTAACAAAATTATGGCTGAGAAAGCTTCCGAAGAGTCTTAATGTGGCTTTAACCGCTTCGAATCATAAGGACACCAGTGAAATGATACAATTAGCTGATAAAATTTGGGAAGTGATGTTTAATTCTGAAATTTCACGACACGGCTAATCAAAAACTCTCTGCATTGCCAATTATTGACCCTCATATACAATTTTCTTGTTTTGCATTTCATCTAACGATAGATTTTATATGTTTTGGCGGGTTTTTTTCATTTTTTTTTAGTTTTAGAGTTTGTATTTTGTTTTTGTTTTGTTCTTTTTTTTCACCTTTCCCGTTTTAAAAATGTTTGCAAGTTAGGCGCCCTTCTTTCGCTTTGAGTATTTTTTCTGTTCGGGCGATTTTTTTTTTATTGTTTTCGTTTTTTTTTTTTTTTTTGTTTTGCAGTTTTTTTTTAGCGATTTTTCGTTGTTGTAATTTCTTTTTTACGCGATTGTTGCTTTTTGATCCATGTTTTTTTTTTTTTTTAATTTTTTTGTTTTAATATGGGCGATATTAGCGCTGTGCTTTTGTGTTTTTTCCTTAGGAAATTTTTTTCATTTGAGTTATTTTTTCGTTGCGATGATCTTTAGTTTTCGATTGTTTACAATTTTTTTGTCTAGAGATTTATTTATTTCTACAAAATTTAGCATTTCGTTTATTTTTTTTAGAAAAGTTTTTGTTAGTCGCCACACTTTTGCCCTTTTTAGCGATTTTTTTTCCACTTACTTTAATCTGTTTTATTTTTGGCATATATTTTGATGATTTTATCTATTGCTTTGGTTATTTTCTGCATTTCAGAGTTTTTTTTAGTTTTAGCGATTTTTTTCATTTTAGTGATTTTTGTTTGTTTTTCATTTTGGTTACATTTTGTAAGTATGCCATTTTGTTCCTTATCTCTTGGTCGAAATATGCTTAATGCGCATCGCAAGGTGCTTCAATTTAGCTTAGAAGTTGCCTGCTCTTCGATGACGAGCTGCGTAACTCTCACTCTAAAACTTAAATTTGTTGCCTATTGCATTTCTTTTCATCGACTCATCCACCCAATTAACTATTGCTCATGAGTACTTAGCTCGTGACCCACATAAGTACTGTATGAAAGCTATTTAACTGTCGATCCTGACAATTTAACACTTTTTGTTTTTATTATTTAGCCACATAAAATGATAATTATTAATATTACATAATAAATGATTGATAAGTTTTTGCTGCGAATATTTAATTTCAAATTTTCTGTAGATAAATTGTTTTTTTAATTATTTTAATATTTCAAAAAAACAAAACAACTAATAATTATTTCACAACCTTTTAATAAACCGACATTCCAATGAATTGCACTAAAACATGTCGATTTACACTACCCAAGTGGTCAGAAAAAATAAACAGCAACAAACAAAAATCTGCCTCATAAATTAATTAAAAAAGCATTTAAGCTAAATAAGAAAATCAACCATTCTTAATTACAAAAAGCCGATAAACTGATCACTCAAACATCCATTAGGCGCCATATAATTACGTACGTATGCACACTTACGTTAATAAATTATTATTGTTTGAGAAAAGCAATGACAGCTATCGACATCATTACATCACTAACACGTAATAAACAGCAACAGCAAACATATAATTAGCGATGCAAACATACGAATACATTCAATCAATTTTGAGACAGCCTCTTGTTAAACAAATTGACAGCATTAAAATTTTGTTATAACATACGACTACTCTTTTTGATGTGTAAAGTGCCAAACAGTATCACTCCTATAATTATGTCCTGTTACACTTTTTACGTCTTTCTGTAACAGCGGCGTTAACTTTTAATGCCCAGTGTAGCAGCTATAACATCCATCCTAAGTTTTTTTTTAATTACAAAGCAAATTATTTCATTAAAAATGATTTCGTTTTAATAAAAAGGGTTTTTATATGTGAGTGCAAGTGTGAGTGGGTGCTTTTTTTTTTGCATCAATAAATTGAAGAAAAATAATACAAACACTTTGACGGAGAATTGAAATGTGTATTGCAAAAGCACAAGTCAAGCGTGTTAATAAATTTTTTGATTGACGGCACTTTTTCATATTAATTTTTATTTTTTTTTTTAATATTAAATACAACCCAACAAACAATACCATCAATAAAATATAACCAAATGAGCTTATTGTAAAATTGATTTATTACAAATTTTAAGAAGCATAAGCTTATTATAAGCTTATCTAAGTAGAATAGTTAGCTGTTTTTAAATACTGTTTTATAAATTATGTGAAGCAGCATACAATACTTTTTACAATAATGCTTGTTATACACTTAGCTTAAATAAGACTTTAGTAAAACTGACTTATGCTCATTATAGCTTTGTAAGTATTCTTGACGCAATCAAGAATGTTTTATTATTTGTAAAACAATTTTAGGCTGACTTTTTTTCGAAAACTGAAGTGAAGTTAATGAGAAAAAGAGTGGATGGAGGGCGCTGAGTTTAGATGGGACTGTAGGATATAAAATATTTTATATATTTTATTCATTTACTTTTTTAATTTAACTAAAATGCTTAAACTTTTATTGTAGCGGGAGAGAACAAAGATGCTTAAGGCGCAAAATCATTTGCCGAGTTCGTCAAAAATAAGCAAGAGACCCGCAAAAAATGTGCAGGTAAAACGTATGAATTGGAACTTGTAAATATTTTATGATAATAAAAAAAATTCTTATGAAAAAAGAAAATTTTATTATTCAGTTGTACATATTTCTAAGCTTATTTTATAATTACATCTTTAAGCTTATATAGGCAAGCAACATTAACGGAAGGGTTCAGTTTTCATTATAAAACATTTATCAATAAGGCCCAAATTCACAGTCATTAGTTAGCTAATAGCAATAGTTTAACTAATAATATTTGATTCAGAGCTTCTAGTTTAGCATTAGTTAAACCATCAAACGTCATTGCTTAACTAATAGTTAGACAACAGCTGATTCGTTTGAATTTATTATTAGTATTTTTGTTTTGTGAAAAATTTTAGATATGGCATGAGAAATTGAAAACGCGGAGTGCGATATTGAAAGTATCACTGATACTGATAATACGCGGAATATTGTTTCTGAGCGTCGCCAACGTAATCTAAAAAGATTTTATGGATAGATTCCGTCTTAGCAAGTAGGTGGCGTGGCAAGTTCTTCAATGTATACGCCATTTTTTAAGAAAGAATATATCAAATGTAAGCAAAGCCCATATGCTATAACAGAATTGCCAGTACTGAAAGTTAATAGTTTGATAGGGTTACCATTTTTTGTTCACATTAAGAGTGTTGGTTAAATAATACACTGTGAATATGAAGTATTAGTTAAACAATAGTTATCATTTTAGTTTACTTATTGCTAACTAATTACTGTAAATTTGGCCCTAAGCAATTTACAATTGAATTCACAAGAATTTTTTACCTTCAGGCTTATGCTGGTAAGCTTTTCACAAGTGATTTTTTCTATTATTCCAGAGGTTCTAATACTATAAAATACCTTCATTTAGAGAAACGAAAAGGTCTTCTTAGTGGAAATTGTAGACTCATTTTAAAATTTATTAAACTTTGTATCACGTGCTTTTAGGTCTTTATCTACAAAATTTCAGCCGATAAAGAAGCCGAGAAAGAGCCAGCGGGTTTCTTCCATATTAGCGGGTTTTTTGCCATTGGAGTTCAGGGCTTCGTAATATTAAGATCAGATTTCAGCAAACTTTAATAGTTTTTAATGACATTAATATATTTAAAGAGGACTTTTTCAAAAGTACACACAGAAAAATATCCTTTTTTAAATTTAAGTATTTTAAAAATTTTAAACCGAATTTTAAAAAGAATTAAATACTCTTTCAGTTACCTCTGCTCAATATTAGAAAGACATAGAAATAGTTTAGTATAGTAAAATCTATCTTGAGTTCCACTAATAACCAATTTTCTTTAACTTATTAATTGTTTACTGGAAGAAAAGCTAAACAAATAAATAAAATCGGTTATTAGTGGAACGCAAGATATATTTTTTACGTCTAAAAATCAAGCGATCGACATCGTTCGATATCGTGGGTTAGGCAGTTATTATTTCTCTGATTATTAAGTTTACGAGCTTTAGCGTGTATAAATATTAACAAATATTAAAAAATAATTAACATTTTTTTTTTTTGGCTGACTTGTCTGAGGCGATTTGTTAAAAACATGTGACTCTGAGTTCAATACCAACAGCGGATATAAATAAATTTGAAATTTAAATGAAAAAATAAAGAAAAAATTTTAGTTTGGCTTAGAATTGAAAATATAAATTCAATTATGTTCCAGTATTAATATAAGGATATGTAATCCCGATTAGGAATTTATTAGAGTATGCGACAGAAATCATTTTAGGTAAAAGACTGGGCTTCAATTGGATGCATGATGATTTTATTCATCCAATCTCAAGCAGTTAATTTTCGCCTAAAATTGTGAGTGCAAGTGTGAGTGGGTGCTTTTTTTTTTGCATCAATAAATTGAAGAAAAATAATACAAACACTTTGACGGAGAATTGAAATGTGTATTGCAAAAGCACAAGTCAAGCGTGTTAATAAATTTTTTGATTGACGGCACTTTTTCATATTAATTTTTATTTTTTTTTTTAATATTAAATACAACCCAACAAACAATACCATCAATAAAATATAACCAAATGAGCTTATTGTAAAATTGATTTATTACAAATTTTAAGAAGCATAAGCTTATTATAAGCTTATCTAAGTAGAATAGTTAGCTGTTTTTAAATACTGTTTTATAAATTATGTGAAGCAGCATACAATACTTTTTACAATAATGCTTGTTATACACTTAGCTTAAATAAGACTTTAGTAAAACTGACTTATGCTCATTATAGCTTTGTAAGTATTCTTGACGCAATCAAGAATGTTTTATTATTTGTAAAACAATTTTAGGCTGACTTTTTTTCGAAAACTGAAGTGAAGTTAATGAGAAAAAGAGTGGATGGAGGGCGCTGAGTTTAGATGGGACTGTAGGATATAAAATATTTTATATATTTTATTCATTTACTTTTTTAATTTAACTAAAATGCTTAAACTTTTATTGTAGCGGGAGAGAACAAAGATGCTTAAGGCGCAAAATCATTTGCCGAGTTCGTCAAAAATAAGCAAGAGACCCGCAAAAAATGTGCAGGTAAAACGTATGAATTGGAACTTGTAAATATTTTATGATAATAAAAAAAATTCTTATGAAAAAAGAAAATTTTATTATTCAGTTGTACATATTTCTAAGCTTATTTTATAATTACATCTTTAAGCTTATATAGGCAAGCAACATTAACGGAAGGGTTCAGTTTTCATTATAAAACATTTATCAATAAGGCCCAAATTCACAGTCATTAGTTAGCTAATAGCAATAGTTTAACTAATAATATTTGATTCAGAGCTTCTAGTTTAGCATTAGTTAAACCATCAAACGTCATTGCTTAACTAATAGTTAGACAACAGCTGATTCGTTTGAATTTATTATTAGTATTTTTGTTTTGTGAAAAATTTTAGATATGGCATGAGAAATTGAAAACGCGGAGTGCGATATTGAAAGTATCACTGATACTGATAATACGCGGAATATTGTTTCTGAGCGTCGCCAACGTAATCTAAAAAGATTTTATGGATAGATTCCGTCTTAGCAAGTAGGTGGCGTGGCAAGTTCTTCAATGTATACGCCATTTTTTAAGAAAGAATATATCAAATGTAAGCAAAGCCCATATGCTATAACAGAATTGCCAGTACTGAAAGTTAATAGTTTGATAGGGTTACCATTTTTTGTTCACATTAAGAGTGTTGGTTAAATAATACACTGTGAATATGAAGTATTAGTTAAACAATAGTTATCATTTTAGTTTACTTATTGCTAACTAATTACTGTAAATTTGGCCCTAAGCAATTTACAATTGAATTCACAAGAATTTTTTACCTTCAGGCTTATGCTGGTAAGCTTTTCACAAGTGATTTTTTCTATTATTCCAGAGGTTCTAATACTATAAAATACCTTCATTTAGAGAAACGAAAAGGTCTTCTTAGTGGAAATTGTAGACTCATTTTAAAATTTATTAAACTTTGTATCACGTGCTTTTAGGTCTTTATCTACAAAATTTCAGCCGATAAAGAAGCCGAGAAAGAGCCAGCGGGTTTCTTCCATATTAGCGGGTTTTTTGCCATTGGAGTTCAGGGCTTCGTAATATTAAGATCAGATTTCAGCAAACTTTAATAGTTTTTAATGACATTAATATATTTAAAGAGGACTTTTTCAAAAGTACACACAGAAAAATATCCTTTTTTAAATTTAAGTATTTTAAAAATTTTAAACCGAATTTTAAAAAGAATTAAATACTCTTTCAGTTACCTCTGCTCAATATTAGAAAGACATAGAAATAGTTTAGTATAGTAAAATCTATCTTGAGTTCCACTAATAACCAATTTTCTTTAACTTATTAATTGTTTACTGGAAGAAAAGCTAAACAAATAAATAAAATCGGTTATTAGTGGAACGCAAGATATATTTTTTACGTCTAAAAATCAAGCGATCGACATCGTTCGATATCGTGGGTTAGGCAGTTATTATTTCTCTGATTATTAAGTTTACGAGCTTTAGCGTGTATAAATATTAACAAATATTAAAAAATAATTAACATTTTTTTTTTTTGGCTGACTTGTCTGAGGCGATTTGTTAAAAACATGTGACTCTGAGTTCAATACCAACAGCGGATATAAATAAATTTGAAATTTAAATGAAAAAATAAAGAAAAAATTTTAGTTTGGCTTAGAATTGAAAATATAAATTCAATTATGTTCCAGTATTAATATAAGGATATGTAATCCCGATTAGGAATTTATTAGAGTATGCGACAGAAATCATTTTAGGTAAAAGACTGGGCTTCAATTGGATGCATGATGATTTTATTCATCCAATCTCAAGCAGTTAATTTTCGCCTAAAATTAAAGTCGAACACTTTTTTGAAAAAAAATCGTTTTGGGCTGGGAATGCAATAAGTACTATTAAGGGATTAAATAATCCATAATTGACTCAATCTTTGAAAATCCGTACTAACGTTTGGGACAATTTTTTTCTGTTCAAAAAATTTCTTTTTATAAATAATGTGAAAATATGTCAAATTATTCTAAAAAAAATTTTGCACCTTTTTTCAATTCATATTTTGAATGAATTAAAAAAATTAAAAATTCTTTGATGCATAAAGAAAAAACCTTCTCTTTTACCGCACGAACAAATTTTACTCAAATTTATATTCATTGAATTAAATATATTTTCGGTTCGTTTTCCGCTGTTTTTAATAAATATTTTGATAATTATGACTATTTAGTTGTAAACCACGTACGTGTACTTGCATTCCTTATTTTATTTTATTAAATTTTTTGTGGTCATAATTGTGTTTTGTGTGTAAAAATTTTACGGATTTTTAACAAAAACAAAATTTATTAAAAATTTTTTTAATCATAATTCAGGCCAACATTTTTAAGTAGTTTTTGGAAGAGCCAAAAACAAAATCACTTAATTTACACACCTTTTTATAGTTATAAGAGCAGAATGCATTCATTTTGTAGTCATTTTGAAATTTGTACAACTTTTTAGTAGCTGAACCCACACCGACGTAAACAGCTTTTTTACCAATACGACAACAGAACTTTAGTTCTTATGACACAACCCACATCGAACAAAACAAACGCAAAACTGTCTGTATGACTTACTGCGCAACACTATTGGTTGCATAAAATACAGGTGGTTTAATACAACATACCCACACAGAGTAAGACAAAATAGACTGCAACGAACCTCGTTGAACATACATAATTGCGTTCTTTCTTATGATGTAACCAAACAGCAATTAAAACAAGCAAAAGAAACCTAAAAATACAAAAAACATTGTCGGAATGCTGTCTGATTCCCAGTTGTCTTTTAAGACAAAAACTTTGTGATAAGATATTTGTTTTTTGTATGGGTTAGCATCAAACAAGTTTCTTTGGATTAACCCTGCAGTCGGCGTAGCTAGCGAATGACTAGCTATTTCGCTAACTACCAGTCGTTACCACTAACTACTAGCAATGCACTCGATTGACGATTTTAACATGGGGATGACATTGACGGTAGTCAATTGACACGATCAGATCGGTGAAATCACTAGTCAGCAAAACCCAACTATTTCGCTAATCATAATTTACCAGTAAGATCACTAATGATATTTCCTTAATGAAAATACTACAGAAATTTAAATTTTTGGAATTTTTGTTTATTTATCAAATATTGAAATTTAATAAATTTTCAATTAATTTTTCTTTCTGTTTTTTATGCAACGTTTTAGTTGACTTCTGCTGCTCATTTTACCTTTCTAAAAAAAAAAAAAACAATTTTTTTAATAAAAATTTAACATTCACTGACCACGAACTACCAATTGTTCGCCAACACAAAATCATAACACTTTCCTAATTTTTTTTTTATTTTTTTTTTTTTGTTGATTTTCTTTGGAATAAGGGGACAGTTCTTTTCAACTCTTAAAAAAAAATTGAGGTTGAAGGCATTAACATTTATGCATGTACTGAGTGCGTGCACATGTACATGAGTGAAAGAATCAAAAGTCCATTTCTACTTTCAAAACTGGAGGGAAGTTACAAAAACGTTATGCTTTTCGTTGGTATGGGTTCAGCCTTAGACTTATTTAGAGAAATGTTTTTGTTTTTATTTTGAATTTACACCAACAATTCGCCACATGATCACACTAAAAATATTATTATTAAATTTTTATTATTATTTTGTTTATTGCTTCATGTGAAAATGTGTTCAATTTAAAATAGTTTTCTACTTAATTTTATATTTATTTCTCTGTTATTTACACAGTACAACACAAAAAAAATAGCAATACAAATACATATATCGATGATTTGAAAACTTAAAACTGCGGTAAATTCCCGGAAACCTTCCCCGTCCCACCCCACGCCTTAATAAAAAGTTCTGTGAACGTTTTTAACCCTCTAGCCCCACGTTGTATGGCTCTTTTTGTAATTTTCGTATAAAAAGAAGTAGAAATACCTCCTCAGTGGTGACGTAAAGAGCTAAAATGTTCTAAAAAAATATTCATTGCTAAAATTTTACTATAACTTCGTAAAGCCAGAAAAGTACAAAACAACTTAAGAGGAGTTCTAGGGTTAATTTCACATATGATATTCTTATAACTATTTAGTGCAATTAAGAAACGAATTCCTTTAAAAGCATTATAATTAAACAATTGGGGTATTCACACTGTAGTAATAAGTCATATGTCATAAACTAAAATATGACAAGTGTGAACACCGCGTTATAAATAAGTGTCCTATTTCATAATTGTGCCAGCTGATATACATTTAAAAACACTCCATTTTTAATCGGATTATTGCGCATACATTTGCATTTTGGCTTAAATTAAATGTCTTTTAATTGTTAATATAGAAAACAATAAATTTTCTGTAAATTTTCTAAAATGTCCACTATCAATTAAAATTTCCAAATTGTTTTTTATCTATACGAACTTGCTGAAATAAATATAATCAAAAGCAGCTGTTGCCGGTAACTAGTTTTTGGACGCCGGCAAGTGGAAAAACGTTCACAAGCTGCCAGGCAGATCACTTACCCAAACACATAGTTTCATTCAAGGCGAATTAATTATAAGGTGGATGCAGTGGCTTTTACCGAAAAAGCACGTTTGTTTCTATTCAGCCATTGCTGTTGAAAAATCTACAAAAGGGATGTATAAATATTAAATATTTACTTTGTTGCTCGTAATATGTTAACAATGTCTACCTAATATTTCTCTGATTATAAACATTTACGAACTTTAGCCTGTACAAATATTAACCAATGTATAATGACAATATGACTGATATGGCAACAGTGTGAACACCCCGTTAATTTTTTATCGAAATACCTCATTATATTCTTGCGATTTTAACTCGCCAAAAGTTTTGCAAATGCGATTTACAAAACACCTCTTTTGCGAGTTCAATTCACAATCGCAAATCTTAGATATGACGAGTATTAGAACAGGGGCGATAGTGTATTTTAGTAAAAAAAATTGCAATAACGAAGTTTGTTATATTAAAGTTTCACTGTAATTAATTTTTTCATTCTTAATATTGAAAAGTGTTTCATCTCTTTTAGGATTAGTTCAAGTATGTTTTAAGTATAATCGGATTAAAATTTTTAATCACTCGTACTCAAAGTTGTCCTAAAATACTAAAATTTAGTATGTGTTTTTTTTTGTTGCTGTGTACCATCGCCAGTTTTGAGAATCTTATTAAAAAAAAAATAATTGTTTAATCTATGAAAATATTCTAAGAGAACATTAAATTTTTTAGTTTCTGACACAATTGCTACACTTTGATGTTGGTATTTTGCCCATCCATTAGTGGGGTTAAATTGGTAAATCTTGGATCAAAAACTTTGGTTGTGCTGACTGAAATATTATTAGAAAAATCGTTAACAAAATGTTTATTTTAATCATTTATAAAAACAAACCCACTGTATAATCTTTTATGGTTTTTCATTTCCGCTAGATTAAAAAGAGAAAAAACAAACAAAATCTTTTAATCAGTTGAACATATGATTCGTCATGAGATAAATATACCCAAACAGCTTTATAGTATTATACGGAAATTCCGTTTCCAGCTACTCAGGCAGTCAGACAGTGGGTCAGACTTTCAGACCACCGCTAGCAGATAAATAACTGCTTGCTTATACGAGGTATGTTCAAAAAATAAAGTGAATGTTGGTACACACGTCTCGAACTTATGTTCAGTCAATTATAAGGTCAGTACAATTACAAGGTCTGTACACTAGTACAACAATAAAATTCAACTTCCATTTTGTTAGTGTAAAAACATGATGGCCGCCAAAAATGTAAACAACTTTTGACATCTTTAACATGTTGTTGACGATTTTTTACGGAAAAAAACACAACCCTAAAAAAGACATCTGACGATTTTCACAGATCTTGTAATTGCACCATGTGTTAAGTGATTCAGGTGTTTAACATGTTTAGTTTGTTGGTGAGAGGCATACAAAATTTAGAAGTGTTTTGCGTGTTCGGCAATTTTCCGGTATCAAAAACAAAAAATTGGATAAAAAACAATTGCATAAAATTTTTTCTAAAAAATGGAATTAAGTGTTAAAATACACTTGAAATGTTGCCAGTAGCAAACGGTGAAAATATTTACAAGCCGTAAAAGCCTTTTGCAGAAGTTGGAGTAGACGGGAATGACAACGCTCGGCCTGCACTCCCCAGCACATCAACAACCGATGAAAATGTTGAGAAAGTGAAGAAACGTTGCTAAGGATGTCGGTTGTCTCATGCCATTAAATTTTTTCGGAAATTTTGGGTACAAAGCGAATAAAAGTTTAGCCTAAAAGTACACCACAATCTTGCCTCAGCCACCAAAACCACCAGATTTGGCTGCCTACGACTTTTTGCTGTTCTTAAGACTGAAGATATCCATAAAAGGACGGTGTTTTGCAACGATTAAGAACATGAAAAATTTCTGAGAGAGCTCAAGGAAAACCATCAAAATTGCTGAAATTTGCGAAAAATTTAAAATTCACCTTATTTTTTACCCGACCTCGTATATATACATATGTATATTAACCGACAAAAAAAACATTTTTTGCAGCTTAGTATTTTTTTCTTTACTTTTCTTATTTTACAGCTCATTTTTATTATTATTCATTTACTTTGTCTCTACTTTAAATATTTATACGAAATGGAATGGAAATTATTCATAAATGTTCTTGTTTGTTCGCGTTTTTGTAGCTTATATCCATTTAAATTAAAATAAATTAATTAAACACATAAATGTAGATTAGTAGAATGTAGTTCCCTTTACAATTAGGTTTTTTTTTTTTTTTTGTCAAAATTGTTTTTTTGTAGAAAACATTAAGGAAAAAACCCTATAAATACAAGCCATGTACATTTCGTATATTTTATGCAGATCGGCCAATGAAAAACGTTAAATATTTTGCAATTTTACTCATTTTACAAAACACATTTATTTTTTCGTTGGTTACAAAACAAATTCGTTTCTTTTTGTAAAACAAATATAAATATTGGTAGTAAAAATATGAGATATTTATGTTAATTAATGTGTACGCTGTGCGAAAAATAACACTTTTTATTAAAAGGCCATCGTCATACATAATAAGAAGAGCATGTCCATATAAACGTAAATTATTAAATTAATTTACATAAAAATAATGGGATGCCATAAAGCAGATATATAGAGAATTTACAGGAGTTTATAGGAGTTTTATCTAAAAGTAAAACAGGAAATACAAAGTTGCAGTACTAAAAGTGTTGTAGAATGATGCTAGCAATCTATTTGCTAAGGAATTCTTAAACAACACCTTTGAATACCCATCATAATTAAATTTTTTAGTAAAAGTTACATCAAGAGTCTTTCTATGTTTCTGTTGAAAAAAGTTCTACAAAAAGGACATTTTTAAGGAAGCGTCAAAATAATTAACATTGAAAAATATATTTTATATATATAAACCGAAGTCTTTATAAATTGAGTAAAGAGAGAATTCAATCGCATTTTTCCATTCAAACGCAGAAACTTGCGATGTGTTATATTTGACGATTTGGGTTGTTTTAAAAAGAACTTTTACTTCTACTAATGTAATTCTAATGAGTATTAATCGTGTTTGAATTGATGAGAATTGATGAGTATTAATGAGTATTGATGAGTATTTGAATTGATGAGTATTAATGAGTCAATACTCATCAATATGAGTATTAAATTGTTAATACGATTGAATTGGTGAGTATCAATTAGTATTGATGAGTTTTAATCGAGTTTTAATTGATGAACTAATTGATAATCATCAATACTAATGAGTTTGATTTGATGATAATAAACATCAATACTAATTGATATTCATCAAATCAAACTTATAACTTATAAATTCAAAGACTAACTTCATTATCAAAGTGACTTTGTCAAAATTACTTTAACTGATAGACAACCCTTTAGTTTTTATATGTTTTGCAATTTAATAGTTTTACTGCGGTCTGCATAATCATTCACTAAATATAAATATGATATACATATCTACGTCTATATTTTACAGTTTAAAAAAATTTTCCATATGTTTTAAACTTTCATAAGCTTTTTATATTTGTTGTTTTAGCAACTATAAAAATTATTTTTTTTTTTATAAAAACACTAGTTTTTAAATTAATATCCTTGAAATTGACATAGATAAGTAAAATAAATAAGCTTTTAAATTAATACATTTACAAAATAATCTTTTGAAAATGTAGCTTTCATAAAAGGACCTTTTAAAGAAATAACTTTTGAAAAAGTACCTTTACAAAATAATTGTACTTTTCTAAAAAGTACATTTTGAAAAAGAATATATTTTTAAAAAAGTGCCTTTTAAAAAAGTACGTTGTAAAAGAAATTAAAAAAATAAGTACGTTTTAATAAAAACCTCTTTTAAGAAAAGAAACTATTCAAAAAAGTACATTTTAAATAAATACGTTAAAAAAATAAACTTTTCAAAAATTAATTTTTAAAAAACCTTTGGAAAATGTACCTTCGGAAAAGTCCCTTTTGAAGGAAGTACCTCTTAAAAGCGGTAATTCTTAAAACATGTACATATAAAAGTATCTTTTAAATAAATACATTAAAAATAACTTCTTAAAAAAGTAGCTTTAAAAAAAGTAGTTTTTACAATATATTCTTACCTTAAAAAAGCACCTTTAATATACGTACATATGTAAATACGTTTACAAAATAACCGCAGAAAAATATGTGTATAATAAAAAAAGAACTCTTTACAAGAGTATTATTTAAAAAAAGTAGTCTTTAAAAATATACTTTTTTTAAAAAGTACTTTTGAAAATAAAGGTTTTTTTGAAAATAGTACTTTTGAAAAAAGGTAATTTTAAAATACATAAGTACCTTTTATATGATAATATTTTTAAAGAAATGATATTTTAAAAAATTGAATTCTCATTGGTTTTATAGAATTATTTTTCTACGTTTCGGCTTTTGTTCAATGTGAAGAAAGATGTAAATTTTAGTACGCGAAGCAAAAGTTTTATCTGACATGGGCTTTCAGGCTATTGAAAACTTTAGACTTTTTTGAATAAATAAATATTAATAATTACACTGTGATAGTCGAAAAAATGAACTTCGATGAATCCTTTTCGAACTATTAGGGGGGAGTCCCCTGAGTGCGAAAGTACATTGAAGTTAATTTTTTTCGGGTCAAAAACTATCACAGTGTTATTAAACGATTGCTAAAGTACGGAGTAAAAACAAAACAAAATGAAAATCTTAATGCAAGAGTAATTTTAAAAATATTTTATTAATAAGAGTGGCGTTCCTGGATAACAACGAGCAACTTCAAAATAAATTACGAAAGTGTTGTGAAAATAGAACAAATTTTTATCTTTATATCAAATTTAATCACAAATTTTATTCAAAATAGTCAACGAGCCGAGATCAAATTTCGTCAGTTTTTTTGATTTTCTAAGGGGGCAGGAAAAATTACGAAGTTTGAGAACCCGATTCTAACAGAAATCGGCCACTGTCACTTTTAGATGAAATCTAATTTATCTTATTTTTTTTTCTGCTTATCTTTGGGGTGAAGGTATTGAAAATTATTTATATCCATGTTTTGGTCCCCGTTATCTATTTTGTCTTGAAACTATTGCGTATTTTGCTTAATAATTCTTTTGCGTTTTGCGTTTGTTAAGCAGATACTAAATTCAAAAGAAAGAAGTTAATAAAAGAAAAATAAGAAAATAAATCAAAAGCGTAGAGATGTGATCAACTTGTTGTTTAAAAACGTGTTTAACATTTTTATAGACAATAAAATCCCAAAATTATTTATTTAATTTTTTTTCCTAGCAAATAAATAAATTTATTTATTATGCAGACAAGGAATTCGTAAAATTTGAATTTGTTTAAAGAAAAAAATAAACAACTCTTAAAATTATTCAATACTTAAAGAGCGGCGATTAACTGACAGCACTTAGTTTAGCTGACTAAATGAGGTGTTTGTTGTTTTTTTTTTTTTTTTTTTTTTTTATGGCGGAACCTACAATCGTTAAATTTTTTTTTTTTTATTTAATTTACGATTTTTGTTGAATTTTATTGTTTGCATTTAAACATTTTAAGAAGTTTTTTCCAATTTTTTATTTATTATAATGTTGTTGGTGTTTTTCCATTTAATTTTTTAACTCTGAACAAGTGATAAGATCTACACTTGTCAGCTGATATTTCAAAAATATTTTATACTAAAGCTTCATTTGTATTTGCAACTTCCAATATTATGAACTATTGAACGTTTATAATCGATTACTACTTAAGTGTTAATGGACATGGCATTAATTTCATTTCTCCTTTCCCTTCAATTCATTTTGTGCCACTTATGGGTTGAATCTTTTATTTCATTTTCTTGTTATAAACATTTACTATGTTTTTATTTATTATTGTTTTATTTTTTCTCTCTACTTAATTAAGCAACCATCAACTCTTAAATTCTGTATTTTATTCTATTGCGTTTGAATAGAAACAAATATATATTAATCTACGTTGTACAAAAAACAAACTAAATTTTAAACAAAACAAAAAAAAACTATTGCAAAAAAGACTACACAAAAAACCATAAAGATAAAGCAAAAGAAACATGCAAGCAAAAATTTCTTTTTACAAAAAAACAAATAAAATAAATTAATATTGGTACTGCTAATCACACAATTACTGAATTCCCTGTTGAGTGAACTAGTACTATACGCCTAGTAGGCATAACTATATACTAAACACCTCTTGTAGTTGGACAATCTTTTGTATATATGCCTTTAAAGTCACTACCCTTGATTCAGAAACAACTAGAACTAGAATGTGCACTTAAACCACGACATCACGACAAGATAGCTATCCATAAGTGGACGTATGTTTGTAACTTTGTAAAGTTTTTTTTTTGTGAGTGGTGTTGACTGAAGTGGTTAGCGCGTTGATTACTAAGCAAACAATGACTTGGGGCCTGGGTTCAAACCCTGGCCAGAGCAAGTCAATCAACATCAAACATCGGCGAAGTAAAACAAATAATAAAATGCCTGCTTATACAGCTTAAGTTAATGCGTCTACTTAACACTGGAGGCGCCACAACACTGCCTTAAAAATTAACATAACGCGCAAAGCAGAGTTGTAAAAGAGATAAATCTTCTAAATTTTCAACATCTATCTTCTCTACCCTATCTCTCTCCCTGAGTTCCGGCACAGTGCACTACATACGTAGGGGGGTCAAACCCTGAGTGCTGGTCCTAATGAAAAAAAAAAGTTGGTTCTATTGTATCTTCGTATTTTGGAAAAGATTCGTACACGAATCAATAAAATTTAGATACTCGTAGTGTCTAGGACCTTAAAACTGTGCAGCAGTTCCACGAGGTATTTTAGGGTCAGTGTAAATTGGCGTTTTTAGCGTGTTAAAGATCCGCACTCCTGGCAGATAACACCACTCCTAGGGTCTTTCGATGATTTTCTTCCCAAGAATAACAATAAAAAACATACATACAACTACACGAGTATCATCATAAAATCACTCAGACCAGATTTCCAAGGCTTCAAAACGTCGAGATCCGACTTTCGAAAATTGGGTTCACAACATGACCTTCATACTTTTTATAGCTGGTAAAAAATTTTAAAAAATCGAACTTCCTAAAGATTATGTCAAATGTAGGCTGCAACAAAAAAAAAAAGAACATAAACCGTCTTGGTAAAATTTGTTGGAGTTAATATAGAAGTTAGTTATTTCTTTGTAGAAAAGAAATCGGAAGTTAGTTTTATTTCGGATTAAAAATTTAAAGTCCACTGAAAATAACGAGATTTAATTTGGCTCCTAAAATTAATTTTTCCCCAGTACGGTAGTTTTGGAATTGCCTTCGTTAAAAAACACATAATTTTTGCTGTGTTAAGCGCCATGGCCACGTATCAAATTGCCTTGACAAATAACATGTATGTGTTGGTAAATATTTTTTTGCTTAACACAGCAATGTGTCAAATTCATGCCGTCAAATTTCATTTGAAAGTTATTTTTGAATGATAAGAACGTGTGATGTTTTTGGTTGCAAAATATTTTTTGCTAACAAAGTTTTCTTAATTTTATTTATTAATATTTATAATATCAATTACCTTATATTTTTATATGCGATTGACTTACAGAGCCTTTATATTAAATTATTATGAAAATAATTAAATTTATTTTGTTAATTTTAATTCAATATAGGTATATAAAAATTTTCATAACATTTACATTTTTTTCAACATTTGGTTTATTTTTAATTGCTCTCCATAAAGCAGGCAAACAGCGATAAAATTTAATTAATTCCAGTATGAAATTTTGTTCATCCATTTTTTTATTTATTGCGCTATCAAATTTTCCACGTACGATATTGTCGCTGCGCAAACTAAATAAAAATGAGATTTGATGTAATTACGCAGCAACACATCAAATTAACTTCAAATTACAGTATCGACGGCAGTGAATATCTAAATTGTTTTGATTTTCGTCAAACTCACATGGACATATACGTGAGAGTTGTTTTTCACAAACACAATCAAAAAACCCTTGGTTTGTCAAGCCAATTTGATACGTGGCCATGGGGCTTTAATGTTTTTTTCTTTTTCAGGACATAGAAACAAATGAATTTGTAGAAGAGAGAAAAGAAGAATATAAGAATGCAGATACAGTCACTAATTATGGGAAACTCAAGAAGCAAAAACGCAATAAATTTTAGAAAAAACAACAGTGAACAGCAAATGTACCAAAATAATATTGATGACTGTATTGGTATTTTGGTCGATCGGTCGATCGGTTGGTTTGTTAGTGGCTTGGTTGTAATGTTATTGTTGTAATCGTTGTTAAAATCTGTTTATATAAAAGATACACATGCAAAAACTACAAAAACATGCAGTACTTCACAGTTCGCAGTGTGTATTTCGATGTTCTGTTTCTTTTCAATACATTTAAGAAAACAAAGAAGACACAATAATGACATAAAGAAACGAAAAAAAGTAAGTGGCCTAAATACGAGTAGTTCGAAACAATGCTTTTCATTTAGTTTGTTACTCTTGCCAATTTATTATGGGATTATTAATAATTTTTTTACGTAGGGATTAAGTTGCATGGAACGATACAACGTCATCAATATGACGGCCATAGACATACAACAAGAGCATCCAAAATTTCATTGCAATACTAATCTAACGTAATTTGTGTTTCATATATGACCCTGACAAAGCATTCATAACTCAATACTGTGTGCACCATCATTATCTGAAATATATACATATATATATATTGTCAAAGAGGTCATGTTCAATAAATACCGATAAGATATTATTGATAATTAATGATTTATAAGTACATACGACGTATAAAATTTGGGGGAAAAAATGATAAAAGATACAATAGCAAAACATTAACTTGAAAACTGTATTTGTTTGTTTGTTTTCCAATCATAAAATAATAAAATAAATACAAACTAAATTAAACGAAAAGAATTAATTATGAATGAATGAAGTATAAGTATGTCAATATTTGATACTTTCATCAAGCAGACACTGAGTTAATATGTTGATCACTCTCCTCATATGTAGATCATGTTCACTAATTAGCGTTTTCTTGAAACACTAAGGTGGCAAATAACAGGAAAGTTTTTATAGAAAAAATCATATATGTACGTACATACATATGTATGTATGTATGTATATTAAACAAAAACAAAAGCATTTAGAGTCTATAATTTTATACAAAAAATTTCATTCATATTTGGAGAGAGAAGAAAAACAACCTATAATAAAAATCAACGTACATACCATTAATGGAAAAATGCAAAATTGAAATGGTACTGTCCGACAATAAAAAGAGTACTTTTTTCAACATTATGGTACTTTTTATGAAACATATAATTTTATTCAAAAATAAAATTAAAAATCCATTTTATAATAAAAAAAAATTAAATGAAGAAAACATGGCAGCTTGTAGGTATTTCCGGTGAAGAGAGTCGTTTTTGGTTGCCACAATTTTTCAACCAGGTTCAACCCCGCATTAGCAGTACAAAACCAATACATGTACATTAAAAAATAAAATGTGTGCAAAATACACTAATACACACATATATGTATATTTTTACAATTTTATGCCAGATTAATTAGTCTCGTGTGTTTTCGAAAGAACAAAAGTTGTGCGAACTAAAAATTAATCTCGTGTAAATTGGACCAATAACATTAAAGGGTCTATACATTCGTCAAAATCACATCAAGCATTTAAAGTTATATCAGTAAAAATTTGTTTGTATGTCACTCAGCGACGACGCTTGATGAAAAATCAAAAAATTTAGATATTGGGTATGCTTGATATCAAGCACACGTACACACGCTTGATGTCAAGCGGTTTGACAGTGTATAGTACCCTTAACAACTTTTGCAAAAAACACACACTAACAACAACCTGAATAACGAATTTGTGCATTCCTTATGTTCTTGTTTTGAAGCCAATGTTGTCAATGATTATAAAAAATAACGCAAATTTCTAAACAGGGAACAAAGCAAAACAAAAAACTAGTACTAAATATGACGTGGGGGTACTGTGGTATTTTTGTTCTGAAAAAGTACTGAAAATAGTACAAAAGTACTGAATTTTCCATCACTGGTACATACATGCAAAATATTTTAGCTTTTTGGAAACTACAGAGGGCTGTGCAGACAAGAGTAGCAAAAAAAAAAAAAAAACGATCCACAATTTTAATATTCATTATTTAGGCAAACAAATATGTATAGCAGTGACGCGAATTTTTCGTTAAGACCATTTTTTTAGTTTCAGTTTTTTTTTTTAATCAATTACCTATAAATAGTTGATGACAGGTTTGAATAAAGAAAAAAAAAACAAATAATAAAATCAAATTTCTAATTCATACATATATTTTGCGGTAAAATATAGTACGGACACGTTTGAATTGTTAAAATAATTGGATATGGATGATTCACATTTCGATCGTATTTTGATTTTTTTGTCTGCTTTAAAGTTTTCTTTAATTAATCGATTCTGAAAATTTTAAAATTTTAATGATAAAACAAACCGAAAACTGTTTCTTGTATTGAACGTTACACTCTTTTCTCTCTTTCAAATAGGAGAAAAATTTCGGTCGGATTTTTTCATTAGGGGCTGTGCAAATATTACGTAACGCCGTTTTCAGAGATTTTATACCATGCCAACCCGCTCCCCCGCCCCCCTCCCCCAACGCTTTTTAATAATTTTTCAGTGGAAAATTTCCAATCCATAACAAATCTTTAATCTTTATCGGAGAAATACGGCCGCAAATGCTGCGAAAAGTTGTTGAAAATTGGTGTTCCAGATTGCGCCTTCTACGCGCCAGCCGTGGAGACCACATCGCAAAAATCATATTTAAACATTAATTTGATAAAATTTTCTTTCCCACAAAGCATGTTTCATTCGATACTAAAAACATATTTCCTGTTTTTATTATGATTTAAACTTGTGTCACTCTATAAGAAACACCCTATACAAAATACCATTCTTTACAACTATTTATTGTAAGAATTACAAAACACTGAAGTGGTAGGTATAATGCTGTATTTTATATTCTGTTTTTAAAAGCTGAAGAGCCGCAAATAATTCTACTAAATAATTCGAGACAGAAGGTTCTAGTTTGCCATGTTTGTATTTAAGTTTAACTGTCAAGTTTTTAATATTTTGATTAATTTTATTTAAAAAAAAAAAACGTTTAACACGCAGGGATACTAAAACCGATTTCAATAATAAAAATAATATAAAACAATTTAATCGAGTAAATTATTAAGAATTTGCGTTATCAAAACCGTAATTTATTTGCTATGACTTATGTAATCTCTTATGTATATGGTGCATTTCGCTGATTCCTGCTGCCAACTTACAGATCTTTTTATGTTGTGTTTGTTATTAAAAAAATATGTACTTACTTATATGCTTATAACCAAAGTCTCTAGCAAGAACTGGGAATTACAAAAACAAAATAGTTTTAAAAAACTTATACAAACAACACAACAAAGAACTTTTATTCGATATGATCCTATTGTGGTTTTTTGTTTGTTTATAAAAGCATGTGAGTTTGAACAGGTTTCAAACATTAAAAAGATCTATAGTTGTTGCTTCCGATAGTTTAATGTATAAAACGCGGAAATAGTATTATCAACAAACTATGTTTTAATATTTTTTTAAATACAAATAAGAATTTATAAGTTACTTTAAATAATATAGAAAAGACTAGAACGCTTCAGCTGTAGCTGCAAAGATTACTTTTTGTACCAACTTCTGTTTTCTTCTATCTACTTTTGTTGACGAGTTGCCAGTTGGTTTATTTTGATCACTCACAACTCGCGGAGCTGCCACAGATCTAATGATTAGTTAGCATTAGCCATCAACGAAATGCAGAATATACGAATGTAGATTGGCCAGCAAAAAGAGAAAAGTATATGAAATAAACTCTTATGTTTCCAATGACAAATGAATGTTATTAAACGAAATTTTTTGTGAAAATACCTATTTCTTTTCGTTACAAGTTTTCTTATTTATTGCACAATTTAAAAACTTTATTACACTTGATCCCAAGAATCCATAAAATATTTTCATTGGTAACGCTGTTCTATTTGTACTCAAGAAATAAGAATAACAACAACTCACACATAAGCAGCCTCCACCATTTTCTTATTGATGAATGATGCGTTATTTGTACCGGTGCAAAAAATAAATGTAAACAAAGCAAATTGAGGAGGTTACCAGAGTGTTATTTATGTAGGAGTACTACATATGCAGAATTTTATAATTAATTGGGGAAAAGGATAAATTACAATATAATAGACATTAGGCAAATAAAAATTTTTTATGAAAAGTTCTTTCAACAATACTGCATGTTATATATTTTCAATCATACACACACACCTCTGATATTTAAAATTTTCAATAGAATTTCCAAAGTTAATTTGACCAATAATATAGTACACTAATAATATTTGTACATATGCTGAAAGCACCGATCAATACACAAAAAGCAGCGATCAATGGCAAATAAAACAGAGTCTACAATTAAAACAGAGTTGAGTCTAAAATTAATGTCAGTATTAGGCCGAAGGCTACCTGTATAGCTTGAAGATAATGTAAAGTTACCAATGTCTTAAGCATAAATCACACACGGAAAATGAAAAGAAAAACAAAAAAAAAACCAAATGGCGGCGGCCGTTTAGAAAAAACTACTCGCCTTAAAAAAGATAACCGGTTTTGCTTTTATTCCCAATTAAGTGTTAAAATATTCCAAAACAAACTGATTTTAATGAGCGCCCAGTTTATATTAAAAATCATCTTTGAAATCGAATAAAATAAAATTGGCAAAATATCAGGAAATCACAAATGAATTTGCCATAAAAAAAACCAACATCCAAAATATTTTTAACAATGCCGTTATATTTATAAAGAGTATACAAAATAAATGCATTTCCTTCAATAAAGTTTTTCAGTCATTTGTCAAAAAACAACAAATTTACAACAATAACTGTGTAAAGAATGTTAAACAACGACTGTTTTTTTTTTTTTTTTTTTTTTTTGCTGCAAAACAATTTATGTGACACTTCAATTTAACAAAACCACATTTAACTTTAATTAGTTGTAATTAAAACGAGAGTATGAAGTTAGTGATGATGATGATGATACATTTTCCTTGTTTTTGCTGTAATTTTCAATATTTGCTCGCACTCACACAAAGGCATACTAACACCGCATCATTGCGATACAAAAGGTGTGTAATTACTTTGTCACCAAAGTAAGTCAACCTGTTGCAACCACATTATAATTAAATTCCTGGCATATGTACATACGTACATATGTGTGTGAGCATGTGCTAAAAATGCATCTGTGTGTCTAATACACTAATGAAATTGATGAGAATTTGTTTGCATTTAAAGCTTAAAAATAATTTCTACAAACACATATACTAAAATACATGAGAATTGAATAACGATAATGATGATGACGACATTAGTGATGATGATGATGATGATGATAATTACAGATTTATATGTTTATTTTTTTTTTTTGAACTAAATATGCAATTCGCCCCATAATTGCTTTTCAATTCCCATTAAATTTTTAACACTTTGTAATATTTTTACTTCAACACTTACGGCCTGTTTTGTAGGTATTTTTGCAATACTTATTAGGAATTTAAAATATTTTATATGGAAATTATAAATGATTTTTCTCAACTAAATAATTAGTGAACATAAACATACATATGTATGTAAAATAATATGCACTTTGATTATTTAACCGAAAAGAATATATCAACTCAAACAGTTTCGTTCGTGGACGATGGTTACAGTGGTTGATTTACCAGGAGAGTGCAAAAGAATGAACATATTTGCTTTCAATCAAACACATAAGGAAAAAAATTTAGCCGATGTGACCGTATTCAAAGCGTGACCATATTATTATCATATAATTAATAGGTGAGACCATTTTTTGTGGTGGACTTTGTGGTCTCATTATTCAACAGATTTTGAAAAAACTTATACCAAATTCAAAATGATTATTCACAGATGCGAACGATATATTGTGGGTTGTTATCGGTTTATATATGTATGTATATACAATGTATATAGTAATTGAAAAATATAGTACAAGAAATCTACTTTAGCACCGATGCGCCAAATTGTTGTTGTCGTCAATGAAGTATTGTATAAAATATTTACAACTTTATTCATAAAAAACGACTAAATTTTCTATTTAAAGTTTAATGTACGACTTTTACATGGTAAAACCGGTTATAGTCTGTAGTTTAACTTTAGCAATCGTTCATTAATATGACTGATTATCTTATATTTTCATTAAATTGTTTTGCTTACATATTTCGTCGTATAACAACTGAAATGGGGACAACCGACTTGCTTATTAGCATTTCTTTAAAAAAACTCACATTTTAATTAGTTAATTTAATTTTGAATGGCATTTTTTTTTTGTTTGTTGTATAAAATTAACACAAATGCATTCGGTGTCACCACACAGCAGCAATATTTACAGATAAGTGTGAATTAAACAATTGTCTGATATATGCACGGCACTGTCATTATTTACAATCATTTGCTGTTACCTGCTCTGAAAAAGAACCACAGCTAACCAAACTAATTGCGAAGCTAGTTCCAGTAAAACGTTGTAGTACAGCACCGATTAACATTAAAATGACGTAAACAATTTTTGTAGCTTGCCACCCTTTAAAGTGACATAAATTTCAATAAAAACTAAATGTAGAATGATAATACTCTGATGATTTACTAAATCAATGTACATATGTAAAATGGGAGCTCAAATAAAAAAGAAAGAAAGAAAGAAATTATTTTGGGGGTCAAAAGATCTGATCGTATGAACTTTGTGTGAAACTTATAAATCGTATATTTTGTCATAAATTTGTTTATCATTATCTCAACTAAAGTTTACGAGTGCTATTCAGAAAAAGTTGAAGTAGTTTTACTATCCACTATTAAGCAAAATTCCTTAAAGTATTATTCACAAATGATTATTAACTTGACTTGTTGACATTTTAAAGTACGTAGAGCCCTTCTTTAAAACTAAATTAACTCTGCAGTTACACGTTCAAGAAGTTGCTTTCAAGTTGAACACACTTACTGTTTGTCAAAATTAATTTGAATTATGATAACGGACTATGAGTTTGTGTTGATTATTAGTAATTTCCAAACAGTGATGAGGGAATTTCGTACTAACCCAGAACTGTTTCAATATGTAGAATAAAAAATTAATTAAAAATTAATTCTCGTATTCTATTTCTATTGAAAACTGGTTAAATAGTTGATATTCTTCTCAATTAGTATCCACTTTACGAAAATTGTAAAGATGGACAATTGAACGCTGATGAGAGGTCTAGCGGCCTTGAAATCGGTACTGATACGATATTTTCAACATAAAAAAACTCTTAGTAATTTTGAATTTTCATTAATTCAATAAAACTGAACTTGAGCCTAAATAATATTACTTCTCATAGGTACATCAATATAAGTTCGAATAATAATTACGTTTATTCGTAATAATATAAATACAAAATAAATTAATTTATTTATTTAATTTATTTTTCGCGACTAATTTAAAACCAGACCTGTCACGAAAACTGAATTTTCACGATAACAGAATCCAAAATTAACGCTTAAATTTCTTCAGCCATCCTTAATTGGCGTTGAAACCTGAATTGGTATAAAAATTTTGGAAAACAAATCACTGGCTTTTGATCGTAAAATCGCTGCTAATATTGGAACATTTTCTCTTTGTTTTACAAACCACTTATAAAGAATGTTTTTCATTCATTTCCAGGGCCACTTTCTGTTTATACGTACGAACTTTTTAAATGAATTTTCTTGCTTTATAATGCAGTAAACTGAGAGTTATTCAACTTGTAATTCACCCAAATTGAATTTAAAGGAATCTCCACTTTTAAATTTTTTAAAATCTCTAATTTTGGAGAAATCTTTGACATTAAAATATGTTGAACTTTTCCCATATTAAGAGATGTAAAAACAAATGACAGGGATAAACAGACAAAAGTGAAGATCAAAAAGTTTAATATGGCAAAACACTTCCCTTTTTTGGCTATAGACATTGTAATAATGGGTAGTCGCGAATATCGAGCTTGTACTGTACATACATATTTTTTTATTTTTTTTTTTTTAATTAGGACCATCACTCAGGGAATGATCCCGACGTATGCAAAGCATTGAGCCGGAACTGGGAAAATAGGTTTTGGAAAGGAGGATAAAGGGAGTAGTGTTTGTGGACATCCGATTTGAACCCTGACACACTGAAAGTGGCAGGAAATACCTCTGCGGGGAGTTTATTCCACATACGAACAGTACAGCCAAAGTGCGAATTCTCTCTGTAATGCGTAGTGCGTTTCACTGGCATATCGACCACAAAGGGATTTGCTCTTGATGAAGAGCGTGTTGTACGTGAAAAGTGACGGGTTTCGGGAACAAGTTCCCTGATTTCATTAGAGCACATTCCGTTGTAGTAGCGATAGAACAACGAAACACACCCAACATTGCACCGATGCTCCAGTGAGTCGATAGAGTTGGCTACCCTACTGTCACCGATAAGCTTCTTCGCCCTATCCTGTACGCGTTCGAGTAACTTCAAAATATTTGAAGCACCGGCCCATACATTTGAGTTGTATTTCATTTTCGGTCGGATAAAGGTGGTATAAATATTAAGGAGATCAGATGGAGTAAAGTA
Source organism: Lypha dubia (assembly GCA_947311025.1). NCBI lineage: Eukaryota > Metazoa > Arthropoda > Insecta > Diptera > Tachinidae > Lypha > Lypha dubia. The sequence continues at coordinate 40,592,734 of OX371261.1, read as the reverse complement.
TGTCCTACACCGTCTTAAAAAGCCGAGGCACTTGAATGCTTCTTTTGAGACATAAAAAATGTGATCATTCCATCGAACATCACAATGTATTTTCATGCCAAGAACATCAAGAGCTTCTGATTCCTCAATATATATACCATCTATATTTATAGATGGAGCAGCATGTCCGGTCATACGTCTGTGTGTGAGCATAGCACATTGGGTCTTTCGTGCGTTAAAATTGACCCTATTAGCATGACCCAAATTTATTCATTCATATTTTGCCGCATTTCCCGGATCTCCGACGGGTTTGGCCTGTTGCTGAATGAATACGAATGAACTTAGCTGCTTTCATTTGCAAAAGAGTAGATAGGGTTGGATGAAGAAAAATAAGAAAAAGGGTAGGGGAAAGGGTATTATATGTGCATCTTTAATCAAATATCGGAACTGGCATTTTGTTTTTACTGATTTTCAATACGAATCGTCTTAAGACTAATACTTATAAATCAGTCTTAGGCCCAAGTGTAAAATTTTGTAAGTGGCTTTGGAAAATTGATTTCATGCACAGAAAGACGGACAGACGGATACGTCTCATTCAACTTCTTTATCTAAAGGATCCAGAATATATACACTTAATCGATCTCATATGAATATTGTGCAAATTACACACGATGAACGATATAATGAAACAACAAAATACACTCAACTCTTTTTTGACGCGATTTTGAAATAGCACGGTTCACATGTAATAAAATATTACTTGTTTTTTTGCACGACTTTTTTCGAGATACGTACAATTTGATGAGTATTAAATTCCGCTTTTAAATGTTGATTGAAATTTCCCAAAAATGGAACAAACATTATTTTCTTTTTTTCTTTTGCAATTGAATTATTTATGCATTTTAATGCGCAAAGCAGAGTTGTGAAAGAGTTAAGTCTTCTAAATTTTCTACATCTATCTTCTCTAACCTATCCCTCTCCCTGAGTTCCGGCACAATGCACTGCATACGTAGGGGTCATCCCCTGAGTACTGGTCCTAATTAAAAAAAAAAAAAACTGATGACAACTAATGATAACATTTTTGCACGTTTTCGACGGCATTTGTTGCATCCAATTTTCATTTTAAGTGAGCGTGTTAAAATAGAAATGTATAAACTTTATATTTCGGTCTCTCTCTCTCTTTCTCACTGAAAAAGACAGTTGCATCCAACAAAAATGCATATTGTGAATGCCGTCTTACTTTTTTTATTGGTGCATGTTTCCTCAAACACAGTGTAAAAAGAGAGTTGGGTGTAAGCCAAAACTATCACTTGTTTACAAATTGCAGCTGTTCTTTTTTTTTAAATTTGTTTTATGTGATAAAAATTAATCTGCTGAAATGGATATTTTGCTTTATTAATTCTTGCTACTTCTTACAAATATTATATTTAAATATAACTCAACAGAATCATTAAGACCTTCTTTAAAAATTAAGTCCAGCTGCATTTGAAAACAGCTGCAACTTAATTGCAATAAAACTGAAATAAATAACAAAAGAAAATAAGATATTTATTACTCGTACCTTTCAAGTTTTTTTTAAACAAAATTTTTTTTTGCCTTAAACTGCTAAACACGTTTTAACACAAAACAAATTTTTAACACTTTTGTATTTTTTTTTTTTTTTTGTTTTGTAAATTTTAATTTTTTATTTACTTAATTTATTATTATGATTTTGTTGAGGATGTAACGAAACTTTTTTGAACTTTTTAACAATTCAACACAAAACAATTGTAATAATTTATTGAATAATTTAAAAAATACCAAGAAACAGAACTTTTTTTTTGCACTCAAACAAAAAAATGCTTAATGCAAAACAAAGAATGCAAAGCAGTATAGAGCAGTAAAAAGAACCTCGAAAGAGAGTTAAACGTTTGTTTGACTCTTTTTGTTGCGAATTGTGCTGAATGTGAAGTCTGCTTGTCTGCTTTTTGGCTTCGCTTTCTTTTTCTTATAAAAATCTTCTTTTTCTGATTTTCATGAAATATACTCGCCAAACACTTTTAAGTAAGTTTATTTATATTTTAATTCTCACTTTTTGTGGTTGAAATAGAATTAAATTAAAATTTTTATTCGTATTAACATTTTTCTTAAAACCACTTGATTTACTGAAAATAATTGCTATCAAATCTTTTTTAACAAAAGATTATCGCTAACACTTTCTTAGTCGGTGTATTCGATATATTTTTCTTTTTTTTTTTTAAATTATTTCTGGATATTTTTTTTTCTTCTTTCTATTCGCTGTTTGATTTCTTTTGTGGACTTGAAAGATTTTTTCTTCAAATATTTTAAGCGAATATTTTTAGCATTTTACTAAAAAATTCACACAAATATTTTTGGTATAATTCTTTGCTGTAATTTCTTTCATTTCACTGATTTTACACTCGAAAAAAATTACGCTGGTTTGATTAAATCCAATATGATAAAATAAAGAAGGCAGCAAAACGTTGAATTCAAAACAGCTCCCCACCTGAACGCGACGAATTCTGTGAGTTAACTGATCAATTTTGTTTTGTATTGAACACATATAAACAACAACAAAAAACCAAAAGACAGTGAGTAACAAAACCACAATTGAAATTGTATATTGCGAAAATAAAAAGAGCCAAAGTTAATTTGTTTATATTCAAAATGTTCTCTTAAATAAGGCAAAAATAATATATTATAATAAAGTTCTCTTTATTTCTTTATATATGGTAGCGTTGCCACAATGATTGTTGTAATCATATTATGAGAACATAATAACAAAACGTGGTAAAAGGTGTTATGGTAGCTCGCTTAAGTCGAAATTTTCTTAGGTTTGGTGATTTTATAAATTTCGCGATATATTTTAACGTTTTATAAACTCTTTTTCGTTTTGGCGATATATTTTTACGTTTAATTATTTATTTTACAATATTTAGGTTTTGGCGATTTTTTCGTTTTATGAACTCATTTTTGATTTGACAATTTTTTTTATTTATTTGGCAGTTTTTCAATTTTGCTTTTTTAAGTTTTCAGATTTTTTTTTTTGTTTTGACAATTGATTGAGTATTAACGATTTTTTTAGTATTGGCGGTAGAATTCGTATTTCGGCATTTGCGTTGTAACAGTTTGAACTGTTGGCTGGCTTTTTTTGACGATTTTTTTGCTTTGACAATTTTTTGTTTTAGCAATTTTTATTTACATTTATCAATTTTTTTTCTTTGTTAAATTTTTAGTTTCTACGGTTCTGATTTTTTTTTATTTCACAATATTTTTAAGTGACTTATTTTGTTTTGTCGATATATTCGTTTTAGCAGTTTTATTTTGTTGGCATTTTTGCACCGATGAAAATATTTCGTTCTGGCGATTTTTTTATTTTTTCGCTTTGACGATTTTTTTAGTTGCGTGTTTTTAGTTTTTAATATTTTTATTTCGTAATAATTTTTTGAATCGATTATTTTTTCTGGCTTATCGACATTTTTCGTATTAGTGTTTTTTCCGTTACGGCGCTTTGTTCAGCTTTATTTCATATTATCTAATAAAAGATTAATAGCGAAAATTTCTAATTGTCACGATGTATAAGATAAGTTTTTCATTTCCATAATTACTTTAGGTCTTATCAGCTCTATAGCCATTGTTTCCCTTGATAGAAGTCTCTTTCAGACAGACGGAGAAAGCAGCGAAATTAGTATGATCCCCTGGGGTTTTATTATCTTTTAGTGCAAAATCTGTTTGTCCAAATATTTACTTAATTTCAGTATGTTTTTTGATGCAACTGTAAAATAAACGGTTTAAACACTTTAAACATATTTTGATATGTCTGGCAACTTGGCTGACAAAAAACTCATTAATTATAATTTTTAATTAAATGTACATATGTAGATAAGCATGTACATAAATAAATGCATGTGTATATTTTCATTTGTTTTATCTTGTCAAAATATTCAAAGGAGGACCTTCTTTTATAATAAAATTAACAAAATGTTTGTGGTTTTTAATATTTTAATTTTTTTTGCTATTTTCAAGACAGGCATTTATGTACATTAGGGTAATTCACCTACACGAGCAAAGTAAAGTTAATGTTGGTTTAATGTATGTCCTTTCTATGGGAAAACTGTTTATTCTTTGCAATTTAACTTGACCAATCGTTTATGAATAAGGCTGATTCAATTTAATTGATTTTTCTTTTATTACTACTCAGTGAAAATCAAGTAAATATTACAACGACAGTCAGCTGATCATCATTAGTATTCAGAGGAGCATGATTTCATTTGTCATGTCCATAAATTTCTCTATATCAAAATTAACATTTTGCGACTGAACAACACAAGAAAAAAGTTGTGAACCACCCTAATGTATGTGCATATATCATATTTAGTATTATAATAAATTACCACAAATTAAATGTTTTTTTTTTTTGTTTATTCAATGGGGTTGCAGCAAACATAGTATGTGGCAGTGTACTAAATTTCAACAAAATTAATTAAGACTTGAAAACAAATAAAAAAATATATTTTGGTTTGATTAATTTTAAGCGATATCTTTTAAATGTTAATGGACTGGTATGGAACATCTCGAATATTATTCAGTGGCATACACGTGTTAAGTGTTGGATAAGCTAAAACTTTCCAATTTCATTATCATTCATAGAAATAGGAGAGAAAGGGCCTTTAGCTTTGGGATGCACTACCAAAGAATAAAAAAACCAAGCTTGAATAACCTGAATTTACCAATTTTTTTTACGAAATTTTAATACGAGAATTACGTCAGTAGTAATCTGGTATTAAAAAATCCAAGTTTTGCCGAAAGAATGGCTGGCTGCCTTTTTATTAAAGGTTGTTTTAATAAAAATTTACTTTTTAAATTTAGTGTAATTTTATTATGGGCAAATAGCAACTCTGAAGCTTAGCAGCTGTTAAGTATGCTTATTCTGATTATTAGAAATGGAGGGCTGTACGAAAGAGCAACGCGTTATAATTGTGAAAACTTATTTTTTTTATTTATTTTTTGTTCCACTATAACGCGAAAACCGCTTAATGGAAAACGAAATTTTTTAGAAGGATAGCAAGCGTCCCAGATTAAAATATAGGGTACTTTTTAAAGAGTAAAAAGGTCAAATTGATAGTTTGGGTAATTTTTATTCGTTTACTGTCAATTTAAAATTTTTTTATATATTAACATACGGAGCTGAACTAATATGTACTCGTATGTATTTTGGTAAATTTTTACTTATGTTACTTTTTTTTCTTGTAGTGCTTCTTTTACTTTTGGTACTTTTTCTATTAGAAACTCTCCTAATGAATTTGGCAGAAATTTTGTAAAGGGACAGCATGTGAAACAGGTTAAAATATAGTACTAAAAACGGGACAAATTGGCACCTTTTTATTTTTTTATTAATTGTTTTTACATTAATATGCAGGGTACTTTCTTAGGGTTAAAATAACGATAACTTGATACTTTTGTTTCGATAAATTTGGTATACTTTTAGAGTAAACGAAGTTAACGTTATTAGTGGGATTTAACGTGATAAAATAAAAGATTAACATCAATTTTGTTGTAAGGTATTTCTCGTATTAAATTTTCACAAAGAAGCTGTCTGTATAACAAATGCAATCAGGTTCTACAGAGCCACCTACAAATAGCGATATTTATATAGCGACTTCCGAAATCGATATTATTCTGGTCTTCAAACGTACGGTTACACACGGAATTACTTTTTATTATGTACTTTTAATTAATTTTTAATATAACGATAAGAGTTGTTGTCTACATAATCAATTTGTAAGAAAAATCTTGTGTAAATTTAAATACGAGAATTGTTGCGGAAATCTCAGAGTTACCGTTTCGATTTCATAAATATGTATTCGATTGTCTTTTTTTACGTATGTAACTCTAACGTGCTTTTTCTCCATTGGGTCTTATTTCGGAATCACCTTTCGAGTTTAAGGAAGTTTGTTGTGGGTTTTTAATTTACACTTCCTATAAACATTTGCGTACGTTTTTATCACTTTTACGAAACAACACGTAAGAAGAGAATCCAACAGAAAAAAAAATTCTGAATGTTGTCTCTTAAACTGAAAATAAAATTTTTGCTGCTAAATGAGAAAAGCAAACAAGAAAACGAAAACAGTAAAAATAAACAACATAAAAATTAAACGAAAAGAAATAAAGAATTTTTATTTACAAAAGAAAAAAAAATATTTTTTATTTATTTAGAAATAAAAGATTTACAGACTAATAGAACTGTTTAACGTCAAGTGACTGTAAGTAATTAAGCAGATAAAACAAAATATATTAAAAAAAAAATAAAAATGGACTAGAACATGTTTTTGCATTCATTTTAAAATACAAGTGATTTGTTTTATTCACATACAGTCATACAGTCGTGGCCAAAACAAGTACAAGTTATAAACAAAAATAAACAGCTTTCCTTTTACTTGAGACCGGCTTTTTTTTAATAGGAAATAAATATACTTTATAAAATTGATGGTCACCATTTCGCAGTACAATTGTGCAGAAAGCCGTTCTCACATATTCTTACCCGTTTTCATTTAGTCGTCGATTAGACTGTAACGAAAGCACACATTTCAGATGGTCTTATATTTTTTGGTATATTTTTTCAACAATAATTATCTACCCACTGAAAGTGTTTTATTTACAATTTTTAATGACTCTGATTGATTTGTAAATGTTAATGCTGGACGGTAAGTCGGACCAAAGAGTATTTTTGATTATTTTTAGTTTTTGAATAAGACCTTCGTACTAAACACTATCACAAGTCTGTGATAGTGTTTGCGTACTTATTGGTCAAGTTCGTAAGAAATTCGAAAGTATTCAAATATTCGAAAACAACTGACACCCATAGTTGCCAGATTTATCATCATTTTGACTATTTAGGGTCCTAATTATGACATGGTGACGATGGGACGATTTATACTTTAATTTTGACGATTTTATATAATTCAAGTTTACAACATTTATTTGTATTATTAAAGAAATCTTGAACTGCTGAAAATTGTAATAAGCAACTTTTTAAAAACAGAAAACTTTTATTTAATTGATTATTAAAACATAAACAATTTTTTTCTGAAATTATAAAAGAATTTTCCTATTTTGTTGAAGAAAGTGAAATCCAAGAGGTAGAAACTGAATGCAGACAATTAAAATTATTGTCCTGATAAAAACATTTAACTATTGAATTTTTGGAAAAATATATCAGAGATGCAAACGAGGGATTCTAGTTATTTGTTTCCGGTTTTGACTAAATTTATTAGAAAAATCCACATTCTTCACCAAATGTGTAAATAATATTTAGTCAGGTAAACATAAATAAAACAAAAGTAACAAATTCATTGAAAAATTTGTCTTTGGAAGCAATATTATGTACAAAAGATTATTTAAAGCTACACAAATGTAGCTGCTATCATGTAACAGTTGTACCTGAATTAATCAATATGTTTAATTGCAATATATATTTGTAAAATATATTATACATATACAAATATATATATAAGTCTATTTTTTTAACATCTATATTTTTATTGCATAAATTTTATTGTATTTCTTATATATTTTTAGAAAAATTGTTTCCAAAAACGAAATCTAAAATGCATATTTTACTAAATTGGAAGAAAAAAAATAACTAAAGGATTAAATTTTTTTTTATTTTTTTCATTCAATGTATATATACATGTACCATTTCCGCCACCTTTTCGTTCTCTAATCTTCGCAACGTCTCCCAATCAGCTACGAGACGCTTAAAATATATGTACGAAAAGGCTCGTTGGGCGGAGCTCAACGAATTTTTCCGGTATTTCAATTGGAAGCTATGCTTTCTAGACAACAACGTCGATGCCATGGCGAAAATGGTAGAAAATATAATTTTTCTGGTAATGAAAACTTTCATTCCATCTAAGCAAATTTTGATTAAACCGATAGTTAAGTCTTGGTTCAATCAGACGTGCAAAAATGCAATCAGATCCAGAGAGGAAGCATTTAGTGTCTGGCGTAATAATAAAAACGCCGATACTAATTCGCTGCGCAAAAAAGCGAGATCTTCATGTGCCAGAGTACTAAGGCGCGAAAAATCTTTGTACGAGCAGCGCCTTCGCACTAAAGTTCTTGATGCTCCACGGGGTAGCAAGAGCTTTTGGTCATTCGTTAAAAGAGTCAAGGATAATGCTAGTTCCTCAATTCCACCTCTTTTAAAGGACGACCATGTATTCACTGACCCGGTTGATAAAGTTAACCTTCTGGATGAAATGTTCGCAAGAAATTCTCACTTGCCGGAAAGCAGTCAACCACTCCCCGTTCTCGAGGGAGTATCTATAAGTATGCCAAAAATATTCTTTCGAGCGCGTGCAGTTAAAAAGGTTTTAGCGAAGCTTAATGTAAATATGTCTCCTGGGCCGGATGGCATTCCAGCACTGGTCTTGAAACAGTGCTTTTCGACGTTAGCACGTCCATTGGCACGCCTGTTCAGCTCTTTGTACCATGCTGGTAAATTTCCAAAATGTTGGAAGGTTGCCAATGTAACGCCGATCCCTAAAGAGGGGGGGCCAACAACCCTGAAAATTACCGCCCAATTGCAATTTGTTCTGCGCTTTCGAAAGTAATGGAAAGTATGTTGAATTTCCATCTTGTATTTGGAGCTCAACAGTTTACTTAGCGACCGACAGTATGGCTTTCGTAGGGGCCGCTCTACGGGGGACCTACTAGCTTTCCCTTCAGAGAAGTGGTGTAATAGCATACATCACTTTGGCGAAAGTAAGGTGGTGGCTCTAGATATTTCCAAGGCATTTGATAGAGTGTGGCATGGAGCACTTTTGCCAAGACTGATTGCTTTTGGTGTCTGCGATGGCTTCACTAGATTTCTCAGAGATCGCACTATACGAGTTGTTGTAGATGGGGTCAAACGAGTTCAAGATAAATTCAGGTGTACCACAAGGCTCCGTTCTTTCTCCTACCCTCTTCCTATTTTTCTTAATGACCTTCTACGTCAAACTTCCAACCCTATCTACTCTTTTGCAGATGACAGCAGCTTAGTTCATTCATATTCATTCAGTAACAGGCCAAACCCGTTGGAGATCCGGGCAATGCGGCAAAATATGAATGATACACTAAATCGCGATCTCCTGACAATTTCAAATCGGGGTCATGCTAATAGGGTCAATTTGAATGCACGAAAGACCCAATGCGCTATGCTCACGCACAGACGTATGACCGGACATGCTGCTCCATCTATAAATATAGATGGTATAGATATTTGGGAATCAGAAGCTCTTGATGTTCTTGGCTTGAAAATACATTGTGATGTTCGATGGAATGATCACATTTTTCATGTCTCAAAAGAAGCATTTAAGTGCCTCGGCTTTTTAAGACGGTGTAGGACATACTTCATTCCATCTGATCTCCTTAATATTTATACCACCTTTATTCGACCAAAAATGGAATACAACTCTCATGTATGGGCCGGTGCTTCAAAATCTATTTTGAAGTTACTCGACCGCGTACAGGAGAGGGCGAAGAAGCTTATCGGTAAAAGTAGGGTAGCCAACTCTATTGATTCACTGGAGCATCGACGCAATGTAGGGTGTGTTTCATTGTTCTATCGCTACTACAATGGAATGTGTTCTAATGAAATCAGGGAACTTGTTCCCGAAACCCATCACTTCTCACGTACAACACGCTCTTCATCAAGAGCACATCCCTTTGTGGTCGATATGTTAGTGAACCGCACCACGCATTACAGAGAGAATTCGTACTTTAGCCGTACTGTTCGCATGTGGAATAAACTCCCCGCAGAGGTCTTTCCTGCCACTTTCAATGTGTCAGGGTTCAAATCGAATGTCCACAAACACTACTCCCTTTATCCTCCTTCCAAAACCTATTTTCCTAGTTCCGGCACAATGCTTTCCATACGTAGGGGTCATCCCCTGAGTGCTGGTCCTAATTAAAAAAATATATATATTTCAAGGTGTTGATAAACATGCAATCTATTTACATGTGATTTTATTTTGAATTCTAGTTGAGGTATCTGATCTCTGTATTCAAAAGAATGCTGTTTTATTATTAAGATTTCTTGATTTAAGAGTTTTGTTATGTTTTGCCTCTAATAAAATATGTTTTGTTGGTAAAAAAGCGGTTTTTTCATTTGACGTTTTTGTGACGATTTCAATAAGCTATATTGACGATAATGACGATTTTTGCCCAAAAATATGACGATAGTACCTCTAAAAAATCTGGCAACTGTGCTGACACCATTTAATTTATGTACATATGTATGTATTTCCGCTCCATGGTGCTCCGATTTGTTTTTTCCGCTACTCACATACATACAACGTTACATTGTTTTCACCCCAAGGTAGGTAGTCTGTAACAAATCATCCTTCAAAACCTTGCCGCCTCTTCTACGAGCGTTGGGAAAACACTTGATTGCGATATGTACATACATATCTACATACATATGTACGTATGTATAGTATGTATGCCTCAAGGAGACAGTAGAGCGACTTAAATTTTTCGTGTAACCAAATCTGCTGCTAATACTGACGGACAAAATAAATCAAATTTCCTTATCTAATAATCAAGTTGACAACAAAACATTTTGTGCGATTACAATTTTAAATCAAGAACAAATCAACCGAACAATTGAATAAGAAAACAAAAATTACTAAATAAAATAGAATCAGATAAACGAACAAACAGACAAACAAACACCCATTTAATAACTGAACAATCATACAAAAAGAATTCTCAATATGTAAATTTGTTGATCTATTTAAATTTTAAAATAAATTTTTATTTATGTAAATTTTACAAGTTCAAGGTTTGTTTTTGTTGTACTTTATAGACCACAAAAACTGTGAGTACGAGAAATGGAGAGTGAGAGCGAGAAATTATTACGTAATTACGTCACCAACGAAATCAGCTACAACCACTGTTGCCAGCAGAATAGATTTATCAGCATTTTTCAGATTTTATGACCATCAAAAATGTCAAAAAGCAGATTCGAAGATTTTTACGGAAACATGCAGAGTTACACCCAATTTACACGGTGATTTTTAGTCATGACTAAATATCAAGACATTTTTTTTTTTGGTATACGAGCGGGGTAGAGAAGCAAGAGGGGTAGAAAAATAATCACATTTTCTGTTTTCCTTGTATTTTTTTGTAAATCTGCAACTTTAATAGAATGTAAGGCAAATTCATAACAGGTAAGGTTGAAAACACATCTGATCTACTTTTTTCTTGCTTAATGGAGGCTCGCATGTCAAAATTTGTACATGCAAGCATAGGGGCTCATATGTCAAATGTTTTTGTAATGTTGTACTTGTTGTATTATTAACTTTACCTGTTATGAATTTTGACAGTATGTATTTTAAATATTACTATGTTCACACGACGAACTGAAACACTAGGTTCGCTTCGTGAACCACGATGGCAAACCCATGTGTACACTAGTGCTGGCAAATTCTACTACTTTTCATTACTCAATACTATTCGATACTTTTCATATGGGTACTCCATACTACTCGATACTTTTAACGGATTTTTTTAATTTGTAACGCATTGTTTTTATCTGCAAATTAAAGTAGTTTCTTCAAAAAAATTAAAAATAGATCTACAACTATTATTGGTTTTGTATGTCTTTATTATTAAATCAAAAATAAATGTAAATTTAACTTTTAATTCAACGTTAACAACCTAAGATATAATTTAATTCTTATCAAAAAAAAAATTAGTTATGCATATAAGGGTTCATTGGAAAATATATGTTTTGATTTGATTTTGATTTTGATTTGAAAGAATTGAAAATATTTACAAATGCATGAACATACATATGTGCCTGCATGTGTAATACATTGTGTATGTATGTATATAAAAATTAAAATATAATATTTACATGTATCTTAGTGTATATACATATTTAACTTACATACATTTTTAAGTACATTTAAAATGTAATTTATCACATGTGGTTATATTTTATTGACAGCTTTATTTCGGCGGTTGGTTTAATTTTGTAGCTTACACATTGTTGTCTTTCTGTACACCATTTTTTTTGGCCACTCAACTTGCTTAAAAATACAACTCTGAAAGTATCGAGTAACTACTTTTGAGTATTGAGTATCCAAAAAAAAGCGCAAATACTCGATACTCGGTACCCACTACTCTATACTTTGTCAGCACTAGTGTACACACGACACATTCTAGATTGGTTCGTACTTCGGCATCCTTTGTTGACTATTTATGTTTCTTCCATTTTATTTAATTATTTACATAAATATAAATTTCTGCTTTTTATTTCTTCAATGTTTTTATTAAAATTTAGCACTTATCAATTGTTGTGCTTTGTTATAATAATTCTGGACGACTAGTTCAGATAAACTAGCGATAATAAATTAAACGGGTTCGCAGCAAGGTTCAAAATGAACCACGATCGTTCGCTCTCAAAATTTTGTATGACGAAACATCATAAATGAAGGTTGGCCAGCGAACCATCATCAGCTGTGCAATCCTGAACTGTCAAAAATTGTGTATGTTAAAAAGTTAGGTTAGATTTCTTTATATTAATCTATAAGAATAGTGTTGCATTTCCTTTCACAGTTGGAGGAAAATTTTGCGTTAAATGTTATTGTTGTAGGGATAAGACCACCTGGTATGAATTCGCATTGCATCGGCATTTCACAGTGCAACAGTGTAAGAAACACACGGTTCGGATCTTTTACCAAAGGATAGTAAGGCGCTATACTAAGTTTGGTTATTTTTATGATCAAGTCAACCATTCTCTATTGAGCTGTATTATTTACCCTATAAAAATAAATCTGTGTTTGTATGTTTGTTTGCTTGTTTGTTACGTTATTTACGGGTCCCGAATCTTAAAACTTTGCGGTTACCAAAAACATCCTTCAATAAATCAATTGTGGCACGAGCTGTGTGACTACAGCTCCTGAACATCATGGTAGTTTAGTTGATGAACAATAAAGTCTGTAATCATGGGTCTATAGCGGTCACCATTGACTGTAACGTACTGACCTGCATCGTTTTTAAAGAAGTACTTACCAATGATTCCACCAGCCTATAAATCACACCAAACAGTCAGTTTTTCTGGATGTAACAATCTCTCAACATACACTTGAGGATTATCATCACTCCAACTACGGCAGTTTTGTTTATTGACGTTTCCATTCAAAAAAAGTGAGCTTTATCGTTAAACAAAATTCGCTTATGAAAATCGGGATTAACGGCAACCTAGTTTTGGGCGCATTTCCACTATTTAGCGGCGTTGTTGAGGCGTCAGTCTCTTTATGTTGAAATGCGAAACCAAACTAAATATAAATCACTTGACAGCTGACAGAATGGCCGCCAGTTAAAAAACGTTTCAACTTTAAGTTTTATACCTTTATAAAAAAAAGCCTTTAGGTGGCCAAACCGTATGTATGATCGATTTTCATGAGATTCTAGAACCAAATAGGAATTTTTGTCCATATTGAAGGAGGAAGGGAAAGTAGTTATTAATATTCATCTTTATGATTGATCGTACAATCATTGCCGAGTTTGCCTCTAAAAGTTCTGGCAGCACTGTTTATTACCCCAGTGAAAGTGGAAGACAATAAATATCAAATGCTTAAATGTGCCAATTTAACAAAATAAAAACAAGCTTTTATTTAATTGACCATTAATATTATTTTGAATCTATTTCTTAATAGAAAAATAAAATAAAAGCGAAATTTAGTAGACGTAACACTTGTTATTTTTAATTTACATATGTACATACATACGTATGTATATTTATTCTTTTTTATTTTAACAATTTTTTTTTTTTTGTTAGACTCCGCAAGTAATTCGTCATTGTCGTTAATTTGCAAAAGCTTGCATTGTCCAGCAGTATTAGAAAGGAACGAATTTTAAATTAAATTATAAAAATATAAAAACATTCATGCACGTCTTTTTCACGGAAAACTAAGATATAAGTATGTAAGTATGTATGAACATAAATTACATCATTTAAATAATGAATCGAATTTCTTTATGTTGCAGGGTTACACTTGAAACACTTGAGCCGAATCAGCTACAACAACTTTTATGCAGTTTTACGTCAAAGCTTTACCATCACGCATGTTGTTTTTTTTTTTAATTGTTGCAATTAAATATTATAATTAAGCTTTATTCCATCTTAAATTGTAAGTATTTAGACATATCGATGGCTTAATATAGAAAGGTCGTAGGTATTTCAAATTTTAGCTACTTTACAAAAAAAGGAAAAAACTCAATAAAATCTAAAAATATAATAAAAAAAAATTTTTTTCTGAAACAGATTTTTATTAAAACAGCCAACAAATTCTGTTTTATTTTTTTTTTTTTTTTGAATTGAGTTAGGGCTTTTTTTAATTACTGTAAATCTGTTATTAGGAAACTGAATTTTTTAATAGCCTTTTTCCACTAGCATACATTTTAGAGGAATGAATGGAATATGTTGAAAATGTCAAATTGCATTTCCATTGGCAACATCTAACATCTACCATCTTCTCAGCTGTCAAAAATATAAAAATACTTACAGCATAATTTTTTGTGGAAAAAAAATAAATGTTAAATTAAAATGAATTTTGAAGAAACATTAATAATTGGACTCGTTCATGCTTTACAAGAACAAACACAATTGTTAATGCAGAAAATTTGCGATCCATTATGAAAGATGAATATGAAGATAATTTATGTATGTATGTCATTCATGTACATATGTCATTTATGTATGTCATTCACAAAAAATGAAACTATCAATATGTATGTATCTGTCATTTTGCTAGAGATGACATTAAAATTATCGGAAGATGTTGATTGGAACAAAATGATATAGGAACATCTTTTAAAGATGTAGAAAGATGTTGACTTTTAGTACTGTGTATTTCTTATGGGAAGATGTTAACATCTTCTCAAATTGATGGTAGATGTTAAATGTTGCGTAGTGGAAAAAGGCTATAAGGGAGTTGTATTTGAGTATTGTCTAACTGAACATGTAAAAAAACCGATTTTGATTTTGATATGTGTATGTATTGGACATTTTTCAATTACAACCACAATCTTATAACTGTTATTCAAAAACTTTAATTACAATTTATTGTGTAATGGATTGTTTAAATAATTATTTAATTGAGGATATTCAAATCCAGAGTATCAAATCAAGGAGTCGCGTAGAAATCTTTTAGGAAATTCAATTCGAATGGGGTCAAAACTTATGCATACACACACTCTCCATGTATGATGAAGGTCATAAAAGTTCAAAAAAATTCTGTATTTTAAAACTTTTGGAAACTGCAAAAATAGTTCTAAGGGACAAAGAAAATTTTTATTATTTATTAATTTTTAAGGGGCTTTTCGTTTTAAAAAAAAACGGTAAACAAGACTTTGTTTTCTCTGAAAGTCTATCATATCATTTTACATACACATACATATGTATACATACATACATATACATACATATATATATGTTCTTTCCCCTAAACTATTTGCTTGACACATACAAAATTTTTAAAAAAATTTTATTATCATAGATATCATTTTGGGTCTCTTTCATTTAATAAAAACAAAATTATTCTCGCTCAATTAAAAACCGCAAATATTCTGTCAGATTAGATTTAAGTTCTGACATAAGAACTCTCATAATAATTCTATAGAATCATGAAATACTCATAATAATAAACTTAAAATTTATTTCTCTTTCATAAATAAAACAAACAATAATGAAGGGCAAATATTATTATCTCTGCTTAAATAATTTTCTAAATCTTAAAGTTTACGTCAAAACTGCCAACCAGCCATTCAAATTTAATTGATTTTAAGTCGTAATTCTTTTTTTTTTCATATTTATTTTTATTAAGCTGAATTATATTTTATGGATAAACTGAAAGGTAATTTAAAGTTAATAATAAAAAGCCGTAAATATTTTATGTTTTAAGTAAATTAAGTTGAATTCATATAATATTTTACCTTTGACACATTTTGATGACTTTTTAAAAAATAAATTATTTAATAACGCTCTTTTTAATTTACTGATATTTTTGTTCATAAAATGAACAAAACAATTGAGCAAATTATTTTTTAAATTGCTAAAAATTGTAAATAATGGCTCATAATTGTAGTTACACGCTAAAGTCGGTTTGTTTTTGAAATAAAAATATTCTGTTACTATAGCCAAAATATAAATTAGCTAAAACCAGCTTTAAAATACATATACGCAAATAACATTTGTAAACAGCTGTCTTCGCCTAGTGGCAGAAAATAATAGAAAAAGAAGAAGATTACTGCCCCTATTATGATTCACAACTGAATTGATATTTGAGTAGTTGCCAAATTCTTGTTATGGCTTACAACTCAACTCAACTTCCAATCAGCTGTTCAATAAGTTGTCTCGTTAATTTATAAATTAATTTATATAAAATTTCCAAAAAATATTATCAATACACTTTGAATATACATACATATGCATGTATGTATCTAATAGTTGATTCAAGTTGTCATATTAAGGTTGACAACAACCTAACGAAGCCAACTAAAATTAGTTGTAAACCATAATGCAATCAAATAGTTGAGTTGTGTTGAAACATTGACAACTCAACTTAGTTAAGTTGTGAATCATAATAGGGGCATACATACATAGCTAAACTAGAGTAGAACTGAGTATAATATTTCTGATATTTTTGCTTAAATTATATTAAAAGTTGTTCACTTTAGTTAAAAAATCATACTTTTAAACTACACTTTTGTTTGTCTATAGTACAGCGAAAGAATGCTTTGGATAAAAGTTTATTTATACAATAATTTCTTAAACTTTTATCTAATCATGAAGAAGTATTCAAAGCAAATTAGTGCCTAGTTTTTCAATTAACAGTTTCATCAGCAACATATTTAATTTCAATTAACACTTTAATTGAATCAACAACACGGGTAATTGATTATATTTTCGTTTAAAATAAATTCCAAGAATTACAGCATGACATTTATGTACACAGAAATAAATTAAAATTAGTTTGCTGTTTGGCGATACATTTTCCGTGGGAAGGGATTTTAGGGATTTTTCATTTTCAGTATATAAACATTTTAGGGGTGGGCAATACCCCCAAAATAAATAAGCCCACTAATAATAAGTAAAATAATATCCCATAGTGTATGGAACCAACAACAACGTTTATTGGGGCGTTTTTGGGGTATTATTTTGATGCCGACCGAATCCTTTTTACAAGGAGTACTTTTAATAATAACGTAACGCAGAATTTGTTGTTTATTTTTTTGTAGGAAAAGGAACAGAATAGAGAAAATATACATATGTTGGAAATGTAGATGGCTAAACCCTTTTAAAAATCTGCTATTGCGTCTCTTTGTAATTTTTAGAGCAGATGTATTACAGATTATTGTGGGAGCCTGCCATTACGGCTTAAGCCTTAAGCCCACAGTGCTCTTAACACCGTGTGAATAGTTGTGTTCACAAGCACCCTCGAGTCACCCGAGGAGACACAAGTGTGCCATCTGGTGGCAACTTCTTACGCATGGTCCACCCCCATGTCTTTACACCTGGTTTAAGTGCTCGAGCTATCTAATCTCTTTTATCTGTTGTTACGCAACATCACATAGAGCTTTTTATTGGTAGACCGAAGTACATGCAGCCACTACCACTGGTTGAGCATCAATGCTTAAACCAATACCTGTCCCAGCTTTTGGTAACAACCAAAGCCACCACGTGTACTCCCGAAAGAGACTTTAACAATATCCGATCACGGAATCATGCCACTAATGAGGGTATTGCGATGACTGCCAGCATATCCATTCTAAAGGAAAAGGAGTATGCCAATAGAATGTCTATCCCCAAGCGAACAGATAGGCATCTCGCAATATCACATCGCAAATGTGTGTCCAATATAGGACGTAACTCTCTATCCCCCGGTAGACATTCTCCTGTGGGGCTTACCGGCTCCCGTAACACCAGATTAGGTCACTGGTCAAGCCTCGACTTGACTTTAGTCTTGAGGGAGACCCTTTCACCTTCTACCAGACTAAAATAATTTACCTACTTCTCTTTTCTACCTTATATGTACATCCGTTGCTCTGTCGGTTCAGAGATTGGGGTGGTGTTGGCTGAAGTGGTTAGCGCGTTGACTACTAACTTGGGGCCTGGGTTCAAACCCTGGCCAGAGCAAGTCAATCAACACCATTAATTTCTCTAATGTAGATTAGTGAGACATCGTATTAATTGTTGTCGGACTGTTTAAGTGATGAAGGCATAACAGTGGTCACTAAAAAACTGTTTCGACCACGATTGATGCTGTTCCTGCTGATGTACACAACATCGCCCTCCTTCGTCGGTTAGCAGAAACATCGGCGAAGTAAAACAATTAATAAAATGCCGGCTAATACAGCTTAACAAAGTGAATTCGTCTATTTAACACCGGAGGCGCCTCAACACTGCCTTAAAAATTAACATAACGCGCAAAGCAGAGTTGTAAAAGAGTTAAGTCTTCTAAATTTGCAACATCTATCTTCTCTACCCTATCCCTCTCCCTGAGTTCCGGCACAGTTCAATGCATACGTAGGGGTCATCCCCTGAGTGCTGGTCCTAATTAAAAAAAAAAATTAACATATACGAGTATGTTTTATGGGTAATTGACAAAAGGTAATGTCTAGAAAAGAAAATTACTCTTTTCCCTAGAAGGCACAGCACGAATGTGTGGATATCACCAAAATGACGAAACGTACTCTAAGGAAGGGGGTGGAATTTTTAGAGCAGTGTAGGAGCTCATCTGCTGTTAAATAAACGCTTTTAATTTCTTAAGTGAGTACAAAATGTCATGGTTTGCTTAGTATTCAAAGTGTTAAGTACATTATTTCATTATGTTGGGGTTTTATTTAATTTTAAAATTTGGATTTGAAACAAAAATCGGTGATTTTCAGCTTTTGAATGTGGACTTTAAGGGGAAATCACTCATTAAATTGGGGCCACGAGGCATTATTTTCCTGGTTACATTGTTCACACTACATGTAATCATTATTTCTGTATCAAATTTATCAAAAAAAGAAAAAGTAACAAAAGTACCAAAAATTGAAAAGTACCAAAAGTAAATAGTACCATAAATAAAAAAATAGACCAAAAATACAAAAGGACAATAGATTAAACAAAGTATGTACCAGTTTTATTTTGTCATTTTACACCCCCAGAAAGTATAATGTTTGTTAATGAATAAAAAACTGTAAAACAATAAAAAGCACCAAAAGAACCAATTTGTCTAGTTTTTACAAACATACAAAATATCTTATTTATAATATTTATAGGAGTAGTATCCTTGTCACTTTATTAACCAAAAACATTTCCTAAATTACTTAACAATTGACTGACTTTTCCAATTAAAGTGTTTTGTTCAACTCGGCGCAAGGGGAATAAACTTCAGTGTCACAAGAGTCACAACAAACGGTTCAATGTCTCCACATCATTTCGCAAATAAATATTTTTTAACATCTTCAACATCATCAGTTTCGCTTGACTATTTTTATTGTTATTATTATTTTTTATTTATTTCGGTTTTTGCTATTATTCCATTTTGTTTCTTTGCTAAACACAATGACGTTTTGTTTTAAAAATAGATGTTTTAGGACTTTATTGATTTTCGCACATCAATGGCCAGTAGAGAGAAAGAATGACGTTCATAGACATTTTAATTTGACAACTTGTGGCTTTTATTAATAAATAATGAAAAAAAAAACAAAAAAAAACAAGCAAACAACGATGAAAAACAAGTGACGAATGTTGTAAAACAAAAGAAACGTTTGAAAATATTAACCAGAGACAATTAATGTTTTTATTAGACAGACATTTGACTAAATGCAAATAGAAAATTTGTTAAGGAAGTTTCTATGTATGTACATAAAAGAGATCTTGAGGAAATTTATTAAAGGTGACAATTTGCAAGTGGCAATTAAAATTGTTTAGATCATGCATGCCTCGTGTAGCAAAAATTAATAGATGGATACTTTTTTTTGCGAATCAATTATTAAAATACAAATTAAAATTCTTAGTGATTTGGGAATCTACTTCCGACAAAATAGGCACACACGTAGAGTCCAAACATTATATCTTATATTCTGGCAGAGTGAGGACCAAACAGCATTTAATGGGCACCGTTCAATATGTTTGTTTTTAGCACAGAAAAGATGTCGAATGGTCAAACTATTTCAAATATCGTATTTGATTTTAAACTAGTGTAATTTTAACATGCTAGTACTTAAAACCTACTTATATATAAGAAGATTTTCAAGGTAACTTTCAATACATTTTTTTTCCAAATACGATTTAAAAATTTAGTTGAAATCAACTAAGATTTCGAGTAATATTTTATAGCTCACAAATAAGTTTCAATTAGTTTAACAACCTTAAGTAACGTTCAATACATTTTCAAGACTTATTTCCAATTTAAAAATATATATTTAATTTATTCTCAAAATTTTGAAATATATGTAGTCTCGAGGACACTTTTTCATTGAAATAATGAAAGACAACAAAAGAAAAGTATTGAACGTTACTAAAAAAGTTTTACTCACTTTTTCTAAACTAGTTTTTAAAATAATAGTCACTATACTTTTGCCTATTTACACAGACATTGAATGTTACGCAATTTGAATGATTTTGCACTTTTGTTAAGTTATTTGCTAAGGATTTGATAAAAGTAACGTTCAATACATATTTCTAAGAATTTAATTTCTTTCCCAAATGCAACGCAAATAGAATTAATAACATTTGAAGTGTGCAATATTACACACAACGAATTTCCCTTTAATGAAAAATAAGGTATAGGTAACGTTCAGTAAATTTTTCATAATCGATTGCTGAATTTTTTTCAAATATTATATCTGACTTTACGCCAGAGTTAACATATTTTGAACATCCTAAGACTCAAGTCAAAATCATACTTAAAGATTTTTATTTAAGTACGTTCAATACATTTTTTTTAGAAATTTCATATGTTTGTTAAAGTACACAGTGCAATTGGAATTATCAACAACACACGAAAAAAAATTTTTAATTGGCTTAAAATAATTCATAGGTAACGGTCAATACGATTTTGTGACAATTTTTTTATATAGAAATAGTTCATAAGTTTTCAAAACTTAGAAACATTTAATATCTTATACTAGTTGTTTTTAACTCAATTAACGAAACACATTAAAAAAATGGGTAACGTTCAAAACACACAACTAAATATTTAATATCTTGACTTACAAACAAATCGTATGAAGGGTATAAAGAAGGTTAGACATTGTTACACATGTCTTAAACAAAGAAGTATATAACCTTTAAAATTAAGCACAGTTTTAGATTTTTTTGGGTTTAATTAAGTATTCCGGGATTGAAAATCCATACTTGAATTATTTTTTTTGTATCTCATTTAAGAAAATCCGTACTAACCGTATTTTGGACACCGCTTGGGATTGATTTCATTTTGGCTTTTGGGACGTTTGTACATAAATTTAATTTTTTAGATCACAGATTAATTTACTGAAAAATAATACGAAGTGCAGACACACGTACTACATACATATAAAATAACTTTAAAATTTTGGTGCAAAACAGATTTGGGAAAATAAAAAAAAAACTGAAAAACATTTTTAAAAAATTAAACAACAATTGCAAATGCGTTTCTGTTCAGAATAAATTCGCACAACAAACCAGTAAAAAATAAAACAACAGCTGGCCGGCTGCAACGACAGTCGAAAGGACTGACGGATAGACGGACGTACGGACGGACAATATTTCAAATATTTTAAATTTTAACAATTTCCGTCATTTATTGAACACAAATCGTGTTGTGCGAAAAATTAAATGTTTTTTTTTTTAAATAAATTTAAAATTTTTAGTAAAATATTCCAATGTTGCACCAATTGAATCGATATGAAGCCATCAAACACGGTCACATATCGAACAAGGATATTGAATGCATTGTAAGCAACGTCCGTCAGCTCGTCCGTCCGTCCATCCGTTTGCCAAACTCAACGAATCATTAATAATACACTAAAACTGAAACGAAAATAAAGTTGAAATAAAAGTGAAACTAAAAAAAACCGGGCAATAAACTTTAATTCATTTGTAATGTCGCACATTACTAGAATTTGTTTTTCGAGCCATAAATTTATTTGTTATTTATTGATTTAATTTATTTTTTGTTATTTCATTATTTTCAGATTTTTATCGTTTTATTAAATATTTATTTAGATTTTTTTTTTCGTTCATATTCAAAGAGCTTGAAATTTCTGTTAAAATTGTATTTAAAACTACTTGTTTGTTTGCATATAAAAGCAATTGTGGACATTCAATTAGCACCTCGTAAAATTGTTTAAATTAAACAAAATATAAATTAAAAAAACTCGAAAATTGCAGAAAAATATGATAAATGATTGTGGGTGATACAAAGTAATTTTTTCGTCGTCCCCGTTGAAAGATTATTTAAAGCCTAAAAATTGAAGAAAGAACTCAACATTAGTATATTTGAAAATGTGAAGAATAAAAACATGTACTAGTTTTTTTTCTTAAAAATACAAAACTGATATTCTGTCTATCACTGGTAGGTATAGTTATTTTTAAAGTTTAGTCAATGCGAGGTAGTACCACCTACGCACAGTAGGGGATTTTTGAAAAAACTTTATATAAATCTGAAGTTACTTAACGGCCAGCTCGATTCCTATGAAATATCATACAGCATTTAAGGAGGTGCTATTTAGTTTAACTTTACAGACTTTATATCTTTAGCAGTAGCGGAGACGCAAGACCCCAAAGTCGGTCACCTTTGGTTCATGAAAAGTTCAGAGATACGCCAATCTGATATTTACAATTTAGCAGGTACTCGACTAAAAGCACTTGCTCGATTTGCATAAACTTTGTAGATGAACTGCAAAATAATTAAAATTTAACAAACATTTCACATTTAAAAAAAAAACGCAACTCATTTTAAAGTTATTTATGTACTAAATGCGGTGTCAGCTGAAATTTTCAAAAGATTAGATTTTCCCCCTTTTTTCAGGATGACCCCTACTAATGCAATGGATTCTTAGAGAAAGAGCTGGATGGATAGAGAAGATAGTCGTTGAAAATGTAGACGTCTTAATTATATTACAACTCTGCGATTGCGCGTTTTTTTTTCTTTTTTTTCTTTCGCTCTAACCGAGCAATGGCCAGTCAAGGCGCCTACTAAGACTCTCAAAACCTTTCTATTCATACCCAGCAGTAGGTCAGATTTACCTGAGTCTAGTTCTGTCCATATGGACGTTGAAACTCTACAATCTTCTCTATTCCTCCAGGAATGGTTAGTTCTGCTAATTACCCAATTACTGAGTTCCCTATAGTAGTGACCGATTGGAGGTTTAACCGACCTGTCACTAACTGCCACATCTAATGCTGACCCTATTCTTGCCAGCTCATCAGCAATTTCGTTTCCCTCAATATTTTGCAATGTCCTGGTACCCAACATAGGCTAACGCTAAATTTGTCCATAAGCAAGTTGAGAGATAGCCTACACTTGCTGACCAGCTTCGATTTGATACTATGCCCCTTCAAAGCTTTCAGCGCCGCCTGACTGTCAACGTAGAATGTTACCTCCATGCCTTCAGTTACATGTTCTGTGTTTAGTTCCGTGGCCCTGAGGATCGCTAGTATCTCAGCCTGAAATATACTACATTCGTTCGGTAGCCTAAAAGACCTACGAATGTCCGTTCCTAAAAAATAGACGCCAGCACCCGTGTAACTTGGGGGTTACACGTTCAAGTTTTCTTTCAATTTTTGTTTCAAGATTCAATACACTTACACTTTTTTACTAACACACTCACACATTTGGATATTGACTATCAACTTGATTTCAATTTTGCTTTCAAGTTTTCTTTCAATTTTTCTTTTTCTTGTAAATAATTTTTGTATTTATTTCTAAGAAAATATATTATTTGAAATAAAATATGAATAAAATTAATAAAAATTGTGATGTGTTGCGATTTTATTGTTTTTTTTTTTTATTTATTTAATTTTAAATTTCTTTCTTGACGAAGGCATCTTGAAAATAAAATTGACTATCATCAAGTTGCTTACAGCCTACGTCACAACATGTGTTCAACTTGAACGCAACTTCTTGAACGTGTAACTGCAGAGTAATCTGTCCGACCACATGCATTTTATTAATAGTTTTACTTTGCCAACGGTTTTGATAAATGACGAAGGAGGGCGCTGAGGTGTACGTTAGCATGGAATATTATCAATCGCTGTCGGAACAACTTATATCGATTTTCCAAAAAAAAATTTATTGGACCAAATTGAAAGCAAACTTGCTTATGCAAAAAGGCCATTTTGAAAACCAGTCAATAAAGAACGAAATTATGCGATAAAAATATTTATTTGCAAGATTAAAAAAAAATAACAAGCAAAGTTGTTCAAATAAACAAATTAAAAAACAACGTTTGTTCTATTCGGCCAGTGCAGTTTAAAATCTAAAAAAGGGATGTTTAGATATTAAATTTTTCCTTTGTTGCTCGAAATATGTTAACAATGTCTACTTAATCACCCCTATCGTAAATAAGAAGTGAAATTTTTGTTCACGTGAAATTTTAATTCTACTCGAAGGGAAAAATGGTATCGTGAATCTCAGGTGAAAAATTATTCCCGCTATCAGTTCTTAGTGAATGTAAAAAAGGGAAGAAGATTAAAAAAATAAAAAATCTAGAACTTTTTGTTCAAAAATATACACGGACTATTTATTTTAAGGAAAACTTAAAAAATCAAAGTTAAATATTCAATGTTGGAGCTTTAGTTTGGTTTCCCCGTTTGTTTATTGCATTCTAACTTTTATGTGGTAAAATAATTCGGCTACTTTTTGGAAAGCCAACAAAACGAAAAAATGCCAACAAATTAAAGCTTCACAAATCTGCAGGCAATCGGCCTGTTTTTGACATTTTGTTGAAGAATACATCAGTTTGTTCCTTATTATCAGATCTTTTCATTAAAATAAACTTTTTAAAGTTTAATATTGGAATTATAAGAAGAAATCAATGTAATTTCTGTTCTATTCCCCATCAAAAATAAAGTGAAAATATCAATGTGAGAAGTGAAAAAATTCCGACCGAAATATTTATTCACGATAAGGGGAATTTTTTTCAGTGAACATTTTTCACGTTGTTATTCTGGACTGAATAAAATATTTTCATGCGAGTTGTTCCCAATTGCAAATACGTGAAAAGTGAAAAAATTTCACGTGGAAAATTATTCACGATAGGGGTGAATATTTCTCTGAATATCAACATTTACGAACTTTATAGCCTGTATAAATATTAACAAATACATATTAATAATAAAAAAAAAACGTCTAAATTTGAAAATCCATAACTTAGGGGAACGAATTTCCCCCATTTAAAAAAAAAACTTATGGGACCAAACTGCATGCAAAATGATAAAAACAAAAATAAGAATTTTTAAAACCGGTCGATAGATAGCGAAGATTTTCAATGGTATAGGGAAGGGTGATTGCATTGATTTTCCAAAAATAATGATGGGAGCCAACTGCAAGTAAATCCGTTCAAATAAAAACAGAATTTTTAAAATCGGTTTATAAATGACAGAGTTATAGACGTTCAAACATTGAAAAAATACCCCTTGAATTGTTAACACCTTTTTTTTGTGCAGCCGGTTAAGAAAGATAATGAATTCTCAATTATTAAGTGAAAAATGTCTTCTTTTGTTAAGTCTCTTCTGCAGCAAAGGCGTCCGTCCATACGTCAAGAACTTTCTATTAATAAAATTACATGTGCAAAAAAAATTTTTAAGCACTCGTACATTGGGGCTGTGCACATATTACGTAACGCTGTTTTCAGAGATTTTATACCCCCCCCCCCCCCCCCCTCCTCATAACGTTTTTCACTAATTTTTCAGTGCAAAATTTTTAATCCGTAACAAATCTTTAACCCCCCCAAGGAGCGTTACGTAATTTGTGCACAGCCGCATTGAAATAAACTGAACTAACTGCCTGTTTTTAGAAAATGAAAACAAAATTGTGAGTAAGAATTTATATTGAAAACAACAATAACAGCCAGTTTTTCGAAAATGAATTTTTGTATACGTTCTCATAAAAAACGAACGAAACCACTTTTACGTTTTTATAAAACATTCATTTTCATGTGAGTGACGAAAAAGCTTTATTTATTTTTTCATTGTATTTTTGGTTCTTATAAAATGAAAATATCTGTAATAACGATAGCAAATGTCAAAAACAAAACGATAAGTAAAATGCTATCGTTTGAAAAATTCACTCAATAATAATACGTACATAAGTATTTATGTATGAATGTATTTAAAAAAAGTTTGAAACATATGTATATTATAATTGTTTTATTTATTTAAATATACGGAAAGTTTTTATTTTTTAGGCTCCATGAAAAATGGCCCTGAGCTATATTTTAAAAATCGATTTACTTTATAGCCACAAGTCTTTTGGGGTATGTTATTAAAGTATTCGAGGAATACATACTTTTTGAAAAGATTTATGATAAGAAGAAGAACTTCAAAAATCGCTCCAAAGTTTCGGATTGACAAAAAAAAAAACAACTCGAATTTTGTGACCCAATTTTTCTTATATCTGAGTGAATTTTTTTAATTTTTAAATATTGAAAAAAATTTTCCTAATTTTTTGTTAAATTTTTATTAAAGTGGCAAATAATACCAAAATTAAAAATGGCCCCAAATAAAATAACAAAAATTGTAAATTGCACCAAAAATTTTTATTTTTGTTTTTAACAAAACCTTCTGGGTGCATTTTTCATTGGTTATAAAAGAAATGATATATTTTGCTCTGATAACTAAAGATTCCCCGAATAGTTGGTATTCCGCCGTATTGCAGATTTTCTCCACTATTGAATTTCCTGAAACGAAGATGCTTTCCAAAGACAGCATTCCTGTCATTCGGCCACAAAATAGTATATAATAGAACAGTGTGAGAATATGTTTCATTTTTTTGCGGTCTCAGTGCACTTGAGGGAGTTATTTTTTTTGGGTTATAGCTCATTCAGCAATTTTTCCATTTAAAACAACAAAATAAATTATTGGACCATTTTTAATTTTTTTTCGGTGCTATTCATAATTTTTCAGCTTGTGAAAATTTTTCAATTCGGGCCATTTTTCATGGAGCCTTTTTTGAACTCAAGATTATTTTTTGTAAATAAAAAACATGTGATTTATAGAGTTAACACCAAACACAGTACGTTTATATGAGAAAAAAAAATTTAAATTTATGAAAACGAACGCATTGGCAATAATGTTCCTTTACGAAAGCAAAAAGCTTTATACATGTCAAAAGTGAATAAACGAAAGCTTTCTAACATTTTATAAGATCCAAATTTAAAACGATATCGTTACAAAACGAAATTTCGTGTGAGAAGACTTTTGTTTTCGAAAAACAGGCTAGGTGTGATCCCGTACTCAACATTGGGAGCCCGCGGGATCCCAATTTGCACGAAAACTGTTCCCGTACACAAAGTTCGTGCAAGTGAGAGAGATTTTGAGAGAGAAATATTCTTCTTCTTCCTGCACGAAACAGCCCGTACTTTTTCTTCGGGCTAGTTTGTGCAAGTAGTAATCAATCAGCTGTTTATGAAATAAACAATAACAAATAAGAATTGAATTTTACCTAAAAAGAATAATGATGAAATAACTGTTACTTTTGCAAAAAGCAAAGCAAAATATGTATGTTTGGATATACAAACATAGATATGTATGTGTGTACTAACTAAAATCTCTTAAAAAGTGAAATACTAATCAAAAACAGTATTTATTTTTTTGTTTACTTTTACAGCAATTTCATACAAACTTTTGGGATAAAAATGTGGTTTTTAGTGTTCCCGTACTTTTGTGCGTTTTTGTCTCTAATTGAGAGAAATTCTTGTTTGCTCTCATTTTACCGGACTTTGCCCAAAAATTACGGGATCAAACCTGCTGTAAAATACGAAAATTTGTTTTTGTTTTCAATATAAATTCTCACTCACTACTTTGTTTTCATTTTCTAAAAACAGGCAGTAAAAACGTGCGACAACAATAATCTGGCAGCACTGTATATCGTAATAAAAATTCACCACCAACCAAATAACATTGCAAATGTAGAAAGAAAAGCTTACTTGACTGTAAACAACAACAGAAAAATCTTAGCAAATCCATAAACCGGTGTAATCAATATTTAAAATTAAATTGTTATCAGCTCTATAATATTGTACTGCAAAAGAATGAAACAGTTTTAAAAATGTACATACATACATACAAATTTTTGACGGTTTTGATGAGCTCAAAATCGGTATAATTTTAATATTGCCATTTCCTGCAGATGGTGACAGCGTCTACAGTGAATCAGTACAGTTTTACTACGGACATTTCCCACAATGTGGTGACATCGTCAATAGTACTCGCAAGTCAGTAAAACCTTACTATGTACATTTGCTCCATATGATCCCACAAGAACTACCTAGTCAGTATTGACGCAGTCTACTGGTAGATTTCGTAGGACACGCCTGTGTTAAATGTCAATAGTAGATAACATTACTTGGGGTATAATTTGTCAATAGAAGTGTTGACATCGTCAATAGAAAATAAGTATAATTTTACTATTGACATTTCCTGCAGGGTTAATATAGAAAGGTCGTATCTCAACTTTTAGCTACTTTATAGGAGAAAATGAAAAAACTCAATAAAATCTGAAAATATAATAAAAATTTTTTTCTTCTGAAGCAGATTTTTATTAAAACAGCCAACAAATTCAATTCTGTTTCATTTTTTATTTTTTTTTTTTTTGAAATGAGTTAGGGCTTTTTTTAAGTTACTGTAAATCTGTTATTCGTCAACATAGGAAACTGGATTTTTTTAAAGGAGGTGTATTTGTGTTTTGTCTACCAAAACATGTAAAAAAAACCAATTTTGACAAAAAACGAGATACGACCTTTCTATATTAAGCTATCGATATGCATATGTGTATAAGTTCCTTCATTAAGAGAATTATTTTCAGCTCTTTTTGGAAAAACAACATACATATTAAAATCACAGCCATGAAAATATTAATTAAACAATTCTCTTATAGTCTAATCCGACTCCCAGGCAATCGGAAAGGTAATCAACTAAAACAAGCCTAGTAAATTATAGATATCATTATTTTTTCTGGAGTTCCGTACAACAGAAGTGCAAAAACTTTGTCGTCCGTTCGTCTTTCACTCACAGACTTCTATCTTAAGAGCCATAAGTCTTGAAATATACACAGAATATGGGCATGTTCGTAAATTCATCACTGCGCTGCATATTATGCGCAGTACGTTCATATATGCAAAAAGTGGCAACTCTGCAAAAGGTATATGTGTTCAAAAATGCAGCGCTGAAGTATATTATGAAAATTTTTTGTTTGGGGTTTATTTCATTTTATTTGGGGCTTATTTCATTTTTTAAAAATTTGGGGCTTATTTCATAAAATTTTTTGGGGCTTATTTCATTTTATTTGGGGCTTATTTCATATTAGTAAAATAGATCTAAAATCCTTGCGCACTGCCGTAGGCCGGTTATGCAGAAAATACTTTGAACGCGAAGCCGGTGTTCGCTATACCATGGAGGATAAATTCCTTGCGCCCGGCCGTAGGCCGGTTATGCAGAAAATACTTTGAACGCGAAGCCGGTGTTCGCTATACCATGGAGGATAAATTCCTTGCGCCCGGCCGTAGGCCGGTTATGCAGAGAATGCTTGGAACGCGAAGCCGGTGTTCGATATACCATAGAGGATAAATTCCTTGCGCCCGGCCGTAGGCCGGTTATGCAGAGAATGCTTGGAACGCGAAGCCGGTGTTCGATATACCATAGAGGATAAATTCCTTGCGCCCTGCCGTAGGCCGGTTATGCAGAAAATACTTTGAACGTGAAGCCGGTGTTCGATATACCATCGAGGATAAATTCCTTGCGCCCTGCCGTAGGCCGGTTATGCAGAAAATACTTTGAACGCGAAGCCGGTGTTCGATATACCATGGAAGATAAATTCCTTGCGCCCGGCCGTAGGCCGGTTATGCAGAAAATACTTTGAACGCGAAGCCGGTGTTCGATATACCATGGAAGATAAATTCCTTGCGCCCGGCCGTAGGCCGGTTATGCAGAGAATGCTTGGAACGCGAAGCCGGTGTTCGATATAATTTAGAGGATAAAATTCTTGCATTTTATGATTTCTTCTTAAGCTTACATCATGAAGTTAACAAATTTGGGGCTTATTTCATTTTTTTTGGGGTTTATTTCATTTTTTAAAAACTTGGGGCTTATTTCATAAAATTTTTTGGGGCTTATTTCATTTTTCGATTTGGGGCTTATTTCATTGGGGCTTATTTCGTGGTGCCAATTAAATTTATCATTAAGTTTTCCATTTCTGTAATATTTTTTCGTTCATAAATGCAAACATTAAAATGCGCAAAAAGAAGCATAAGGGGCTGTGCACATATTACGTAACGCTCTAGGGGGGAGGGGGGTTTAAGATTTGTTAAGCGCCATGGCCACGTATCAAACTGGCTTGACAAACCAAGGGTTTTTTGATTGTGTTTGTGAAAAACAACTCTCACGTATATGTCCATGTGAGTTTGACGAAAATCAAAACAATTTAGATATTCACTGACGTCGATACTGTAATTTGAAGTTAATTTGATGTGTTGCTGCGTAATTACATCAAATCTCATTTTTATTTAGTTTGCGCAGCGACAATATCGTACGCGGAAAATTTGATAGCGCAATAAATAAAAAATGGATGAACAAAATTTCATACTGGAATTAATTAAATTTTATCGCTGTTTGCCTGCTTTATGGAGAGCAATTAAAAATAAACCAAATGTTGAAAAAAATGTAAATGTTATGAAATTTTTTATACTTATTGAATTAAAATTAACAAAATATATTTAATTATTTTCATAATAATTTAATATAAAGGCTCTGTAAGTCAATCGCATATAAAAATATAAGGTAATTGATATTATAAATATTAATAAATAAAATTAAGAAAACTTTGTTAGCAAAAAATATTTTGCAACCAAAAACATCACACGTTCTTATCATTGAAAAATAACTTTCAAATGAAATTTGACGGCATGAATTTGACACGTTGCTGTGTTAAGCAAAATAATATTTACCAACACATACATGTTATTTGTCAAGCCAATTTGATACGTGGCCATGGCGCTTTACGGATTGGAAATTTTGCACTGAAAAATTTGTAAAAAGCGTTGCGAAGGGGGGGGTATAAAATCTCTGAAAACAGCGTTACGTAATATGTGCACAGTCCCTAAGCAACAGCTGATTAGCAGTGGCAGTGCAAAATTATCATATTATGCAGCGCAGTGATGAATTTACGAACAGGCCCTATGTGTAATTATGAAATATGCAACAACAAATAAAAATACAAAAATTCAAGAAAATTTAAAACAAAAGGCTGTGCTAAGACGAGCAACGTAAATGCTAGAATTTTAATGGATATTATCAACCACAATATATGTACGAGTATGTGTAGACATTTGGCATGTTCATTGTTAGTAAATTTTTATACAATAGGTTCTAAAATTTGAGAAAAATTTAAATTAAAGGGTGTCCTATCAAATAATGTATTTTTGATAAATGTAAAACTTTTCACAGCTGGTGCAGCATTTTAAAGGCAACAGCAACGAACTATTCAAAAACAAACAAACGCATTAAGTATTAAAGGGTGTTCTGTGAGGTAATGTAATTTTGAAATTAAACTGCATCTTATGAACTGTAATAATCAAACAGTTAAAGTTTTCCCAATATGTGAATTATTATAGAATGTATCAGAAATAAGAGGCTGTCGCTTCAATTAGTGCAAAAAAAAAAAAAAGAAAACTTACCAAATTGGGAAACAATCGCCGACACAATCAAAATCAAATGTGGGTGAATATAAATTTAAGTTTAAATAGCAAAGATTCAAACCAAAACTTTCAGTTCAAACAATTTTGTACTTAACAGAGCACTGTTAAGCACTTAACAGTCACAGTAAATGATGAATTGATGAATCTCATTTAGGATGAAAAAGGCGTACAATTATCCCACAACATAAAAATGGCGGTCCAGGTAGTAAACTAGCCTGCAGAAAATGTGAGATATCTGAAATAATTTTAGAACTTTGGAAAAATGTATTTTACAATTTTCATATGCAATAAAATTTTAAGTATTTTTGTCCGATTTTCTGTGGTTGGAAAACAAGCCATAACTCTGAAGATACTAAAGCTGGAGCAATGAAATCTTGTCTGTCAGAGACGCAATTTGCTGAAAATATTTTAAATTTCTTACTACACCTTTTGGCCAATACACATAGTCCAAAGGGTCTTAATTTCGTAAATTTTTGGTTGCCACCTAACAAACCATTTTGAAAATTTTAAACTTATTTTATTTTTTAAAGATATTGTAAAATTTCTTTAAACTATTTGAATTGAAATAAAACAATATAAATGTTTTTATAGGTCACTGCCTTCCGTCATCACCATTCGAATTGTTATTCAAATTTTTAGATAACTTGTTGGCAAAGAAAAAATTATAACAAAAGCCGTACATGCATACATACGTATAAAAGTAAAAAAGTAACACGGAGACGTGATTATTTCCTGCTATTTCGTTAATACGTTTCTCCTTCTGTTTAATTTGTGGAGTGGCGCGAGTGTTTTGTAAATCAATACTTTAACTTTTATTGAAAACGAAGGACGTTTTTGAAATGAAAATTGTGTTACAAGGATCTTTTTTTTTCAAACGTTATAAAGACCAGTAAAAACAGGACTAATAAATTTTTTGGGCACTCGAAATAAGGGAAAAATAACATTAAGCAATTACTTTCAATGTTAAGTTATTTTTAATTAAAACTTTTTTCCTTTCATAAAAAAAAAATTTTAATTTAGCATTCAGATGCAAATTTTTTATTTAGAAAAATTTTGTTTGTCAACAAATTTTACTTTCACACCTTTAAATTGTTTTATATTGATAACAAAAAACAAAATTGTTCTCATATATGAATTTGTGTGTCCTTAAAAGAGTAAAAAAAAAACACTTCCTTTCTAGATGAATAAGCATTTCCTTTTCCTGTTTATTTTTATGAATAAGCAGAAAAAATAGTTATTTTTTATTGAAAGTTTTTCTTGAAATGAAAATTTTCATTTATAAACAAGTACAGCTTAAGGTTATCAAGACATTAATAACTACTGAATTGTAAACTGGAAATTCTTATACTTCATATGGAAAATAATACGGACATAAATTGTGTGTAAAATAGTATTTGTTAAACTAAAATCAAGCGAAAAATTTTGAGAAGGATGATAATAGTTTCTTTAAAATTTTACTGTGACTGAGTTTTCTGTGCATTGTGTTCTTAACTAAATTAATACACCGTGCAACAACCTTGCTGCTTAATGTTTCATAATTATTTTTCTGTATTGAACGTTACCATTCCTTGCTTAAGCTTCTTACTCGAATGTTATGTTTTCTCTATAGTTTCTACTTTTACGCTGGCTTTAACTTTTTTTCAATATTCTTAAACTCAAAGACATCTCTTATATAAAAATTATGCGGAAATAACGTTCAATACACTTATTTTTTTTAATTTCATGATTATTCCCAGCATATATCGGATACTACTAATTTGGCAAAGATTTCTAAAAGTCAAAGACAAATCTTATATAAGTATTTTGTCATACTAACGTTCAATACGTTTATTTGTTTTTATACAACTAATTTAATTATGCTTGATGTCTTTTTTATTTTGTTATATTCATGAATATTCTCAGCCAATGCCAAAAGTTTAAAATGCTAGTAATTTGGGAAAGATTCCTTAAACTATTACGCAAAATGTTTATAGCAGTAACGTTCCATACAGTTTTCATTCTGTTAATTTCATGGCTATTCCCAGAAAATAATTCATCTATCAGATAATATTAGTTTTGGCAAAGATTCCTTTAAGTCAAAGGGAATATTTATATAAAAAAATTTTGTCTAAGTAACGTTCAATACATTTTTTATTCTATTTGTTAATTTTGTACCTATTCCCACCGAATACTCCATCTATAAAATGCTACTAATTTAGCAAAGATATCTTAAGCTCTTACGCAAGATATTTACAGCAGTAACGTTCCATACAGTTTTT
This sequence comes from Lypha dubia, assembly GCA_947311025.1. NCBI lineage: Eukaryota > Metazoa > Arthropoda > Insecta > Diptera > Tachinidae > Lypha > Lypha dubia. Next base: position 40,558,553 of record OX371261.1, on the reverse strand, counting down.
ATTTAGTTAATTTCATGGCTATTCCCAGAAAAAAAATCCATCCATAAAAGATACTATTAGTTTTGGCAAAGATTTCTTAAAGTCAAAGAGAAATCTTATATAAAAATGTTGTCGAAGTAACGTTCAATACATGTTATTTATTTTTTTTGTTAATTTTGTAGCTATTGCCAGCAAATATTACATCTATAAAATGCTTTTAATTTGTCAAAGATTTTATATAAGATATTTATCGAAGTAACGTTCAATACAGTTTTTTTTATAAATTGAATGCCTATTCCCAGCAAACATCTTATCTATCGACTTTGGCAAAGATTTTATCAATCGTTCATGGTTTGTATTTAACATTTTTAACCCTGTATTTGGAACTTGGAAATATAATCTTGAAATGCCGCCCAGCTACTACTGGATTTCTTGATTTCTAAATCTTTCACACAAAAATATAGGTAAGCAATTAATGTTTTTTTAATTTTAAAACAAATTATTTATTTATTTAAATTCTCAATTTAAACTTTGTCATTTAACAATTGGTTTGATTTAATATTTTTGTAACAACTCTTAAAACCCAAAAAAAAGCTTAGAGGAGGACGTGGAAAAACTCTAAAAAAATCAGCATATTTTGCTATTTCGGAAGTTAACATCCGCGACATATTTTTTAAGGAGAGTTAAAATCTTATCCATATTATTTATTGTTATAGAAATCGGCATAGGAAATCTTCTAGTCACTACATTTTATGTATCAGGTGTTTTTAACACTTTTATATAAAAAAAAACAGGAAATGTTTCTGTTGAACGTTTTAAATCTCTGTCTTTTACACTTTATGGTCTACTCAAGAATTATTTTTTACTGGCTTAAGATTTGTTTTTATAAATTCTCGAGTAATTTTCAAAAGAAAATTTGCAAGGTTTTCAAGAAATTTAAATTTTAAAATTACATGTAGGGACTTACCGTAATTGTAGACGTTCAAGAATCGCTCCTGTAAAACATTAAAGATATAAAATTAATAAATTTATTTAAAAAAAAAAAACTGATGAAATTTTTTTAACAATTTTATTTATTTGCTATGGGGTAAGCTTATCCGTATGCTGCATTTCGTTGGATGCCAATCACAACTCGTTAGTAGATCTGTGACTCTGTTTTTATTTAAACTAATGTGCGGTTTATACAAGCGGAACGAGTGATTTGAGTGGAAATTTTGTATGAAAAGCACTCGTTCGGCTTGTATAAACCGCACCTTAGTGATGTTTAATCAAAGAAATTATAATTTGTCAGGCTTAAGTGGTAAACAACTCTGATCATGAGACTGTGGTTAGTCTCGAAACATCATGATGTCAGTTCAACTCTCCGTGCGGTCTCATTTTTCTATGTACATACATATGTTCAATTATAACGAGCTTCTAGATTTTTCTTTGTAATGAAAATAATAATTTAATTTATAAAAAATATAATTTAGAGAAAATGAACTTAAGACTGACATGTTTACAAAGTTTTTTTTTACTGCTAAGTTGGCATTATCAAGCAACGAATTTTAGCAAATAGATTTCCAAACAATAGTAAAGTTGGGAAAAAGCTTGGACTTTCACAATAAGTAACATATATAAAGAAGTTTTGGAATACATCCAATACACATGATCACTGATCAAGAATTACTATGCACAACTTTGCCAAAACATTGAGTTTCTCTATTATTACAACTTAAAGCCGAAGAAAGTGGGATATTCGTTTTAAAAATTTTCCAATTAATTAACCGATTCCTAATTTAACTTACGTACAATATCATATAATGACGAGAAAAGTGATCATCAATGCCACAGCCATACGAAATAACTATGATTTATAATTCCTCTAAAAATATAAAAAAATCTTTTAAATAATTTTTATGGGATTTAAGCAGAATATCAGTCATAGCATTGATTTCAACATGTCAGCAATCCAATGATGAGTTCCTCTATGAGCACATATTCCAAATATTGTGAGAAATCGTATTAAGAAGCCAAATCTCGTAAAATATTTAAATTTAAAAATTTACTAAGAAATAATTATTACTTATTACGAACATACTATAAAATTAAAGCTGACCATATTTAATAATTTCAAGTAACGTTCAATACATTTTTGTGCAATTTGTTTTCAAACATTTACAAAATTAATTAACAACAATTGAGATTGGTAATGATTGTCTTTGCAGCTATATACGAAATAATGTTTAATTATGTTTAAAAAAATTATAAGTAACGTTCAGTACATTTTTTTAAAAACTCTTTTTGACACGTTATATTATGTTTTTGAAACAATTTCGGCTTTTAAAATGAGTAATGAAGCAAACAAAGTGAAGGTAACGTTCAATACTAGAAAGTGTTTATAGAACATTCTTTAAAATTTTAATTTCTTATCAATCAAAAATTAAAAAAAAATATAGTGTGAAACGTGCGAAATTGATATTTAATTTGCTATTCGGAGGTAAACTTCTTTAATATTAATCACATTTTGAAACACAACTGTAATGCAATTTTAAATTTAACAAGACCACATGTGTTTGGTTGTACACTTCATGCTAAAAATTACAATAATATTGGTCTTAAAATAAAAAGAAATGTCACCTTTAATGTAAATATTGCACACAAACTTAACTTAATCTATTCGAACATAACAAATATATCCATCCCATACACGTGCATTTTTTATTTAATTAAAATATCTTTATGTGTCATAACATGGCACTTCAATAGTCAATTTAAATGTAAATTGTTTGAATTCATAACGTTCCAACTACACTTATCTTGTTTTGCTGCGACAGACTACTTGAAATGGAAGATTGCAATAACTTTTCCAATATTCCCAACACAATCTTCATTATTACGGTCGCTGTCTTTTTGATTAAAACGCAAAATGCTTTTATATTTATTAAATTCATAAAGTATTTGTGTGAGTTTAAGAGCTTCTTTCGTTACTTTATCCATCATCGAATATTTATAACCACTTAAACGATTATTAATCATAATTTTCTGTTTGCTCCTTTTGGTTTTTGAGTGTCTCTTGGTTTACTTTCCGTTTCCCTTGCAGTTATTAAATGGGGCAGTGCATATATTTTTTTATTAATTACAAAAAAAATATATGTATTTTAATGTTATAAGTTTCCTTTTTAACAATAAAGTATTTTTCTATCAATGTCGATTTCTTAAAGACATTTATTTGGCAAAAGAGTTTAATGGTCCTCCAATTAATAAAAAGAAAATATAAGAAAAAAATTTAAACATTCTACCGCTTGGCCTGTGTCAGAGCTGTAAAAAACTGCTATCAATTGATTTCAACCAAACTGATTTCATTGTTTGATTTCGAAATGAAATCTTGTCAAAATTCAAATATTCTTTTGTGATCGCAATAATTTTGATATCATTTTTTTTAATCAGTGACTGCAATCAAATTTTTTTTTTGTTGAAATCACACGAATCACACGATTTCAATCAATTACTCTGAAAAATGGCAACTACAGTAAAAGTCCAAAGAAATATTATTAAGGGTGGGCAAATTTGAGGTTAGAAAGTAAATTTGCTCTCAAATGATAAAATGTCAAGAATTGATACGTCATCCTTTGACATTTATTTAGTAAAAAGTTGGGCAATTTTAACCATGGAACGCTACACTCTTGAGCAAAGAATTTTAATTGTGAAAATTTACTAGCATGAGAAATTTACTAGCATGAGAAATTTTCCGAGTTTTTAAACCAATTTTCGTTCTAACCTCAAATGTACCCACCCTTTACACTCCCAATCTGGCACTTTCCACTATAATCTAAAGTCGGTGAAGAAATAAAAAAAGAACTTGGAATAAAATACAACTGCTGAGAAAAAGTTGCAAATTTGCGAAACATTGACAAATTTTGACGATCCCAATTACTGATTAAAAATCGCTAGAACAGTAAGCAATGCAAAAAATCCTGTAAAAATCGCTAAAGCACCTCAAGATTTTTAATTGCCACAAAATGTGGGAAAGTTACGAAAAAAAATATCGCAAAAATTTTCATATAACAAAACAACCTTTAATTTGATTAAAAATCTTGAAAACTTTAAAGCATGTTAAAGATTCTGAAAAAAAAGGATAAGGGTCGAATATCTGAAATCAAGTGTATTCAGGGGTACCATAACAATTGGGAGTGTCAAGGGAAAACTTAACGTAAATTAATTTCGTAACAAATTTAGCAGAACATAAAAATATTGTTTTCAGATATCGCTATATTGTCCCATCAGCATAACATTCATGTATACGAATACAAATATCACGTATTTCGCCAAGGCGAATTCATTACCAGGTGGCCTTATTAGCTCACGTTATCATCAGCTGTTCAACCTTGAACTGTCAAAAATTATGTTTATTGAGAAGTTAGGTTAGTTTGCTTTATAAATTTCTATAAGAACGTTGTGCTGCATTTGCTTTGACAGTTGGAGCAAAATTTAGCGGCGAATGTTATTGTTGTATACATAAGGCTATCTGGTATGAATTCGCCTTGGTATTTCGTCATTTATCAGAGATCGCTTGGTTACATGAGAATATAAATCATATTTATCTTATTTAAGATCTTTGACTTTAAGTATAATACGGGAAACAGAATGTTATGGTGATATATAATTCTCGTATACTATTTCTAGCCTTATTTATATAATTAATGGATAATTGCTTTTTTCTGATGCCCTTCATGCACCTATTATAAAAACGATTTTTATAAGACTTCAACCAAATTAAAAACATTTTTCACAAAAGTGAACGAGGTATTGTGGGTTTTTGTGGGTTGCTACTACTACATGCACACATATTGCTCATGCATGTAAGTTAAAGCCAAAAAACAATAAACATACATTTCTTTTACAGATTTGGAGGGAAAGAGAAAACTAACAAGACATCTATCTATACATATTAAGATGTGGGAGAATTGTAGGAAAAAAGATGAGAGAGTTGAGTAAATTGATTTAGCGCAATGGAAGATATTTTGTTTCTGTAGTTAACCGTTTTTTTATCATCATTTGTATCATTAAATAATTGCATCTTTGGTTGTTGTATGACTACTTCTATTTTTTTCTATGACTAGAATACGGTGGATTGGGTCGACCGTTGGTACACACTAGTATTATATAAAAACACAATTAAAATGCATACATACATAAAAACTGTCCAACGTCCAATAACAATTCTGGAGAACAATTTTATAAGCAGGGCAACCAAAAATATTCCATAAAAGCTTTGTATTCATAGCTGCCAGATTTGACGATTTATCGTCATTTTGACGATTTTGGGTCCTAAAAATGACATAGTGACGATGGGACGATTTATACCCTAATTATGACGATTTTAAATAATTCAAATTTGCAACATTTATTTGTATTATAAAAGCAACTGAACTGCTGAAAATTTTAATGAGCAACTTTTTAAAAACTAGTTTGCTTAAAACTGTAAACTTTTATTTAATCTATATATATATAAAAAATTGTTGCAAATGTGTTGTGTCTTTATAGCTCACGAACGGTAAACCGAATTCTATTAAATTTTTAAGGTTTGTTCGTATGGTAGTGTAGATGGTTTATTGAAATCGGTCGACGCGTTCATGAGTTATGACTTTTGTGAAAATCGTGATGTCCTTTGATTAGGTAAATGGAAATTTATAAAAGTAAATAACTTCCGTGCGAAGCCGGGCGCTCAGCTAGTTGACTATAAAAACAAAAACAATTTTTTAAATTTTGAAGAAATTTATTTAGGAATATTTGCCAGAGATAAAATTGAAAAAGCACAAATAAGTGCAAAAGAAAAATAATAATTGTGATAATTTTCATATAGAGCTTTGTGATCAGATATTATCCAGATTTGATTTTGAAAATAAATATATAAAGGTCTTGGCCAAATTAACCCATTTAATATTATTAATGTAGAAGAAAGTTGGTTTTCTGAAATTATAACAGAATTTTTCCTATTTTGTTGAAGAAAGTGAAAGCCAAGAGCTAGAAACTGAGTTCAGACAATTAAAATTATTGCAGTGATAAAAACATATAACTATTGGATTTTTGGAAAACAATATCAGAGATGCAAACGAGGGATTCTAGTCTTTTGTTTCCGGTTTTGATTAAATTTATTACAAAAAACCTAGTTTTACCACTATCCCCAGCAAAAGTGGAAATAATATTTAGTCAGGTAAACATATATAAGACTAAAGTAAGAAATTCATTGAAAAAGTCTTATTTGGAAGCAATATAATTTACAAAAGATTATTTAAAGCTGCAATGATTAAACAGTTTTACCTGAATTAATCGATATGTTTAACTGCAATATATATGTATTTGTAAAATATATTATACATATACTTATGTATGTATATGTATATGTATACAAGTCTATTTTCTTTAACAATTATATTTTTATTGTATAAATTATATATTAGTGTTTAAACATTTTTAGAAAATGTATTTCCAAAAATAAAATTTAAAATCATGTTTTACTAAATTGAAGTAAAAATAACTAAAGGATTTGGATTTTTTTATATTTTTCCATACAATACTTTTTCCATGCATGTTTTCAAAGTATTGAAAAACTTGGAATCCAATGACATGTGATTTTATCGTTTTTTTTTTTTTTTTTTTTGTGATAATTTTATTATTTATTGAATCTTTAATTATTTAAATTGAATTATCAATAAGTTTTTCAAATCTTAAATCTAAAAAAATATTAAATATAAGTTTAGCCAATGCTAAACAAAATTTTTAATTTCAACGGTTAATTTTTGTTGTTTTACATTTCTCGTGAACGGCTGAGAAAAAGAGTATCCCTTCTTTTCAGCCGGGTGTGGCCTCTATAATGAAGAATATTGCGCGCAAGTGGATTTGGGTGCAACTCAAGTTTTTTTATATATTTTTTCGCGTGTTTTGAAAATACTGTCTTCACCAACGGAACGTCTAGGTCTTTATGAATTCGATGGTTTCTGACATACCAGGGGGCTGCTGTAATTGTACGTAGAATTTTATTTTGTCGCCTTTGAATTTTTTCGACATTTGATGCTGAGGCAGTGCCCCATAACTGGATTCCATAGAACCATATTGGTTTCAGGATCGCGTTGTATAATAGTAGTTTACAGTCTAGCCTTAGTATAGAATTTCTTCCAATAAGCCAATTCATTTGAGCTGCTTTTAATTTCATTTGAGTCAACTTTGCGTCTATATGCGATTTCCATGTTAAACGACGATCAAGATGAACGCCTAGATATTTGACTACAGTGTGTTGTGGTATAGTCTCGGTGTTAATTTTTATAGGCGGGCATGTTTGCCTGCGCAACGTAAAAGTGACGTGTGCACATTTCTGCTCGTTAACTTTTATACGCCATTGTTTGAGCCATTTTTCCAGTTTGGATATATATTCTTGTAAGTTGCGGGAAGCTTCTACAGGATTTTCGTGAACGCTTAGAAAGGCTGTATCATCCGCAAATGTTGATGTATGAATGTTACTGCTTAACGGTAAGTCAGAGGCATATATTAAATAAAGTAAGGGTCCGAAGATACTGCCTTGAGGGACTCCGGCTTCAATCGACTGCGGAGGGCTTAAAAAATTGCCTTCCCTAACTACAAATTTACGTTCCATCAAATAGCTTTTTAAAAGCTTTACGATGTTTGCTGGTAGATTTTGTGTTAATTTATTGAAAAGACCTTCGTGCCATACTTTATCGAAAGCTTGTGAGACATCAATAAAGAGCGCAGAGCAGTATTTCTTTTTTTCAAAAGTGTCTCTAACGACATTCACTAGTCTGTGAGTTTGTTCAATTGTGCTATGTTGACTGCGAAAACCGAATTGATGATCTGGAATACATCCATTACTAGTCACTATAGGCATCAGCTTGCTCATACACAGCTTTTCAAATAGTTTTGATATGTTAGACAGTAAACTAATAGGCCGATAGGATTCAACCTTTGTATGGTCCTTGCCGGGCTTTGGTATCATAGTAATTAGCGAAACCTTCCATTCTTTAGGATAGTGTTCTAGGCGTAGAATACTGTTAAAAATGAATAGTATTATTCTTTTTGCAGTGTAAGGCAATTCTTGAAGCATTTTGTTGCTTATTTTGTCGACACCTGGGGCTTTTCTGGTGTAAAGATTAGTAATAGTATTTTCAATCTCCGTCATGTTAAATCTCATCGGTATTTCTGGTAAAGGGACGACTGGTGGCAGTTCAACAATATCAGCAGAAATATTCGGAGTGAAAACTTTTTCTAAGTGTTTAACAAAAAGTGCACCTTTTTCATCATCAGTTTTTGCCCAGTCACCATTTGGGGCTCGTAATGGGGGTTTGCATATCACCGGCCTTTTTAGTCCTCTGGCTGCACGCCACAGTGAATAATCTGTTTGTGGTGTTGCATCTAGCTCTTGAAGGAATTTTTGAAGGGAAGCTGTTTTTTGAGTTTGCAAAACTTTCCTAAGCTGCTTGGTACACTCCTTAAGCCTTAATTTTAGCTGGGGCGATCTGTAGCGCTGCCAATCTCGTCGAGCTCTCCGTTTTTCAGTCAATAGCCTTTCTATATCTACAGAAAAAATATTGTTAAATCTCACTGGTTGGTTTATTTCATTTGAAGTAGCATTAAAAGCAGCTTGTTTAACATGCGCTTCAAACAACCTGAGAGAATCGTCTATGTCTGAAGGTGTTCTCAGCGGCATTTTTTCCGAGCAATGAGCACTCAGATATTTTCTGTATTTCAGCCAGTTAATGCGTGCAGATGTCGTCGCTAAATCACATGTTGTGTGTGAGTAAATAGTGACAATAGTAGGCGAGTGGTCTGAAGATAAGTCCAAAGATGCTTCAACTTCAACCATCTCGCTGGGCACGCCTTTCACAATTCCAAAGTCGATAACATCAGGAATTTTTTGTCGATCTGTTGGCCAATATGTTGGCTGTCCACTTGAAACTACATCCAACCCATTTTAGATATTGTGTCGAATAAAATTCGTCCCTTAGGTGTAATTAAACGTGAACCCCAAAATGTGTGTTTAGCATTGTAGTCGCCAGCTGCTAGAAAACGGAGGCCCAGTGATTTATAAAAAGCCGTATATTGACTCTCGGTAATTGAGAATCTGGGGGGCGAATAGACAGATGATATTACAAGTTTTTGATAGTAAGTTTCGATGCAGATGTTCGTTGCTTGAAGATAATCTTCACAAAAATCATTCAACAGGTGGTGTTTTATTCGCGTTTTTATTAGGATTCCCGAACCACCACAAGCTCTGCCACGGGGATCCTTGGTGTCGTAAAAATTATATCCACTAATTCTGAAACAGCTTCGAGATGTCAAATGAGTTTCTGAGATAAGCATAACATCGATTTGTTTATCCTGAAGAAAATATTCTATTTCGTTTTTATGTTGGCAGATGCCGTTTGCGTTCCAAAAACAGATTTTTAAGTTCATGGTTTGCTTAGTACAGCCTGCAACAAGGTAGACTGCATTTTCAACATTTCCTGCATCATACAGGACATGTTGAGAGTAAATGTGTTTACAGTTTGTATTAAGCTCTCAATTGAGGCTTCAATACGACTAAAATTATACCCCGAATCTTCATTTACATTTACGGTTTTTTGCGCCGTACTCTGATTGCTTTTTAAAATACTAGCGTATGAAAATTTGTTGTTAGATTGTTGTTGAGCACTAGTCGCGTTAGACTTGAAAATGTTTGAAAATTGATTTTGGCTGGTGGACGGTTGAGGTAACTGTGGATAGTTAATAGGGGTTTTAGGCTGAGCGGGAGTAGCATTGGTTTTTTTGGTTAATGAATTCTTTAAAAACGAGTAAAAGGGGGCAGCCTCTATAGTTGGCAGTGTGATTTCCGCCGCAATTGCCACATTTTTTCGCCTTGGTATCACCTTTTATTTTATCACAGTTAGCAGTACTGTGTAACTCACCACATACAACGCAGACTGTAGGCAACTTGCAATAAGTCTTCGTGTGCCCAAATTCTTGGCAGTTCAGGCATTGAACAGGCCCAGCTCTTTTATGTGGAAGCTCAACAGTAACTCTTCGATGCAACAAGTACTTTAAGTCATATATTGGATGCGCTTCATTCTTTTTTATTTTTATGCCATCTGGCTGTAACTCGACTCTAAATATTGGTTGGGGGATTTTTTCTCTATTTTTAATGTTTGAGACATTTTTCACCTTGTAGCCACTATTTTCAAGGCCAGACTTGACCTCTTCCGGATCCACGCTAGAGTCTATACCTTTTATTACGACTGTTAGACCTTTAGCACTCTTTAATTGGTACGTGTAGAAGTTTTTATTTTTAGATTCTAAATCTGAAACAATTTTTCGGTAATTATTTTCATGAGCTACCTGAATTTTTGTCTCATTGATGTTTCCGCGCTTAATTGGAGTTACATAAAACTCATTTTCTCCAATTAATGAGATAAGACTTTTAACCAGCAAACTGGAATTCTGCTCTCTTAAATATATGGGTGGGGGCTTACTCGAACTTGTTGTAGTTGTGCCTTCATCGCCTTGTTCAGATAACATCGCGAAACGATTTTCGGAATTTATTATATTGTTTTTTCCATCTCTGGGAACTTTCGATGTTGAAGCAATTTGAGCTGATTTTGGACTTCTTCCCCTTTTTAACACGGTTATGTATCTGTCCATTCCTGTTTGAATTTTATTATCATTTATTGTACTCACCGCATCTACCATTTTGTGCACGCTGGTCACCTTGTTACTTATTGTTTGTTTGTTTGTTTGTACAGCTAAGCTGACAAGTTTGCTGATGGGTGCAATTGTTGTTGCTTCTTGATCACTATTTAACATGTTCAGAGATAATGATCGCGCACGAGTATTTGTGTTTACTGTTAAATTCAGGTTTTTGTTAAATTCATTTTTTTTACTGTCGTCATCAGCAACTAAAGTTATATATTGCACATTCCTACTGCTTGTAGGATTATTGTTGTTTTTTTCAGAAGATGAACTCATCAGAGTTCTCTTTTTTATTTTCACTTATATTAGTTTGTGTATGCAAATATTTATGTATATTGCACACAAGCAAAAAATAAAATAAAACCAGTAAAATAACTGTTCAATAAATGTTTTGTTTTTTTTATATTTTTTGTGACTTGAAAATATTTTTTTATTTAATTTTTTTTTTTTTATATTCAGTTGCGACGATTATAAAAACGCGTCTGTTCACTATGAGAGTTGAAACACTTGATTTTATCGTGAATTCTAATTGAAGTATCTGATCTCTGTATTCAAAACAATGCTGTTTTATTAATCAGATTTGTTTATTTGAGAGTTTTGTAATGTTTTGCCTCTAATAAAATACCTATGTTTGTTGGAAAAAAAAGCGGTTTTTTTCATTTGACGTTTTTATGACGATTTCAATAAGCTAAATTGACGATAATGACGATTTTTGCCCAAAAATATGACGATATTACCTAAAAAAATCTGGCAGCTATGTTTGTATTATGCGCCATATAGGCAAAAATATCCACTAAGAAATCGATCTTTATAATAACCAAAAATTAATTAAAAACTATTAAAGCTGTGAATAAAATAGAAAAAAATCAAAAAAATATGGGCGGTATTTAAAAAAAATTTAAATTTTATAAAATTACTGAAAATTATGGCAACGCTAAACTGGTTTTTTATCTTTGTTTTTTTTTTTGGTAAAATATTTAAGTAAACGTTAAAATACACAAGAAAGACAAGCTAATACACTACAAAAAGCAATAAAAAACTTCCTATATATATACGGGTATATGGTGCAGCCGGAAATATTTAAAAAATACGGCTGTAAAGAGCAAAATGTGCAAATATATGCTGCCGGAAATAACTAAAATACATAGGCTGTAAAAAGTAAAATATGCAGTAAAAAATTTAAACCAAATATTTTAAAAAAGTTTTGAAACACATAAATATTTTATTTGGGTCTAAATATATGGCACAGAAAAAATATGCAATTGCATATTTTGCGGTGCCCCTGGTTATAAGCTTCATAATTGTATTTTAAACTTTATTAAAAGTTCTTATATTTTACTCATTATTTTGGCTTTAGTAAAAGCATTTTGTAATGATTGGTGAAGATTTGCAAGTTTTATAAATCATGTTTGTTTTAAACCATCATCCAAAACTTTTGCTTGCAGTAAAGTACTAATAGGAAAACTCTAAGAAAATGTATAAACAAAAAGTTTTTTGTAAACGATTTTTTCTTATTTGGCCAAAGTTTTAACAACACGTGTTTGAACTAAAGATAAGCTCAGCATTTTCATAAGAGATACTTCAAACACGTTGAATATTACTGTGCTGCAATTTATCTTTTCAACATTATTTAGCTGCAAGGATAAAGGATTTTATAATAACGAACTACGACAAGTGTTGTAAAGTCATATTTGCATTATTTTAGATTTTTTATACAAATTTTTTTAGTATTTGCATGTTTTTTGTGCTGATCCAACGCCATCAATGTCAAAATCCAATAAAACAGATGAATGGACGAAAAATTAAAGTACTTTATGTAAAAGAGATTTTTAATCGGCCCATAATAAATAGCGGTTTTATTTATTAATCAATGTTTCAGCAACAAACTTACATTTATATGGGACCAATATGTCGGGGGATAATTTGACTGTTAAGCAGGGGGGCAATAACAAATTTTCCCGATTTAAAAAAAAAAATTTAAGTACCAAATTTTCCCCTGTTTGCAAAACTGATCAAACAAGAAAAAAATAGCAGTACCAGCAAATTTTTACTGGTTACTGAGAAAAATTGCAGTATGGTCAGGAAATCAGGAACGCAGGAAAAATACCGGCCAAAATTACGGCGTTACAAATTAAGTCGTAAAAATACAGTGAAAAAATACAGGGAAATAACGGCGTAAGAACTACGGCGTAAAAAATTACGGCGTAAAATTTACGGCGCAATAAATTATGGCGTAAAAAATGACTGCGCAAAATGTTACGTTAAGACTTATTAAGTTAAGAATTCGAAAAAGATAAGCAGCTCCAAAAGAAACTCCTTAACTGTTTCGAGCTACTACAGTATTCAAGAACAGTTAATAAATTTTTTAATTTTTTATAACAAAAACAACTTGCAAAGCGATTAACTTCTTTGTAGAAAACACAAAGGATCTCTGGCTACCTATCAGCCACGGCGGTGGTAGAGTTAGAGAGGTTAAAACATTGGAAAAAAATACCCCTTAGGCAATGCTACACGTACAATATATATTGTGATACTTGGAGCGCGATCCAATCGCAGATTACGCTAAAATATGAATGCTGAATCGTGGATCTCAGATCGCAGGCTTTTTTTGCTTTTCTCCCATATCTAAATATTTTAACACTACCCACACAGCACAAAAATATGTAAATACTGAACATGTAGTGAACTATCAATCAATCCATTGAAATGGATCACGATCCAAGGATCACAAAAATATATTGTACGTGTAACATTGCCTTTAAAATGATAACATTTTTCTCTTTGTAAAGTCCTTTAAAATAAGAAAAATTCTAATGAAAACATAATTTTTATTATTTGCTTATATTACTAAGCTTACAAAAATATTAAGAATATAAGCATTCTTAGATAAGAGAACTAAAAATATAAAACTATTTTTGTTCAAGTTTATAGTTAGATGTGTTGTTGTCTATACTACAGACTAGAAATGTTATCAGAAGTGTTCAGTTTAGATCATTAAAACAATTGTTAATAAACTTTTTACAATAATATTCACAACAGTTTTCTAAGCTTTAGGTTTATGTTGGTAAGTTTGCTACAAGTGATTTCTTAATCATTTTTAGTTTTAATGGACAAACACCAACAAATTAGATTCAAGCCTACTTGGGTCTTAAAATGGTACCATTGTGTTACCTTCTTGAAGAGAAGTTGAGAAGAAGGGGAGATTAGTCAAGAAAGGTCGAGAAGAAAGAAAGAAAGAAAGAAAGAGTTAGAATGAGAGCAAGTGGGAAATCGAGGCAAAGGATAATTCTATGCAAATGGTTACGGGCAAGTTTCCAAGCCCGCTATTGGGCAGTCAGTGAGGGAAACCACCCACTGCTCCTGAGAAAGGAGTTTAGGTTTCCAAGTTCCGCTGCTGAAAGCTTTGGAAGAGTACTGAAGGATATTTTACCTAGAAAACGGAGGCGTTAAAATTAATATCAACCACAATATCAACGTTATATCTAAGCGCTTAGGGGCTGTGCACATATTACGTATCGCTGTTTTCAGAAATTTCTAACCCCCCCCCCCCCCCCGTTCCGGTTTTTTCATAATTTTTCAGTGCAAAATTTCCATCCGTAACAAAACTTTAACACCCCCCCCTTTGAGCGTTACGTAATATGTGTACAGCCCCTTATGAGTGTAATCTTTTAGACACAAGCATTAGTGGTTGTGAGTAAAAACTTTCGCACGATCTGATCTCTATTACATTCTTATACATGTACATACTCATATTATTACAGAAACCCTCCCAGCCTGGTATCATAATTGAAGAAAAACTTTTGTGTTATCACAAAAAAAAAATTTATCAACCATTCATCCATCATCTTGTACAGGAATGAGTTAGCAGGAGAATAACAATGTAAGAGTATGTCTGTATGTATGTATAATGTTTGTCATTTGTAAAAATCTCTACTACTGAATGTATAAACTTCTCGTTGCTGCTTAACAAAACATCAAAAACTTAATTTATTTCCATCATCAGTAAAAGTATTCGAAGTTCTATGATTTATTTCAATTTAAAATATTGATTTATTTTCTATTTTGTTCAAATCATTGAAGATAAATTACATTGTACGTATGTTTGTATAGATGGATGACGCATGAGTTTTCATATCATGTTTTAATGTCAAGAAATTATTTTGCTTGAAATTTATGTGAATAAAATTGTAGAGTTTGTGAATTATAATTAGATAGCAGTGGAATGAAATATGTGATAAACCCAGGTGTCGAGTCAACGTGCTAACCACTTCACTAATACGTATGCATACATTTATAGAAACTTTAAACACTTATAGTTTCCAAAATACTGAACCCACAATTGCCCACAATATCTGGTTCACTTGTGTAAATTAATAGTTTTAATTTGGTATAAGTTTTGTCAAAATCGGTTGAATAATGTGGCCATAAACCATATCACAAATAATGATCTTTCCTATTATTCATATTGATTTTAATTTTACTTCTCCAACTAAAAGTTATTACAAGTTCTCCAACATAAGTATTGTCAGAAAACACCCGACTTTGGGCTCCGATAAATTTTCATTCCTGAGGGCCAAAGTATAATTTATTCATGCCTTATATTAGAATCACAAACTATTAATTAAGAATCAACAACTTTATGAAAGAAAACATTAGAAATTTATATTTTACAGTATGTCGTCTCTTCAATGAAAAATTAATTGGATTAAAAAAGTCAATCTCTTAAAAATGGCTACGCAATCCTTGAACAAGTTTATGTAAAATTCAACATTGATATACATATTTACTTTTTTCAAAAGAAAAATATATTCACAAGATTTCTCTATGTATGTATATACCTATAACGATTTTCCAACAAACATTTTTGCTTGAAATCGGTCAGTAAATCA
This sequence comes from Lypha dubia, assembly GCA_947311025.1. Taxonomy (NCBI): domain Eukaryota; kingdom Metazoa; phylum Arthropoda; class Insecta; order Diptera; family Tachinidae; genus Lypha; species Lypha dubia. Next base: position 40,542,969 of record OX371261.1, on the reverse strand, counting down.
ATCGAAAGACCGAAAATCATAATAACGGTTGAGAAGAAAACGGAACAAATGGCTTTTCTTGCACAGTGTTATGAATAGTTACGAAATTATCTCTTAAACACATTTTAAGTTTTTAATGACTTCTAGCATTCAAGTTGATTTTAGAGTTTTTGTGATTTGAAAATTTATAGAAAAATTTTATGAGAAATATTTTTGTGATGGGAGTTTGTTGACTTTCTTTAAGAAAGGGGGAAAAGTCCCATACAACAAAGAGTTGCATCGACTTCAATTACGAAAACTGCAGATTCAATTAATTTTGAACATCACTAGAATTCATATTTTTAATTACTAAAACTTTGAAAATTGTTAGAAAATTTGCTTTTAATCCCACGATTAATTGGTTTAATTACAGAATTAATTAAAACTTGTTTTAAGCTTTGATTACCTGCATTAATTGAAATTTATTTGGAATAATTTTTATTTCTGTATTTTTTTTAATTAAAATTTTCAGGTATTCAAAGAAAATGTTATGCAAAAGACCAAAGTATTTTTAAACAAAAAATAATTTTCAATCAATATTTTAATTAAATCAACAATTATTTTAATTGATTTTATTTTCACTTAAAACAATATTATTAACACATAAATTTACTTAAAAATAAAGTAAATTAAGTTCTCCTGAGTATGCGATATTCTTTTAACGAAGTTATTTGATTTTCAATTAAATTTTACATTAATGTTATACGATTATATTACGACTCTAGTGATTGGTTGAGAACTAATTCACGACATTCTTTTAAGGATTTAATTGATTTTTTAAATATTTCAATTAAATTTTTAATAAGTAGTGTACCATTACTTTTAATTGAAAAACATTGAAAATATTTTCAATTAATTCTAGTGACTTTCGTGATTGATTGAGAACTAATTAATTTTGTAATCGAATTTTAGTTTTTCTTTTTTTTCCTTTTTTGTGCAGTATTTTAAAATAACAAAAAAAATAAAAATTTATCTTGATCAATTGTTAGTATATTTTTACAACAACAACATAATCATGTAAAATAAAATTTTTGTATTCAACTTAAAAAGGATATCAGAAAATGCTACACCCACTAACAAGTCAAGTGATGTCAATAAAAGCAAAAGAAGAACTTAAACGTGCGTATATTGCAGTTCATTTGTTCTTGTTACGTGTACGTGAAGGTATCGTATGACGAATTTTGTTGACGGCATTTAAACAGCGTGGGAGTTCCTTTTAAGAAATTTTCTTTTATTTTTTATATGACACTCATAATTGCTTGTTGGCATAATATTACTTATTAATATTTTATATACAACATTTCGTAATGATTATGACTGGTAGAAATATCAAAAAAGGAAACAATACAAAATGGAAACAAAATGTTGAGCAAATTTATTTTATCCTTTTTATTAACTTTAATGTAGACATAATTAATTACTTGTTGTTTGATGCTTAAAAGAAATAATTTTGTTTGCTGACGTCGTTTATGTGTGAGATTAACTGCATTAATTTATAGAGAATTTTGTAAAAAAAATTTGATTTATTAAGTCCAGAGATTTTTTAAAACAATTTTATGACGCCACTTGTTTTTAATTCCTATTTTCAAAAATATCAAAAATTTTGTCATTCTGTTCATTTTTGTTTTTATAAAATTGTGAATACATCTTTGCAAGCGATGCTAAGCAAGTTGAGAAAAAATCGGAAAATCTGAAGCTAGAGACTTCAAATGTAGTAGGCGAATTCCTCTCCCGAATGCAGCTCCACTACGAAGCGATTTTAAAAACTTAAAATTCAGAGTAAAAAAGTGGTACAATTTCATAAATCTGGTAGCGTTCAAAATTCGTCTTAATTATGTTAAAAATTTAGCAGCTGCATTTTTTTATACTTTTACATTTAGTAGTGAAAACCGGTAAAATTATAGTTTTGGTACTTTTTTTGGTACCCGCTTTATCTTTCCATTTAATGAACCTATAAATAAAATTTTAATTGTATATTTTGGCTGACTTCCAAAACGTAAATTGCTTTGTGTTTGAAGAAAGCATCACATTTCATAACGCCGCAGTACAATAGGTATACAATGTATACCATTTCAAACCGCCGCCGTGAAGTATTTTTAACGCAGTAAGAAAGCAAACAAGGCATCGGTTTTATAGTTGTTGCATTGTTTAGGAACTTTGCAAATGTATGTGATTTAAATACAGTAGTAATACTGTATACAAACCTTGTATACGAACGTTTTGGAAGTCAGCCTTTCTATTCTTAAAAAAATCTTAAATATATGTATTTTGGCACTTTTTAAATTTAGTTAGTGAAAAAGGGTAAAACAAAAGTTTTGGTACTTTTTTTTGGTAGCTCCTTTCTCTATCTTCTTGTGTAATAAACACGAATAGAATTGAAATGGCATTTTTTAATTATTTAGAAAATCCAAAATATATTTTGGCACTTTTAAAATTTGGAAGTGAAAATCGGTAAAACTACAGTTTTGGTACTTTTTTCGTAACCCCCTTTCATCTCATGTAATAAACTTATGAATAAAATTTAGATTGCATTTTCCTATTCAATATATTATTGGTACTTTTTTACAAAATCAAATACCGAAATTGTATAAATTACACATCTTTTTGGTACTTTTTGCTAAAAAGTATATGTTTAGCTTATATTATATTTGCTGGAAATTTATAAATAATTGTGCATAAGATCACATTTTGACAACTGTTAAATAGCGAAACTAACAAATTTTCTTATTATTTTTTAACTTATATTCATCATTTTTGAACCCTACATACATACGTTTGTACATAATTCCACTTGTCTTTTTTTACTTCTAAGGCCCACACTTAATATTTATCTGTCTGTTCTCATCACTTAAAAATAGACATTAATAGCTCATATTCGTGTTGTAATACACACATACATATACATGTACATACATAAACATATGTCTGTAGTTAAGTAATAAAATCAGTATTTTACGAAATCACTTATAAACTCGTGAACTGAAATCACTGATGGATTTGAAATCATGAAAAGATTCTAAGGAAAAAATAAACAATTGAAAAGCCTGAATTTTCTCCAACCTTCTTAGGTTACAAAGAAACAACAACATCTGCAAAAATATCCCAATCTAAAACAAAAAGAATGAAGAGGCTTTAAAAAAAATAAACCGTACATGCTCGTGCCTGTGCAAAAGCTAAAGAGCTTATAATGTTTTGACAATAACTCACGCACTTACATACACAGGCGCAGATACTATTGTATTTCCTTTAAAAAAAAAGTGTCCTTAATATATGTATATCACATACACACTAATAAGAAAACAATAAAAAAAGTGGAGAATAAAAGCCGTAAAACTTTTTAATGTATGAGGGTGTAGGTGTGCGATTACTGTCAAACGCAACCTTTCACGCATTTTAAGCACAAAAACAAACTTTTAATCGAGCATACTTTAAGGGGATGAAAATGACCAGAATTTCTTTTATAATATAATTTAAAGCAAATATTGGAGGTATTAAAATGCTAAACCTAGTGATCTTACAGTCGTGATAATTTCCAATTATTGAGTTGAGTTTTTTAACCGACTTTAAAATAAGAAGAAGTGGTATTTTTTTGAAATGTTTGATAAATCTATCATTTATGAACCGATTTTCGCCATACTTTTTTGGAATTTAGATAATCAGGGTAAGTTGCCCCTACCCCTCAATAATATTATTTATCGCTTAGGACCGCTATTATATGTACATATAATTGTATTTTAGAGTGAATTTCTAATAAAAAAATTAAGTGATTAAGTTGTTTGTATTATATTACTTTAGAAATTTTTTTTTTGTCTGACATTAAGTATACGCCGCATTGTATTTCTTCAAAAGTATAATATCGCACTTGTTCCTCAAAAGCGTAACAACTCAAAATTTTCAAATTTTCACTTTTTGCAAAAAACCAAACCACATTGGTCATATCTACCCACTGTAAAAATTTTACACCATTTTCTCCACTCTTTCACCAAAAAAATACAGTTGTATCTCTCTTTGTGATAGAAGAGTAGTATTAAAAAAAAAGTTTTTGGCCTCTACTGAAAATTCATGAATTTTGAGTTGTTATGCTTTTGAGGAACAAGTGCGATATGTACAAGTAAGTATTTTTATATGCAGCTACACGTGTAGAAAAATTTAAGAAAAATAAATTACAGTATGTACACTGAAAAAACAGTTTTACATAAATTCAACGAACTCCCGTTCCTTGAATTAAATTCTTTGAAATTCAACGTATTATACGTTGTTTCAATAAAATATTCCTTGAAATTAAAACTAAAATTTTAAGTATTTATGAACTCAACGTTGAAACCATTATTTGATTTTATTCGTTGAATTAAACAATGAAATAGTTTTTTGATTTAACGTTCATTTATTTAAACACAATGAAGAAATATTTTGATTCAAAGAACCTGTTTCTTGATTTTAAGTAATATACGTTGATTTTGTTGTATGAACACGTTGGATCAAAGAATAAATTCTTAAAAATCAACGTAAGGTTTCAACGTATGGTCTCTTAACTTCAACGAACTGGTACGTTGATAGCCATACGTCAACTTCAAACAACCTGTTCCTTGGGTGGAAAATAGAGAATAATTCGTTGAATCAAGGTTTTGGTTGAGTGTAAATTTAAAATAGCTAAAGCAAATTATTTTTTGTAAAAATAGCAATTAAAGTTGGAACATATTTATAAATTGCGGAAAAATACTAATATTAAAAATATGTCTGATATATGCAACAATATAAAACAAAAAAATTGTAAGCTTAAAATCGTTAATGAAAAAAAATTCAAATTTGAAAAAATTACTTAAATATTTCATATATTTTGTTTTAATTCTTTTTTGTAAAAGTGGATAATTAAATTTTACGTACAAAAAAAGGTGTATAAAAAAAAATGCCAAATTAATCATCAAATTGTTCATGTAAAAACAAGTCATACCAATATCTCTCTCGCGTAAGCACGCATCATCATCATCATGGGCCAGAAGCCTAAATTACTTTTGTTCACTGAAGTTTGAACGAAGAAATGTATTGAATACTTTAAAATAGTTTTCCGTAAAAACAATTCTCTTAAGTTATAACGGTCATACATACATACCATAGATATATTTTCAAGTCATTAATTTTATTACATGTAACTAGATGTGCAAATGTGCTGACATCAATGTGTGGTGAATTAATGTCTAATATATGAACACATATGTAACAAATTGATGTGCTGTGCTATTGATTGTGGTTATATATTTTATAACTTGTCATGACTGTTAAAAGGAGTATTTTGTGGATTTAGTGTGTGTGTGTGTGTAAATTTAGTGACAAAATTATAGAGGAAATCTTTAGTATCACATTTAACTTGTGGTTAAATTAAGGATTTTCTTTACACTTTGATTCAAATTGTGAAAATTTATTGTAATAAAATTTTGTGTGCAAATTCGCTTTAACACATTAATGTATATAAAATGACATAAACACAGACATAATGGTTTGATATTATGAATACTATTTCAGTGGAAATATGTCAACAATGTGTGCAAGATAAAAACCATTTTTATTTTTTCGTATTTTTAAGAAACAAGTAAAACTATTATATTCGGCTGTACCGAATCTTAAATACCGTTCATCAAGTATTTTATATATACAGCCAGGTCAGAGACCTAATTTCCGATCGAAAGTGGTTCCAATTCCAAAAGCTGAGTCTTTAGAAATCGAAAAACTAAATTATTTTTTCGTTAATCAAATCATTTTAAAAATTCAAAATGCCATTGAGAATTTATTATTCTACTATTTTCATTTGTAGAAAACAATAAAGTATACTTTTAGGAGAGTTAGTAAAATAAGCTTTACATGTTAATAAGAAAAAGCTTATTGTGAGCTTTAAACATCCGTCTATGGGTATAAAAAAAGAATGTGTGATTTGCGTACTATTTAAGGCCTCTTTACATGGTAATACATATATATCGGTAAGTCAAAAATTTAAAAAAGTCTTATCATGTAAACGCAAATTGTTATGAGTAAGAGAGAATACGGATAAAAAACTGACAAGCTTCGGTAAATGTTTATTTTCTAAACCATTTTAGAAACTTACGTATACTCATTTTATCAGAGGTGTATTTTTAAGTAAACATTGGCAGCTTTAAAGCTGGAGGTACATAACACGCGTTCTACGCGTCAACGCGTTCTACGCGGCTGTCAAAAAAGTAGAATCAGTGTAATTGTATGTGGCAAGTTACGCAGCACAACGCGTAGAACTCGTGAACGCATAGAACGCGTTGAAGTAGATCTACTTTTTTAAGCATCCTACGCGTCACTCAAAGCGATCAGCTGTTTCTCATCGCCATTTTGATGCAGTGATGGGAAAGATAGTACGAACGTACTTTTTTTTACACTACTTGATAATGAAAAATACCGTGGTACTCCCCCAAAACTTTTGATACTCTAATACACATATTTTCATTTTTAATTATTATACATAAAAATTACCACCATTCACTCCTCAGCAAATGTAAACAGTTTTATATTTCACAAAAATTTCACCATTTAGAAAAATTTCTGACATATGCTCTTAAAACGTTGAAAGTACAAAAGACATAAAGATAAAACTTATACACAATATAAATTTGAAATTTTGGGGTATGACATTTTATTAGTAAATGTGCGATATGTATGTATGTTCCTAGATATGTTCGTGTGCGCTTTGTATTCTGTATATACATAAATGTTTTAAATACATTTTATATAATTCTTTTAGTAAAATTAAAAAACAAAATAATTTTTGGTACTCTGTGCATCAAAAAAGTACTAAGCAAAATTTCTATTGGTACCGAAACGCAAATACTGTTTTCCATCATTGTTTTGATGGTTGTTTTGCTGCACAAAACGCGTCGTATGTAACTTGAAATTAAGAAAAGCGTAGAATGCATAGAATGCTTGAAACGCGTAGAATGCGTGACGCGTAGAACGCGTGGTATGTAACTCCACCTTAAGAGTATATATTGAAGGTGGCATCATTTCTATACAATAATTACAAAAACAACTAAAACAAATTCATGTTTTTGTAAATATTGTAGAACTGTAACCACCAGCTATTTCGTATCGCAGACTTTTGATTTTATTAATATTATCCGTGTAAACATAAAAAATACCTGCAACAGACTTTTGTTCTCTCATCTTATACAAAAAGAGAATTTCATAATATTTTGATCAGACAGTTTCAACTCTCGTAGTGAACAGACGCGTTTTTATAATCGTCGCAACTGAATATAAAAAAAATATATAAAAGAAAAAAAAAACTTAAAGTCACAAAAAATATAAAAAAAAAACAAAACATTTATTGAACAGTTATTTTACTGGTTTTATTTTATTTTTTGCTTGTGTGCAATACACATAAATATTTGCATACACCAACTCATAAGATAACAAAAAAAAGAGAACTCTAAATGAGTTCACCTTCTAACAACAACAATAATCCTACAAGCAGTAGGAATGTGCAATATATAACTTTAGTTGCTGATGACGACAACAAAAAAAATGAATTAAACAAAAACCTGAATTTAACAGAAAACACAAATACTCGTGTGCGATCATTATCTTTGAACATGTTAAATATCGATCAAGAAGCAACAACAATTGCACCTATTAGCAAACTTGTCAGCTTAGCTGTACAATCAAACAAACAAACAATAAATACCCAGGTGACCAACGTGCACAAAATTGTAAATGCAGTGAGTGAAAATAGTGATAATAAAATCCAAACTGGTATGGACAGATACATAACCGTGCTAAAAAGGGGAAGAAGTCCCAAATCAGCTGAAATAGCGTCAACGGCGAAAATGCCCAAAGATGGGAAAAATAATATTAAACATTCTGAAAATCGTTTTGCGATTTTGAATGAACAAGTCGATGAAGACACAAGTACAACAAGGTCCACTAAACCACCGCCGATATATTTAAGAGAACAGAACTCCAACCTTTTGGTAAAAAGCCTTATCTCATTAATTGGAGAAAATGAGTTCTATGTAACTCCAATTAAGCGCGGCAAAATCAACGAAACTAAAATTCAGGTAACACAAGAAAATAATTATAGAAAAATTGTCTCAGATTTTGAGACTAAAAACAAAAACTTTTATACATATCAACTGAAGAGTGCTAAAGGCCTAACAGTAGTTATAAAAGGAATAGATTCAAGCGTGGATCCGGAAGAGGTAAAGTCTGGCCTTGAATATAGTGGCTTCAAAGTCAAAAATGTTTCAAACATTAAAAACAGGGAAAAAATCTCCCAACCTATTTTTAGAGTCGAGCTACAGCCAGGCGACTTGAAAATTAAAAAAAATGAATCGCACCCAATCTATAGCTTAAAATACTTGTTGCATCGAAGAGTTACCGTTGAGATGCCACATAAAAAAACTGGACCTATCCAATGCATGAACTGTCAAGAATTTGGCCATACCAAAACTTATTGCAAGTTGCCTACCGTTTGCGTTGTATGTGGCGAGTTACACAGTACCGCTAACTGTGACAAAATAAAAGGTGATACCAAAGCAAAAAAATGTAGTAATTGCGGCGGAAACCACACTGCCAACTATAGGGGCTGCCCTCTTTATTCTCTTTTTAAAAATTCGTCGAACAGAAAAACCAATACTACTCCCGCTCAGCCCAACACTCATTTAAACTACCCACAGTTACCTCAACCGTCGTCTAGCCATAATCAATACTCAAATGTTTTAAAGTCTAACACGACTCTTACTCAACAAAAACCTAATAGTCAATCTTCATACGCTAATATTTTAAAGAGTAACCAGATTCCGGCGCAAAAAACTGTACCAGTAAATGAAGAATCAGGGCACAATTTTAGTCGTATTGAAGCCTCAATAGAGATCCTTATACAAACAGTAAATACATTCACCCTCAACATGTCCTGTATGATGCAGGAAATGTTGAAAATGCAGTCTACCTTGTTGCAGGCTGTATTGAACAAACCATGAACTTAAGAATCTGTTTTTGGAACGCAAACGGCATCTGCCAACACAAAAATGAAATTGAATATTTTCTTCTGGATAAACAAATCGATGTTATGCTTATCTCAGAAACTCACTTGACGTCCCGAAGCTATTTTCGAATTAGTGGATATAATTTCTACGACACCAAGGATCCTCAAGGTAGAGCTTGTGGTGGCTCTGGAATCCTAATAAAAACTCGAATAAAACACTACCTACTAAACGACCTTCGTGAAGAATATCTTCAAGCAACGAACATCTGCATTGAAAATTTTTATCAAAAGCTTGTGATATCATCTGTTTACTCTCCTCCCAGGTTTTCAATTTCAGAGAGTCAATATACCGCATTTTATACAACACTGGGGTCCCGTTTTCTAGCAGCTGGCGACTACAATGCTAAACACACTTTTTGGGGCTCACGTTTAATCAGTCCCAAGGGTCGTGTTTTGTTTGACACAATTTCAAAAATGGGCTTGAATGTAGTTTCAAGTGGTCAGCCAACATACTGGCCAACGGATCGTCAAAAAATTCCTGATGTTATCGACTTTGGGATTATGAAAGGCGTGCCCAGCGAAATGATTGAAGTAGAAGCATCTCTGGATTTGTCTTCAGATCACTCGCCTACTATTATCACTATTTACTCACACACAACTACAACACCAACATGTGATTTACCGCTGACACCTGCACGTATTAACTGGCTGAAATACAAAAAATATTTGAGTGCTCATTGCACGGAAAATATGCCATTGAGAACACCTGCTGACATAGAAAATTCTATTAGGTTGTTTGAAGCACATGCTAAACAAGCTGCTCTTAATGCTTCTTCAATTCAACCAAATCAACAAGCGAGATTTAACAATATTTTTTGTGCAGATGTAGAAAGGCTATTGACTGAAAAACGGAGAGCTCGACGAGAATGGCAACGTTACAGATCGCCTCAGCTAAAATTAAGGCTTAAGGAGTGTACCAAACAGCTAAGAAAAGTTTTACAATCACAAAAAACAGCTTCGCTGCAAAAATTTCTGCAAGAACTCGATGCAACACCGTCAACAGATTATTCGCTGTGGCGTGCAGCCAGAGGACTTAAAAGGCCAGTGATTTGTAAACCACCATTACGAGCATCAAATGGTGACTGGGCAAGAACTGATGCTGAAAAAGGTGATCTATTTGTTAAGCACCTAGAAAAAGTATTTACCCCGAATATTTCTGCTGATATTGTTGAACTGCCACCAGTCGTCTCTTTACCAGAAATACCGATGAGATTTAACATGACGGAGATTGAAAATACTATTACTAGTCTTAACACCAGAAAAGCCCCAGGTGTCGACAAAATAAGCAACAAAATGCTTCAACAACTGCCTTATATTGCAAAAAGAGTTATACTCTTCATTTTTAACAGTATTCTACGGCTGCAATACTATCCTGCAGAATGGAAGGTTTCGATGATTATTATGATACCAAAGCCCGGCAAGGATCATACGAAGGTTGAATCCTATCGGCCTATTAGTTTATTGCCCAACATTTCAAAACTATTTGAAAAGCTGTATATGAGCAAGCTGATGCCTATAGTGACTAGAAGTGGATGCATTCCAGATCATCAATTCGGTTTTCGCAGACAACATAGCACTATTGAACAAACTCACAGACTTGTGAACGTAGTTAGAGACACCTTTGAAAAAAAGAAATTTTGCTCTGCGCTCTTTATAGATGTTTCTCAAGCTTTCGATAAAGTATGGCACGAAGGTCTTATCCACAAATTAACACGCAATCTCCCCGCAAACATAGTCAAGCTTTTAAAAAGCTATTTAGAGGAACGAAAATTTGTAGTTAGGGAAGGTAATTTTTTAAGCCCTCCGCAGTCGATCGAAGCCGGAGTTCCCCAAGGCAGCATCTTCGGTCCCTTACTTTATTTAATTTATGCCTCTGACTTACCGTTAAGCAATAACATTCATACATCAACATTTGCTGATGATACAGCTTTTTTAAGCGTCCATGAAAATCCAGTAGAAGCTTCCATCAACTTACAAGGGTATATATCCAAATTGGAAAAATGGCTTAAACAATGGCGTATAAAAGTTAACGAACAGAAATGTGTACACGTCACTTTTACGTTGCGAAGGGAAACATGCCCGCCTATACAAATCAACACTGAGACTATTCCGCAGCATACTGTAGTCAAATATCTAGGCGTTCACCTTGATCGCCGTTTAACATGGAAATCGCATATAGACGCAAAGTTGATGCAAATGAAATTAAAAACTGCCCAAATTAATTGGCTTATGGGAAGAAATTCTATACTGAGCCTAGACTGTAAACTTCTACTATACAACGCGATCCTGAAACCAATATGGTCCTATGGAATCCAGTTATGGGGCACTGCCTCAGCATCGAATGTCGAAAGAATTCAAAGGCGACAGAATAAAATTCTACGTACAATAACAGCAGCCCCCTGGTATGTCAGAAACCATCGAATTCATAAAGACCTAGACGTTCCGTTGGTGAAGACAGTATTTTCAAAACACGCGAAAAAATATATAAAAAAACTTGAGTTGCACCCAAATCCACTTGCGCGCAATATTCTTCATTATAGAGGCCACACCCGGCTGAAAAGAAGGGATACTCTTTTTCTCAGCCGTTCACGAGAGATGTAAAACAACCAAAATTAACCGTTGAAATTAAAAATTTTGTTTAGCATTGGCTTACATTTAACTTACATTTAATATTTTTTAGATTTAAGATTTGAAAAACTTATTGATAATTTAATATAAATAATTAAAGATTCAATAAATAATAAAATTATCAAAAAAAAAAAAAAAAAAAAAAAAAAAATAATATTTTGATTCTGCAAAGTGTTATTGCTTTGTATTACCATGTAAACTCCCCTTTTTAAAGAATAAGGTGTAATGATTTCTTTTTTTTTTTTTTAATTTAATCGGTTTTTAAACTCATCCATGATCAGTTGGTTTTGTAATCTATTCGATTAGTTACTTGCATTGGGGCTTGTCTTTTTATGTTTGAATTATTATGTCTCTCACACACACTCACACAAATTGCTTGGCGAGCTAATTGTTAAAGATAACTAATATTATGTATTATATAAAACATTTCTTTATCATATACCCAGACATAACTTTAATACGCCATAACCAGCAATGAATTACATACTAAGATACAATAAATAGTTTATATGCTGAAATGTGTTGTACGTGCTAAAATTTGATTGCTCTAATCTTGTAGTCGTGTAACAAAAAATATATTATCACAAAAACAATGCAGTGAACAAAATTAAGAGACATTTTAGCATTAATAGAAGATAATACAGGGAAACTTCGATATAACGAAAACCATCCTTGAGGGGTCCCTGAAAAAACCTCTTTATTGCAAAGTTTTTCAAAAATATCCATTAAGCTGTAATAAAGAAAGTCTGAGCTTTTAAAACGTAGTATTCATTCAAATGCTCCTGTACAACGAATTCGAAATTTTCTGTGAATTTTCTTAGTATTTTCCACTAAAATAAAATTTGGATAAAAAAAACTATAGTTATAAATATTTTTTTTTTTTTTGTTTTTCATATTTCGTTATAAATAGATATTCGAAGTATTTTGCGATCCCTTTCAACATCGTTATATCAAAATTTTACTGTAGTCCTAACAAATTTAACAAATTACAAAAAGAAATTCCGTCAAAAAAATTTAAGCTTAAATTAGAATAGTGACAGGCTACTTAAATTTTTTCCTAACAAATTCTGGATTCTTTATTATGAAACATTAAAATAGATTTTTATTTCCAAAAGTTTTTTTTGTTTCTAGTAAGAAACTAAATATTTGATTGTCACTGTATCTTTTGAACCGTGGTAAAGGGTTTTTTGAGCAAATATTTCCCAAATGTAACCGTCCGTACCTTTACTCTGTATGGGCAAAGACTATAGAAATTAACATAGGGGGTGTGCACATATTACGTAACGCTGTTTTCAGAGATTTTATACCCGCCTTCGTAACGCTTTTTCTAATTTTTCAGTGCAAAATTTCTAATCCGTAACAAATCTTCAAATGTTCTGTTGTCGTATTAGTCAGAAAAAGTATTTTGATTTTAAGTCCATTCAAATCAAATTTATATCACGTGGGATTTTCATTCCCTTGGTTGGGAATGACGAAGTGATTTTTTTCTACATTAAATAATTATGTGAGTTCGTTTGGTTTCAAATCAAATTACGGGATTTTCTTTTATTCAACTTGAATGTTTTTGATACTCCTTTTTTTTTCTGGTAGAAAATCCTTATGTGGTCTGATTTATTTCCCAATGTTTTGGCTTCAGGTTGTAGCTCAATATAAGAAGAAATATCCTTTACATAATAAAAATATATTAATTTAATTAACACAAAAACTGGCCTTACTTAATTACATATGAAAATATAATTTTTATTATATTGTATTACAAATAAATTTTTTTTTTAAATTAAAAATGTCTGTATGGCGACTACCCTAATAATTGAAGATGGAGGCTAGATGAGTTCTAAAAAAAATGTTGGGGTAAGAAAAATATTGGAGGCCGGTCATATACTTCACTCCTCTACTGGCAGTCTGGAGCTAGTTAGGGCGGTGGGGCGTAATTTTATAAAAAAATAATATTTAGTATGGGAGCCCCATTAAGGAGCATAGATAGGGGGCTACTATGTTTATAAAAAATGTAGGACGGAAAATATTATTGGAGGTCGGTCTTACATTTTACCCCTCTAGGAGTGGCTCAGGGATAGATGTGAAGCTTTTCATGGGTTTTGTTTCATTTTATTCTAGTTTTGACCCCGATGAGGAGCCATTTAACCCATCCTACCCCGCTAATTTTTTGGTGCATGCATTTAATTTCTAAAGGTCACAAAATTGAAGGTTCTAGTGTATCCAAATCTTGTTGCAAAAGATTTCCATATAATATTACCGCACCCTTAATGTACATACACACACCCTCAACAAGTACTCCGGGATTTTCGTTAAATTTTTTTGAGGGTCCATCTATTTTAGTTTTTTATTAAATACGTTTATTCAACTAAAACATCTTTTAAATGTCACTACTTTCTATATTTAATATTAATGTGTATTTATTGATTCCCAAGAAAATATTTTAAATGGTATTATTTATTAAATTTTAGGAATTACGGGATTTACGTTTATTAAATGGTATTTTATATTCTAATAATTTTTATATGTATAGGGGATAATAAATAGCCACTATATTTTACGGTTTGTTAAATCTTTATTTAGAAATCTTTTTATCGAGGTACAATTGAAAAAACGTGGTGTCGATAATAATTCAAGTTATAAAAGAGACAAGAAAAAACAGAAAGAGTTGCCGGATCATTTTCATCAATCCTGTCATTGATGAAAACTGTTAGTTGTTGTCGTGCTGCCACATATGTATTATATTCTTACGTAACTATATTTTTCGAACTCGAGTTAATTTTAACTCTTTCTTTCAACATTTAATTTTAAAGTATTCATATATTCGACAGGCTAATTCTCAAATATGTATCTATGTATATACAGATATTTGATTACTAACACTTTGACAAACAATTTCTTTCCTTGCACTCAACTACAAATAAACTTTTCGAAAAGAGGAAATCCTAAACAAATATTCCGGACGTAGCGGAAAACGAAACAATGATTAAATAAATACAATTCCAAGGACACAATCAGTCTATACAAATAAAAATTAGCAACATATCACTTTGATTGTGTGAAACGAAAAGCACAACAATTATTAATATCTACAATATGTATGTGTATGTGTGTACGTACATAAACAAAATAGAGATAAAGTTTATAGAATAAAATTCAGCTAATGTTCAATTTAATTATTATCAGGACTCATAAGAATGTAGATAAATACTTAAATAACGTTTTATACAGACGCACATAAATATTTACATACATACATACAGCCAAACATACATATGTACGTGACCTTGATGACAATACGAATTCAAGTCATCATTGTAGTTATCGTTGATATTTAATTTCGATAAGTAACGTACTAATAAAGACTTCATGTAGACAAATTGTGGAAGGAAATTGTTCATCTTCCTGTTGATAAAAGTTTAGAAATTCTGTGTGATTTTTTTCAAGGTAACACTAAAAAGGATTGTTCATATAATCCTTTTTAAAACGACTTCAAAAAAAAAAGGAGAAGATTATCAATTCCTGTTTTCTTTATGTATGTTATGTTTTGAATATACACATAACTTTTTCTCTGGATGACTTTGTTCCGCCATTTAAATCCTTAAAATGCACTTCATATTTTATTTTTTATCCGAGAAGTACAGAAGCAGAAAGTTTACTGTTTCGTTATGCAGGCTAAAAAATGCATTTACCAAAAATTATTCGAAAAGTTAAAAAAGTACCAATTTTTTCCTGTTTTTGCTCCTTAAAAGTACCCTATAAATTAATTTGGGACATATGATATCCTTTGTTTTTTTGCGTTATAATAGAAAAAACATTCAAACTCGCAAACTTACATACTTTCCTATTTATTGTAGTAGTAGTAGTATTAAGGATTACATACATACTAGTGCAAGCAAACATATAAATAATCGTAAAAGATTATAATCCTTAAAGTAATTTATTTGCATTATTTTTATTGTTTTTAACTTAATCAATGTTCTTGTATATTTTTTCTATTTTAAAAGAGTCGTAAGTTTGTACGATAGAGTCAAATTCCAAAAAAAAATGGTTTAAGCTCATTTGAATAATTTTCATTTTATTGTGTTAAAAGATATCTTTTAAGATACCAAATATTTATGCAAAAAACAAAAGAGAAAAAATAGGAAGTATATTTGAATTTTTTAACCGACTTCAAAAAAGGAGGGGTCATCAATTCGTGTGTATTTTTTTTTTTATCTCATCTCGGCCCAATAAAAAATTACAACAAACCAAAATTTAAAAATTATTCCAAAGTTTTGTATTGAAAACTACGACACGAACTTTGGCGTCAATTTTGTATTTTTATATTAAGAAAAATTAGTCTCAAATAAGAACATAAATAGGAAAAATCATCACAAAGTCTGCCGACTTTGTGTTTGTTATTTTTAATACAAAACTTTGGGGTCAAAATAGAAAAACTTACCCAAAATTCAAAAATAAAAAATTAAAAATGAAAAATGGCTCTAAAAAATTTGGTTGTTCTTTTGAATGGAAATATTTTGTGGCCATTTTCAGGGACGATTTTTCATGTGGGTTATTTTTCAGGAATTCAGTTTATTTGAGTTTTTTTACCCGATTAAAAAAAATCAGGTTATGCTTGCAGTTTGGTCCCTTAAGGTGCAGGTACATAACACGCGTTTTAGCGTCAACGCATTCTATGCTTTCTATGCATTCTACGCTTTTCTTAATTTCAAGCTATATAGGAATCGCTTTGTGCAGCAAAAAACCCATCAGAACGGCAATCAAAAACAGCTGATCGCTTTGCGAGACGCGTAAAATGTTTACAAAAGCAGAAAGTAGATCTACCGCGTTGTATGCGATTAAGCGTTCTATGATGTGTGTTGTGTAACTTGTCATATACAATTACACTAATTCAACTTTTTTGACAGCCGCGTGAAAAGCGGCGATACATAGAACGCGTGTTATGTACCTCCCGCCTCTAGAAATGGAAGCGGCCGTGTGAAATATTGATAAAGAAACAAATCCACTATTATGGACCGATTTATTTTATTTTAGAAGTTATTTCGATCTATAAACTAGAAATTAATTCTCGGACAAGTCACACATCGGAGTGGTTTTAATTCCCCAATCGTACTTCGATCTTTATGATTTACAGTCTTCAGATTTTGTTTGTTTTGGGATTTCGATTTTACAGTGATAAAGTTTTTTTATATCCATAGATTAAATTGTTTTTACTAGCAAAGCTCACATTAAGCTTTTTATTAACATGGTAAGCTTATGGTAAAATATTTTAGTGTTGCTCCTAAAAGTATGCAATTTTTTGTATTTATTTTGATTAGGAACAAAATTTTTGATTTTTTTTCCAAGGACTTAATTTTTGGAATTGAAGCAACATTCTATGGGATTTTAGTTCTGTGACGTTCGTGACTAAATATCGCCTTTAAACGCTGCGTTGATTTTGTCATCTGTTCGGTTTGCTTTTTGTATTCAGGTCGTTTTTTTAGCTTTTAAAATAACGATTTTCCAGTATTTTGTAAGTTTTTTTTTCTACATACATATCAAATATGTAAGGAAATAAGGTTTTTTTTTTAATTTTTGTTTTTTTGCTATTTTGTGTCTTTTTGTATTTCTTTATTTAGCTTTTAGCTAAAGCTCAATTTGATTGTTTTTTCTGTTCTTACTGGTGATATTTTGTAAAATACTTGCACCACTTTTTAACCAATTATATTAAACAAAATATTATAACTTAATATTTACAAGGTAAATAAATTTCTGGTTAGTACGAAACTATTTAGAACTTTGTTTGTTTATTTAAACATTTCACAGGCTGTCTCGTTTGCTTGCTATTATTGCTTGTAAATTGAATACAAGAAGTTACAATGATTCTCGTATTCTATTTCGTTACATAAAGTTGGTTAAAGAGTAGATGTTTCTAGAGTGCATCCTGATAAATGGCAGATATGAACTTCGAAATCAGTATTGACTCGTTCTGCGTAGATATTCTAAGATGTCTTCTACTACTAATTTGAGTTAATATTCGTTTAAGTGTGGAATTAAAACATTTTTGGTAACATTCATATAAACATTTTTTTTCATATTTACTTACCAACAAAAATATTTTTCTAGAGTTTATGAACTTTCTATTTAACACGATGATTTGTTTTTGTTTTTGCAAAACGCTTTAACAGCTGTCGCTTAATGACACTTGTTACAAGGACTCGTTTAAATTTGTTAATTTTTTATGGAATGCTGGATACACAATGTAACAGTTACGAGTTGCTTCGCAATTGCCATTTATAAATATGTACATATAAATATATATCGTCACCTCAAATCGAAAGGGTCACACATGTTTATGTATGTATGTAACTACATACGATTTTAAAAAAATACGAAATAGGACCATTATATGTTAAGGTAACGCAATCATACTTTTATATCTAGCACTCTTACAGTATTTTGTATAGTAACTTAAACATATAATTACGACTTTTTTTAATTTTAGCCGGCGATATGAACGTATACAAATACCCAGTAAACATTTTTTTAATGAGTTCGATCGGAATATATGTATATATGTATAAGATGCCGAATACGTGTTCGAAGTCGGTCACGTACCAATAATCCTAATAGCCTTTTCAAACTTATAAACATCTAACATCAACCAACAATTTGCGAAGATGTTAAAATTTTCCCATAATAATTATACAGGGCTGAACGATCAACATATTTCAACATCATTATAAAATCGTCCTAAATCATTTTGTTCCACTCTACATCTTTCTATAATTTTGTAGTTGCATCACTGGAAGTTGACATTTAATGAAAATGTAAAAATGATCTAATCAGCCATCTTTTAATGAATTTTTGTGTACAACCGTCCATGTCCGTACTGTATGTCCTCGTTATTTTCTTCCTCCAGTAAACTTTTTAGAGATTCTATACACTGATTCAATAAAAGGGATTGCTCTTGCAAATCAACAATTAACCTAATTATTAATTGTTCTTCTACATCCATTTTATTTAATTAATTTTTATTTTATTACAAAACCTTTTTTCTTTTTATTTTGACAAATTAAATGATTGTAGATGTTAGATGTTGCAGATGTGAACGCATGTTTCATATTTTCAAAATCTTCCATGCATTTCCGCAAAATGCAGGCAAGTGTGAAAAGCCTATAAGAGAGGTTGCCAGAAAAGCGAAACGTAGACAAGGAAGTTTACTGAAAACTCTCCAGTAATGCCTGAATTCTCTGTATGAATTCTTAATTAGTTTTCTGAAAAAAAAATCTAAAGTAATATTTGATACGTCTGAAAATTTTCGGAAAAGGTTTCGACAAAATAAACATTATGTCACATCTTTTTCTTAACACTAAAACTTAAAGTGTGAACCGAATGTGTTTAGTATTCTAACATATGTTTTGATATCAATTTTTAAACACAACGCTGATCAATTGTGTTAAAACACAAACTATTTTTTGCTAAGTCTAAACTTGATATTTATTAGAAATTTTATGTAAAATTTACTCATACAATTGAAAAATATAATATCCGATTATTATCAGACTAGTCTAGACCTTATCGGAGGGCAATTATAATAATACATATTCCACAGAACAGTCTGAACATTTTCTGATCTTCTGACGAACATCTGATAACTTTCCATAAGAAGCGGCAAAATATTTGGCATGGAAGAGTCATAGAAGTCTTACGAATTCTATGTACGAATTTTTAACATTTCTAATAAATTTTTAAACTTATCTCTGACTTTAAAATGAGAGCCAATAAAATGTACCAGAGAAAACGAAAAAGTTTCTGAACGAAAATTCTTTCAAGAGCCAAACAGACTTGACAAATATATTTAGCTACTTTTTGGATTTGCACACAAAGTACAAAAAGCTAACTTGAACAATCGAAAAATTTTCATTTTAACCAAAAATTTTAAATTTCGTAGAAGATAAAAAAACAACATTACGATGGAATACACTAGCGGCACATACAATAGGCCGTCTGAATGTTTAAGTTTTTATTTTATGGATCTTTAGAATTTCTTTACAAATTCCTTTGCTAGAGATTTCTCGCAGATGGGAAAACTTTCGGAACTTCTTAAGACATAACTTGTCAAGCATTCGGAGTGTTTTAGGTACTGTTTTTTACCAACTTCGGTTACTTCTGATCGAAATCATCAATTAATGATTGCTGGGAATGCACAAAAACACGCACAATTCTGCCTAAGACGGCAGTGAAAACCCCCACCCACAATTCCGAATCTTATTTTGGGGTTTCGCAGACAGCAGTTAAATATAATCAGACACAATAAGATAATAAAACATAATTAACGGTTTACTTCAAATACAGACCGAGATTCGCATGCAAACAAACACACATTTAGAACACGTAGTCGAGAATTTCTTTCAAATACAAAAACAAATCGCAAACGAAAATGCCGGCAAACATCCGAGAGCACAATGTTTACTATTTCAAATTTCGATATTTTCGTTTGGGGTTGCTTTGAGGCCTTGTTGCATGTTGCGCTACCTCTGTATGTTTGTATGTAGGTAGTCTATAATTTTTTAATGTATGCACTAGTACATAGGTATATATATACTCGTATCTACCGCATATTTATTTAATTAACTTATATAGGTACATACATACATATATTATTAAAAGAAAGTTTTTGATAATACCTAGAATTTTTGTTAATATGTTCAAACTTTATAGGTACATATGTACATATTTCAACAAGTTTCAGTTAAATTTTCTGCTACAAATCGTAATATGTTTTAGACAGATGTTCTCTTTTAAATTTATGTAATTTTAAAATTATTTTCAAAATATTCTTGTAAACACTTTCCGAATACCCACGACCGTGCACTTTGAAGTTGTTGGCATAACTAAAGGATAAAATTTGTTATCTGTGGTCCAAGAGGCTTTTGTAAACAAATTGTGAAAGCTTTTTGCATAAAGCAGGGGTTTCCAAACTTTTATAATCTAGCAGAACACTCGTCAAAAGAGATGGAGATACTACAGTGAAACTTCGTTATAACGAAGTTGAAGGGAATTGCAAAACACTCCATTATATACCCCGTTTATACGCACTTCTTATTTGCAAATAAGAGTGGAAAGCGTTGCCGTATTACTTTTTTAATGTAACTTAAAATGTTTCGAAAACTATTTGCAAATAGCTTGTTATTGTGATGTGTGATGCTACCAGATGACTATATATTTACTGCGTGTCATTACAAAAAATATAACAATATTTTCGGATTAATAATTTGCGTATAAACAGTGAGTTAAGTTTTTGCAAATAGTTTTATTTGCAAATAAGAAATGCGTATAAACGGGGTAATAGATATTGTTTCATTGTATGTCCATATGCAACAGCCAAACCCAAGTATAACGAAATAAGAAGACAAACGAATTCGTTAAAACTAAATTTTTTTTTATCCAAATTAAACTTCGTAGCTTTAATACCGCGACTTTATCAATTTGGCTATAATTTAATTTGTTTTATTCTGACTTCATTATATAAGATGCTTTTGCATAAATAATTCTTTACATAGATACTTTATAGCTACAGTGTATTTTTGGATGAAAAACTTTACAATAACGAGGACTTAGAAAAATTTCTAATATTGAGGGTATTCTTTATGTCAAAGTTCGTTATATCGAAGTTTCTCTGTACTTCTTTTATATAATTTGTCATTTTTATTCAGTACGAAATATGAGGAACATATGAACAGGTGCAAGCTAAGGACAATAGGAAATTGTTTACTTTTAATGGGATTACATTTTAAAGTCATCAACAGGATCGATATATAACATTTGGGAATCGCAGACCTAAAGCTTATTTTCATGAAATAACATACTCTTCTTAGCTTTAGAAATTGTGTTTTAGCTGTTGACATAAATGTAAGAGCTTTAAAAATACAGTACATTTTTATAAAAATTGTAAGTCTTTCATATAAAAATGTAGAAGAGAATATTTCAAACTAACTTCAAGACAAGAAGAATTTTACCAAGTCGTTTATATAATTTACGAGAAATTTATTCATATCTTTTGGGATTAAAACCACACACATCGATTTATGTTATATTCCGAAAACATACAGCATCTATAGCGGGAATTGAACCTACGGCCTCTGGATTGTCATCATAATATCGCTACACGATGGTTTATAACCAGCGTTGTCAACTTGGTGCGTTTCGCACCTTTTTGGTGCTTTTCTGAATGTTTTGTGCGAAAAATATCTGAGTTGGTGCGTGGTGCGCTTTTTTTTAATTTTGGTGCGTTTTTTTAATTTTGGGTGGCTCCAAAACAAATTCAACACAATTTTTTGTTTCAGTATGAAAAAAAAGAATTTTATACAAAAAATACAACTGTTTCATTAACATTTCATTCAATTGTGTACAATTTTTACATTCAATTTTACAGACCACAATAAGAGCAACCATTAATGATGTTTAAGAGGTTCCAAAACACATTCACAAAAACCGTCTTGTTGTTATAGATAATTTGTAACATTTCATTATAAGAAATTTGTTGTCCCTTTTAGATTTTCAGAGTACATAATTGTTTTTTGTCGTAAAAGTTGCTGTCAAGTCTGTTAAAGAGCTTAGCAAAAACAAAGTATTCTCGAGACTTGCGGGATCCCAATGTTGAGTAAAGAAACAGACCTAGTGTTGTAACACTAAAATTAATAAAATTTATATTTACTAAAAGAAATATTTAAAGTTAGTGTCAATAATGGAGTCTAAAAAGGGAGATAATAAGCGAAATACAAAAAGATTTGGGAATTACAATGTAAGTTGTAGCAATGGATTCGGCCTTGACCAAATAATACCACAAAATCAAGATGTTTTTATTGCAAATGCGACATCACGCCTAAATACCCAATCTTGTTCGGCATGCTGGAACACGTAAACACATTTCAGCTTTAAGCCCATTTAGCTACAAATGACATCAAGAACCAACATTGTAAAAAATGTTTTATCCTATTACAAATATGATATCATGCCATTAGCAGTACAATTTGAATCCAATGTCGAAATATTATCAAATATTGAAAAAGGGTGGAGAATGATTCACTTCATGCAATGGCACAATATTGTATCAACATTAGAATTTTGGACTAAAGTTAAATGTTGTAAAGACGCAAAATTAATTCAAGAAAAATTTTTAATAAAAAAAAAATTCTGAACTTGGTGCGTTTTTTGTTGAATGGTGCGTTTTTTTCTCCATTTTTGTGCGTTTTGAAATTTCAAAGTTGACAACGATGTTTATAACCAAGGCATACATATTTACATCAGATACACTCGCCGCAATTCACCTTGAATAATGACTTTCATAAAAGTACCGGAAAGGGTATCAAAAAGGAAGGAGATTAAAACTATAAGCAGCGACACTAGGTGACTTTATCAACGGTGATGTGATTGACAAGGTTTTAACGAATCGATAAAAGCTAATTTCTTCAATAATTTTTACTGTTTGCAGTAAAGAAATAGAGTAATGGGATAATCAATACATATGTATATCTACATACATATATTTGGGACGGGACACACTTTTCCCCGAATTTCATAAAAAAAAATCGGTTCATAAATGATATAGTTATAGGTTACTCTATATATTTTTTTAAAGAGGGGTCAATTTTCCCCGATTTTTATTAAAAATATTATATAGGACCAAACTACACGGAAACCTGTTGAAACACAAAAAAAAAGGAATTATGATAATCTGTAATCAGGAGTTTTTCAATAATCATTATTTCGGGGAACAACTTGTCCCGATTTGTCTAAAAATATTTTAAAAATCAGTTTATAAATGATATACATAGTTTAAAAATAATCAATACATTATTTTCCGTTCAGCTGTGATAGGGTTATGGATAATTATTAAATTTTTTTGAGGGGGATATCCGGCGAATTTGATAATAATTATTTGGAACCCAACTGCATGGAAACCTCTTGCAAGATAATAGGCCTTATCACGAGTGTCGTAGTCGTAACGAAATCTGTAAAATGTGGCAACGTTCGCTATATGTTTTACATGGGAGTCGTTAAAGTTCGACTACGACTACGACACTCGTGATAAGGCCTAATAAGAATTATGAAAATCGGTCTATAATTAGATAAGTTATTCGATTATCATTATTTGGAGGAACAACTTGCCATCTGTTTTTCTAAAATAAATTATGGTACTCAACTGCTGGCAAACCCTTTCAAAAAAAAAATAATTTATATATGAAAATTAATATTATTAAAATTAAATTCAATTTTATAGAATTAATGAAAATTCAATTTACTAAGAGTTTTTATTTTGAAAAATATTAGCATGTACAATCAGATTAGCAGAACGTATCAGTATACCGGTTTCAAGGCCGCTACACCTCTCATCAGCGCTCGTTCTACCATTTTTACAACTAATCAACTATTTAACCAAGATTTCAACCGAAATATAATACGAGAATTTTTAAAATTTATTTTCTATTCAATTTTGACATATTGAAAACATTTTTGGTTAGTACGAAATACCCCATTTCCGATTGGTCATTTGTAATATTCAACAAAGACTCATAGTCCGTTATATTCAAAGGGAGCCAACTGTTGGCAAACCCTTTCAAACAAAAAAAAATAATTTTGAAAATCGGATCATAAATGATAGTTATAGGATAGGGGCAATTTCCCCCGGATTGAATAATGAAATTACTGCACAAATTTGCATGGACCCGTTAAATCACAAAATGAATTAGGAAAATCAGTCTATAATTAGATGAGTTAGTTATTCGATTATCATTATTTGGAGAAAAAATATTCTCCAAATTTTTAAAAAAATATTATGATGCCCAATTTCTAATAACCCATTTAAAAAAAATTAATTTTGAAAATCGGTTGGTTACATTAAAAATATATAGCCCTTGAATTAATAACCTCCTTCTTTTTATGAAATTGGATAAAAATCTCGTATTTTACATATTTAATAAAAACAACGTGTCATAAAAACGCCCTTTTTATTTTAGAGCGCTGGGTATTAAAGAAGAATGTACAACACTGTTTTGTTTGTCTTTTTCGTACTGTTTTATACAACTGTGCTGACTTGTTTTTATTTATTTTCTTACTGTCATTATTGTTGTTGTTTTCTGTCTACAATATTTTTTCATATGCTTGTGTGTTTTTGTTGTGTAGTTGTTATACTTTGTGGTGGTTGTCGTCGTCGAAAAAAGACGCGAGCTGTGAAGAATAATACATAAAATTCTAGACAGAAAAAATATTTATTAATAATAAATAGATAATGTTAAACAATTACACATTTTTACCGCAATCTGTTTTATAATATTAATTAAAAACAATCATTAGTGTTTGTTTTGTTAACCGTGTGACAAGAAAGCATCATTGAAGTGGAAAATTTTGGTATAACAAAAAGAAAATCTTATAAGATCTTTACAACCGCATACACATTTTAAAGTACTACATTCTAATTTTTTTAATTAATAATAAAGGTCTTTTACCCCGTGACCCATATTTATTGGGAGATTGTTTAATACTTTTCATGTTGCTTTAGCACAAAACATTTGTAAATTAATTACAGCAGTGTGAGTATTGACCGCTACTGCATTTATCGCAGCAGCAGCGCCGTTCGCTGTTATTGAAAGTGTCGTTGTGTTCTTTTGTACGCCCGTGTTCGTGTTAAAGCTGCATGATATCGTTGAGTGCTTTATTAACATCATTAGGAGTTATGAGCCAACAAAATCAAAATTTACAACAACAAGGTGCTAATAACAACCAAAATCAAAATCCACAACCAAATAATGTGGTTGGGGGAGGTGTTCAGGCAGCTGGTAATGCCGGTGCTATAGCAGCAAATCAAAATCCAGCTGCTGAAGGGAGCATGGAGAGAGGCAGGTAAGTTGATCAGACATTTTTCTGCACTTTTAATTCACAAGACTAAAATAACTTTTATTACGCTTGTACGTATGTATATATGATGCATATTTTGCAGAATCTTAAAAGAACAAATTAATTTTGTTTGTCTTGATTTTACTTATACAATTTTTACATTGCGTGTTGTAGAAAATATTACAGAAATACTAATTCATTCTCCATCAATGATTTCTTAAGATAAATTTTATTTTTCTCCTCGATTTCAGAAGAACAAAAATATTTTTTTTTTGTTTTAAAAATTATTGCATTCTTTTGATTATTTCACTTAATATACATATACTCGATATTTATAATTAATTTTAATCTATTTGCAGCTGCTTATTACGTTATGCCAGCCAAAATTCTTTAGATGAGAGTTCTCAAAAGCACATACAAAGACCCAACAGTAAAGATCGTTGTGTGGGCCAATATCACAATGAACTGCATACCACGCGTTCCTTCGAAATCATGAACGAGATGCGACAGTAAGATATTTTCAATTGCAATTTAAAATGTTGAATATAAATGATTATTTTTATATAGGTACCCAATAAAATAAAAAATTTAATGGTTTTTAAGAAATTTATAACGATAACAAAACCTAAAAGATAATATAAATACATACGTATGTACATATGTATGTATGTATGTACATACATATGTATGCATGTAGACAGAAGCACTCTAGAAAGTCTGAACAAATGGCAAGTTGGCTGGCTATCAATTATACATATTTTTCTATCAAATTTTAGTATATGCTTAGCAAAGGGTATTTTTTTTTATGTTCATCATAATTGGTTTTAAAGAAATAATTTCCTCAAACTGTGCAACACAGTAATTTTCGCAAAAACCCCAAATTCTATACTTAAAGACAATCGACGTAACTAAACTAAAGCTTAAAACAATTTAATTAAGATCTAGTTTATAAGTATATTACTCCGATGAAAGAATTAAGTACATACATAATTTCATTAACAAATCACTTACATTTCTATGGAACAAATATTTAGGGGGAACAAGTTCCCTCTCTTATAATAAAACAAACTATGGCACCAAAATGCTAGGAAAACCAATCAAACAGAACAAGGTTTTTTTCAAACCGGTCAATAAATTAAGGAGTTATATGACAATAAATTTTTTTTGCGGGGTGGGTACAATAACAAAAAAAAAATATGGTTAAAATTTGCAAACACACTAGTTTAAAGAAAAAAGAATTGTCGAAATCGCTAAATAAATGTAGGAGTTTTTCAAAAACAATAATTTAGGGTTAAGAATTTCTACCGATTTGAAAAAATTGACAGGACGAAGTGTTCGCAAACCTGATCATATAAAAAAATAATTGCCCCCTAGTTTCCCAAAATAAAATTATGCGGCTCATATGCAAGCAAACCTTGTAAAAAAAAGATTTTGAAAATCGTCCGAAATTAAAGGCATTCCGATCGGAAAAAAATCTGTAGCGAAAAAAGTTATAATATAAAAAATAAGCCCTAATAATTCGCTAAATTTTAAAATAATTACAATTAGGAGAAAAATTATAAATAAAATACTGAGAGTGGTTTGCTCCGAAAACATCGTTGTTCTATTCTGTCGTTTCTTTCTGAATAATAATGTCTATTTCTTTCTGAATATAGCTTACGAACTTTAGCATATAGAAATCATAACAATTAAGCTAATTTGTATTCAAAATATCAATGACTTACGTAAAATTTTACTACAAATCACCATACAAAAGAACACTGTAGATGTCATATTTCTTTATTAACGTTCGAATCAAATTTTTGTAATGATAACAAATCTTATCACCTGTACTTTGTTTTTATATATACATAAATATTATATACATTTTATTTCTAATCACAATGATCGGACAAACTACAATTTGATTCTAGCTACAAACAAATTTTATACTCGTATCGAAGTATTAATTATTTTCTTCACAATTTTTCATGTGCAATTTGAATGAAAATATGGAAAATAAGCAACAAAATATATAAGAGTGTAACACAAATTTTAAAAATTAAAAAAATTCGCACATTTTTTGGAATTTTGGCAAAAAATGTAGTAAATATTTGAGAATATCTGTAACTTATTGAAAATCTTTTTATTAAAGACAGATATGTGGTATCTAACAACGATGAAATTATAGAACTGATTTATGTAAAATCTTACGACATTTGTGTGTGTTTAAATATTTAAGATCTAAATACTTGAAAAAATAACCATGGTGTATTTTTTTGTTATAGAATTTTATACAGTTACCGTTAAATAAACACAATTTTGTATTTTATTTGTATTTGTCCGATTTGAAATATCATTTTTATCTCGTTTTTTTACGTTTTTATTTCACGCTGCTGCTTTGTTTGATTTTTTTTTAATTCTAAAAACAAACACAAGTTTGGTACCTCCAAAAATACATATGTACATATAGTATGTATTTTGTACACACATCGATATGTATGTTTGTTTTGTAATTTTAGTTTTAACCCTGAACTTGTTGTTTTGTTTGATCATTAAGTCGACAACATTTAGCAGCTCGTCATTAATATTGAATTTTTGTTTTAATGTCGGTTTCCGTATTTAGATACGAAATTAATACCGATATTTTGTTGTAAGTCAAGTGCTTAAAAGATAATTGAATATGAAAAAGTAAGAGTTAAATTAATTAAAAACAGACATTTTTAACATTATCATAATATTTGCATATACTCGTATATGTATAAGGTGGGGGTTAAAGAACTTTGAGTTATCTGAATTCTTTAAATAAAAACAAATTGTTCAGCCATGTCACAGAGATCTATTCCGTTCGGAAACAGAATTCAATTTGTATATTGTTTCTTCAAAAAGCGAACAACGAAAATAGCTCTCAGAATAAAACCACGTTTAGATAAATAAACTTTTTCTCTTTGTAAATTTAAAAATTTGTTTCATTTGGAAAAATCATTTATTATTTCGGTTTTTTAAGAATCAAAATATGGATTGAATTCCTTTTCCGAACGGAATAGATATCTCACACATGGCTGGTTGCGTTTCCATTGACCCTGTAATTAAAAAAATAAAACAAACCTTTTTCTATTTCTTTTGATTTTAATTTTTTTTTTTCTTTTATATTTCCCTTAAAAAACATAATCGGGCTTATTACGAGTGTCTTTTTCGTGACGAAATATGTAAAATGTGGCAACGTTCGCTATATGCTTTATTTTGGAGTCGTTAAAGTTCGACTACGACAACGACACTCGTAATAAAGCCGAAAACCGACAATGTTCGTTGCTAATAATTTCACTTTTATTTTTTAATGAAATATTTTATAGACAAAATCTATTATGTGATGTCACACTGATAGCAGAGGACATTGAAATACCAGCCCATAAAATGGTTTTAGCCTCATGCAGTCCCTATTTTTATGCCATGTTTATGGGTTTTGAAGAATCACGACAGGGTCGCATAACCCTGCAGGGTATAGATCATCACGCCTTAGAACTATTGATAGAGTATGTTTACACCTCTACCGTTGAGGTCAATGAGTGCAATGTTCAGGTCCTTCTAACAGCTGCCAATCTCTTGCAATTGACTGATGTCCGGGATGCCTGTTGTGATTATTTGCAGACACAATTGGATGCAAGTAATTGTTTGGGCATACGAGATTTTGCCGATATGCATGGTTGTCTTGATTTGGTTAATTATGCGGAGACTTATATTGAACAGCATTTTAAGTGAGTGCAGAAGATTAAAAGATTTGATGTAGTTTTAACTCAAAATAATTAATGAAATAATTAATTTATTTTATTTGTAGTGAAGTCATTCAATTTGATGAATTTTTAAACTTAACTTCTGAACAGGTAATAAATCTTATACGCAATGATCGCATTTCTGTTGCTGGCGAAGAAAAAGTTTATGAATCTGTCATAAATTGGATACGTTTTGATCCAACTTTGCGCGATCAATATACGTCCGATTTAATGCAGCATGTTCGCCTTCCGCTTTTATCTAAAGAATACATAACGCAAAATGTCGATAAAGAGCCTTTGCTCGAGGGAAATATTGTTTGTAAGAATTTAATAATTGAAGCATTAACATATCATTTGTTGCCGAATGAAATAAAGACGGCCAGGACAATACCTAGAAAACCAGTAGGTTTACCTAAGATTCTATTGGTTATAGGTGGACAGGCACCAAAGGCCATACGCTCGGTGGAGTGTTACGATTTAAGGGAGGAGAAATGGTATCAGGCTGCTGAAATGCCAAACAGAAGATGTCGGTAAGTATATACATATATACATATGTATTTGTGTATATATTAGTCAAAGTTGGAATACTAAAAATATTTTATATTAAAATTTTTTTTAGAGCTGGCTTGGCTGTATTGGGTGACCGAGTTTATGCTGTGGGTGGCTTTAATGGTTCATTACGAGTACGCACCGTGGATGTTTATGATCCTGCCACCGATCAGTGGTCTACTAGCAATAGCATGGAAGCTAGACGCTCTACTCTGGGAGTATCCGTTCTTAACGGGTGTATTTATGCTGTTGGTGGTTTTGATGGCACGACTGGACTTTGCAGTGCTGAGGTTTATGATCCCAAAAACGAAGTTTGGCGATTTATAGCCGCCATGTCCACGAGACGCAGTTCGGTAGGTGTAGGAGTGGTAAATAGCCTACTGTATGCTGTAGGTGGCTATGACGGGTTTACTCGCCAATGTTTGTCTTCTGTTGAACGCTATAATCCAGAAACTGACACTTGGCATGCAGTTGCTGACATGTCGGCCCGACGCAGTGGTGCTGGTGTAGGTGTTCTTAACAATATTTTGTATGCTGTCGGTGGACATGATGGTCCCATGGTCCGTAAATCTGTTGAATCCTATGATCCGGAGACAAATCTATGGCATTCTGTTGCTGATATGTCGTTTTGTCGACGTAACGCTGGTGTTGTTGCTCATGATGGCCTCCTGTATGTCGTCGGCGGTGATGATGGCGACTCCAATTTATCGTCCGTTGAGGTTTATAGTCCTGAGACAGACTCTTGGCGCATACTGACTGCTTCGATGACCATCGGGCGCAGTTATGCTGGTGTTTGTATGATAGATAAACCGATGTGAATAGAAGAGCAGGGTGCATTAGCACGGTAAGTTTAATTGATTTATTTTACTTTTTGATTTTTTACTGTTCAGTTGTAATTTTCACTAAAATATTGGCAAAATTCGAAGTTATTTTAAGATCGGGCATTTTATTTTATTAAAAAATACAAACTTTTTATTTATTAAAATTATTAAGAAATTAATTTTTGGACAATTTATGAAGAACGAAACAGTATTTAAAATTTCGCAGATCCGATTTCATTTTTAAAAGGTTTTTTTTTTAATTAAATTCATTTAGAAGATAATATTTTGGAAAAATTTTTAAGAAATGAAAATTTTAAAAGGGATTTCTGATAACGCTTTACTTTAACTGTCTTAATTATTTTTAGACAAGCGGCGATTATATCTGTAAATGGCACTGTGGATGATGAAAATAGTCAAGCTGAAGGTACAATTGAAGGTGCTGTTGGTTACGTGCGCAACGATACGCAACAGCAGCAGCAGCACCAACAACAATCATCACAAAATAACGCAAATCAACAGCAACAGTTGTTGCAACAGCCACAAATTCATCCACATTATGAAAATATTTATGAAAGTATTGAACAATATAATGCAGCCGCTCGTGGTGGTGCAGTAGCTGGTGCAGCAGTCGTTGGATTAGCAGCGGCTGTAGCACCAATTAATGCATCTAATAATGCTAATGCCCCTGCCGAAGAACCGCAGCAACAATCATTTCAAGCCCACATACAACTTCAACAACAACAAGCACTGCTACAAACCACAAATGAAAATAATACTCAGCAAATGAAACAATCAAGACTTGCTGCAAACAACATTAACTATCGGAACGATTTATATGATCGTGTTAATGCCTTTAATATAAATGCAGCACAAACGAATGCTGGTATACCAGCAACTGGTAGTGCTAATAATAATTATGATATACCAAGATCTGTAAGATCAGGTTTGGGATTTCGCAGAAATTTTCAATTGGATTTGCATGCTGGTAAGCATAAAAGACAATAAAAGTAAAATTCAAATGAAATGTTTAATAATTAATTTTTGTTGTTAAGCCAACCCCCGCTTCAATGCTTTTCGCTGCAATGGTGTAGCTTGTAACCACTACAACACAACTAGTACTTCATCGTCTACATCGTGTCATCGCCAGCGTAGTTTCGATGACACTGAATCACAAAACTATTACAATCTAAATCATTACCAGGCTCCAGTTCGTTATGAAAATATCTATGAACAAATACGTGATGAGCCCATTTATCGTAATACGAACGGGGCTCGTGTCTATGGCCGTTTAAATGTCATTGGACATGGTATTGGACGCATTGAACGCCATTTGAGTTCGTCCTGCGGCAATATTGATCATTATAATTTAGGAGGACACTATGCCGTATTGGGACACTCCCATTTTGGTACAGTGGGTCACATACGTTTGAATACAGGCTCCAGTATTAGTAGCACTAGTACTACCAATAGTTCAAGCGTTACTTCAAGTATTGGTTGTACTTCATCAAATTGCGGTACCAGTAGCGTCGGAGCTATTGGTAGCAATTCCCCGGGAAATTGTCATTACAAAGATGCTGGTAATAATGTGAAAAATAGTTCATCGTCATTCTTTAGTTGTTTGCATGGCGAAAATACCCAAAGCATGGGTAATATTTATAAAGCCTCCGGCAATGGTGGCTCCTCTTCGATCAATAGTAATTTATATATGGGCACCAATAATTTGGGTGTTAACGGTAAGTACGAGTGGTTTGATAGTTTGTATTTTTGTTTGTTTTAAGATTACTTCGACCTTTTAAAGCCAACTTGTCGTAAGCGTAAAAATTAAATCATATTTACAGCATGTAAAGATATGAATTTAATGATTAGGTTTTGTTAGGAATCGGATACCCAATTAGATCCGTTGGGATTCTCATCTATGAATTTAACCTTGTCAACACCCAAGGTCTGGGGCGAAAATCGAACTTATGACCTCTGAACCGATAAACTTGCATCGCTAGCAATTAACCAAAGCACCATCATACTTTCTTTAAGCTCCCTAAAGGATTTTAAAATCGTTTTTAGACCAAATTTTTTAATATTGAAATGAGTAAAATAAAGTAAAGATTAAATTAATCAACATTCACTTTCAGTAGAAAGTACTGATTTGTTTTGGTAAAAAGGAAGAATAAGAATTTTTCAGATCAAAAGTGAAAATATGAAATCGCCGTGAAATCGGGAGAACACAGGCAATTATTATTTAAATATAAACTTGTGCTTGAAAAGAGCAATAAAATTGCAGTTATTTGGTGCTAAGTGATCTATAATTTAAATGTATTAACGTTATATTTTCAAGGTGCATGTGTACTTGTTTTAATTTTTACACTCTAGGCACTCCTAACAGTTCTAAAGATCGTGAATCACGAGCTGCTTCCGCCGGACCACTTATAAATCCAAATGCAAATGGGAACATGGAAATTTTACCTACAACATCGTCTAACAGAACTACAGGCGCCATACCTAAAATTAAATCATTAAATTTAAGCTCTAAACAAAACTCCAATACTTCACAACAAAATTCCAATACATCAACGACTGAAAAGACAACTGTGGCCACTCTTAAAAATCCTCTCGCAAAGAAATCATCATCGTCATTATCATCTGCACACACCTCCTCTTTGCGGGCAGCTCAAAAAGCACAAACATCTGTTATCACAAGCTCAAACTCAACAATGGCCGAACAAAATAACAGTACTCTAAACCGTATTTCGAAATCAAGCCTACAGTGGCTGTTGGTCAACAAATGGCTGCCACTGTGGATGGGTCAGGGCGCCGATTGCAAAGTAATTGATTTTAATTTTATGTTTTCTCGCGATTGTGTAGATTGCGATGCCGCCTCTGCAGCTGCTCAAATGGCAAATCCTTATGGAACACCTAGACTAAGCGGTCTACCACAAGATGTTGTACGTTTTAATGCCAGGGCTGAAATGCATGCAGCTACTACATATAGAAGACAAAACGATCTTACTTCATCAAGGCCAGTGCATAATACTTTAAATCGTTTAAGAGAAGCTGAACCCAGCCCATATGCCAGACGATATGAGGATCCGTCATATGAAAATGTACATGTACAATGGCAAAATGGTTTTGAATTTGGCAGATCTAGAGACTTTGATCATTCGATAGCAGCAGCAAGTACAGGAACTTGTCAATCGCCAGCTGCTCAGCGTGCACCACTTCAAAGAGCTCGCTCAGAAAGTCCCACTTTAAATCAACGCAACAACGCAACATTTGCTTCCAGACGCTTGAGACCAGTTAACAATTTATCAAATAACCAAACTGTTTTGTCCACTTCCACCATTAATTCAAATACCGTCAAATTAAAGGATTCTTCTCGCAGTTTCGAAAAGTGTAATGAAAATGCAACCTTTAAAGCAAATTTAGTCAAAGTCGAAACTGTGGAAGTTGCAGAAATCGTATCCAATTTGCCGTTGCCAAAAGCTGTGGTATCAACTACTGCTGAAACTTCACCCTTGGAAGATTTAGAAGGTGCTGTAGGCGGGTTATTGGACATCAAATCAACAGCAGAAACAGCTTCAGCTTCAACGTCATTATCTACTTTTGTCATCCCTAATGATGAAATTAATAATTTGGAAACTAGTTCTCCTGTTGGTCATTCTATTGATGTAATTGACACCGACAATTTGCCACCCTTAACCAATAATTCGGATTTAATAAGCACACTTATTAATAGTAATAATGAACAAAAAGATAAATAAGTTAGATGTGTAGAACGAAGATATTGTAAGCTTAAAAAAAAGAAGATTGAACAATTCTCAAATGTCAACTATTTTTAGAGTATTTTTTTTAATTAAGTGATTAGAAGAAGTAAATTTTTATTGTATGAATTTTTTTTGTTCTAGTTTTCATTTTCTTTAAGAAAAAAAAATAAACTTCCAAAATTAAAATTATTACCAAGGACAATGTGGCGTTCGATGTTTAAGTCGCACTTGCGATCGATATTGAATGCCATCTTGGTGCTGAAAAGAAGTATAGCAGAACACCTAAATGTGTAAAATAGTATCTTCTTTAAATTAAACCCATGTTAAACTAAGTCTATCTGAGATAACTAAATCTTAGCTCTTTGTGTTTAAAAGCTTACTAATCCTTCACGCAGATTAAAAAATGCTGCAATTACTAAGTTAGTATTAAATATTTTATGAAGTTTAATGAAAATATTCTTTAATTGTTATTTAATAGAAGAGCCGGATTAATTACCATTTCAAAATGGTTGTAAGTTTTTCTTTTTTTTTTTTTTTTTGTTATTTTATTTAGTCATCAATTATAAATCAAAATTCAAGTATTAGTGCCTATTTCATGATATCGAGAGAATTTATCCATGTGTTTTCATTCGTAAAGTTACATTTGAATCAAAAACTAATTATTAAATTTAGTTTTTATTCTAAAATTTTGTTTTTTTTTTTCAAATGGGTTTGTACGAATGACGAAATTCTTTCGATATCGTGAAATAGAGAGTTATTACTTTTTTTGTTTTTATATTTTGAAACAAATAGTTGCAATATTTTTTCTAAAAACAAAATTTTCAATTTTTTAAGCTCTCTCTCTCTCTATGTATTCTCTTACTTGCACTTAATTTGCTTAGTTATATTATTTTGTTTTTGTAATAAATACATACATTAAACATATGGAATTTTATATGAAACCTATCTAAATTACCTAATATGTAAGAATTTTATTTTTCGAACAAAAAAATTTTATAAAGGATAAATATAAAACCTCCTCC
This sequence comes from Lypha dubia, assembly GCA_947311025.1. Taxonomy (NCBI): domain Eukaryota; kingdom Metazoa; phylum Arthropoda; class Insecta; order Diptera; family Tachinidae; genus Lypha; species Lypha dubia. The sequence continues at coordinate 40,507,491 of OX371261.1, read as the reverse complement.
TAATTGTATTTTACATACAAAACATTAAAAGACTTATTCGTTTTTTGTTCTAAGTTTTAATCCACTGTCTTCCAGTTTGAAATGTTGGCATTTCTTTTAGTGATTTTCATTGAAATTTATTCTACTTTTAATGAGTTTAGTTTACAAATGTAAAAAGATTTTAATAGTCTGTTTACAAAAGAAGTTTAAAAAAGTTTCAAACGCCATTTCTGTTGATTTTTTTTTATTTTGTTTTTGTTTTAAACAGAAATAGACTATTGGAAATTTTTAATCGTCTTCTGCAAACAGGCAGGCAGTCAGACTGGATTTTAAAGACACAAAATCAACATAAGAACATACAACAAAACAGAGCAAAAAAAATGTATGAACGCACAAAAAAAATACATATTAAACGAATAAATATTTGTAAAATTAGAAATATTTTTGGAAGTTCAGTTATAAGAAAAAACATAACATGCGAATAAACTTAAAGAAATTAATTAAAACCATGCAATCAGATAAACGCACTTCAATGTTTGATAAATTTATAATAAACATAAATATTTAGTTGTAAGTAAACACAACATATTTTAAAATTTCGTATTTTTTAATTATTAACTATGACGGTGTTAGTAACAAAGCTTTTAATGCCGCGCAATAATTTTACCAAAACTACTTGTAATACTGGTTGGTGAGTTAATAAGAGTCCTTAAAGTTTGCAATTGCGGAACAATAAAACTAAAAGTTTTCCTCCACCTTTTCAATTGGAGAATCGTTTTATGGAGTTACATAGATTGTTACCGACCGACACAACTCTATGCAAGACAATTTGCACCAAACACTACTAAATTTGCAGAAGATATTTGAAAATAAAATTAATATCATTAAGTTGTAAATTTTTTTTTATTCGAACTGAGTGATATTTAATCAAAGGCAGTGAGGTCTAAGCGGTAGACAACTCTGATGATGAGACTGTGGTTAGTCTCGAAATATCGATGTCAGTTCAACCCTCCGCGCAGTCTAATTTTTCTTTGTCTGTTAAAATATTAAGAGCCACTAGATTTTTCTTTCTAATTTAAATAATAATTTAATTTATAACAAAATTATATTTAGAGAAAACGAACTTAAGCCTGAAAAATTTCTTTGACTAAAATTAATATCTCCTTCACTGATATGAACTTATTGGTAGTTTAACTCATTGTAAATTTCATATAATATATGTTCGTTTTTAATACAAATTTGTGAAACTTTGCTTAACACTAGTTTATGGACACATTTATAATTTTTTATAAATATGGCCGCAAACCAATTCGGTAAAAGCAAATTCATAACTGTTACATTATTAATTTGCCTTGCATTTTGTTAAATATATAAAATTGCGTGAACATACCTCAGACAGGTGTAGCATCGACCAATCAAAAAATAAACTGAATTTACGCTTTGTTTTAAGTTAATTATTCACGTTAAAAATTATTAACAATTGAGCATTTTTAAAAATTTTTGACTAAATTATTAAATCAGGCTTTGTTACGCGGAAATATATATGAATTTTAGATACGTACATCTATATCTATGTAGTTTTTAATTTTATTTTACTGCGAAATTTTCGTTTTTATTACAAGATTTTCGGCTGTCTTAAAAACAGTTTAACATTTTTTAATACACTGCTTCAACAAAACATTAACTATTTTGTTTTATAACGGATTATTGTAATAACACTTGAAATTTTTCAATAAACTATTATTTCTTCTGCTTTTGTTTTGTTTTTGAACTGAATATATTTTTTATATGACGTACTGTTGTAAAAGTATAGAATATTTGAATACAGAGTGCTCACAAAGTAAATATTTTTCAAAACGAATTGGGACGAGTCTTGGCAATCGCAAGGCCTATTCATAACAGGTAGTCTTATCCAAGGCAAATTCATTATCAGGTGGATGCAATCAAGGCGAATAATGAATTTGCCATGGATGCAATTGCGAATTTATCCATCACCACAACTGTCAATTTGGTTCATATTTTTCGGCACTATTTTTATGTTAATTTTTATGCATGGAGAATTTTTACAGGTAAGGTGATGAATTCGCTTTTAAAACAAACAATATGCCTGTAGTTTCTTAGTGTTGTAGCCGTGCATAATACCCGAATTCGCCACTGCATCCATTGCGAATTCATTATTCGCCTTGATTGCATCGAACATATAATGAATTCGCTTTGGTTTCATCCGACTAAAAGCTACATCTCTGTACAAATTAAATACAACTGTGGTGAAAAAATGGCTGACTTTCATGGAATATTATTAGATTAGTTTAGATAATTTTGTGAATACGGGTGAGTTGGACGTCGATTTGGTGACTATCGGAAGAAACCTATCAAACTTGAAAGAAAAATTCATGTACACAAGATAAGGAAAAATACTGAACAGTTGTTAAAGAGTTTAAACCAGAAATATAAAATATATTAATAAATAGCAAGTCTTTTTTTATTATATATTGCATAAGAGATTTTGCACAAAGTATTTGAATTGGTAAAAGAAAAGGATTAAATTAGACCAGTAAATACAGAAATAGACGTGAAAAACTTGTTTTATTGGGTTAAGTGTATTTGGAGTGAAAACATCGAAGGAAATTTCCATATATGGTAAAGTTGTGAAATTGCGTTTTAGTATTAAAACAAAATGGCGTCGTAGGGCGTCATCAAAATGTTTCTTAAATTGTAATAGATTTTAATGTGTTCTCGCTTAGTTAGTCTTCAAACCATGAGATACGTTCAGTTTTCATTAATAGCAGAGTTGTATGTAGCTGTTTTTCCAAAGTGATGCCACACTTCAGCTACAGTAAATTTGTTAGTATGCTTGTAAATATATCGTAACTCAACGTCTACACCTAACATGAATTGCTGCTATAGCTTGAAGTTAAAACTGTTTATTTAAATACCTCTTTGTGAAAGTTATTAACTTTCATTATTTTCAGTTATTTGCCGCGTCAAGTAACATTTATAACTTATATTAATTTTTCTTGACATTTTGCTTCTTTTTTCACTTTTACAACAAAGGTATAACATGATGAGCGGTATACACTTAACATTAACTTGAATATTGTACTGCTGAAAAAATAACACTTTGGTGACGAATATCAAAACACAAACAGCTGTTGTTCATACAATAAAACTTGTTTCACTGTTTACACTTGCAGTCAGTCACACGATCAAGATTTGGGCCGACTTCCTACACGCAAGTTGCAATGCATATCTACAATGTAGACTTCTTAAAATAAAAGCATACCTATAATTATTGATAATGCCTAATGTTCCTAATCTGTTGGCAACTCAGTTTGATGAGTATCAGCTGTTAAATTCTTGCATCTATTTTATTTGGTATGCAAGCGTTTGATACTTGAACAATGATGGAATAAGTAATATTTTTATTTATTATAATTATATTGAGTATTTTTATTTTATATCTTCATAAACTTTTATTTAATTTTATATTTTTATGAACAACTGTTGTTACAGTGAAAAAAATGCATAGTAGCATTCCCTAACGCCGTTTTTATGCAATGCTAGGTTGCTGCTACAACATGCTTTGCATTCCATACGCAGTTTTTCAAATTATGCTTTGCAACATGTGTTTAAATTCACAAAAATTAAAAGCCGTGACGTAGGCCGCACGCAATTTCAAATCAATTTACTTTCAAGATGTCATCAAGAAAACAACTAAATGGTTGCTTCATTAAAAATATTAACAGCTGTTTACTTGAAAGCAAGATTGATGTCAAGTTGGTAGTCAATTTCTTAATGTGAGTGTATTGAAAATTGAGACAAATCTTCATCGTGTGACACCAATGTTAGATATATTTTATACCATAGGCCAATTAAAATGTCTGTACAGTAATTCTATATAAAGTTTGACATGTTTAAGATTTCTTAGCTGTCAAAATACAACTCTAAAAAAACTGTGATTTGCACAGACTTTTAAGCTATGGGCCCATGTATTTGTATAACATAATTGTTGAATTCGAAGCACCAAGATGCACATCTAATGGCAGATTTTAATTGTAAACTTTATTGTAAGAGCATCGTAAAGTTATCTCGTAGAGAAGAGACGCGTGAGATATCGACGAATTAAAAGTGCTTGATTAAGAAAAAAATAATGTTCTACGTAAAAAACGTTCTTTTGAATTGCCAAGTTTTCCAGCAGCAAAAATCTTTGCGGCTACCGGCAAATTTAAAAACGTTATTTTCGTTATCTTTTGTGTGGCAAAATAAATGAATAGCAAATGAGAATTTTCTTAATTTGAATAAAAAAAAAAGACCAATGTAATGTGACAAACCAACACTAAATAGCTAAACCCATATGCCATTATATCTACTTAATTAATTTTTTTTACAGTATTGTAAAAACGGGTCGAAATTGGTGAAATAAATTATGACAAATTCGTTATGTTATATCCAAAATAATACAACGTTGGTAGTGTGGCATCTCTGCTTTAGCAAATGATTGTACGGTGTCTATATGACACACCCTGCTGCCGTAATCTATTACAAATGTATAAGCTATATACGTGTGTACTTACTTATACCGACTTTAATTTATCTTGCAGTGGTACAGTTATTACATAGCAGCCAACAAGCGGAAGGAAGTTATAGAAGTAGTACAATAACACATTTTAACAAAAAACAAAGAAATTTCTTTAATTTTGATATAAAAGATTCATTTTTAGGTAATTTATGTTATGACATGAATATACATATGTATGTAAATAAAGAATGCATAATAGTTTTATTGGGAAACTTAATTTTAATTAACCTCAAAATCTCTACCAGTAGATGGTTGTTATTTCCTAATGAATAAATACGTACTTATGTGTATAACAAAGTGACAAAAGAATAACCAGCAAACAAATCTTAAAAATTAAATAATTTTTAATTTCGTTTTGCAGGTTTATTTAAATTGAAAAGCAATTAAGGATACATAACCTATTAAAGGCATTGTGAAAAAATTTGATTACGCATCAAAATTACTAAAATAGATAACATGTTGAAAAAGAGACAACAATAGTTGGCAAATATTGAGAAATATAAAATACAATTTTAAAGCAGCTTTGCATAAGAAGAAGCGAAACGGATACTAAATACTACAATGGTAAGTTTGATTAACATAGTACATACATACATACATTTATTAAAAATAAATATAGAAATAAATAAATATGTAAAAACTGAATCGTTTGTTTTATTTGTATATAAATAATTTAGAAATTAATTTTCTTTTGTTTTCTACTACAATTTAGCCACGCATTGTGCCAATACAATTATTGAAATGCCTTAAAGTCCTTTTGGACGATAATGGTGGCATTTTAAGTGCTGGAGAAGTAAAAAGATTAGCAAGGTATGTAGGTGTAATTAAAAAGACAACATGGGCATATGAATACAGCTGGTGTTAATTCTACAATTCCATTACAAAAATAACTCTCAATTTAGCTTCTAATTATGAATATAAATTTAATTGTATAAATTATATTTGGCACCAACTGTTTTAATACGCCTTTAAATATGACATTTACATATATACATATGTACATTTCGTAGCAACTGGGTGTTGCATATTTACTTTAATCTGTTATACTGCAAGGTCGATTCACATACTTACAAGGTGGTGTTAGAATACAATATGACATATTATTCTCTTCCCTGCTGCTGTCAAGAATTATATATGCACCTAGTACAAGCGCACAAATTTTGACAAGCATACTTGAAATCAGGTGAATAATTAAAGGAGGTTTTTCAGTATTCCTCGCGAAATAGCAATTCAGTGTGGAATACAGAATACCCCTGAATATGTTTATGTATTCGATACTGCCTTGTAAGTATTTGTACGTTGTCAGTTATAATTGTTTTAGTATTTGTATTAATAGTTATATTGATTTATTTATATATTTTCAGTTTGATGACAAAATATTCCAAAAAATTGGTTTCCAAATGCATTTACGTTCAGATTTTGAAGTGTACCAAGACGGAGTTACTAGGCGAATTTATGGGTGCCGGTGGTTGGTCTTTAGTCTACACTTGGTTAAATGATGCAATACGCGCTATGAATTGGCCACTAGTTCAAGAAATTTTGGAATTGTTACTTTTGTGCCCAGTTGACGTCCATCGTTTAAAAATTAACTCTGCTCCAAAACTTGTTAAGGGTCTTTGCAAAGATGGTGGCAATGAAGGTAAGATATTTTCAACATTTTGAGTGAATTTTCACCACAAGATAAGACATTAACTACCTGTTTTTAGAAAATGAAAACAAAATAGAGAGTGAGAATTTATATTGAAAACAACAATAAGATACGAAAATTTGTTTTTGTTTTCAATATAAATTCTCACTCACAATTTTGTTTTCATTTTCTAAAAACAGACAGTAAAACTTAAATAGTAAATATTTTACCAGACCGGGTCAACAAGTTTGTGTCTTTTTTTGAACTTTCCTCAACTAAAAGGTCGCAGTAGGGATCTAGCAGTTGAGTCCTATCCCAAGTTTAAATAAGCTGCGTCATTTAGTTTTTTTTTTAAGAGGCATTGATAATACCCAAGATTTTGTGTTTTAAACTGCTTGGTTGGTATCTAGCATTAAATTTTTTTGTATAACAAACCCTACTCTAAGTTCAAGTTAATAAATATTTTGAATAACTGTTTCCCCAACACATCGTGAAAGTTCACGAAAATTGTGATCACTAATTTTTGCATCAGTGTGGCTGACTTCCAAAACGTCAATTGCTTTGTGTTTGAACAAAGCATCACATTTCATAACGCCGCAGTACAATAATTATACAATGTATACCATTTCAAAACGCCGCCACCAAGTATTTTTAACGCTGTAAGAAAGCAAACAAGGCATCGGTTTTATAGTTGTTGCATTGTTTCGGAACTTTGAATATGTATGTGATTTAAATACAGTAGCAATACTGTATACAAACTTTGTATACGAACGTTTTGGAAGTCAGCCTGTATCTACTATTTGCTAATATTGTTTACCTCATTTTGTTCATGAGAAATACTTCACGTGAACGAAAAATTCATCTTGTTTCACAACCTATTATTTCGTAAATACATACATATGTATGTATGTATGTGTAAGTATGCATGCTTTTTTCGTATTAATTTCCTTCATATGGAATTTGACATCATTTAGCATGAAATGTTGAACATAATATCAGGTATTATTATTGTTAACTATTATTGCCAATGGACGACACAATCGTCCATATTCTAGATGTCAATAATATATTTTAATTCTACTGTAGAGAAATTACCAAAACATCATAAAAGATCTTATAAAACAGTAATACAACAACCATAACTACATGTTCCCACGACAATCGGATCTGGCCTCCGGAACGACCCGAATCTAATTCGGCCAAAGATTGTCAACTTAGCGACAGCTGTATCAGGCATTTCCATTAACTCTCGTATACGACTTTAAACGATTATATCTCCCACAATATTGAGGCGAATGGATAACAATTTTACGTTAACACAATAAATATTGTATTTCTTAATAATTTTTTATATGGAACTAGCTGAGCGCCCCGGCTTCGGGCTTCGATTTATGTACCTAATCAAAGCACATCAGGCCTTTCCCGAAAAGTCAAAACTCACGAACGCGTCGACCGATTTCGTGCAAACTTTAGATAAACCATCTAAACACGACCATACGAACAAACCCTAAAAATTTAATCGAATTCAGTTTGACCGTGTTCGTGAGTCATAAAGTCGCAACACACTTGCAACAATTTTTTATATACTTACATATGTATGTATGTTCCGTTCTAATATTTTCACAACAAAAGTTTACACCATGATACAATGAATATAAGGTACATACATATATGCAGAAATACAAAAACAACCAACTCTGTGTATTTTGTTAGTAGAAAATTTGATTTCGGAAGTCAAAATTATAAATATGTATGTGTGTATGTTTCAAACTGTGACAAAAAATAAATATAAATTATTTATTCAAATAAGAAAAAAAAACGAAAAAACCATTTGCTATGAAATTTTTTTAAAGACTTCTTTCCACGATTATAGTTTGATTTCATCTTAGGGAACTTTAAAAAATGTTTATTTCCAAAATCAAAATTTGACACCCGAAATTAAAAACAAGTGGTTTACAACAATTGTCAGCTGGGCTTGTAAGACTACCTTATAGTCATTGTATCATGGTTTACACCATTGGTAAATTTATTTTAATAAAACAAAAATTAAAATTTTTATATTATTATTATTACGAATAAACGTAATTATTATTTGAACTTATATTGATTTACATATGAAAAGTAATATTATCAGGCTCAAGTTCAGTTTTATTGAATTAATGAAAATTCAAAATTACTAAGAGTTTTTTTGTGTTGGAAAATATTATTATTTATATCCAATCAGTTTTTAGCAGAACGTATCAGTACTGATTTCAAGGCCGCTACACCTCTCATCAGCGTTCAATTGTCCATCTTTACAATTTTCATACAAAAATTAAAATTTTGGTATTGTTCAAATAAACTATAATTACAACACTTGTTAACTTTAACAGAATATATTGCTTGTGGTCGAATTGTATAAAAATATCATTTCCACGATTTTTTCTTCTTGCGCAGTTTTAATTTAATTCAAAAGCTGTAAAATAGTTATTTTATTAATTTTATTTATATACCGATGGGTGGTTCATACGGTCAACTACAAGAAATTAATATAAATAATAATACACATGAACGTAAATGTTAATGCCAACAGTTAAATTCGAATAATGCAAATAAGAAAGTTTATATGTTTGAATGAAATTTGATAGACGGATGGCATTCTTTTTAAGGTGCAAAAACGAGACAATTTGATAATTTTTGCTATTTTACAAAAGTTGAAATAAGAAAAATCTGTTACTTTTTGTTTTTCGATCAATTTTCTATAGACAGTTTATGCCGTCATTAACATGTAGCGTGAATGAAGTTACGGATAAAAGCCAATGTATTATATTTATTATTTATTTATTCATATGTAACAAATTGCAATAAATTCGAATTTAAATTACAGATAATTCCGCAATAAACTCAAATCAATAAAATCAAATTTTTGTTGAAATAATGTGATTTCAATTAATTACAGTGAAATAGCAAATGATGTTGCCTATTGGCTCATAACAAGTACGACTGTTGACGAATTAACGAATTTTCATTTGTTATTATGACACACATTCGATCAAAATTGTGAATTTAACTTAAATTCGAGAAAATACTCAATTTATGGATTAAAATTTAATTGGTTGCAAACACGCACATTTTATTTTCGACAGAGCACGCTTTCAACCATCCATCGAGAAAACCCTTATTATTATTATTTAGTCACCCAATATCAGAAAACAATTGCAACCTATTTACATTTTCACATATGTATGTCTACGTTTCACTATCGAAAGCAAAATTCCGTGCAATTGAAAATTCTGTGAACAATAAAGTTTTCGACAGAGCTGGCAGCTCATAATATAAATTTTAAATTCGTGGCTTTCGAACATCGAACGCAACTTATAATAAGAAACTAGCAGTTTCCACCCGATTCAAGTAAAAACTGCCACTTACCAATGCGCTACGACGTGCTTCTTCCTTTACTTTCTTATGGTTCTTCGGATCGTGGAAGCAAATACTTTTTTATGAAACTCATTTTAAAAACCTCACGAGACTTAATTTGGGAAAAACTGTCCATACCAGTCAAATTTTGTTGACCAACTTTTGAGTTTTCTAAAAATTAGAGAATGATACATAAGGAAAGTATGCGTAACAACTATACATGCTGTACAACAAAGTAAGTAACACCCGATTTATACGATGATTAAAAATTCATTAGTTTTTTATCTTTTCTTTGAAAATATCTTCGTAAATCCTCTTGTATTTATACTATGGGTTTTAAGCATGGTTTATTTCTCTTGAAGTGTTGAGTTTTTAGCGCATAATCGCTCAATCTTCTTTGAAAGTGGAGAAAGAATAAAACATAATAACAAAAACCGAAACAAATGTAAGGGAAATTGAAAAAAAACGGAAAACAGAAAACAAGTTTAGTTTCCTACCCCTCTTTCTTTTCTACCCCGCTCGACTACAAAAAATAAATTCATGAATTTTAGTCAGCATTTTTAGTCATCGTATAAATCGGGTGTAAGTTTTACGTTTGACGAAGTTAAATAGTACGGATATATTTTTAATTATCTTGTTCTTGTCTGAAGGTTCTGGTCGTTAGGTAATTAGTAGCTAGACAAAAATTTTCTATATTCTTTTTTCATCGTTTTTTTTTTCGGAGAAATGCGACGTAAACCGAAGCGGCTCAAATCGGATCACTTTTTTCTATATAAATATAATTGTACTGATTTTTATTGGTTGCGTCAAAAATTTAAATATTATTCGAAAAAATCTATTTTTTTATAAAAAAAAAGTCATATGGCATTTTTATACATAGAGAATCAAATTTATAAATTATTGACTTGGGGTTACTCTGTAATTCGATTCGAAAAGAAAACTGTTCGAATTCGTATGTTATTTACATTAAGATTTCGAAATACAGAGTAGCTTCAGCTAAAAAGTTCAATCATATGTAGGTAGGAATGTAGCGACGCAAATCGGAATCAAAACGATTCAAAGGCGCGTTGAACAAAATTTTAATAAGCGACGCAAATAGGGACTCCAGAGTATAATTATTTTCAGCATGAAACATATTAACGAAGTGATTAATATTCCTGATGTTTATCATTTGTTTAAATACATATTTATATACTCTTGTACTACACAGTATCTTGGCCCCTTTTTCCCATAGGTGTTAGCTGTTTTAGCGTGTTTGATAACGATATAATAAAAACCGTATTTTCATATTTGACGAAATATTCCGTTGCGACGATACAAAGACAATAGCAATACATTAAAATTAACACTTGTATACATGCCAGACTCTTCTAGCAAATAAAATTAGTTAATTTCTGTCTATAGATAGCACGTTTTAGTGACCTATTTTTGATTTTGTTTTAACAATTTGTTACAGATCAAAGTAATTAATTATATTTGTTATTCTACTTTCTACCCTAGAATGATATCAAAACTATTTTATTACTACCTTTATTCTGTTCTGAAAAATAATTTAAAAGAAAAACTCAATTTCTATATTAAAGAATTATGTATGTGTGAACTATGTTTACGCGGACCATGCTTCGCTCCAGTGATGTCAGATGTAACAAAAATCAGACTGTAGGGAAAAAGACACATTTTTTATTTTCGTAAAAATGTAGGGAATTTTTCCTTTGCATGTAAATTAAAATATAATCTAAATGACTTATGAAAAACCTCTGTGGTATAAAAGCATATCTCTTTTTTTATACCACGCCTTTGAAAAAAGACTCAATTTTTAAAGAAATGGAATTCTGAAATTCAAAATTAGTCCTTGGTAGTGGTAATAAAAAAATTTGCAAATTTAAAATGTTATGTGAAAAGTTTAATTTGATGCTAATCTTCTTACTCTAGAATTGTTAACCCTAGAATATAATTTTTCAGAAGAAGAAATAAATTCTCTTTCAAAGATGGAATTGGAACCATTTTGGTTATCAAAGTCCAAGAATTTCAATGATAATTTAGTATTCCCTTGCCTCTCAAAATTACCCATTACCCAATTCTATTGAGTTTATTTACCACATGCCAATGCAGATGCTGAGAGGATATTTTCAATTGTTACTGACGTCCGTACAAAAAAGGAAATAAACTTAGTCACGAGGTTTTAAAATCCATATGTATTCTTCGATCTCACTTACAATCAAAAATGATAAACTGTACAAGCTTCCGTTGTACAGAAAGTCATTTTAAGAAAATGAATTCACAAGTGCTTTACAACTGATTTATTATATGTTACGTATACAAACATATGTATGTAGATTTTTATGTTATTTACATATTTAGCATGGATGCTATTTAAATTAAACATTTATTATTATAATTAGCAATTATAATTAGAAAAATAAAAAAATTATGGAAACAAAAAATGTTTGTACATTTCTAAAAATGCATAATAATATTAACTTACTTTTGTTATCCGTTTTAGATTTTATTTGTATGTACTACATACATATATAAAAAGAGAACTATCAAATCGAAGCAAGTACATGAGTGGTGTAAAAAGCTAGATTCATAAACATGCTTCAGAAAGCGAAGCAAAGTATGAGGGTATTTTTTTTAACTGATTGAGAATTATCGATATCAATAACTATGGTTTGACAGCTGAGAATGTCAAACTGCGGGCCTGTTCGTAAATGCATCACTGCGCTGCATAATATGATTAATTTGCACTGCCAATATAAAATAAAAAATTTCCGTTGCATCAGCCATTTTTATGATTAGTGTTTTGTGTTTATTTGCGCATAATATACTGCAGCGATGCATTTTTGAACGCATACCTTTTGCAGAGCTGCCACTATTTGCATATATGAACGTACTGTGCACAATATGCAGCGCAGTTTTGCATTTACGAACAGGCCCTGCGTTAACATTAGTGTTTAGTAACGTTTAGAAAGTTATACTGCCTGTTTTTAGAAAATGAAAACAAAATAGTGAGTGAGAATTTATATGGAAAACAACAATAAAATACGAAAATTTGTTTTTGTTTTCAATATAAATTCTCACTCACTATTTTGTTTTCATTTTCTAAAAACAGGCAGATAATAAATCTTTTAACGATTTCAAATCGTGAAAATTAAATGTGTTTGCAAAGTTCATAGACACAACAGTTGTCTTTAGTGATGGATGAAGTTAATATCTGGTAAGGAAAAAATCCCCAAGCCGTTAACGAATCAGCATTACTTCCATTAAAAAATACTCTTTCGGTCTACTGATATATTTTTTAGGTTTTTATAAGTAATAATCTGCTTTTTCTACGTTCTGCCAATGTACAAATCTTATTCGTCGTTAGATAACGCGAAACATTTTTATTTTCGAGTTAATATAGTGCAGGATTAATTTTATTATTTATGTGATGTGTAAAAGTTTCTTTAAGAGAAAACTAAAGTTTTCTTTAACCGACTTAAGCGCAATACCATAATTTATTACCTATATTTTTATAGTCGTGACTGCCTATTTTTTTCGTCACAATGCTATTTATTATAAAAATAATTTTTGTTGTCTCCAAAGAATCGAATTAGTAGAAATAGGAACGAAAAGGCTAACTGCCTGTTCCACGATGTCGAGACAGTTCTTTCTTTTGAAACAGAAACAAACTTTTAGAATTTATTTTTATTTTAAATGTAACTAGATTTTACCCGTGACTTCGTTCACGCTACATGTTAATGAAAAAACAAAAAGTTCTAAAAGCAAAACGCACAAAAAAAAAAATAAAAACAATTTTACTTATTTTTTAATAAAAATTTATAAAAGTACTAAAAGTGACAGATTTTCATTATTTTGCCCTTAAGAATGTACGCTGTAAGTCAATGTAAAAAACCTAATAAAAACAAAACCTAGCAAAAGTACAAATTTTACGCCTTCTTAACACTTGAAAAGTACCCTATCAAATTTAAATCCATTAAAAAAGTATCCAAAAATAAAAAAGTACCAAAAGTACTTTTTAACCTTCTCTAGACTTCCAAAAATAATTCAAGGCCAAAATTAGCCAAATCGGTCCAGCCGTTCTTGACTAACGAACAGCAATTCATTCATATATATCGATGGCTTAATATAAAGATGGCGTAACTCGTTTTTTTTTTCTTTAAGTTTGAACTACAAATCGCAATAAAATCCGCAAATTTAAAAGTACATACATATAAAAATGTTTTAGTGCAATTTTTATAAAAAAAAGTCCACAAATCTTATGCTTCAATTTATTTTATTTTGAAAGCATTGTGTATTTGACATTTATCTAACAGAATAGGCAAAAACGCTTTTTGAAAAAAATCGAGTTACGCCTTTTTTAAATTAAGCCATCGATATATAGATAATTTAAATATGATGATTAATTCATATAACAAAGTTGTTAATTGGTTTATATTATGAAACCAATGAATTTGGTTTGTTTCTGTACAGCTGTCAAACAATGGGTCTGCCACCAACTGAAGAAATACAATTCCTTTTGGTGGTATTAAGTCAAATTTGCATACAAAACGTACGTTTTAGACTATTTGATTTTCGACTTTTATTTTTGGCTTTTCTTCTTCTTCCTTTTTTCGAAACCATCGCCGTAATAAGACGAAAAAAACAAGAAAAGAATAATTGAAATCGGTAAAGCAATTATCGAGTTTAAGCAGACTAATCCACAGCAATTAATAGTGCAATGTAAAATTTGCATACAAAACACAATTTTCGTTTTTTTAACCTTTTTAGGGCTTTTCTGAACTTTCTTTTTTTCTAAACTTTCGTCGTGATTAGACGAACAAAACAAAAAAAAAAAAATCATACAAATCGGTCAAGTAGTTCTAGAGTTTTAGCGAGACTAAGACACTGCGTTTGATTTTTATATATATATGTAGATTGAACGAAAGAATTATTAATATGAAATTAATATTCTTCATTATTTTGGGACAAGTAGAAAAATAAATGCGGTTTTACACGACATGTTATCACTGTGATATTGTTAATTTAACTAAGGGCGTATTTTTTTATAATGAGTTTTGTGCCAACAAAAATTTATTTTGCAGATTCATATGTTAGCAAATAATTATTAAAAAAAAAAAAAACTATTTTTATTTTAGGTGTGCGTATTTTGGCTAAACGTCTTGTAGAACAGTGGCTTAAAGTAGTTACGGAAAATCCAGAAGCAACTTTGGCAACATCAAATATCACACAACCGGCCACAGCTGTTAAGACTCCAACTGTAGCAGTTGTTGCACCAGAGGCAATTCCTGTTAATTTACAGCAACAGCAGACGCCTGTCGTGACTGCGACAAACCAGAACACACCATCCAATACACAACAGCAACAACTGCATCAAAAACAGGAGGAGCAAAAATTAAAATCTAATCACCAACAGAAATCAAAATCAAATAAAAAGAATAATAAAGCAAACAATTTTGGGCAGGAGGCGGACTTAGATGGCGAAAATGAAGAAGAGAAGGCGAAAGAGGAGGAAAAGAGAAGAGCAATAGTCGAGCCAGCTGATCAAGATCCATTAGGTGGTGTTGATACGGAGCCAGCTATCACAAATTATACTTTAACACCGGCTCAAAAGAAAGCCAGCGAGTCAGGTCTTGTCTATAAGTTTATTATTAAAGATGGACAATCCATTTTAGCTAAAGTTCCACCAAAATCAAATCAAAATATATCACCTCCTCAAACACAGTCGAGCGTGGAAGAAGAGGACGAGGAACAAGCAGAATCAAATGAAATTGTAGATGAGTATGCGGATGACACGGAAGCACCAGAAGATGTAGGTGATAATGCTGTCGTGGTGGCTGATGATGATGAAAATAGTTCTTCATTGCAGAAAACTGATAAAGATAATGAGAACAATTGCGAATCAGAGCATAAAACAAAAATTGAAGATGCAAGAAAATCAGAAGATAACAAATCTAATCAGGATATAGAAAAACCTATTATTGAAAAGGATCGTCGTAGTTCTAAGGATAAAGAAAGACGTGGCAGTACCAGCAGTATCGACAAGGAAAAGGAGAAAGACAAAGACAGTAAAAACTCAAAGTCTGTATCGTCCTCTTCAAGTCATAAAACTTCTTCTATTCATAAGTCATCATCGAAAAGTTCTTCTTCATCATCAAGCAAATCAAAATCTTCATCATCATCCTCTCATCGTAGTTCTAGTGATAAACATCGCAGTGATAAGGAGCGTTCTAGTTCCAGCAAAGATAATAAAGACAAAGACAAAGATCGTAGTAATAGTTCTAGTTCTAGCACTAAACATAGATCTTCATCATCCTCTTCTAAATCAAGTTCATCGTCATTATCAAGTTCTAAGGAAAAACATAGGGAAAAGGAAAAGTCTTCTTCATCATCATCCTCAAAAGGAAAAGATAAGCAAGAACAATCTCATTTTGAAAAAGACAAGTCCATTATAGAAAAAGTAACATCGTTATCTTCTGCCTTGGATAAATTGGGTAAGATACCTAAAAAGCCAAAAGAATTGTCAGCGGTCAGCAACGATTTGGACAGTTCCAGTAATAAGAACACGTCTATAACAATACCTTCAAAAAAAGCCTCTATGTCCATTGAAATTAGAAAAGATACAGAGAAAGCTAAAACTGTGAAAACTTATAAATCACAATTTCGTTCTCATGGTCTTACTGAAGAGGCTCCCCCACCACCCTCACGCAAGGGCCTTAAGAAACCCTCTTCTACTACACCTCCCGGTACCGTATTGCCTTCGTCTTTACCATCTTCGTTAAAAAGATCTTCTCCCCCTCCCAGAGATTCGCCGTCGGAAAAGAAAGCTAAAATTGATATTAATAATGTTTCGGTGGCCAATGAGAAACCAGGCTCTATCAAACTAATACCACCTAAAAAGAGTAAGTATTTGAATCTGGACACAGTTACTAATTGCCGTTTTCCCCTTTTTCTATTTACAGAGAAAACAATTATGTTGTTGTTGTTGGTCTTTTGCATTTAAGTATATATTTTTTTTTATTTCTGATTTTATTACATTTAATTTTTAATTTTTTACAAAACGCCAATGAAAGAAATATGGTATGTCTACAAATTCAAAATAATTGGTCAGTCAACTGCGCTTCAAACTTCATCAAATATGAGTTTTGGTTAAACCACTCAATCTGTCGCTTAATATCTCAAAAATATATGTAAACAAATGTGAAAAAAGAGAAAAACAAAACATTTGGTTGTGATGACTCATTCATGGTGATTGGACAATGGACAAAGAAATATACAACACAAATGCGTCATCATTAGCTCTACTCTGCTAATGGCAAATGAGAAACATTGTGGATTTTGTTTGTTGCTTTCTCTCGCTCAGTCATTGCAAAATGTTTTTGTTTGATATCTGTGTGCCGGTGCTTTTATTTTTGTGCCAAGAAAATTAAAAACAAGTTGTGTGTGTTGCAAAAACAATCTTGAATACGTAAAAGAAATGAAGTAAAAAAGGAAATTTATTATTAGCACAGACATGAACTATAAATGTGCCTGTTCTAAATTAAATGTATGTAGTGTTGCAAAACGTTTAAATATTTTTTTTTTCTAGTGAAAATGGTGTATGTATGTATGGATACTGTATTTGAAAAGTTCTTAACTTTGCGTTTGAACATAAACTAATAATTTGCATTTTCAAGATTTAGCTTCTCCGTTTTATTTATTTTTATTATAAAATTTGACATTTATTCGAGCATAAACTCAAGAATTTAAATTTTTAAAATTTGTATTTATTTGCTGCGGCTTAGCAACAATTTGAAAAATTTTCAAACGTGGTGGTAAAGATCTACTGATGAGTTGGTTTAGCAGCCAATGAAACCCATTACAAACAAATTAATTTTTTAGCTTTCGTACACTACTTAACTAATTTATACATTTTAATGAGATATTGACTAATTGTTATTGGTTTGGAACTCCAAGCATGATGCAAAAGTTAAATTTTTGTGAAATTGTCAACAAATTTAACTAACTTTAATGTTTTCAATTAAACATTGCTTTTTGGAAATTATGATTCATTTTGATAAATTTCATTAAAAGTTATATTTTACTTTAGTTTTGCCTTGTAGTTCTCAAGTACGTTTAATAAGAGATCCTTTTTTATATAAGTTCAGCTTAATTTTTACGAAATTTTAACTTGATTCATGGAGCTCCCCTAAGGGTTCTGTCCAATTTGTCTTAAAATTATCGCCATGTGATATTTAAATGAAGTACCATAGATTTATACGTTTTTTTAGTTATTTATTGCCGCCCTAATATAAATTCGGTTTTGTTTACTCGTTACTTCTGATATTTTCATGTTTTCAATCATGTGGTCTACATAATGTATTCATACATTTTTCATTTTTATCAAATTAAATTTTTAGATCAACTGTGTTAATTTTATAAACGTTATTAACTATTCTACAATTTTTCACTATAACGTGTGATCTTCTGTTTCGCCTGCATCAGGAAGTGATTAATCAGCTGTATTTGATTTGTTTTTTTCTTTCAATGCTTTGCCCTTGTAAACTTAAATAATATTTTATTAGATAAATATGTAAATACATGTAGAGTTGTTACATATGAGAAGTAGTAGAGTTGTTACTTTAGCATTACACGACTTTTGTCACCAAATAAAGCAAATTAAAAAAAAATTCCCAACACGAGCAACGAAAAAAAAGATGTGTACTCGTCAAGCGCTAAGTGAGTTTTGAGAACTACGTTTGCCAGAGGTAGAAAATTATCATGGGTCAAATTACGGCATTCGATATCGATCGAAATTTCCATACAACTTGAATGGAAAATTCTATAGATATCGAACGCCATAATTTTACCTAATGCCTGTTGTTTATTCCGTTCGGAATTAAAATGTTCGAAATTGTCAAAGCATTGTTGTTGCAAATTAATAATTTATAACATCAATGCTATAAAAATTTACAAAAATTTTATTCCGTATAGAATACAAAATAGTCCTGGGGGGTTGCTCTGTATTTCGAATCGGAAGCAAATGCTTTCGAATTTCAATATAAATAAGATACAAATTCGAACAGTTTTCTTTTCGAATCGAATTACATAATTACTGTGTATATTTTTTGTTCGAAATGTTGAATTAACAGTTGATTTACTTTGTTTCAATACTAAAAATAAAGCTCAAATCACGACGAACGTAAAAAAAACTAATATCATTTTCAAGAAAATATAAAACTTCTTTCTAAATCTGAAAGTTCTTCATATTTATTAACTATTTCAAAGGAAACGTATAAGCTTCGACTTTAAAATCATGAGTTTTAAAAAAAATTTTATGTGCAAAACAACTTCATTGATTTCAAACCAGTACGGTATAGTGATTTCCACAACATGCCTGTATTAGAAATTATTATATTTTTAAAATGACGGAGCGAATTAGACAGATCAGTAGACAGTAGAGTAGATTCAGCGCAGTAACGAATGAAAATTGTTGAATTTTTATAAACGTGGTGACAGATGGTATTTGAAAAGGATTTATGTATACATATATATTAAGCATGTAATCAGCAAAATGAATGTTATGTTTGGCATTTTAACACAACCCAATGTTAACTAAAAAAATAATTTTCTGCCATGAAATTATTTCGAGTTCTTGGTTGTTCTGTTTCTACACGAAACATACCTTATTTTCGCCACACCTGTTTTGTTCGTCGACAGAGTTGTTATAATCAGAATTAAAAATATTCTTATTAGAATTTAAATTTAATTCTGCAGTAATTCGAAAATAATTAAATAATATATTTGAATCAGCTTTTTTGATTTATATACATATTTTCAATTGTAGTTTACAAGCGTCCATATTTGATAAAACTTCGAACGTAAGCCTGATTTCAGTCGAATTTTATGTTTAAAAATTGTTTGCTAAATGCACAAACTTTCATAATCGTGTCTGTCGTGAGTTTCACATCAGTGTGAAAGTGAGTCTTTTCCGAATATTTTGGTGTCCTGACATTCACTTCCGAACAATTTTTTCGTTTTACTTTCGACTACACTAAGCTGTGTTATGAAAGCAAATAGAATCTCATTTATTACACAATAAAACTAATTTAATTTGAAAAAAAAATCTTTTTTGAACTTAAGTTTGACTCTTTATCTACCTAATTCGAAAATAAAAACCAATATACATATGTTTGATAATAACACATGGAAAAGGAGATTTAAAAAATTCCCACATTAGCCACCAATCGAGCAAAAATGTTCTATTATTCTATTTTGTGATTCGGAAATTTTCATTATAATTGAAAACGTTCGGAACTGATGATAAAATCCATTCAATAGTTATTTTAAAAGATCCTGGCAACACTGTTACTAACTCTGTACACAAACTATGGTGCAAGAAATTTTTGCAAAGTAGTACATGTGTGGAGTATGCGCCAATTTTCAACCTTTAATGTGGCGTACTTAACTTTTGGGTTTTTATATGAAACATCAAACATAACCGTTGTTTATTTTTAGAGGATTTTTGTAGGTGATTTCTACATGCAAAGGTTTATGACTTAAATGATTGCATGACCGTTAACAAAACAGTAAAAAATAGTATACCGAGTCCACAATTCGAAATATGGGGCTGTGCACATATTACGTAACGCTGTTTTCAGAGACTTTAGTATTTTTAAATAATTAAATTGAAAACATACATACATATGTACATACATATACCATTCGCGAGTGTTTTACATTTTAATAATTATTAATAGATACATACATATGTATGTATATACAAATTTATGTATTTATATGTGAAAAAAAAATAAGTGCAGTTAGATAAATTAAGCAGCTATGAAAGCATTAAACGACCACCCTACACTACATGTAGATATCAAAAATTAAGGTATCATTTTAACATTCGACGATGGCAGTAATAATAATGATGATGATGATGAAGAACCAATTAAAAACGTGGGTGCACTGACATCTATTTTCTTAAGCATATTTTTTATTTCTGTGTTACCCCAAAAAACTTTTCAGAACCGGTAAATATGTGTGATAAGTATAAAATACCATATATTTTTATTAATAGAAAATATAATTTTAATTATACATATTATTAAACTAAAAAAATAATTAATATAAACATAAAACAATAAAATGATATTTTCAACAATAAAAATACAACAAATATAGCTTGGTTAGTCCTTGAAGTTTTGTAGCAATTAATAATGGAAACAACAAGAGTATACATACATACATATTTATAAACATAAGCAAGCGCGGCTGTAACTTCATACAAATTTATTTTAAAACTGATGTTTAATTAGAGGAACATTAGTTGATATATGTTAAGCAAAATCTTAATACATTTAGGAGTAATACTAGATCGGTTATTTAATTTGAGGAGAGATTTCTTAAGAGCTATTTTTTATTGCCCTGACATTCCCAAATTATTTGGCCTTCTGTGTGTTTTCTAAACCTTTCAGTACCATTGTACTGTTCATAGAATCCAATAAGGATTGGTTACGGCTAAATTTCTTTGCAAAACCGGTTGATTACGTTTATGAAATAGGGCCTGTTCATAATCGCATCAATGCTGCGCATCATACGAGCAAACTTCGCTTTTCACTGTCAATGCAAGATGGCTAATGATTTTAGTGCAAATCAATTTCTTATTCATAACTGAATCTTGAATTACGTTTACAATGTAATTTCGTGGCGAATACTGTGAACAGCCTTAATTCCAAATTTCTATCAGAAATTGCATCAGCAACTAGAAAACCTATAAAAGGCACCCGTACTAATTTCAAACGAGTGATTACCATTCATAAAATGACTAAAAATCGAAAAACATTATTCGGGGCCTAAAAACTAGTGGTAGAAATACCTATTACCTATTCTCAGCACTCGATATTTGCTTTTAGCGAGGGAAATGTGATACTGAACGCTCTCTTTTGAAAAATTGTTATGCTTCTTTTACCGAGAGTAATTCTTGTTTACCTGTTATTTTGCCGCACAAATGATCAACCAATATACTCGTTTAGAAGGTACGGTGCTGCAGGCAGTCACAAATGCACATCTAAAACTTATAACACCTTCCTCCCTTTTTGGTCGGTGGTTAAAAATCACAATATTTATTTTTATTTTTTTCGGAACATGTTTTCTTATGGGATAGAAATAAAAAATGTATTTAGCGTTCCCTTATTTCTGCAGAGTAATTCAAATTTAATCTCATTTTAACAAACTTGAAACAGCAAACTACACATTCAGACATGTATTAAATTTAAATATTGTGGGATATTTAAAAAAAAAATCTTTTGGACTTGTCTGCATTTTTCTAGATCCGGTGTTTTGTATGCTTTAGTTGGTCTGGCAATAAGAAGCTACTCTTTAAGTAGACATGGGCGCTAGTAGCTCAAATGTTATCCAATTCAGTTGCATTTTGCCGTTGTTAAAAAAAGTCCAAACGTCATCCTAATCAATTTTTACAGAATTTTAAACGAATACATTTGTGTTTTGTTACGTAGTCTTCTAAATATTAATACCTTAGTATACATACTGACGTACATATGATGTACGAGTATACAAATTTTTTGACGTTATATAAGTTCGCGTCACCCCTCTTATGTAATTCGGTTTTAGATTTCCTCATCCAGAGCAAAGAAAACTCGTTTTTCGATAAAAAAAATTTCAATTTAAAATTTAATTAGAATTTAAAATTTCAATTAATTACAGAAACAGAACTTTTTAACAATTTTTATAAATTTTGAGCAATTTAAATTTTAGTAATTCAATACATAGACAGAAAAAAAATTCTTCAAAATTTCAATAAAAACTTGTTATCGATATTTGGAGCCATTTAAAATTTAATAAATTTCATCATATAATTAATTTAATTTGGAATTTTTTCTGTGTACAATTTCGGTCGTACGTTGAACTTCAACAATATAATTTAGTAATTGAAATCATACTTTAGATGCAGATAATGGACGAATGATTTAAATATGAAGATTGTATGAAAAACACTCAGTTTTTAGAGTAATTTCATACAAATTTTACACTCAAATCACTTGATAGTCATGTGAAAACAGCACAATAATTTTGCTTTTTTTTTTTGTGTGAAGAAAGTCAACTGAAAAAAAAGAGTTTAAAATTTTTTTTAAATCGCGATAAATTAAGAGAAAAAATTAAAATACGATTTCAATTACATATTAACCCTGCCAGTTGAGGAAAATTGTACATTAAATTACTAAAATTATAATTTTCAGTTACTCAAAGTTCATAAAAATTTTAACACTAAAATCTCATTTAGGCCCAAATTTACATTTGTATGAAAATTTTTTGGTTAAACCATTGTTATTACTTAACTAAATAAAGACTGTAAATTTGGGCCTTAAGATAAAATTCATAGTCAGTACTTAACTAATGGAGGTGGTTTAACTAACAATTTTTCATATAAATGTCATTAGATAAACCACCTTCAGTAGTTAACTAAAGACTATGAATTTACCCATTAGCAATTCAAAATAGAAATAAAATAGACTTTTTTATCACTTAGATTTGGTTACAAAATTTATTCGGTATAATCATTGACATCGCAACGCGTTGTTCAGTAGAATTTTTCAAATTTATAGTTTAAATTCGTTAAATTCACAAGCAATAAAGGCATGTGTTCGCTAATGTCCTCTAATTACATAAATTGGAAATTTTAAAAACCATAAAAATTTATATATATCTCAAAGGTGAAAGTAGTTTTATTCAATATTTTTATTTTAAGTGCCTTAGTTTTAATTAAATTTTAAGATAAATGCGATTAACACAATCTTTAGATATAGTATGTATATTCCGTAGATGTTTTTCAAGGTGTAGTAAATTCAATTAAAAATTTCCTCTAGGTAATATGAGAGCCAATTTGGCCACAGAAATATTTAAAATTGCAAATGTTTTGCAAGAGTTTCCTATAAAATTTGCTACCAAGCTCAAAGGATTTTACCAAATGTATAATTATTTTAAAAGAAATCGTTATAAAAAAGTATAAATGAACCGAAAAAAAATGCAAATTATATATTAAGAAAGTTGGAGAGGAGCGAGGGGGAGTATTTGTTAGAAGTGGTTTAATGCAGAGCGGCTATTGTATAATGTGCTTAAATTAAAAGGGAAATTTTTTTCCAACCGATCTTAAGGGATAATTATTTGCAATGGATCCATTTGAAAAATTACGTGAACTTTTTATTCAGTTGTTAAAAAATATTTAAAAGTCAATTTTTTTTTATGAAAATGCTTAACGCATACTATTTAAAACTAAGCTGTCCGTCGATAATTTTCTTGTTACATCTTCTAACCAATAGAAACAAAATTTATTTTTAACAAGTGTGTGAAAAGTGTGTACATATGTTTGTGGCACAGCTTTTGATCGAGAGTGATCTCTATGTTTGATGAAAATCAGACGAGCTAAAATCAAATATTTTTCGCATTATTATTATTATTTTTGATCAAATCGAAATTAACATATCTTTAGTTTAATGTAGAAAGGCCCCAACTCATATTTTTTCTTATATCTTTAACTTGGAGGGTTAGCTATCAAAATATGACCAAGACGCGATTTGAAAAAAAAATAATGAGTTAATTAATGCCTCTGTATTAAGGTAACGCACGATATTTTAACTTTATAATACAATTCTAAATCGCAGCAATTTTGCTTTGCAATCAAAGTTAGCATACGAACAAATTTTGGCAAAGATATAAGTCAAGTTTTACGTAAACGTAGCGAAAGCAATTTTACTAATGTCAATCTCAAATCAAGCACGACTTTAGTAGGCACCTTTATTTTCAAATCGGTATATGGGGCAACCCGTTCCTCTCCTGAGCTAATCCGCAGCCTAAATATCTTGAAGCGAGAAAGGCCTTAAGTAATTCTAGAGTCACCGCCGGCAGAGATATTAAATAATCGATCCCTTAAGCGGGATTAACTCGGAATACTTATATACGATCGTAAATATAGTAATGCGCTGTGAAGCAAATGCAGACTTGCACGTTGCAGATGCAATTTCATAGTGTACTTGACATACATACATAATCACTGTTGCAGCGCAATGCCGTATTTGCAAGCAAATGGAAAGTACGCAACCCTATGATGCTCTTTTGTTGCGTGAATTATTTTTATTTCGCATATGGAATTTTCGGCGAAATCTTAATTGACACACAGCCCCATTTTGGAAAATAATTCCCGGGAAATTTTTCTACTTTTCTTTAATCTTATTATTAATTGTGATTTCCATAAGGGAACAATTTAATATTCTTAACGTTTATTTTCCCGAATTTTATGCACTGTATTTACGAATGTAGTATAGTAGGGTTTACAACTGATAAAAGTGCCGTTACAACTTTTTACAATAGTGGCAATTTTAGGTTAGAAACCCACCATCAAACCTTCTGCAAAATTACTTCATTTAACAGGTGCGGATGCGGAAGGGAAAGAAAATAACCCCACCCTCGCCCTTCCGACGTTCCGAATGTATTTTTTTATGTAATTTATTTAGAATCTGTTTTCTGCTGACAAGCCAACAAGTCTTTCTCAGACATTTTCGATACATACATACATATCGTTACCTTAATAGAGAAGGGTCCTTACAAATTTTCGGTTTTTTATGGATCATTTTGTGGCTACCTACCAATTAAAATAAGATAATACGCGAATTAAACAAATTAGGATTAGGGTCATTAAATTATTAAGGTTATTGAGTTAATACCCTCTTGTTGATCAAGTGCGATATGTCTATTTGAATCTAGGAAAGTATTATGGCTTAGGATAAGCTCAGTTTGAATGTAGACTCAAAACAAATACAATACCTCAAAGTGAATTGATAAGATAATCTTAATTTATAAGAACTCTATTACACTAATCTTCGAAACCTGTTAAACGATTTTAATGAATTACTTATATTCGGACTTATAGCAGGCGCTGTTTATTACATTTTTGTTTTATAAATCAAACGTTTAAACCTTACTCTATAATTTTTAAAACGCCCTGTGGGTTAGTACAAAGTCAGACAGGACTTACGCACACATATTTTTCGTTCCACTTACTTTGAAGTTGTTAACCGGCTAGACACCGTTTCGCTAAATTATCATAATATATTTAAAAAATTTCAGATAACTTCCAGCGGATCGCACGCAAAAGCTTCTTCCAACAACATACATAATTATTTTCTTCAGCTTTTATTTATTATAAACTTTTAAACTATAATTAATAATCGTATTTTTTTTTTATAAATTTTAGTTCAAACTCTTATTGAGACGAACATCTTCTCTGATGCTCTATCTGCAGCGACGGGACCAAAAAAAGTTACTAAACGCAAACGTCCCAATACACCATTGAATAATTGCAAGGAGGGCCCAGTTTCACCTACCAGTCCGGACGCTCCCAAAGTAATACCTTTGAAATTCTACCAAGACACTTTGGACGAATCAAAAATTGAGGATTCCAAATGTAATAAAGATAACGATGAAGCTAATAACACAAAAACTTCAGAAGAAGATGCATCAGGAGATGACAAAGATATTGAGGACGATGATGATATACCCTTGAAAAAGGTCAAAGAAGATATTGAACAAAAGGTAGCTAAGGAGAAGAAATTGGATTGTAGTGATACCAACGATAAGACCGTTGAAATATCAAACGATCACGATGAAGAGAAACCAAAAACTGAAGACGTTTCTTCTCCAAGCCGGCTCGAACAGCAGAACTCACCTAAAGAGGAGGAAAATGATGTTGACATTGTGTTCGAGAAAAAGCCTGGACCAGGCTGTGGGCCAAATGGTCCACCTGGTGTCTTGATGTTACATCGCCGCAAAGGACCTAAAAAGAAGTTATCCTGGCATCCACAGGAAAGTCTAGAACAAATACGTTACTTTGAATTGGATGAAAATGAACGTTGCAATGTTACCAAGACATCATTTTTGGATATGAAAAATTTGGAACATTTCAACGAACGTGATGCCATTGTTATGGCTAGACGTGGTTTCAATCAGGAAGATAATATGGACATTCAAACTCAGTGGAAATCTCTCATGGAAGTAGATGATGTTCCACCTCACCCCGAGGGTAATCAATCAAAGCAAAGAAAAATACAGGCGGATCGTGAATTGACTACTTTAAGAGCATTGTACTTTACGCATGCCTTGATACCTGATTCACCAGCGGAAGCAGAATTTGAACCAGCACTTAATCACGATGTTCCTTTAATACCTTTGGAAGACTTAACCGGAAATCCTGATGCTGTGAATGACTTTACAAGCATGCCTTGGCCAGAACCGCGTGGTTCACCAAAACAAGGTGATAATTCGATGTCTGGAACTGGTGGTTTGGAAAGTCCTGTAAATATGTTTGCCAATTCTAAAGCGGAAGTTGTTAATGCGCCGAATAACACTAAACAAAGTGGTGGTAATTCATATAATCCTTATGTTAATAACTTTGCGGGTAATCAAGCACCAAATGTTCCCAAGCCACCACCAATGCAAAACAACCCACAGGGTCAATGGAAAGGACCTAGCAACAATGTCTTGAGTGGTCCCATCGGCGGAAGTGGCCCTATGATGGGCAATACATTTAACGGAAGTCCTGTAATGGACATGGGAGGTCCTGGACCTATGGGTCATGGTCCCAGAATGAATAATGGACCAACACAAAACTTTATGAATCAATTTACGCCAAATTTCATTGGTCCATCTAATCCTTTTATGGCGGGTCCTTCCGGCTTTAATAATGGGCCAAACAACTATGGTCCCATGGGACCTAATGGTCCAATGATGAATGGTATGGGTCCAGGCCCTATGGGCAATAATTTCCCACCTCAAATGATGAATGGCGGCCATAACAATAGAAATAACCGTGGTAATAATAGTGGTGGCAATTGGCGTAGTGGAAGTTCTAACTTCCAAGATAATAGCGGCGGTGGAAATTGGCGACTGGCAGGTCCTGGTCAAAATATTCGAAATGGCGGTGGAGGCAACTCAAACAATTATTTGTGCAAAGCATTTATGCGTGGTCACTGTCGTTTAGGCCATTCCTGTAAGTATGTGCATCCTAATAAAAGCAAAAGGATATAGGAATCGAATCATGAAACTCTCATTTCGATGGAACATTCGTCGAATTACATTTCCTTACCTTAAACTAACGACTGTGATATGAAATTAAAGACTTAATACTATTAGGATAAATATGATTTTCTTAAAAAGCATTAAGTTTTTACCCCGATGAAAAGTAAGAAAAGCAAGCAAGACTTTTAATGTTATTACGCCAAACCTTTTGTTGTCCTCTACATTCGCACACACCCTCGACGTGGCTGTAAAGTAAGTAGCAATTCATTTCAACTATTCCAAAATCCTGCACGAATACAAATGGCTGGCCGCCTTAATAATATAACAAATATTTTAAGATTAAAATAAGAAGATATAAAAATAAAGTAGAAAAGCTGATTTTAAAAAATGGGCACAAATTATAAGAAATATCATATTTAATATAAAGTAATGACTAAAATAACTTTTGTAAATACATACTTATTAAATATGTTGTAATAATATTTTAAAAAGAATATCAATTAAATAACGTACCATTTTGCATTTTATTTTTATTTCAAATATTTCGTTACTTTTTTCCATTAATCTAATAATGCATCTTCTATGCCTTCGTTTACCATACATTCAATTAATTAAAATTTTCATTGATATTTGCATTTTTATTTACTTAAATAATTATTGCTATGTACTAATAAAATATAAACATTAGTTGAGATACACATTAGTAATAATATAACAGATCTATATATACTAGCTTACACGTATATAAGTATGATAATCATATAAAATGATAAAATTTAATTATGTATGTAGCTTAAATATAAATTTTTGTTATATAGTGAATAGTTAATTTTGTACTATTATATTTAAGTTATTGATTTATACTTATTTTACACAAATCAAATAGTATTTGTGTTTTTTTTTTTAAGAAACAAATTAATGTTTTGTATTAATAAAAATAAAATAATGTTGAATTATAAATTTTTGTTTTTCATAAAATTCGGAAGGTCAACTTTATGAACAAAATCAAATAAGTTTGGGGGACACAATAGAATGCATACCTTTCCAACAAATAATCGGTCAACTTGCGTCTCCGATTTTCAAACAAAAAAAAAATTGTGATAAGTAAATGGGTGTTTATTCCCAAAAAACTAGCGTCAGAAATTTTATATATTTTTATTTTTACAGATCGTAAAAATAGTCTTGCATTGTAACTACGCCGCGTTTCGTCTGGGTGAATTTATACGTCTACGCTGTAATTCGATTCGAAAATTAAAACACTCAATTCGAAATATGTACAAAGTAATGCAACAGAACGATTTTTATGGCCAAAGTTTAAGATATTTTGTGCACAATTAATGGATTTAAAGTCCTCAGCCAGATGTCCTTGATAATAAAGCGACTCGATTCGATAAATTTAGAGAGTTTCCGGAATTAAATGGCTCGATTATGGATAGTAACCGAACTTCAGTTGCGTTGCCAGCCGGCAACTGCAAATTTGTGGTTGCCAGAAAAACACTAAATAGCAACTGAAACTGGCTGCTCTCAGTTGCCAGTTGCCATCCGTAATACAATTCTCAGCAACTGGCAACGGCGCTGTGGTTCGGTTGCCATCCATAATCGACCCAAAAGTTTTTAAAAAAAGTTTCTTATAAATAAATTTTAAACTACTTGATCGATAAAATCCAAAATCTAATCAACTTTTAAACTCAAAAAGAGTTTGATCGATCGATCCTTTCGACAGATATCGTTGTCGAAAAATACTGAAAAACCCACTTTATATTCATTTGTTGCTTTTTGTTGTATAGTGTTATTAGCGTATAAAGAAACTAATGACAGTTTCTGAGTAAAAAAACAAAAATATTAAAAAAATTTGTAATAATTCGGCTTACTTTTTTCTAGGTCATTTACTACAAAAGCGTTTAAAACATCCATACATGTACGTAAGTCTCGTGCCCTACAGTAGTAATAAATAAAATCAATACATACCTATTGCTTTAACGCCAAAGAATACGACGACATCGAAATAATCAAGGGTTTGTTAAACAAACAAAAAAAAATGTAATGAAAAATATACTGGAATTTCTAAGGTTTCAGCAAAAAATAAATAAAAGAAAAAAGAACAGGTAGATAGTAAAATCGTAAGGAAATAAAAAGTCATTTAGTATTTAGAATTTCACCACAATTAAACGTTCATATAAATTATGAATATTATAAAGATATTACTTTTATTGGAGGGAATTCATACTTGCGTTTTAGGTTTAAGTTTCACGGTCACTTCGAAAATTTACATGGACGTGAAACATCAAAAGAAACCATTGGGTCGTATAGTATTTGGTTTATTTGGCAAAAGATCTCCCAAGGCAGTAGCGAATTTTCGCCACATCTGTTTAAGGGGGATAAATGGCACAACTTATGTGGGATCAGAATTCCATCGGGTCGTAAGTCGTTTTCTTGTACAAGGTGGCGATATTGTAAATAGAGATGGTACCGGCTCGATAAGTATTTATGGGGATTTTTTCGAAGATGAAGCACTGGATATCGAGCATATTAGACCCGGCTATTTGGGTATGGCAAATCGTGGACCCAATACAAATGGTTGTCAGTTTTATGTAACAACTGTAGCAGCACAGTGGCTAAATGGTAAACATACCGTATTTGGTAAAGTTATTGAGGGTATGGATGTGATATCAGCCATAGAAGATGTAAGTCAAGAGTTTAATTAAGTATTTTTTTTTTTTTTTTGAATAACTTATTGACAATTTTATTTAGGTAAAAACGGATACCGATGATCATCCTATAGAACGGGTTGTTATTGCCAATTGTGGAGAAATACCAACAGAGGCGTATGAATTCTATCCCGATGATTTTAGGTGAGTTTTGTGTATTTATTTAGAACATAGTGAAAGGAATTAAAATCTAAAAAATATGGAGGATAGGATAAATCGCCCGCCAGCAACTCTGCTTGAAAGTTTAGGCTAGTACCCAGCTATTTATTTGTTTCCATAACAAGTTATATCGCTTAGTCACCGTCCTCAATATGAAGCTGTTGCTGATATATCGTTTTGAGTTTAAGGATGCGAGGGGAAAGTGGTGGTAATAAGGGTTATTGTTGTCGTTTTTGGTTAAGCTGCAAAGGAAAGGATCCATTGTATGGACACGAATGCAGTTGCAAGATAAGGTGTTGGCTGAAATGGTTACAGCGTTGACTACAAAGCAAACTATTATGTAGGACCTAAATTAGATCCCTGGTTAGTCAAACAACATAATAAATTTATCTAATCTGCAATAGTGTGGCGTTGTTTTAATTGGTGTTGGACTGTTTAAGTGTTGGAGGCATAGTACTCATCACTAAAAACTGTTCCTACACCACAACGTTCTCCTTTCTGATGTAACAGATTCGTCAACGAAGCGAAACAATCAATAACAGGCCTGTTTACAGAGCTTAAGCAAGTTAATGCGTCTACTCAACACCAGAGGCATTGCAACACTGCTTTAAAACTAAAAAACGCTCAATAGTAGAATTGTAAAAGAATTAAGCTTTCTTCAACATATATTCTCCATCTTTTTTCTTTACCTTATTAATTTCTCTCTAGTTCTGGTACAATTATTTGCATAAGTGGGAGCTATTCTCTAAATGTTGGTCTTAAAATAAAGAGAATTTAAGAACTTTTCTGTACCAACAGTTTTAAATATGGACGTTTACTCAGGAATTATATATTCAAGTAATAAAAAAACGTTTTCTGATTTGCTCTCTTCACTTTACTTAAATATTTTAATTATCAACCCAATTATGAATAATTATTCCCGAAGAGTTTATCCCCTTTTTCCCTTCCTCGTATTGTTAATTGCGATTTCCATAAAGAAAAAATTATATATTCTAAATGTGATAGAAAAGGAAAAAAATTTACAATTTACTTTTTTCCTTGTGGAAATCGCGAGGACGACTGGAAAAAGGGGAACCATTACCCAGGAATTAGTGTGCATAATTGGGCTGTATAAGTTCATGACATATAAATTAAATTATTTTTAAAGATTATATTTATTTTTCCAGCATTATCGGATGGATAAAGGCAGCTGGCATACCATTTTGCACTTCGTTTCTTGTCTTGATGCTGTTCCATTACTTTTTCCGCCAATTAAATATGTATTGCTAAATTATTATTGTATGAAAAATTAAAATTTATTTAAGTAAATCTTAGAAACAGTTAAACGAATAAGAAAACTAAATAATCTAAATAAAAATAATAGTCGCTTAATACAAATTGTCCTTTCGATGTCTATCAATGATTTGAGCTTTTAGCAATATTGGAAGTCTGGCACCCATATGTAACTGTAGAATAGACAAAAAATATAAATGATATTTACTTTTAATAAATACAAACATAATGTTAATAAAAAAAATTAAATCAACGAATTAATAATTTAAGGCCGTTACTCTGTATTGCCAAGCTATAGCAAATTATTTCGAATTTCTATGCAAATATGATACAAATTCAAACAGTTATCCTTTTGCATCGCATTACAAAGTAACCCATCTGAATAATAAAAATTAGTTTGAAATTAAAAACCATAACGGTATTCAGAGATTTGTAGAAAATATTGTAGCAAAATACACTGGTGGTATACCCTGTTTGGTGCAAATAGTCTGGCGAAAGAGCCCATGTAAAATGTAAATAAAAGCTTGGATATTTTTATATACGAGTACTTTTGATGACAAACTACATACCGTCCGTATTACTTTTCAGTGGTTAGACCAACTAATTACTAGCAAATAAACAAACCATTACTTATGTATATCATTTGCGTAGCAGTAGTGTCTGTGTTTATCATGCACATGATCTGGAGTTCAAATTTTGGGTAAGTAGAGTGTATATTTTTTGTAATTTGTGTTCCGACAGTTTTTAAGCCGTTAAAAAGATAGTTATGGAGTAGATCATAGATTGATATTTAATGGTATATATGTATGTATGCATATCTATATAATTAATATATATGTATGTATATATACATACATACATACATATAATTAATAGGTAAGACCATTTTTTGTAATAGACTTTATGGCCACATTCTTCAACTGATTTTTATAAAACTTAAGGTACGGTCACATCTGTCAAACAATTGCACAAAAAAGCGTAACCACTAAATACTAATGAAAAAACTTTTGATTTAGATACCTGTTTAGTATGTTAAACAGTTTCCTATATAATTTATAGAAAATGTTATAGAATCTTATCTTATTAGATGCTGTTTAACTTAATAAATAAATGCATAAATCAAAAAGTTTTTCATTGGTATTTAGTGGTTACGCTTTTTTGGGCAAATGTTTGACAGGTGTGACCGTACCTTTACTCGTATACAAAATTAAAATTACTTATTTACAGAAGTAAACAAGATATGGGTTCAGTATTTCGGAAGCTATAAGCGTTTAAAGATGCTATTAATACTTGGACACGTGTTATTGATGCAAGTATGTATGTATGTATGTATGTATGTAAGTTAAAAATATAAACAAACAAAAAAATGCACTTGATTTCTCCAACTGGCTTTGCAAAAAAAGTAACAACAATAAGAATTTTGTTTATATTTGGATCTTGGAGAATTGCTGGAATGTTAAAGGTACAAAAGAGCAGAGAGAGAGAGGTGTTGTGTTTTTGCATTTTATTTTTAATATATGTACATATGTACATACATACATATACAAACTCATGCAAATGTACATACCATTAAATAATTGCAGTTGTTGCTGTAACTTCTCTATGAACATTAAACAAAATTAGTTAAATTGTGTCGGCCGTTGATTATACTAGTTAACAATTAAAGCGCGTAGTATCTCTTTTTGTAAATGAAATCACAACATAATAAATTACTTACATCAATATAAAGATAGTCTTCCACATTCTGCTGATGTTCAAAGAAATCCCTTTGTGGACGGAATAGTATAATGACTTTGACTTTTGTTCCGGAAAATGAATATTTAGTTTTTGCACTTATCTTACAATAAGTAAATTGATGATTTTGTTTTATATAAATTGACTTGTTTAAACTATTCGTGTTGTAAAAGTTTTTGGAGCATTTATTCGCCTGTACGGTTACAGTACGTTGATGCTGTTGCTCAAGATTAAAATCATAAGAATGCGCGTGCTTAACCTTGGAACTTCTTTCTCTATCCATAAAACGTTCATTCATGTTACGATATAGTTTATCACACAAATTTAGTTTATCGCTGGCGTGATAGTAAATAAAATCATCTCTTTCATCACTGCGGAATATTTACAAATGTAAGTACATACATACATACATACAAAGTATATAATATTGAATCAAAAAGGTCTTTATTAAGGACCCGATTATAGTTTACAACATCAAATAATTTACTGAATTTACTGCAATTATCGTTTATAATCCTGTGAAAATCTTACAACTGCTCATTAGCTGTTGTCTACATACACAACAACTAGATGTTGTAAAGCATAATTGAAAAACCGTTTGATGTTGTGTTGTAGCCGAGACAACCATAATCGGGGCTTAATTTTTATCATTATTTCTGTACATTTGACTGGATCAAATTGCAAAATGATTAAAATCTGTAGCTTCAGAAGGCTTCCCCTATTCGAATTTAAAAAATAAATACACATGCATACATATGTATGTACATATTAGTGATGTTACGAATATCAATTTTTAGTATTCGCGAATACGAATACGAATATTTAAAACAGTATTCGCCGAATACGAATATTTCTTTTGAGGTTTATATTTCAAATTTAATTGGAAAAAATCCCTGCCTTTGCGTTAGTAACTATAAATGAAAAAAAAATTTTGTGATTTAACATTATTATTGCATTAAGATGCCGAATTTGAAAACCTCTACAGAACATATTTTAATTATTTTACTTACATACTTTCAGATTTCGTTTTTCTTACTCTGCGTGAAATACAATGGGTTTTTTTTAATAAAAATTAATATATTTTTTTACATTTTATGTACTTTTTTTAAACTTTTGTATGATTTTTTTTTTTGGAAAATGGCGAATACGAATACGAATATCTTAAAACAGGCGAATAGTCGAATACGAATACGAGTATTCGTAACATCACTAGTACATATGTATGTGTTTAAATTTTCACACAAATCGGGCAATAAGAATTCTCTAGAAATTTAAGACTTTTCACTATAAACTGTAAATTGGAAACAACTCTAGTTTATCAACGCACATCCAAATAAAAAAAAAAAGACATGTGGCACTCGGGGACTGCCGCGGCAAAGCTATTGCACAGCATTTTTTATAAACTTATGCAATTACTTTAGGGGTAACATACATTGGGCGATTTAAATACTTAAAAAAACAAAAGACTTAAGAAACAAACTTAGTGTCAGGTTTTTTCGTTTCAAAAACAAAAGACTTAAGAAACAAACGTTTCAAAATTTCTGGGGCCAAATCACCGCATACGATATCGAACAAAATTTATCGAAATTTTTCATTTTGGTATTATCGCATACGATATCGCATGAATTGTATCGTAATTTGACACATCGTATGCCATAATTTGCTTATTCGACACGTATCGTAATGTTATTCAATACGATAGTTAATTCGATATCGTATGCGGTGATTTGGCCCCTGGATTCGGTCGCCTCAAAGCCCGCGATAGAAGCTGTGCAATAGCTTAAAAAAATACAGAGGCAATAGAAAGTTTAAAAATAAGACGATAGTTTTACATACATATGTGACTTGCTCCACGAAAAGGGACCTCTGCGCCGAAAAGAAGTTATTGAGAAAAACGCGTTTAAAAAAAGCGCTTCGTTTTGAGCTACGTATCTGCACCGATGATTTCCATTAATTATGTTCATCTTTACAGGTGATTTGTAAAAAAACTAAAGACATAGAAACTTGCGGTTTGCGGCATTTGAAAGTGCGTTTTTTTCCAATAAGAATCACTCGCAGGTCACATATATGGGCAAATCCTGCGTAACGATTTTTTGGTCTTTCAAAAGAGGTACCTTCAACTTATACATGGTATTTAGTGGGATATAAGTGTACTATCGAATGGCATCAAACATAATTTTTTAGCAGGTATGTGTTGCGAAATAAATGATCACAAAGTCATATGACGCACGCTACAAAAAAACGGAAGTAACTTTGAAATTTAAAGTGTGTTTTCGTAATTTTTAGCGAATTTTGCATAATAAAGCACACAAAATCTATTTTCTAAAAGAAAGATGAATATAAGAAAATTCTAAAATAAGTTATTTGCAGCCAAAAAAATTTGTCGTTTTCCATTATGAATGTGTTTACTTTAATAAATTAATAAATAAAATTTTAAACATAAATACTTGAGTACATGCTCAAATAAATGTAAAATTATATTTATAATTAATAATTTAATTTATATTTATTTATTTATAAAATTATATACCTAGTCTAATATTCCATAAAAAAAACATAAAAAATAAGTTGGATAAATTTAAAAAAATGTTGGTTGGTGGACTGTTTCTGGGATTTGCCCATATGGTAAAAGTCTCGGAAAGCCATAGTTAACTAGTTGTGGTCCTCTGAAATGTAACGCAATAATCAGTTTTCTATTATAACTTCAATAAGGATCGCTGCTATTTTTTCTATATAATATTTTCGTCTTATTTTTAAATTTTCTATCGCCCTTGGCAATTTTTTTCAATTATAGTTACATATGTCGGTAAATTAAGCTACCTTCACATTTATCAAATATTTGTCGAAAAAAACGTAGCCGTTCCCTTAATTCCATAATTATTTTATGTTTGGATTCGCACTGTATAAAAATCTTTTTTTGTAGAATAATTAATGTAATTTTGTAATATAAAAATAAAATCAAGCTAAATGACAATATCCCAAAGCAAAACTAGTGGTTACGTTGTTTTTGGACTATTATTTGATAAACGTGAACGTAGCTTTAGATTGAAGCTGTAAAATGATAGACAGAACTAAAATTTCTAGCGAACGATCCGATCGTGCTTTTTATTTTTTGCTTATATCGACATCCAAGAGAATATGATAAATACACTATTTAAAAAAAAAGCTAATGCCTTTCTATATTAAATTAGCGATATAGTACATATACTCACTTTTCTAAAATTTCAAAATCAATCATAAGTCCTGGTATTTTAATATCAGTTCTAGCAGCGGCTAGAAGCCTTCCGGGACCAATAAATTCCAATGCTATAGAAAATTTGTAAAATTGATTTAAATGGACTTTACCCATATCGAAAAGATTTATTCTTAAATCAAATGGTAGAGATTGTACATGAAAATTCTTTAAATTTATCGGAATTTTTACATCATAGCTTTTGAGATGCAGCAAATAGTTTTGATAAAGCGAGTTTAGTAATATAATTGTTTCAGACTTATAAACCAAATGGCTTAGAAACTTTTCAGTTTGAAGCAATTGATCCAACACTGCACTGTTTGGCAAATCTTCATTTTGGTTAACCAAGACATAAGTTTGCATAAAGCTTAGAAAGTTTTGTTCTCTCTCAGTGCCCAAAGAGGAGCTCATGTCTTCAGATATACTTTCAGTGGATGAAAAAGTTAAATCGATAGATAAACTTTGAAGATCTTGGAAATCATTTTCATCTTCCAGCATTGTGTCCAAAAATTCTTCGTTCTTTTCCGTAATTGTTCGAAATATATCAATATAATAGAGTTTTTGTAATATATGGTATTCTTCGATAACTTCGTCCGGATGCTGGTTCACAACTGCTAATATGGGCTTAGATATTTTTAGCATAGGAATTATACCAAGTCCATAAAATTTTAAAATTTCTTTTTCATTTTCGTTTATAATGATATTAACCTCTTGCTTAAAATCCACATTAAAGCCCAAAATTCCTTCAGTTCGAATAATTGTACTTTCGAAAGGTGATAACAAAAGTGTTTTACATCCCAATATATTGTTAAAGCCCACAGCGATTTTGGGAAGATTTTGTTTAAAATTGTTTGGAACATGATAGAATTTTAAAGTTACTGGATAATTTGTTATATTGCCGATATATGATTTAGTGAAATATCTTTCATACCAGGGCTGCAGTAAAAAGATAAATTGTTAGTGGGTTTTTTTAATATTTTATTTGTGTTGCTAATTTTTCGCTTGAAATTATTTATATTTGATTGATGAGCTTGAGGTAAATTTTTTAATAAAAAAAACGTTATAAAAATTTATTTATCTATAGCTATGTTGAAGGTGATTTCAATTTTAATATATCAAAAATTTTTGTGAAATTTAGAATTCGAGAATTATTATATAATTATTATTTATTACAATCAATAATTTATTATTTATTACAATCAAAATTATATTGTTTTTACATGCATACATACATACATACATAATATCGATGGCTTAATATAGAAAGGTCATATATCGTTTTTTTCAAACTCGATTTTTTTACATGTTCTGGTAGACAAAACTCAAATACACCTCCCTTAAAAAATTCAGTTTCCTATGTTTTTTTCTTCTCCGGTAAAGTAGCTAAAAGTTGAGATACGACATTTCTATATCAAGCCATCGATATATACACATTTAAATATTTTTTATACGTTTTTTTTGGCCAGTAATCAGGGGATGACCCCTACTTATTCAATGCATTGTGCCAGAACATAGGGAAAGAGATAGTGTAGAAAAGACAGGCGTAATTCTTTTTTTTTTACACGCGATTCACATGATGACTAAAAGCGGTGACTAAAAAGTCATGATGATTTTTTTTTGTAGTCGAGCGGGGTAGAAAAGCAAGAGGGGTAGAAAACTAATCACGTTTTCCGTTTTCCATTTTTTTCAATTTCCCTTACTTTTGTTTCGGTTTTTGTTATTATGTTTTATTCTTTTTCCACTTTCAAAGAAGTTTGAGCTATTATACGCTAAAAACTCAACACTTCAAGAGAAATAAATCATGCTTAAAACCCATAGTATAAATGCAAGAGGATTTACGAAGATACTGTCAAAGAAAAGATGAAAAACTCATGACTTTTTAATCATCGTATAAATCGGGTGTTAATATTGTGTGTCTTTTTCGAAATGTTCAAAATGATTTTTTATTTAAGCTCGATGTCAGTAGCGTCTAAATTATTCTTAATTGCCTATATTTAGCTACACACAGTACGAACTCGATATGCGCAACCGAAAGGAAATCGGGGTTTTTGCTTTTACCGAAAAGTTGCAATAACCGACCACTAAAAATTTTATATAAAAACATACCACTATTTAACTTAAATTCATTCATTTCTATTATTTTAACATAAATTAAGCACCACTGACATGTGAAAAACATTTTTAAGAGGGCTGAAACCTTAAGTATTTGGTAAAACTACGTTTCTGAAAAAATAAATTCAGAGAGAAAAGTGCTTAAAATTTAATAAAAACAGAAAAAAGTTCCACTCATCGAGCCTGTTTTTTGAAAAAAATTGCACTATTCGGGGTGTTGCGATATTCGGTGGTTGCGCAAAGGATAGTGTAGGCTGAAGTGGTTAGCGCGTTGACTACTAAGCAAACAATGACTTGGGGCCTGGGTTCAAACCCTGGCCAGATCAAGTCAATCAATATCATTAATTTCTCTAATTAGTGAGACATTGTATTAATTGTTGTCGGTCTATTTAAGTGATGAAGGCATAGCACTGGTCACTAAAAAACTGTTCCGACCGCGATTGATGCAATCCAAGCTAATGTACACAACATCGCCCTCCTTCGTCGGCCAGCAGAAACATCGGCGAAGTAAAACAATTAATAAAATGCCTGCTAATACAGCTTAACAAAGTTAATGCGTCTACTTAACACCGAAGGCGCCTCAACACTGCCTTAAAAATTAACATAACACGCAAAGCAGAGTTGTGAAAGAGTTAAGTCTTCTAAATTTTCAACATCTATATTCTCTACCCTATCCCTCTCCCTGAGTTCCGGCACAGTGCACTGCATACGTAGGGGTCATCCCCTGAGTGCTAGTCCTAATTAAAAAAAAAAAAAAAATCGAGCTCGCACTGTATATGGATCATCAATAAAGCACTAAAGAATATTTACAAGCTTAAATAAACAATTATTTTGAACATATTAATAATAATGTTATACACATACATACTACATATGTACGTATGTATGTACATGTAATAATTATCGGGATAAAGTTCCGCTTTTAACATCTGATTAAATCTTTAAAAAATAGAAGAAAAACAAAAAATTAAAAAAATTAATTTGGTATGGGTTTGCTCCTTTGCAGCTAAGCCAACTCAATTAATTTTTGAAAACATAAATTCTTGATATGAAGAATGACGTCGGTCACAGGTTGACAACTCTTAACATGTTTTTTTGTACTTTTCAGGAGACAAAAAAAAACTTATTAGTCCGTTACTAAACTGTGTTGTAAGTAAATAAAAAAAAAAACCAAAATTAGTAGGAGATATTTATTGCTAAATTTTTTAAAAATATAAATGAAACGTACTAACATGCAGAAGGACAAAGACAGTCTTTTGGCATCAAAAACCCGTTCGATTTTTTTGCGAGTTAACAGTTGTCAACCTGTGACCGACGATGAATTATTTACGTTTTTCATGCGTATTTTTGTAATGAAACTGTTAAGTGATCACTTTTTTGCACGTTTGACTCAATAAATATGTGGAGTTTTTCGAATTAAAGCGGGTTTTTAATGATAAGAAACGCAGCCCCTAAAATTTTTCATATTCTACATGTATTTTTTTAAACAATTTTTCTTGTATGTTTTTTTGAGTATCGTATCCACCGTGTAAAAGCATATATTTATGTATGCAAAATTTTGAGTGCGTATTAATATTCTTTAATTTTCTTCAATATGTTTTAAAACTTACCTTTAGATCTAGATAAATAATCTGTTTGTTAATCGTTATGGTTTTATCCAAATTCACCAAAGTTATTTCTAATTGTTGAGTATTACCTCCTACCACATTCAATTGAAATGCCGCACGGACTTCATAGCCTATAATAAAAATACGTATTATGTATGTACATTTATGTATTTTTCTAAGGAAGTTATTTCCCAATTTCTATCAGATGTAGTTTTCATCTAAGTTTGGTATGAGAATATGCATTTCAGACTACGATTAAATTAAAGAAGTTTTCTTACATATTTCAAGTCGGAGTTTTGTATCAGAAATAAAATAATAAATTTTATTTTTAGATTTTCGATTTGAATACTTCTTGATATTTCAATTTATAATTAAAGATTCAAACAAAATTTTTGAATTTGTTTTTGTTTCAAATGTAATTGCTCGAAAGAAAGAACTTCTTCGATATCGGCGAACAGTCACTAAATAATAAAATTACACCACGAAAAAAAAAAAAAAGAGGGGAAACTTGTCCTTTAATTGAAAAAAAAAGATATAGTACAAAATTGTGAACAAAAAAAAAAGAAAATGAATTAGATTTGTTAAAAATGAATAATAATTCTGGGGGGTTACACTGTATTGCGATGCGATAGCAAATGCGATGCGAAAGCAATCTTATTTACATTGTTTTCGCATCACATTTGCTTTCGCATCGCAATACAGAGTAACCCCCCTGGCCTAAGTTCAATATTCGTTTTTACCACTTACATATGCAGGTGGAGACTACATACATAATTGGTTAAGAATATCAACTTTGTCCTTACCTTTTCTTATCGGCGGAACATGTAATGCACAAACTTTGTTTTCTTTTTCTTGCAACACTCCAGACTTTTCCAAAAAATATACGGAATTTTTAAGTTCGCAAGTTTCACTGCTTGGTAATGACAAATCCTCGTAACTGTCTTCTAATTTTATATGATCCAAAATATCATGCAAAGTATAACTAACAGTCGATTCTGCATTTGATGCTGTTGCTGCGCCCAAAATAGCCTCAGATGAATTTAGTTCAAATTTACAATTATTGTAAGTAGTTTCCGATTTTAAATTATTTTCAATAATATTCGTTTTTATTTCAATTTGTTTTGAATGTTCTGGAACTTCCATTTCAAACACTTCATCATGATCTGCAGAGTATTTCCTAAATTTTTTCTCTTCTTTGGAGAAAGTGTCATATATTAGTGGACCTTGATAACTTAATTTAAAACGTTTGGCGTCCAAATCTAAATTATCCACAATTTCATGTAAAATTTTCTTAACATTAATAGAATCATTTAAATTCGTCTTCATCAGACATTTGTATTTCTGATACCGACGTGTCATATTTGTTTCTAAATCTAATTCGGTATTTATTATTTCTAATTCTACCATACGTAACAAATTGGACCAAATAATAGAAGCCACTTGGTTTGTATCATCTTCCTATTTTACTTACAAAAATTATATTTGATATTTTAATAGAAAAAGAAATTATCTACTAACCAGACTGATATAATTCCATTCCTCTTTTAGTTTTTTCCATTTATAAATAGCGGGTACTTTTCCCGTGTTCATTAGTTCTATATAAGTAATGCCCTCGGCCTGTTTTGTGAACAGTGTGATCTGGTTCTGGTTTAAGGTTATTTTGGGTATAAACACCAATAGCTCTAGGCGAACGGATTTCTAAATTAAATAAGTGTTTAATTTATACAATATACATAAATACATATAATATATATATAATATACTAGCCTATCCCGGTGTGCTTCGCTACCCCCTCGTTATAAAATAAAATTAAAAGTATTTATATATCATATTCTGAAAATTTAATGACGATCGGTCCAGTAGTTAAGACTATATTATGATTTTTAATTTTCCTAAAAAGGGGGCGTGGTCCCACCCACTTTTCTCCTGGTACGTATTCCAAATTATGCCAATACCATATGTACCAAATATCATCGACGTAGGTCAAAAAACGCCCAAAATATTGCGAAGTTATTTGATAATCAATTATTGTGGCGGGCCATTTGCGACACCCTGCCCCTACGCACAATTTTCAAAAACAAAAAAATTTAATGCACCTTTTCCATATGCTGAAAGAATTTTGAAAATTGATCCACAAATGGCGAAGTTATGCTCACTTTACATTATAAAATCTGTTAAAAACTACGTGGTAGGAGTAACATAATTTAAAAAAGTGGGCGTAAAAGTGGTTGTGGTTGAAAAAAAAGTAGCCTATAATTCATCCGAGAGTTCCAGTTAAATACTGTGAACATTTCAGGAAGATCGGTCCAAGGGTTTGGCCTCCTATAAGGAACAAACAAACAAACAAATAAACAGACACACATTCGGTTTTATATATATAGATTATATCGTTACCCTAATATGGAAAGGCCCTAACTATTTTTTAATCGCGTTTTTCGTGTATATCGATAAATTGGAGGGTTTCCTATTGAAATATGATAAATACACGTCTAGGGAGATATAATGAGTTAGGGCCTTTCTATACAATTTCTGCGGTCTTCCGCTCTCGGGCTACTGGAAGCGAATTGATGAAGCTCTTATGCAGTTAGTACTAACCAGATGGTATAATGAGCCAACGTCAATAGAACTTAAAACCTGCTGAAACTCCCCAAGATGCAATTGAGCAATCTTGTGACCGCAGTCACAGAGCACTGCACACTTCGGTACCTACGCTAGACGCATGGGTCTACCATATAATGAATACTGCTCCAGCTATAATGACGAGGAAGAAGAAAGCATCGCACACCTTCTGTGCCTCTGTCCAGCTATGGAAGATCACCGCCATCGCTTTCTAGGTAGAAGATCCTTCATTACCCCCTCCGATCTCTCAGTAGCGGAACTCGGTAGCCTTAACTCCTCTATCAGGAGCAGTGGATAGTTCCCCTCTGCCCAATAGCGTGCTTGGCATCCTGCCCGTTACCACTACAAGTCTCACTCCTTGCATCGATTTTTCCCACTTGTTTCTCTATTTGTTTTTACTCTTTCACTATATCGCCTACTCTTCTCTAGACTCTCATAATGTCTCTTTCTCTACTACCATTCTTCCCTACAGTTGACACAATGGGACCACATAAGGACCCAAGTAGTCTGAAATCTAATCTTCCTAATCTTTTGCTAACCTAACCTCTCTTAACCATATTAAAGTAACATTGTATACGTTTCTACGGGTTCACTTGCATGGGAAAGATGAAATAGAAATATATAGAACTTGTATTCCTTCCCCAGAGTTGAATTAAAACTTGAGTAAAAAAATTTTCATGTGTTTGTGATGTATTCTAACATGGGAAATATTAATTACAGCTCGGGTATCTCAAATATTCGACCAGGTTCAACGTTCGTAAAATGACCGAATTGAATGTGTTCTTAAATTCGTTAAATTAAATTTCAATAAATGAAATACATTGATCTAAATTCATTGAGTTTATACCCGTCACCAAAAATGGTAAGGGTATTTATAGGTTTGTCATTACGTGTCTAATTTCCACAATATTTATATGAGGTTCATATAG
Source organism: Lypha dubia (assembly GCA_947311025.1). Lineage (NCBI taxonomy): Eukaryota > Metazoa > Arthropoda > Insecta > Diptera > Tachinidae > Lypha > Lypha dubia. The sequence goes on along the minus strand of OX371261.1, from coordinate 40,463,466 downwards.
CAAATCGTTAGCTAAAATATAAAACTACGTAACTAACAAAAAATGAGAAATCGGTTTTTTTTGATTGATTATAATGCATATCATCAACATCCATGCCCCCACCAATTTTTACTCTCATATAATAAAAATTAGACATTTTATAAGCGAAAAACCGAAAGTACGTAGCTACGTATAAAGTACGTAACATATAACATATTTTGTTTCTACTGAAAAATAATAAAAATGTTAGTTACGTGGTTTTGGATTTCAGCTAACGATATATGTATATTCTGAATCCTGATAGATAGGGAAGTTGAATGAGCCATGTCCGTCTATCCGTATGTCTGTACGTTAAATCGAAGACACTAGACTAGAGAGTTGCGTCTTGGACTGGATTTTTCTTTAGATGATTGTGTTTGGTTGGATTGGCATTATATTTTATTGTTTGGTATTTTTGATATCGGCATATTGTATGAAAAAAATATTTTGTATATGTGTGTTTTTGCATTTTTGTGTGGATGGCTAGTTTTCATTGACAAGAAATTGTTGCTAAACAATATATTACAGAGAATTTGTTTTCATTTTGTGTGCTAGTAAAAAATTTTACTAGTTGTCAAGCACAAAATTTTTTTTAGAAAACTGGAGATTTATTTGTTATCAGCCAAATATTTTTAGTTTATCTACTTTAAAAAATGGAAACGGATCATATTTTCTCACTAGTTGCTAGTATAATAAATGAAAATAAAAAAACTAATTTTAAACCCTGGTTTTACACACTATGTATTTTACAGTGTGCCTGTCAAATTTCCCACTACATATCTATCTTCAAGCTGACAAAGCCGCTGTAAAATACATAGTGTCTAAAACCACCTTTAGTAAGTTATGTTAAATAATGTTTGAGGATGCGTTTATACTAATCTAAAAAAAATTAGCTGCATCCTCATAATAAATGCGTTATTACCTGAATTCTTAAGTTGGCAGAACATGTTATACTTCCTTCGTAAAATGTATTCAAACGATTTTCTATTTTTTCTTTATTCACGGCAATAAAAAATTCTTTCGTTTCTAGTCCAGCTATTGAAAAATTTAATTCATCTTCATATTTATGTTCAAATAACTCTTTTATTTTGAATGGTCCAGATACTTTTAGACTAACATAATCCACATTATTTGGCGTAACATTTGTAAGTCTAATAGTTTCTAAATAATGGGGAAGGAAAAAGCACATTAATACAATAAATAGTTTGTATCGCTTTCACAAACTTACTCCACTGTTCCGCGTGCTCCTGACACTTATGAGTTCTATAATATTTCATTATAATATCACGCCTACTCCATGAAAGTTGTGGCATTATAAAAGTTGCCGACAAACTAAACCGATAACTTTCCATATGTTTGACATCATTATAATCTGTTAATTGTAGAAGAAATTCGTTGTGAACCGAAGTAGCTTCACTGCAACTAATTAAAATATTAAATATATTTTCCGAATGTGCTGACACTATTAAATTGTTAGGCTTAATAATAAATTTGGCTTTTGATGAAGTTATTTCGCAGCTGGTCTTAGCTAAGCTTTTACTTCGTGTAATAACGAGACGATAATGTCGTAAACCTTTATTTATGACTCTAATAGCTTTTGAAAAATTAGGCTTATCTTCGTCATTATCCTCTTCCATATTACAGAGTATATAACCGACATTTATTTCCTTCGCTCGAACTTCAGGTTCAAAAAATATTGGTATGCTCTTGACAGTGATGGTAATGGGAATTTTCTGTAATTGTAATAACAATTGTTCCAATTTATCAAAAGAAACACTTCTTTTACACAACAAAAATTTAAACTACCGCACCATATTTAGAGATCACTAAAAATGTCGACTTTTATTTCTGTTTATCAATTTAAATTTATGTTAATTTGCATTGTAATAATTATTTACCTCAGTTGTTTCAAATTCCATTATAATAAATAATATATTTTTGTAAACTCCTGGATCTTGAAAGCGAACTTTTAATGTAGCATAAGACGACTGTCCACTAGGTGCCAGCTGACCACCGTATGGTTCTATTGACATACAAGATTCATCTTTCTGCAAATATTAAATATATAAATATTAAAATCAGGACTCAACTCCGATCGAAAGTGGTTTCAATGCCGAACATTTTGTCTTTAGAAAAGGAAAAACAAAAAAAAAAAACACTTTAAAATCTACAATGGAATTGACAATGAATTTTTCGACTACCTTCATTTGTATTTGTATTGTATTTCATTTGTTTGGGTCTGACATTGAAATATATAAAATTAATCAAAAATTTCAAGTTTTTAAGCTATTGCATAGCTTTTATCGCGGGCTTTGAGGCGACCGAATCAAGGAATTTTGAAAAGTTTGTTTCTTAAGTCTTTTGTTTTTGAAACGAAAAATCCTGACACTAAGTTTTGAAACGAAAAAACCCAACACTAAGTTTTTAATTACTTTGTTCAACCAAAAACTGATTGGCAAAATAATTTCTATACGAAAATGCAGGTATTTAGATCCAATACAACCTACAAGTGGTCCGGTCCCCGTACTTTTTGTTTTTTTGGACCTAGACCGGAAATAGTGCGTAAGTGGCAGAATTTTTATTTTAATTACTTTGTTCAACAAAAAACTGGTTGAAAAAATAATTTATATACCAAAATGCATGTATTTAGATCCACTATAACCTACAAGTGGTCCGGTCCCCGAACTTTTTGTTTTTTTTTTTTACCTAGACCGGAAATAGTGCATAAGTGGCAGAATTTATATATATTTTTTTTATTACTTTGTTCACCCAAAAACTGGTTGGCAAATTAATTTATATACCAAAATGCAGGTATTTAGATCCACTATAACCTACAAGTGGTCCGGTCCCCGAACTTTTTGTTTTTTTTTACCTAGACCGGAAATAGTGCATAAGTGGTAGAATTTTTATTTTTTATTTTAATTACTTTGTGCAGCCAAAAACTGGTTGGAAAAATAATTTATATCCCAAAATGCAGGTATTCAGGTCCACTATAAGCTACAAGTGGTCCGGTCCCCGAACTTTTTGTTTTTTTGGATCTAGACCGGAAATAGTGCATAAGCGGCACTTGTTTCTTAAGTCTTTTGTTTTTTGAAGTGAAAACTTCTTTTTTGTATAGTCTATATATGATGACTATACAGTGTAGCCGCTTTGGAAATTTTTTAAATTTCCACTGTTGCCGCTTTTCCCGGCAAATTTTCTGGGATTTTGAGCGGATTTTTTTCCAAGTTTTTTGGGAATTTCCGTAGGTGGTTTGTGTCTTTGCTAAGACTTTGTGTCTCGACTAAACACAAGTGTGTCTTGGCTAATGGCGTTTTCTTTTCTGAAAAAAGTGTTGCATTTATGCTACATTCTTTAATTTTCGTGATCCATTCTAAAAAATATGTAACATATTTAAAAGCGATTTCGTTCCTTTCTAATTACACGGTGCTACAGTGAAAATATACTTGGAAAGTGACCTAGTGTAGGTTATAGACCTTATTTAGTAGATCATAAATCAATTTTTAAAAGTTCGGAAACACCCTCAAATTTCGGAGTTATTCCGAAAAAACTATTTTCGGGTAGGTTCCAGTACTTATGTACACGTAACTCAGTTGATTTTAATCGGATTTACAATTTTTAAATGGTTTCAGAAAGAAGAAAAATGTGCTTTTCTAAATATATACTCCCTTTGGTATATATATTAAATTTGTGCAGTGATATTTTTAATTATATCTGATTTTAATTTTATTTTTTCAAGGTTTTTCAACTTTGGCGCCATTTTTTTAAATTAGATTGTTCAAAAACATACCCATATGTATATATTTCATTAAAGCTAATTTAGTTCTGAGTTAAACCAGCTTTCAATAAATAAAATCGAGTAAAAAATAAAAAAGTTATTAAGGTTTTTAAAAAGTTAAAAATTTTGCTTTTACAAATATTGATCAATAGCTACTACATTTTCTTTATTTTTTTAATCTTATAATGATATGATTATATAAATATTTTAAAATAACAGTATTCAAATTATTTTATTTAGAAATTAAGAATATATGATTAAAAATAGTATAAAAAAAAATTATTCTCACTTAAATTTTTTTCCGCTTGGGGGTATCAAGTGCTATTTAAATTTAAATAAAGTTTAATAACTTTCACAAATATTGTCCGATTTAAAAAAACTAAAGCTCATTTTATTTGTTATAAAATTCTATTTCAAATTTTTTATACAAATACATCTGCTTTTATAGAAAAAATTAAAAAAAAAAAAGAACTCAAAGTTAAAAAAACATAAAAAAATAAAAAAATTGCAGATGTTATTACGAAAATTACTACCAATATTTAATTAATATAGCATAAAATGTATACGGTTGGAAAGAATATGTGTACATAAGTACTGGAACCTACCCGAAAATAGTTTTTTCGGAATAACTCCGAAATTTGAGGATGTTTCCGAACTTTTAAAAATTGATTTATGATATACTAAATAAGGTCTATAACCTACACTAGGTCTCTTTTCAAGTATAAAAAAAGTGCTCATTTGTAGCACCGTGCTATGTTGCACCAATAAATGGCAAAATATGCAACATATTTTGCCCTCTACTATCAAGTCGGGGTGATATACTGCCCATTTTTACAACTTTGTTTAGTATATTTTTAAACAAGTAAGAACTTGTATTTTTGTCATTCTACTTACTTAAGCGAAAAAACTTATAATTAAAACGATAATTAATTAATTAATGTTAAGTAATGTTAAGCCTCAAATATTTTGTACCATTGTGGCAATAAAAAATGTACCACTTTTTAAAGGTAGGTGCAAACTGTAAAAAGTGTTACACACTGAAAGGTCAACATTTTTGTTCAGAAAAGAAAACACCATAAGTGTTTCTAAACTATCAAGTGTCGTCGAATAAGCATATATATCTATATATGAATATAAAATAAAGTCGTTTTAGTTACACTATTTATAATTCAAGAACGGCTGAACTGATTTGGCTGAAAATTAGTGCGCAGGTAGCTTAGAATCAGGAGAAGGACATAGGATACTAAGGTAAGGCACTTTTTACCCGGGGGGACTAGGGTGCCCCTTCTTTGTATGGGGCACTTCCAGTAAGCTAGAAAGCTGAAATTGAAATTGCATAAGTTGATAAAAAATGCTATGCAATAGCTTTACCACGGCAGTCCCCGAGTGCCACACGTCTTTTTTTTAATTATTACTTGAAAGTTGTCAGAGCTTCTAGTGAAAAGTTTGACACATCATAGCTGTGTTCCGAGTACATACATACACACACGCAAACATATAAAAAAATTTAAGGATCACTTACTAATTTTAGTTTGAACCAAGTACTTGTTGGAGTAGCATTTTCTATGAAAATATGAATTTCTCCAAACTCCAAAACTGGCAAGTTTTTACATATGGACCGGGGATATATGTTTAATTTTGCTGGTATAACATGAGCTTTAATATGAAATGGATAACTGGCATAAACTCCAACAAATTTAATGCTATAAAAATGAAAGCAAACCAAATAATTTTAATAATAAAATAATACACACCTACTTTCAATACTTACATTCCCGATATAGTTATAAAACCCAATTTATTAAATTTTACTTGACACGGCACATGCGTTTTAGAATCACCCTCAATAAAATATTTCCATTTATTATTTAAAAAATTCATGACACCCACACTGGACTGAGGCTATTTCAAAATAAATATTGAAAAGGTTTTAATTGAGTTAATTAAAGCTTTAATCATAAATAATACATACTATAATTTCATAATAAAAGAAACCACCAAAACTACTATTATTTTGAAAAACCATTTGAAAATCATAATACTCTCCGGCATACAATTGATCCTCCATAATAATTACATTGTCCCATATAATTTCTGGTACTGAACAATTATAATTAACGCTTAATTCAGAAATCATTATTTCTGTTTTAACAATTTCACATAAATCAGTAGACTCCTTGCACATTGTTGTTGATATTTCTGACACAACCGGACATACTCTCAGTTCTATGGACTTGCAATGAAAGCCCAAAACGTTTGGTATCACCACAATTGAAATGGCTTTACCTGTATTTGGTTTTAAATAAATTATCTCCGAATTACAATAAATTTCTTGTGGATCTGTTGCTAAAGAGTTCCAATCCATTTGTGTATAATTTTTATATTTTTCCATATCAAAAAAGTATGGTGTATTAAGAATTACATTTAAAGCTTCATCTATAACTTTTTTCTCCATTTCGGGCTTATCAAATATTTTAATGGCCTTCAAACAGGAGACGAATTTGTGAGACATGTCAGGTATGAGATCTGAAAACCAAAAAAAAAAAAATTGAAACCAAAAGTTAAATAATTCCGAATACAAAAAAAAAAAAAATTACGGGACCAAACTAAGCCCCTGATTTAAAAAAAATGTAATCAAACCCATTTAAACAAAAATTATTATGAAAATCGGTCCAGTTATAAGCATTTATACGATAATCAGTGTTTTGGGCGTGTAAACTGACCTTCCAATTTTCGTTTTTCATGTCGGCTAAAAAGTTAAAAAAATACTAAAAAGCCAGGAACTTACCCAAAGCTGTCCTTTCAAATTCACTACTGCAAGATGAATTATTTTCAATTTGCGAACGCATACTTAACAGTGCTGAATCCGTATCTTCAAAATCATACCTAAATTCATAATCTTCCTCAACTCGTAATTCATCTAGATCACATTTTTTACAATAAGCTTGATGTAAGTAATTGATAGGATCCTTAACTGTAATGGGCAAATGTTCCTCAACATTCTGGGTACTTAAAACCAATGGTGTTTCAATGCCATCCCCTTTTACGGTACATTGTACAGTTAACGGTACTGTCAGAGGATTCAGAAGTAGTACGAAACGTTTTTGAGGTATAGCGATTGGAATGATGTCCAAGCTTAACGTTTCGGGAAAGCATTTGACTCGAATATGTTTGCAATAACCTCTGAAGAAAAAAAAGAACGTTTATAAAATATATTAATTTCTTGAGTGTCTTCTTCTATTTGAAAAATTTTATTGATTTTGTTCTTCACAATTTCAAAAACTTACCGAATAATCATTGAAAATTTACCACCATATTTAACTTTAAATTCCAATTTAATTAAAAATCTTCCAATTTGTGTAAAAAAAAATTTTATCTGAAACATATTTTGTTGATTTGGTTTTAAGATGAGTCCTTCTTTTGGGGTTGCCATCATCCGAACGTTCGGGCAATTTGAAAGATCACATAAATTCACATGGGCATCGCATAGATCTTGAAATATGAAATCGATTATATCGTATGTCCATTTTTTAAATGTTTTATTTTTTTTTTATTTTGGTAACTACAGATCAGGAAAGTTGTATTCCAGAAAATGAGCTGTTAGCTATTCAGAAATCTATATAATTAATAGGCAAGACTATATTTTGTAATGAACTTTTTGGCCACATTACTCAACCGATTTTGAAAGTTTATACCAAATTATACATATTTATTCACAGAAGTGAATAAAATAACGTTGGCTCAATGTTTTGGAAGCTACCCAGTCAGCTTGTGGAGTATTGTTTCACCAAACTGAGTCTTTTTCGACTCCCTTAGATTATCAAAAATTGATTAATCAGTTCTACGCTTATAATAAGACTCGAAAATGATTCTCAGAAATGCTTAGAAAGTGATTTGTTTAAAAAACAAAAACAAAATGTACAGAATGTGCGCAATCATAAATGTGCGCAATCAGGCATATGCTCGAAATTTGACTGTACCATAAACTGTGTCGAAAATGAGTCGAAATTGATCAGAAACGCGAGTCATAAAAGACTCTTCTAGAAGAGTCGCGGCTAATACTATGTTCACACGGACCGAAATTATAGAGGTTCGCGGGCCAACCTTGATTGAACCTACATGTTTCGCCATACAAAATTTTGAGAGCGAACCTACATGTTTCATTTTGAACCTTGTTGCGAACCCGTATAATTTACTATCATCTCTAATTTTGATAACAAATTATCGCTAGTTTATCTGAACTAGTTGTCCAAAAACATTTTAACAAAGAAAAACAATTGATAAGTGCTAAATTTTAATAAAAACATTGAACAAATAAAAAGCATATATTTATATTTATGTAAATAATTAAATAAAATGGAAAAACAATAAATAATATTAAATAACCAATTACGAACCAATCTAGAATGTGTCGTGTGAACACATAGGTTCGCCATCATGGTTCATGGAGTGAACCTAGTGTTTCAGTTCTTCGTGTGAACATACCCAGTAAAAAATTTGCTTCAAATAAAGCAGGTTTCTACTATTACAGAATAAAAGAAGCGCTGACAAACCTGCTGATATACTATATGATACTATAGTATAAGGAACCATTTTCTCCCGAATGAACAGTCAATTTCGACTCGAAAATTAGCGCATAAGCGATTGCTTTAATCGCGGGGAGGAGTCGAAAAAGACTAGAATTTGATCATTAATTTCATAAAATGCTGACTGGGTATAAACGATTAAAATTGCTACTAATACATATACACATATTACTCATGCATGTAAGTTAAGAAAAATCCCTACAAGAAATTGCTGATGGAAACTAACACACACAAAACTTATTTACTAACACTCTTGTAGCTATGACTATGTTTACAACAGTACTGATTAGTAAAATACTGTGGAGTGAGCAGAGTTCAGATATAAGTTTTACTATAGTTCACGAAAACCACAAGTATGAAAGAGAAAAAAATTCACACGTACACGAATGTTTACATCAGTTTTTTCATATTGCCCTTAATAAAATGATAGAGAATGCTGATGGGTATACCCATCAGCAATGCCCATCAGATGATGCATCATATGACCGTCATTGTTCTTGTAGGGATCAAACATGCATATGTTTTTCTCCAATTGGTTTTGCAAAGAACGTAACTACAATAAATAATAGGTTTGTTTCTGTGTTTGAATGTGCGGAAATTGTTAAAATGTGAAAGTAACAAAGGAGCTCAGTAAATATTTTTTGCTCCTTGGAAAGTATTTTGATTTTGCATTTGCGAGCAAATGTACATTGCAATTGTGGTTGTTGTATAACCGATTTTCAAATAATTTTTGGCAATAATTTCTCTATAAATATTAAAGAAAATTATTTACATGTACAGTTAAAAAACTAACAGTTTTTCCTTATTTCAGCTCACAGAAAGTAGGTTGACTTATAAAAAATTTATAAAAACTACTAGTTTCTAAATATTTTACCCCTCCAAAAGTACCCTATATTTTAATATAGGTCACATGCACAAGGTCTGAAAATAATAAAATTTTAATTAACAAAAATAAATATGTACATACCATCCTTATTTATCACTGTAATTTGGGTACAATGCTCTTCACCAAAATATATAGGATGCAAGTTCAGTACAGCTGGCAAAATCTCAATTTCTGATCCGATAATTTGACCATTTAAAGAAATGTTTCTTTTTTCAATTTTCGTATAATTTTTCCAAGAAATTGAAATGCTACACGTTACGCTGATGGATGAACTACCATCGTCATCATCATCATCATTTGGCAGGAATTCATTGTGTATGATTGGACTAAAACTAATTTTTACCACATGTGTCGAATTAGGTCGTATGGCACCACAATTTGGCTCAAAACTAAAATGTTTATATTCAAAATTATCAATATTTTGCTTGTGCTTGCCACCATTTAAATCAGCTATTTCAGAATTTCGAGTTATTGCTGGAAATGTTTTCTCGCAATCAGCTGTTAAAGAAGCTGAAGCTTCTTCAGGTGAATTAAAATTCACATCGAACGCCACACTTTGGTTTGATTCATTGCAAATTGTAAATTCAAGAGTTTTTTTACGTTTAAATCGTACACAATCGAAATTAATATTTAAATTGTCCACAAATAAAGAACATTGTAAAGGTTCATGCCTAATTGGTATGTCGTAGTTATCACCTATAAAAATATAAATGAAAAAAAAAAAAAAATTAATAAATAAAAATCATATAATCGAACCACATATTAAATTTATATAAAGAAGTGTAACAACCCAGAATATATACATATCGCTGGCTTAATATAGAAAGATCGTATCTCAACTTTTAGCTACTTTACAGGAGAAGGAAAAAACTCAATAAAATCTTTAGTTAGTAAGTTAGTTTGGGTTTTTTTTAATTACTGTAAATCTGTTATTCGTCAACTTAGGAAACTGAATTTTTTAAGGGAAGTTGTTAATTGATGTCCTTATAGAAAAGCTTAGTTAAAACCAATCATCACTATAGTCCTAAGGGGCTGTGCACATATTACGTAACGCTGTTTTCAGAGATTTGATACACCCCCCCCCCCCCCACCCCTTCGTAACGATTTTTACTAATTTTTCAGTGCAAAATTTCCAATCCGTAACAAATCTTTAACCCCCCACCCCCCTGGAGCGTTACGTAATATGTGCACAGCCCTTTAGGACTATAGTGATGATTGGTTTTAACTAAGCTTTTCTATAGGGACATCGATTAACAACACTAGAGATTAAAAAAGATATTTTTTTTTAATTTTTAAAAAAGGTATACGAGAGTGTATTGAAGATGAAAAAAATTGTCCCAATTTTTTTTTCTATTTTTTAATTTTTATATGTATGTTGTCAATCGATGCCAGCGGTACATACAACTTAGTTCTAGCCGAATATCAAAGCTCTTTGTCTTAATTTAAAGCTGACATACGAAAAAAGAAGTCTCTAAGTTTTTAAATTAACATTCGAACTTCAAACATTCGAAAATAAGGTTAAATTTTATTTAAGTTTCCGAAATTATGTAGAAATTTCCTAAATAAAGTTTAAAATTGTTTTTAATGATCGCTTCGCTTGGGCCAAATTAAACATCTCACTAAATCATTCGGTTTGTCGAAACAATTGCTGTAATTGAAATTTATTTCCGAGCTGTTAAAAGCTGGCGCATTTTTTAACTTAATTTCGCAAATTCAAACTAGATTTGTAAAATTTAATCTTGATTTCCAACTTAGTTTCGAAAACTCAGAATACGGAACTTCGTCCTAAAAATTAAAATTGTTTTCGTATGCCGCCAGCTCCAAGAAAATACAAAGAGCCTTAATAATCAGATGGATTCTATGAACGCATCGATTGGCAAATCAGGAAACTCAAATATTAAAAAGAATTTTGGAAACACATTCATAATGAATGAAGAAAATTATTTGTAGAGATGTTTGTAAGGTTTTTGAAAAGCTATTTTGCTTGTACTTTGTAATTCGCAAATTGTATTTGGGAGTTTATGTATGATTAGGTGTGTTTTGGAACTTTTCAAACATAAATGGTAAACATCTACTGATGAGTTGGTATAGCAACCTACGAAATGCATTTAGATATTGCTAACCCGCAACAAATAAATAAAAATTAAAAAAAAATATTTTAGAATATTAGAAATTTTTTACATACGTTTGTATGTTAGTATTTTTTTTTTAACTTTTATATAAATAATTACTACTATTATTTACCTGTGTTAAATCTAAGCTTAAGACAGCTGTTAATAGCATCAAAATCCTTGCAATAAAGTGCCAGCATAAATTTTCCATAACCCTTTCTTTTTATATTGAATGATTTCGAATGCACTTTAAGTTCTGAAAGGTAGCTAGAAAATCAAAATACAAATTTTATTAAAGCAAATTAAATTAAATGTTTTTAATATTTCCATCCCGCTTACCATTTCATTTGTAACTGTAGGTTTTGGTCTGATTTATTATAGACAATCATTTCATAATATGAAAAATTTTCAACTGTTGCTGGTGGAAATGTTAGACAGAGTGGCAGTGAAATGTCATCATTATCTTTGGTTAGTATTATAATTGGAATGGAAAATATTATATTTGGATGTTGGCTGGTTATGAACACATGGCGACGTCTGTTTATTTTTGATTTCGAATGAGGTTTAATACTCACAGAAATTTGTAACGACTGATCGGGCTTTAGAAACTTCGTAGCTAAGACTGGTGGAAATATCCGAACAGAAGTATCGCAACTATCCACAGTGAAAATTAAGTGACGTTTATACTAAGAGAAAAGTTAATAGAAGTTAAAATGAGAATTATTGTATAAATCATCAGATCAGTTGCTTACCAGACCACGATTGATTACATTTATAGTGAACTCTTGAGTGTTATGGACCTTTAAGCTTTTCTTGCAAGTTATAATTCTGGGTGAAATTTTTAAAGTATCTCCAAAACTGCATGCATCATTGCTGTAATCTAAGTATGTACGAGTGCATATAAAATTGACATCTTTAGTTAAATGTTTTGAAATTGCGGTAAGCATAATACATATCGCTCCTTTATTGCAACGTAGTCATATCTCAAAAAAAACTGAAACGTGTCAAAATGGATTTAAAGTTTTCAAAACGTAGGCATTTATATGGACGTCTTGAGCATGTAATTGGTTATAACTTGGGTTTAAAAAGAAGGTATTGAGAAACTCTTTTTCGTCAGTAACTGAAAATTTTTGTTTTTTGAAATATGACTACGTTGCAGTAAAGGAGCGATATGTATACAACAGCCGTGTCATACAACTTAATTCCGATCGAAAGCGTTTTTAAAAAGAAATGAAAATTTTTTTGTAATCAACCTATTTTAAAAATTCAAAACGGAATTGACAACGAAATTTTTTACTAATTTCATTTGTAGTAAACAAAGAGAACGGCATACTTTTAGGAGCGTCAGTAAAATATGCTATAAAGCTTTATGTGAGCTTAGCCTGTAAGAAAAATTTAAGCAAACAAAATGCAAAAATCGAAACATAAAATAAACGGAATCTGAAGACTGCAAATCGAAAACGATTCAAATCATTCCGTTGAGGGTTTGTGACTTGTCCGTATATATATATTTTCTTTTTCTAGGACAAATTGTTCTATAACTTTTCTTTAATCTATGACAATTTCAAGCTATCGAATTTCGCTTTCCGACATACAATAATTATTAAAACATCTACTAATTGGTATAGCTACCAACGAAATATACATATATCTAGATATTGCTAACCCGCAACAAATAAATAAAATTTAAAACATAAATACTTGAGTACATGCTCAAATAAATGTAAAATTATATTAAAAACATCGTTTTACGTTTCATTCAGCGATATGTACATAAAAAAAATTAAAGCATACTTATGCGCAAATGATCTTAAACTTACATTGCTTGGCGGGACAGCAATATTTGGCATGGAACTTCTCGGTTTTATAGACTTCTTGCATTTCAAGTATTTATATTATTTGCGTTAAAATATTTTAACAGAAATGATTAGTGAAAAATGTTCCTTTTTAACAACAAAAATATATAAAATAAATCAGTTTAATGTGTCAAAAATTTAATTTGTGGAATAAAAAGTAGAAATTTATATTTAGCTATGTGGAATTGCATATGCCCTACACCAAAGTAATAAGCAAATTTTATTGCGCATCTGATAAAATATACATAGTTATAAACAAGGCAAATGCGGGCGAATATAAGCACATGTGCTCTCGACACCACGTGGTGTAGGTAAACAATTTCTAAAATTATTTTTAATTTTTATGTTTCCGATGCCTCCCTAGAATCTAGCCGAACATTAAAGCTCTTTGTATTTTCTTAGAGCTGGCATACGAAAAAATTTTAATTTTTATAATGAAGTTCCGTATTCTGAGTTTTCGAAACTAAGTTGGAAATCAAGATTAATAGGTCGATTATGGATGGCAACAGAACCTCAGTTCCGTTACCCGCCGGCCACTAATTAGGTTGCCAGAAAAACACTAAATAGCAACTGAAACTGGCAGCTCTCAGTTGCCATCCGTAATACAATTCTCAGCAACTGGCAACGCATCTGTGGTTCGGTTGCCATCCATAATCGACCCATAAATTTTCAAAATCTAATTTGAATTTGTGAAATTATGTTCAAATTTGCGAAATTAAGTTTAAAAATGCGCTAGCTTTAAACAGTTCGGAGATAAATTTCAATTACAGAAATTATTTCGACAAACCGAATGATTTAGTGAGATGTTTAAACTGACCCAAGCGAAGCGATCATTAAAAAATTGTAAACTTTATTTCGAAAACTTAAAATATAATTTGCTCTCGACACCACCTTATATGAATTCGCCTTGAGTTATACATACCCCTACATAGGGGGTACTGCATTTCAAGACATCTATGGATTTCAGAAAAATTATTTTTTTTGGTATCACTCTTTAGCAGCAAAGGGTAAATATGTATGTATTACATTTTGCTTATCTTTGGCTTATGGCACAAAATTACTATATAACAAAATTTAAATAAAAGATCATCACTAAAATTTATGTTAAATTGTGTACTAGCAACAGTATATTTTCCATTTTGTTTTATTTTACATTTTCCAGCAATGTGCTTACTTTAGAAATTAGTTAAATTTTAAATTAACAAATTATTTTGTTTTTTTAGTAAATTACAGATACTAAAATTATAGAAATAAAATCAAAACAAAACACAAATTAAAAGGAATTAAATTAGGAATATCGTCCTTGATTAACACAATAATTATATTTCTATAGATGTACTTAAAAAAAAAGAAGAATTATGTCTTTAATAACACACAATGTTTGCCGTAATGGGATGTAAATGGTAACAACCATGGTGTTGTTATTTTCTTATGTTTTATTGGCTTGTTGCTAACCAGGAAAATTGTTATTTGCAATAAATTCTATGTGATGAGTCATTAGCCGATGTGTATTACGCTTCCAAGTCATTGACGAAAAGAACTTCACGATTTTTTAACCCTACATCGAATAAAGTTTTGTTAGCACTGGATGAGGCAGCGTTATCTATGTCGTTTGATTTGGAATATATAATGCGTTTGGGAAAGTTCGTTGTAATTTCAAATTCATCTGGTGAGTATGGGTGGCAGAATAAATAATTGGAAACATCCTTGAAAAATGGGTAACCAGTATTATTATTATTGCAAAACATAAAAAAATTATCTACTTACTATTAAGGAATTTGATTGCAGGAATCTGCGCTCAATGCGGGCACCGTTTGGCAGTTTGAAAACCACACTTATTGCATTGGGAGCATTAGTAGGTGGTTCAGAAGGTATTTGCTCTGCCATATCAAGTTTTAATTGAGCAATTTCCTGTAATAATACATTATTGTGATTATATGTTGCTTATTTTCTGAAATTTTACTTGCATTACCTCTTTGCGTCTTTCGACTGCTTCTTTTTCTCTCTCTAAAGCTTCTTCTGCTTCTCTTTCCTTTTCTCTTTCCAATTGCCGTAAACGTTCTTTTTCTTCATCGGCTCTTAAGCTTTGACGATATGCCTCATCCTGTTGCTGGCGAAGCGTTTGAGTTAGGTTGCGCTCTAAACGGTCAGCTCTGGCTTGGCTTAACCAAACATCATTGCTATTAATAACAGTCTGTAACCGATTAACCAATTCATCTGCGGTGCAATCACCCTCAAAACGGCCCATAATGATCATACGATTAGCTCTTAATGCTATTAAGACCATAATGGGATATGATCTGGCGCTAATTGAATGCGAGACGCGATAGCCTTCGGGAGAAGAAATATCACAGCCCCAAAATAATGTGTTGCGATTTATAAAATCGACTACTGTACGATTTGCCAAAGTTTGACTACAAAAGCTTTCCACATCAGGATTTTTAGTCGGATCTTTATGAAGATAAACTAGCAAGAAGCGTAATTCTTGTTTGGCATCATTTAAGGCCTGTGCATATGTGCCTTGGTAGAAGACGGGATGTGCAGGATAACGTTCGCTATAAGAACGTATAAAACTCATAACGTCACCCAATGGATCTGTGACAACTGTTTAAATGACATAAAAAAACATGCATATGAGTTTTAAAAATTTATTATTTTTTACTTCATATTCCTACTTCTTTCCTCATTTCCACCGAAGAAAGCACTTAAAATGCTTGATATTGTTGAATAACAATAATGGAATACCATGTTGAAGATGTAACCTATAATTCCCGTTATACTTCGAGGCATGGGGCCAGGGGTCGCACTTATCACAGAACGTCCTCCCGGCATAGTTACAGAAAATACTTGTTGTAAAAAACGATCATTTATAACGGCTGGTGCTCTCACATCTCTGGTACCAACAAACGATGAGGGACGTCCTTCTCGTATATTCATTTGTTCTTGCACAGCAACCTTAAAAATAAGTAAATTTTATTTCATACATACATAGGTATTTCATTAAAAATTATACTTTAATATGAATACCAACTTATATGTATGTATGTGCTAAGAATATTTCTTCAAAAAATTAGAAACAGCAATTTCAACATCATAATAATTTCAAGAATACTGGTTTTTGTCTCGATTTTAATTTGAAAACAATTTCCATCACATATCCTTAATTAATTATTATCTTTACTAACTTGGTCGCAGCGTCATGTACTTTAAGTTTCTACTTACATACATACATACATGTGTACGTACGTACGTAGCTAAAATGGTGAGAAAGGTGTTAATTTTCTTTGAATCTAAATCGCCATAACGACAAACGCAATCTATTTTGCCTAGTTTTAGAATTCTTTGTATTTCTTTTTCAAATTAATATAATGTATTAATTTTTCGAGCAATTTTTAATTTTGTATAAAATGCTAAAGACAAACAAATTTAGACGATTTCTGCAATTATTCATCTAAATTTTTGATGAACTATTATCTATAGTGATATGTATAAGTTTACCTCCAAGTCCCATTGATGTCTTATTAGTACATCCCGACAAACACTCATGTCTTCTATCCCTGTTAGATCTTGAAATTGCAAAACTTTTTCAGTTTGTTCATTGGAGAGTCCGTCCTCCATTGTACTGTTTCCACTTATAGTATGTATCTGAATTTTTATTTACACAAGTGAACTATAAAAAAAATTAAAATTATTATTAAATTCAAAATTCATAATTAAAGAAAACTACCAAGGTTGCTTGGTATTCTTTGATTCGCTATTTTCTTTCGTCCGTCTTTTTTATTTTGACCAATAAAACTTGACCCAAGACAGACGTGTCTTATTTTGTTGATTTTCAGGCAGATCCCTTTGTTCCGCACTTTTTGGGATTCTTTCACTGCTAACACAATAATAAAATGGTTTCGATATAAAGGAAATACATAGATCTAATGTAGGTAAAATTAAAAAATTTTTGATTAAATATTTTGTAAAAATAATGATATTAAAACTTTTTTAGAATATAGTAAAAATGTTCAATGACACTTGTATTTTCTTCAAATGAAGAAATGTCAACTAAGATAAGGATGCCACACTTGACAAAAAATTATATTGGCAAATTAACCATTTTCAGGGCTGTTACTTTTAGTAATTGATCAAGGCAAATTCATTACCAGGCATTTTGTTTGTGTAAACGGCGAATTCATATCCTACGCTATCAAAGTTCTCCATGCATAAAAAATTTACAAATTGATGACGGAAAATATGTACCAAATTTGACAGTATGAGAAATGGATAAATTTTGCTGAATTCGCCTCTGCATCCACCTGTTAATGAATTCGCCTCGGTAATTGATTAATATTACATTTTATTATTTTAACGAAAATGTTATATTAAACTTTTATTACAAAATGATAAAATTTATAAATTATATATACTCCTTCACTGTAAACGGCATTATAAAACACATACGTCGATAAACTAGTAAATAGTGGCATGTCTGAAAATTAAGGCGTAATACAAAATCTTAATTCAACATAAAATCTGGTAGCACTGCAATAAATAGTAGCAGGGGTCGGGACATTCTTGTAATGGACATAGCGCCATAGAATTATCGATGATATAAAAGGAAACATCTTCAGCATTTATTAGAATTTCTCTGCTACTTTTATAATTACTTTTCCATTACTAGTAATAATTAAAAATTAACGTGATCCTTTGAAATTTATTAATAAGGGGCTGAGCATGTATTACGTAACGCTCCAGGGGGGTTGGGGTGTACCAAATCTCTTAAAACAGCGTTACGTAATATGTGCACAGCCCCTAATTTGTAGAAGAACTTATACAGGCATTTGTTGCTAATACTGAGTGCCCCTATTAGTATTTGTGCTTTGTATACAAAACTTAATATTTTATTAGAGATTCATTACATTTTAATCTTTGCTTAGTAATATAATATAAAAGAAAGCGTTTAGAAATTAGTTAAAATGAACTTTAATAACGACACAGCCAAACAAATTTTAATCGATATCATACGCACCGTTAATCAAACCGAAAACTCTAAAAAACTTTCAGAAGCCAAAGCTTCCGCTGGAAAGGAAATGCTCCTTATGATGCAACATGTCTTCCCATTGGTCATGCAGTTACAAACGGAAGTCATTAAATCCTACGGTTTCCCAGGCAACCGAGAAGGTCTAGTACAATTTTCACAACTTATACGCGAGTTGGAACGTGAAGATGTAGAAATCGCAAGGCTTCGCAGTCAAATTAGAGCCATTTATTTACCACCAATTGCCATCAATACAACTAATGATATTTTAATATAAACAATGCAATTTTTATTATGAATATGCTGCCAGTATAAGTTGTTTTTACAATGTGGAAATAGTATTAATTAAAAATTTTTAGTTTTTAAGGACAAATAAAATATTTAGCTTAATATTTTTACTAAATGTCTAGTTAAGTTTTCTATATAAGTATATATTATTTTTTTGGTACTGTAATTCCTTCCAAGATTTTAATAGAGGCAGCACTTGAAGCTAATCAAAAATTAAAGTAAGTCATATACCCAAGTTGAAAATAGTCCCTTTCAGTGGATATACACGAGGGTACATTAGCAGAAACATCATGTTTCACTTAATTGTTCCACCGTAGGTATTAAAGCTTCCTTTTAAAATTCACTTATCTACGCAGTAGTAAAAAATTCGATGTTGTTTCGTGTTTGGGTTTCTCGTCTGTTTTAAAAAATGAATCTTTTTACTAGAAACAAAACTAATGTTCCTTTGTCTGCAATATTTTTTGTTTTCAAAAAAAAAATCGATGTTATACATAGTATATGAGTCGTGGTTTCCATTACCCCATGTTTGTAAAGAGATGTTGAACTGATATTTGCCAATAGTGATGTATACTTAGATAGTCCCATCACAATCTAATAATGGCTGCATTTCGTTGGTGCTTATACTAAATCATCAGTAGGCTTTAGCTGCATACATATATTTTGGAATCATTTAAAAATTATATGAACAAAGCTTCAAAAGAATTTTTTATTTTTTCTATCACAAACTTAAAAGTTAAGTAAATGAAAGACAAATTTATTTAGTTTTAAAAACTTTATTTTCTTTCGAAAGCAATAATTGACTTTCTGCTTCTGTAAACATACATTTAAAAAGTTTTATGCATTTTTTTTTTAATTTTGTAGTCGATATGCATTGGAGCATTGATATTTTGTGTCTTACAATTGCATTCAATAAAATTCAGTGAAAAAAGTCTTAAACTTTTTCACTGAATTATTATTTTGGAGCATAGTTATTTATAAATGTATCTCAAATAGGTAAAATATAAATGGCAAATAAAATAAAGAACACCTACTTATTTACAATAAAGACAATGATTAGACATTGTGAAACTAACAATAATAAAAAGTATGAGCGCTCAATCAATTACAATGGTTTAAATGGTTTAATGGTATGTATTTCAACTCCACAATTATAGTATTGATATATATGTATATATTGTACTTATTCCATATTTAAGTATATTTTATAAAAGTAATATGGTAAAAAACTGCATACATCGAATAAACCATTTTCATAATTCATTAAAAACAAACTTCAATAAAATTTAAAAAAAATTGTAATTTGATATTTTCTTTATATTAGAGCACTAGGTAGGTCTTTTTGTTTAAATATATATATTATGTATATATTAAAACAAAAAGACTAGTGCTCAAATAAAACAATCAAATTAATTAAAATTTTTTTTAAATGTAAGAAAACCATATCGTCACGTAAATTTCAAAAGGCTGAAACTGACAATATATTATAAATTGACTTTTTAATAGTTTATGATTCAATTTAGAAGAAATATTATACTCGTATATTTTTATTAACAGAATTTAAATGCGTAATTAGATATAAATAGTATTAAATTTATAAAATATTTTGGTTATCATGCAATATAATAAAAAAACCTTCTGGATTTTAGGTGTCGATATATAGCCGAATTTTCGCCAAAATGTTTATGCATGTATTTTGACAGTATTCCGCCTGAAATAGTAAAAACACAATACTGGGCTTAAAGCATCAATTGTTAAAGCGTCGTAACTGTTGTATACTTCGGCGTTGTGACACCGCAATTGACGTTTTTGAAGTCAGTCCATGTAGACAACATAACAGTGCTGTAATAGGTAGTGAATTATACGATATTTACACTACGCAGCTTTGTGGCATGCAACTATTTTTTTTTAGTAAGAAAGACAGAGAATACATACAAAATGTATAAAATTCTATTTCAACACTCTCATTTCAAATTAAAATTGCAAGCAACAAAGTGGCATTTTTTAATACGGCATTGGTCAAATGTACCCTCAAATATCTCAATATAGAAAAAACTTTTTTTTTACACACGCTCCTTTAAGCTATTCCGCACGCTCAAATTTCAAACAAATAAATAATTTATTTAAATATTGAAAATTATTTAAGTAGGTTTGTGTCTTGAGGTTATTAAGTGAGAAATTCGAGAAACTTGATGAAAAGCATTGCAGAATGTAAGTCATTTCTTTCAGTATTTTTTCCACTTATTCGGTGGTTGTCGTGAGTACGGGGAACTATCAAGTACTTAACAGATGTATTTAGTGATAAATAATTATTTACTTCTCTATAATCATATGAAATTATAAAAAGTCGTTAAGTCTTAAAATGTAATGCACTGAAAATAATATTACCCCTATACCTTATTTTCAACTAACGCGAACCATGGGTTTGAAGTAATTAGGCATTTTCAAAAAACTTAATTGCGTAAAATAATTGATTTTGAAATCATAATTCTCCAATTTACATCACATTCTAGGAGTTGTATGTTGTACATGCAGCGATAATTTCTATATATATTTTTTTTGTAAAACATGTTTATGTGGTTATCGTCAACAACATTTATACCACATAAAACTTCTTCAATATATTGCAAATTGAGCAACTAATTTGGAAAATTCTATAAATAAAATTTTTGAAAATGAGTTATTTTGTAAAACTAAAAAAAAAATTAAATGACTTAAAGCAAATCTTAAAAGTTAAAATTAAATTCAATCTGCTCCTGTACAAGCACGCAATTACTGAAACTTAAAGGAAAGCTCAATTGCAATAAAAAAGCTTTTGATAACATTGCGTATTTACGTCCATGTACATGGAATAGACTGATTATGTTTTTGTACATACATAGCTATAAAATTAAATTAAAACGTTAAAAGTACTATTTACAATAAAAAGTATAAAAATATAGATCTACTATCCAAAAAAATCACAAAAAAAGAATAAATAAAAGTTTAAAAATTGTTCCTTAACAATAGTTAATTAAGGAAAATTGTAGGAAGTATGATTTGTTAATTCAACAGGTGATAATTTAACTTGACCATTGCCATTTAAGTACAAATTATTATTCTTTTTCAGATGCTGTAACTGATCTTCAATTAGGGAGTTTTCTGCTTCGATATGACCTTTATAGGAGGTTAGTTTATTGGAAGATACAGGTGTTGTTGATTGAAGTTTATCTTTTTGAGTTGTTGCAGAAGATGTTAAGCCATCATTTGGGCTACTGCGACTTTGTGGTAGTCGCGGCGATCTTACGCTGGGATAATCATCGTTTGAAGGATAGGCATAGCCATGCGAAACCAGCATATGACCGAAGTTTATTTCAACACCTACAAATAATATAAAAATAGATATGTATATTAAATATTATTGCTAAGCATTGCGGTCTGCAAATCGATTGTAATCGTTATCGCGATTAATCGCATCATTTAATAGTAATTGCAATCGCATTAATCGTCCGTTTGCACGGCGTAACAGACTTTTTCGTGGCCGAAGTTAAAACTATACATGTTGATGAACCCACATTGTTATGTTAAAATAGTTATTTTCAAACTATAACATTTTATTTTTAAGAATATGCTTGTTAAATAGGTAAGAGGTTAAGGCCTGGTTACGGTAGCAAAATTCCGAGTTTTTATTATTTAATAAAATATATAAATACATATGTACATATGCATGTGCATATGTTCAATCTTCTTATAAAAGTTTATTATATTTTAGTAATACCAAAGAAATTTTTAATTTTTCAGGCTTAAGTTCGTTTTCTCTAAATTTAATTTTATTATAAATTAAATTATTATTTAAATTAGAAAGAAAGACAAATCTAGTGGCTCTTAATACTTGAAACAGACAAAGAAAAAGTTTTTTGACTGCGCGGAGGGTTGAACTGACATCGATGTTTCGAGACTAACCACAGTCTCATCATCAGAGTTGTCTACCGCTTAGACCTCACTGCCACCACGGCAGCTGCAATCAGATCAGTTAAAGATCCTCTACATTAATTAAATTAGTCTCGAAACATCGATGTCAGTTCAACCCTCCGCGCAGTCAAAAAACTTTTTCTTTGTCTGTTTCAAGTATTAAGAGCCACTAGATTTGTCTTTCTTTCTAATTTAAATAATAATTTAATTTATAATAAAATTAAATTTAGAGAAAACGAACTTAAGCCTGAAAAATTAAAAATTTCTTTGATTAAACATCACTCAGTTCGAATAAAAACTTCACAAATTTTAGTAATACCTTTAAGCTTACCTTCTTGTATTTCATAGATTTCCACACCCGGTATAGGTGAACCTTCGCGTGCTGCAGAGTAACCCGTTACCGATTTGACACGATCCTTGTACGTTACAACTCGTGCAATTAATTTTTTCCATCGTGCCACTATTAACATTTTATAAGTTTTTTTTTAATAATAAAAATATTATTCATGTTTATTTTCGAAATTTGTATACCTTGAGTGTATTCTTCAAATGCTTCAATCGATTGTTCATCCCACGTATCAGGATCATCTGGTAGTGTTGATTTCACATTAGCCAAAAAACATTCAACGGCTTGGAATCTGTCAAATATTAATGTTATTTATGTTTGATTGATGAGCTTGAGGTCAAAATTAGCAATACAAATCAAATGTTAATAAAATTTGTATATGTATGTTTGTAAATATCGTTACCTTAATATAGAAAGACCCTAAATCATTATTTTTTCCAAATTGTCTATCATATTTTTATAGGTAACACTCTAAGATATCGATTTAGGCAAAATAAACGCGACATGAAAAAACGAGTTAGGGCCTTTCTATATTAAGGTAACGATATGTATGTATCATGTACTAGATTCTGTTAAAAAATGCAAAACTAAAATTTTCTCGACAGTCGGGCGCAAATTTTATTTTTGTAATGCGGATAATCTCCTAACGTTTGTTTGATCATTTGAAAACCAAGTTGTCTACGACATATTTCGAACAAAATGTGCGAAAGAGTGACCGAAAACTACCTCAAAATGATCCACTGCTGCAACCAATGTAGAGACGGTAATTTAAATGTTATTGTATTTCATGCGTAATTGCAAGGTTAAATCATTATAATGAAATAAAAGTTTCATCGAAATTATACCCCCACCCCCATGTATGTTTAATTTATCTTTACGTTTGAAACTAAAAAATCGATAACACTTTACTATGTATCTGCCGAAAACCTTCAATAATTTCACACGAAATAATTGCGAGTCATATTATTTCACACTTAATGTACGTATATAACTAGACATCTGCTGCGTCAAATATTAAACAATCTACCAGGCTTAAATGAAAAAAAAAATCAAATTAGACTAACCTCAAAGTAAGAAAATCAGTACTTAATTCGAAAATTTCATGAGGTAGCACATATTCACTATCACCATAATCGACAAAGTACAAGTCCAGCACCAATTCATTTGGATTATATTGGTTGGGCAGAATGCCTACAATTTCAGCTCTATACCATTTATTGTCATGTTTAAAAATAGTTGCTACAATTTGACCCAAGTAAGGTTCATTTATCTGATGCATAACACGATTATCCGTAACACTATAATAATCGGTCATATTTTGCACCAAATCGTCTAGTTTTCTTGTTTGTGGTCCAATTAATTGAACCCAAAATTTCGCTGGCGATGCAATAGCCGAAACATAAACTTCCATGGACTTTTCATCGTTCCTGGCAGACAGTAATTTTTCAGCCGGCGGCAAATGTGAACTGAGAGAAGTTTGCGACGAATACATGCTTGAGTTAACGCTATTTGTTGGCGAACGGCGTGGTTCACGTTTCTGTTCAGATTCTTCGACGGCTTTTCTCAGAGATGCATCTTCTTCAATTTTATCTTCTATAAGTTTGCGGGCAATATTGACTTGTTGGCGATTACCGTTAATAATAATACGTTTAGTATTGGCACCACGTACTCCCGCATCGATTGAAATTTTAGTATTTGATATACGACAAATTTCATGCATTGCTTCACCGCAGCGGCCCATTATTTTGCCGCATACACTTTGCGCCACATAAATTTCTTCTACAACATTTGGCGCTCGTTCAATTTCCCTAAGAAGTAACGAACGGGCCTCTTTGACATTATCCGGATAACCGCTTATTTCGCAAATTTTATTTGCATCGTCTTTATCTCTGAAATTACAAGAAAATTGATAAGAAATAATTATATACATATTTAGCTTGAATATATTGTACTTCTGGTATATTAAAAAAAAATATAATATTCAGCCCGTTATAGTATACAATACGGATCGGAAGCACTAGTTTCCAGTTTCGTGCTTGAAATGATCAAATAAAGTAATTTTTGATTAATTTATGTATGTTCTTAGTTCTTCTTAAGCTATATGAGCTGTTTTACTTCACCGACGCTTCTGCTAACCATGAAGGAAAGTGCTGTGGCGTACATTAGCTTGGAACGGTATCAATCGCTGTCGGAACATTTTTTAGTGATTAGTGCTATGCCTTCTTCACTTAAACAGTCCAACAACAATTAATACACTAATGAACATTAAGAGAAATTTATGAAGTTGATTAAATTGCCCTGACCAGGGATCGAACCCAGGCCCTAAGTCATATTTTTGCTTAGTAGTCCACACGCTAACCACTTTAGCCAAAACCACCCGATTTTTTGTTAGTTAGTTAGGGTGTTTAGCGTTTTACGTAGCGATATGACGAATTTCATAATTGAAATAATATATTTAGTAAAATAAACTTGCTACCCACCGAAAATGTATTTTAGTTAACGTTTTATTTTCTATAGACTTCAGGTTTGCACCCTGCCTTCCTGCCACCAGTGGAACGTGTTCATTTGCAATTTTCAATTCTAATTTAACTTCTTTTTGTGTTTGTTTCGCCAATTTTTTAGTTGATGCTGCCAATTTAGCTTTTGCTGCCATAAATTTGTCATTTTGTTGCTGTTCTTCTTCGTCATCATCGCGAGTCTTGAAATAAGCATAAAGCATGGCCCCGCCGAGTGTGCATAATCCAAAGCCCAATACAAGCTTGTATGTAGGTGTTTGTGAGAGAGCTGTGCTGCGAAACATTTTCAACGGTTCTTGCACGTTTAGTTAATAATAGTCTGAAAATGCAAACAATTAGAAGAAATTAATTTTTAAATGCTATACCAATAATTAATATGGAAATTATAATAAATATTGATTCAGTCATTTTGTTTATGTCGTAACTTTTAGCAAATATGCACAATACATAAAAATATATTTTAATTAAACAATCACGTAATCAGTAGAAGATTTTAAGTAGAGCCACGTGATGGTGACGAAATTCAATGGTATAATTTCTATAACGATGTGTAGAATGCAATTGAGAATTGAAACGACAAACTTTCTGTAAATTACTCAGAATGATGCTAAAATATTTTAATATTTATTGTCTTTATTGCTCGCACAAAATTACGGCGGACAACTTTATTGATGATACCTTGAATTAATAAAGTTTTATTTGTAATAAAAAAATGATTTCATTAAACCAGTATGTACGTACTACGTACACATATAGTACATCCATGCCGGGAATATTTAATATTTTCTTTTTCTTATTGGAAATTTTCAATCAAAATATGTACGAGTATATCTTATGATTTTTTTATTCTGGTTGATTTTATGTTAAACGACGATACTGTCTTATTCGGTTAAGCGAAAATGTAAAATTATGCAAGATTTTCGAGAAAAAAAGTTCCGATAAGTGAAAAACGTTTCGGTTAAACGAACTCACTTCAAAACTACTCTTTAAAATATATATGATTTGATATATTTCGTCGCCAGTAAATTAATAATAATTTCTTCTTTTATGCAGTGTATGTTTTATATAAATTTGGGTATTTTAAAGTAAAATATGTTTCAATTAAGCAGGGTTTCTTTTAAGCGAATATAAGTGCTATTAAGCGATTTTTTCTATTAATTCGAATTCGACTGTATGCTATTTCGATTCGATTCATGGTATAATAAATAAGGTAGTCTTGTCCCTAAAACAAATACAGCGTCACAAAAACAACAGGCATTTTGTTAGTGTAAAATGTTTTCTGTGTGTCAAAAATAGAGAAACAAGAAAATAAAAAATATTAAATTTAATTTTTGTACATATGAAAAGTAATATTATCAGGCTCAAGTTCAGTTTTATTGAATTAATGAAAATTCAAAATTGCTAAGAGTTTTTTTATGTTGAAAAATATTATTATTTATATCCAATCAGTTTTTAGCAGAACATATTAGTACTGATTTCAAGGCCGCTACACCTCTCATCAGCGTTCAATTGGCCATCTTTACAATTTTCGTAAAGTTGATACTACTCGTAATTGAGAAGAATATCAACTATTTAACCAGTTTTCAACAGAAATAGAATACGAGAATTAATTTTTAATTCATTTTTTATTCTACATTGAAACAGTGCTGGTTAGTACGAAATTCCCTCATCACTGTTTGGAAATTACTAATAATCAACACAAACTCATAGTCCGTTATCATCAAAGTATTCTACTTTGTAATTTAACGTTTTTGTTGTTTTTACTCTATATTAGGGAAATTCACATATTACTGCGTAATATTTTTATATTATTATTATTATTACAAATTATCAAACTAAAAATTTAAGTAAAAATAAAACAAAACTAAAATTAAATTAACATTAAATTGAACTTGTTTGTGAAATAATTACCTACATGCCTTTTAATGGAAAATAAAAGTTATTTTAGTTTTGTGGAGTTGTTATTTTAATTCTTTGGAGTTGTGAAATTCTGAAGTACTTGGGTACTTAGTAATGCACTTCTTTTTACGATGCTGTCAGTAGCAAAAACCAATATTCATGTACTTTGAATAAATTTAACGATACACAAATATGAAAATCAAATATAATAAAAAAAGAAGAAATGGGAAAGAATAAATAAATTAAATTGTTTATATTTTATTAAAATATTTGTGTTACAAAAAGTATTTAATCGAGTACCGATGAATAAATTGTTCAAATATCCAAAAATGTAAAAATTTTTCAACACTAGATTTATTTTCCATCAGCTCTTGCCTAAATCTTACGAATTTTTACAATTTTTCCGTTCACGTACTTTTTTGGGCAAACACTTTTTTGGAGAGTAAATTCTGCTGTTTACTCATTTATTACTCATTTACTGCATTTTACTGTAAAAGTAAACAAACGGACCTATTTTTGATTGATGGTAGATGTCAGATGTGAGCAATATAAACGAGCTTTTCAGATTTTCAACATCTTCCATGCATTTCACGAAGATATGCATGTACAAATTATGACATTTCGATCTCCATTATGGAAGGAAAAGTGAATTCGCCTATGTTATGTGTAAATTATTCTGTTTTCTTTAGTGTTCAGTATTTGTGCATTACATTTCTTTTTTCAAAATCTTGAAGTTAAATTTTTACTATCAACCATATTTTATTGTTGAAACTCAACAACTCAAATTATTTAGCAATTCAAAATCAGTTAATCTTAAATTTGAATACCATGAACTTGAATATTAGCATTTTAATTATTCGCAGATCTCCATTATTTTGTACTTGTTGATTTTCTCTTCTGAAAAGGGTGCGCGTTAGTTTTCGTTGCTTATATTTTTGATAATAAATCAATTGTAGGAATCAACTTGAAAAGGTTTCTAAAAAATAAATGCCAAAAATTCTAATTTAACAAGTTGCAGAAAACAAAAACATTTTGTCTACAAATTTAAACAAAAATTAAAAGCAAAACATAAATAAAGAGAATTTACATGAAAAATGCAAAGAATAAAATTTTATGATGTGTATTCGTTTACTAAAAATAATATAAAAAAATAAACTTTGAAGACCCAAAATGAAAACAATTTTGAAATGATGATGAGATCATTTCGATGTAGAAGGACGTCTATTATCCAACACGTATTTTTAAATCTCTATAAAAAATCATGGGTACATGCATGCAAATAAGATCAAGCTGCTATCGAAAAATTAAAAACTACCAAAACTACAAATTTGTTCCGCTTTTACCACTAAAAATATGTACCCCATATTTTAATCTGGGTCATATGCTATTCATCTATTAAATATCATCCAAATCCACCAAGCTTTTTTTGAGTTATAGTGAAACAAACAGATAAGCATACCAACTTTCTTATTAGTAGGATTAAAAATCAGAACTGTAACAAATAATAAACTGTTGAACCGCAGCTAATGAATTTTTAAAACTTACAGATAACATATGAAAAGTAATATTATCAGGCTCAAGTTCAGTTTTATTGAATTAATGAAAATTCAAAATTACTAAGACAAGGGTCACAGTAATATGTGAATTTCCCTAATATAGAGTAAAAACAACAAAAACGTTAGAATACAAAGTAGAATACTTTGATGATAACGGACTATGAGTTTGTGTTGATTATTAGTTCCAAACAGTAATGAGGGAATTTCGTACTAACCAGCACTGTTTCATTGTAGAATAAAAATTGAATTAAAAATTAATTCTCATATTCTATTTCTGTTGAAAACTGGTTAAATAGTTGATATTCTTCTCAATTAGTATCCACTTTGCGAAAATTGTAAAGATGGACAATTGAACGCTGATGAGAGGTGTAGCGGCCTTGAAATCAGTACTGATACGTTCTGCTGAAAACTGATTGGATATAAATAATAATATTTTCCAACATAAAAAAAAACTCTTACAGCCAAACCCACGATATCGACCGACAAGTCGATAGAGCGACAGCAACTCACTCATTATCGTTCGCATAAGCGACCCACTAACTATCGACTTGTCGGTTGTCTGGCTTTACGTTTTAACGTAATCATTGTCAAATGACTATATTGCCACATCAAATATTCCATGTAAATTGAGCCATAAATATGGCCATTTGAACGTGGCACAACGACCAGGTATGCACAGTTCCATTACAAGTACAACAATCCAAAAACAACATGTATATTGTTGGCATAAAGTACTCGCTTTTCACCAAAAAACGCAAATAAATTTAACATTTTCTTGCGATTGATTTCCAAGCTGTAACAATTATTTGTGTATGCTTTAAAACTGTATCAGTTGGCATGAATATAAAGTTAGTTTAATATAAAGCGAATTAAGGTAGGTGTGCTAGTAAGCTCACCTTTTGGATATGCCTTGCTACAAATTTAAACACAAAACATATGCTTTCAATAAATGAATTTTGTGAAAAATATTTATATCAAAATAATTTTTGGTATTTTGTTAATTTCACAAATTCAACAAGACCCTGCAGCGGCTTCGGTTTTGCCTGTTAAATGCTAATGAATAATTATTATCTGTACAACAATATATTTATTAATATATGTACTCGTATGTATGTATGTACATATTTATGTAAATACCTACTAATTTCCCATCATGAAAATTTTTAAAATTATTACATTGTACATACATTCATATAAAATAACATTTTTTAAATTATTTTGTCAAATTAATTTCTCTGTCGACAACAAAACTTTCGTGACTGATTTTGACAGTTGTTGTCGCATAATATTTCTTAGTGGGTCGGAAATTTGTATGAAAATGTTTACGTTATCGCTCGCTTTCATTGTCGATCGACTTGTCGTGCTGAAAACTTTTAGTGGGGCGCAAAACAGCTGTTTGTCGTTGAAAAAGCAAGCGAGCGATATCGATCGACATCGTGGGTTAGGCTGTTAGTAATTTTGAATTATCATTAATTCAATAAAACTGAACTTGAGCCTGATAATATTACTTTTCATATGTAAATCAATATAAGTTCAAATAATAATTACGTTTAGTCGTAATAATAATAATATAAAAATACTTACAGATAACATTCAAATGAAAGTGATATTTAAGTGCGGTTTTGGTTTCATAAATTATACTGTAATTAATATTGAGAATATGTATTCGTGGTTAATTAATTTATCTTGTCAAATATGGAAATATTTATATTCAAAACAAATTTGAAAACGGCCTTTCGACCGGCTTAACACCAAAGATTTTTAAGGCTAATGATTTTTTTTAATTTATGTTATTTTGAGTATTGAAAACGGGTTTAATAACATGTGTCGCATTAAAATTATAAATCGACATTCTTTGTGGATTATTTATCTATTTTTAAAGTAAATATCTTTAAAGTTTACTAAGCCCCATCAAATGATCATTTAAAAGTACTGCATGTATTCTTAAACAATCTTCAAATTCTCAAAGACATTTGAATTTAAAAATTTTATTATGAAATTTATATTATTGTAGGATTATAGTAGGTACAAACCTACAATAATATTTGCAAATACAAGTCTGCTTAAATAATTTATTAACCTCCTGTTTTTATTAATTAGACCTTTTGTTTTTTTTATAACTCTTGTAAAGAAAAACAGACTTCATAAAGAGCCGATAACGGAGTTCTGATTGAACAAACATGAAAAATGCAAAGAATTTAATAACTTTCTTCTTTTCAGAAGTTTTGTAAAAATAATTTTGGGAAACAAAAGAAAAATGTAATTTAAATCGTCCCAGCCCTTAAAATTGTTTTTTTCCTTCTATGGAACATTGATTTTCTCCTATAAAGAATGAAGCCGGGGTTGTTTATGATTTTTTTGTTAGGATTAATATTTTAAGACAAAATTGAGACTCATATAGAACTGAAAAATGTTAATTTGAGATCATAAATTAATTTTAAAACATCTTTTTTATGGTACAAATTTGAACTTTTCCTACATTTTGAGGTTTTTCAGAATATGTGCGCGCACATCCACATTTATGGAAAGGCTACAACGAATTTTGGCCGAAATTCTTAAAACTATCTCTACTACAAAGCGATGAAATTATTTATTTTCTCTTAAACATAAAAATTATTTTGAAAATTTACGATTTTCGACCATTTATTGAGGTAGGGTACATGTCCAAATAACAAATTGGCGCTAGAAACATTGTCAATGGATGGCCTTTTGCGGTATGTGATTGAAGATTGAATGTGTCAAACAAAATATCTTACAAAATTAAAAATTATGTTGATATAAAAAAACACACGATTTGAAGGCAATTTCAAAACTTTGAATTTTTAATAATTTTTCATCTTTAAGGCAGTAGAAATGTTTTTCTTTGGTTTAATTAGACTTTGTTAACAAATTTTAGGCTGCTTTTAAAATTAAAATCGAAGAGAGTAAGCTAAAAAATTATTGGCGTAAAACTAAAAAAAGTAATGGGGGGAAAAAATCACACAGGAAGAAGAGTACAAAATCAACAAATAAAGACATATCAAGAGAATATGATTTATGATCGTTAGCTGACTTGCTCTTTCTGTCAAACTCCATACAAACGAAAAAGAAATAGGTATTTAAAATAACAACACATTAAATAGTTAAATTAAAAAAAAAAATTGACATTAATTCGAGCAAATACACAAGAATTTATGCTTTTAGGAAATTTTATTTATTTGTTGCGGGTTAGCAATATCTATTAACGAAATGCATTTTGATATTGTTAACCCGCAACAAATAAATAAATTTTTTTTAAAAATAGTTAAATTAAGTTAATTATCTTACCAATACTTGTTTATATTCTAAAACAACAATTTTGTGTTTCTTCCGTTGTTGTATTTCAAAAGTGCATACACAGATTTCACTTAAAACTCATTTTTCTTTTTTTTTAATTAAAATTATCCAACCAATAAAAAATTAAAGAAAATAAAAAAACACATGTTTTTTTTTTGTAAATAAACAATAATCGTAGACAATTTGGTTTGTAAAAAAAAAAACAAATGAAACTATTTAAGCATGACACGGAAACACAAATAATAAACCGAAGAATTACAAATTTCCTAGCACAACTTGAAAGGAAAAAAACAAAAATAACAAAATTACAAACACTAAATGCGATTTAACGCACACGTAATTAAAAAATATATTTAAAAAAATAACGATAAATAAATAAATTTACTTGAGTTTGAGAAGCCGACCTTGATAATGAAATAATTGAAAAATGACTTTTTATGGAAATAAACATACATAAAGATACACGCACACACAATTTGAAAATTTCGTAATTAATAGAAAAATTGACAAATAATTGGCGATTTATTTTACTTCTTTAAGATTTTGTTGATTTTTTTCGATTTTCAAAACGCGTTTCTTTTTACTTTTAATGGAAATTATATATAAACCTTAAGCGTTTTAATTCGATTAATTACATATTAATTGATTAATTGTGTACGTAACAGTTTTCGATATAACAATTTTCGTTTTTCGAAAACATAAAAACACACTGAACGTTAGTTTGTTATATAAGTATGTAAATATCTTATATTTATACTTATTTTAAACAATCACACAAATTTTATGGACTTTTTATTTAAATTTTTAATTAAATGTATAAAATTTCGCGTTTAAATTGTCATGTATTTATTTATGTTCAGTTGTTTTCGAGACTACGTTAAGATATTAACTGAACTGTTTTTGTTTTCTCTAAACTAAACTAACAAGTGTGCCTGAGCAAAATAGGGTTTTCGTTAGTCGTGCCAAAAATAAATCTTAACACATTTGACAGGTACATATATTTTATGCAATCACATTTTGACAAGAGCTCCTACCAAACTGTTTTTTTTTTTGGGATACGGTTACTTTCTCCAAAAGACTGGAATCAAAAAACCGAACTCAATTGTAATAATTTTTTGTTGGTTACCTACTTGTAATGATTTAGCGATTTTTGAATTCTTTTTTAATTCGGAAACTTTAAAAATCAAATTTCAATTTATTTTTCATTTTTTGTATTGCTAATTTTCATTGGGAAATTTTGATAATCAAAAATTGTATGACTTATGTATGTATGTATGTGCATAAAACACCAGGTTTGGCTATTTTTCCGAAAATCTTTTTTACCAAGATTTAAAATTTTTATTAATATTTACATTGTTAAACAAGTAAGAGCGCTATATTTCGCTGTGCCGATATAACTCAAAAATCTAAGTTTGGACTGGCCGCTATTTTGATTTTAGAATGATTACGCCTTATCAGAAGATTTTGAATACAAATTTATGAAATTTCATTTCATTCAATTATGTAAAAGATTATTAAATAATTGTGCCATGGAAACGATTAAGTAGAAATAGTTCAAAATGAAAAAAGGATCACAAGAAATACATATTTTACATTTAATGCCAAGTGACTATTTCGAATACCCTATTCTCTCGTAATGTTTGTTGGTGCTCTGAGAATTTTCGAAAAACAAATGAAATTTTTAACCAAACAAAATTGCCAGTATATGTACATCATCACAGTATTAGTTCAAGGTATTACAATTTTAATACTTATACTTGCAACAGAAAACCGGCTAGTATTTTTGTTTTATTTTTGAAAAAACAAAGAGAACGTATGTGTGTTGTATGTGCATAATTGTGTATAGATGATGATAGATTGACCAATTCAACACAACCAAAGAGCCCAGCCAATTGATTTCATTATTGTTGAATTCAAATTAAAGAAAATTTCTTTTATAGTATTTGAATAATTTCGTAAAGAAAAAGTAGATTGGAAAAGTTGTTTCGTAAAATGTTACAATGCAAAAAATATAAGAAAGGTTATTTTATAGTAATTAAATAAAGAAATGTAATCGTAGATATCCAGGCATACATACATACATATGTTGTATATCTGCCCGTATACGATACATGAATATCCTGTATCAGGGTTTCCCCATTCTTTTGCACTCCCAAAATTTTTAATTTTTTTATAAATATACTTATGAATGTAGCAGCTCAAAGCAAGACGAACTTTACCGGCAAAATATGAACCGAAGAATGGTATGACAGCGAAATAGTCTTTTGAACGAAGATCCCAGGCCGATTTCATACCAAGGATCTTTAACAGATGAGGTGATTTTTTTAAAGCCATTTTTAAGCTTCTATCGCGGGCTTTGAGGCGACCGAATCAAGAAATTTTGAAACGTTTGTTTCTTAAGTCTTTTGTTTTTGAAACGAAAAAACCTGACACTAAGTTTGTTTCTTAAGTCTTTTGTTTTTTTTAAATCGCCCAATGTATATTAACCTCTAAAGTATGCTATTGATTTTGATTTCATTAACATACAGTATTGCCAGAATAACAACGGAGTTATTAAACAAAACGTAATAATATAATTGCAAAAGTTGATAAAAAAATGCTGTGCAATAGCTTTACCGCGGCAGTCCCCGAGTGCCATGTGTCTTTTTTTATTATGTTTGCCGATTGATTTATCGCTCTCAGGTACTTTCAGTGCCTTTATAAAACACTTTTTTTACATCCCAGCAGGGTATTTTCTAAGCGAATCGGCGCGAGTATTCCAGGTAGAGGTATGCCCTGGAATTTCCCTTTTTGACTGTATGTACATACATACATGAAACGAGCATATCCCACAAAGAAGATGAAGCGAAAATATGAATAAGAAATAGTTAAATAAAAATATATAACGTGGAAACAAGAAACCATTACCAATATGGGGAAAAAGTAAACAAATTTTTTCGCTCAAATTAAAAAGTCCCCAAAAGGAAGAAAAATCGGTAAAACAAAAAATAAATCGCCCAAGCAGAATAAAATCGCTCGAAAGGAAAAATTTCTTAAACGGGGAAAAACTGTCAAAATTAAGCAATTAACGAAACGGAAAATAGTCTATATAAAACGAAGAGACATTGTCAGAAACTGCAAACAATGGTGAAAAAACAATAAATCAGAAGAACAGAAATCGGAAAAGATGGTCGGGACACATGGCAAGCAAAATGAGTTGTTTTCGAGAAAATTAAAAACAATAAATGAACTTATCAAACTTCCCTCGAATGTTTTATTTTCATACACATTATATTTTATATTTCTTGTTAACAGCCAATCTATACATACTCGTACATACATACATATATTCATTTTTAATTGTTTTTTTTTACAATTTTGAATTTTGATATTTATTATGTCATTAAACTAAATTTAGAGAAGTCTTAATAACGAATTCATACCGTACATGCACTTCAAAAGTGGCATAATTCAGAATAACAAGTTTTTTTTTATTTTGAAATAAATTCGTTGTTATAGGTGATAATGCAAAATAAATTGTTTTATTATCTTGTGTAAAACATTCACAAATATACCTTTGATTCTACTCAATACAAGATGGAGAATATTTTTCAGTTCGCGCTTCAAAAGAATGGAGTAACTGATTTCAATTCGATTTTTGAATAGCGAGTTTTTCTCACATATCGATTTTTTCAAAATAATAGAACAGAAACCAATTTTCTTAATAAATTTTGGATATTTTCAAAATAAAATTTACAAAAAAAATTATTTTAAAATTCAAAAACTAGATTAAAAAAGTTTGATCAGTTTGAGATATATTGTTCTCGAAAATTTTCGGAAAGTGGATTTTTGTTTAAATCATGCAAATATGTTTGTATACAATCGATTACCTTTTATGGATTGGAGAACTACGTCATATGGCTAAACTTCTTCAGTGTCCGATTGCAAAATAGGTATCATACATTTGCTAAATCAGATCAGATCCAAGAAAGCGATGGACGCGACCAATATCTGCAATAAAGATATAGGAACGACGTGACTCCGCAATGTTTGTTGACTAGTTGACACATTCATAAAGCCCATCCTTTTGTTTGATTTTTGGGCCTTATTTCAAGGTTTTCTTGAAAACCAATTTTTTAAGTATCCGTGTGTTTACCAGTATTTTATTAAATTAAGCAAACATTTAAATAGAATCAGAATTTGTTCCAGTTCACATGGCACTAAAATTCAAAAACTTTGTAACATATGTATGTACATGCAGATCAAGAAAACTAGTCCAAAGTAGTCGATAAACTCGTTTATCATCTAAAGTATTAAATGTTCTTTGGTGTTTACAACAAATTATCAGAAAATTTCTAAAATGATCGTGTCTATCATGAGTTTCACATCCGTGTGAAAGTGAATCTTTTCCGAATATTTTGGTGTCCTGACATTTACTTCCGAACTATTTTTTTCATTTTACTCTCGACTGCACTAAGCTGTGTGAAAGCAAATATAATCTCATTTAAAACTAATTTAATTTGAAAAAATCTTTTTTGAACTTAAGTTTGATATCTTATCTACCTAATTCGGAATGATAATAAGACATGGAAAACGAGATTTAAAAAAATTCCAACATTAGCCACCAATCGAGCAAAAATATTCGGAAGTATGCCGGACAACAAATATTCTATTTTGCGATTCGGAAATTTTCATTCTAATTGAAAACGTTCGGAACTCATGACAGACACGTATGTATATATTCCATTTAATATACATAAATTAACGAAACAATTAACATCTCGTTGGGATTAAACCATACTTTATGATTTTTATCTGTACCGTGCATACACACGTAAGTATGTACAAGTATGCATGCATATATGTACATATGTACATATACATATAAAAAATCTGTTTAGCATGTTCAATTATAATCTTTTTCATTTGAACGTAGACTAGTACGTTGGCTGGTTTTGCAAACTACAACATTAAGCTTTTAGAAAATATCTGTACATGCATGCTTCATGCTAATTTAAAGATAATAAATTTCTATTGATGAATGTTTCTTACCTTCAACTACGAATTGTTTGCAGTTAAAAGAAATTTTACTTTAAATATCAGAAAGTTATTGGAAAAGTGCATGCTTTCATTTACTTGAACTCAAAAAGCTTTCAATTTCGTTTTCACATTTTCGCAATGCCTTTTTCTTACTTAAGCAAATTATTTTGTGTTGTTTTTTAATTTTATTTTTTTTCAAAATGTTTATCTAATTTTTTTTGTTACCTACTACAATGTACGTATTATTTTTTTTTATTTTTTGTAAAATCAAAAGTAGGAGAAGAATTTTGGCACTGTATCAAAAGAAGAAAAATTGTATACGCGCATACATACTCGTACTTATGTACAGTATGTTTGACTGACCAACATATTCTATTTATGCGACTAAAAATATACTTTAAGTCTTTTTTAAGAAAATTAAAAAAAATTTAAATAAATTATGTCAGTTAATATTGTTCTCCTAATACTCTAAAATGAAAAATCCGAATTATTAAAAAAACAAGCATTATAAACTAAAAAAAAAAAAGATTTTGAGAAATAGGTATATGTTGCATAAATAAATTATTAATAATAATTTTTAGTATTCAATATTAACGCTACATACAAAATTGTGACAAAAACATAATTTTCAATATACATATATAATACATACATATGTATCTTTATAAGATTTATTTTTGCGAATTTTCAATTACTGTCCCAATGTTATAACTAAGAACATTACAAATTTACTCGTAAATCAACTTTTGTAACAAATTTATAGAAACAAATATTTGACATCAAGCTCCAAACTTTTGAGTTATAGTTTCATTGCTGCAAATAAACGATATGCCCATTTTATGGTCCTTTACATTAACAAGAAACTCTGTATAAAAAATAACTTAATTTTAGTTTGTTATATTCTGGTCTTTGCGGTATATGTGTTGTCCTTTTCTACGTCAACCCCGTTACAAATTTTTTTTTGAGATTCTTCTGTAAAGGGCTTGTGGATATTTGGTTAAAGCGCTGCTCCTCGTCTTATTGTACATTTACATATAATTAAAAATATTGTTGTATGAATTAAAGTAGAAACAGGACGATATGTCAACCTGTTTGAAAGGACTGTATGAACTGACTATTTATCAATTGCTTTACTTCGCTGATGGTTCTGCTAACCGCAGAAGGAAGACGCCGTTGTGTTCATTAGCCTGTCGGAGCGGTTTTAAATGATCACTAGCACGTTTCTGTATTTCTCGCGTCGTAAAATTTCTCAAATGAAGTGTGAAACCAAAAATTCCACCGTTTCCCGATTTGTGAGAAAAGCGAAAACAGGCAGCTCTGATAAGATGTTTTGAAAGCACTTGAAAATTATTAGGTACATACTTAAACATGATACCATCTAATTATTTAATTATAATTAATTATTAATTAAAGGTATGTCAAATAAAGTAATTAAGTATGGAATACGTTAAAACTAAAAGTACATATTACCAAGTAAGTAGAAAATGTTATAAGGATTCCTTTCAAAAAGACCAGACATCATAGCTTATAAGAAACTGATAATATGCTTATTTCTGAATTTTTTTATAAAAATATAATTTTAATTTAGGTAGATAAATGTATATATTTATATATGTATGTACATATGTAATGTGTGTGTAGTACATAAAAACCGCAATTAGACGACATAAATACATACATATGTATGTACATACTTAGCTTAGAACAGACTTTATAAACTTGTTTTAAAATCATCCTGTTTTTTTTTTTTAATACAACTGCCTTTTCAGCCATTATTTCAACTTTAATAAACCAGACACCAGAAAATACCAACAAGTGCCAGAGTACTACACGCCGTCATTGTTCAGCACTATCAACTTACCTTAATTTTTTGTTAGGAATTGTCGCACTTATTATTATTATTTAATGTTTTTTCTTTATTATAATAAAGCAATTAATCATTTATTATGATTAGTTTTTAATTTCACTTCAACTCTTAATATCAAATACATACACAAAAACAGAAGAGTATGAACAAAAAGGTTAATCTGAGCTAAGGTTTAATAGGAATCTGATAATAAAAGCTAATAGAAATGATGAAATTGAAAAAACGTGCAGAAAGAGGTTTGTAACAAAATGTCAAGTCAACTTGTTTTTCATTATTTGTCTAGAAAGTGTTACAATAAAGAAATGTCAAATTGCTGCTGAAGTAGAGAACTGCCTTACCATCAACTATTTCAAAGTCTCGTTATCAATTCATCAATTCTTTTGATAGTTGGAACAAAATTTCCCAAGCTCGTAATAAACATTTTAAATTCATATTTTGTGATTTTAAAACACTGTTATAAATGTGTATTTAGGCTTCTCTATCGTTAATAAATAAATTACGGTATTCACATGGTATGAAATAAAAAGTTCGTCAGACCGTGGAAAGTTTTTGTGTATAATAATAGTTTGTTAAAAATATTAAATATGTATGTAAGTTTGTAAAATAAAATTCCAGAGATAAAAATCGTAGCTTTGAAACTCTTCTTCAACTGATCTGTTACGCCATGGCCACAAGTATTTACCTGAGAGTATATCGGAATATATGTAAATGTATAAGTTTATAATCAATTACAATTGAATCATGTGAATTTGCTAACGAAACGAAAACTTCCGGGTGAGTAAATTTTTCTGCTATGATTATTAACTCTGTCCATAATGATGGACAATCAATCAGATTTGGCGACATAATATCTAATATTTAGATAGTATTTAACCTGAAAGATATATTTAAATTCTGAAACATTATTACATGTATGTATAATATTTTAATTATCTTTTGTAAGCAATTTTTTCATAATTATCCAAACTTTGATCTTGTTCAGTAATACCTAGTCAATAGTTCTAAAGATAGTAACGCACATGTTAAATGTCTGCAGGAAAGTATGTAAAATATTTAAAAATTAATCTATACTAATATTATAAAGAGGAAAGGTTTGATTTTTTGTATGTTTGTTTTAAATGAATAGGCTCCGAAACTACTGGACCAATTTTGATGAAATTTTCAGGGAATCTTCAGAATATTCAGGCGGGTAACATAGGCTATATGAAGTTTTGATTGGACAAAGAGGCGTGGCACCGCCCATATAACCCAAAAATTTAAATCGCCATATTTTGTGCATTTTTTGACCTACGTCGATGATATTTGGTGCATATGGTATTGGCATAATTTGGAATACGTACCAGGAGAAAAGTGGGTGGGACCACGCTCCTTTTTAGAAAAATTAAAAATCGTAATATAGTCTTAAATACTGGACCGATCGTCATTAAATTTTCACAATTGGAATTTTATTTTATAACGAGGGGGTAGCGAAGCGTACCAGGTATATCTAGTAAAAAATAAATTTTATGTAGCGCTAGTTACAAACAAGCATATTCCATTTAAAATATCATTTAGGATGAAATTACAGTACTGCGCTATTTTTAATTCATTTTACGACAGAAACCCAATTAATCAAATGATCGATTTATATTGAATTATCCAAAATTCACTAATAAATTTTAATAATTTAAATCAAGAATGTTGCGATAAATATGTACGTAATATTCATATTTTTATTGAATATATATATATATACATATGTACGTGTATAAGTATGCACAAAATTCTTAATTTTGGAAAGAAATTCAGAACAAACACACATACATACATAAGTACATACATATGTACATAGGTATAAAATTTATTATTTAAAAAAAATCTTATTTATATGATGAAGAAACTGTTGAGTTTTGAAATCATTTGATTGCTTAATTAAAAATATAACTTTCGGAATTTCTTGAGCATCATCGAGCGGAATCATTTCACAGTTTATCAATATATTCAGAATTATAGGATCTCAATATATTAACATACATATTTGGGGTATTTTACGACGCGTAGAGGAAATGATATCGCGAGTTTTAATACATTTTCGTAGCAATCAACGAACACTAGTTACCACCCTAATTATAAGATCGGTTATGTACTATATTTCGTCTTCTTTTTGTGTTATTGTTTGTTCATCCACTGCACTACCAGTCTTTAAGCCAGGTTTGTTGTACAGGCGTACTTGCTAAATAAATAACTGGGCCGTGTTAATTGTTTTGCCTGTACTGATAAATAAAGACGAATGTAATCTCTCTGGCTTATACCTGTGTCAACCAACATACACTTTTTTATTAAAATGGATTTAATTTTACCCAATTCTACACAAGAAGTACATGCAGAAACGCGCACGTCATTACATGATTCTGCTGCAAAAGGCGATGACAATA
Source organism: Lypha dubia (assembly GCA_947311025.1). Classification (NCBI taxonomy): domain Eukaryota; kingdom Metazoa; phylum Arthropoda; class Insecta; order Diptera; family Tachinidae; genus Lypha; species Lypha dubia. The sequence goes on along the minus strand of OX371261.1, from coordinate 40,422,040 downwards.
AACTGATCAAATTATTAAAAAGTAATAAATCCTGGGCATGGAAAGATGCAAAATATGGTAATACTCCCTTACATGAAGCAGCGGCAAATGGATACAGCCGATGTTTAACCATTTTATGTGATGTCATTGATCATATACAAATTAAAACTAAAATCGATTTGAAGAACAACGATGGTTTCTCTGCTCTACATTTAGCAGCTCAAAATGGTCACAATCAGTGCTGCCGCGAGCTGCTAAAACGTGGTGCCAGTCCAAATATCTCTAATAACTATGGTGACACACCACTACATACAGCCTGTCGTTATGGCCACGCCGGTGTATTAAGAATTCTACTATCAGCTTATTCCAATCCTAATATACAGAACAATAATGGAGATACACCTCTGCACATTTCCTGTGCAATGGGTAAAAGAAAACTATCCAAAATACTTTTGCAATCTTTTTCTAATCTCCGAGTAAAAAATTTCCAAAATGAAACTCCACATGATATAGCTAAACGAAAGAACCATCATGACATCATACATATTTTGCAGACGTCCCAGTCGAATCTAACGGAAAATGTTGATAAATGTAAAATTAATTTATTCTCAAATGAATCAATGTTTTCCCCGTATGGCTGCCATTTACTTCCAGACACAAGATCAATATTTTTAACTTATGTAGAACATTTGCCAAAACTATCATTGCGAACTGGTGAACAATATTACTTCGATCTTGCTGGTAATATACAGAAGGGTCCTAAATGTATTACAAATAAATGCTATTGTAAACCTTTAATAAAGCATGAATAATTTTAAGAAAACGTTATTAGATTTAGTAAGAAGTTTCAATAAAATGACTTTCTTTAAAAAATTATTTTCCCTCTTTTAAAAGTGTAAAATCGGAATTATTCAAACCAATCAATAAATTTAACAAGTGTACTCATCATCTGATAACCTGTAATAGGCAATAGGTCCGTTTGCTTACTTTTCTATTTAAATCCAGTAGTTGAGTAATGTACAGATTTTTAATTACAACTTCATGAATTCCGAAATTGAAATCAAATTTTAAACTGCGACGCCATTTCAGGAACAACTTCTTTACATTTTCGCATAAAATATTTAAATAATAATGGAACATAATATGGATTGTAACATTTTAGCAAAAAGTGTACTTTCATATGTAACTCCTTTTTTTAATAATGTATGAAATTGCGTTTAAAAATGAAGTAAAGAGAATGTACCGCAATTTTGAAAACAAGTTTTAAAATATATTTCAACAAAAAGCAAAAACTTTTAATGTTAAATATTACAAGGCATAATCCTCTTTAAAAGTTCCTAAGCTTCTAGAAAATAAAAATGTTGAAGAAATATGGGTCGTTAAAATTAGCTAAAAATTTTATAAGGAAAGGGAACCCGTGAAAATGGTGACGTATAACTGTTGACCGATTCTATGGGCATTCGCCTTAAATCTTGTATTTTTTCCTTAAGTATATACCTTTAACCCCTAATTTCGATAAACCGGTTTTTTTGTTATTGAAATAAAAAAATTATGCCTAGCTACATATAAATATGCCTTGTAAGCACTTGCCCCAGAGAATATGCAACTTGACCGCTCTAATAAATCTTAGAAACCTTCAGTAATTCTTAATATAAGACTCACCCTGTACAAAATTACATTTTCTTCAATTTTGTTGTCTTCCATACATTCTAAACAATACAGAAGAATTTTTCGGAAAATCATTCAAATTGAAGTGAAATGGTTGCTACTCCCACAAAATTCGAAGATTCTGGTCATTTGCAAACTTTAACTCCAGTGAGATGTAAATATTTTATAAAAATATTTTAGAAATAAAAAGATAATACAACCTTGTAATAGTTCTTGACAGTCCAAAAACAAAAATTAACCCCGGTGACTCCAATGTTGCCGCGTGCAAGACTCGTTTGGAAATAATCGTGAAAACTATTCAAAATAATTTTGATAAATGGCTTTTGGCAGAACAGCGTGGGCGAACATTATGCTCTTCTATTGAAGGAATTAAAACGAAAGCTTTGGAAAAGTTAAACTCTAATGGAAAATGTTTTGAGTTTACTACCAGTTACCCGGATGAACTTAAAATATACTGCGACAAATTAGCAATAATGGTTTCAATATTTAGCGACATTACTAAAAATGCTAAGGAGTCGTTGAGACAAACAAAGGCTTTGAGTAAAATGCCAGGAAGTTGTAATGAAGTTTTCTATCGTTCTTGGCAGTTGAATGAGTTTATTGGATTTCTAATAGAGCTCTTGAAGAGATACGAAAAGGAATCACAAGTTAAAACGCATGTGGCGGGTAAGAAATTAAAATTTTGATCACGAAACTATTGCAATGTGTTTCTGAACAGTTTTGGAGATAGAACACTTCAACAGTAATTCATTTTTTTATATATTTTTCAGAACATTTGCCACATTGTACAACACGATCTGACTTAATACGTTGTGTTACTGCTTGGGAATATCCTGAACATGTTGATTCATATGTTAAATTAATGTTTCTATTTTTAAAAGAAGAAACTAATGTTAAGAAATAAACTTCCAACACAAGTAATTATTTATATTTTACTATTCATAAAGAAATAGCGTTTATTCAAGTAAAAAAATATTAAAGCATAGCGTTGAAGCGTTCTTAAGAAAATTATTATAAAAAATGCATTAAAGCAGGTCAAATCAATTCATGGTCCATTTAAGAAGAGCTCTTCAATTTTGATTAGAAGCTAAAGCCATGACAGTAAAAAGTAATTCTTCTGGATCACGAGCCATAAATTCTTTGCAAACACGAGCAGCATCTTCTACAAAAGAGTCCTCACTTGTGGTACCATGTTTGATAGGGAACGATTTGCGCCCATCCAATTCATACAATGTACCATCGATATTAACCAGTGCTATGAAATGGTGATAAACCTTTTCATCAGGATTGGCAGTAGTTTGCCCCTCCTAAAGGTGCAAGAAGAAAATAAAGAAATTCATGTAGACAATAAACAAATGAGTATAACTTCAACATACCTGAGCTAACGCCTGATGATCTTCGGTCATACCAACATCGTTTTCCAAAGATTTGCCTCTTTCCTCGGGTGAAAGATCTTTAGCAGTTTTCAAAAAATTTTTCAAAGCGCCATCTTTCAAAATAATACTAAAATAAACATTCAAGAATTGTTTTAAGAAATTTAGAAGTATACAAAAATAAATAAACACATACTCATTATTATTGGCAATACTGTGAATTAAAGCCACAGTACCGCAGGCGTTATGGGTGAATTGTCTCATATAAAATAAATCTTTAGGGTATTCCGGAGCTTCTGCCGACATACGTTCATGTTCCTCAGCACGATGTTTTTCATACTTAATACACATAAATATACATAAATAAGTTTGTTTTTTTTTTATTTATAAATGCAACTTTGAATATCTACCGTATCTGAACAAGGAAATAGTAAAATTATAGATTTAACTGGTTTGGGTATCCATTCAAGCATTTCGGAATCCAAGCCAACAACATCAGTCAAAGCCCATTCATTGGTTACACCCAATTTGTGTATGTATTTAGTCAATACCTTTCAAATAAAAATACATAAAAGGACATTCTGTATAAAAAACCAGACTATGTATGAGTCACTATTAGACAACCCCCTCCTAATTATTTAGTAACCAAGCAGGCAATTTCTAAAATAATTTAAGGTTAACTTACGTCGGGATTTGACTCCAAAGGCACCCAAACAGACATATTTGTTATGTTTTATGAGATCTGTTATCAAGATGATGTGTAAGAGTTAGTAAAAACAAATTTTCTTTGTTTAAAAACTTTTTTTATTTCTATAAATTCTTTTTATAAAGAAAATGCCGGCTTCTGCGGTGGGAGTGATTTTTCAATTGTGTTGTTTTTTTCTGTTTATAAAGACCGATATTGCCAACTGTTATTTATTTCCCATATATTTGCGGAATGACATTGAGGTAATTTTCAGGGAAACAATTTTTTGTTAATGGGGAACATTTTTAAATTTTTTACTGTAATATATAAACGGTACCTGGGTTGATCCCGCACTAAGTAGCCTCGGCAGCTGAAGTAATGATTGTTTAGTGCCTTTTCGTATTTTCCATTTATTGTCGCCTTGGAAAATATGTTTACTAAGCAAATTTGTCTCTCCGCTGGGTGAGTAAAAATTTGCTTGATATGTTACACCGACGACGCTTGATGGAAAATTATAAATTCATATATTTGAAATGCTTGAATAAATAAATGTAACAGTAATACTAACGTAGATTTGGTGCAACTAGAATAATTCTTAACCATTAAAGTTGGATCGTTTCATCAGCGCAATTATTATACTCTACTGAAACTCTGCCTTTACTAAAAGAAACTGATGACAATATTATTCCACAAATTAAAGCCGACCTAAGTGAATTTTTTGCTTTAATACTGGTTTGTAGCTAAAATATCATACCATTTATTAAAGGAGGTTGTAATACTACCTAACAATGGAAACGATAACGTAGAAGTATAATTGTGTAATCATATACGTATGTACACCTCTTAGCAATTGCGTCCGAGTCTTAAGATTTTTCGAAATACGCCACAAGTAATCAGGATGTATGTATGTATGTATATAAAAGCCAAAGACAGCTATACATACATGTATAATATTTATATAAATAGTTTGCAACAATTCTTAACATTTTATTACATACGTATTACTTAAAGTTCTAATTTAACATTTAATATGGTATGCCTGCAATTTTTTGTACTATTATTCACCAAAGCATTGTGATAACTGAGTTTATTTTTTATATTTCCAAAAATATAAAGCCAAAAGAACTCCAATCGAAGATAAGGAACCCAAAATTAAACAAGCGGTATAATAAAAACTTCTGGTTTTCGGAGCATTATTAAGCATGTTTTCATTTGTAAGGAACTTCTTATGGGCAATCTGAAATAAAAAAAAAATTAAATAATGTTACTACAAAGTTATGACAACATTTGGAAAGTAATTAAAAAAATTATTTAGGTTGCAGTGATTAACAGCTTTATTCTTCACCTGAAAACAACTGATTTTCTTGTGAACTTATACTTTACTTACACTCTCTACTTCCGAAATTTCTTTTTCAATGTCTTCTGTAACACCATAGAGCTCATTCAGTGCCTCTAGTACAAAACGACTGGCAAATGATTTTTCGCCAACGATGACATCCTCTGGAGGCGTTATTTGCAATTTATAGTTAGCAGATGCCAAAGCAGAGTTCATCGATTCCAAATGATTAGTAGCATTATTGATAATCTCCCGATTATAGCTTGAGGCTTCCTTCAATTGATAAATTCTTGAAAGTATGCAAAATTTAACAGTAATACATATTAAAACTTTCTTTATACAACGAAAGAACCTACTGTTGAAGTGATGGATTTTGATTTGGTAACTGGGAAAAAAATGCTAATAATTCATTTCTTTGTTTTGGTCGTGTAACACCCATTAATTCTAAATCCTGATGCGTCAACGATGCTAAATCACGATAGGATATATTTTCCGAAAGCAATTTCTCTACGTTATCGCTAGTATTGTCACCTTGAGTGGAGAGTAAGGTGGTTATAATTTCACGATTTGCTTGTGAATCATTCTGGGGTGATATCCTTTTGTGGCGATAACGCAGAAAACCACTGTCGCCTTCATACAACAGGCCTTTGTTTTGAAAATCCTTATTCGACTCAAACTGAACTGCTGGAACTTTTACTGTAACAACTGCGTTGTTTTGCTCGTGCATTTTGATAAATTAGATTTTGAACAAAATATTTAAATTATACTAAACAAGAGTAATAAATAGCACAGTTAGCAAATTTTGCAGAATGAAAAAACTGTAAACAATTATTTTCTGCAGAAGATAAATCGCAGCAATGGGATGCCATATTTTCCTATTTATACAAAAGCTTTGAGCAGGCCCCATAATTTAAGGGGGCCAGCTGTTCTGTTTGCAAGAATGAAAGTCAGGGGTGCATAGCTGCCAGATTTTTTGGGCACCACGAAATAAGCCCCAAATCGAAAAATGAAATAAGCCCCAAAAAATTTTATGAAATAAACCCCCAAAAAAAATGAAATAAGCCCCAAACAAAATTTACGACATAAGCCCCAAATAAAATGAAATAAGCCCCAAAAAAATTTATGAAATAAGCCCCAAATTTTAAAAAAAATGAAATAAACCCCAAAAAAATGAAATAAGCCCCAAATTTGTTAACTTTATGATGTAAGCTTAAGAAGAAATCATAAAATGCAAGAACTTTATCCTCTAAATTATATCGAACATTGGCTTCGCGTTCCAAGCATTCTCTGCATAACCGGCCTATGGCCGGGCGCAAGGAATTTATCCTCTATGGTATATCGAACACAGGCTTCGCGTTCAAAGTATTTTCTGCATAACCGGCCTACGGCCGGGCGCAAGGTATTTATCCTCTATGGTATATCGAACACCGGCTTCGCGTTCCAAGCATTCTCTGCATAACCGGCCTACGGCCGGGCGCAAGGAATTTATCCTCTATGTTATATCGAACACAGGCTTCGCGTTCAAAGTATTCTCTGCATAACCGGCCTACGGCAGGGCGCAAGGAATTTATCCTCTATGGTATATCGAACACCGCCTTCGCGTTCAAAGTATTCTCTGCATAACCGGCCTACGGCCGGGCGCAAAGAATTTATCCTCTATGGTATATCGAACACAGGCTTCGCGTTCAAAGTATTTTCTGCATAACCGGCCTATGGCCGGGCGCAAGGACTTTATCCTCTATGGTATATCGAACACAGGCTTCGCGTTCAAAGTATTTTCTGCATAACCGGCCTACGGCCGGGCGCAAGGAATTTATCCTCTATGGTATATCGAACACCGGCTTCGCGTTCGAAGTATTCTGTGCATAACCGGCCTACGGCCGGGCGCAAGGAATTTATCCTCTATGGTATATCGAACACCGGCTTCGCGTTCAAAGTATTCTCTGCATAACCGGCCTACGGCCGGGCGCAAGGAATTTATCCTCTATGGTATATCGAACACAGGCTTCGCGTTCACAGTATTTTCTGCATAACCGGCCTACGGCCGGGCGCAAGGAACTTATCCTCTATGGTATATCGAACTCCGGCTTCGCATTCAAAGTATTCTCTGCATAACCGGCCTACGGCCGGGCGCAAGGAATTTATCCTCTATGGTATATCGAACACCGGCTTCGCGTTCCAAGCATTCTCTGCATAACCGGCCTATGGCCGGGCGCAAGGAATTTATCCTCTATGGTATATCGAACACAGGCTTCGCGTTCAAAGTATTTTCTGCATAACCGGCCTACGGCCGGGCGCAAGGTATTTATCCTCTATGGTATATCGAACACCGGCTTCGCGTTCCAAGCATTCTCTGCATAACCGGCCTACGGCCGGGCGCAAGGAATTTATCCTCTATGTTATATCGAACACAGGCTTCGCGTTCAAAGTATTCTCTGCATAACCGGCCTACGGCAGGGCGCAAGGAATTTATCCTCTATGGTATATCGAACACCGGCTTCGCGTTCAAAGTATTCTCTGCATAACCGGCCTACGGCCGGGCGCAAAGAATTTATCCTCTATGGTATATCGAACACAGGCTTCGCGTTCAAAGTATTTTCTGCATAACCGGCCTACGGCCGGGCGCAAGGTATTTATCCTCTATGGTATATCGAACACCGGCTTCGCGTTCCAAGCATTCTCTGCATAACCGGCCTACGGCCGGGCGCAAGGAATTTATCCTCTATGTTATATCGAACACAGGCATCGCGTTCAAAGTATTCTCTGCATAACCGGCCTACGGCAGGGCGCAAGGAATTTATCCTCTATGGTATATCGAACACCGGCTTCGCGTTCAAAGTATTCTCTGCATAACCGGCCTACGGCCGGGCGCAAAGAATTTATCCTCTATGGTATATCGAACACAGGCTTCGCGTTCAAAGTATTCTCTGCATAACCGGCCTACGGCAGGGCGCAAGGAATTTATCCTCTATGGTATATCGAACACCGGCTTCGCGTTCAAAGTATTCTCTGCATAACCGGCCTACGGCCGGGCGCAAAGAATTTATCCTCTATGGTATATCGAACACAGGCTTCGCGTTCAAAGTATTTTCTGCATAACCGGCCTACGGCCGGGCGCAAGGTATTTATCCTCTATGGTATATCGAACACCGGCTTCGCGTTCCAAGCATTCTCTGCATAACCGGCCTACGGCCGGGCGCAAGGAATTTATCCTCTATGTTATATCGAACACAGGCTTCGCGTTCAAAGTATTCTCTGCATAACCGGCCTACGGCAGGGCGCAAGGAATTTATCCTCTATGGTATATCGAACACCGGCTTCGCGTTCAAAGTATTCTCTGCATAACCGGCCTATGGCCGGGCGCAAAGAATTTATCCTCTATGGTATATCGAACACAGGCTTCGCGTTCAAAGTATTTTCTGCATAACCGGCCTACAGCCGGGCGGAAGGAATTTATCCTCTATGGTATATCGAACACCGGCTTCGCGTTCCAAGCATTCTCTGCATAACCGGCCTATGGCCGGGCGCAAGGAATTTATCCTCTATGGTATATCGAACACCGGCTTCGCGTTCCAAGCATTCTCTGCATAACCGGCCTACGGCCGGGCGCAAGGAATTTATCCTCTATGGTATATCGAACACCGGCTTCGCGTTCAAAGTATTTTCTGCATAACCGGCCTAGGGCCGGGCGCAAGGAATTTATCCTCTATGGTATATCGAACACTGGCTTCGCGTTCAAAGTATTCTCTGCATAACCGGCCTACGGCAGGGCGTAAGGATTTTAGATCTATTTTACGGATATGAAATAAGCCCCAAATAAAATGAAATAAGCCCCAAAAAATTTTATGAAATAAGCCCCAAATTTTTAAAAAATGAAATAAGCCCCAAAAAAAATGAAATAAACCCCAAACAAAAAATTTGAAAATTTTTTGGGGCTTATTTCATTTTTCGATTTGGGGCTTATTTCATTGGGGCATATTTCGTGCCACCGATTTTTTGAGGTAATTATTGTTTTTGAGTATTTATTCAAGACTAGACAAAAATATATAAAACTATAATCAAACAACAATATGAAAACATACATGATTAAAATACATTAGATAAAGTAAAGTAAATAAAACAAAGTAGTATAAGGATACAATGTTAACTTTATTATAACAAATCTGTTAACTGTAACACTTTCCCTTGTTATTTAGAGTTAACACGTTGTAAACCCAACATTGAGCAAAGATGTTTCAATCTGACTGGCTGAAGTGGTTTTGTCATAATGTCAGCTAGTTGATTTGAAGTGGATATTTGTTTTACATCAAGTTTTCGTTCAACTACCTTCTCTCTAACAAAGAAATGTTTTAAAGATATATGCTTGGTTCTCCGATGGAATTCAGGATTTTGAGATAATCTAACTGCTGCAGCATTATCTACTTGTAATATCGGAATATGTTTTAAGTTTATAACTTGTGAATATAAACGATACAACCAGATTATTTCTTTAGTCGCTTCAGTTGCTGCAATAATTTCTGCTTCAGTTGTTGATGTAGCCACTGTGGATTGTCGTTGACTAGCCCATGAAACAGCTCCGCCAGCATATTTTATAACAACACCTGTTGTAGATCTTCCTGTTTTTAAACATCCTCCAAAGTCTGCATCACTGTAACATTCCAATTCAAATATAGAATTTTTTGTGTATACGATACCAAAATCTATAGATCCTGCAATGTATCTAAAAACCCTTTTGACACGGGTAATATCTTCTGGAGTAGGATTTTCCAAAGTTCTTGATAGAAATCCCACAGAGTATGCCAAATCTGGGCGTGTACCAATCATAAGATACATTAGTGCTCCTACAGCTTGTCTATAAGGGAACTGAAGTTCCTTATCGTCTTTGACTATTTCATTCTTTCCCTGATCATTTGATTTCAGCATTGGTGTATTTACTGCTTTACATTCGCTAAAATTATACCTTTCTAGAATCTTTCTTGCATACGTCTCTTGGCTAATTTTGATTTTATTGTTTTTTCTACTTATCTGGATCCCAAGAAAATATTCAGCTTCTTTGTTGACAATTTTAAATTCTTTCTTTAGTTCATCTAAAAATTCAGCAAGGTCTTTAGCATCAGTTGAGGCAATTAGGCCATCATCTACATAAAGCACCAGCAGCAACTTTTTATCGTTGTATTCCCTGATATAAAAACATGGATCTGCCTCGCTTGCTTTGAATCCAAGTTTTATTAAATGTTTCCCGAATCTCTTGTTCCAACATCTCGGCGCTTGCTTAAGACCATATAGGCTTCTTTTTAGTTTGCATACTTGATCAGTTCCATCTTCAAACCCATCAGGTTGCTTCATATATATGTCGTCCTCCAGCTTGCCGTATAGAAATGCAGTAGAAACATCAAACTGTGAGAGGTACATATTTTCACTAGCAGCAATACTTAAAAGAGCACGAACAGTACTCATCTTAGCCACTGGACTAAAAGTTTCGCTATAGTCTATTCCAGCACGTTGACAAAAACCTTTTATAACCAGCCGAGCTTTATATTTATCTAGAGAGCCATTTGGATTTGTTTTAACTCTAAAGACCCACCTACATGGCAGAGCCTTTCCCTCCTTTGGTAATTTCGTCATTTCCCAAGTTTGATTTTCTTTTAAAGAGCTCAATTCAGACTTCATTGCGTTTAGCCACATATCTTTTTCATTACTAGCTAATACTTCACCATATGTTATTTTGCTAATAAAATCTGATATCATCATTACGTAATCGTCATAATAATTGTTCTTAATTGTTGTTCTATCTCTCAAACGTTTAGAAAGCGGTAATTTCTCTTCTGAAAATGAATCATCTCTCCCACGCTTTTTTCGTTGCAAATTTTCTCCCTTAGTTTCATCAGGTATTTCAAAATACTCTTCCGAATCAGACTTTTCAGAATCTTCAATATTATTTTCATGTGTTTCAACCGGACTTTCACATGACGGCTTGTAATCATTAAATGGTAACTGAACTTCTGGAATTTCAGGAATATCTATTTTATCAAGAGGAAATGATTTGACTTCTTTACAATCTCTTAATTCCTCATTAAATATTACGTCTCTTGAAAATTCAACAGTATTCTTCACTTTATTATAAATTCTATACCTTTCATCACCATCGTACCCCACTAGATAGCCTTTAACAGCTTTTTTATCCAGCTTCCTTCTCTTTTGTTTAGGAACATGGAAGAAACAGGTTGACCCAACAATTTTTAAATGTTTAATGCGAGGTTTCTTTCCTTCCCACAATTCATAAGGACTTATGTTTTTTACAGATGATTTACTTGTTCTATTTAAGATATAAATAGCACTATTAGCAAATTCTGCCCATAGCGCATCTGGAAACTTGATTTCTGAATTCGAATACATAAATGTTCTGACCATTTCAACAACAGTACGATTATCTCTCTCCGAACCACCATTTTGTTCAGGAGTAAACGGTGCAGTTAACCGTTGTGAAATACCATTTTCGTTCAAAATAATTTTAACATCTTTGTTGTTGAATTCACCTCCATTGTCACTTAATAGCTCTCTTATTTTATGGCCATGCAATTTAGCACTTGCAATTACACTTCTTAGAGTCTCTTTTACTTCGGATTTTTTAGAAATAAAGAAACCATAGCGAAATTTAGTAAAATGATCTTTATATAAAACCAAATACCTTTTTCCTTGATACGACATTGGAAAAGGACCGCAGACATCAGTTGAAATTAATTCTCCTGGCGTTGTTGCATGATCTCTAGTTCCAAATGGAAGTCTATGTGCTTTTCCATAAACACATGGTTCACATATTTCTACATCACATTTTGCTTTTATACCTAATATGTTCTCCATCATATGCTTTACGTACCTTCTATCTTGATGACCCCATCTCTCGTGGTACAGCTGCAGGCTTGATTTATTTATAACAGCATTTACTATTTCTGGACATATTGGCTTAATATCTGCTTTATACAAACCACCTTCTTCCTTACGATGACCACATATTACTGGTTTTCCATTTATTTTTAATGTGCATTTGGTTGTTGTTGATACAAATAAACTATTCATGTTCTTATCTTGACTTGTTAATACAGAAAATAAATTTCTTGAGATTCCCGGTACATACCAAACATCAGTAAGATTTAAATATAACTTCTGATATCCAATTCTTGAACAAATTTTAATACTTCCTTTCCCTAGAGCTTTCAAGGACTCACTTCCAGCAGCTTTTATCTCACTAGGCAATTTGAATTCTTCAAAATCTACAAACATATCCATTGAATTAGTTACGTGCTGGGTAGCTCCATTATCTATCCACCAATCATTATTAGAAAATACTGCATTTGTTTCATTAGAAGTTAGCGATAGACTTATATTACTAAATTTAGCTTTTTCTTTAGATGGACGCCCGTCTGCTATCCATTTCTTGCAATCTCGAACCCAGTGTCCTTTTCTTTTGCAATAGTTGCACGTAGTATCCTGTTTACCATCTTTTTTAAATTCTTTATTGATATTTCCTCTTTTCTTATAACTTTTAACAACTAAGGCTTCTTGCTCTTCTTTGTTATTATCAAACTTACAGAAATTTCGTTCATGCATACATAACTGATTTGTCATTTCATCAAAAGATCGTTCTTCATTTTTCGTTAACAGCATCCAACTACTCTTGAAGTTTTCAAAATGTTCTGGTAAAATTTGCATTGTTTTACATACCAATAATAATTCAGGCAATGGCTGCTCATTTCTGCTTTTGAGTCCATTATTTAACTCATGCCACAGGCTTTTGAGTTTCGCAATATGCATAGACACATCTTGATTTGGAATCCAATTAAATGAAAAGAAGTCAGTACAAATCTGAAAAACTTGATATTTTGATGAGGCTTCGTACAAAGATTTTAATGCCTCCCAAGCATCTGCAGCTTGCTCAGTATCCATAATTTTTTGATAAACGTCATCAGAAACTGCACTGGTGATCATAGACTTCGCATAACTATTTGCTTTTCTAAAACGATCACACAATAATTGATATTCCTTTACCTCATTGCTGGTTGCAGTCACTGTTAATGGTAAAGGCTTAATAAGTTTCCTATCGATGACATCTAGTGCTCCGTCATGATAATCCAACAAATCTCTAATTTTTCTTTTCCAAATTGGCCAATCGATTTCTCCTGATAGAGGCTTAATATGTTTTGAAAAATCCATTACAAACTTGAATAAAAAAAAAATTTTTTTTTTTTTTTTTTTTTTTATTTATTGCCTGGGCCCATAACCTATTGTTTTTGAGTATTTATTCAAGACTAGACAAAAATATATAAAACTATAATCAAACAACAATATGAAAACATACATGATTAAAATACATTAGATAAAGTAAAGTAAATAAAACAAAGTAGTATAAGGATACAATGTTAACTTTATTATAACAAATCTGTTAACTGTAACAGTAATACGGTCATATTTTTGGGCAAAAATCGTCAATATAGCTTATTGAAATCGTCATAACAACGTCAAATGAAAAAACCGCTTTTTTACCAACAAAACATATTTTAACAAAACTCTTAAATAAACAAATCTTATCAATAAAACAGCATTCTTTTAAATACAGAAATCAGATACTTCAATTAGAATTCACAATAAAATCACATGTAAATATGTTGCATGTTTTTCAATACTTTGAAATATATATGTATATACATTGTATGGAAAAATATAAAAAAATTTAATCCTTAATTTATTTTTTTCCAATTAAGTAACTCTGCAGTTACACGTTCAAGAAGTTGCTTTCAATATTAACACATTTACTGTTTGTCAAAATTTATGTTAATTGACGTTGTGACGTAGGCTGTAAGCAACTTGATGGTCAATTTTATTTTCAAGATGGCGTCGTCAAGAAAGAAATTAAAAATTAAGTAAGAAAAAACAATAAAATCGCAACACATCACAATTTTTGTTAATTTTATTCATTTTCTATTTCAAATAATATATTTTCTTAGAAATAAATGCAAAAATTATTTACAACAGCTCTCATCAGCTGCTTACTTGAAAGAAAAATTGAAAGAGAACTTGAAAGCAAAATTGAAATCAAGTTAATAGTCAATATCCAAATGTGTGAGTGTGTTAGTAAAAAAGTGTAAGTGTATTGAATCTTGAAACAAAAATTGAATGAAAACTTGAACGTGTAACCCCCAAGTAAAATATGCATTTTAAATTTCATTTTTGGAAACAGGCTGACTTCCAAAACGTTCGTATACAAAGTTTGTATACAGTATTGCTACTGTATTTAAATCACATACATATGCAAAGTTCCGAAGCAATGCAACAACTATAAAACCGATGCCGTGTTTTCTTTCTTACTGCGTTAAAAATACTTGGCGGCGGCGTTTCGAAATGGTATACATTGTACAATTATTGTACTGCGGCGTTATGAAATGTGATGCTTTGTTCAAACACAAAGCAATTGACGTTTTGGAAGTCAGCCACACTTTTTTTAAAAATGTAGAAAAACTACAATAAAATTTATACAATAAATTTATAATTGTTGAAGAAAATAGACTTGTATACATATACTTACATACATATGTACATAGTATGTATATCACACTTGATCAACAAGAGGGTATTAACTCAAAATTTTTAAATTTTCAGTAGAAGCAAATAACTTTCTTTTAATACTACTCTTCTACCACAAAGAGAGATGCAGCTGTAAAATTTTTACAGTGGGTAGATACATCAATTTCTTGCAAAAATTAAATTTTAAAAATTTTTAATTAATACCCACTTGTTGATCAAGTGCGATATGTATAATATATTTCATAATTATATATTGCAATTAACCATATTGATTAATTCAGGTACAACTGCTAGATCACAGCAGCTACATTTGTTTAGCTTTAAATAATCTTTTGTTTTTGATTTGCTTCCAAAGACGACTTTTTCAATGAATTTCTTACATTAGTCTTATTTATGTTTACCTGACTAAATATTATTTCCAATTTTTGTAACAAATTTAGTCAAAACCGGAAACAAAAGACTAGAATCCCAATCTAGATTGCATCTCTGATATTTTTTTTCAAAAATCCAATAGCTATATGTTCTTATCAGGACAATAATTTTAATTGTCTCAACTCAGTTTCTAGCTCTTGGCTTTCACTATCTTCAATAAAATAGGGAAATTCTTTTATAATTTCAGAAAACTAACTGTTTTCTTCATTAATGATCTACTGAATGGTAATATTTTGTATTGCTTGGGCCCTGCCCTTTCCCTGATTGGACCACAGTTTCATTCTTAAATTATTATTTCAATCTTACTATGGGATGTGTGTTTTACTATGGGAAGCAAGTGACAACTATAATTAAATTGAATAAGTTATTAAATAGACTGATTGTTTATTTGTATATATTGGTGTCTATTCCAGTAAAACGTGTCGAAGAAGTGAAAATTTACATGGAAACAAAAACAAGATTTCAAGAATTGTTTTTGTTTTTCATGCAGTTCTAAAATTAAATATACATACATGACAAATTTATCGCGTTTCTCTCTCTATGAAAAGAGGTAAAATTTGTTTGATAAACAAACAAAAATTTTATATGTATTCAATTTTTTTTTTTTGTTTTGCATGTAAATCTTCACTTCTTCGATGCGTTTTCTGGAATAGACACCATTGTTATATTTTATTTACATACTATAAACTTTATTTCTAACTACTTAGGAAATAGAACTGTGTAATATGTTATTTGGCCTAAGAGGGCTTTGTATTACAAAACTAATAAATAAATAAAAATAATAATATTAAATGATTTAATTTGGTCAAGAGCTTTATGTTTATTTTCAAAATCAAATCTTGATAATATCTGATCACAGAGCTCTATATAAAAATTAACACAATTATTACTAATATCATATTTTTCTTTTACATTTATTTATGCTTCTTCCAATACGTCTCTGGCAAATATTCCTAAATAAATGTCTTCAAAATTTAAAAAAAATTGTTTTTGCTTTTATAATCAATTAAATAAAAGTTTTCAGTTTTAAGCAAACTAGTTTTTAAAAAGTTTCTCATTACAATTTTCAGCAGTTCAAAGTTGCTTTAATAGTACAATTATATGTTGCAAACTTGAATTATATTGTAGTGCATTCAAAATAATATAATATTATATGTATTATTATATTTTATAAGTGAGTAAACTTATTGCACTCACTGTTCTTAATATTACTTTTGCACACGGCACACTATTAATATTACTAACATAAACAATGTATTATTATGTTAAAATTTTTATACATACGTGTACATTAAGCTAATAAGGCCTATATTCCAAGTAATTAAACAATATAATTACAATTCATCCGGCCGAATAATAAATTACAACTCTACACAACCTAAATCACAGATCACAAATACGGCAAAAAATTTAATAGAAAGAGTTTTAAAAATAAGTGACACACAGTTCCACAAAACAAACATACAAAAAGTTTACAATACACTGATTAATAATAGTTTCCCAAAAAAAAAATATGATCAACACATTAATACAAACGACTAAACATCGTTTACAACACTTAGAAAATAACACAAATGCCGAAAAAAACAAAAAAGAAAATTTTTACAGTGTAAAATACATTCCCGGTCTTACTGACAACAGAAACATAAAAAATGTAATAAAAAACAACAACATAAGCTTTGTTTATAAACCAAACCACACATTAAGCTCAGTATTTACTTGCATAAAAACACCAATACAAAAAGAACAACAAAGCAATGTTGTTTACGAAATTACATGTAAGGGGAACGAAGAACAGAAATGCGACCGTATATACATAGGAACAACAAAGAGAAATTTATCAACTAGGATATCTGAGCATAAAATGGACATACAACAAAGAAAAGAAACAACAGCACTTGCACAACACATACTTGAAACAGGACACACAGCCGATTTCGAAGAAATTAAAGTGATAGATAGAGAAAAGGTTACAAAAAAGAGATACACTAAAGAGAGCTTACACATACAAAAGCAAATAAACAAAACAATAAATCTGAAAGAAGATACAAATAACATCTGTACCAGTTATAGAGTGGCTATTAAATAAACAGTTCATTTTTATACAAAATTCCTTAGAAGGATTTACTAATCCTCAATTTTTATTTATTCATTTATGTTAAATGTAATTAAAATTTAAAAAATTGTAAGTTTTATAAAAATAAAAATTATTATAAAAATAAAAATTATAATATTAATTTTTATAAAATATATTTTGAAAATAAAACAGACAACCCCTGAAGAAGTCGACATAAGTATAATCGACGAAACGTCGGGAAAAATTGTAATTATATTGTTTAATTACTTGGAATATAGGCCTTATTAGCTTAATGTACACGTATGTATAAAAATTTTAACAAAAGAATTTAAAACCATTGGCCAATTACGGAAAAAAGGAATTTCATGCAATGTATTATTATATTTATATGTAAGTGTACTAATTACTCTTACTGTTCTTAATATTACTTTTTGCACACGGCACTTTTTTAATGTTACTACCATTATTACAGCAAACATAATACGATTGTTATTGTTTATATTACAACAATTGTATTGTTCTATATTGAACATGTTGTTATTGCAATAGAACAATTATGTATAATGTATTTTATATTTTCTCAAACTACAATTATATTTAGTGAATAAGAAATTTTGTAGTTTTAGAATACAGTTAGTTTAGAATATAAGGAACAAATTTTTGAAAATAAAATTAATTAATACTTTGCCTTCAATCGGCATTACTAATATTTTAATAAAACATTTAAATTTTTATTCTTGCCTTAAATCGGCATGTTAAAATTGGCATTCATCTGCCAAACATTTATTATTTATTTATATTTGCCAGTGGCGTTTATTATCGCCGGCAATTTAAATACTTCCAATACAAAAAAATACTATTCACACACCAAACCTTTACATGGCGATACTACCCAAACACCAACCTTTACATGGCGATCCTGCCAAACACCAACCTTTACAATATAAAATCGTCATAATCGTAATTTTTAGGACCAAAAATCGTCAAAATCACGATAAATCGTCAAATCTGGCAGCTATGCAGGGGTGTTAAAAAATTTCACAAAGATTTGAAATCTAATATTTATTACAGAAAGCTTACAAATGAATATTTTCAAATTTTGTAACCGATGGCAAGGAAATCTTGCATGAAAATAATATAAATTCTTGAGTATTTGCTCGAATAAATGTAAAATTGGGACTGTTCGGAAATGTATCACTGCGCCGCATCTAATGCGCATGTGTGATTTGTTTGCAGTATATGCAGTGTTACCAGCCGTTGATTTTTAGAACGTACAACACGCATGTATGACTAGTTCGATCAGCTGATACAAAACAGCATATGCAGTGTTACCAGTCGCTGATTTTCAGAACGTACAACGCATCAGATGCATTTCCGAACAGGCCCATTCTTTCAGTTTTTTTATATACATATATAAAACTAGCTTATCCCGGTGTGCTTCGCTACCCCCTCGTTATAAAATAAAATTAAAAGTATTTATGTATGTATGTATGTATGTACATATATTAAAATTGTGTAAATTTTGTTCAGCTCTACCGGAATTTGGCAATTTGTGGGCACATTTATTTTTGTCACTCATTTGGACCAATGGGAAATTAAAGCCAAGGATCCATACTTATAGACTATGTAAGTCCGATTTCTCTATTGTATTTGAGAATTTTTCTATAAAATTTTAAAGATTAAAATTGTGTAAATTTTGTTCAGCTCTACCGGAATTTGGCAATTTGTGGGCACATTTATTTTTGTCACTCATTTGGACCAATGGGAAATTAAAGCCAAGGATCCATACTTATAGACTATGTAAGTCCGATTTCTCAATTGTATTTGAGAATTTTTCTATAACATTTGTTTGTCACTCATTTGGACCAATGGGAAATTAAAGCCAAGGATCCATACTTATAGACTATGTAAGTCTGATTTCTCTATTGTATTTGAGAATTTTTCTATAAAATTTTAAAGATTAAAATTGTGTAAATTTTGTTCAGCTCTACCGGAATTTGGCAATTTGTGGGCACATTTATTTTTGTCACTCATTTGGACCAATGGGAAATTAAAGCCAAGGATCCATACTTATAGACTATGTAAGTCCGATTTCTCAATTGTATTTGAGAATTTTTCTATAACATTTGTTTGTCACTCATTTGGACCAATGGGAAATTAAAGCCAAGGATCCATACTTATAGACTATGTAAGTCTGATTTCTCAATTGTATTTGAGAATTTTTCTATAAAATTTGTTTGTCACTCATTTGGACCAATGGGAAATTAAAGCCAAGGATCCATACTTATAGACTATGGAAGTCCGATTTCTCAATTGTATTTGAGAATTTTTCTATAAAATTTGTTTGTCACTCATTTGGACCAATGGGAAATTAAAGCCAAGGATCCATACTTATAGACTATGTAAGTCCGATTTCTCAATTGTATTTGAGAATTTTTCTATAAAATTTGTTTGTCACTCATTTGGACCAATGGGAAATAAAAGCCAAGGATCCATACTTATAGACTATGTAAGTCCGATAAAGTATTCTTTTCGAATAAATGTAGCAAATCGATTGAATTAAATGTGGAAAAAACACACAATGTTGCGATGTCAATGTTTTTTAGTAATTGTAAACATTCGCCTGCTGTCTCTGTTTATTTATTAGTAAAAGGCAGGACTGCCAATCTTGCGGCAAAACAATAATAAAAATCCGAAAAAACCCGTGTGCTTCGCTACCCCCATCGTTATGAAATAAAACTGAAAGTATTTATATAGTCATGATTTATTATTTCGTAAGAATATCCTATTGTGAAAATTTAATGACGATCGGTCCAGTAGTTAAGACTAAATTACGATTTTTAATTTTCCTAAAAAGGGGCGTACTCCCACCCACTTTTCTCCTGGTACGTATTCCTAATTATGCCAATACCATATGTACCAAATATCATCGACGTAGGACAAAAAATGCCTAAAATATGGCGATTTAAATTTTTGGATTATATGAGCGGTGCCACGCCCCTTTGTCCAATTAAAACTTTATATAGTCAAGAATTTATTATTTCGTAAGAATATCCTATTGTGAAAATTTAATGACGATCGGTCCAGTAGTTAAGACTAAATTACGATTTTTAATTTTCCTAAAAAGGGACGTACTCCCACCCACTTTCCTCCTGGTACGTATTCCTAATTATGCCAATACCATATGTACCAAGTATCATCGACGTATGTCAAAAAATGCCCATAATATTGCGATTTAAATTTTTTGGTTATATGGGCGGTGCCACACCCCTTTGCCCAATCAATACTTTATATAGTCAAGCATTTATTATTTCGTAAGAATATCCTATTGTGAAAATTTAATGACGATCGGTCCAGTAGTTAAGACTAAATTACGATTTTAATTTTCCTAAAAAGGGGCGTTCGATGAAAACTTAAAATGGATTAATACGAACATTTGAAAGAAGAAAAAGTCAAATCGATGGAGCCGTTTTCTGATGTTAGGTAAATCGAAAAATGTTGGACCATGGCGATCATTAGAAAGAAAAAATCGTCCAAATCGGTCCAGCCATTCACGCGTGATCCTGTGACCAAGGAAAAAAGGGATTCATTTTTATATATATAGATTGATGGACTCGTACAAAATTTGAAGGCTATATAGCTAATATAGAGCCCTAGATATTTAATATTAATTTTGTATATGAGCTAAATATTCACTTTGTATGGGAGCTGCCACGCCCACTGGTATGATCCCGCCCAAGTTTCCCATGACTATTCATAATATAATCAACGTGCACAAATTTCTAAGACTATGGTTATTATAGTACTGTAGATATATGTATGATATTAAATATTTACTTTGTATGGGAGCTGCCACGCCCATTAGCCCGACACCGCCCATTTTTTTCACAACTCTTCAGATTAGTTTAATATGTACATGTGCAAAGTTTCAGAACTCTTGCTGTCATAGTACTCCAGATATTATATGACTTTGTATGAGATCTACCACGCCCACTTGTCCAATCACGCCCATTTTCACTTCAGCTGCTAATATTATTAATTTATGCACTCCTACAAAGTTTGAAGGCTCTAACTATTATATAACTCTAGATATTTGACATTAAATATTTATTTTATATGATAGCTGCCACGCCCACTTGTCCGATCCCGCCCATTTTTGTCCTGATTATCACATGAGTAACATATGTACTATTGCAATGTTTCAAAACTCTTGCTATCACAATAGTCAAGATATATGATGTTATTTAATTTATGTGGGAGGGGCCACGCCCACTGAATTTCTTATGTGCACCCTCCACACAGACCCCAATCACCCCTGAAAATTTCATTGAAATCGGGCAAGCCGTCTAGGAGGAGTATGCGCACAGGAAGTTTTGCACTTAATTTTATATATGTATATAGATTAGAAAATTATTAAGTATGTATGTATGTATGTATGTAGATTAATTTTGGTGTAAAATCCAGCAACTGAACAAATAAAATAAAACCAAGAGGGGAACTCCCAAAATATGTACTTATGTATGCATGTATTCATCAAAATATTTTAAAAACCTAAATTCTAATAAAACACAGTATTTTCTCTTTCAAACATTCTTTTGATCTAAAAATTTGTTCTTGTTCTTCTTTTACCGAACTTTACCCAAAAAAATACCGGGTCGGACTGACTATTGATTGATTCAAGATAGGATTGATTTAGGTAAAATAAGTGTGTTAACGAGTTGATGCATGATGATTTCGGACATGCATTGGCTGAAGTGGTTAGCGCGTTGACTACTAAGCAAACAATGACTTGGGGACCTAGGTTCAAACCCTGGCCAAAGCAAGTCAATCAACATCATTAATTTCTCCAATGTACATTAGTGAGACATTGTATTAATTGTTGTCGGACTATTTAAGTGGTCACTAAAAAACTGTTCCGACAGCGATTGATGCTGTTCCAAGCTAATGTATATAACATCGCCCTCCTTCGTCGGTTAGCAGAAACATCGGCGAAGTAAAAAAATTAATAAAATGCCTGCTAATACAGCTTAACAAAGTTAATGCGTCTACTTAACACCGGAGGCGCCTCAACACTGCCTTAAAAATTAACATAATGCGCAAAGCAGAGTTGTGAAAGAGTTAAGTCTTCTAAATTTTCAACATCTATCTTCTCTACCCTATCCCCCTCCCTGAGTTCCGACACAATGCACTGCATACGTAGGGGTCATCCCCTCAGTGCTGCTCCTAATTAAAAAAAAAATCTTTTTTGTGATCGATTTTTTTTAAATAGAATTAAATAGCACGTACTTGAATCAATCTTGCTATATCTACTTGATTCAAGAAAATCCATATTTACCGTATTTTTAACATCATTTAATTAAATATCGGAACCGATATTCTATTTTTGCTGATTTAAATACAAATCGTATAAAGACAAATCCTTACACATCAGCCCAAGACCCAAGGATCCAACTCTTCTGGTGGCTTCGGAAAACCGTTTTCAAGTACAGACAGACGGGCATGACTCATTCAACTTCCCGTTCAATAAGGATCAATAATATATGTATGTATATACTTAATGGGTATCTTATGAATATTCTGAAGGAATAACGTACAAATAGCCTCAGCATTTTTGGTGAAGGGTATAAACAAGTTTTAAAATGCCACTCAAATTGATAACCTCCCTCTGTTTTTGAAGTTGGTTAAAAAACTAACTGCCTGTTCGCCGATATCGAAGAAGTTCTTTCTTTCGAGCAATTACATTTGAAACAAAAACAGATTCAAAAATTTTGTTTTTGTTTCAAATATAATTATTGTTCGAAAGAAAGAACTTCTTCGATATCGGCGAACAGGCAGTAATTAAATATGAGCACTCCTCAAAAAATACAAAGCGATAAAATTTTTCTTTTTTTTATATTGATAAAAGAAGGTTTACATTCACGGCTTTCCAAATGAATTTTTGAAAAGTAATGTGTTACAAATGTACATATATGCATATGTATGTATTAAATTTGATCAACAAGTTATAAATAAAATAAAAAGTTTAACGGTAAAAAACAGCTGTATTTTAATCAAACCGCTTAAGTGCGCAAGTCATACTTAAAGTGTACATATATCTATGACAAGTCACGAAATGAAGAAAAAACTGTCACTTGTTTTCCGTTTTTGTTTATTGTAATATACACAAAATACACTAATAAATAAGGATTTCATTATCAAAAAATAAGGAGAAAATAATAACGTTACGAGAAAGAAATCAAACTACTAAATTGCAGTTGAAATTCCCAGTCACAATTCAAAAGATAAAAAGAAACAAAATGTTCCTTAAGGAACTTATACGCTTTTCCACCCAGCATAGAACTTTGTACTGCTACATGATATTAAGCATATGGATATTTTTATTAATAGCAGGTAAGTTACTACTACCAACATTTGTCTGAAGTATTAAAATTCACTTATTATTCATTAATTCTAGGCATGTACAAGTATATTGGACGCAGTTCTTCATCTTTAGGTTATATTTTAAGTGCAAAAAGCCAGTACTCCTCTTCAGCCATAACGCTAACTCCTGCATTAGAATTAAATAATTTTGCCAAATATAAAACACGTTGTACTGCATTGACACAAATCACTCGGATGGATGATGGTGGCATTTTAGATGGTTGGAAATTGCAGGGTGTCTTATTGGTTATACGACATGGTGATCGTGGTCCTATGTCACATGTCCGTAATATACCAAATTTGGATTGTGGCATAACCGGGAATAATTTGGTTAACAAGTATATTTATTATTGGCAATTTAATTTTGGCATCGAATAGTGTAAAATGATATTATTTTTAGATATCGTAGCTTCTTATATAATTCGACTTCAGTTTCGGGTTCGAATCACATGTATTGGAATAAAGTTGGGCCATTTCATAGTTTTCCACTATTGCCTTTAGCAGAAAAGGAATGTCTGTTGGGACAGTTAACTTATAAGTGAGTATTAATCGATATTTGTGAATTAGAGTACGATTTTTCGAGAACGAAGCTTGTTTTATTTTGTAGTAAAAAGAGGAATCTTTATTTTGTCATTTAATATAGTGCATAAAAATGCAACGTTTCTGCATAACGGTTTAATCGGGAACTAGTGAATCATACTGATGTTATGTTTTTCCTAAATCGCAAGAAATTCAGTTAATTGTAATTCTGATCGTTTTTAATTTACAGTATTCAGATTCCATTTGTTTACAAAATTTTTACATTTATTTGAGCATGTACTCAAGTATTTATGTTTTATATTTTATTTATTTGTTGCGGGTTAGCAATATCTAGATATATATTTCGTTGGTAGCTATACCAATTCATCAAATAAATGTAAAAATTTTGTAACGGGGAGATTTGCTTTTCATTTTTGCCTTATAAAATACTTTTAATGGCAACCAGCGGTTGTCTAATTGTATAGGTGTAGAAAAGTAAACACATTCATAATGGAAAATTATTGTTGTGTGTGTTTGAGAAAATTTTTTAAAGGCTATTTTTATGCTTTGTAATTCACAAAAATATATTTGTGAGTTTTTGTATAAATAGATGAGCTTTGAAATTTTTTTAAACATAAAGGGTAAAACATCTACTGATGAATTGGTATAGCTACCAACGAAATATATATCTAGATATTGCAAACCCGCAACAAATAAATAAAATATGATTCCATTTGTTTTTTATTTCGATTTTTCACCGATAAAGTTTTTTATACTCAAGAGCGTTTGGTTTTTTGTTTAAATTGTTTTTACTATCAAAGCTGACGTCAAGCTTATTATTATCACGTAATGCTTATTTTACTGACGCTCCTAAAAGTATGCATGTTTTTTTTTTTTTTTTGTTATTATTCACTACAAATGGGGTTAATACAAAAATTTATTATTAAATACATTTTCAATTTTAAAAGTGGTTTGATTACAAACAAAATTTTCATTTTTCGTTTTCTAAAGACTTAACTTTTGAAATTGAAACCACTTTCGATTGGAATTGAGTTCTGTGACATAATTGATAGTTTGAATGTTAAAATATTTTTTATGGGAAACACGGTTTTATTGTGCTCTTTATCTTGATCAATTGTTTGACAGCAAAAAATTAAAAATTTTTATAAAAAAAATGGTCGCTTTTAAATCGATCCATATTGTTAGCTGAAGCACCCGACAAAAAAAATAGACTTTTCTGTGGAAATGCCCATATGGCAACCTGATATTTTTGATCCCATAAAAAATAAACTTTCCAAAATTTTTTAAAATTCTTTAAAAAACGCAACTGACTTAAAAGTTGTACGCATTTTAATTTAGGTAGATTTTTCCAGGTGTTTTCCAGGAAATTTAAGAAAAATTTAATTAAAAAATGTATGTAATTAAACGTGACAGAGCATTTCAAAATAGTCCTAACTTTTATTGAAAAAAAAAACATTATGATGCCACCTGCAAAAGCTCTTAGATATTTCTAACTATTTTCTCACCAGAACCTGAATGTATACCACATTTCAGCTTTATAGCTATAGTGGGAGTACCCCATATAATAAGGGGCGCCCTAGTCCCCGCAGATGAAAATTTTACTTCTCTAGCCGTAGTAGAAGTGTGTTATTATATGGCAGCTTTTATCGTAGAACTTTCAAACTTCACCTATAAAGAGATCTTATATTTCAAGTTTATGTGAAGCAAAGTGGTTTCGTGTTATATACACTCTGTGTGGGCGGAACTTGGCCTAGATTTGATCACTCGAGGCAAACATTGAAGATGGGATATGGCACAATGGAGAACTAAAAATCATTCCAAATCAAGGAAGTGATTGTTGCTTTTATTTTTAACATTTATCTTTCACTTTTAGAGGAATAGCTCAACTGTTACACGTTGGCGAAACACTGCGTCAGATCTATGCACATCCTTTGGGATTATGGCTTAAACAGCCGTACAACCAATTTGGTAAAAATGTGATGAACTCCACTCCCTATTCAACTCTACTAAATTCCGATGAAGTTGTTGTTTACACTACTCGTGTTAGAAGAACATTTCAATCATCTTTAGCTCTGCTGTATACATTTCTTCCGACAGACAAATGGTTGGCACTGAATGTCAAAGAATCGCACAGTATTGCATTTTGCTTTAGCGACTGTGCTTGTCCCCAAGCCGATGTACTGCGTAAAGAGCTAATGAAAATGCAGAAACAGCGATTGTCGCGACAACCCTTAGTGGCGAATGTAATGCTCTGGATAGGTAATCAATTATTGCAACATACACCGAATGGCATTAATGATCCGAACGAAGTTGTCGATGCCATGCTAACGGTAATGTGTCATGGTGCTCCCTGGCCTTGCA
The DNA here is from genome assembly GCA_947311025.1 of Lypha dubia. Taxonomy (NCBI): domain Eukaryota; kingdom Metazoa; phylum Arthropoda; class Insecta; order Diptera; family Tachinidae; genus Lypha; species Lypha dubia. The sequence goes on along the minus strand of OX371261.1, from coordinate 40,395,590 downwards.
GAAATATAAATGGATCAGAGCGCACTTTTGCAAGCACCAAGCCTAATGATTTGGATTTTAATGATGTCATTAATATAGATCAGGATGATGTAGGTGTGGGTGGTCGGGCAGATGTTGCAGTTGCGAATTTAATAGATCTGCATAATGAGAATATTGGAGCGCCTACAGCAACTTCTGAAGGTTGTATAGAATCACATCACGTGTCAACGCTAATGTCATTTTCCAACTGGCAATCGACACGTGAAGCTCATCATTCTTTCTACAAACGCATTGGGCTAATGAGAGCTTATGGCATGATTCGTCATATTGTCAGTTATATGTTACGCATGATATCCGGAGATCGAACAAAATTTGTCTTGTACTCGGGACACGATTGGACTCTACAATATCTTACAGCCGCTTTGGGTGTACAAACGGAAAATACATTCATAGCCTATGCAGCACGATTGGCTTTTGAGGTTTATAAAAGTGATGCTCATACAGATTATTATTTTCGGGTGCTGTACGATGGTCGTGATGTCACCAAACAAATTGATTTTTGTGAAGGTGGTAAAAGTCTTCGAGTTACACGAGATTCACGCGGCAATAAGGCTGATCTTTGTCCTATTGAAAATATTATACGATTTTTACATGAAGATTACTTTGGTCCACTTAATGCCACCAATTTTAAAGATGCTTGTATTTTACAACAAAAACCTAATGAGTTTTAATGAACTTTTTTTTTTAATATGTATTTTTATATGTACATATATATATGCATGTACATACATAGTATGTAAGTATGTACATATTTATTTTATAATAAAAATATTTTAAGTGAAAAATTAATTTAAAAACCAAACGATACATATCAAAAATAATGTAATATTACCAAATCCATAAATATATTTAATAAGTATTTAGAAATAAAGAAATGACTAAATTAAGCAGCAAAATCACCCAAAAACAAAAACGACTCTAATAAACAAAAACAACATATCAAAACTGTGATAAAATTGTTAAATAAAAAATTAAGTTTACGAAAAACCAAAAAGAAAAAATTATTTTAAATTACATATATTAAATGAAACGTTACATATCATTGTAAAATTAATCGCAATTAAAAAAAAAAAATATGTATGCAAATCATGAAAAATGCGCAAATAAAAATTATTTAAAATTAGCTATTATAAAACATGTGAAATCTATTTTATTAACTGAGGATTTTTGACAGCAGGCAGTTGAAATTTTATTCATCCTTCAGCCGGCAAAAGGGAAATCCCTAAATTCTGACTCTTTCGGGGACTAACGAATCCCCAATACCAAAATTTTTGGAATTTTATATTTAGGGTTTTTTTATTTAGATGATTTTTATTTATAAACTAGCTGAGCTAGCCGGGGCGGCTTCCCACGGAAGCTATTACTTTTATAAATTGCGATTTACCTAATCAAAGCACATCACGACTTTCACGAAAAGTCATAACTCACGAACGCGTCGACCGATTTACAAACTTTAGATAAACCAACCATCTACACGACCATACGAACAAATCCTAAAAATTTAATCGAATTCGGTTTGACCGTTCGTGAGTTATAAAGTCACAACACACTTGCAACAATTTTTTACGCCTTTCTTATATTAAGCCATCGATATATAAATAATAACGAGTGGATGATTTTGAAACAAAGAAGTGAAAAATCCTTTTAGGTGATACGTATCATTGTATTAGTTTTCAATCGTTGATTTGATGAATTTTCCGTTATAAAAAATAGGAAGTTACTGATTTTACACTAATTTTCGAAAATCGAATTTTCATCAGATCAAGACATTTGAGAGGCCATATGAATCTGTTTTTGCGATGATGTCCTTGTGGTTGTATGTATATCAGCAGGTGTACTTATGAAAGAAATGTAACCCCTCATAACCTAAGAATTGTATAACCGATCGAAAGGAACCCTATTCGCGACATTCGTCAGGAATGGACTTCAGCTTAATGCCATTGAGATAATAATGTACCGAGAATTTTCGAAAATAAATTTATTGCAAAAATTAATTTTTTAAACAAAACATAAACTACTAAACCGATCAAATAAAAAAATGAAGACGATTTTATTTTGTTTTTGTTTTCAACATAAAATTTTTAATCGTCTTCTGCTAACAGGCAGTTTAACGAAAAGAAAAACAACGTCGACTACAAAAAGTGTGATTAAAATCTGTCAATTCGAAAAAAGCGCCGCATATTCATAACTCTCAAATTGATTTTCAAAATTTATTTTTGTTTTTGGGCTTGACAATTTGCATCAAAATCGGTGAAGATATCGGTTTCGAAAAAAAGTTATTTTTAATTATTGTATGTAATCGTATATTAAATAAAATTAGTGTAAAATTGCAAGTGAAATTGATTTTCAAGTTTCAGCTACATTTGAATTTAAAAGACAGTGTCAGATGTCGCGAACTTTATAGAAAGGTTGCGCTTAGCGGTCAGTTCTAGGAATGACCCACACGGACAACCGTATACCATATTTTTTATAAAAAGTAATTTAGAACTTGTTTGATAAATTCATAAAATTAATTTGAAAAGCATATACCTAGTAATGGTTGATGGTCTACTGATACAGGCATAACCCTAACTAAGGGGCTGGCTATTAACTTAGTAACGCTGTTTACGTAGATTAGAATTTTAAAATTTTTTATGTTTTCGTGAGCGTAACTATTTCTAATTGCCGCTATTGTAAATAAAAAGCGAATCTGAGTTCATTCAAACTATTTCCCATGGATAAGAAATGGTGAAAAAAGGCTACAAATAGCACTTCATAACTTCAAATTAAAGAAAATAATTAATCCTTCCACTAAATGCTTATATGTAAGTATATACATACATATGTATATACATATGTGTCTCAACTTTTCTGATGAATGAAAACAAAAATTTTTTAAATTTTGTTTTTGCTCTCCATACCCATAAAATTTAACTTTGGTGATATATGTATGTATATATGTACGTATGTACGTACATAAGTTGCATTATTAGTACATACTTAGGAAGAATTAATTTTCCGTATAACTTTAGAACAAAATATGTACGTAGTGTATTTAAGTTTTATCCGATAACTCGAATAAACTTAATTATCAAATACAAAAGCTTGACTGAAAATGCACAAATGCATTGCATTGCAACGATTTAAAAAATATAAACAATTAATAAACAAAAATTGAGGTTAACGAACGTAACTCAATACCGAACAACGACCTCATAAAGTGAGAGGAAAGTCAACGACAATGCTGATGTATGTACATCCATATGGTGTTCATGTACATTCATGCATACATAAGTACATATGTATGTATTTATAAATTAAATGAATAAAAAACGAGTAGAACAAGCTTTTGTCAGAGTGCATACATACAGTATGAAACAAGAGGAGCAAATTAACCAATAACACATTTCTGTTCACTTGTGCAAAAGGGGGAACTGTCATACAAAATATATACATACATATGTACATCCATACACATGCATAAATATTCAAATACAAACACAATATCAAATATGTACATGCAAAAAAAGTCAAGTACTGAATGTAGCACAATTGAGCGTAATTAAAGAAAAATTCATAGAGTACTTATTGTAAAATCAAGCTGCTAAAATCTCTGTTAGCCTGTTACCTCTCAGTACACTTTGTTACTTACGTGAAATTGGGAAAAAGTGTCGACCGCCGCCAATATACTCAGTAGTAGAAAACCGAGTAAATAAATAACATGTGTACGTACGTACCCATTGCAGTTTAATTTAATGGGGAATATTGTCGTACTTATTTGCTTGTGTATATATTTTTGTATACTCATAATAATAATAAAATAACTCGGTATTGCAATTGAAGGAGCAGATATGCCAGATGGATGGAAGAAAAACTTATTCGGATATTTTTAATTAGGGGCTGTGCACATATTACGTAACGCTGTTTTCGGGGTTTTTATGCCCCCTCCACTTCGTAACTCTTTTTACTAATTTTTCAGTGCAAAATTTCCAATCCGTAACAAATCTCTAAGCCGCCCCCCCCTGGAGCGTTACATAATATACAAAAAAATACGACAAAATAATGCGGTCGAAATAACCAACTGAAAAAATTTAACTCGCACTTAACGGTGAAGCTATTCTACTTTTGTAGAATAGATAATTTTAGTTTGTAATATAAAACCCAATTTAAATTGCACATTCCAACCATAAAAGAGTATTTATTAACTTTACTATTTGTTTACTGGCACAAAATATAAAACAAATAAGAAAAAAATACTTATGATATGAAAGTTGCAAATCAGTTATTTTTCGTTTAAAATTCCAGCAATATCGATCGGTCGATATCATGGGTCAGGCCGTTAGTGTCTATTTTTCGTTACAAAAATTTATTTATTTGTAATGTGTTAGCTAATTTATATGCTGCATTTCGTTGGTTGCTAATACCAATAATTATTACATACTTACGTGTACGCAGCTTTTAGTAACTCAGTGATAAATTACCTTAAAGACGCCGTGGTAGCTTCTATCGAGTATTTTGTAATCTTTTTTTCGAATACTCCAAACTAGTTGCTCGATACTTTTAGAGTTGTAGTTTTTAACAAAGTCCAATGAAAATCGAAAGCTCGAAATGCAACTCAATGATAAATTATCTATAACTTTTAGTAAAAGCTCACTTTTTGAAAGAATCGATTGGTATTGAAATTTTTGGATTCTTTTTAATCATAATTTTCTTGTATATATTGGGTATTTTGTTAATTAATTTAAAATATACAAACAATATGGCATCCTACTTTTTAGCTTCAGGTAAGAAAAACAAAATCGTATAAACAACTGTAAATGCCGAGATGTTTTTATTGTTGGTAAAACACACTTATTTTTGCATTGAAAAAAAGTGGGGAATTTCTTTGTGTAATGTGGAGAAATTGGGGAAAGTTGTATTATTCACTGAGAAATTCCAGAGGAGAGGGATGGATGTAAGAGTCATGTAAAATTTAAACAAGACAACCACAAATGAAATTGGTATGTAAAGGAAAATCTCGTTTCTTATCCATTTGTCGGGCTTGATGAATACAAACAAATTCTCCCACATGCGTTAAATGTTAATAATAGTGAGTGGCCATGTAAAAATACTCCTCTTAGTGCTCCATTCAAATCGTTGTAATACAACAAAACAAATCCTTTACAGATAAAGGGGACACTGTTGTGTTTTGCGATTTGGTTTTTATAAATCGGTGCACTCGCACTGCATGTTCTTGTTACATGAGCACAAGGAGCCCAGATATTGTAGCTGCAACTTTTGATATTTGCAAAAGTATTCAACGAAAAAAAAATTATATATTTCTTTTTCAAAATTTCATCCGTCTCTTCTACAACAGCAATACAAATATAAAATGTTTGTATTTTTTGTGTTGTTTCTCATTTGCAATTTTGCAAAAAAAAAATAATAAATATGTATGTAAGTACATATTAACAAATCTCACTGCCTTGGCTGTCTTGCTTGTGATTGTAAATTGTGGCTAACAATTTTTTATCTGTATTGTTTGAAAAATCAAAAATAACAGAAACAACAACGCAAAATGCAATAAAACGCTAAATATTGCGGTACATTTTATATTAGTATTTGTTTTTAGTACAGCACAAGGTTATTGACTTGCATTTAATACACATTTATTTACTCGCTCAGCAAAACAGAGACCGAAGCAACTGCATTTACGCTCAGTGCATTTTGTTGTCAAATGCACTTTATAATATAAATGTATGTATATATGTATGTATGTATGTACATATGTGTGTAATTATTTCTGTTTAAGAAAATTATTTGTAGTTCTCGTTTCTTGACAGAGAATTGAAGAAAATCGTTCGTTTACAATGACAAATCACAATTGTAGTTTAATGAAGCAGCTCGTATACATACTTACAAAATAAAAAGTAGTTATAATAGAACTACATTTACTCTACGCACAGAAAAATATTTTCATTGATCAAAGATAATGCTTGAACTAGTGTCGTAATCTAATTAAGCTATTAATTGATTCGACTATTTTCCAAAAATCAAATAAATGTTTCTGATTAACATTAAATTAGTTTATTAAAAAAGTAATTCAATCAACCAATTATATGATTGGTTCAATCAATTATGTACTTGATTTACTGAATTGATTATTTGAATGTAAATAACTACCTTTCATATTTCAAACCGAAAACAACAAACACCATAAAATTATGGTGAAAAAACCACCAACTATTTAATAATATGTAATGTTGAATATTTATATTGTTTGGTATAGTGCTGGCATTGTATTTAGTAGTAGTTAACGAGTATTCTCTATTATTCGGGTACGCAATATTGAAAATCAAATATTCAACACTTTTAGAGTTGTATTTTTACAGCTAACCATCTACAGCTTTGCCTAAAAGCTTATACTACGTTCACACGGAACATGCTTCGCTCTCTATTCATGCTTCACACCCCAATCATGAGCGAAGCAACATGCTTCGCCATACAAAATTTTGAGAGCGAAGCATTTAGATTCATATTGAATCTACTTGCGAAGCATGAAAAATTGCTGTCTTCTCTAAATTTTATCGTAATTTATCGGAAGTTTATCTGAACTAGATGCAAAAAACACAACAAAAACTTTAATTAAAAGTGAAAAATTTAATTAAAACTATAAAGATAAAACAACAATGAAAGCTAAAAATATCTTTGTGCATTTTTAAAAATGCGTAATAATTTTAACTTATTTTTTTTGTCTATTTTAGATTTTATTTGTTATTAAAAAGAGAACTATCAAATCGAAGCAAGTACATGAGTCGTGTGAACAGCTAGATTCATAAACATGCTTCAGAGAGCGAAGCAAGTGCTTCATCTTCTCGTGTGAACATAGTATTACACTTTAAAAGTGTCGAGTAATATTGAGTACACAAATGAAAAGTATTTGCCAGCATTGAGTATTTAAAAGTAGCAGAAATTAGATGTCTTCCTTTATAGTGTATGACTCGATTTTATTTTTTCCCAAAAATATAATTTTGTTCGCCACTTTATTTATTGGTCTGTAATTACCTATCAAACGATTTTTTAGAGTTTATCTAAATTTACAAAAATATAGTTAATAAAGTCAAAAAATTTAAAATTTGGGAGAATATTTCATTTAAAAAAATAATTCCGTTCAGATTTAGCCAATAAATACTTATATCTTTAATAATAAGCAGGGCAAGTTTTTTAAGCTTTTTGCTGGAAAAGCTTGATTTCGCTTATTTTGTACCTTTTTTTTGCAAAATTGCTTTATTTGATATACTCTGCTTGAATTTACTTATAATGCACTTTGGCAGCCCTTGAAAAAAATTTTTGAATCTTTCTGTTGCAAGTAAAAAGCAAAAGTTTGTCCTTTTTCACACATGCAATTTTCTATTCATTAACTCTTGACATTGCAAACTAGATTGGCTTAAAGGTGTTATTTATTATTGTGACAACTATACAGAAATTTGCAATGTGTTAAATGCACTTTCCGATGATGATGTGGAATCAATATATAAAGCAAAAGCTCTATTTAAAAATGCATCTTTAAAATCTGATCTCCCGTACATAAAAGATAATTTCGAGTGTAAGTGCTGATTTACACACGTCAAGTTTCCTTGATCAAGTTTTAATTCAGCTGGGAGAAAAATAAAGAAAGCTATAAAATTTATCTGTCTTTCTCTCAGCTGAATTAAAACTTGATCAAGGAAACTTGATGTGTGTTAATCAGCACTATTTGCCGAAGTATAATCAAACTAGAAAGAAGAGGACTTTATTTAAAAGAAAATTTGTCTATTATAGAAAAAGGGGAAGAAATGATTAAAAATTTTGAAAACAAAATATTTTTTGAAAAGTTCAACAAAGTTATGAATCGAAACGTTGAAATTCAAACATTAGTTAAAATTAAAAATCATATTTTTTTAAACAAAAGCGAAGCTGATGAATATATTGATTCGCTATCACCAAGCGAATGATTATTGTTTAATTAAGTTCGCTCCTACTACATCCAATAATGTTAAATGATTTTTTTTCAATTTATTCTACAGTTTTATGCAATCGACCTTTTCTTTTTGAAAATTTAAAAAAACTTATGATTGTACTTTGCAATAAAAAATTATTTAATAAAATAAATGAAAAGTGGTTACATTGTTTAATTTTTGAAGCATATTTGAGCTTAGGCTTATTTTGCGTTTATTTTGTGCTTTTTTGCTTGCTTTTTTTCTTTAATTTTGTGCATATTTAACCTTGCCCTGATAATAAGTTAGTACATGTACATACACACATGCATACATAAATTTTGTGATCAGCAAAAGCGATCACTTCTTAATGACCAAGGAAGTAATAAACGTTTCGAAGAATTATATTGCATTTTTCTTCAATATACCGTGCCGTTGCATATAACAAGTCAACTAACTCTCATTATAATGCAAAAAGCTCTTGTAAAGAGGTCAAAAAGAAGAGAGGGAGAGTGGCTGCTAAATGCATTTTTTTTTTACAACTACTAACGCGATTCTTCATTAAGAACACACAACGAAACAAGAAACAACAATGCAATTTAGGAGAATAATCGACTCCCGCGATGACGTTGAAGAAGCATCCACAGTTGTTGTTCTTGTTGTTGCTATAGCTATTGCCATTTTAGCAAATATTTATACTAAATAAGAGACAAAAAAAAAACGACATCAAGTGAATCGATTGTAAATAAAAAGTGCAACTTGTTTGCAATTTCTGCGATTCTGCTACAAAATGTTGAGGAAGAAAAATCGTGCAAATTTTCAACAGCAGCATTTTCATCAGCAACGTATTTTTTATTTACAATATCGGTCGGGTCGACAACATTCAAGAAAGAACACAAACAGAGAGTCTTGTTGCTGGTGTTGATACACACATACAAATTTTGCAATATCCAACTGAATACAGCAAAATCAAACAAACAACCAAACAAAAACAAACATCGTATGGAAGAATATCTGGCATATTCACTGGTAGGCGCTAGAAATTTATTGGTTTTTATTATTTGTAATTGGGTCAACTGCCCAGTGGGGGATTTAGGAAACCTATTGTAATGAGTAAGCAAGTGTGTGTGTGTACTAAAATCTAATTTTCTAATGGCAATAGTGTACTATTCCCTTTATGGAGGGCATAAACTAACGATTTTCTAACATCCTAGGAAAATAGACAACTAGGCAAACATAATACTAGGAAAATTCAAGCTGCAAACATGTAATGAACATTTGTGTTACGTTACATTTTTCGAGCACAACAAGTACGTACAACATTCGCAACTCACTTAGTCGGGGCATTAAATATATATGTATATGCACATACATACATATTTTGTATTGGAGTTTTTTTTCTACTGCTGCAGCTGATGGTACTGGTTAGTAAGTAGTGGCACTACCACTGTCAGCCACTTTCGCTGCAACATACAGCCAACTTTAGACTATATAACCATTGTTAACTAGGATATAATAGGTTAGGATTGTGTGTATATGTGTCTTGTCTGTCTCTGTATATCTGTCTGCCTGTCAAGCTGAACAATTTTCTAAACGACTGGAAACCAGACAAGCAACAGAAGATTGCTGTTGGATCCGGTTGGTTGTAATGGTTGGATGGTTTGTTTGCAGATAGTAGTTACATGAAATTTTCTAATATTGTTTTACCACAATTACATGCCTTGTCATCCACATAAAAATATTAGTGCTTTTCATGAAAAGTTTTTCCAGCAAAAATGCTTCTTAAAATTTTACCTGCTAGTATTGCTGATGCGGCATTACTTTTCAATGTTTCTCTCTCCTAGATGACACTAAAGCAGTCTATGCAAAAAAAAAAAATAAAAATAATATTAATGGAACAATCCACACTTCCTATTATAGTGCATAATCATCGTCATCATCATCATCATCTTTCAAATGCATCTCTAGTTTAAGACAATTTTCCTTGGTTCAACAAGATTTGTACGAGTATGTACATATGAATGTGTGTATGTATACATGTGTGCTTTTAAGTATGTGCATACAAATATGCATCTTGCTATGTTAGTATATTAGCACTCATAGTAATCTCTTACTATTCACTCATACACAAACCGTTTCTCCTCGAGATTGTTATTTGTATCTATTTTCTTCTGGCTGTCTCTCCGTCGATTTCCATTAAATAAAATAAAAGATGTGCTGATAAACGTCATAATGCAAAGGTTTTGTTTATTTACATACATACTGATGCACCTGATATACATACATACATATGTACATACTTAAGTATAAAATCAATTTCAGTCTGTGTAATACGATGTACTACAGATACTTAGATGCAACTGCTCGTCTCATCGCAAACTCGACATTAGTGTTGTTTGTTCGTAAAATGTTTGATATCAAGACATGCCTTTATCACTGCATCTAATAAAGACTGTTCAAAGTTTTAATGAAAAAAGTTTTTACTCCTTTTTTTTAAACGTTTTCTTGATATCAAAAAATTTCCTTTTTTTGCAGCTATAATTCGGTATTCAAATTTGAAAGGAGTTGTCCATAGCTAAAACAAAAATTACCCTGATCAACTTATTTATAGATTTGAAAATTAAACCTAACTTTAGGTATAAATTTATACCCTGTAGGAAATTGTACTGACTCGTTTTTGACGTTAAAAAATATTCTTTGAACCAGCAATTTTCAATGTCCATAATATTTTTGTTATTCAGATAGGTATAATTTTTTTTTTGAATCGAAGAAAAAGAGAATAATATTTTAATATTAGAACTTTTTTAGATCGCCATGTTTGTCAGAATAGTTGAAGTTGTGTTTGGTTGGAATGGCATACATATATGTATGTATGTTAAGTTGTGTGGTATATTTTATATAGGCATATTTCTTGAAAAGTTCATTTTGTGTGTATGTTTTTTCACTTTTTTGTGTGGATAGCTATTTTTCATTAATAAGAAATTTTCGCTGCGCAATATTTTACTGAGAATTAATTGTGTGCTATTTAAAATATTATTACTTATGTACATATGTAGATATAGGTACATACATACATATCTGGCGTATAAGCTAGTTAGGGCCAAATTTTGATTTGATATTTAAATTATAATTATTTTTAAGTTGTAATTAAATACCAAATTTTGTTTTTGACTGCATATTTCAAAAAAAAAGGTCATAATTAATAATTAAATGAAAAACCTTGCATATTTAAATAATAATTAAGAAATACGTTTTTGACCTTTTGTTCTTCTTATATAAAATAAAGCCAATAAAATATTTGTGGCTGCTAGCAAATTGCATAAAATTTTGTCTTGTTTTGTCGCTATTAACCTTTTAATCATTTTCAAAATTCCTTTTATTCTTTTAAAACATTTCAGCAGTTCTTAAATAATCTTTTTTTTAGCAAAAATAAAAATATGTATGTACATACCTATATTTTTTTGGATTTTTCTTTAGGGAAATTTGTGGGACATTTTTTATTTTACGTAGTGCTACCATATATTCATAATATTTAAATAAGAGCTTTAATTACTCACTGAAAAAATGGAATCTTATTTAAATACAACATAAATTTAAATAAAAATTAACTACATATGTAATTAAATACTTAAATATGAAGTCAAAAACTGGCTATTACTACATTATTTATTTTGCAAGTATAAAATGTTTTTGTTTTTTTTGAAAACTGTAAATGTATTTGTTATCAGTTTTTCTACTATCAAAAATGGAAACGGATCATATTTTTTCAGTAGTCGGTAGTATAATCAAAAAATAAAAAACTAATTTTAAACACTGCATATGTCAGTTCGATATGTTTGGTATTGGAACTAAATTACACATTATCGTATTAACTAATTTCATTGTTACTACGTACATACTTATGTACATACATACATATAATGCAGTTTTTGGTCCAAAATTCTTACGATGATGGTTTTAAATAACCCCAGAAAAATCCCTTTTACCCAAACGAATTATTTTAACACAAAGTAGGTACTTGTAAAATAACCACTAATGGTATTCCTAAACGTAATATAAAAAAACAAACTGTTGGCAAAGAGATGCACAGCTCGCAAACGTTCATTGAACTCATAAATAACATCATACAAACAATAACAATAATAACAAATTGGACTGGACTAACTGAGCGAATGAATTTTAATTTTGTTGTTTTAGTTCTGTGCAAAAACCAGAAACGTGGGCAACTGATGCAAAATGTCCGGACATTATTTGCGCACACATGTATGCTTTTAAAAAGTTCAACGGCTACGATTGGTTGGTTACACTTATTTATTATACCGCTGTATTATTTTTCGGCTGAAAATGAATATCTGCTAAATGTTCTGAAAACCTCATAAAATAACATGAAATGACGCAAACTCTGAAAAGTTTTGCAACAATAAATAAATGACAGCAGACACACTCAAATGCTGGTGAAGTAACCAGTAAAAATACACATGTAAAATTATGTCAAACAATAAAAGCGATTGAGTTTCTTTTATATTATTATTATAACATGTTTAAACATGTACATACATACATATGTATGTATGCATGTCGACTGAATGTTAATAAACCTTGTATTCATAATGTGAACATTATTTGTATCTGTTGTACGCCCTAATTAGCTTCTTTTATATTTAGCCACGTTTTTATGAAAATAATTTTTTGGCGCAAATTTTAGACTAGATGCACTATGGGTCTTACAGAAAAAAAAATATAAAATACCCTTGATTTGGAACCTGCCGCTAAGAGTAACCCTGGCATATAATGTGCGTCATCTGACACTGCTTTTTACTTCCAAAAGAATAAATTTCATAAGAAGTTTTTTTTCCAAATTTTTCGATAGCGATATTTCTTAAACCGCTTCACCGATCATAATTAAGTTTACAGTATTTGTCGTAGTTTTTGAAGTCCCCAAAAAAAAAATTGAATTTTTAAAATCAATTTGAAAAACACGTTTGTTCGAAATTTAATTCCATTGTATATAAACGTCCACACGGACATCATCGTAAAATCAGTCAGGCCTTAAAATATCCAGATCTTATAAAAACCCGATTTTCGGCAAATCGTGGTGAAATCAGTAAAAAGTTAAAAACTTATACATATAATCATTCTCCGATTTAACCGACTTCAGGAAGGGACTCTCAATGTTCACTTTGTACGTTACTTTGCAAAGTTAAATTCAGCTCTTCGGCAATTTCTTGTCTGTAAGAAGAGTCTTTCTTGTAAGCATCAGTTGTTGTTGTTATTTTAGGGCTTTTTCGAATTTTGTGATCGAACACGTTGATCTGAACAGACTGCTTCAATTCTAGAATTACATTTACAAATTTTCATAAAATTATTTATATAATTTAGCCATTGTGCTAAATGCTTTATTCTCATTCGCTGTAATTTTAACAGTCATATTTTAAATTGAAATTCACCTTTTTGTATTTCTTCGTTCCTGTTCAATTATATTTTATACATACAATTCGAATTAAAGTCTTAACTTCTTAATAACAAGAATGTGATGATGATAGATAGATGACTCTTTAAATAAAAGAGTACTTAAAAAATCCTCTTAACATTCCACGAATTATGTTAAAATTTTAATTTCAGCTCATTTTATAGCAAATTATTGTACTCCAGTGCTCTGTGGACTTAGTATAAGAAAGCATCATCTCTTAATATCTTATTAGAACCACCTATTATTTATTATATACTATTTTTATTTTTAAGTGTGTTGTTTTGTAGGTTTGAACAAAATGCTTGTTCGTATCAGAATCATACATACATATATAATATTAATAAATGATGATGGGAATGATGACAACAACAACCAGCTGTATGTAATAATAATAATAAATTATTTTACATAAATAAATAACTTAACAACAACCACTACTTTCCCCTTTAAAATGTTACTTTCTGTATGACTTTCACGTACAATCCCAATTTATAAAAAAGTTTCCTTCTAAAAAATTATAATTTATTATATTCGATTTGCTTAATTACACCAGGTAACCAGCTTTTTTAGACACAGATACTATAAATAAAACGGCTTTATTATTTATACAACCAACAAAAGCCATAAATTACTTATATTTTTTCATATAAAATAAGTGTTGTTAAAGTGCTCTTTATTTTTACACACACTGTACATATTTGTTTTCTCTCCGATGTGTTTGTTGTTTTATTTATAATGCTTCTTTTGAAGGAAATAAAATCTTTGGAAAAAAAAGACAACATGGCCACTATTGGAGAGGGATAACAGAATATTGCAACACGGTAGCAAAAATTCACATGATTAATGGGAATCATGAAATTGTTAAGTATTAGAAGAACATTTTAAACTTGCTGTAACACTAGGCTGCAAGTGAATAGTTTTTTCTACATGTGTATGTAATTTATGCTCGCTTTACTGAAAACTCGTGGTTCTATTTTTAAAATTAAAATATCAACATGTACCGTATCTAATGATTCAATTATAGATGGCAACTGAACCTGAGTTTTATTGTCACTCGCTAATCGAAAAAGTCATCTCCCTCCCCTCTTTTAAAATATTTTTTATCACATATGTAACTACTCTATTTATATATATTTAAATTTAAAATTAAAACTCTTTAATTTTTGCTTTTAAAGGTTTGCTTGCAGTTTAGTTATTTTTTTTTTAAATCAGGGTCAAATTGTACAATTTTTTTTTTAATTTAAAGGGTGTAAGTTCCCGCCCGATATGATTGATTTTTAAATTTCTTTTTATGTTTGCTGCTTTGTCTCACATTTTCTTGCAGGAATTTTGGTATTTATGTCGGTTTTTGGGACCGTCTTAATTTTCGAAATACATGTGAATGTCGGTAGATTGTCATTTCGGTTTCTACCGCTTAATAATAACATTTGTGCGTTGGAGATTTTTTGTGATTTGCCGATTTTTTTCGTTGTATTTTTTTTAAGCTATTGCATAGCTTTGAGGCGACCCAATCAAGAAATTTTGAAACGTTTGTTTTTTAAGTCTTTTGTTTTTTGAAACGAAAAAACCTGTCACTAAGTTTGTTTCTTAAGTCTTTTGTTTTTTTAAGTATTTAAATCGCCCAATGTATGTTAACCCCTAAAGTATGCTATTGATTTTGATTTCATTAGCATACAGTATTGCCAGAATAACAACGGAGTTATTAAACAAAACTTAATAATATAATTGCATAAGTTGATAAAAAATGCAATGCAACAGCTTTACCGCGGCAGTCCCCGAGTGCCACATGTCTTTTTTTTTTTTGGTTCCTTTACCGATATGATTATATGTATTATTAATATTTTTTTTTCTGGTGTTAGGAAATTTTTCTTGTTCTGTTTCATGTTCCAAAGAGCTCATCTTCGTAGTATATTATTATTATTTAATTTTTGGTGCATGTATCGATCTAACAAATATTCTTTTTTTGATTAGCAGTACCGTTCTAGAACTTTTTACATTTCGATTTACCGTGTTAGCGGGTTTCAATAATCTTTACGTTTTATCGACAATTTTCCGTCGAATTTTTCCGTTTAAGGGGTTTTATCGTTCTGGCTTTTTAGTATAGTTTTCCAAATTTACTGCCTGTTCCACGATGTCCTGAAAGTTATTTGGTTTGTACAATAGATATGCTTTTAAAATAAAAATAAAATCTGAAATTTTGTAATTCTACGAAAGGAAAAACTCGGTTGACATCGTGGAACGGCAGTTAGTTGGTTTTTGTTTTAAAAGTGTATTAAATTTTGGTGATTTTTTTAATTTACGCAATTTTTTATATCTTTTAGCGATTTTCAATGTTTTTGTTGAGCTTTATGAAATATTTTTATTTTTGTTATTGGCTTGAGTTAAATCGAAAAATAGTTACAGAATAAGGAGGACTACTTCATTCTTGTTGCCTATTTCGGAGGTGAGTGAATGCATTCATTAGTGCATATAATTTTTCATACTTTAAGTTTTCAATTATAAAGAAAATTTCATTTCATTTGGAAAAGCCACTTTTGTTGTACAGTGTTCTCTTGATAATAATATGAATATTAAATACTTTTTTAATAATATGTTTTTCTACAATATTGCAGGGGTATTTTTTATTTATTATTATAGATACGCTGCAAATGGAGAAATACATTTCTCAACTTTGCCTTTATTTTATTGTGCGAGTGCACAAGCAAATGTTGGGGTAAATATTTAAATAATCATCGTCTATCTGACTACTAACAACCAAGTGACTGACACACTGACTTGGGGAAGTCTTGACTAGGAAAATAGGCAAACAGCAAACAGTGAAAGGTGACTAGACGCAACTTAATAAGTATGTGTAAGTAAAAAATCAAACGTACACACGAAAGGCATAATAAAACAGGTGTGGAATTGGGGAAAAATTAATATCAAACAATATTAGAAAATATTTATGTGTGTGTGTAAAAAGTGCCAGCCAGCAATGATTTTGCGCACTACATATGTACATACTGTAACCAACAAACGACATGCAACAGACAGACATACTCTCAAAAGGAAGAACTGTTCTAACAAAATAAAAAAAATTCAACAGTTTCTCGTAGGCCAATTGGATTTTCTTTACTTCCTTCTATTTCTTATAAAAAAGTTCTCAAGAAAAAGAAATGAACATTTTTATTTCTTGGGCAGTATTAGAAAATTAGTTACAAGATTTACAGGATAAATCACAGGGTATGTGGAAAAGCATTAGAATGCATAATTTTTTTTCAAATTTCGATATGTGTGGAAAAGAGAAAATTATGTTTGTTGTTCGTGTTAGAATTTTGCAAGCACATAACGACTTTTCCTATACGTATTTAAAGATAGACAGGTGGTAGGTAGCCCGGTTTGATAGCCCCTATTTGAAAAAAAATATCTGTACATACTTTCATTTCCAGCCTAGCTAGTCAGAGAGAGTACAAACATTTTTTAGTGAAATTTTCAATTAGGCGCGCAGCATTCAAAATATAGGGATTTTAGAACAAACAAACCAACGTTTATTTATTCTCATTTATTCGTTTGAATGTTCATACTACATATGTACATTATCCATCTAAATAAATATACCGTGTGTACGTATGTGGATACGTTTGTATTTTATAAATATATTTACTAAGAACAAATGTACATACTTATCTACATCTATATATACATACTTACAAACGTATACACAAACTGACCGACCGTGTTCTAT
Organism: Lypha dubia; assembly: GCA_947311025.1. NCBI lineage: Eukaryota > Metazoa > Arthropoda > Insecta > Diptera > Tachinidae > Lypha > Lypha dubia. Next base: position 40,378,423 of record OX371261.1, on the reverse strand, counting down.
ACTATACCTAAAGTGAATCTTGACAATCAAATAATAAATACAAATACAGCAACAACAACAACAACAACAACTTCTCCTCATTTAATGCGAGTAAGAACAAAATAAAACAAACGAACAAAATTTGGTAAAGTTAGGAGTCCACATGAAGGGGTGGTAGAGACATTAGATGTTAATATCGAACAATAACAAAATATGTATGTATGTATGTACAAAAAAAAAATGTTGTGTTCTACCTATTTACAATCCAATACAATAATATTGTTTGTACACAACACGTGTGTGTTTGTTAAGAATATAAAATAAAACTATAAATTCTGTTAATTACAAAACGCCTCCAGAACAAGTTAGATAATACATACCGACATACATCAATCCATTCATACATATGTACATAATGTATACACACATATGTATGTACCTGTAATGATGTAATATAAGCTTTCAGGTTACATAGATATGAACTTCTCAATAATGGAGCATTTGTATACTAACACTCTTAAGAATGACTTTGAAAATAATTTTACATTATGTACATACATACATACATACATACATACATACATACATACATACATACAAAATTCATTAGGCGTCTGCTTTCAAAATGGACCACAGAATATGAATAGTCTATAGTCTATGAACTGTATAATCTATGAAATGGACTAAGGATCTTAAATTTTAAAATACTTTTATATGAGGATATTGGTGTTTGAGAAATGTTCACATTCATACATACATACATATGTATGTATATATATTAAAAGTGATAATTCGTCGCCTTTTAAGAGCATAGTTCTTTTAGATTTTTTTAAAAAAGGGTCCTTTTTTAATTATGTAATTAATTAAAAATTACAAGTTTTAATTTCTCAAAATACTAAAATTTCTCAACATCAATATAATAGAAATTAATTTCATTCAAAACTGGATTTACCTGGCATCACTAAAAAGGTACATAAGTATGTATGTATGTTCAATGTGTCGATTCGATTCGAATTTCTTGTCAGCTGGGTTGAAATTAACAAGCTAAAACAAGAATTGTTTTGAAATTTGCTGTTTTTTACTATAAGAAGGGATGTACAACTTACAGCAATTTTAGGGCGTCCTACGGTGGAATGGGCACATCCTTTTTTTCCGTTGACAAATATGGTCACCGTATGTATGTACATATGTACATAGTTTTTTTATTTATTGAATCTTCAATTATAAATTAATCTATCAATAATTATTGAAATCTAAAAGTGTTAATTAGTATATGCAAAACTAAATTTTTGTTTATTTTCAGCGGGGGATTTTTTTGTGGTTTAAGCCTCTCCCGCGTACGGCTGAGAGAAAGAGTTTGTATTTCCAAACGCATTGTTCCGTAGTAATGTTTAATTTTTAAATTGAATAGTTTCAAGGCGTATTAAGAGTCAGCCATTGTAACGTCCAAAATGTATTTTTCACACAAATTGACAATTATTTTCGTTTTTTCACTTATTTTGGCATTTTGATAAATATTTACTTTTATCTTAACTACTTTTTTTTTTGTACCAGCTGACTTCAATATGAAATAGCACACAGTTGTATTTTTGTGTGTTATTATATTATGACATACGAATTTGTGACACCTTGTGAATACATCAAATGTATTTGGTTGAAGTGTCATATAATTAACCATTAACAAGCAAATAATTGAAATAGGAATGCAAAAGTTAAAATTCGACTACTTGATCCGTAACCGGTTTTGCAACCGCGGTATTAGGCAAAAAGTTTACCTACTGTATTATGTCTAGACTTGCCACCCGTATTTTATAATAAAGTATTGTACGTTTTTTTGATTAATTGTACTCTATACTAGTGGTCTGAAACTATCGATAGCACTATCGATACTATCAATAGTTTCTGACTATCGTTTTACCATCGATAGTTTTTAATACTATCGATAGTTTTCGATAGTTTTTATTTTTCTTATTTTAGTGTTATATCGTTTAATTGCATGCGCTATTGACAGTAAAACAAATTGGCAGCACTATTTATTAAAAGAAAATTTTCAACGTACATTTACAACAATTTTTTGTAGCCGAAGAACGTAAATATGCAAATTTTTTTGCACAAAAATGATTGGATTGTAAAAAATATTTAAAGAAAAATAACTTTATATTATTATTATTACGAATAAACTTTTCATATGTAGAAAAATAACTTATTTAAATATGTACATAAAATTTATGTACGTATAGTACTGACTATCGATAGTTTCAGACCACTACTCTATACTTTATAGAAACAATAAAGTACACCAAAATGCTTTATTTCGCATGATTTGATTTATCTACAATTCAAAATAGATTCGGGTTATATTGTTGTTGACGTTTTTTTATAGTGGCGATTCTTTCTTAAGACTATGTCATGGCAATTTAGATATTTGGATATGAAACAAGCGAAAAACTTAACCTTTTGTCTGCATCGGAACTGACCAGGGAAATGCACATGAATTTTTTATTATTTATCGATAAAGCCTTATACTATGTTCACACGAAGAACTGAAACACTAGGTTCGCTCCATGAACCACGATGGCGAACCTATGTGTTCACACGACTCATTCTAGATTGGTTCGTACTTCGTTATTTAATATTATTTGTTGTTTTTCCACTTTATTTAATTATTTACATAAATATAAATATATGCTTTTTATTTGTTCAATGTTTTTATTAAAATTTAGCACTTATCAATTGTTTTTCTTTGTTAAAATGTTTTTGGACAACTAGTTCAGATAAACTAGCGATAATTTGTTATCAAAATTAGAGATGATAGTAAATTATACGGGTTCGCAACAAGGTTCAAAATGAAACATGTAGGTTCGCTCTCAAAATTTTGTATGGCGAAACATGTAGGTTCAATCAAGGTTCGCCCGCGAACCAAGAATGTTAGCGCGAACCTCTATAATTTCTGTCCATGTGAACATAGTATTAGAGTACCCGAATAAATGGTTTGATTTTAAAAATACAAACTGGTTATTTGCAATTAGCAATAAAAATTTAAAGAGCAAAGTTGAATTTGATAATATTGTTAGCATAAACGAAAATTTAAATCTGCAAAAACGTAATATAAATATGGATGATCTTTATGGAGAAATTGCGTCATTAAACAAAATTTATGATCAGATACATATACAGTTCTGAAGGTTTTGCGGAATTATCTACAGCAAGTAAATGCCAGCTATTATTTAATAAGACTGATGATAATTTATCAAATTTGTATAAAGTAATTTAATTTTTAATTTCTATTCCTGCCACGTCAGCATTCACAGAGAGAGTTTTTTCTGGAATGAAGAGCAAATGGCGAGACGAAAGAAACAAAGCGTCTCTGAATCTGATAAAAAATGACTTGATTATTTACTTTAATTTAAATATGATAATTATTTGATAAAACTTGCGAAAAGCAATAAAAAATACGTTTTCAAATATAACAATAAAGAAAAATAAATTGTACTTTATTTTTATACTGTGTACTTGTTTTTTCCTAACCTTTAACAACCATGTACTTTACTCGTATTTGCAAAAAAAAAAGTTGGGAACCCTAATTATATCAGACACTAAATTAAAGTTTCTGAAAAATATTAAAATAAGTAAGTTTTCTAAACATAAATTCTTGAGTATGTTCTTTCTCGAATAAAATGTTAAAATTGGTTTATAATAAGACGAAGTCGTTAAATACCTACTTTTCCCGTTTAAATACCTAAAATTCGATTTTCGAGCGAGGCAATTATCCGGGGAATACTGTAATATTATTACTTCCGAATTACCTACAGTTTATGTACAACAAATTATATACTTATCACCAATTTTCTACGCAAACCCATTGTTTTTGAAGGAAATCCCATATATTTTATTTTCGATTCACATCGGATACCCACTCAAAGAAAACACGAACGACAATACAAAAATTTTTTAATGGTTTGAAGTTTGAGAGGAGAACAACAACATTAAAATGTACAACTTTATATTTAACTACAAACATGAACATGAGTGAAAAATACATTTCTTCCACTACTATCTGCTTATCTCTATTAAAAGCGCTCTTGTTGGAATTGCTGACTGACTTCAGCGACAATAATTGATTGAATTACTCAGGGGTCACCATCTAAATTTCCTGAAAATCTGTTAAACAAAAAACTAAAGTTTGCAACAGATCAAACAATTTTTTATGGACAACATGGTACAACCCAACACCCAACAACAAAAAATGTTTGATTCAAACAGTTTATTATGATAAATAATAATAACATGGAGAAATGTTATAGGAGGCAGGGTGGAGAAATTGTTTAAGCAACAGAGGAACAACAACTTTGTTTTCTTAAATAACAACAACAACGGCGCCAGTCAGTGTCTATTTCTATAATAAATAATACACAATGAATAAAAAAAACATACATACATACATAGTTACAAACAAAGCAAGCTTTTTTTAAAAGGGTTGTTTGTTTTGGTTGTTGGTCTCCAATGTTTTTAATTTATTTTTGATTTTATTAACAAAATAATTTTTATTTGCTCCTTCTCAGGGCCGTTTTAACAAACAAAAACAACTGTAAATAGTGCAAAATGTTAATTTTTAACTAGGGGCTCAGAAACGTAAACAATGTGTGTGTTTTATATGTAATTATCAGTACAACGAAACTTGTACTAAAGTATTTATACAAAAGTGTGTGATGTACATACATACATATGTATTAACATGCTTGGGTATAAACTGTGTGATACGCTTTGTATGTGGCAACCACATACATAGCTACATACGTGTACAAAGGTTTTTTTTGTATTATAAAATTCATGTACATATAATAAAGCTATTTATTAAAGCCCCCAGAAGCTTTATTGTTTGCTTTTCAAATAAACCAGAACAGTGTAGCCAATTTAAGATTTTGGCAGCCTAGTTTAAGCATTTACAATATTCATATTGAAACTTTTAGAACATGATGGTAAAGACAGGGTTTAACAAAACTAATATATGTATTTTTTCTAAAAATAGCCCCCATATTTCATAATTTTTTGTGAAAACTTGAAAACTATTTACCTGATAACAAATACATTTAGAGTTTTCTAAAAAAAAATTATACTTGGAAACTAAATATCTCCATAGTCAAATTTTTTAACTGGCGTGTAAGGTATTTAATATACATAGGTATAACATATTTAGTTTGCAAGTATAAATATTTTTTAAAAAACTCTAAATGTATTTGTTATCAGGTAAATATTTTTAGTTTCTCTACTCTTAAATATGGAAATGGTTAGCTAACACATAACAAATAATAATTTAAAAAAATAATATGTTATATACCTATTGATATTACGAATATGCCTGATTTTTATTGAGATGTGTAATTAGAAGTTTTTCGCTACGATTTCTATATCTTTAGCAACTTATTAAACTTTTCTAACCTCATTCACAAAAAAAAAAAAAAAATATAAACCTGAAAAGAAAAAAGAAATCACGCATCACTGATTGTTAAAAATTTCAGCTTGACAACACTTCCCTATGAGTATATTTTTTTTATTTACTATAAGAGCCGATGCACACACATGCAAGTATACATACATATATCTACTTATGGTAAAGTTTTATTGTGAATCATTTATTTGAGAAGCTTTCTGACAATGCTGCTCCCCTATTAACTGTTTTAGTTAGTGAGCGATCCATTTTGTTTTTCAACAAAAAGTTTGATTGAAAATGTGGTTGTTGGTTGGTTGGTGTTGTTGCTTTTTATATTGAACGACCAACCACACAATGCTTTTGTCAAAATTAACTCAATATAAACTTTTTTATAAAGCGGTATACATACACATACTTTTACATACATACACAAATAAGCACGTACACACATTGTGTGAGTTTATTTAGCTTTCCCTCAATATTAACTGCACAAAAGTGTTTTTAGGAACGAACTTTCAGCAAAAGTTGCCGTTTGCTGCCTGTTCTTTCTTAGAAGACGATTGAAAAGTTTTAATCGTCCATTACAAACAGTCAGTATGTAGTAGGGAAGTAGTTTTCTTCCTTTTTGATAACCAAGAATTATACAAATATGTACATATGTACATAAGTATGTATGTATGTATGTATGATGTACATTCTAGGGAGATCGATAGAATATTATTCGGCCAGTTTTAACCGGTTTTTTAGGTTTCGCTGATGCCGCAGTTTTTTAAATATGCATTTTCCGAATATCAAATAAACCGGTTATTTTTATACGATTAACATGTTATTTGAAGCAGGTACAATTGAAAACATTTTGGAAGATTTTTTTATTTAGACAAGTGTCATAAGAGATCTGAAAGACTTGAAAAATTACTTAATGCCTTGTATTCTATAAACCCAACAAACTCGCTAAGTAAAAAAAAAAAAATAGATACACAGTAAAAATTCGATAATCCGGATAATTGATTGCAGACCCCAATCCGGAGTAGCGAATTATCCGGATTACTACGCATGTACATACATATGTACTTATTTATTAAAAATTATAATAATATATAGCAAAATTAAATAGGTATGTAGGTCTTTTTCACGTTGTTTCTCAAACCACGAATACATATAATGATTGTTCAAACTCTTTATATTCACCATCTTTTAAAGTTTTAAGCTTTTGCAATAGTTTTCGATTAGATGTCTTCGCAAACCTGAATGTAAAATATTTTTGTTAATATGTACATATTTAATTAAAAATCATGTAAAAAAATTAAGTCACCTTTTGAAGCTATCATGTTTTTTTATATCTGAAATAGTGGAAGTACCAACCCCATATTTGTCAGCCAACACCCTTCCACTCATACCTTTTCTAAGTTCTTCAACAATTTTTACTTTATCTAAAATAGATAAAGTCTTGTGTGCTTTCTTCACTGAAGGCATCTTGCATCAATACTAAACTAAAAACGTGCAAACATACTCATATCACACTATTCTAACTGTATTTTTTAAAGCATGCTGTGATTTTAATAAAAAAATAAATAAAAACGGGTGTTATTCAATCCGGACTATAGAGTTGCAATCAATCCGGATTATAGAATACGCAATGAGCTGCAAAATTCTATCCGGATTACCGAATATTCCGGATTAGTGGAGTCCGGATTATCGAATTTACACTGTACCTCAAAAATATTTAACTGCGTCTTGTTTTTAAAAGATTATTTTAAAAGAATCTATTAAATAGCTATTTTAAGTAGCTTGCATTGAAATATGTATAGGTATTATATATTTTATCTAACTAGTGAGATCTCATTATTGTTAAATTTTGCAAAACGTGAACATCCAGTAACATGAACTACCCAGAAACATGAAAATTTTTTTTTTACATTGACTACTTTAAAACGTGAACAAAGGTTAAATAAAGGTTTTAAAACGTGAACTTTTTTTCAAACGTTTAAATTTAATTTTGTAAAAATTTTGGGGCTTTTTTTGGAATTTTTGAAGTGAATATCCATCCACTAAAAACATTTTTAGTATGTTATAGGTATAAAGCCTTTGAATGAAATATGTAATTTTAACGACGTGTGAACTTCTAGGCATATTTAATTTCTGTTTTAAACATTATCTATAAAATGTAACTACATACTTACATACTTATGTACTTGTACTAGTCACTAATATTACATTGTTTGAATTATATTTTTATTTTATTGATATAAAATATATCTATGTACATACATACTTATGTAATTAAATTAATACCAATAATTTTTACATATTTACTTTTTATTTAATTTAAGTGTCCTTTTTTTGGCGAAAAATATGGTCACCGTAGTAATATATACATATGTATGTACATATGTAATCAGCTCATCAATTTTGACTTTTAAGCACAAATCAAGGTTCTTTTCCCTTTTTTATTTGAAAATATCTTTTGCAGCATAATACTGCAAGTATGTATGTATGTATGTATGTATGTATGTATGTACATACATACTTATGTGTATGCAAACATAGTTTAATGCTTTTTTATACCTAACAATATTTTAAACAATTTGTGCTTTTTATAATTAGTCATTTACATACATACATACATATGTATACCTACTTATGTATGTAAGTATGTATGTATGTATGTACCTATTAAACTCATTCTGTAGTGCTTTTTATTTTAGCTAATCTAGATCTTTATTATTTACATACATACATACTATACACATACATACATATGTATATACACACATCCATATTTATACCACTGTAATATGTATGTATGTTTGTAGTTAAGCTAAAAAAATATGTAGTACATACATACATACGAGTATATGCATACATACATACATATTAAAATTAAGCACCAAATGAAGCTATACTAAAAAAGCATTTCAGAAAAAAGCATTTTGCTGGTTGTTGACATGAAAGAGATTTTAAAATCTACGCGAACTTGATGAGAGTATAACGCAATATTTGTACCACAAAAAATAACTTTTATACTTAGGTATAAAACTTATTCTTAAAAGCGGCATTTTGAAATTATGAAACTTTGAAGAGATTTCGCTTTTTTACGAAATGGTCAAAGCAAAAACTTTCGAAAGTTGTAGGTGCTGGGAGGTTAAAATAAAAAGGCTTTAGTAGCTAGACGAATTTTAAGATTGAAGGGTATACAGACAATACGTACATATGTATGTATGTACGTATGTATGTATGTATTTATTTATGTATGTATGTATGTATGTTTGTTTGTTTTAAATGAATAATTATTCAACTTATAACATACATATATACATACATATCGAGGTATTAAGTCTACCATTGTAAATATCTGTGAACTTTTGACAAAACAACTTATGTAAGTATAAAGCAAAATATAGTATGTAAGTATGTAGGTACTAGTGATGTTACGAATACTCGTATTCGTATTCGACTATTCGCCTGTTTTAAGATATTCGTATTCGTATTCGTATTCGCTAAATTGAAGCGAATATTTTTCGAATAATTTTCCCATACATTTTCCAAAAAAAATCATACAAAAGTTTAAAAAAGTACATCAAATGTAAAAAAATATATTAATTTTTATTAAAAAAACCCATTGAATTTCACGCAGAGTAGGAAAAACGAAATCTGAAAGTATGTAAGTAAAATAATTAAAAAATGTTCTGTAGAGGTTTTCAAATTCGGCATCTTAATGCATAAAAAGCCATTTTGATTAAAATTTTTTCTATTTAAATTTTTTGACACTAGAAATCATCAGCAATCATTGCGACTGCTTCAAACTGATAAAAAAAAAATACATACATACATACTTACATATACATATACATATAATTATACCAAAATACGCGCCTTGAAAATCTGAATTTGTGAACAAGAAATTAACAAATTTGTACAACTTGAATATGTACTATATGTATATGCTATGTCCTTCTCCTGGTTCTAAGCTACCTGCCCACTAATTTTCAGCCAAATCAGTCCAGCCGTTCTTGAATTATAAATAGTGTAACTAACACGACTTTCTTTTATATACATATATGAAAATCGCATCAAAACACAGAAATCCCGGAAAATTTCCCCGGGAAAAGATGGCAACATGGGACGGGAATTCCCATAAACTTGGACGAAAATGCCCTCAAAATCCCAGAAAGTTTCCCGGGAAAAGTGGCAACACTGGAAATTTAAAAGAATTTCCAAAGCGGCAACACTGTATAGTCATCATACATAAGCTGTGTTCATTTACTAAAAATTGTTACAAATTTGTAACAATTGTTACTAGAAAGCGTTCATTAACCCAAAAAATTTGCAACGAGAGAGCGTCGAAAGAGCGCAAAAAATTGAGAGACAGAAAAATTCTTGCAAGTTTTTAGAAGTAAAATTTTTACTTGTAATAATTATTCAAACAGCTGTTTTGCGTTTGTGTTTACAAAACAATATTTCTAAATTAAGTTGCAAATAAAAATATTTTGGAAAATTTAAGAAATTGTAAGTAAATGTGAACTTTTAAAACGATAAAAAGTATTAAAAGATGTATCTTAGGAACAACAATAATAATAATAATATTTTTCTAGTTTTAACAGCCTCTGAAATGTTTTTGTTTTCTTTTTTCTTTAATTTTCACAGACCAGCTGTTATTTCTAATATTGTAAATATTGTGAGTACCTAGGTACTCGGTACTTTACACTAAGCAGGCAAATAATTCAATTAGTTCAGATATATATTTGCAAATAAATTAAATTATTTTTAAAATTAACTTTGAAATAGTAATGTTTTTAACTATCAAATTCTATTTCTACCACCATATGTCCACGTGTGGACCGCAGAGAGATTTATTTTCACTTATATTGCGAAATGATTGTTCGAACTTATGTTTAACAAATTAATTGGTTGCTTTTTCTTTTGCAGTTGTTTTTATTTAGCTTAATTACATAAATAAAAGAAACTTGATAAAATTTGAAAAATATTCTAATTTATAAAAAAATTTAAATGTACTTCCAACCTTCAAATTACCTAATTTATTTTTTGCCTTATTAACAGTTATTAATTATTATTTATAAGCGTAAATTAACACATAATTTATTAAATTACTTTTTTACTGCTTTTGGGGTTTAATGCTGGCAGCAACATGATATTTAATTTTGGATAAAGCTTTTTATTACAGTACCTCAGGTAGAAATTTAGAAATTAATCGAAAAAGCTACAATAATCTAACGAATAGCGTTTTTTTCTAATAAATAACGAAATCGGACAAAAAATTTATAATAATTTGTAAAAGTAAATCACGAAAATCATCCATTACAAAAATATATTTCTTAAATATGCCAGATAATATGTTATAGCGTATAAACTAATTAAAAATAGATATTTTATTCATTCATTTTATTCAAAAGTAGCTAATCACCCTTATCGTGTTTAGTGTATTTCGACTACGCCTAGTACTAGATTAAATAAAATTGCAAAACTTTTCATCATTCTATTACAAGCAGTACTCGAAAAACGCCAGTCACGACAATGCTGAATATAAATGACCATAATCACATTATTTTTATAATAATATACATATATGTATAATTTGTCCAAAAAATATAGAGGTAGTTATTAAGTACTGATATATACCTATACATTACAACACTACTTTAACTTGCAAATTGTTACTAGTAAAGTGTTCATTTACTTTTTCACATTTTTGAGAGTAATTTTGGAAAAATTTTTGTTACTCTCTCGTTACTAATTTTTACTAGTAAAGTAAATGAACACACTTATAGACTATACAAAAAAGAAGTTTTCACTTCAAAAAACAAAAGACTTAAGAAACAAACTTGTATCAGCATTTTTCGTTTCATAAACCAATTCCAGGTTTTTTCGTTTCATAAACAAAAGACTTAAGAAACCAACTTTTCAGAATTTCTTGATTCGGTCGCCACAAAGCCCGCGATAGAAGCTATGCAATAGCTTAAAAAATGTTGAACATTTTTTGCCACTTATGGACGTCAAAGCTTGTTTGGAAAGCACTTATAAATCTGCTGTATTGTTAATTGGTTCGAAAAAATATATGTACCTACATACAGATTGTTATTATTTATAAAGACTTTCAAATTTACGGAACATTAGTATAATTAAATGTGTGTTTATGGATATTCATATCAACCTAAAGTTTATTAAAGAACTTATTTTCGAAAAGTCAAACTAGATTTTGTAAATTAGATCATAATTTCCGAAATTATAACTAAATTTTTTTTCGCGTTCTTAAAAACCCACTCCAAGTGATATTTATTTATTTAATCCATATTGCAATACAAAAGCCATCAAGGCCAAAAATACGTATTACACAGTAATATAATTTATAATACCTGAGTAAAGCCCAGGGTAAAAAAAGGTAAAAAAAATACTTAAAGCATATTCAATAAAAATAATTCCAAAAATATTTACAATGTTCTTACTTAGTTGGCTCCCCAGCCGATATAATAAACAAAAAAAATTTGACCGATATTTCCTGAAGTACATTGATCCGACATGTTAGCATAAACCATCATTTTCTCAACCGAATTTGGGGGAAGAATAAAAATTATGAAAATTATAAACCAAAAATCATGCTATGGGCTAGATTGAAAAAGTCTAGCTAGTTTGAGCCGAAAAACGTTGTTCGAATGGGAGAAGACCCTTAATTCGAGTGGTAGTGAATTCCACCAACGAGCAATCCGCACAAGGAATGATCTAACAAAAGCAGAGCATGTTATTCTTGGAATCACCATCTGTTTATTCCTAGTGGATCGAGAAAAGCGAAAACGACTTCAAAGATCAGTAACTGCAGAAAAGAGCACCCCAAGAATTTAGCAACATACTCTGGATACATGATGACGTCTTCGAATCTTATAGACGTATCTTACAATAGTATTCACAAGTTTCCTAAGCTTAAACAGGTTTGTCATTATGGCCCCAGAGAAAACTTCCAAGCCATATAATACTAGAGGCATCATAAGCGCTTGAGGCACCCTCAATGTGACCTCCTATGGAAGGTATGTAGATATTGGCAGAACAAATTCTCCGTAAAACGAAAGAGATTTTCCTGTGTATGGAAATTTTGAAAATGGGATAATGATTTCAAAGTTTCGAACCTATTTCCAGAAATTCGAAATTACGTTCTAAATGTCAAAAATGATTTTAATCATTAACATCGAAGGTTTAGATTTGAATTACATATGTATGTATACTTAGACGATCAGTTGTGTAACAATTCCACAATAAACTCAAATGTGTACCTATGTACATATATTATATTATTATATATTTAGACTAAAATATGTGTTAATACATACATTATTATTACACTATGTATGTATGTATTTACAGCTTAATATTAATAGATTCTTAAGTTAATAATACGTATGTATGTATGTAGGTACCTACCTATAACAAATAAATAAAAAACTGACTTAAATTTTTTTAATGAACGAACACCTGCATGCATAAATATAAATAAATATAGGAAGAAAAAAATCATGGAGACCAAATAACAAACGACATACACATGATTGAACTTTTTTTTTTAAATTAAAACTCACTCGGTGTAGAAATATTGTGACCCATATCAGGCGCTCAAAGTGCTGCAATACAGCGAACGTTTCCTATAAAATGCAAATATAATTTGAAAATATTAATGAAAACAAACAAACTTAGATAGATAACGTTGTGTGAAACACAATCAACCCTGCAAACATTTTCTATTTGGAGCTTTAGTTAATATCATCAGTGAATATTATGTGGTCATTGGCATGCCCAAAATATATGTACATACAAACGTACATATGTACATACATACTGAAGTAGTAAAATTTACTTTTTATTTTCTAAAAATAAGCCCAGCCAAATTATTGACACTTCAGAACCGTTTACACCAGGAAACTTAATTTTAAATATAAATTTTGTCACTGTTGCCAAATCAATTGCATACATTTACAGAAAAATCTACTTTTGTGCCCCGTTCGCCACCAAGGAATTAAGCTTGTAATTTGAAGCCATGCTGTTCGATTTTTCGCTCAATTTTACTTATGGTGGGGCTAAATACGGTCTACGCCAAGATACCAAAAATAAAATAATATATAAAGATTGTTTTGGAGAAACAAGCTTTATTGTTGGGTGGTGAACGGGACAAAAAAAAATACACTTTTCTGTGGAAATACCCATAGCCGATTTTTTATTGTTTTCTTTGTTTACTGTAAATTATAAGACCACACGGAATAATTATTAAAAAAATATATTAAAATTAGTGTTGGACTGAAGACTTAAACTTTATTAAATTTAAAATTAATGTGCTTAAACTTGAATTCTTAATGAAGAGTTATTTTACAGTTTCGAGTGCCCTGCTTTTGTTTTTTTTTTAATTCTAAATGCAACCGAATGCAATTCTATTTTTGCAATTGACAATTTCTTATTCAGCTGTTTTCAGTATTATAGCATCAATAAATATTCATACGACAGAGAAAATTGTTGCAAAAGCATGTAAGTAAATTAAAAAAAAATATTTTTGCCATCTTAAGAAAATTAAAATATATATTAAAATATTTTACATATTATTAGGTGCGTAGATATTGTAATACATATTTACATTTATGGATTATTTAAATATTATGAAGATTACATTTGTTATTACAGAATTGCATAATCTGTGAGGCTTTTTGATTTCAACTGTAATGGCTTTACCTGAAGGACTTAAAAAAAATATGGAACTCTTCCAAGTAAACTAACTAGATATAAAACAATAAACATTAAAATTATTAAAAAATTTTCTTTTTAGGCTAAAAACAATTTGCCTGTTTTTCTTAAGGGCGGTCCAGCTGATAAGGCCTTATATGGTCTGACTATGGGTCTATGTGGCTTAGGAATATTGGGTTTCTTACAGCTTGTTTACCAAATGGGTTTCCAAAAAAAGAAATCGGACTAATTTAAAAATTACGTTATGTACATATGCTTTATTATATATTTATAAATAAACATTAAAATAACAGGATATAGCAGCGTATATATTTGTTTTAATTATTATATTCTATTTTTGGTTCCGAGCTGTACTAAAAATGAAATAATGCCACTACTATTGAATATTTGTGCTTGGTTGTATAAAGCGGTAATCTGGCTACTTTTTTTGTAATTGTGAATTAGCGGACTGCTTCCTTATTGTGAATATTTAACAAAAATAATATTTTTTTCCTGATATATTTTTCTTATTGTTTGTTGATAAACTTTTTGTCTTTTTGTCCAATAAATTTATTTGTTAAGTCACAGAAACTGTAATATCAGCTAGCAAAATGAGAACTGTTCAATGTGTAATTAATAATCTGTAAATAACTTTGCATTAAACAAAAGTAAAGCAATATAAAAAATTTTTATTAACAAAAAAATAACCACAAAGGATCCAAAAAGAAGATTGATTAATCAGCCAATAAAAAGTGATTTACTTTTTTTAAAAATAATAATATGGAACCAAATGATGAAGTGGTGGAACGCCAAAAGCTTGTAGATGTAGAAACAGAAGAAGATGTCACAAATAGTGCCCCTAAATCAGCACCAACTCCTGCCTCACCCTTGGCCGTGCCCAAAATTAATGTAAGTTTGTAAACCTATTGTTATACACAGATGGGTGTGTATACACATATACACACATATGTATATATGCAACTTTGCAAGTCTTATCAATGCTTCTTGTAATAATAAAAAAATTTAATTGTTTTTAAATAGATTAAGAGTATATCTAGTGGCGAAACGACTCGTAGCCGTAATTCCGCTTCATGTTCCATAGAACGTACTACCACAACTTCCGAAAAAATAGGTGGCCAATCATCTGCCAAAGTAACATACGTAAATGAACGAAAATCACGGCCACACTTACATGGCACCAATGACGAACGTTTTGAATTTAAGTCCAGGCCTAGAAAACTATTGAAAGGTATGACTCTTAATTACAAAAAAAAATATACATATTTTCTTTTCATTCATAATAACATCATAGAAGACTTCACTTCACCTTTCTTAATTAGTTACTCCTTTCAGTAATTAATAAAAGGGAGGTTAGTAAAAAAGAAGGGAAGCTTAAGTTATGGTGTTGGTGTGCTTTTCGTAAATGTTTCATTACAGTCGCTGCGGGCGTGTCTGATGTTCGTTCATGATATTAATATATCCGCAATTTATTCTTTGTATCAGTAGTTGGATAAAATATGTGATTATCTTAAAGAATTCTATTAGTAGATTGTTTTGTGTTTGTTTTTATCATTACTAGCCTTTATGCACATACATATTTCATCATTTGTTAATTTCTACAGTTCCATATTTAATCGTAGTAAAGCTCAACCACTAATTAAAGGTTTAGCAATTCTTACTTGCGATTTGAATATAATTTTTTATTTCGAACTTACACCTATTAATATAAACACTACTTACTACTATATACGAATCACATTATTTCCTGCACAGAAATTAGTTTTGGTGCTATTGTGTCGTTAATAATGCTTTACATTTTGTCAAATAGATCAAAGAGAACATTTGATCTTAAATATATAAAAATTCAGATCTTATGAAATAATAAAAAATGGGTAAAAAACTTGTGCAAGCAACATAATAAAAATAGAAAAATAATCAGTGTGAAAATAATGTGTATACAGCCCCATATTGGATATTGTGCAACATACTTAAATTTATTTATATATACTTTTTGGACAATTTGGTCTGTTTTTTAATAAATCCTTAGAAAAATAAACAACTAAATATAGCCAAAGAAAACTAAACAGCTTAGAAAAAATTTGTTAAAAAATTCTATTTTTGGTTTGGCTTTTTAGCAATTATATACATATATATATTGCTAAAAGGGCCTAACTGAAATAATTGCAACTGAAAAGGAGAAGGAAAAAAAATAATAGAAAATGATCAAAACAGAACTATTAATTATAGTTTGTAAACCCTTTATTTTTATACTATTGCATTCAATTTTTGTGACGAGGTGTATTTGTGTGAAATGTATTTAAATCAATAAAATAGTCAATTTAGAAATAAGGCGATGTAGGCCCTTTCTACATAAGACCATATCGCTCCTTTATTGCAACATAGTCATATCTCATATGATATGATATATGAAGATATGACTATGTTGCAATAAAGGAGCGGTATGTATATCAACGGAGTCTGATGTTGCGATCCCTAACTACATATGTACGTAAATACATACATTCATACACATACCAACATGCATGATTATAAAAATACAATTGCTCAATTCACAAGCCTAGTTGTAACGCTTATTGTTGTATATGAAAAGGCAATTTCAAATAAAATTTCTCAAAACAAAAATAATTTAATTTTCCGTCTCCACTTCTTAGCTGGATGAAAGACTGAACTAGAAAGTAATTCTCCTCTCTGTCTTCCAAAGCTAAATTAAGACTGCAAAATAAACTTTATGTGTGTAAGACCCCTTCAGAAACGCAAAGTTGACTTCAAAGAAAAAGAAAGTATTCTGCTTCCCCAGCAGAATTAAAACTTTACAAAGTAAATTTCGCGTGTCTGATGGGAGTCTTATTAAAAACGTGGTGTTTTTGCTTAACTAAAAACTAAACGTGCACCAAACCGATCTACCCTTTTGTTGGCAACATCGTGTTTCAATGAAAATATGTCTTTTAATATGCCAAGTTATTTACTGCTTATTTCGAGGTGCCGAACAACAATGTTTCAGAACTTTTTTTGTTTTAAATGGAATTTTACGAGAGAAATAATTCTTTCGAAATCGTGAAATATGGAGACACTCTTGAACATTAAACTTTTCAAGTCACAAAATGAATATAAATAAAAATTTCCTAGTTTGTTCCACTAATTGTGGCGTTCTGTATAAACACTTGTTGATGTCGTATCTTGCACAAGTCGTCGTTCTGTCAACTTGTATAATTTCATATGCCTCACTGATAAAAAAAAAACAATTTAAATACTTACTATACATACGTACGTACATACATATGTAAAAATAGATTTATGTATGTACAGATGTATGTATGCAAGTTTATGTTAAGTCACGAATAAACGAAGTAGAAGCAAATTAAATTACTTGAAAAATACACCCAAAAAAAAAAAAAAAAGGAAATTAAACCGAATTCATTTATACAATCCCTTCCTTACAAAAATAATTTTCGTAATTCATTATAAGTGTTTCCCTCAAATTATTAACATGTGGCTGCTAGACACAAATAAAGAATGCAGTCAGTCAATATATTGGCGCCATACGCTAAGGATTAGATTTCGCCAAAACTTAAATACACGTCCATACATAAAAACATACTTCATACTTAAAAGTATTCACCACAAAATGTGCAATTGATATTTTTCTTTTACTACATATGTACATACAAACATATTTGATTTAAATTTTAATTTTATTCCATTTATTTAATTTTTAATTTAATCTTTTTTATTTGTTTATTTTATTTTTCACTTATTTAACAATTTTGTTGTGTATCTACTCTATCATCCAATTTAATGCAAAATTTATAATACCATCACTAAAACAATTGCAACATCAAACAACGACAACAACTACTTCTAAATTTTCAAATAAATATAAAAATATATGACAAAAACAAAAATCTGCTGTTTTAATTATGTCAAACTACCATGAAGATAGCGGTGACGATGAGAGCATTAATGGTATAAAGCAATTGAGTAGCGAAACCCTTAGTGATGAAACTTGCATAAACAGCAACATTAAAACTAGCAATAATAACAACAATAACAACTACAACAACATTAATAATAATAGTAATATAAATAATAATGTAAATAAACTAAATCATGCTACAAGCAGTTGCAGTTTAAATCCAACATCAGCATTGACAACTACAACTACCGTTGCTGCCATTACAACTGCTCCAACTACTAATAAGACTCTCAGTTGTGGCAGTGTTAGTGGCGGTAGCACAGCTAGTGGTATTGCTGCCGGCAGTAATAATAGTAGTAGTTATCATTATTATCACAATAATAACAATGACAATTTAGTTGATAACACACCACTGATACAACGTCGCAAACCGTGTGCTAATACGCCATCTATCAGCGTTAGTGCTGGTTATCCCGGACTTATATCATCAGCGAACATCAGCAGTCTCAGCGATAAATTTGATCAGCGTCCAATAAAACATCATTCTTTTGTATCAGAAGTACCGGATGTTAAACATATGGAGCGTGCCCTTTTAGGACTTTTGGATGATTTTCATTCTGGGAAGCTGAAAGCATTTGGTAAGTGCAAAATATAAAATACATAAAATACGAAAGTACTATAAGCTTTAGATGTCATATCAACAATGTCCCAGTTAAAGAATATTAAAACCCAGACTGTAAAGTGGAAAAGTCATGCGATAAAATATATTTTGCGATGCGGAACAGGTTGACCTTCGATTGTAACAAATAAATTTTATGGGACCAAACTGCAAGGAAACTTGTTTAAACAATAAAAGGCTTTTGAAAATAGGTCCATAAATGGAGGAATTTTGTAACAATTAGTATTTTTGGGGAATAAATTGCTCCCGATTTTTCAAAAACTTTTATGGGACCCAACTACAAACTACCAATTTTTTAATTAACATACAAAAAGAGAATTTTAAAAATCAATATATAAAGAATATAGTTATGAGTGGGCAAACATTAAAAAAAACTAAATTTTGTGTGCAGTTTTATTATTTATTGAATCTTTAATTATAAATTGAAACATCAATAAGTTATTCAAATCTTAATTCTAAAAAAAATCAATTAAAAAGTCTAATCATAATTTTTTTTTTTTTAATTTACAACTACTTATTCTATACTAGCTTTTAATCCTAACTTGGGTTAGGCTATCTTGAAAGCATAAAATGACTGTATCCCAAAAAATGGGTAAAATGAAGTCAATAAATATTTTTTGGTTCTTCTATTAGAGCTCTACGACGTTGTTTAACAGAAAATATATATCATAGAGTTTTTGCCATTTTTTGCAATTTTCAATAGATTACTTAAATTATGATTATCCTTTTATTGTTGTATCATTTATTTCGTTACACAATTATGTTTGATTTCAGGTTCGGGTTGCACAATGGATCAAATGACCAAAATACGCGAACAACAAGAAAGTCTTGCCAAATTGCATTTCGAATTGGCTGCAGCTGAAGAAGATTCTCTGGAGAATGGCAATGATTTTAATGCCGCTAAAGCTCAAGAAAATATGTTACAATTAATGCAGCGTCTAGAACAACTTTCGATTTCCATCGAACATTTACAAACTAGTCATACAGGCCTCTGAGGTTTGCTTCAAGCGAAGTGTAACAAAAGCGGACCTGATATCAATGCTGGCACCGTTGCTGCGCCATTAGCAACAACATCAGCAGAAGCTGTTGCACGTTTGCTGTTATTACTGTTGTGATTTCATTTCTAAAACTTTAAATTATATTAATCGAATAAAACTTATGGTTCTATAAATGTTCTTATACACATACATCCTTATAATTTTTAACTTTCCACTCTTTAGAGTGCTTCATTAAAATATTTTTGTTTTTTATTTTACAACCTTAATGTATAATGTTTTAAAAAAACTATTTCTTTCTATATAATTTTCGATTTCGACATTTGTTTTGTTTTTTAAAATATGTATATGTTGCTTTTGTTTATTCATAAATACGTTAATAATTAAGAATAATTAATATATATAAAAAAAGACCTTTTTTATGGTAGTTTTGTAGCTGTCTTAAAATGTTTAATTATAAATATTTACATACATACGTACATATGTATGTATAAGTGATTATATAAAAAATATACTATTATTCTCTTTTTTTAAATAAAAAAATAATCATGTTTGAAACACAAAATTTTTTTTACTGTTAAATGGAGTGATTTGAAATCGGAAAATTACCAACAAGTAATAATAATGGTTAAATTTATTATGTGTTTTGAATCGCTCTGGTGAACTACAGTTAAAAAAAAGAAAAATTATGAGTTTATTGAAAATATGAAATCTAGTTTGAATTTTCGTATTATGTTCGTTTTGTTGCACAGAGGCATCGATTGAAAATAGAATTAAAAACTTCTAAAACATAAAATTTTTGTTTAAATCTCGTGTATTGTTTATCAATGTTCTTATAGAAAAGCTTACACCAAATATGAAATCTCTTCGATCTTTTTTACAGCTGGCGTACAAAAACTGAATAAAAAAATATGTTGCGGCAACACTGATGCCAATTATTAAAATTTTTGCTTATTTTTTAAATGCACGTAAAATACCAGGAGCACAGATATCAAAAAAATTAGCAAGAAACTTTCTATTTTCCTGTTAACAAAATTAAAGCATACTTTCAGGATCTACAAAATACCTGCAGCACTTGGTTCATATTAACTTGAAATGTTTTCCTTTTTCTAAGGTGTGATTTTAATTTTTCAAAGTTGTTTAAATTAAAAAAATGGTTTTTAATTATTTTATATTTAGTATATCATTATTTGACTAATTATTTGTTTAGCCTTAGCACTGATTACGATCAACATCATTGACCCATCTTCAGGGGATATTTTTAAAAACAACTTGTGTAGTTAATTTATAAAAGTGTTTTAAAGCTTGTTATTGATTATTACTGTACTAATTCATAATCATTTGTTGAGGTACGACATTTTAATTTGAATACATTATTGTTATTTAATTTAGCTCTCATAAAAGGTTTAATTGTAAATAATATCATGTTCTTCTTCTTCCCTAGAAAAATTCCAACAACTTGACTTGCTTGACAAAATGACATTGTGACAAAATGCAGCGATATCTTGTTGTTCGAGAGTCAAGACAAATTCCTTAGCAGCTATTCTCGCCACAACTCGCTTTGACAAACATCTAATTCTAATTCACAATATGTACCGAACAATGAAAAACAAGGCAAAAATATACATTTTCTTTCTCCGCTTTCATTTTTGATCTCCTTCCGATATCAGCACAACTGATTCTGGATGAATTTATTTAAATAAATTAGCGCAAGGTGAATTTATTATAAGGTGGGAGCCAGAATAAAACAAATACAACACGAAAAACAACAGGCATTTTGTTTGTGTAAATTTCCAAACAATTGTCAAATTTGTATAATAATTTAAGAAAATACAAATTTGTTTGTAAACAAAGAATTTAATAGAAAAAGGAAATATTACAATATTAGACAATCGTTTGGAAATTGCGAATTTTTGAATTCGTTTAGAAAAGATAAATAAGTTTAAAAATTTTTTATACAAACCAAATTTTTAAAAATAAAATCATTATTAATTGAAATACAATTACATAATTGTTTTATTTGTAATATTTCCATATTCATTTATTTATCATAAATTGTTCATATGTATACACTTTTATTGTTTTTTTTTTAAATTATTATTGCTCACACCAAATATTAGACTCCTGCGACTTTGTTTTAACAGAAAATCGACAAAATATTGGATTTTACCATTTTTCGCAATTTTCACCCTACTATAGCTTTCTCTAAAAATTAGGAAAAAATAATTTTTGGTTTTTCTATTCTTTTGTAATGTGAATCGATGTTAATACACAAATCATTGGTTCACTCCAAATATTAGAGTTCTGCGACTTTGTTTTAACAGAAAATCGATAAAATAGAGTTTTTGCCATTTTTTGCAATTTTCAATAGATTATTTAAATTACGATTATTCCTATTATTGTTGTATCATTTATTTCGTTACACAATTATGTTTGATTTTAGGTTCGGGTTGCACAATGGATCAAATGACCAAAATACGCGAACAACAAGAAAGTCTTGCCAAATTGCATTTCGAATTAGCTGCAGCTGAAGAAGATTCGCTGGAGAATGGCAATGATTTTAAAGCTAAAGAAAATATGTTACAATTAATGCAGCGAATTGAATAGTATTCAATTCGCCTTGACATATACAAGGAACAAATCAAGGCGAAAATATACATTTTCTTTCTCCGCTTTCATTTTTGATCTCCACCCGATATCAGCACAACTGAATCTGGATGAGTTTATTTAAATAAATTACCGTTTAGAAAAGATAAATAAGTTTAAACAATTTTTATACAAACCAAATTTTTAAAAATAAAATAATTTTTAATTGAAATACAATTAATTGTTTTGTTTATAATATTTCCATATTCATTTATTTATCATAAATTGTTCATATATACTTTTATTGTTTTTTTTTTAAATATTATTGTTGTTTTTGCAATGAAATATATGTTTAATGTATAATTGCAATTTTTGCTCTTTTATCGTTTTTTTTATTGTATTTATATTTAGTTCGCGTTACTTTCAATATGTTTTTTGTTTTGTATTTTTATTTTGAATAATGCACATAATAATCATAATCTTTATAATTATGTATAATAATAGACAAACATAAAAAAATTAAAATAATTGTAAGGTTGGTTTTTTTTAGTAAATATATATGTAATAATATATAGATGTAGATGAATATAATTTTATATAGTAAAGTAGAGTTTAATATTGTTTTTTATGTTTGTTTGTTTGGTTGTTTAATTATATTATAATTATTATTAGTTTATTTTAATTAATATAATTGTTTTACAAATACACCGCATACCACTAAATAATGCACATAAGTTCAATTGGTTTTAAATTTATTTAATAATCATAATATTTATTAAATATTTATTTATTATTTGTATGTATATATATTTATAATATGTAATTCTAAATGATATAGCAAAAAAAAATATATATGTATTTATTATTATGTTTTATACATATAAAGAGAATATATAATTAAAAATAATGTAATATTTATATAAATATAAACATATAACAAAAGTTTTATTTATTTTTTTGAAATATTTTTTTAAAGGATTTTCTCTATGTTTTTTCTTTTATTATATATATAAACATATTAACATTTTTCTTTTATTCAAAAGTTTTAGAATTTAAAACATCAAAAAATTTCTGTAGCATCATTTATTTTATAGATAAATAGACTTTCTTTTATTTATCAATTTTTTTTATATTAATTTAGATTTGTAATTAAGGAGAGGAAAAGGAGATGAGCCAAATTTTTTAGTTATAATTTTCTTTTCACTTGAATTTAAATTTTTATTTATTATTTTATACATGTATGTTTGTAAGTATGCATGTGATGGAAATAAATTTAATGTGTTCATGTTCGGTGTATTCCAGCAAAATTTAATTGTCAAATCCGTTATATGAAACGAAAATTGTTTTTGTTTTCATTAATGGGATTTGACAGTAAATCTATTGTGAATGAATGTGTTGGAAATCGTCGAAGCATGCATGTTACATATTAATTATACCGTAAGTATGTACATACATACATATGTATATGATTCTCATTTTATACATAATTAATTTGATTTTATTTTAAAGCATGTAATTGGATTCATAAAAAAAACCCTAATTTCTTTTTAAATAAAACCTGGACAATTGTCATGGCATCGGCTAATCAACAATTCTGATTATTTCAAATTAATGCAACAAACTGTTGGCAATTTTAAATTCTGCATTTATGAATATACATACTCGTATTAGTAAAATTGTGCTAACTTGAGTTAAGTGCTTTTGTCACACAAGTCCAGAGATTCTTATTGCAAAAGTACTTTTGTATTTATTTCACTACCTATTCCACTATATAGAATTTAAATTCATTTAAAATCTCAAAAACTGTTTAGGTTACTAATGACACATTCCATACCGGCGTATTTTTTTATCGAAAACATTTAGACCTTGAACGTGCGATTGCACAAAAATGCTCACAACAAAATTTTTATTATTCATCAAATAATCTTAATTTGAATTGGTTGATTATGGATAGCAACTAAATTTGAATTAATAGTGTATTTACATTATGCAACCTTGTTGCATGCAATTTTAAGTGAGTGTTGAAATAGAAATGTTTACATTTTATAATTCTTCGGTGTATTGCATGCAACAAATTTGTGTGCTGTAAATACGGCATAAGTTGTCAGTTTACAAATAAAATTTAGTGTTTACCAGACTAATTCGCATGTTTAGCTGCCATCCATAATAGTTTGCTATTTTAATTTATTATTTTAAATAATCAAAATGAATTGACTCATCGCCATTTTGAATAATCAGAACTCCCGATTAATCTATTAATTTATTATTTAATTTTGTATGTATGTTATTCGTTTTAAATGGTTCGTTTTACATACATGTGTTGTGGGAATTATTAAAATTATGTATGATTTGTGTATGACAAATTTAGACTATAAAGGCTTAATTGTATTATTTTCAATTATTTAAAATTTCGCCACTGTTATAAAAACATAAATATGTACATAAGTATGTATATACTTATATTTGCAGAATATAAGTCTGAATGGTTTACATGTTGAAGTCTTACACTTTACAGCCGAGAAAGCATTTGATTAAAATTCTTATGGAATACTTTGTTTTCATTTTATAAATATTCTGTAACCATAAAACTATTTTTTTTGTAAATTCTGACGCAATTTAAAATCACAAATTAAAATCAAATAACTAAATATTATTGTGAATAACATCAGGAAAGTGTGGCTAAAATGTAACAAACTGTTAAAGAGCAACATTGCAAATAACTGTTACTTTATGAATGTTGTCACAATACCGAGCACTGGAGTAACAGTAGGGAATAGTGAGTTTTAAGACATCGTAATAGTTTGCAGCAATCCGGACTTGTAATTTTTTATTAGCAATTTATCATGAATGCTTGCGCATAATAACTTTTTATCCATACATTATGGGACAGATGTATTACAGATTAATGTGGGTACCATCCTTTCGGCCCAAGCCAACAGTGCTCATAGCACCGTGTAGTATATATGTGTTCACAAGCACTCCCGACTGAACATATGTAAGTGTCTACTCCCCATGTGTAAACACCTTGCTTAAGTGTTCGAGCTATAAAATTTCTTTTATCTGTTATTCCCAACAGCACATATAGGCTTTATAGTACATTACGTGCTGTGCACATATTACGTAACGCTGTTTTCAGAGATTTTATACCCCCTCCCCCTTCGTAACGCTTTTTACTAATTTTTCAGTGCAAAATTTCCAATCCGTAACAAACAGCCCCTAAGACCCAAGTCCATCCAGCCACTAGCAGTGGTCGATCATCAGTCCATAAACAAATAACTATCCCAGCTTTTGGTAGCAAGCACAGCCAACACGTCCACTGGCGAAGGAGATCTCACCAATAACCGGTCAGGGAATCATGCCACCAACAAGGAGTGCGATGTAGGCAGCCCAGCATACATTATGGGACAGCTAACTACTCGGTTACGTTTTGGAAGGCAATATTTCAATAGCTGTCTTGCAACTGACGTTTTGGAAAAAAACAAATACAACACGAAAAACAACAGGCATTTTGTTTGTGTAAATTTCCAAACAATTGTCAAATTTGTATAATAATTTAAGAAAATACAAATTTGTTTGTAAACAAAGAATTTAATAGAAAAAGGAAATATTACAATATTAGATAATCGTTTGGAAATTGCGAATTTTTGAATTCGTTTAGAAAAGATAAATAAGTTTAAA
Organism: Lypha dubia; assembly: GCA_947311025.1. Classification (NCBI taxonomy): domain Eukaryota; kingdom Metazoa; phylum Arthropoda; class Insecta; order Diptera; family Tachinidae; genus Lypha; species Lypha dubia. The sequence goes on along the minus strand of OX371261.1, from coordinate 40,352,429 downwards.
AATTTTTTATACAAACCAAATTTTTAAAAATAAAATCATTATTAATTGAAATACAATTACATAATTGTTTTATTTGTAATATTTCCATATTCATTTATTTATCATAAATTGTTCATATGTATACACTTTTATTGTTTTTTTTTTAAATTATTATTGCTCACACCAAATATTAGACTCCTGCGACTTTGTTTTAACAGAAAATCGACAAAATATTGGATTTTACCATTTTTCGCAATTTTCACCCTACTATAGCTTTCTCTAAAAATTAGGAAAAAATAATTTTTGGTTTTTCTATTCTTTTGTAATGTGAATCGATGTTAATACACAAATCATTGGTTCACTCCAAATATTAGAGTTCTGCGACTTTGTTTTAACAGAAAATCGATAAAATAGAGTTTTTGCCATTTTTTGCAATTTTCAATAGATTATTTAAATTACGATTATTCCTATTATTGTTGTATCATTTATTTCGTTACACAATTATGTTTGATTTTAGGTTCGGGTTGCACAATGGATCAAATGACCAAAATACGCGAACAACAAGAAAGTCTTGCCAAATTGCATTTCGAATTAGCTGCAGCTGAAGAAGATTCGCTGGAGAATGGCAATGATTTTAAAGCTAAAGAAAATATGTTACAATTAATGCAGCGAATTGAATAGTATTCAATTCGCCTTGACATATACAAGGAACAAATCAAGGCGAAAATATACATTTTCTTTCTCCGCTTTCATTTTTGATCTCCACCCGATATCAGCACAACTGAATCTGGATGAGTTTATTTAAATAAATTACCGTTTAGAAAAGATAAATAAGTTTAAACAATTTTTATACAAACCAAATTTTTAAAAATAAAATAATTTTTAATTGAAATACAATTAATTGTTTTGTTTATAATATTTCCATATTCATTTATTTATCATAAATTGTTCATATATACTTTTATTGTTTTTTTTTTAAATATTATTGTTGTTTTTGCAATGAAATATATGTTTAATGTATAATTGCAATTTTTGCTCTTTTATCGTTTTTTTTATTGTATTTATATTTAGTTCGCGTTACTTTCAATATGTTTTTTGTTTTGTATTTTTATTTTGAATAATGCACATAATAATCATAATCTTTATAATTATGTATAATAATAGACAAACATAAAAAAATTAAAATAATTGTAAGGTTGGTTTTTTTTAGTAAATATATATGTAATAATATATAGATGTAGATGAATATAATTTTATATAGTAAAGTAGAGTTTAATATTGTTTTTTATGTTTGTTTGTTTGGTTGTTTAATTATATTATAATTATTATTAGTTTATTTTAATTAATATAATTGTTTTACAAATACACCGCATACCACTAAATAATGCACATAAGTTCAATTGGTTTTAAATTTATTTAATAATCATAATATTTATTAAATATTTATTTATTATTTGTATGTATATATATTTATAATATGTAATTCTAAATGATATAGCAAAAAAAAATATATATGTATTTATTATTATGTTTTATACATATAAAGAGAATATATAATTAAAAATAATGTAATATTTATATAAATATAAACATATAACAAAAGTTTTATTTATTTTTTTGAAATATTTTTTTAAAGGATTTTCTCTATGTTTTTTCTTTTATTATATATATAAACATATTAACATTTTTCTTTTATTCAAAAGTTTTAGAATTTAAAACATCAAAAAATTTCTGTAGCATCATTTATTTTATAGATAAATAGACTTTCTTTTATTTATCAATTTTTTTTATATTAATTTAGATTTGTAATTAAGGAGAGGAAAAGGAGATGAGCCAAATTTTTTAGTTATAATTTTCTTTTCACTTGAATTTAAATTTTTATTTATTATTTTATACATGTATGTTTGTAAGTATGCATGTGATGGAAATAAATTTAATGTGTTCATGTTCGGTGTATTCCAGCAAAATTTAATTGTCAAATCCGTTATATGAAACGAAAATTGTTTTTGTTTTCATTAATGGGATTTGACAGTAAATCTATTGTGAATGAATGTGTTGGAAATCGTCGAAGCATGCATGTTACATATTAATTATACCGTAAGTATGTACATACATACATATGTATATGATTCTCATTTTATACATAATTAATTTGATTTTATTTTAAAGCATGTAATTGGATTCATAAAAAAAACCCTAATTTCTTTTTAAATAAAACCTGGACAATTGTCATGGCATCGGCTAATCAACAATTCTGATTATTTCAAATTAATGCAACAAACTGTTGGCAATTTTAAATTCTGCATTTATGAATATACATACTCGTATTAGTAAAATTGTGCTAACTTGAGTTAAGTGCTTTTGTCACACAAGTCCAGAGATTCTTATTGCAAAAGTACTTTTGTATTTATTTCACTACCTATTCCACTATATAGAATTTAAATTCATTTAAAATCTCAAAAACTGTTTAGGTTACTAATGACACATTCCATACCGGCGTATTTTTTTATCGAAAACATTTAGACCTTGAACGTGCGATTGCACAAAAATGCTCACAACAAAATTTTTATTATTCATCAAATAATCTTAATTTGAATTGGTTGATTATGGATAGCAACTAAATTTGAATTAATAGTGTATTTACATTATGCAACCTTGTTGCATGCAATTTTAAGTGAGTGTTGAAATAGAAATGTTTACATTTTATAATTCTTCGGTGTATTGCATGCAACAAATTTGTGTGCTGTAAATACGGCATAAGTTGTCAGTTTACAAATAAAATTTAGTGTTTACCAGACTAATTCGCATGTTTAGCTGCCATCCATAATAGTTTGCTATTTTAATTTATTATTTTAAATAATCAAAATGAATTGACTCATCGCCATTTTGAATAATCAGAACTCCCGATTAATCTATTAATTTATTATTTAATTTTGTATGTATGTTATTCGTTTTAAATGGTTCGTTTTACATACATGTGTTGTGGGAATTATTAAAATTATGTATGATTTGTGTATGACAAATTTAGACTATAAAGGCTTAATTGTATTATTTTCAATTATTTAAAATTTCGCCACTGTTATAAAAACATAAATATGTACATAAGTATGTATATACTTATATTTGCAGAATATAAGTCTGAATGGTTTACATGTTGAAGTCTTACACTTTACAGCCGAGAAAGCATTTGATTAAAATTCTTATGGAATACTTTGTTTTCATTTTATAAATATTCTGTAACCATAAAACTATTTTTTTTGTAAATTCTGACGCAATTTAAAATCACAAATTAAAATCAAATAACTAAATATTATTGTGAATAACATCAGGAAAGTGTGGCTAAAATGTAACAAACTGTTAAAGAGCAACATTGCAAATAACTGTTACTTTATGAATGTTGTCACAATACCGAGCACTGGAGTAACAGTAGGGAATAGTGAGTTTTAAGACATCGTAATAGTTTGCAGCAATCCGGACTTGTAATTTTTTATTAGCAATTTATCATGAATGCTTGCGCATAATAACTTTTTATCCATACATTATGGGACAGATGTATTACAGATTAATGTGGGTACCATCCTTTCGGCCCAAGCCAACAGTGCTCATAGCACCGTGTAGTATATATGTGTTCACAAGCACTCCCGAGTGAACATATGTAAGTGTCTACTCCCCATGTGTAAACACCTTGCTTAAGTGTTCGAGCTATAAAATTTCTTTTATCTGTTATTCCCAACAGCACATATAGGCTTTATAGTACATTACGTGCTGTGCACATATTACGTAACGCTGTTTTCAGAGATTTTATACCCCCTCCCCCTTCGTAACGCTTTTTACTAATTTTTCAGTGCAAAATTTCCAATCCGTAACAAACAGCCCCTAAGACCCAAGTCCATCCAGCCACTAGCAGTGGTCGATCATCAGTCCATAAACAAATAACTATCCCAGCTTTTGGTAGCAAGCACAGCCAACACGTCCACTGGCGAAGGAGATCTCACCAATAACCGGTCAGGGAATCATGCCACCAACAAGGAGTGCGATGTAGGCAGCCCAGCATACATTATGGGACAGCTAACTACTCGGTTACGTTTTGGAAGGCAATATTTCAATAGCTGTCTTGCAACTGACGTTTTGGAACTCAGTCTATTGTAACTACAGAGAGCACCTAATTAGTATTTCATTTGTCGTACACACATAAATATTTTTACAGTCGCTTAAAACATACATACGTACATATGAGTTTAATTCTTTCGAATAAATAATATATTTTTAAAAACGCTAATAGAGTGTTTGCATAAATATAAAAACAAACCGTTTGCTAATTAATTGACTAAAAATTATTTAATAAGCAAATCATTATTTAGCAAGAAAATTATTGAAAATATTTTCAGACAAAAAAAGAAAAATACAAATAAAAATTCGTTAATTAGAAACAAAACAAACCTTTAAACATTCATATTTTTCATAGTTTTGTTATATGTATAAACATAAATATATATGTATAAAATTTTCAACAGCTATAAGACCAATAATACAGTTACATATATGTATATATGTATATAGTATGCATATACATATGTATATTTAGACTTTACTAAATTTATATTTCTATAAATTATTTAATATTACATATTTTATAGTGTATAATTATGAATGTATGCATGTATGTATATAATATCTAGTATATATTTCAACGTTTAATTTTTTTTGCTTGTATGTATGTTGAAAGGAAATTGAAAATTAAGAAAAAAAAAACGGAATTAAGATTTTAATATAATTTATCACTTTTTTTTTATGTATGTATAAACTTTTTGTGTGTTTTTTTAAGCTTTACAAAATGTAAACTAATTTTTTATTATTAAAAAAAGCTTGAAATCCTTATAAATTGTTTTAATTATCGTTTAACATTTACATACATATTTATTTTTTTAAATAGAAAAGGGATGTTTATATAGAAATTCGTTAGATTAGTTGTATTTATTTTTTAAATAATGGACAGATTTAATAGTGTTACTTTTTTTCTTTAGCTTTCGTTTTTAATACGTAACTTATTTTAATAATATACTCTTAATTTTTTACACAAGTGGAAAAAATATTTCACGAGTACATAATATAGTTTTTTTTTTGTTTTATATTCTTATTAAAAGAAATTCAAATTTATGTTGTAGTACATACATATCCACAAGGTGTTCTATTATTATGTAATTTATTTATACAGTTTTTTCTTAGTTCTTTCTTTATTAAACACTACTCAACTTATTGGATTTAAAATAAGTATTTTCAGCAGAGAAAAACTTTTCAGTTTTAAAGTTTTAGTGCTTATGACTTATTTGAATAATTAATTGATTATGACGGCATTTATATTATGCAACTTTGTGGCATGCAATTTTTATTTTAAGCGAGGGTGTTGAAATAGAAATGTATACACATTGTTCCTCTCTTTCTCACTAAAAAAAATAGAGTTGCATGCAACAAAGTTTCGTACCGTAAATGCCGTCTATGTTATAGTAATTCTCGTTTTAAATTTTCATTCACCATTTCTTTAAGACTTGAATTTACATACATGGAACCACAAAAATGGTGAATATATGACGGAGTATCGTGGTCGGCGAAAACAATCCAGGGTTATTACGTTTTGTCATTCGAATCGGAAAATATACGAATTCTTAAAAATGGGATTACGTAATAAGATTTTCACGTTTTTAAATTTGGGGAATTTTTTACTCCCTTTCAAAAAGTAAAAAAAAAAAACAATATAACGTACATATTATTTTCGTATGCTTTTTTTGATTGCGTATGCTTTATAGTTGTTGTTTTTTAAATACATAGAAGAAGCAAAGTGTTTTTAAATAATTATTAATGGAGTTACCACGTAAATAAATGCAAAATTTTTTAATACATCGTATTACATATTTTTAAAAATATATTACATATTTACGAATTTTCACTGATATTCATAGTATTCGATTTATCTCTTATAAATTTCCTTCAGACTATCCTTGGAAAGAAATTGTCTGCATCATACTTTTCGACAACAAAACACTACTATATTATTTTAATAATTAGTTATGTATTTTTAAATTTGCACTTAAATTTGACATTTGTATACAACAATACCAGGTTTTGCCAAGTTGCGCTTAAAAGTTTTAACACAACTCTGTGCCCAATTTACAGCACTCGATATCGATCGAAATTTCAATACAATTTAAATGTAAATTTCGAATGATATGGAATGCCGTAATTTGCCCCCTGGTTGTCTTTCGATCGTACTACATAATAATATTTTCTTTTCGATTCTGAAACTCCTTTCGAAAGCCTTTTCGATTCGAATAAAAATACATAATAACCCCTAGGTGCGCAATTTTCTTTTGTATCATGGAATATTGTCTTTGACAGACGTTACCCAAAAAAAGTTTAAAAGTCAGAATTTTAGATTTTAAGTGGTTTTAACTAATTTTTTTTACAGCAATAGTTCGTTTTTCCAAATTTTATTGGTTGGTATTAATTTGCGCAGACGACTACTTCTGAATTTTCACGATAACCGCCAGTTTTTAATTCTTTTCAAGGGTATATCCCAGCAATATATCTCGTGCAAGTTTCATAAATTTATTTTTTTTTCAAATTTTTGTTGAGTAGTGTGTAATTCGATATGATTTCAACTAATTTTGAACAAAAATTCAAAAAAAAACTTAGTTTTTTATAACTTGATAGTATTTGAAATTGAATTTTTATGCACTTTGTGTTATATAAAATTTTTGTTTCATGCTGTCTGTCTTTACGTAAAAATAGAAAGTTAAAAAATTGGGCTAATTTATAAAAATATAAAGATAAGTAAGTATATTTGCATAAAAGGGATTTAAGAGATTAGAGATTTTAAAAACTTCAGTTTCAATATTTTTCTGTTATAATTTGTGAAAAGTATTTGATTTTTTTTTTATAACTACATATTTTGTATTTTTTACAGAGAAGAGATTTTTGATTCCTTCAAAGATTTTTAATTGTTTTAAATATTTATTACAGTTGTTAAATCTGGTAGTTGTAAGTCTTTATGGGCAAACATACAACCGTTTATTTTCGAAAAAGACTATAAATTACTTCAGGAAAACTTAAAGTTGCTTGTGAACAGATTCTTCTTGAAAAAATTATATTTTAAAAACAAAGTTCTTAAAAAACACCATCGTATTAATATTATAAATAAGAAAGTTTGTAGTTTTTATGGGTTTGTAAGTTTGTTCCACTATGACACGAAAACCGGAATTAATTGAAATTTCGAAAGAAGGATGCCATATGACCCAAACTAAAATATACTCGTATGGTACTTTAAGAGGAGTAGAAGCGGAACAAATTCGTACTTTATATTTGTTCTTGTAATCTTCGTAAATTTTCGTTTTATAGAGCAGTTTTGAGTCAGTTCGTTTAACTGAAACATATTTCACTTATCCGAAATTGATTTTAACGTATGTCTCGCATAAGCGGAAAAAAGTATTTTCACTCAACCGAATTCGACTGTAATTATATACACATGTATTTGATAATGATTTTAATTTCGTAGTTGCTTTTCGTTTTTTTTTTTCATTACAAATCAAGCTTGTGACCAAATGAATATTTGTCGCTCCTTAAAGGATACAATCTTTTTCTTTTTTTATGGTAAACGGAGATATTAGAAAGGCATTCGCTATTTCCGCTTTGAAATTTAAATACATAATTTAATTTTTAAGATAATTTTGGATGTACACGGCAATTGTACGTCCCATATTAACTTACGGATCGGTAGTATGGTGGCCCGCCACAAATAAGAAATATGTGGTAGACCAACTGTATAGAATACAGAGATCTGCTTGCATCGGGATTACTGGATGTTTACGTACTAGTCCTGCAGAGGCTCTGAATGCTATGCTAAATCTGATTCCGATCGACCTTCATGTATTGGCGGCATCCTCAAGCAGTGCGGCAAGACTGGCGGCATCTGGGAGGTGGAGATCAAGGACCTATGGCCATGCCAAAATCCTAGATCAGCTACCACCGACACTGAGGAAACCCACCGATTACATGGTACCTCATCTGGACTTCGACAGTACGTTCAAAGTTCTCATTCCATCCAGACGGGAGTGGAAGGGGGGAAACATAGAAAAAGACTTTAACTTCAGGACGTATACTGATGGATCAAGAATGATCTGCGGTGTGGGCTCTGGAGTATTTTCGAGTGACCTTGGAATAAAACTCTCATTCCGACTTCCTGATGAAGCTAGTGTATTTCAGGCGGAAATATTGGCCATAAGGGAGGCGTGTAGGGTTTTGATTGACAGGGGTGTCCAAGGAAGAGTCGGCATCTTTGTCGATAGCCAAGCGGCACTTCTGTCTCTAAGGTCACACACTACTTTTTCTACCTTAGTTAGCCAGTGCAAGGACGCGTTATCCAGACTAGGTAGTCAGACTGACGTTACCCTCATCTGGGTTCCCGCACATAGCAACTTCCAAGGCAACGAACAGGCGGATGAACTGGCCAGGGCTGGATCTGCCATGGACGTCTCCACTGCTGAATCGGTAGACATGCCATTTGGCAGTATTAGAAATCTCATTCTCAACCATTTCAGGCAGAAAGCTGAAGACAGGTGGCGCAGGTTGAGCACGTGCAAGGTGGCTAAGAAAATGTGGCCTTGCTACAACGTTAAGCGCACAACACAACTAACTAACAGAAACCGTAGGGACATCTCGAGGCTCGTCGCAGTATTGACGGGGCACTGGGTTATCGGGAGACACGCTAACAGGATGGGCCTTTCCTACAATGCGTTCTGCCGTAGTTGCCGGGATCAAAGCAAAGAGGAAACAGTCTTCCACTTTCTTTGCGAATGCCCGGCCTTACACCATTCGAGACTCAAATTTCTAGGCAACAGCATAATAGACGATCTCTCGGAGGTATCAGGGATAGGTCTAGGTGACCTCATTAGATACCTTAATTCGACGGGATGGATCTAGAATCTTACTCCGAATCTGAGGCCTGGATTTGGACCTAAATCAGGTTGACACTGACGAGTGGAGTGGTCTGTCAAAACGGAATCTCATTGATTCTACTTGAATGCTTGCGCGTAGCAGGCAGCCACGTAAACCAACCAACCAACCAACCAAGATAATTTTTTTCTTTTTGTATTCTGAAGAAGCAAGATGCGGAATTTGAAGCCGCGCTCTTACATATTGCATTCCTAACAAAGATTTACAAATTTCAATAGTTTTTGAAAACTAATGTTCTGAAATTGTTCTGAAATTCATGGTGCTGGATCGAAACTGTAAAATCTCATTTCGCCTAAAGTTTATTTTGGATTTCTTCCCCGTAAAATAAGACAAAAGAAAATTCGATAGCTTTTTCTTCAACCATCCTCAACAACTGTAAATTATATTTCAACTTTGAAACCACGACCTCATTAATATTCTTTTTTCTTATTTGCATTATTAACTCCATTTGATTTAGGGATGGGTTGTACTATTTTAAATTTAAAATGTAGTTTAAGCCTCTTACAACAAATAAAAGCAAATATCTAAGTATGTATGTATATAAATAACACAAGATAATAATAAAAACAAAAAATTATGTATGTAGTAAATAAAAAAAAAAAAATATTTAGCAAAGTATTTAAAAAAAGTTATTATTAATAAGAAAATACTGTAGATTTATCTCTTGCAATTGAAACACTTATTTTGGAATGTTTTAGTTTAATTAGGTAGTCGTGGATTATGTGTGTGTATGTAAGTATGTAAATATGTGTGTATGTATATGTAAGATACTGAAACCCTTGTTTATTAAATAAAATTAATCCCAATTCATTGTTTATATGTATGTATGTATTTATATATTATTCAACACGAATTTCGTTAGAGACCTGTCGTGTATTGTAATTCAGGGCAATCTCTTTGAAAACTCCATGTTTTTCGTATAAATTTTTTTTTGTGTATTTTCTTCAAAAGAAAATCCATGCAAGTATTTGAATCCCAAATGTATAAATTCGATTTTAGAAATTTAACGCATAAACATTTTAACTAATGTGGCGAAGAGGAAAGTGAAAAATAAGAATGAAAGCATGAAAATTACAGCCTTTTCTTGATCCGAAAAACGTTTACGATTCGAATACACCGAAGTAAGTTTGGTTACGAAACGCCTTAAAGCACCGGCATTTTGATTGTGAGCTCCACCTCCTTGATGATGACCCAATACGTGTTGATGATGGCTTATGGCAGCCGTTGCAGCCTGCAATAGGATTGGATTGTTGGCAAACAATTGATTAGCGCTGGCAGCCAGCAGAGAGGCAGCTGATTGTGGATTGTTGGAACTATTAGTGCTGCCAGTGCTCGAGGAGGCTGTGGCATTAAGTTGATTAGCAACATCGGGAAAAGCATGATGATGATGATGGTGATGGTGGTTGGGATCATCACAACCGGCAAAACTGGCAGCCAATTCACTGGCCATACTGCCAATAGGAATAAAGCCTATGGCATTGCTGCCAATCAATAAAGTATTGTTGCTCGGTGTATTGTTGGTAGTGGGGTTTTGATTTTTACTACTATTGCTGTGCGTACTGCTACTCGAACTGCCAGCCGAAGCAGATACGGAACGATGATGAAGATTTGAGTTATTAGAGTTGGAATCGTTACCTCCACCGCCGTTATTATGATGGCCACTGTGTCTACTGTTGTGATGGGAATGTAGGGGATTGTGATGATGACTATGTCCTCCCATGTGGGAATGATGGGCGTGGTGATGCGAATGACCATGACATGAGCCCGTTGCATGGGTGTTATTGCCAGAGGCTGCATTAAGGCCGGCAAACATTTGCGCTGCCGCATTACCCAATAGATTGCCATCAATATCGTCTAATGATGGTATGAGTGGCACCTGATGACGGAAAGCTGATGTATACGCACCTTGCAAATCTTCTCCGTTATTTGTAACTCTTAAAGGACATACGCGGAATTGGTATAGGCCGCCTGGTTCTAAATTTTCTACTGTAAATTTGGTCTCACTGCCACGGTATATCTGTAACAAAATTTATAATTATTAAAAGCTCAGTTTAAAAAACATTTGTTTACCTTTTTAAATTCACCGTCCTTTCCGATGGCATACTGTAGCATATATTCCACACGATCTGAAAACGAGTTCTTCGAGTGCTGCCATTCCAACGTCAGAGGAACACCTAACATTAAGTTACCCAAGCCCGTTAGAAAGCTTGGCGTTTCAGGTAGCAATCCAGAAGGTATTACACCCGTCGATAACGATGCAGAAGGCGTGCTACCATTGTTTGCATTAGTTGCGGATGACGCGGAGGAGGCAGCTGTTGGTAAATTTTGAGCAATACGAGGAGCTTTAATGCTGTTTGGCAGACAAGCAGAGGTAGAAAAAACAAATTCTTCTGAATACTCGCCTATACCGGCTCGATCATTGCCGGCACAAATACGGAATGTATAAGCAGTACGTTCTTGCAGCTTATTGACTTTGCACATGCAGTTGGTGCCAGAGTATACCACTTGGAATTCTTTTGCTCTTTGAACAAACATTTCAACATAGAATTTGGTAAAGTCCAAGTTTTTGCCATCACCCCATTTAAGCTTGATGAAATTATGACCCACGCCAGAACACTCCAGCTTAGGTGGCGATGGAGGTGAAGGCAGTGTTGTCAATTTGGCATAGAGGGAGAAGGGGCCAGAGCCAATGGCATTTATGGCTTGTACTCGAAACTTGTAAGGAGTTTCTGGTTGTAAATTAGTGATGGTGTATTCAGTGGCATTGTCCGAAGTCATGATGGTACGTTCAGAATATTCAATGGTATAGTTCGTAATCTCTGAACCATTGCATTCGGGAGAGGACCAATGAAGTGTAGCTTCGTTAGATGTAAATTCCAAGTCTTTAATTTGGGGTGCAGCGGGCACAGCAGCTGGTGTTTGGCAATTAACTAAAGATGACCATTTACTTACACCAGCCGTGTTGCAGGCATTAACACGGAAGTAGTAATAAGTAAAAGGCAATAAATTTCGGATATCCGCACTTGTTTGCAAGCCCTGATAGCAAGTGTGAAATGCTGATGAGGGTGGGGGTTGTGGCGAAGTCGTCTCGTTGGTGCTTGACACGTTAGAAGCAGTGGCACTTTCAAGTCTGTACTCTGCAATAGCAGCACCTCCTTTATTCGAAGGTTCCTGCCATGAAACATGAAGTTGTGTAGCTGACTTAATAATGACTTTTAAAGATTCCGGGCAATTGGGCGCTGCAGCAGCTGAACCAAATTTAAACCAAGGAGACCAGCAACCAGCGCCAATGCGGTTAATAGCTCTTACTTGAACCTCATATTGATTACCTGGCTGAAGATCTTTAATTACACAATATGCATCCTTGCCACGATATACAACACATGGGGCTTCGGTTTCGACAAGTTTGCGCAATTGCAATTCAAACTCTAGTATCGGAGCTCCGCCATTATAATCAGGTTTATCAAGTCTTAATACCGCCGCATAAGGGCCAGGTGGATTGTCATAGTAGGGCGAAGGTGGAGCAGCTGGTACTACAGCTTCAGAGGTAATGTGACTAACCTCCGAATAAGGGCTAAGACCTCCAGGTCCCTCACAACAAGCTCTCAATTGGTAGGTAGTTCCAGGTTGTAAACGATCGCATGATGCCTCACACTCAACGCCGGTATAGATACGATCGAATTTTTGACCACCAGCATTAATCTCTAAATAATACCGTTGGACTTCAGTGCCGCCATTGTCAGTTGGTGGTTCCCAACGAACACGGAAGTGAGTTCCATGAATTTTTCCTTTAGCATAGGGTTTGCCTGGACGGCCAGGACGTTCTGGTGCTGTCTTATAAGCCACTTCATTCGACCAGGCTGAGGCACCAGCTTCATTTTCTGCTCTCAATCGAAAATAGTACAATGTTGCTCTTCGCAACTGACAGCATTCGTATGAACAGTCCTGTCCGTTGTACATATTTAAATACCCATGGCCAGATGCACGATCCAACATTTGTAAGACATAAATACAAGTAGCACCATCTGCCTGGCGTCTTTCCCAAATAAGTCTTAATGACGAAGAGTTAAATGCTTGTAGTGTAGGTGGTTTCGGAGCTGGCGGAGGGATTCCTTGAGTACTAAAAGTACACACAGGAGAAAAGGTTGAAGGACCAACTTCATTTACAGCAGCTAAACGAAAATTATAAATGGTTGATGGCTGCAACTTGGTCATAATGTACTGTTTTCCTTTAGCTTTAACGGCCTCTACAAATTTACAAGTTGAATCGTTAACCACCCTGGTACCTGTTTTACCCTCGTCATATTCAAGAAGATAATGCTGAATAGCCGAGCCATTGCTCAACGGGTTATTCCAACGTAAATGCAAAGAATTCTTTGTGCACATAACCATACGTGGAGCAGCTGGACGATCAGGTTCACATGCCGGCGTTGTAAATTCCGTCGGTTCTGAGGCTGTACCATGTAAATGCTCATAATGCACCTGTAAACGAACAACATACTCCTGACCCGGTTTTAAGTCTTGTACAATGCAATCATATGAGGAACCTTTATACAAACTTTTATATTTGCATTCTTTTGCTCGATCGCTTAACAATACATTGTATCGCAATTCTCGCATATTTATTAACTGTAAGGCAGACTCACTAATACATTGTGGAGCCTCCCATATAATTTTGGCTGAACGCGATGTTATATCGGTTACTTCAGGCTTTTGTATAGTCGACAACTGTTCAACTATTGATGCTTGATAATCTTCTTCTTCATCACCATCGGCACCATTTGCACCTAAAGAAATATTATCATCGCCTTCTTCAGAAGAGGCAACTGATGATGCGCCCTGTCTATTAAAATTAGAAACATTACCATTTCGATTTTGTTGTTGTGATTGTTGCTGTTGTTGTTTGCGTTGGTTATGATTGCTGCTGTTATTATTGTTATGTTGTGATCTTAAAGATCCATTATTATTAGTATTGTGACCATTTAGTTGCAGCTCTTGGCGACGAGGAGACGGTGAATGAGTTGGCGATGATACAGCTGAACCTTAAAGTAAATTAATTTGCAAAATAATTTAAATTTATTTCCAGTGTTATTTTAGCATTTTTTCATTACAGTCTTTAAAGGTGATAAGAAAATTAAATATGCAAATTAGTTGAATGTTTTTTTAAGTTTTTTAGCTTACAATGTTTGCCTTATCTAATTTTAATTTCTTCTATTATGCGCTATATATGTACATACATAAGTGTATGTAAGCATAAAAGTAATGGTATGTACTTCTCTATTGATAAGCTGGCATAAGCACCAAAGAAATGCATGGATAGAAACCGGCTTAAACAACAGATAAAATTAAATTTTATAAAGAAAAAAACATTTCTTCCTGTCTTTATGTTTTGGCTGAACATGAATATTTATTAAGTATTTTTTATCTAACGAAAAGTGGAGCCAAACCAAAATATGAGAGGCACCCCACAACGCAAATCTATTGTTGGATCAATTGTGCATAGATGAAATTTATTATAAGGGACTTACATATGTACATACTTGTTTTCAATACAAAAATAACTTCTTTTAAGGATTTCAAAAATGAAATTAGTCTTTTATTGGAAATAAATATACAATTTTAAATACCATTTCTCAATTGTATTTTATTATTTTTGAATTGTTTTAATTCTGTAATTGGCTTTTTGTATTATTTAATTCAATGTTACTTTGGAGTAAATTTTTATTATGGAAAAATCACAGCCAACAAAAATTCAAAATATGTACATAGTATATCGAATATTTTATTGTTGCTTTAGGCCCATAAAAAGTTTTGGAAACATTTACACCTGTGTTCTGTATTTCACTACAAAATGAAAGTGAAAAACTTTTGAATTTCACATTTACAATTTAACTGTGTTCTAGAAAAGTAATGAAATTTTGCTTTTTCGACGATTTCAATTTTGTTTCGTTTCAAACAAATTTTTAAAATAATGTGGGAAAAAATCTATGTAGTTTGGCTGCGTTGTTAAAAAAAATATCCTATCCGATGGAGAACCAAAAAATAAGAAAAAAAAATTATATTAAAAATTTGTCGGCTATGCTTACTAATTACTAAGCATTGCTTAGTTTGCGAGTTATGGGTATCTACATAGAGTTCCAGTATAAAATTGTGAATATATTCTGTATGTTTCATGTGGTCAATATTGGTATAATTTAAAAGCTTTTGAGAAGATGGTTAATGATTTGCAAAAATTTTCATTTAATTCACTAACCCACTGGAACAGCGGTTTCGCTGAGTAAAGATTTTCTGCCATTAAGCCACTGTTTTGTTCTCTCCAATATAAAGTTCGGATTGACAAAAAATTGGTTTGTATCTTAATTATTTGCAAGAAAAAAATTTAGCAATCTTGCTTATCGCGAAAATTAAAAAAAAAATGGAAGAACCCCAAATTCAATGCAAGCCCTAAAACTGATTATAATTTGCTAAATTTGTTCGCTTTTGGAAAAATCGCAAAATTTATGAAAGTGCAAAAACTTGCTAAAATTTTAATTTATGTTTGATTAAAAGTCCCTAAAGATGTAAGAATTACGGAAACTTTGCAAAAATTACGCACATTGCGAAAAACTGCCAAAACTTTAAAGATATCAAAAGTATGATTAAGAATCGCTAATCTTTAAGAAATATAAAACAAATTGTGGAAATCACCAAATTGGCGAAAAATCGCGAAATATTGGGTAAATGTAAAATACTATAGAACGCAATTCTAATTAAAAACTCCGAAAAATAAAAAAAAAAACAAAAACTTCGGCAAAATTTTGATTAAAAATTGCCAAAACTTTGAGAAAAGAAAGCTATAAAAAACTATTTCTATTATTTTTACCTTTTGCTTTCGATTTCAAATTATATACATATATATACTTACGTACATACATAAAAATATATATATAGTAGATACAAATGTATGTATGTAAAACAAAACATGTATGTATACTTAGTGGAAAGATATTTTCCCCTTTCATTATATCTACAAATTTGATTATTTTCATTTAATGTAAAAAAACATTTGCGACCACGTCACAGAACGCCATTCCGCTCAAAAATGGTTTCAATTCCGTAAGTTGCTTTTCCAGAAAAACGAAAATTTTATTTGTAATCAAACCACTTTCAAAATTGAATTTACAAACGTTTTTTCTACTGTCTTCATTTGTAGTAAAGCACAAAAAACTTGCATACTTTTAGGAGCGCAAGTAAACTATTTTTTTATGTTAATTAAGAGCTTAATTTGAGCTTTGCTATTAAAAAGAATTAAAAAAAAACTTAGGCACAAAATCTTTATCACCGTAAAATCGATTTATCAAATAAAAGGAATCTGAAGATTTTAAATTAGAAACGATAACAGAAAGAGATACATATGTAAGTACAGAATTGAAATCCATCCGATCGGAATTTGTGACATTTTCGTATACCTAAGTACGTATATGTACAAAAAATTCAAGTTTGTTAAAAAATTTTAAGCTTACGTTGTTTGTCCAATTTTCTTAACAATTTCGTATGCTGCCTCTGTGTTCTTTCATCCTTGTGATAATTATTATTAGGTGGTGATGGTGAATGATTTGTGGAATGTGATGCTGGTGAGTGTTGTTGCTGCTGAGAAGAATTATTTCCTGATGATGAAGACTGTTGCTGAGGTTGTGGTGTTCCCGGCTGTGGTGGCGGAGCCATATGGCCATGTGGAGGAGGTACCTGATATGGTCCAGGACCTTGACCACCGGGAGGAAAACCTCCTGGTATTGGTGTATAGAAGTGTGATGTGCCATTACTTGTCAGCTGAAATTGCAAAAATAAATATTTAGTTTTAACGTATAAAAATATGAAATGGTAAAATACTTTGATTAAAACTGCCGATCGATTGCATTTGTTAATATATATGCATTGTTTTGGATTTTTTTTATTATCCATTATTTCGAGAAGAATAATGAGATGACGTGTTTTTTTTTTCAAACAATATTCTAATACCAAATGTTTTTTTATTAGAGAAACTAAAACAAGTATGCCCACGTATGTATTATTAAAAACTGTATTTGTTACGGTTGCATATCTTATCAACTAATGAAGTATGCCTTGTCTTTTACGTTTATATTTATAAGTAAATACATCTGTACTTGTATACTTATGTAAATATGTATAAAGTTCTTATTTTTTTTTTGTATGTATTGAACACAAAAACAAAATATTTATGCCGATAACAGAAAATGTAAACAAAATTCTACTTCTTCGATCGGGTATTAACAATGATCATTCACAATAAACTAATGCTTTAAGATTAGTTAACCAACTATTGATGGAACGTGACGTAAATATTAGGTCTGTCTGTGTACACATATTTTGCATAATTTTGTGCAAAATGTTGCAAAATGTTGTCTGCGTACTCCAAATCTCTTGCAGCGAGAGAGGAAAATAGATAATTTTTTTGACAGTTGGAAGTTAGAGAACTTGCAAAATGTTGCTGGAGAAATTTCTGATTGCAAGATTTTGCAACTGCTTTGAACAGCTGTTTTTATTTACTATTTGAATGAAATAATTTTTGTGAAATGAAAATAAAAATTGAAATTTAACAATGGCAGAGGTAAGGAGTTAGAATTGTGTTGATTTTTAACGTTTATAATAAATTATAATAAACAAAACATTTTACTTCATGCTAGAAACGTCCAAATATACTGTGCGAGCTTTTTAGGCTTCACTTTAAATAATAATTTTTTTAGTTTACCGCGAGAACTCACTTTTGCGTACACATATGCTAAAATTCTTTTGCATTCTTATTTCAATTGTTTACACACCTATCAGCTGTTTTCTTGCAAGATTTCACTGGATGCTGTCTGCGTACTTTTTGAGATATATTCAGCCGACAGAGTAAAATAGGTCTTACTCTCCCAAAAAAAAGTTACTGAGTATTTGCTACTGGAAAAGTACCCAGACAGACCTATTTTACTTTGCAATATATTTTGTAGCAATTGTAAAATTTGTTTGCGGTTTTAAAAGTTTCTATATAAGTTATTGCTTACGCTGCAGTTATACATTGAAGATTTTCCTTTTATTTTGATCATCATATCAGACACTTAGTATGGATGTTTCCAGCATTATATTAATCTGCGGACGTCTTGCTTGTATTCGAATTCACTTAAATAGTGGTGTTATTAGTAAAACTGAGCTACTTTTTCTTAGCATAATGGAGATAGAAATGTCAAAATTTGTGTACGAACATATAGGGGCCAATATGTCGATTATTGTTGTAATGTTGTACCTGTTCTAAAATTACCACAATCTGTAAAGTGAATTTGGCTTCGTATTACGCAATTGCAAATGCTACTTGAATATTTGAAAATGCAATTTTAAAGCGTAGTTTAGACGATAAGAAAAAAAATTAATGCAGTTATATTAACGCAATGTGATATATATACATATATCGAGCATTTGCTGCTATAGAGTCATAACTCAAAATGTGTGATTGTTGAAGTACCTTATAATTACGGTGACCATCCGTCCTTTTTTGACACAACGTCCTTTAAAATTTAAACAATATAAATTGTCCTTTTTTTAATTGAATTGTCCTTTTTTGTCCATTCTTTTTGATAGCTAATGTTCTTCTTTAGTTTCCAAAATTAAAAGTTTTATTTTCTCAAAATACCGAAATTTTAAACTCAATTTTTGTTCTTTTTTTTACACACGAGACTAATTCATCTGGCATAAAATGTATACGTGTACTCAGCTTTGTGTGTGTAAAGCTACGTTCACATTTATCAAATATTTGCCCAAAAAAACGTAACCAATAGTTTTGCTTAGGGATAGTGTCATTTAACACGATTGTTATATTACAAAATAAAATTAATTCTTCTCCAAAAGAGTATTTTTATACAGTTTTTATAAAATTCGAACCCAAAATTAAAAAAATATTGGAATTAAAGGAAATAAATTATTAGTTTTTTCCTTGGTTACGTTTTTTTCGACAAATGTTTGATAAATGTGAACGTAGCTTTAGTGTTTTTTGTATTCATTTGATGTTTGGCTTGTGTATGTATTAGTTTTGTGCTGCTTGGGCGGGTATGAAGCTGGTTGAAAAATTGTTCCAACGAAAAACCGCTCTCTTCACCCCTCTCGCCAAAAACTCTCATGTTATGCCAGAATAATTAGACTCGTCTGCGGAACACCAATGCAATATAAATTTATAACCAGGAATTGCCTGGTAACACTGAAAAGTGTATGTTCAATGTGTCAAATTTTCTGTCGGCTTTGTAATGGACTGTGTAGAATTAAAATTTTTTTATCAAATAACATTGATATACTTATGTACATAATAAAAAAAATACATTTTTCAGAAAAATATCAATAATATATAATCCTTAAACTATTGTTATTTGATTGCAATCAAATAACAGCACCAACTGTGTTTTTACAGTATAATTTTATTTATTAATTTTTTAAAAAAATTTTCGGCATTAAAAATTGTAAAAAATATCCTTTTTAATTGAAAATTTGTATTATTACGAAACCCCTGAATAAGTCAACAAACAATTGAAGAAACGTTGAGTAAAAAATGTAATAAAGCTGTTTTATTAACATTAACTACGTTAGGCTTTATTAGCTTAAAGAAGAAAAATATCATTATCAACAAAAAATTTATTGTTCATTTCATTTATCTATAAGTATACATACATACATAAGTATATAAAATTAAGTGCAAAACTTCCTGTGCGCATACTCCCCCTAGGCGGCTTGCCCGATTTCAATGAAATTTTCAGGGGTGATTGGGGTCTCTGTGGAGGGTGCACATAAGAAAATTAGTGGGCGTGGCCCCTCCCACATAAATTAAATAACATCATATATCTTGACTATTGTGATAGCAAGAGTTTTGCAACATTGCAATAGTACATATGTTACTCATGTGATAATCAGGACAAAAATGGGCGGGATCGGACAAGTGGGCGTGGTATCTATCATATAAAATAAATATTTAATATCAAATTTCTAGAGTTATATAATAGTTAGAGCCTTCGAACTTTGTAGGAGTGCATAAATTAATAATATAAGCAGCTGAAGTGAAAATGGGCGTGATTGGACAAGTGGGCGTGTTAGATCTCATACAAAGTTTTAACATATAATATCTGGAGTACTATGACAGCAAGAGTTCTGAAACTTTGCACATGTACATATTAAACTAATCTGAAGAGTTGTGAAAAAAATGGGCGGGATCGGGCTAATGGGCGTGGCACCCACCATACAAAGTAAATATTTAATGTCATGTATTGGGAGTACTGTAATAGTGAAAGCCTTGGAACTTTGTCTGAGTTTATGAGTTATTAATGTGAGTAGTCGTACTAAAAATGGGCGCGATAGGATGAGTGGGCGTGGCAGCTCCCATACAAAGTAAATATTTAATATCATATATCTACAGTACTATAACAGCCATAGTCTTAGAAATTTGTGCACGTTGATTATATTATGAATAGTCATGGGAAAATTGGGCGGGATCATTCCAGTGGGCGTGGCAGCTCCCATACAAAGTGAATATTTAGCTCATATAAAAAATTAATATTAAATATCTAGGGCTCTATATTAGCTATATAGCCTTCAAATTTTGTACGAGTCCATCAATCTATATATATAAAAATGAATCTCTTTTTTCCTTGGTCACGGCATCACGCGTGAATGGCTGGACCGATTTGGACGATTTTTTCTTTCTAATGATCGCCATGGTCCAACTTTTTTCGATTTACCTAAAATCAGAAAACGGCTCCATCGATTTGACTAATTCTTCTTTCAAATGGTCGTATTAATCCATTTTAAGTTTTCATCGAACGTAAAATTTACCACGCCTACTTTTACGCACGCCCCTTTTTAGGGAAATTAAAATCGTAATTTAGTCTTAACTACTGGTCCGATCGTCATTAAATTTTCACAATAGGATATTCTTACGAAATAATAAATGCTTGACTATATAAAGTATTGATTGGGCAAAGGGGCGTGGCACCGCCCATGAAACCAAAAAATTTAAATCGCCATATTTTGGGCATTTTTTGTCCTACGTCGATGATATTTGGTACATATGGTTTGGCATAATTAGGAATACGTACCAGGAGAAAAGTGGGTGGGAACACACCCCTTTTTAGGAAAATTAAATATCGTAATATAGTCTTAACTACTGGACCGATCGTCATTTCATTTTCACAATAGGATATTCTTACGAAATAATAAATACATGACTATATAAATACTTTCAGTTTTATTTTATAACGATGGGGGTAGCGCAGCACACGGGTTTTTTCATTTTTTTATTATTGTTTTGCCGCAAGATTGGCAGTCCTGCCTTTTAATAATAAATAAACAGAGACATCAGGCGAATGTTTACAATTATTAAAAAACATTGACATCGCAACATTATGTGTTTTTTCCAAATTTAATTCAATCGCTTACTTTATCGGACTTACATAGTCTATAAGTATGGATCCTTGGCTTTAATTTCCCATTGGTCCAAATGAGTGACAAACAAATGTTATAGAAAAATTCTCAAATACAATTGAGAAATCGGACTTACATAGCCTATAAGTATGGATCCTTGGCTTTAATTTCCCATTGGTCCAAATGAGTGACAAACAAATGTTATAGAAAAATTCTCAAATACAATTGAGAAATCGGACTTACATAGCCTATAAGTATGGATCCTTGGCTTTAATTTCCCATTGGTCTAAATGAGTGACAAACAAATGTTATAGAAAAATTCTCAAATACAATTGAGAAATCGGACTTACATAGTCTATAAGTATGGATCCTTGGCTTTAATTTCCCATTGGTCCAAATGAGTGACAAACAAATGTTATAGAAAAATTCTCAAATACAATTGAGAAATCGGACTTACATAGCCTATAAGTATGGATCCTTGGCTTTAATTTCCCATTGGTCCAAATGAGTGACAAACAAATGTTATAGAAAAATTCTCAAATACAATTGAGAAATCGGACTTACATAGCCTATAAGTATGGATCCTTGGCTTTAATTTCCCATTGGTCTAAATGACTGACAAACAAATGTTATAGAAAAATTCTCAAATACAATTGAGAAATCGGACTTACATAGTCTATAAGTATGGATCCTTGGCTTTAATTTCCCATTGGTCCAAATGAGTAACAAACAAATGTTATAGAAAAATTCTCAAATACAATTGAGAAATCGGACTTACATAGTCTATAAGTATGAATCCTTGGCTTTAATTTCCCATTGGTCTAAATGAGTGACAAACAAATGTTATAGAAAAATTCTCAAATACAATTGAGAAATCGGACTTACATAGCCTATAAGTATGGATCCTTGGCTTTAATTTCCCATTGGTCTAAATGACTGACAAACAAATGTTATAGAAAAATTCTCAAATACAATTGAGAAATCGGACTTACATAGTCTATAAGTATGGATCCTTGGCTTTAATTTCCCATTGGTCCAAATGAGTAACAAACAAATGTTATAGAAAAATTCTCAAATACAATTGAGAAATCGGACTTACATAGTCTATAAGTATGGATCCTTGGCTTTAATTTCCCATTGGTCTAAATGAGTGACAAACAAATGTTATAGAAAAATTCTCAAATACAATTGAGAAATCGGACTTACATAGCCTATAAGTATGGATCCTTGGCTTTAATTTCCCATTGGTCCAAATGAGTGACAAACAAATGTTATAGAAAAATTCTCAAATACAATTGAGAAATCGGACTTACATAGCCTATAAGTATGGATCCTTGGCTTTAATTTCCCATTGGTCTAAATGACTGACAAACAAATGTTATAGAAAAATTCTCAAATACAATTGAGAAATCGGACTTACATAGTCTATAAGTATGGATCCTTGGCTTTAATTTCCCATTGGTCCAAATGAGTAACAAACAAATGTTATAGAAAAATTCTCAAATACAATTGAGAAATCGGACTTACATAGTCTATAAGTATGGATCCTTGGCTTTAATTTCCCATTGGTCCAAATGAGTGACAAACAAATGTTATAGAAAAATTCTCAAATACAATTGAGAAATCGGACTTACATAGCCTATAAGTATGGATCCTTGGCTTTAATTTCCCATTGGTCCAAATGAGTGACAAACAAATGTTATAGAAAAATTCTCAAATACAATTGAGAAATCGGACTTACATAGCCTATAAGTATGGATCCTTGGCTTTAATTTCCCATTGGTCTAAATGACTGACAAACAAATGTTATAGAAAAATTCTCAAATACAATTGAGAAATCGGACTTACATAGTCTATAAGTATGGATCCTTGGCTTTAATTTCCCATTGGTCCAAATGAGTAACAAACAAATGTTATAGAAAAATTCTCAAATACAATTGAGAAATCGGACTTACATAGTCTATAAGTATGAATCCTTGGCTTTAATTTCCCATTGGTCTAAATGAGTGACAAACAAATGTTATAGAAAAATTCTCAAATACAATTGAGAAATCGGACTTACATAGCCTATAAGTATGGATCCTTGGCTTTAATTTCCCATTGGTCCAAATGAGTGACAAACAAATGTTATAGAAAAATTCTCAAATACAATTGAGAAATCGGACTTACATAGCCTATAAGTATGGATCCTTGGCTTTAATTTCCCATTGGTCTAAATGACTGACAAACAAATGTTATAGAAAAATTCTCAAATACAATTGAGAAATCGGACTTACATAGTCTATAAGTATGGATCCTTGGCTTTAATTTCCCATTGGTCTAAATGACTGACAAACAAATGTTATAGAAAAATTCTCAAATACAATTGAGAAATCGGACTTACATAGTCTATAAGTATGGATCCTTGGCTTTAATTTCCCATTGGTCCAAATGAGTAACAAACAAATGTTATAGAAAAATTCTCAAATACAATTGAGAAATCGGACTTACATAGCCTATAAGTATGGATCCTTGGCTTTAATTTCCCATTGGTCCAAATGAGTGACAAACAAATGTTATAGAAAAATTCTCAAGTACAATTGAGAAATCGGACTTACATAGCCTATAAGTATGGATCCTTGGCTTTAATTTCCCATTGGTCCAAATGAGTGACAAACAAATGTTATAGAAAAATTCTCAAATACAATTGAGAAATCGGACTTACATAGCCTATAAGTATGTATCCTTGGCTTTAATTTCCCATTGGTCCAAATGAGTGACAAACAAATGTTATAGAAAAATTCTCAAATACAATTGAGAAATCGGACTTACATAGCCTATAAGTATGGATCCTTGGCTTTAATTTCCCATTGGTCCAAATGAGTGACAAACAAATGTTATAGAAAAATTCTCAAATACAATTGAGAAATCGGACTTACATAGCCTATAAGTATGGATCCTTGGCTTTAATTTCCCATTGGTCCAAATGAGTGACAAACAAATGTTATAGAAAAATTCTCAAATACAATTGAGAAATCGGACTTACATAGCCTATAAGTATGGATCCTTGGCTTTAATTTCCCATTGGTCCAAATGAGTGACAAACAAATGTTATAGAAAAATTCTCAAATACAATTGAGAAATCGGACTTACATAGCCTATAAGTATGGATCCTTGGCTTTAATTTCCCATTGGTCCAAATGAGTGACAAACAAATGTTATAGAAAAATTCTCAAATACAATTGAGAAATCGGACTTACATAGCCTATAAGTATGGATCCTTGGCTTTAATTTCCCATTGGTCCAAATGAGTGACAAACAAATGTTATAGAAAAATTCTCAAATACAATTGAGAAATCGGACTTACATAGCCTATAAGTATGGATCCTTGGCTTTAATTTCCCATTGGTCCAAATGAGTGACAAACAAATGTTATAGAAAAATTCTCAAATACAATTGAGAAATCGGACTTACATAGCCTATAAGTATGGATCCTTGGCTTTAATTTCCCAATCGTCCAAATGAGTGACAAACAAATGTTATAGAAAAATTCTCAAATACAATTGAGAAATCGGACTTACATAGCCTATAAGTATGGATCCTTGGCTTTAATTTCCCATTGGTCTAAATGAGTGACAAACAAATGTTATAGAAAAATTCTCAAATACAATTGAGAAATCGGACTTACATAGTCTATAAGTATGGATCCTTGGCTTTAATTTCCCATTGGTCCAAATGAGTGACAAACAAATGTTATAGAAAAATTCTCAAATACAATTGAGAAATCGGACTTACATAGTCTATAAGTATGAATCCTTGGCTTTAATTTCCCATTGGTCTAAATGAGTGACAAACAAATGTTATAGAAAAATTCTCAAATACAATTGAGAAATCGGACTTACATAGCCTATAAGTATGGATCCTTGGCTTTAATTTCCCATTGGTCTAAATGACTGACAAACAAATGTTATAGAAAAATTCTCAAATACAATTGAGAAATCGGACTTACATAGTCTATAAGTATGGATCCTTGGCTTTAATTTCCCATTGGTCCAAATGAGTAACAAACAAATGTTATAGAAAAATTCTCAAATACAATTGAGAAATCGGACTTACATAGTCTATAAGTATGGATCCTTGGCTTTAATTTCCCATTGGTCTAAATGAGTGACAAACAAATGTTATAGAAAAATTCTCAAATACAATTGAGAAATCGGACTTACATAGCCTATAAGTATGGATCCTTGGCTTTAATTTCCCATTGGTCCAAATGAGTGACAAACAAATGTTATAGAAAAATTCTCAAATACAATTGAGAAATCGGACTTACATAGCCTATAAGTATGGATCCTTGGCTTTAATTTCCCATTGGTCTAAATGACTGACAAACAAATGTTATAGAAAAATTCTCAAATACAATTGAGAAATCGGACTTACATAGTCTATAAGTATGGATCCTTGGCTTTAATTTCCCATTGGTCCAAATGAGTAACAAACAAATGTTATAGAAAAATTCTCAAATACAATTGAGAAATCGGACTTACATAGTCTATAAGTATGGATCCTTGGCTTTAATTTCCCATTGGTCCAAATGAGTGACAAACAAATGTTATAGAAAAATTCTCAAATACAATTGAGAAATCGGACTTACATAGCCTATAAGTATGGATCCTTGGCTTTAATTTCCCATTGGTCCAAATGAGTGACAAACAAATGTTATAGAAAAATTCTCAAATACAATTGAGAAATCGGACTTACATAGCCTATAAGTATGGATCCTTGGCTTTAATTTCCCATTGGTCTAAATGACTGACAAACAAATGTTATAGAAAAATTCTCAAATACAATTGAGAAATCGGACTTACATAGTCTATAAGTATGGATCCTTGGCTTTAATTTCCCATTGGTCCAAATGAGTAACAAACAAATGTTATAGAAAAATTCTCAAATACAATTGAGAAATCGGACTTACATAGTCTATAAGTATGAATCCTTGGCTTTAATTTCCCATTGGTCTAAATGAGTGACAAACAAATGTTATAGAAAAATTCTCAAATACAATTGAGAAATCGGACTTACATAGCCTATAAGTATGGATCCTTGGCTTTAATTTCCCATTGGTCCAAATGAGTGACAAACAAATGTTATAGAAAAATTCTCAAATACAATTGAGAAATCGGACTTACATAGCCTATAAGTATGGATCCTTGGCTTTAATTTCCCATTGGTCTAAATGACTGACAAACAAATGTTATAGAAAAATTCTCAAATACAATTGAGAAATCGGACTTACATAGTCTATAAGTATGGATCCTTGGCTTTAATTTCCCATTGGTCTAAATGACTGACAAACAAATGTTATAGAAAAATTCTCAAATACAATTGAGAAATCGGACTTACATAGTCTATAAGTATGGATCCTTGGCTTTAATTTCCCATTGGTCCAAATGAGTAACAAACAAATGTTATAGAAAAATTCTCAAATACAATTGAGAAATCGGACTTACATAGCCTATAAGTATGGATCCTTGGCTTTAATTTCCCATTGGTCCAAATGAGTGACAAACAAATGTTATAGAAAAATTCTCAAGTACAATTGAGAAATCGGACTTACATAGCCTATAAGTATGGATCCTTGGCTTTAATTTCCCATTGGTCCAAATGAGTGACAAACAAATGTTATAGAAAAATTCTCAAATACAATTGAGAAATCGGACTTACATAGCCTATAAGTATGTATCCTTGGCTTTAATTTCCCATTGGTCCAAATGAGTGACAAACAAATGTTATAGAAAAATTCTCAAATACAATTGAGAAATCGGACTTACATAGCCTATAAGTATGGATCCTTGGCTTTAATTTCCCATTGGTCCAAATGAGTGACAAACAAATGTTATAGAAAAATTCTCAAATACAATTGAGAAATCGGACTTACATAGCCTATAAGTATGGATCCTTGGCTTTAATTTCCCATTGGTCCAAATGAGTGACAAACAAATGTTATAGAAAAATTCTCAAATACAATTGAGAAATCGGACTTACATAGCCTATAAGTATGGATCCTTGGCTTTAATTTCCCATTGGTCCAAATGAGTGACAAACAAATGTTATAGAAAAATTCTCAAATACAATTGAGAAATCGGACTTACATAGCCTATAAGTATGGATCCTTGGCTTTAATTTCCCATTGGTCCAAATGAGTGACAAACAAATGTTATAGAAAAATTCTCAAATACAATTGAGAAATCGGACTTACATAGCCTATAAGTATGGATCCTTGGCTTTAATTTCCCATTGGTCCAAATGAGTGACAAACAAATGTTATAGAAAAATTCTCAAATACAATTGAGAAATCGGACTTACATAGCCTATAAGTATGGATCCTTGGCTTTAATTTCCCATTGGTCCAAATGAGTGACAAACAAATGTTATAGAAAAATTCTCAAATACAATTGAGAAATCGGACTTACATAGCCTATAAGTATGGATCCTTGGCTTTAATTTCCCAATCGTCCAAATGAGTGACAAACAAATGTTATAGAAAAATTCTCAAATACAATTGAGAAATCGGACTTACATAGCCTATAAGTATGGATCCTTGGCTTTAATTTCCCATTGGTCCAAATGAGTGACAAACAAATGTTATAGAAAAATTCTCAAATACAATTGAGAAATCGGACTTACATAGCCTATAAGTATGGATCCTTGGCTTTAATTTCCCATTGGTCCAAATGAGTGACAAACAAATGTTATAGAAAAATTCTCAAATACAATTGAGAAATCGGACTTACATAGCCTATAAGTATGGATCCTTGGCTTTAATTTCCCATTGGTCCAAATGAGTGACAAACAAATGTTATAGAAAAATTCTCAAATACAATTGAGAAATCGGACTTACATAGCCTATAAGTATGGATCCTTGGCTTTAATTTCCCATTGGTCCAAATGAGTGACAAACAAATGTTATAGAAAAATTCTCAAATACAATTGAGAAATCGGACTTACATAGCCTATAAGTATGGATCCTTGGCTTTAATTTCCCATTGGTCCAAATGAGTGACAAACAAATGTTATAGAAAAATTCTCAAATACAATTGAGAAATCGGACTTACATAGCCTATAAGTATGGATCCTTGGCTTTAATTTCCCATTGGTCCAAATGAGTGACAAACAAATGTTATAGAAAAATTCTCAAATACAATTGAGAAATCGGACTTACATAGCCTATAAGTATGGATCCTTGGCTTTAATTTCCCATTGGTCCAAATGAGTGACAAACAAATGTTATAGAAAAATTCTCAAATACAATTGAGAAATCGGACTTACATAGCCTATAAGTATGGATCCTTGGCTTTAATTTCCCATTGGTCCAAATGAGTGACAAACAAATGTTATAGAAAAATTCTCAAATACAATTGAGAAATCGGACTTACATAGCCTATAAGTATGGATCCTTGGCTTTAATTTCCCATTGGTCCAAATGAGTGACAAACAAATGTTATAGAAAAATTCTCAAATACAATTGAGAAATCGGACTTACATAGCCTATAAGTATGGATCCTTGGCTTTAATTTCCCATTGGTCCAAATGAGTGACAAACAAATGTTATAGAAAAATTCTCAAATACAATTGAGAAATCGGACTTACATAGCCTATAAGTATGGATCCTTGGCTTTAATTTCCCATTGGTCCAAATGAGTGACAAACAAATGTTATAGAAAAATTCTCAAATACAATTGAGAAATCGGACTTACATAGCCTATAAGTATGGATCCTTGGCTTTAATTTCCCATTGGTCTAAATGACTGACAAACAAATGTTATAGAAAAATTCTCAAATACAATTGAGAAATCGGACTTACATAGTCTATAAGTATGGATCCTTGGCTTTAATTTCCCATTGGTCCAAATGAGTGACAAACAAATGTTATAGAAAATTTCTCAAATACAATTGAGAAATCGGACTTACATAGCCTATAAGTATGGATCCTTGGCTTTAATTTCCCATTGGTCTAAATGAGTGACAAACAAATGTTATAGAAAAATTCTCAAATACAATTGAGAAGTCGGACTTACATAGTCTATAAGTATGGATCCTTGGCTTTAATTTCCCATTGGTCCAAATGAGTGACAAACAAATGTTATAGAAAAATTCTCAAATACAATTGAGAAATTGGACTTACATAGTCTATAATTATGGATCCTTGGCTTTAATTTCCCATTGGTCCAAATGAGTGACAAACATAAATGTGCCCACAAATAGCCAAATTCCCGTAGAGCTGAACAAAATTTACACAATTTTAATCTTTAAAATTTTATAGAAAAATTCTCAAATACAATTGAGAAATCGGACTTACTTAGCCTATAAGTATGGATCCTTGGCTTTAATTTCCCATTGGTCCAAATGAGTGACAAACATAAATGTGCCCACAAATAGCCAAATTCCCGTAGAGCTGAACAAAATTTACACAATTTTAATCTTTAAAATTTTATAGAAAAATTCTCAAATACAATTGAGAAATCGGACTTACTTAGCCTATAAGTATGGATCCTTGGCTTTAATTTCCCATTGGTCCAAATGAGTGACAAACAAATGTTATAGAAAAATTCTCAAATACAATTGAGAAATCGGACTTACATAGCCTATAAGTATGGAACCTTGGCTTTAATTTCCCATTGGTCCAAATGAGTGACAAACATAAATGTGCCCACAAATAGCCAAATTCCCGTAGAGCTGAACAAAATTTACACAATTTTAATCTTTAAAATTTTATAGAAAAATTCTCAAATAGAATTGAGAAATCGGACTTACATAGCCTATAAGTATGGATCCTTGGCTTTAATTTCCCATTGGTCCAAATGAGTGACAAACATAAATGTGCCCACAAATAGCCAAATTCCCGTAGAGCTGAACAAAATTTACACAATTTTAATCTTTAAAATTTTATAGAAAAATTCTCAAATACAATTGAGAAATCGGACTTACATAGCCTATAAGTATGGATCCTTGGCTTTAATTTCCCATTGGTCCAAATGAGTGACAAACATAAATGTGCCCACAAATAGCCAAATTCCCGTAGAGCTGAACAAAATTTACACAATTTTAATCTTTAAAATTTTATAGAAAAATTCTCAAATACAATTGAGAAATCGGACTTACTTAGCCTATAAGTATGGATCCTTGGCTTTAATTTCCCATTGGTCCAAATGAGTGACAAACATAAATGTGCACACAAATAGCCAAATTCCCGTAGAGCTGAACAAAATTTACACAATTTTAATCTTTAAAATTTTATAGAAAAATTCTCAAATACAATTGAGAAATCGGACTTACATAGCCTATAAGTATGGATCCTTGGCTTTAATTTCCCATTGGTCCAAATGAGTGACAAACATAAATGTGCCCACAAATAGCCAAATTCCCGTAGAGCTGAACAAAATTTACACAATTTTAATCTTTAAAATTTTATAGAAAAATTCTCAAATACAATTGAGAAATCGGACTTACATAGCCTATAAGTATGGATTCTTGGCTTTAATTTCCCATTGGTCCAAATGAGTGACAAACAAATGTTATAGAAAAATTCTCAAATACAATTGAGAAATTGGACTTACATAGTCTATAAGTATGGATCCTTGGCTTTAATTTCCCATTGGTCCAAATGAGTGACAAACATAAATGTGCCCACAAATGGCAAAATTCCCGTAGAGATCTTCAAAAATTTAAACTATTTTAATATTCAAAATTTTATAGAAAAATTCTCATATACAATTGAGAAATCGGACTTACATAGTCTATAAATATGGATTCTTGGCTTTAATTTCCCATTGGTCCAAATGAGTGACAAACAAATGTTATAGAAAAATTCTCAAATACAATTGAGAAATCGGACTTACATAGCCTATAAGTATGGATCCTTGGCTTTAATTTCCCATTGGTCCAAATGAGTGACAAACAAATGTTATAGAAAAATTCTCAAATACAATTGAGAAATCGGACTTACATAGCCTATAAGTATGGATCCTTGGCTTTAATTTCCCATTGGTCTAAATGAGTGACAAACAAATGTTATAGAAAAATTCTCAAATACAATTGAGAAATCGGACTTACATAGTCTATAAGTATGGATCCTTGGCTTTAATTTCCCATTGGTCCAAATGAGTGACAAACAAATGTTATAGAAAAATTCTAAAATACAATTGAGAAATCGGACTTACATAGCCTATAAGTATGGATCCTTGGCTTTAATTTCCCATTGGTCCAAATGAGTGACAAACAAATGTTATAGAAAAATTCTCAAATACAATTGAGAAATCGGACTTACATAGCCTATAAGTATGGATCCTTGGCTTTAATTTCCCATTGGTCTAAATGACTGACAAACAAATGTTATAGAAAAATTCTCAAATACAATTGAGAAATCGGACTTACATAGCCTATAAGTATGGATCCTTGGCTTTAATTACCCATTGGTCCAAATGAGTGACAAACAAATGTTATAGAAAAATTCTCAAATACAATTGAGAAATCGGACTTACATAGCCTATAAGTATGGATCCTTGGGTTTAATTTCCCATTGGTCTAAATGAGTGACAAACAAATGTTATAGAAAAATTCTCAAATACAATTGAGAAATCGGACTTACATAGTCTATAAGTATGAATCCTTGGCTTTAATTTCCCATTGGTCCAAATGAGTGACAAACAAATGTTATAGAAAAATTCTCAAATACAATTGAGAAATCGGACTTACATAGCCTATAAGTATGGATCCTTGGCTTTAATTTCCCATTGGTCCAAATGAGTGACAAACAAATGTTATAGAAAAATTCTCAAATACAATTGAGAAATCGGACTTACATAGCCTATAAGTATGGATCCTTGGCTTTAATTTCCCATTGGTCCAAATGAGTGACAAACAAATGTTATAGAAAAATTCTCAAATACAATTGAGAAATCGGACTTACATAGCCTATAAGTATGGATCCTTGGCTTTAATTTCCCATTGGTCTAAATGACTGACAAACAAATGTTATAGAAAAATTCTCAAATACAATTGAGAAATCGGACTTACATAGTCTATAAGTATGGATCCTTGGCTTTAATTTCCCATTGGTCCAAATGAGTGACAAACAAATGTTATAGAAAAATTCTCAAATACAATTGAGAAATCGGACTTACATAGCCTATAAGTATGGATCCTTGGCTTTAATTTCCCATTGGTCTAAATGAGTGACAAACAAATGTTATAGAAAAATTCTCAAATACAATTGAGAAGTCGGACTTACATAGTCTATAAGTATGGATCCTTGGCTTTAATTTCCCATTGGTCCAAATGAGTGACAAACAAATGTTATAGAAAAATTCTCAAATACAATTGAGAAATTGGACTTACATAGTCTATAAGTATGGATCCTTGGCTTTAATTTCCCATTGGTCCAAATGAGTGACAAACATAAATGTGCCCACAAATAGCCAAATTCCCGTAGAGCTGAACAAAATTTACACAATTTTAATCTTTAAAATTTTATAGAAAAATTCTCAAATACAATTGAGAAATCGGACTTACATAGCCTATAAGTATGGATCCTTGGCTTTAATTTCCCATTGGTCCAAATGAGTGACAAACATAAATGTGCCCACAAATAGCCAAATTCCCGTAGAGCTGAACAAAATTTACACAATTTTAATCTTTAAAATTTTATAGAAAAATTCTCAAATACAATTGAGAAATCGGACTTACTTAGCCTATAAGTATGGATCCTTGGCTTTAATTTCCCATTGGTCCAAATGAGTGACAAACATAAATGTGCCCACAAATAGCCAAATTCCCGTAGAGCTGAACAAAATTTACACAATTTTAATCTTTAAAATTTTATAGAAAAATTCTCAAATACAATTGAGAAATCGGACTTACATAGCCTATAAGTATGGATCCTTGGCTTTAATTTCCCATTGGTCCAAATGAGTGACAAACAAATGTTATAGAAAAATTCTCAAATACAATTGAGAAATCGGACTTACATAGCCTATAAGTATGGATCCTTGGGTTTAATTTCCCATTGGTCTAAATGAGTGACAAACAAATGTTATAGAAAAATTCTCAAATACAATTGAGAAATCGGACTTACATAGTCTATAAGTATGAATCCTTGGCTTTAATTTCCCATTGGTCCAAATGAGTGACAAACAAATGTTATAGAAAAATTCTCAAATACAATTGAGAAATCGGACTTACATAGCCTATAAGTATGGATCCTTGGCTTTAATTTCCCATTGGTCCAAATGAGTGACAAACAAATGTTATAGAAAAATTCTCAAATACAATTGAGAAATCGGACTTACATAGCCTATAAGTATGGATCCTTGGCTTTAATTTCCCATTGGTCCAAATGAGTGACAAACAAATGTTATAGAAAAATTCTCAAATACAATTGAGAAATCGGACTTACATAGCCTATAAGTATGGATCCTTGGCTTTAATTTCCCATTGGTCTAAATGACTGACAAACAAATGTTATAGAAAAATTCTCAAATACAATTGAGAAATCGG
The DNA here is from genome assembly GCA_947311025.1 of Lypha dubia. NCBI lineage: Eukaryota > Metazoa > Arthropoda > Insecta > Diptera > Tachinidae > Lypha > Lypha dubia. The sequence goes on along the minus strand of OX371261.1, from coordinate 40,318,478 downwards.
ACTTACATAGTCTATAAGTATGGATCCTTGGCTTTAATTTCCCATTGGTCCAAATGAGTGACAAACAAATGTTATAGAAAAATTCTCAAATACAATTGAGAAATCGGACTTACATAGCCTATAAGTATGGATCCTTGGCTTTAATTTCCCATTGGTCTAAATGAGTGACAAACAAATGTTATAGAAAAATTCTCAAATACAATTGAGAAGTCGGACTTACATAGTCTATAAGTATGGATCCTTGGCTTTAATTTCCCATTGGTCCAAATGAGTGACAAACATAAATGTGCCCACAAATAGCCAAATTCCCGTAGAGCTGAACAAAATTTACACAATTTTAATCTTTAAAATTTTATAGAAAAATTCTCAAATACAATTGAGAAATCGGACTTACATAGCCTATAAGTATGGATCCTTGGCTTTAATTTCCCATTGGTCCAAATGAGTGACAAACATAAATGTGCCCACAAATAGCCAAATTCCCGTAGAGCTGAACAAAATTTACACAATTTTAATCTTTAAAATTTTATAGAAAAATTCTCAAATACAATTGAGAAATCGGACTTACATAGCCTATAAGTATGGATCCTTGGGTTTAATTTCCCATTGGTCTAAATGAGTGACAAACAAATGTTATAGAAAAATTCTCAAATACAATTGAGAAATCGGACTTACATAGTCTATAAGTATGAATCCTTGGCTTTAATTTCCCATTGGTCCAAATGAGTGACAAACAAATGTTATAGAAAAATTCTCAAATACAATTGAGAAATCGGACTTACATAGTCTATAAGTATGAATCCTTGGCTTTAATTTCCCATTGGTCCAAATGAGTGACAAACAAATGTTATAGAAAAATTCTCAAATACAATTGAGAAATCGGACTTACATAGCCTATAAGTATGGATCCTTGGGTTTAATTTCCCATTGGTCTAAATGAGTGACAAACAAATGTTATAGAAAAATTCTCAAATACAATTGAGAAATCGGACTTACATAGCCTATAAGTATGGATCCTTGGCTTTAATTTCCCATTGGTCTAAATGAGTGACAAACAAATGTTATAGAAAAATTCTCAAATACAATTGAGAAATCGGACTTACATAGTCTATAAGTATGAATCCTTGGCTTTAATTTCCCATTGGTCCAAATGAGTGACAAACAAATGTTATAGAAAAATTCTCAAATACAATTGAGAAATCGGACTTACATAGCCTATAAGTATGGATCCTTGGGTTTAATTTCCCATTGGTCTAAATGACTGACAAACAAATGTTATAGAAAAATTCTCAAATACAATTGAGAAATCGGACTTACATAGCCTATAAGTATGGATCCTTGGGTTTAATTTCCCATTGGTCTAAATGAGTGACAAACAAATGTTATAGAAAAATTCTCAAATACAATTGAGAAATCGGACTTACATAGCCTATAAGTATGGATCCTTGGCTTTAATTTCCCATTGGTCTAAATGAGTGACAAACAAATGTTATAGAAAAATTCTCAAATACAATTGAGAAATCGGACTTACATAGCCTATAAGTATGGATCCTTGGGTTTAATTTCCCATTGGTCTAAATGAGTGACAAACAAATGTTATAGAAAAATTCTCAAATACAATTGAGAAATCGGACTTACATAGTCTATAAGTATGGATCCTTGGGTTTAATTTCCCATTGGTCTAAATGAGTGACAAACAAATGTTATAGAAAAATTCTCAAATACAATTGAGAAATCGGACTTACATAGCCTATAAGTATGGATCCTTGGGTTTAATTTCCCATTGGTCTAAATGACTGACAAACAAATGTTATAGAAAAATTCTCAAATACAATTGAGAAATCGGACTTACATAGCCTATAAGTATGGATCCTTGGGTTTAATTTCCCATTGGTCTAAATGAGTGACAAACAAATGTTATAGAAAAATTCTCAAATACAATTGAGAAATCGGACTTACATAGCCTATAAGTATGGATCCTTGGGTTTAATTTCCCATTGGTCTAAATGAGTGACAAACAAATGTTATAGAAAAATTCTCAAATACAATTGAGAAATCGGACTTACATAGTCTATAAGTATGGATCCTTGGGTTTAATTTCCCATTGGTCTAAATGAGTGACAAACAAATGTTATAGAAAAATTCTCAAATACAATTGAGAAATCGGACTTACATAGCCTATAAGTATGGATCCTTGGGTTTAATTTCCCATTGGTCTAAATGAGTGACAAACAAATGTTATAGAAAAATTCTCAAATACAATTGAGAAATCGGACTTACATAGTCTATAAGTATGGATCCTTGGGTTTAATTTCCCATTGGTCTAAATGAGTGACAAACAAATGTTATAGAAAAATTCTCAAATACAATTGAGAAATCGGACTTACATAGCCTATAAGTATGGATCCTTGGGTTTAATTTCCCATTGGTCTAAATGACTGACAAACAAATGTTATAGAAAAATTCTCAAATACAATTGAGAAATCGGACTTACATAGCCTATAAGTATGGATCCTTGGGTTTAATTTCCCATTGGTCTAAATGAGTGACAAACAAATGTTATAGAAAAATTCTCAAATACAATTGAGAAATCGGACTTACATAGCCTATAAGTATGGATCCTTGGGTTTAATTTCCCATTGGTCTAAATGAGTGACAAACAAATGTTATAGAAAAATTCTCAAATACAATTGAGAAATCGGACTTACATAGCCTATAAGTATGGATCCTTGGGTTTAATTTCCCATTGGTCTAAATGAGTGACAAACAAATGTTATAGAAAAATTCTCAAATACAATTGAGAAATCGGACTTACATAGTCTATAAGTATGAATCCTTGGCTTTAATTTCCCATTGGTCCAAATGAGTGACAAACAAATGTTATAGAAAAATTCTCAAATACAATTGAGAAATCGGACTTACATAGTCTATAAGTATGAATCCTTGGCTTTAATTTCCCATTGGTCCAAATGAGTGACAAACAAATGTTATAGAAAAATTCTCAAATACAATTGAGAAATCGGACTTACATAGCCTATAAGTATGGATCCTTGGGTTTAATTTCCCATTGGTCTAAATGAGTGACAAACAAATGTTATAGAAAAATTCTCAAATACAATTGAGAAATCGGACTTACATAGCCTATAAGTATGGATCCTTGGCTTTAATTTCCCATTGGTCTAAATGAGTGACAAACAAATGTTATAGAAAAATTCTCAAATACAATTGAGAAATCGGACTTACATAGTCTATAAGTATGAATCCTTGGCTTTAATTTCCCATTGGTCCAAATGAGTGACAAACAAATGTTATAGAAAAATTCTCAAATACAATTGAGAAATCGGACTTACATAGCCTATAAGTATGGATCCTTGGGTTTAATTTCCCATTGGTCTAAATGACTGACAAACAAATGTTATAGAAAAATTCTCAAATACAATTGAGAAATCGGACTTACATAGCCTATAAGTATGGATCCTTGGGTTTAATTTCCCATTGGTCTAAATGAGTGACAAACAAATGTTATAGAAAAATTCTCAAATACAATTGAGAAATCGGACTTACATAGCCTATAAGTATGGATCCTTGGCTTTAATTTCCCATTGGTCCAAATGAGTGACAAACAAATGTTATAGAAAAATTCTCAAATACAATTGAGAAATCGGACTTACATAGTCTATAAGTATGAATCCTTGGCTTTAATTTCCCATTGGTCCAAATGAGTGACAAACAAATGTTATAGAAAAATTCTCAAATACAATTGAGAAATCGGACTTACATAGCCTATAAGTATGGATCCTTGGCTTTAATTTCCCATTGGTCTAAATGACTGACAAACAAATGTTATAGAAAAATTCTCAAATACAATTGAGAAATCGGACTTACATAGTCTATAAGTATGGATCCTTGGCTTTAATTTCCCATTGGTCCAAATGAGTGACAAACAAATGTTATAGAAAAATTCTCAAATACAATTGAGAAATCGGACTTACATAGCCTATAAGTATGGATCCTTGGCTTTAATTTCCCATTGGTCTAAATGAGTGACAAACAAATGTTATAGAAAAATTCTCAAATACAATTGAGAAGTCGGACTTACATAGTCTATAAGTATGGATCCTTGGCTTTAATTTCCCATTGGTCTAAATGAGTGACAAACAAATGTTATAGAAAAATTCTCAAATACAATTGAGAAATCGGACTTACATAGCCTATAAGTATGGAACCTTGGCTTTAATTTCCCATTGGTCCAAATGAGTGACAAACATAAATGTGCCCACAAATAGCCAAAGTCCCGTAGAGCTGAACAAAATTTACACAATTTTAATCTTTAAAATTTTATAGAAAAATTCTCAAATACAATTGAGAAATCGGACTTACATAGCCTATAAGTATGGATCCTTGGCTTTTATTTCCCATTGGTCCAAATGAGTGACAAACATAAATGTGCCCACAAATAGCCAAATTCCCGTAGAGCTGAACAAAATTTACACAATTTTAATCTTTAAAATTTTATAGAAAAATTCTCATATACAATTGAGAAATCGGACTTACATAGCCTATAAGTATGGATCCTTGGCTTTAATTTCCCATTGGTCCAAATGAGTGACAAACATAAATGTGCCCACAAATAGCCAAATTCCCGTAGAGCTGAACAAAATTTACACAATTTTAATCTTTAAAATTTTATAGAAAAATTCTCAAATACAATTGAGAAATCGGACTTACTTAGCCTATAAGTATGGATCCTTGGCTTTAATTTCCCATTGGTCCAAATGAGTGACAAACATAAATGTGCCCACAAATAGCCAAATTCCCGTAGAGCTGAACAAAATTTACACAATTTTAATCTTTAAAATTTTATAGAAAAATTCTCAAATACAATTGAGAAATCGGACTTACATAGCCTATAAGTATGGATCCTTGGCTTTAATTTCCCATTGGTCCAAATGAGTGACAAACATAAATGTGCCCACAAATAGCCAAATTCCCGTAGAGCTGAACAAAATTTACACAATTTTAATCTTTAAAATTTTATAGAAAAATTCTCAAATACAATTGAGAAATCGGACTTACTTAGCCTATAAGTATGGATCCTTGGCTTTAATTTCCCATTGGTCCAAATGAGTGACAAACATAAATGTGCCCACAAATAGCCAAATTCCCGTAGAGCTGAACAAAATTTACACAATTTTAATCTTTAAAATTTTATAGAAAAATTCTCAAATACAATTGAGAAATCGGACTTACATAGCCTATAAGTATGGATCCTTGGCTTTAATTTCCCATTGGTCCAAATGAGTGACAAACATAAATGTGCCCACAAATAGCCAAATTGCCGTAGAGCTGAACAAAATTTACACAATTTTAATCTTTAAAATTTTATAGAAAAATTCTCAAATACAATTGAGAAATCGGACGTACATAGTCAATAAGTATGGATCCTTGGCTTTAATTTCCCATTGGTCCAAATGAGTGACAAACATAAATGTGCCCACAAATAGCCCAATTCCCGTAGAGCTGAACAAAATTTACACAATTTTAATCTTTAAAATTTTATAGAAAAATTCTCAAATACAATTGAGAAATCGGACTTACATAGCCTATAAGTATGGATCCTTGGCTTTAATTTCCCATTGGTCTAAATGAGTGACAAACAAATGTTATAGAAAAATTCTCAAATACAATTGAGAAATCGGACTTACATAGCCTATAAGTATGGATCCTTGGCTTTAATTTCCCATTTGTCCAAATGAGTGACAAACAAATGTTATAGAAAAATTCTCAAATACAATTAAGAAATCGGACTTACATAGTCTATAAGTATGGATCCTTGGCTTTAATTTCCCATTGGTCTAAATGAGTGACAAACAAATGTTATAGAAAAATTCTCAAATACAATTGAGAAATCGGACTTACATAGCCTATAAGTATGGATGCTTGGCTTTAATTTCCCATTGGTCTAAATGAGTGACAAACAAATGTTATAGAAAAATTCTCAAATACAATTGAGAAATCGGACTTACATAGTCTATAAGTATGGATCCTTGGCTTTAATTTCCCATTCGTCCAATAAGTGACAAACAAATGTTATAGAAAAATTCTCAAATACAATTGAGAAATCGGACTTACATAGTCTATAAGTATGGATCCTTGGCTTTAATTTCCCATTGGTCTAAATGAGTGACAAACAAATGTTATAGAAAAATTCTCAAATACAATTAAGAAATCGGACTTACATAGTCTATCAGTATGGATCCTTGGCTTTAATTTCCCATTGGTCTAAATGAGTGACAAACAAATGTTATAGAAAAATTCTCAAATACAATTAAGAAATCGGACTTACATAGTCTATCAGTATGGATCCTTGGCTTTAATTTCCCATTGGTCCAAATGAGTGACAAACATAAATGTGCCCACAAATAGCCAAATTCCCGTAGAGCTGAACAAAATTTACACAATTTTAATCTTTAAAATTTTATAGAAAAATTCTCAAATACAATTGAGAAATCGGACTTACATAGCCTATAAGTATGGATCCTTGGCTTTAATTTCCCATTGGTCCAAATGAGTGACAAACATAAATGTGCCCACAAATAGCCAAATTCCCGTAGAGCTGAACAAAATTTACACAATTTTAATCTTTAAAATTTTATAGAAAAATTCTCAAATACAATTGAGAAATCGGACTTACATAGCCTATAAGTATGGATCCTTGGCTTTAATTTCCCATTGGTCCAAATGAGTGACAAACATAAATGTGCCCACAAATAGCCAAATTCCCGTAGAGCTGAACAAAATTTACACAATTTTAATCTTTAAAATTTTATAGAAAAATTCTCAAATACAATTGAGAAATCGGACTTACTTAGCCTATAAGTATGGATCCTTGGCTTTAATTTCCCATTGGTCCAAATGAGTGACAAACATAAATGTGCCCACAAATAGCCAAATTCCCGTAGAGCTGAACAAAATTTACACAATTTTAATCTTTAAAATTTTATAGAAAAATTCTCAAATACAATTGAGAAATCGGACTTACATAGCCTATAAGTATGGATCCTTGGCTTTAATTTCCCATTGGTCCAAATGAGTGACAAACATAAATGTGCCCACAAATAGCCAAATTCCCGTAGAGCTGAACAAAATTTACACAATTTTAATCTTTAAAATTTTATAGAAAAATTCTCAAATACAATTGAGAAATCGGACTTACATAGCCTATAAGTATGGATTCTTGGCTTTAATTTCCCATTGGTCCAAATGAGTGACAAACAAATGTTATAGAAAAATTCTCAAATACAATTGAGAAATTGGACTTACATAGTCTATAAGTATGGATCCTTGGCTTTAATTTCCCATTGGTCCAAATGAGTGACAAACATAAATGTGCCCACAAATGGCAAAATTCCCGTAGAGATCTTCAAAAATTTAAACTATTTTAATATTCAAAATTTTATAGAAAAATTCTCATATACAATTGAGAAATCGGACTTACATAGTCTATAAATATGGATTCTTGGCTTTAATTTCCCATTGGTCCAAATGAGTGACAAACAAATGTTATAGAAAAATTCTCAAATACAATTGAGAAATCGGACTTACATAGCCTATAAGTATGGATCCTTGGCTTTAATTTCCCATTGGTCCAAATGAGTGACAAACAAATGTTATAGAAAAATTCTCAAATACAATTGAGAAATCGGACTTACATAGCCTATAAGTATGGATCCTTGGCTTTAATTTCCCATTGGTCTAAATGAGTGACAAACAAATGTTATAGAAAAATTCTCAAATACAATTGAGAAATCGGACTTACATAGTCTATAAGTATGGATCCTTGGCTTTAATTTCCCATTGGTCCAAATGAGTGACAAACAAATGTTATAGAAAAATTCTAAAATACAATTGAGAAATCGGACTTACATAGCCTATAAGTATGGATCCTTGGCTTTAATTTCCCATTGGTCCAAATGAGTGACAAACAAATGTTATAGAAAAATTCTCAAATACAATTGAGAAATCGGACTTACATAGCCTATAAGTATGGATCCTTGGCTTTAATTTCCCATTGGTCTAAATGACTGACAAACAAATGTTATAGAAAAATTCTCAAATACAATTGAGAAATCGGACTTACATAGCCTATAAGTATGGATCCTTGGCTTTAATTACCCATTGGTCCAAATGAGTGACAAACAAATGTTATAGAAAAATTCTCAAATACAATTGAGAAATCGGACTTACATAGCCTATAAGTATGGATCCTTGGGTTTAATTTCCCATTGGTCTAAATGAGTGACAAACAAATGTTATAGAAAAATTCTCAAATACAATTGAGAAATCGGACTTACATAGTCTATAAGTATGAATCCTTGGCTTTAATTTCCCATTGGTCCAAATGAGTGACAAACAAATGTTATAGAAAAATTCTCAAATACAATTGAGAAATCGGACTTACATAGCCTATAAGTATGGATCCTTGGCTTTAATTTCCCATTGGTCCAAATGAGTGACAAACAAATGTTATAGAAAAATTCTCAAATACAATTGAGAAATCGGACTTACATAGCCTATAAGTATGGATCCTTGGCTTTAATTTCCCATTGGTCCAAATGAGTGACAAACAAATGTTATAGAAAAATTCTCAAATACAATTGAGAAATCGGACTTACATAGCCTATAAGTATGGATCCTTGGCTTTAATTTCCCATTGGTCTAAATGACTGACAAACAAATGTTATAGAAAAATTCTCAAATACAATTGAGAAATCGGACTTACATAGTCTATAAGTATGGATCCTTGGCTTTAATTTCCCATTGGTCCAAATGAGTGACAAACAAATGTTATAGAAAAATTCTCAAATACAATTGAGAAATCGGACTTACATAGCCTATAAGTATGGATCCTTGGCTTTAATTTCCCATTGGTCTAAATGAGTGACAAACAAATGTTATAGAAAAATTCTCAAATACAATTGAGAAGTCGGACTTACATAGTCTATAAGTATGGATCCTTGGCTTTAATTTCCCATTGGTCCAAATGAGTGACAAACAAATGTTATAGAAAAATTCTCAAATACAATTGAGAAATTGGACTTACATAGTCTATAAGTATGGATCCTTGGCTTTAATTTCCCATTGGTCCAAATGAGTGACAAACATAAATGTGCCCACAAATAGCCAAATTCCCGTAGAGCTGAACAAAATTTACACAATTTTAATCTTTAAAATTTTATAGAAAAATTCTCAAATACAATTGAGAAATCGGACTTACATAGCCTATAAGTATGGATCCTTGGCTTTAATTTCCCATTGGTCCAAATGAGTGACAAACATAAATGTGCCCACAAATAGCCAAATTCCCGTAGAGCTGAACAAAATTTACACAATTTTAATCTTTAAAATTTTATAGAAAAATTCTCAAATACAATTGAGAAATCGGACTTACTTAGCCTATAAGTATGGATCCTTGGCTTTAATTTCCCATTGGTCCAAATGAGTGACAAACATAAATGTGCCCACAAATAGCCAAATTCCCGTAGAGCTGAACAAAATTTACACAATTTTAATCTTTAAAATTTTATAGAAAAATTCTCAAATACAATTGAGAAATCGGACTTACATAGCCTATAAGTATGGATCCTTGGCTTTAATTTCCCATTGGTCCAAATGAGTGACAAACAAATGTTATAGAAAAATTCTCAAATACAATTGAGAAATCGGACTTACATAGCCTATAAGTATGGATCCTTGGGTTTAATTTCCCATTGGTCTAAATGAGTGACAAACAAATGTTATAGAAAAATTCTCAAATACAATTGAGAAATCGGACTTACATAGTCTATAAGTATGAATCCTTGGCTTTAATTTCCCATTGGTCCAAATGAGTGACAAACAAATGTTATAGAAAAATTCTCAAATACAATTGAGAAATCGGACTTACATAGCCTATAAGTATGGATCCTTGGCTTTAATTTCCCATTGGTCCAAATGAGTGACAAACAAATGTTATAGAAAAATTCTCAAATACAATTGAGAAATCGGACTTACATAGCCTATAAGTATGGATCCTTGGCTTTAATTTCCCATTGGTCCAAATGAGTGACAAACAAATGTTATAGAAAAATTCTCAAATACAATTGAGAAATCGGACTTACATAGCCTATAAGTATGGATCCTTGGCTTTAATTTCCCATTGGTCCAAATGAGTGACAAACAAATGTTATAGAAAAATTCTCAAATACAATTGAGAAATCGGACTTACATAGCCTATAAGTATGGATCCTTGGCTTTAATTTCCCATTGGTCTAAATGACTGACAAACAAATGTTATAGAAAAATTCTCAAATACAATTGAGAAATCGGACTTACATAGTCCATAAGTATGGATCCTTGGCTTTAATTTCCCATTGGTCCAAATGAGTGACAAACAAATGTTATAGAAAAATTCTCAAATACAATTGAGAAATCGGACTTACATAGCCTATAAGTATGGATCCTTGGCTTTAATTTCCCATTGGTCTAAATGAGTGACAAACAAATGTTATAGAAAAATTCTCAAATACAATTGAGAAGTCGGACTTACATAGTCTATAAGTATGGATCCTTGGCTTTAATTTCCCATTGGTCTAAATGAGTGACAAACAAATGTTATAGAAAAATTCTCAAATACAATTGAGAAATCGGACTTACATAGCCTATAAGTATGGAACCTTGGCTTTAATTTCCCATTGGTCCAAATGAGTGACAAACATAAATGTGCCCACAAATAGCCAAATTCCCGTAGAGCTGAACAAAATTTACACAATTTTAATCTTTAAAATTTTATAGAAAAATTCTCAAATACAATTGAGAAATCGGACTTACATAGCCTATAAGTATGGATCCTTGGCTTTTATTTCCCATTGGTCCAAATGAGTGACAAACATAAATGTGCCCACAAATAGCCAAATTCCCGTAGAGCTGAACAAAATTTACACAATTTTAATCTTTAAAATTTTATAGAAAAATTCTCATATACAATTGAGAAATCGGACTTACATAGCCTATAAGTATGGATCCTTGGCTTTAATTTCCCATTGGTCCAAATGAGTGACAAACATAAATGTGCCCACAAATAGCCAAATTCCCGTAGAGCTGAACAAAATTTACACAATTTTAATCTTTAAAATTTTATAGAAAAATTCTCAAATACAATTGAGAAATCGGACTTACTTAGCCTATAAGTATGGATCCTTGGCTTTAATTTCCCATTGGTCCAAATGAGTGACAAACATAAATGTGCCCACAAATAGCCAAATTCCCGTAGAGCTGAACAAAATTTACACAATTTTAATCTTTAAAATTTTATAGAAAAATTCTCAAATACAATTGAGAAATCGGACTTACATAGCCTATAAGTATGGATCCTTGGCTTTAATTTCCCATTGGTCCAAATGAGTGACAAACATAAATGTGCCCACAAATAGCCAAATTCCCGTAGAGCTGAACAAAATTTACACAATTTTAATCTTTAAAATTTTATAGAAAAATTCTCAAATACAATTGAGAAATCGGACTTACTTAGCCTATAAGTATGGATCCTTGGCTTTAATTTCCCATTGGTCCAAATGAGTGACAAACATAAATGTGCCCACAAATAGCCAAATTCCCGTAGAGCTGAACAAAATTTACACAATTTTAATCTTTAAAATTTTATAGAAAAATTCTCAAATACAATTGAGAAATCGGACTTACATAGCCTATAAGTATGGATCCTTGGCTTTAATTTCCCATTGGTCCAAATGAGTGACAAACATAAATGTGCCCACAAATAGCCAAATTGCCGTAGAGCTGAACAAAATTTACACAATTTTAATCTTTAAAATTTTATAGAAAAATTCTCAAATACAATTGAGAAATCGGACGTACATAGTCAATAAGTATGGATCCTTGGCTTTAATTTCCCATTGGTCCAAATGAGTGACAAACATAAATGTGCCCACAAATAGCCCAATTCCCGTAGAGCTGAACAAAATTTACACAATTTTAATCTTTAAAATTTTATAGAAAAATTCTCAAATACAATTGAGAAATCGGACTTACATAGCCTATAAGTATGGATCCTTGGCTTTAATTTCCCATTGGTCTAAATGAGTGACAAACAAATGTTATAGAAAAATTCTCAAATACAATTGAGAAATCGGACTTACATAGCCTATAAGTATGGATCCTTGGCTTTAATTTCCCATTTGTCCAAATGAGTGACAAACAAATGTTATAGAAAAATTCTCAAATACAATTAAGAAATCGGACTTACATAGTCTATAAGTATGGATCCTTGGCTTTAATTTCCCATTGGTCTAAATGAGTGACAAACAAATGTTATAGAAAAATTCTCAAATACAATTGAGAAATCGGACTTACATAGCCTATAAGTATGGATGCTTGGCTTTAATTTCCCATTGGTCTAAATGAGTGACAAACAAATGTTATAGAAAAATTCTCAAATACAATTGAGAAATCGGACTTACATAGTCTATAAGTATGGATCCTTGGCTTTAATTTCCCATTCGTCCAATAAGTGACAAACAAATGTTATAGAAAAATTCTCAAATACAATTGAGAAATCGGACTTACATAGTCTATAAGTATGGATCCTTGGCTTTAATTTCCCATTGGTCTAAATGAGTGACAAACAAATGTTATAGAAAAATTCTCAAATACAATTAAGAAATCGGACTTACATAGTCTATCAGTATGGATCCTTGGCTTTAATTTCCCATTGGTCTAAATGAGTGACAAACAAATGTTATAGAAAAATTCTCAAATACAATTAAGAAATCGGACTTACATAGTCTATCAGTATGGATCCTTGGCTTTAATTTCCCATTGGTCCAAATGAGTGACAAACATAAATGTGCCCACAAATAGCCAAATTCCCGTAGAGCTGAACAAAATTTACACAATTTTAATCTTTAAAATTTTATAGAAAAATTCTCAAATACAATTGAGAAATCGGACTTACATAGCCTATAAGTATGGATCCTTGGCTTTAATTTCCCATTGGTCTAAATGAGTGACAAACAAATGTTATAGAAAAATTCTCAAATACAATTGAGAAATCGGACTTACATAGTCTATAAGTATGGATGCTTGGCTTTAATTTCCCATTGGTCCAAATGAGTGACAAACAAATGTTATAGAAAAATTCTCAAATACAATTGAGAAATCGGACTTACATAGTCTATAAGTATGGATGCTTGGCTTTAATTTCCCATTGGTCTAAATGAGTGACAAACAAATGTTATAGAAAAATTCTCAAATACAATTAAGAAATCGGACTTACATAGTCTATAAGTATGGATGCTTGGCTTTAATTTCCCATTGGTCCAAATGAGTGACAAACAAATGTTATAGAAAAATTCTCAAATACAATTGAGAAATCGGACTTACATAGTCTATAAGTATGGATCCTTGGCTTTAATTTCCCATTGGTCCAAATGAGTGACAAACAAATGTTATAGAAAAATTCTCAAATACAATTGAGAAATCGGACTTACATAGTCTATAAGTATGGACCCTTGGCTTTAATTTCCCATTGGTCTAAATGAGTGACAAACAAATGTTATAGAAAAATTCTCAAATACAATTGATAAATCGGACTTACATAGCCTATAAGTATGGATGCTTGGCTTTAATTTCCCATTGGTCCAAATGAGTGACAAAAATAAATGTGCCCACAAATTGCCAAATTCCGGTAGAGCTGAACAAAATTTACACAATTTTAATATAATTAGTTTTAATTTTATTTTATAACGAGGGGGTAGCGAAGCACACCGGGATAAGCTAGTTTTATATATAAAAAAACTGCTTTACGTACAAAAAAACCAAATTTAAAACTGCAAAAAACAGATAAATCTGCACACGCTGATGAGAAAATTAAAAATTTTTGAAAACCAACATACATGTCTGACGTACTCGACATACATACTATTAAACAGTGAGTTTAGGTATGTCATCGTACATGTCTGCAGACAAGTATGCGAAAAATAGCCCTTTTATAGCGAGTATACTTGACGTAAATGTGGGAGAACAACGTATGGTCGGTTTTTAAGTAATCAAAAGTGTAAAAATTAATTTGTAGCAAATTGATACCAAAATCGGGTAAGCTTTATCCGCACAAAAACATAAATGTGAAAATAAGGCCAAGTTCCTATCCAAAAAATTTCGGCCGTAAAAAGTACCATAGGTCGGACAATTCTAAAAACTGTAACGATATTGTAATTTGTTCGATTGGATTTTTGTATTGTAGTCGCATTTTTTTCGGAGAAGATTTTTTCTCAAAAGGTATTTTTTCTTAATAAGTATGTACATAAGTATGTATGTATATATTTCTAGTAGCAAAACAATTTTTTCTTTAGAAATGCATTTTCTTAAAGGAACAGGAACATTAAAACAATTTTCTAGATATTTAAAAACTTTTGAGAGTTGCAGTATGGCCCAACACTCATCAGTTTGTGGAAATTTTTCAAACCATAAATTTTAATAATTTTATTCGGGCTCAAGGTCAAAATTATTAAAATTTATTAAAATTATAAGGTCGAATATTAAAAAATCAACATATTTTTCAAACCATTTTATTGTGTCTCACATTTTAAGCTGTCGTTGAATATTCCTGTTCCTGTATTTTTCTGGTAAAACATAATTTTTCTTATAAATCACTTTTCTAAAACGTCTTGGGTAGTTCATCTTAAAAGGAGATTTTTCCTTAAAAGTTTGCTATAAATGTACATATGTACATTGTACATATGTACATATGTATGTTATACATTATTCTAGAACATATTCTAAGTTCTCGTCACTGGATGCGGATCTTTTTGAAAAGTACTATTTCCGCTATTTTGAAATTTAACTTCCTGATGAACTAATTTAATGTTGGCAGTACTGTGCTGTAGTAGAATTAATTTTGCCAGTTCTGTGTTTTTATTTAAAATTTTATAACAATATGAACGACATTAGTTTTATACACATGAAATTTTGAAGGGACTTTTTGGAGATTGTATGTCATATAAAATTTTTTGACCCCGCTTCAGCGTCGCCTATTAATTTTTTTTACCATTTTGCACAATTGCGTTACACAACTAAACATTTTAATTTAAAAAGTTTATTTTGTGAATGCAGGCACATACATATATATGTATATGTATATGTATGTCTGTATGTACATATCTGTATGTCTTATAAAATATCTTTTAATCATTTTTAGTCTTTTTGCTCAAAAAATATACATATAATTTTTCGAATGTCAAGCTTACAATTAATAAAATGATAAACGAGGAAACCAACAGAAAACAACTATCACTACTTCTTGCATAAATGCTTATAAATATATAAGAAAGAGTTGCAACAAAACATTATTTATGTACGTAAGTGTATGTATGTACATAAATATGTTTGTTAGTATAAATTTTATGATGACAGATAACATATTGGCTTTTTAAAATCCATTTTAAGTGTACAATATATGTAAGTTAGTTTTCACTACAAACAATTCTCAGCCATTAAGACAACAACTTTTAGCAAAAAAAAAAAAAAAACAACTTCAAAAAGTACTTAAAGGAAAAATGAATGTTTGCAAACATTATGAATCTATTTCGTTTTTTTTTTCTTCTTTTTTTTTGGAAGCTAAGGGACTTTATTGCTTTTATCCATTGTTATATTGGTTACAATCGTATTAAGGAGTTAGCGATATATGTACACACTTACAATACTACATAACCAATTTCATAAATATAATTCATATGGATTATTATTATTGTATGAATGTATGCGTATATGTAATCATGTTTGCATAAACAAAACATGAACAAAATTCATTTGAGACACAAATCTTAAAGTTTATTTGAATTGTTATACAATAAATTGAAAATTGCATATAAGGCGCCATTAAAATGCGGCATAAAATGCTTAGAGATTTTACAGTTTTTTTTCTCATGATTGTTAAAAGTTATAGATTGCTGCAGATATTTGTAACGATGTTAGTTATTCTTCAATGGAGAGATAATGGGCCAGCGTTATTTTATATTTCAACATAAATTTTTAGTTTACCAAAAATTCAAACAAAAAACTATATACATATTTAAAAATAAAAAAGAAATCCAACTAAAGAGACAACTCTATGCCAATTTGTGTTTGTACATTTTTATTTATCGTTTGAATTATGGTATGTTAAGTTTTTTATTGTTTCTTTCGCCCAAAAACCATAAATGTTGCCAACTTTAAAAACCCTTGACTGGCTTTTAAGGATTAGTTGCATTAAAAAAAATTAATCGAAAATCCTGTTTAATAAACAACTTTACACACACACACAGACACACATACACTCTGGTACTTAATTATTTTTGAAAGTCTAGATTATTACCAAACTAAGAGAATAAGCCATGATTTTTTTTATTGCAATTTAAAAATTTCATTCTATATTTATGATTATTTCAAGGTCGTGTTTTATCTTTTGCAAAAAAATTTTAAGGTGTGCCGGCCGACATGTAAACTAAAAACTCTTGTTTAATTTTTATACTTTGACTTGTAATTAAATATTTTATAAAACAAACAACTTGTTTTTTTTATGATAATCATGTGCTTTTCTGCTCAATTTCGTATTTTCTCCCCCATCACGAAATACATTTTACTTTTATCACGACAACAAACGAAAAAAAAAAAAAATAGCCTTGTCTTATATTAACAAGAAGATAGTTGTTATTGGTGGTTTTTTGCAACCATCCAAAAAAAAACTAAATAAATGTTGCATCAATGGAATTACCGGTTAAGCAACAAATATGCGGTTGCAAAAATTTAGCTGATTTAATATTGCACAGTGGGGGAAAATTGCATAAATTAGTCTGAGAAAAATAAAAATCAAGATGTCTGTTTTGAGGAAATTTTATTTATTGCCCGGGGCACAAAAAAATCATATTTAATTTAAGTATTTTAAGATAAATTCTAATCTCAAATTTTTTTTTTTTGAAGTGAAAACTTCTATTGGCGCGGTACGAAGGTTTTGTAGCATCTCTGTTTGTGCGAATACCTAGTCGGAGTGAAGTTAACAACCTTGGGGTTTTTTACGGTTCTCGATTCGACTTCGACTGCTGTAATAGATTAAAAAAAAATGTTGTGTGTTTCTTTAATCTAGTACAACAGTCGAAGTCGATTCGAGAACCGAAGTAAGGCCCAACACCTAATTTTTTTCGCTCAAAATTAAGAGAGCGCCCTCTCTTGTGGGTGATGCTACCATATATGAGAAAAACACTAATTTTTTGGTGCACCAAAGAGGGCGCACTCTTCAATTTGAGCGAAACTGATTAAGAAGAGTACACAAGGATGGCGCTCTCTTCATTTTGGGCGAAAAAAATTTAGGTTGTTAACTTCTCGGGCGCAGTTGCATTTGCGTTTACAATAAGTGGCATGGCAAAACTAGCAGGTATGCGCAGTTCGACAACAAGTACAACAATCCAAAAACAACATGTATTTTGTTGGTATAAAGCACTCGCTTCATATCAAAACACACAAACAAATTAAAATCATTTTAATACGTATAAGTACCAAACTGTAACCATGTTTATGTACTCTCTTCAAACTATATCAGTTTGTATGAAAATTTGCTATAAAGCGAGCTCAGTCAGCTGTGCTAGTAAGCTCACCTGTTGCATACGCCTTGATAAGTGGTTAAATTTGTTGCATGTATTTATATAATTGTTTATATCTACGCATAATTTTTTTGGCAATAGCACGTGTATTGTTGTAATCACAAAACGTTTTCACTTCTGTCGGCACTCCCGGAGTGCTACCCGTAGTTTTTTTTTAATTAGGACCAGCACTCAGGGGATGACCCCTACGTATGCAGTGCACTGTGCCGGAACTCAGGGAGAGGGATAGGGTAGAGAAGATAGATGTTGAAAATTTAGAAGACTTAACTCTTTCACAACTCCGCTTTGCGCGTTATGTTAATTTTTAAGTCAGTGTTGAGGCGCCTCGGGTGTTAAGTAGACGCATAAACTTTGTTAAGCTGTATTAGCAGGCATTTTATTAGCTGTTTTACTTCGCCGATGTTTCTGCTAACCGACGAAGGAGTGAGATGTTGTGTACATTAGCTTGGATAGCATCAATCGCTGTCGGAACAGTTTTTTAGTGACCAGTACTATGCCTTCATCACTTAAATAGTCCGACAACAATTAATACAATGTCTCACTAATGTACATTAGAGAAATTAATGATGTTGATTGATTTGCTCTGGCCAGGGTTTGAATCCAGGCCCCAAGTCATTGTTTGCTTAGTAGTCAACGCGCTAACCACTTCAGCCAACACCACCCACTAAAGTTTTCTCAAGGAAACCATTTTCGAATCGAAATTTCTGTAAAAAACGCCATACGACAGTTCAATCACTTAAATCAAGTAAACTTTCAAAAATTTTAGTTCATTTTTTTTTTTTGAGTGCAGAAATATGCTTTTGAAAATTTATTTAATGCACATGAAATATTTCGCAAATATTTTAAAATTTATGATTCAAAAATTATAAAAATGTTTTTTCTTGGCTTTTAATTGTTAATTTAAATGTTCGAATGTGACATAAATGTCCAAGGGGATGTGTTACAAACATGCAACTCTATGTTCAATACCAACAACAATCGACAATAATAAATTTGAAATTAAAATGTTTGTGTTCCAGGATAAAAATGAGCGTAAATAGTCCTGATTAGGGAATTATTCAAGTATGTAACAGGGATGATTTTACGTAAAAGAAATGTAAACAGCTTTCAATTGGATGCATCAGGATATTGGAGGTGAATTCATGCATTCAATGTAAAGCCGTAAATTTTCGCCTTGAATAAAGCCAGACGCTTTTTTGAACTATTTTTTTTTTGATTGAATTAAGTATTTAGCGATTAAATAGTCCATACTTGAGTCAATCCTTTTTTAGTTGATTCCCGTCAAGACTAATTAAACCAGCAGCAGGAGAAAAAGAGAACTTGGCAGCACGAAAAAAAGTAATGCTTAAGCAATTGAAGTTGTCAAAAATATAAGCAGAAAACAGCTCTTTGACATTTTCAACTAAATAATAAATAGGGAAAAAATAGTCAGCTATCGAAACGCTACCACCTGGTTTAATTCGCCTCGATTCCCGTACATACGGTATTTTTGACACGGCTTGGGATTGATTTAAGTACGTTTGGGATTTCCATTATTTTTTTCTGAGTAGAGATTGTTTTCCCGCGATGGACTCAAGGGATTTTATAATTAAGAACTTAATTTCTCCTTAAAACAGTCTTTTAATTGTTTAATGGCGTTTTCTTTTCTGAGTAATATGTTGCATTTATTCTGCCTTCTACATATCTTTCTGTTTTCTGCAAAATATGTGCTATTTTAAAAGTGTAACGAGTTCTTTTCTCATGATGTTACCCTTAAGAAGAAAAAAAATGTTACATGTTCAACACTCATTTTAATTAAAGGGGCATAACTGCAGCATTATATTAACATCTGGTTTCGTTATTGTTTCTTTACTTTATTGATTATTGCTAACATTTATGTTCTTTTATAAACTTAAAATATGCAACACTTCCTAAAAGTCGTGGGAACATTTAAAAATGTTGCCAAATCACATGTAACATATATGTAACATTTTATTTTCAGAAAAGAAAACGCCATAATTTAAAAAGTCATGATATTGATCTTTCTGCAGCTGACACATACCGTGGCTTAAAACTACTTAGTGATTGGTAAACATTGTAGCAAGAGCTTAAAAGATAATAAATTTATTAAATCTCAAGGTGCATTTTTGAACTCCATTCAAAAATGTTGTTCTGGCATTGAAATTATTATTTTCGTTTAATTTGTATATACGTTTAAGTTTTAATTTATTTTTCAATGCTCTGTTTTGAGCTTTTCCGACAGTCTTTAACGCATATCAAATATCAAATAACATTTTGTTACAAAGATGGGATTTCAAAATTTTCAAACACTAAGGGATTCGCAGTTTTAAAATCCCAGGAAGTGGGATTTAGAAAAAAATTCTGGGATTTCCTGGACAAGGATTCAACGTTTGACATCTCCAGCGACACACAACTAATGTTACAAATGTTACAAATAATTATATGAGAATTACCTTCAGACTAGTCCATGTTTACATGTACGATTTTTGTCGATTTTTTGTTTTGTTGGCAAGATCGGAGAGACGTATCATGAGCACTTGAAATTCGTTTTGTTTCCTCATACGTAGTTTTAAACATAAAGTAAAATGTAAAAAATGTATACATTCACACAGAAATTACTGCAATAAAAATTGCACAATGCAAACGAAAATGGAATTTTAAAGAAAATACGACAAAAACTTTTGCGACAAAAATTGTACGATACAAAAGTCTTGTGTTGGAGAGAAGTCATAACTCCCGCTAGCTTTTCGGAGAAAAAAAAAACGGGTAACATATGCGAGAGTTGTCGGTATCATTCGCATGATAATCAGCCTAATTATGAAATATAATTAATCAATGTATCAATTAATGTATTTAAATTTATCATTAGTGGCTGAAACTCTAAAAAGTCAAAAAACTTGAAAAAAAAAATCACGACTAGAACAATATTGGAAAGAAGCCTTTAAATTGACTAAAACTCTCTACAACTGTAAGCACTCGACGAAAAAAAAACCCAGAAAATTATTAAAATTTGCAAAATCTTAAGTAAAAGTTCATAAAAATGCGAGAAAGGCAATAGTTTGAAAAAATTACACCCGTTGCAAAATAAACCAAAAATTCGCGAGAAATTTGAAAATTTTAAACAATTTTTAGCAAATTTAATAATATTTACGAGTACGCCTATTTTCAAAATTGCGATATATTAGATTTAATAAATTAATTAATCTCGATGACAGTTAGAATTTCAAAAATATTTCTTAAACTCAATTACAAACCAAACAGAAAAGGAGGAATATATCGATACTTTAACTTAGAAAGGACATACATATCTACGGTGACCACATTTTGCGACACTTTGAACATATACTTTTCAGTGTTGCCAAGCAATTCCTGTCTTGGGTGGTTATAAATTTACATATATTGTATTGAGTTTAAAGTTTCGGTACTTTGAGAAAATAAAACTTTTAATATTGGAAACTAAAGAAGAACATTAGCCACCAAAAAGAAAGTACAAAAAAAGGACAATTTATTTTGTTTAAATTTAAAAGGACGTTGTGTCAAAAAAGAGGACTGTCCTTTTTAAAAAAAAGAACGAATGGTCACCGTATGTAACATATCTAACAAAATTTTTACAAATTGGGTTTTTGGCATATTTCTTCCAATAGAATATCCGAAAATACAGCACTACTCGAATTAATGACATTTTTATAAAGAATTTATGAAAAGAAATAACTTATTTTCTATTACCTAAGTTTTAGATTTACTTTTTTATATCCGGCAAATTTTTGAAAATATTAGTAATGTCCTTTCTAAATTAAAGTAACGACATAAAACTGATACGTTAGGACAATTTGAAAACGAACAATCCTTACTTCCAGTCAAATGTTGATTGTCAAGCAAAAATGAGAAAATGCTAAACTACATACCTTCTATTTATTATATTTTGATTATGTATGCATGCATGTATGCTTGTATATGAATAAATTTAAACATATTTAGCACTACGTTTTTATTCTTACATCACACAACATGTACTGAATCAAAACATATCCACTGCACACATTAAATTAAAACAAAAAACACATACATATTTACATACATATCTATCTACATACTACATACAAACATAAATATAATTAGCATACAATGTGATTTTAATGGCCAAAAAAATATATATAAAAAAAAAACAATCCACTTCAACTACATACCATTTGAATTTGAATAAAGTCTTTGAAAAAGTTTGCAGTCACACAATGTTGCAAAAACAGTCAAAAAATATTTGTACAAATCTTGTTAGAGAGAGATTCGTTGAAATAAAATAAACAAAAAAGTGCTTTTGGTAACAAACACATGGAGGAAAAAAAAAATCAACACAATAACAGTTGTGGTTTACCTTTCTTTTAATTTTCAGGAAATTAAAAAGTATGTATGCATGTACACATGTACACGTATGTGTGTACGAGTATGTATGCACAATAGTACTCATAACAAATATACAAGAAAAAACACGGAAAATTTCATTATACACAATTAAAACAATCAAAAAATATGATTCTTTTTAATTTGTTTGTATTAAATTAAAAAATAAAAAAAAAATTGTGAACAACACTTTCATTTCTTACTTCAAGCGTGAAACGTAAAAAAGCTTCAGAAACATGTAGAAAACAACAAAATACCCAGTTGGCCAAACGTATGTCTCCCGCCGTAAACACTCATTGTACGATGTATGGTGAAGTTTTGTGCTACACAAACTAGTCTCATAAGATTCAGTTTCGTGGAACATTTTAGAACGAAGTCTAAATAAGTAGGAAATTAACGCTTTTTAGATTTTGACCTTGAATAATTATAGTTAGTGAAGCCGTATCAAAAGAGTCGAACAGATCACATTATATTTTACTCTCACGAAAGATTAAAGAACTTTCTTTAACAAAGTATATATAATTCAAAATCAGAACATTAATAGCGGATTTATTTAATAATAAATTATACGGATTCTATGGGACCAACACTTGGGGAGGAGAACTTGGTTCTGCGATTTTAAAATTAATTTATGGGACCAAACTGCAGAAATTCCAACCAAACTTAAAAACAATTTTAATAATCGTGCTATAAATTGGGGATATATGTGATAAAGGCCGTGCTTCAATAGCCTACACAATCGTACGATTCATTCACAGGAAAATCTTGCAAAAATCTGACCGACTTTAAAAAATCGTTTCAAAATGGTGTTTTAGGTGCCACACTGTCATACAAATCTGATGCCAAAACATCTGGTTGACAATAAATACTCCTCTGATCGCATTAAAACTATCATTTTATGAAAATTTTCATAAAATTTTACAAATCGCACGACTTGCCAAAAAATCTGTCACACAGTTGCATTTTTAGTTCACACTACCATACATTTTTAACACATATGTCATATTTTGCAAATCGCGCGACTGTGTAGGATAGTGCAGCACGGCCTTAAGCAATATTTTTTGGTCTAGGGAGGGTGTTAAGGAAAAACTTCTCCTCGATTTTCCACAAAATAATTTAAAAAATTGGAAAAAAAGTAACAAAAAATTTACGAATTGATAACTTCCTTTTTTTTTAAGGTCGGTTAAAAATTGTTCAAACATCATGATCCGTTGCGGTTACACTCATACCAATTACTTGCAAAAGGATCCGTTATATATACATATGTGATATGAATCCCGTACACATTTATTAAAAATTAAGTATATACTAAAGAAGTGTTTAAAACTGACCGCTTGAATTGATATGTTAAGTTTTCAACGAATTTAATTTCTAAAAATTGCAGCATGACTTTTCTTCAGTTAAAAAAATTCATTTATGCAATTTGATATATCTAATTTTTACTTCGAGCGTATAAAATGTTACTAATGGATGCGTAATGCAACATAAATTTTCAAATGCTTGAATTTGTGTTTACTGGGTAGCTCCGTTAACTCACTAATACCAACATGGCCTTCAATGCAAATACAATCTAAATGTTGGTTGGCTGTCGATCATTCCTTGTTGTTGAATAAAAGCGGCTGGATCACAAAAATTCAGAATAATGATCGGTTATACTCGAATGTTTGATAATCCCCTGCAGGTATCAGATACACATATTTTATTGATTCAGGGAAAACATTTAATTCACTCTAAAACAAAAGACAGACACAATAACTTTCAAATCTGCTGCTCTACCAGAACCAGACGATATAGAAGCCTAAAAGATCACTTAGATCGCAAATGTAATAAAAAATTTCAGAAATACTCTAGTGATGCTTCGTGATCGGTATAAGTGAAAAATCGCTAGGAGGAGAAAGTTCGGAAGAGTGATCCATAACATCGTAATCTAGTTTTGGATGTTTTCGTATCACATTTGTTTTTGTTATTTTTGTAATATATATTTATAATGATGATGCCATGTGCATTGCAATTAAGCCAGCGAAATATTCAAAATAATACTATCTTTCAATTAAAAACTATTTCTGTTTATCGTTTAACTGCAATTACGTACTACGTTTATACGAGACGCTTTTTTGTACCAAAAAAATAATAAATATTTTATCATGATTATTTTAAATCAATTCAATAATTTGCAAGCGATATTAAAATAATTAATTGAACAACAAAGAACATGCTTAAAACTAAAAAAAATATTTAATTATTTCTAATAACTTTGTTATTTTAATGCTGATTAGCATGCAAACAAAACAAATTATTTGAAAAATTAATTGTGTTTTTTTTTCAAACTTTTGAAAAAATGCAAAAAAAAAAAGAGTGAAAACCCGAAAAACGAAATGTCTAAAATAAAATAAAATTTCTATCGACCGGTTAAGCGAGTTTACCCGCTTAATATCGCAGTCCGATAGGGATGTTAGATCTTACAGCAGTGAACTATATAAAAAAGTCGCCCTTTCTATGGAGTGGAGGTGTTATGCACTCTTAAGCTCCTCTTCATTAAGACAAGTTCTGAAGAAATCGTTATACGGTAGATTTAATCCCCTAGCACCCGAACAGTGACTAGTAATGACCGCAAAAAGAGTGCTTATTTGGACACAAGGTGTTCCCTAAAGAATTGCAGATCTACTGCAATAATATCGAGGCCATATTAACCTCGATATCGACCAGCCTCATTACCCCATCTGGTCTGTGCGTTTCCAAATAGATTCTGCTGAATCATCGCTTTACAGCTGTTTAACGGGATGCCAGCCATTAGATTCATTTCTGAAATATGCATTCGAGCCCCAGATTTGGCCAGTTCGTTCGCACCGATCGGGCATATCGCTTTGCCCTTGTATCCAGAATATTTGCAGGCTTAAGTGTCTCGCAATCTCGTGTAGAGAAATTCGACATTTATACACCAAATTGGAAGTTGTATAAACGCCTGATATAGACTTTATCGCAGATTTGCTGTCAGTACAGATTTGAATATCCTCATCGGATAACTTGTAGTAGCTTAACCAGTTTGCTATTCATTTTATGGCTGATATTTCTACCTGTATCACGCTGCACTGATCGTGTAGCTGAAACATTATTCTCTGTTGGAAGCGAGGAATGCAGATGCCACCACTCATTCCAAAGTGCGATTTAAATAGAAAATTCTAGTTGTAAAAACCATAATTGAATGTAAATTGAAAGTAAACATTATATTGGTAACACCTTTGCAAGGAAATAACATACAATGTGGCGTGATGTTACGCACTTTTCAAGTTTAATATAAAATTAACTGTTTGTTTAACAACTGGGTCTTTTTTCTTCTATAATTTGCTTACTTTATTAGCTTTTGTTAAAATACAAAATTTCACGCATTTGCGATCGTCAGCGCAGAGATAATAATAATAATAAATGTTTGTTCTTGTGGCGTGACGTTATTTTTCAAATATGATTAAAACCAATTCAAAATTTTACAGTTAATTGATAATTTGTTTGCTCTTTGCAAGTATTTTACGGTTAATTTTGGTGGCTCAAAAGTTTTGCTTTATGACTGCAAATGGAATATTTCACCTAGAAATTAAAATTGTAGAAGATGCATTTAAGAAGTAAAAAAAAAAATGACTTAAACAAGAACAAGCTCGGAATCTCGCCATCTCCACTAAAGAAGAGCCTTGAAATTATTAATTTAACTAATTATGAATACATATTTCTCTTTAATAATCCATATAAGGAAAACTGTTGGTTAACATTTTTCGGTCATGATAAACATTTTTTTTTGGTCTGAACCATGCTAAAGTGGCAGCCCTGAGGATGATAGTGGCCATGATTTTTAATCTTGAAACTATGCGTTTTAGTGATTTCCCTTTAAAATTTGTTGGCATCGCTATTTATAAATTTTATGGTGTTTTTACGCTGATATCATTTTAATAAAATGCAACCGTGTTTTAACTGCACTAACTTCAGTACTGCCAAGTTAAAATGGAATTAGAAGCGCCGGACATGATGTAATAAACAAGGTGGCAGCGCTACGAAAGCTGACTATTTTTGCTCTATTTATTAGGTCGCTTCAAATGTCAAAGAGCTGTTTTTTTGGTTACATTTTTAACAGCTTAAGTTACCTAGCCGTTACTTTTTCTTCTGCTGCAACCTTGTTTATTACATCATGGCAGCGGATAACATTTATGCCAGTTATTAAAAAACAATTAGTAGAAAACGCAAAATCAGCTGCTTATGGCTTTAATGTTAAAACTAGATTTGAACTTTAAGGTTCAATTAGAGGTGACTTGCCATAACGCCATACCCATAACCATAGACACTAATTGAACTTTGGTTTTTCACCGTAACCATAAACAGCTGTTTGCTAATTTAACATATTTGTTTGTTTTCATTATTTTTATTTAGTTTCTTTTTTGCACTTTGAAATTGAATAAACAGCTGTTTATGTTTATAACACCACTAATACGCAAAGCATATTTAGGTATATTTTTTGTTATAGTTATGGCTATGGCGTTATTGCAAGTCACGTCCGATTGAACATTTAGGTGTGAAACCGCTAGTATCTACTAACTGAAATTGTTTACAATAAATTTTAATAATTAAAATAATATTGACTAATATTTTGTTATTTATTGCGAAGAAGAGACTTCAATTTTGTGCACTAAGTTTTCAATTCCTCACATTCGCACTCGTATGCATATAAAAATTAACAGAAAAAAAAAGCATCCCTTTAAAGTAGATTGTCCAGTTCCCCCTCGGTTAAATATTTAAAAAAGTAAATTTCATTTATTACTATAATAGATGGAATGAAAGCGTAAAAATTCTTTACGCAAAAAGTGAAATGAAAATGATCACCAAAAAATAAAAACATATTTTTAACTCATAACTTGATGAAAAATTGTAAAATAACAAAAAAACAAAAAAAAAACTAAAACTTTTAATAAAAAACTGTGTGTAATAAAAACAGAATTAAGTTTGAATATTTTATATTTAATATGAAAACAGAAAAACCCAATCATGAAACACTTTCCACAACACTTTTATGTTTGAAGGTCAACCGTCGACATATCCATCAAACAACGTTACACATTTTATGAACGGAAAAAAAAAATATGCAAATTTTATTAAAATATTAAAAAGAACACAATGCATTATGTTTTTTTTTTCATCACTACTCTGGCTTTATAACCCTTTTTTATGACAAATTCTATTAAAATTTTATTTAAATTTTATTTTTGTTATTATTTAGTTTTTACTTTTCGTTTTTACTGTGTAAATGAATAACCAAAAAAGTGAGAAGTGTGCTGGTGTAACTTTGGGCAACAAACAAGCCGTGAAACCATGTGGAAAAGTTTACAAAAAAAAAAAAAAAAAAAAAAACCAAATTAAAGGTAAAACTGGGGTTTTTTTTCTAAAATTTATATGGAAATAACATTAAGCTGCAAACTCATTAACTTTGACCTAAATGTTTATAAACTATACTTTTTCTCTCCAAAGTAAGATTGTGGTGTTCACAGTATAAGAATTTTGAATTTTATTAAATTGTTCAGAGTAGTTAAATGAATTTTGGAGCTGATATTACTTGAGGTGGGCATGTCAAAATATATATTCTTACTCCTTCTACTACAAATTTTTTCCAAGAATTGTATTGGCACTTCTGCAAAAATGTTTCATAGAAGCGTATAAAACCCTGATGTTTTCACAACCAGCGTAGTCTAATAAAAAAAAAACAAATACTAAATCTTAAACAAAATAAAATTTAAAGGGTATTTTATTAGGAAATGTAATCTTGACAACAAGCTGCATCTTACATACATAAGTTGTGTATTAAAATTTTAAAATTTTTTATAGAAACTACAATATCGAACATATCAGTAAGTAAAGTAATTTGAAGTGATATAAAAAAACCACAAAGACCCAAAAAACGCTTTCTGACAATAATCGGACCAAACAAACATATCAGGAAAACGAAAACACTTCAAACAAAAAAGTCGCCAAAACAAAAAAATAAACCCGATAAACCATAAAAAAAACGCTGAAACGAAGACAAAACCAAAAAAAGAAAAAAAAAACGCTTGAATAACAAAAAATTCCCAAAACAAAGGTAAACCATAAAAAAACGCTAAAACGAAAACAAAGCCAAAACAAAACAAAAAAAAAATGCTTAAATTACAAAACAAATCCCAATACAAAGGTAAAAATATTTAAAAATCCAGTTGTCAAAACATTCTAGTTTTTTTGAAGAATATTAACTGGTCACAGCCTTCAACAGGGTAAAAAAAAATTAAATTTAAAATTTTATTCAACCAACCGCACAGTGCTTGTGTATAGTTTGAAGATCCAAAAGATTGAATTAACTAGTGCTTCTTAAACGTTTGACTTGATATATAAAATGCATGGGAAATCATATTGCTATACAATTAGTTCGATCGAACAGATCATATAGCAGAGTACATACTTACATATTTTGGAAAGTGCTATACAAACATATGTCTAATTCATAAGCCTAGTTGTATCGCTTATTGTCGTATATGAAAACACAATTTCAATCAAAAATTATATCAACAAAAATAAATCGTTCTAAAATTATTTTTGTTTTAAAAAATTTTGTTTGAAATTACGTTTTCATATACAACAATAAGCGATACAACTTGGCTTGTGAATTGGGTAATAGAAACACCATGGCCCATAATCGATTTATTTCAAAATTTTAAATTAAAACCTGCTGCAAACAATTTGTTTACTACATTCAAAATCTATGCATCATATATTGAATTAAACCTGCAATAACTGGATGACACTACTGTATGATAAGGACTAATATCGAAGTGTTTGCTGGGTTGTTTACGAATTTGATAACAAGTATACGGTGGCTTATTACCTTTTGATTTTTTTTTCGGAATTGTCGTTCCTTATCCAGCCATCATTCAACTTAATTGGTTATTGTATGGTGTATGTATGTGTGTTATTACCATGATTATAAGAATAATTAATTATTTTATTCCACAAAAAAAAAAAAAAACTTAAATCCCTATTCATGCAGTTGATGGAAAGAGGTTAAAATTGTAATAAATTTTCGGCTCTTGCTTAAATTATATTTTTTTTTCACTCACAATAAAAATTTTATACAAAGCCATATTGTTAATTTTGCATTGTTTCTGTTATTGTTGTTGTTGTTCATTAATTATTATTTAAATTATTAAGTCTACCACAAATTGTTTGTTACACAGCTTTTGCGGTTTGAGTGCTGAAAAAAAACAACGACGAAAACACAGAAATACAAGAATTCAACATGTTGCATCTGTTTTCTTGTACAAGTGCACTTTCGTATTGCTTAATTTCCGTATAAAAACAATTTGTAAAAAAATTTTTTAAAAGGATATTTTTAAATAGGTTAAATACAGATTAGATTGGTCATGGATACAAGGAAATTATGACAATTATAAATACATATAAATATGTATGTATGTATGTATGTATGTATGTATGTATGTATGTATGTATTAAGTATACATGTAAATGAATGGAGGCGTTTGTATTTTTATCAACGACCTTACTTCTTCTCATCAATCAGCCAAAAGTGTTTCGTGTAATAAGTTGGCATGGTAATTTGTTGCTCAAACAACACAACAAGATAAATAATATTTAATGTAATAATACTTTGAGAATAGATATAACGCTTGCATGGATTATCTTACAAATAAAATCGAAATATTTCGCGTTAGCTGTTGATGTGGCAAGAATTAAGTTTAATAGAAACAATCAAGCAAGGGATGAGGTCTTGAATATACAAGATAATGAAAAATTATTTGTTGTGTATGTTTGTAAGGTTTTTTGAAAAGCTATTTTTATGCTTTGTAATTCACAAACCTTTTTGTGAGTTTATGTATAAATATATGAGCTTTGGATTTTTTCAAACATAAATGGTAAACATCTACTGATGAGTTGGTATGGCAACCAAAGAAATATATATTTACATTTTGCTAACCCGCAACAAATAAATAAAAATTTTTAATAACAAAATATATTTATTTAATTTGAAATCATTCCAGCAAAAACTTGATAATCCAACAACATACTTTTCAACACAAACTACATACCGTGCGCATTACTTTATGGTAGCAATTACTTATTAGTAACTTCGACAGTAGTAATAATGTCTGCGCCTATCATGCAGATGCTCCGCAGTTCAACGCCTGACGAACATTTCATATTTTTTTTATTTGTATGCCAGTTTGTAAAAACAAGTTTTAAACCAGTAACAAAATAGTTGTGAAATAGACCAGTGAGTAAAATGCTTGGCATAAAATGCAATAAATAAATTAAAATGGCACATGTTCAATGCTTAGCAGAATCTTTTAGCTTTTATTATATTTTATCCTTGTAATTCACAAACGATTCATAAAGTTGAAGTGCACATTAAAACTGGTTTTCCCATACGAAATTCGTACATTAACGCCACAATAACTTAAATAATAATTTATGAGTTACAGGGTATGTATTTAATGACTTCTAAATATTGAAATTTGAAAGTCAATGCGGCAAGTACTTGTTGCCACTGATATCGCCTTGCTATAAATAATTTTTTAAAAATGCAAAAGTAGAAGTAATCAAGAGCATGTTTATTAGCATTTTATCTCAACTACTTTGTCAAGAAAACTTTTGCTGGGATATAGTTCGACTATAAATAGAATTTTAAATAAAAAAATTTGCAAATTAAGTTATGAATTCATTTCAATATCAAAGAAACAATTAAAAGCTCAATTTAATAATGAGACGAAAACCATAGTAAATTTCCAAAGCATTAATATGAAAAAAATCTGATGATAAACTCTTAAGTGAATCGCTGGAATTAATTAATGATAACGGAAGTCTAAATTTTGGTTTGCATTGAACAGGATCAATTATTATGGGCTTCTGGAGTTTTGTCTAATAAAGAAAATAAATAATAAAGCCTGAATCATTAAAATTTCTTTGGATTAAACACCATACGGCTAAAATATGTATAAAAAAATATTTTTTTTTTTAAATTTGTTAATATTCATACAGACTAAAGTTCGTAAATGTTTATAATCTGAGAAGTATTAAAGAGACATTGTTGACATATTTCGAGCGGCAAAGGAAAAACTTAATATTATAAAAAACATCCCTTTAGATTTCAACTACACTGGCCGAATAGAACAGACGTTGTTTTCTGTAGAACCCACTAAACTTTGTCAGTCCGTAGTAATTTAAAAATTACAATTAATATACATAATTTTTTAAATACGAACGAAAAATTTACTTAAATAAACATCAATCGGTAATAATATTAATTTAATATAATTAATTTGAGAATATTACACAATATTATATAAAAAAATATGCTTTCAATTAACATAAAAAAAGTTAATAAAAACCGACTAAATTAAATGTCAATAAATTTCTGCTATAAAAATTAAAATTATATTCCTAAAAAATAGAAATGCTTTTTTTAAACATGTTTGACAAGAATAATTGTATGCAATTGTAGCAAAAAGTTGCCACTAAACAATTAAAATTAAAAGCAATAAGAGATACACGTAATAATACTTGAAAGCTACATGCAAACAATTAAATGATATTAAATAAAAATACGGCAATCAAAGTCTTACAAGTGGGCTGTTTAGGTGGTTTTGCAGGTGGCCCTTAGTCATTTTTACACTAATTAATAGGTACGAACATTTTTTGTTATGAACTTTATGTACAGCATATACAGCCGATTTTGACAAAAATTACAGCAAATTAAAAATATTTCTGAACTGAAGTGAACCAACCTCTATTTTTGTTAAAATCGGTTCAATATGTGCTCAAGAGTTACTCATACGAGTACATGTAAGTAAAAAAATAAAACAAAAAACAAACAAACAAGACATGTACCTGTACGTGTAGGTATACTCGTATATCGAGCCTTTGCTGCAACAGAGCTATAACTTGAAAAATGTGATTTTTGTGCTCTTCATGATGTATAAAAATTACATCGAAATATTTGATATTCTAAACTTTTGAGATATAAATTAACTGCCTGGCTCACGATGTCGACCGATCGATAATGCTAAAATTGTAAACGAAAAACAAATGATTTGTGACCCTCAATCCATCTATTTCATTTATTTGCGTAGCTTTTCTTCCCGTAAACAATTGATAAGTTAAATAAAATCGGTTATTCGTGGAACACAAGCTAGATTTTTTACGTCTTAAAATCAAGCGATCGACATCGTTCGACATCGTGAGGCAGGCAGTAAATTTTCATTTCAAACTCGTTTTCAGCAAAACTTCCTTTGTTTAAGATATGACTCTATTGCAGCTAAGACGCGATTTGTATGCGTAAATATTTTTTTCTATGCTTTTTAGTGGAGAATTGTAAGAGTGTTAAGGGCAGTATACATTCGTCCAAATACTTGACATCAAGCTCGTGTACGTGTGCTTGACGTTAACCCATTCATTTGCTTGAAAACCTGTCAAGCATCCATTTTGCATTTTATTTTGAAGTGTTAACAACAATACAGTATAGAGAGAAAGAGTTGAATATGTCTGTTGCCGACAAAACTTTGAATATGAACTAACAAAAAAAAAAAATAATAATAATATGTTTATGAACAAAATAGAAAAAAAACATGTCTTGTATGTTACAACAACAATTATAATTAACCTTTTTTTTTTTAGTTTTTTATTTAAATTGTATTTTATTATCCAAAATTGTTTGTTTTTCATCCGACATATTTAGCATTTGTTCTCTTTGAAATTTCGTTTTAATTTAAAAATGTGTACGTGCTTGAAGAGTAAAACCCATATATTCATCAAAATCACTCGTCAAGCATGCCAAACATCTAAATTTTTTGATTTTATTTTTTTACTTTTCACATTTTTTGATTTTTCATTAAGCATCATCGGTGTCACTCATGCAAACAAATTTTCACTTATCCCACCATAATGCTTGATGTGATTTTGACGAATGTATAGAACTCAAGAGAACTCAATACAGTAATACCTCGTTTCGATTTTTTTTCTCATATTTTTGTTTTACGATGGCTAATCATATGTTCGTGTGTAAGTTGTACATTAAATTCTGTATTCGTTTTTTGTTGTTAATAAATATAACATAATTTTAATTTCGATTTACGTCCATTCGACTAACATTGTCATATTCTGGATGAAACCACAACGTAAATCGATTTTGGTCATTGGAAGTTACATAGCTTTTGCTTTTCACAGCCCTTTTCAATTTTTAAAATATCCAGATTCGTGCAAAAGCACAATTAAGCCTTTGCATAATTTATCTAAGAACAACTTTATAAATTTATTTACATCTAGAATACGAACGATTGTGTCGTCCATTGGCTATACGAGTACATACAAATATAAGAATGAATAGATGCATAAGTATACCGGTATGCAAAAAAGGTAAACATACGAGTTTGTATGAACCGTTGGGTCCAATTAAAGGAGGGTCGCAATTTGAAAAAGTTTTATTCAAATATGTACAAATACACACACACACACACACGCATATATACGGGCATCATAGTGAAAATAGTTTCCATCTTGTACACAGGAAAGTTAAAGAGTTAAGTCTTCCAAATTTTAACATCTATCTTCTCTACCCTCCCTCTCCCTGATTTCCGGCATAGTGCACTGCATACGTAGGGGTCGTAGAAGTGCTGGTCCTAATTAAAAAAAAAAAATAGATGGATCGTTTGATCGATGCTCCTCTTTTTTTACATTGAATCAAAGTTTTTTACCGGAAACTGTTATTTTAATATCTGTAATTTATTTAAAAATCATCGACAACTAAACCTTAATCCTTTTATTCATAAACGATTACATATTAAAGTTATTGTGGTGTTAATGTACGAATTTTGTATTGCAAAACCGGTTTTACTTTGAACTTTAGCTTTATGAATCGTTTATGAATAAGGCTACTAAATTGGTAAAATGTCTTTATGCCATTCGGCAGTTTTACTTGATTTATGTATTTTGTAAATTTCATTTCTGTTTTGTTTTTAAGACAGGTTATCAAAATTTTACATTCAACCAACCAGATTGTGGTAAATCATTTGCAATAAGTATTTTTTTTTTGTTTGCATTTTGTTGCAAATGTGTGTGAGTGTATTTCAATTTTATTTTATAATTCATAAAGGTAATTTTGCGGTTATTAGATTTATGCAACAGCTTATAATGATATTTATCATAATTTGTATAAAACTAAAATTTTAAAATACAATTAATTGCATTAAAAAAAATGGGCAGAAAATTGTAAGTGGTAGTAGTTGTGGAAAAAGGAAAATTATCTCACTCATACTTGATCAAATTTGTTACTGTAATAAATTTAAATACTTTAAATAATAATTGGGAAATACTCAAAGTATTAAATTAATCCTAATAGTATTAAGTAAATAATTTGTTTAAAAACCACAAAGCCAATTTTATTAACAAAGTAACAAAGACATTTTTGTTAGATCTTAATTGAAAAATTTTCCGTATTTGTTGTCACAAAGATTAATTTCTTAGAAATTTTATTTAAAACTGAAATCTTGCCTTAAGACATATTAGAACTTGTAAATAATAATACAAAACTTATAAACTTAATTAATTTAAAATTCTATTGCAAGATACAGACAGACAGACCGAGAGACACATAAACACAATTAATAAGATGTGTAAACATACAATTTTAATTAGAAATTTAATTTTCCTAAGAAAACAGTTATAAAACAATTAAGAAATTTAAAATGTTGTTGAATTATTTCAAAATATTCTTATCATTATTGGGACTGATAGAAAGTTGGTGACGACATCTTTTCAACTTATCTATTAGTGCCTTTGATAAAATAGTAACTAAGATGTAAAATGAAAACTAAATAAAACGACCCAGTAGAAAGAGGCAAGCAATTCTATAAAAATGAATAAATATAATTAAAAAATTGCGAACCGGAAGTCGTGCAAATTCGCACCATCTCTCAACTCTCTTCCGCCTTCTCTCTCTCTCTCTTTATTTGATTCCTATCCATTTGAGTTGAAGATGTTGCCGATCTATAGTAATATTTTCCTCCAGAGAGTTTTTTCTTTTTATGCGAATTTTATAGTTAAATACATCCAAGGCAATAAGGCAAAAAGTGTTCAAGTCGTGATAAACTCGTCCCCTTAGTATAACAATAGGCTATGTGCTCATAGGCTATTATTTTTTTATTGAATTTTTGGATTCTCCATCGTCGATTTTATATGTGGTCAAAATTTTGTCAAATTCTAGTTCCACAAAGTGTGTCAAAACGTCAGTCAAAAAAATATAGTATAAATTTGTATTAAATTATTTTCCTCAAAAATCATGTAAACGCATATACGCTATTTTACATAAAGTAAATTTTCTGTTTATTCAATATAATAGTAATGTACACTCACATACTCTATTTTAACTTTTAGGAAAAAAATCAATTTTATCATGACACAAACACCTAAAATGACGTATAATGATATACGTTGTTGTTCAACAAATATTTTCAATTTGTTCATTTGTATGAATCTTATAGGCCGTTATATTGTCAGAACAATTAACATGTGTTTTAAAAATAACAAAAAACAAAAGTAGGCTATGCAATGCTTACGTTGTTTTATCATGTATGTAAATGCAATAGAAATAATTTGTACAATTGTACGTTTCAGTTCGTTGTTGAAATTCGCTCGTTCATAATCATTTAGTCGTTCATTCGTTCCCAATCATTCATTTATTTAATCATGGATTTGTCAAGCTCTGGTGAGTATCTGCTAACTTAAATTGCAGGAAGGAATATTAATGTATATTAATTGTCAACAGAATTTGCGATGGAATTAACAGGAGCCCTATGTGTCAAACTTGCTCCAAACTCTGTTGGATTATCCGTGGAACCATTGGATTCAAATATATCGCAAACTGACGAAGAGGATGGAGAAGACTTTTCAGCAGGATCGTCGGATTATTATATTCCAGAAACGGATGAAGAGGAAATTGAAAAATCTTCGGTAAAGCAACATGAATCTTCGGTAAAGCAACATGAAGTGCTCTGCGAAATCGCAGAAGAAAGCAATGATGAAAATGTAGAACTGACAGTAACACGAAAAAGAAAGGTGAGTTAATTAAAAGGTAATTTAAGAAGATGTCTCCTGCAATTATGGATTTGTTTTATTCAATAGCGTAAGAGCCAGCTTTGGATGCAGAACAAAAGAAAGAGTGACAGGAGTCAAGGAAAGGCTTATGTTACAAAGAGTGGTAAAGTAATTAAGGAACGTTTACCGAAGCCCGCTAATTGCAGCTGTCATCACAAATGTCCAGAACACTTCTCTGAAGAAGATCGTAAGAAAATCAATGCAGACTATTGGAGTTTGGGCGATTACTGCAAGCAACGTCTATTCCTTAGTAATAACATAAAAGTGGAGAAGTGCAAGAGGACATTAACGAGAGAATCACGGCGGTCGAACACTCTAAAATACTTTCTAAATGACAAACAGGTCTGTAAAAAGTTCTTTTTAAATACTTTACACGTGTCAGACTGCGCGATATCTGTATTAGCCAAAAAAAAAATCAAAGAGAATTTGTTGACATGAGGGGTAAACACGGAATGCAAAGAAAAGTAGACGCGGAGATAGCAACTCTTATTAAAGAACACATAGAGTCATTTCCAGCAGTAGAAAGTCACTATACTCGAGCAAAGTCCCAACGCCTTTATCTGAGCTCAGACCTAACAATTACAAAAATGTATAACTTATTTAAAGAACGCCACCCAGATCTCTCAGTTAAAGAACATATGTATCGCCACATATTTTGTAATAATTACAATTATTCATTCCATCATCCAAAAAAGGACACATGCTTAACATGCGAAACGTTCAAAAATACAGAGGACAAGGCTTCAATACAGAAATCATATGATGAACACTTAGCAAATAAAGCCCAAGCAAGACTCCACAAACATGCTGACAAGGAGTTATCTAAAAATAACAGCAATATAAAAGTATTTACTTTTGACTTACAATCAGTGCTATTGACACCATGTAGCAATGTAAGCACCTTGTATTACAGTCGGAAGTTCGCCACATACAACAACACATTTTACGATTTAGCTAATGGAGCTGGATATTGTTTCCTGTGGGATGAAAACCATGGTAAGCGTGGGTCAGAGGAAATTGGAACCACTTTATTAAAAATGCTGAACAATTTACCCGAATCAGTAACGGATGTTATTCTGTATTCAGACTGCTGTGGAGGACAGAATAGAAACAGATTAATTGGCACATTATTGCTTCATATAAATCATTCATTGCATTTTAATTCAATAACGATTCAATATCTTCAAAGTGGACACACACAAATGGAAGCAGATTCCATGCATTCGGCTATAGAACGAACTAAGAGAAATATTTGTGTATATTCACCAGAAGAATGGCCAACTATACTTAGACTGGCAAGACGAAAAAATCCGTACGCTGTAGAAAGGCTTAACTACAGTGATATTATTGATCTCAAAACGGCGTTCTCAAAATTGAACCATAACTTGAAGAAAAATGTCAACAATGTATCGGTAAATTGGCTTAAAATCAAGGTTCTCCAAGTAATAAAAAGTGAAAAGAGACAATTGTTATACAAGGAACAATGGAACGAAGACTTCAAAGTGATTGATATAGATGGCTCGAGAATGAAAAAGAAAGGGGTCACAAATTTTACATTAACTCACAAATATAAAAAAGAACTACCAATTTCTGACACAAAACTGAAGGATCTCAAAGATTTATGCAAAAAAAATGTAATTCCTCCCGGCTCACAGACATTTTTTTTGAATTTACAAGGAGGGAATAATCGCGATTGTTTAGATGAACCAGACAGATTCGAAGAAGAGGACGCAGACGACAATAATTAAAGACCATGCTAATAATTTACGATCTGACTGTAATTAAAACATAATTTTATACTAATAAAAATTCATATTAAATTTACTAATTATTCTGGTGTATTTCTTGAATAAAATAGTGTATACCATACAAAATAAAATAACGCATCAGAAACTTGATAGAAAACATTAAAAAATAAAATAGCTTATCTGATGTATTTGCAGTTTACACCACTTTTTTGTTCATTAAAAGGATGATTACAATAATAAAAATTGATCAGTTAACAAAATAGACTCATTTTTAAACAGTCTTAAAAAAAACGTCGAAAATAATAAATATTTACAGACATAACGAGATTTGAGTGAGAGCTACTTTCGACAAAAAGTTTGAAATTCATTTTCTCAAAACATCAAAAAATTTATAGGCTATTTTAATACTAAGGGGACGAACTGATGTTGAGTTAATATCACAATTTTATTCTACTCTCTATTGAAAAAGATCTCATGGAAAAAATTTTATTTCTAATAAACAACTTTTAAAGAAGTTCTGCCATAATGACTTGCTGCTTTTCCTTTTCTAGCTTGTTATGTCGTAAGGAATAACACCTTAACTTATAAAATGTTGTATTTCAAAATCAATATCTTTGTTAGTGTGTTAGTAAACCGAAAGAATCGGAAAACGAATGATCAACTTTAAGTACAGATTTTTGAAAAATACTTCATCAAGAATGATTAAATAATTGCTATAAAGTGGAACTTTACAACGCACACCGCCGGCGTTGCAAGGATGCTAAGTGTTTAGTATCACATTTCTCTTTTACACACATGTAATTTTTTTTTCGTCTTTTGGGGATTTTTCTTGTTATCTAAAAAATTTGTTCGTCTGCGACTTTTTTTGGTGTTTTGTTATTTTTTTCCATATTTAGAGATATTAAGTTCACGTCATAGTTACATGTTGTGAGCCTGCATTCGGCTCAAGTACATAAAACGAGATGAACACTTCATGTGTACAACAAGTACTTTAAGCATTGCAGCTATGACGTCAAGGAAATGTTCAACGTTTAGTTTTCTCTAATTGAAATGGACGCTCATCGAGTATGTCGGTCGAACTTATTTACACATATTTTTTGAAGATTTTTAAATACTCAAGTTCAATTTCATAAGAACATAGTTGGCTGCGGCTACATACACGAATATATTTGACAAGCAATGCAATACAATTCTCTTCATTGTTTAAATTTTGAGAGAGATAAAATGTATTTGCTATACTCGAAAGAAAAGAGAACTTCACATGTACAAGAAAAACTTATTCGTTGCAGACCTCTAGTGTATAAGATTCGGTACAGCCGAATATAGCACACATCTAGAAATTATTCTTAAAATCATTAGAAAACTTGTGTACCCTTAAGTCAGTGCTTTTCAACAAATTGAATTTTTTAATCACATTAATTATATGTGTATGCACCACATTTGCAATTCAAAATTATTTTAAGCATTTAATTTCAAGAATATACCGTTCGTTCTGTTTGTTTATATATTTCTGCTAAAATTTTTTATTTCATTTATGAAATGTTGTGAAAATATATTTAAACGGAACATTGTTTAGATTTATTTTGTTTCAACAATTTTAATTCTATATTTAATAATTATAATAATAATTATAAATATACACGGACGAACAACGATTGTGCTGGAATGAAATCTAATCGAGATTTTTCATGCTCTGGGTAGGTTTGTATGCAAATATGCATGAATTTGGATTAGTCTAATTAAAGATTTGCATAAATTTATTTATTTAAGCTATTATTTGAACAAAATTCAGTTTAAAAAATAATGCATAACATGCATTCATATACAGTGTACGCTCGATACTCTCTACTACATTTTATAAGGGCGACATTTTGTCAGAATTACAGTTCTATTTGCGGAAATTTAATTTCACAAAAGAAAAAAAAATTTTTCATGAAATTTTTACAAAATTTTGCAAATCGTAATAAGACGACACCTACGACCATTATACATCTTGCTATTTTCCCTAGATAGGACTTATGGTATCGAAAAATTGCCTCCTAAGAAAAGTTTACTATATACATACAAGTTTTATTCACAGTCTTAGGCGTTAGTTTAGTTAACATTTTAACGATGGTTTATTTAAACTAAACTGAAATTTAAACCTAGTTTAAAGTCCATCAGCAGCGAATAATTTTGTGTTTAGTTTAAACATCAGCTGTTTTTAAACCAAACCGCGAGATTAAGTTGCCTGATTTATTAGATCGAATTATTGAAATTTATAAAAAAATACATCAACATACTCATAGATAACATTACTGTTACATATTTTGAAATTGACGAATTGAAGTAGAATAGCTCTGCATTAAATTTAGTCAGTTGGTCAAATATTGAATTGAAAATAATTACAGTTACAGTTTATATACAAAACGGACATCCACCGTTTGGTGTGACTGCAAAAATATATGAGGAGGGAGGAGTATTGAAGAATACTGCGATCTGCGGTTTAAGTTATTTTAACGGTCACATTTCAATACAAACTGTAGCAATTTTCAGTTTATTTATACGGAGTATTAATTATAAGAACATTTTTTTTTTGTAGCCCGATTTTAAATTTTAAATCTGCAAGTTAAGCTATTTTCGCGATAAGGGCTCGTTATATTATTATTAATCATTCTGATAGTTGTCCTCAGTGAATGTTTCTTTCTTTCTTAAATTTTATTATTTATCTTCTGTAAACTTTTTCTTATTATCTTTCTGACTATCATCAAATACAACAAGGTTAAAAACCTTTTTAATGTGCAAAGAAAAAAAAATTTCCTATTCCTTTGTGTACATATGATTCATACAAAAATAATTGGCAGTCAAAAACTATCAAGAAAAAAAAATTTAAATTAATGTTTCCTTTGTCTAATACAACAGTGGACAACTTTGAGTTTTTTATATCGAATAAATAAAAAAAAGAAATTTATTTACTCGTATGTATGTGTGTATATAAATCTAAAACAATTTAGTTTTGGTAAATGAAATTTTCAGGAAAAAAATATATCAAAAGAAAAACTTACAAATGGCGGATGCATGTGTCCTTGGCCGGCATGTAGTTGCTGATATTGTTGTGGCGACAATACCACATGTGTCAACGTGCCACTTTCATTGACATATGGCTGCATTACCTGACCCTGAGGTACTTGCACGGGTACCGGCATTTGTGGTGGCGGCGGACGATTTTGTGAAACCATTTGTACGGTTGTAGGACCTGTAATAAAAGAAAAAGAAAAAAAAAGCAAATTACTAAAAAATTTTAATACGAAAATATAACTGGATTTGCTATAAACTTTTAATAAAAGTATGTATGTATGTATGTATGTATTTATGTAAAAACTTAAAGCTTTAATTTCTGTTTAGTTTCATTTCTTTGTCTTTCTAACGATTGTGAGATTATGGAATATCTTTCTTTTCTTGCTTTGTAGATGTGTATGTAACTATATTTGAGTTTATCTATTAAATTTATAAAAAAAAACTCGTCTATAACTAAAAGTGCCGACTTTACGGCGTCATATTTATTCTGCCTTTAGTTTCATTTTATATGTATGTATTTTATTTCAATTTTTGGTCTGCTTGTAGCTCTCGTGTTTAAGCTCGTGTGAGTTCTTGGTGGGTTTTTTTGTGAGGAATTTTTTTCCGAGGGTAGAGATTTCAATGCTAGAATCCTTAATAATCAAATGTTGGCTTTGTGGCATTAAATTTATGTCCAAGTCTGTGTATATCTCTGTGTTTGTGTGTGTGTTTGATACAGTATACCCGCTTGTCCGCGGATACATTCCATAAGTCATTATACCATTATGCACAAAGCAATGACCTATACTTGCTCGGCAATACCTACTCAGTGCCTTTGAGTAACGAATTTAACATGGCGATGTCATTGGAAGTGTACAATCGCCACCCTCTCGTTTACATACCATGATGAACACTGAAGCCGGAGTTAAATAATGAACGGTTTCGTTAACGTTGGATAATCAACGTAAACAATAGAATATGACAGAAAAAGAATTTTGCTCGCTTGCTTATATACGATCAACGAATTCATATAATATATTGGTACTGGCAATTGTGTGTGACGAATTTATTACAGAAAAATCGTCGATAGCAGTTATGCCGAACAAGCGGGTATTTTATTTCCCATTCTTCATTAATGTGTAATTCATAGGTTATAAATAATCTGAAAAGTTTTGGTTTTATCGAAAATAGTGGTTTTTTAAAACTTTCACTACCTGCTTTCTTTTATAACTTTATTT
This sequence comes from Lypha dubia, assembly GCA_947311025.1. Lineage (NCBI taxonomy): Eukaryota > Metazoa > Arthropoda > Insecta > Diptera > Tachinidae > Lypha > Lypha dubia. The sequence goes on along the minus strand of OX371261.1, from coordinate 40,276,205 downwards.
TTTTATAAAATTTTACATTTATTTGAGCATGTACTCAAGTATTTATGTTTAAAATTTTATTTATTTGTTGCGGGTTAGCAATATCTAGATATATATTTCGTTGGTAGCTATACCAATTCATCAGTAGATGTTTTACCCTTTATGTTTAAAAAAATTCCAAAGCTCATCTATTTATACAAAAACTCACAAGCATATTTTTGTGAATTACAAAGCATAAAAATAGCCTTTAAAAAATTTTTCAAACACACACAACAATAATTTTCCATTATGAATGTGTTTACTTTTCTACACCTATACAATTAGACAACCGCTGGTTGCCATTAAAAGTATTTTATAAGGCAAAAATGAAAAGCAAATCTCCCCGTTACAAAATTTTACATTTATTTGAGCATGTACTCAAGTATTTATGTTTAAAATTTTATTTATTTGTTGCGGGTTAGCAATATCTAGATATATATTTCGTTGGTAGCTATACCAATTCATCAGTAGATGTTTTACCCTTTATGTTTAAAAAAATTCCAAAGCTCATCTATTTATACAAAAACTCACAAGCATATTTTTGTGAATTACAAAGCATAAAAATAGCCTTTAAAAAATTTTTCAAACACACACAACAATAATTTTCCATTATGAATGTGTTTACTTTTCTACACCTATACAATTAGACAACCGCTGGTTGCCATTAAAAGTATTTTATAAGGCAAAAATGAAAAGCAAATCTCCCCGTTACAAAATTTTACATTTATTTGAGCATGTACTCAAGTATTTATGTTTAAAATTTTATTTATTTGTTGCGGGTTAGCAATATCTAGATATATATTTCGTTGGTAGCTATACCAATTCATCAGTAGATGTTTTACCCTTTATGTTTAAAAAAATTCCAAAGCTCATCTATTTATACAAAAACTCACAAGCATATTTTTGTGAATTACAAAGCATAAAAATAGCCTTTAAAAAATTTTTCAAACACACACAACAATAATTTTCCATTATGAATGTGTTTACTTTTCTACACCTATACAATTAGACAACCGCTGGTTGCCATTAAAAGTATTTTATAAGGCAAAAATGAAAAGCAAATCTCCCCGTTACAAAATTTTACATTTATTTGAGCATGTACTCAAGTATTTATGTTTAAAATTTTATTTATTTGTTGCGGGTTAGCAATATCTAGATATATATTTCGTTGGTAGCTATACCAATTCATCAGTAGATGTTTTACCCTTTATGTTTAAAAAAATTCCAAAGCTCATCTATTTATACAAAAACTCACAAGCATATTTTTGTGAATTACAAAGCATAAAAATATTATTTTTTTATATCAATTATAAATTATTACAACAAACATTTAAATTACAATATTAAATTATCAAAGAAATACAGTCAACGCTCGGTATAACAAATTATCATTATAGCGAATTCGCGATATAACGAATGAGTTTTCTCTAAGTACTAAGTACCTTATATAAAGAAATATTTTGAAATTTTTACGCCCAGTATAACGAATGATTGAAAAAATAAACACAGAAAGCATTGTTCATGTGTTTTAATAGAAAAGCAAAGACAAAAAAGAAGAATGTTCGTGATGAATCTTGTATGATTGCACTTGCCTGGAGAAACATTGATCAACATTCGTTAGCTAAAGGCTGTAGCAAAGTTTTAATTTACAAAGATTCAGAATTTGATGAGGATGATGACATACTTTTGGCAAGAATTTTATAAGGAGATGAACTCCTTTCTCTTCGACGTGGTGTTAGACTTTTGAGCATAGTTTTTCCAAATGTAAAAAACTGCAGCACTTGGTTTTTGTTGTTTTCTATTTACATGTTTTGTTTTACTAGATTCCTTTTAATGCAGAAGATTTAAATGTTTGGAACCAAAATGATAATTTCATGTCAGACGAAGAAAACGACGAGAATATACAAAACAGTGTAGAAATTGTAGTTCCAGTGGCCGATAATGAAACAAAAATAAAACATGCTGAAGTAATTAAATGTTTGGACAAGTGCTTTCAATGGAGTCAGCAAAATAATATTTCTTTTTCGAAATCATTAGTTTTAAGAGAATTACAAGAAGAAGCTGTTCAAAAAAGTTTGCAAATAGAGCAGAAACAAACAACTTTGAATAATTTTTTCAAATTTGTTCAGTTTTAACATTGCATAAAAGTTATTTTTAACATTCAATTTATATAAATATATCTATATAAAATAAATAAATAAAATAAAAATCTTTGCTATATAACGAATTTTTCACTATAACGAATGGGTTTGACATTATATCATTCGCTATACCGGGCTTCGACTGTAAATGCAAAACCGCAAAAATACGTCATATTTACCTTAATGCTATATATTTTTTATGTATGTGAAAATTTTAAAGCATACCTTAGGGATATTTATTTATCTCATATATGTATGTGCTACCATTCTAAGAAATATAAAAGGGTGTTTGTATGTGACCATAATTTGGAATAATATAAACCTAAATCACCATTGAAACAGAGCTGAAAATAGTTTCTTAAAACTATATTTAAGGCCAGAATATAATTAAAGAATTGGGAGTTGCATTTTGATTAAAACTTTTTTCAAAGCATTCGCTTTACCTTCTATATACTCGTACTTGTATGTACTGTTAAATATTCCACAAACGAGTAAAAAACCAGTACATACTCGTATATCGTCGGTCACAGGTTGACAACTCTTAACTCGAAAAAAAATCGAATCGGGTTTTTGATGTCAAAAGACTGTGTTTGTCCTTCTGGATGTTAGTACGTTTCATTAATATTTTTAAAAATAATAATAATATATATCTCCTACTAATTTTTGTTTTTTTATTTACTTCCAACACGGTTTACTAACGGAGTAATAATGTTTTCTTTTGTCTCCTGATAAGTACAAAAAAACTTGTTAAGAGTTGTCAACCTGTGACCGACGATATGTATGATATAGTGGGCTTTGCTTGGGCTTAACACGTGTCAACAAAAGCAAAAAAAAATCTGTTACTTATTAAAAGCCGTTCAAATCAATTTATGTTAATCTTTCATAAAATATATAAAAATAAACAGGAATAAATTAAATTCTTAAGCAACCATAATGTGATAAATATGTATGTATGTATGTATGTATGTATGTATGTGTAAAAGATATTCACTAACTCACTAACTGCTGTTGACAAAAATTTGAAATTAATGTGTTTCTACATATGCATAAACAGAATTAACCAACACAACATTTTTAAGGATCAAAGAAAATTAATCCTTGCGTAGCTGGCATGAAATGTCAATAGGTATAAAGCATATCGTTACCTAAAACGTAAAACGCCACAACTAACAAGAAATATAAAATCTCTATAAAAATATCAGGCTTCACCTATCAAAAATACCAGGTTTATTAGTAAAATATCAAAAAAGGAAGAAGTCCTGTGGTGGGATTCAGTAACATTCATTACGATAATCGTATTGTTAAAATTAATATAACGAAAATTTATCGAATTTGGTATTCAGTAACACTTTTAACGATATTCGCTATAGGTATGTACATATGTATGTAAACGAAAATAATTTTCCGGTTGTTATGAAATAAATAAAAGTCAGCAGTTCAATCATAGCACGTGCGTTATGCAAAGAACAAAATTTATCTTTATAACACAGAATCTTTTATGCATAAAAAATAATATTACCATTATTTAAACATGCAACTTAACATTTATATCTCTAAATTTCATAAAATTTAACATTCATTATTTTAATTTCTAAAAAATTTTTGGGAAAAATTTCAATAAATAAATTATCATAATTAATTTATTTGTTTTTTGTTTATTTTTCTTTGTGTTTTTGATAGAGATGCCAAAGTAAAAGGAAATTATAACGATGTTGTTAAGAAGCAATTAGTGAATAAAAATCGTTACTGCAAATCGCAAAATTTGTCGGTAAATTTAACAATTATCGAATTGTTAAAAGTTACTGAATCGCACTACTGATTAGGAAAATTATTTGATTTTAACTTTATTTTATTTAAATCAAAGAAAGCTTAAGTTCGTTTTAATTAAATTAATTTTTTAATTAGAAAGGATAAAAGAGAAGCTCGTAATTATTGAGCAGACAAAGATAAACTAAATGTCACATGAAATCTTTATCAACAGATTGTTTCGTATTAACCCTCTGCGACGGACGTGATATAGTTCTCACAATTCTAATGACGTGGTAGACTTCCAGACACCATATACCTGGCTTATACTTTCCAAGTTCCGTTTTGTAAAACTAATAAAAACTATTTTTGTTTATTGTTTATGAGTAGTATTTATATAGGTACAAAGTACTCTGTTGTGTCTGCTAGACTACCACATCAGTCGCATAGGTTTAATGGTCTGGAGATCCACTATTTCATTTGTGCAATTGAGCTTTTCCTAGTGTTTCTTTTCTTTTACTTTGTTACGGCAGCCATAATAATACACATCCTGTAAGATGTATCATATGATGTAAATTCGCAATTACCTTTAGCAGCATGCTTTCTGAGTTCTTCTGTAAAAACATGAAAATATTATTTAGGTTATTTTGCGTTTCAAGCAACGTTATAAGGATTAACATGGCCACAGTCAAGATTATTTAGTACCCTTCATGTTGTTTCATTTACTTTCGGTTAAGCTTTTTGACATGCATTTTCACATAGTTTTTATCTCTTGTTTTGTATATTTTTTTTCGTATGGTTGAACGTATGTATCAAAAAAAAAAAAAAATCAGAAAAATATTTATAAAAATTGTCTTTTAAGATTTTGTTTTCATATTTCTTTTAATTCATGTTGTGTACGTATATTCATGATTATGTAAATTTTTCTCCTACGCCACAAAAAGAAATCTAACATTTTAAGCCCTTTAAGGAAAATTCTATAAAGTTTTTTTACAATAAAAGTGTTAATATATGTAAACATATAAACTTAGTTAGGTGCTCAAGGTAGGCCATACACTGGTGGGCTCCATGAAAAATCCTCCTAATTTTTGTGATGAAAAGAACAACACATACTTTTGTGCCATTATTTATTTTTAAATTTGGGGCCATTGATCCTAAGCTTTTAAAGTAAAAAATTAAAATTTGCCCCAAAAAATGGCCCCAAAATTTATTTGTTTGCTCCTTAAGCAAAAATAAAAAAAGGCCCCAAACCAAAAGAGAAAAATAACCCCACAGTTTAAGAAAAATGGACTCAAATTTAAAAATAAAATATGAAAAATTGCACCATAATTTTGAAGTGAAAGCAACAAGACGCACTTTGGGGCCATTTCTTTTTATTTTGAGAAATTTTTTGAGTTAAAATTTTTTATTTTGGATCAATTTTTCATTTTATGAAAATAGAAAACTTGCAATATAAAACGAAGAATTGAATCAAAATTAAAAAAAATTGTCCCAAACTGAATTTCTAAAAATGGTCCTAAAGAAACATTAATATTGGTACTGCTTACTAAGGTTTTCCTACATAGCCGGCTACGCGGAAAATCTTTTGTAATAAAAATCAAATTTATTAAACTTTGTAAATAATGTGCAAAAACGGAGCTGGTAACTAAAGATGCCCTGAGTTGGAATGTGTTTTATTTTTTTTCCTATTTAAATACACAAGGACAGCAAATTAGCTGGTAATCTCAGAATCAACCATATATTTGCTTTAGAAATCAGTTATGGTACAATTAAATTAAAATAAAGCACTGTTATAAATGGTAAAATTTTAAAATTTCAATTGCAATTTGTGCCCTAGTCAGTACTCATAATTTGATAGAAATTACGACGATTTACCTTAGAAAAGACCTACAATTTTATATAACAGATGAACAAACTCTATTTGTGCATGAATTTCGGATAGTGCTTAATATGTATGTATGTGTATCAAGGAATTGCTTATACTGTTTTTTCTATATAACGATAAATCAACACGTATGAAAATAACTTTGTTACACATTTCTGTTGATATGCATACATACATACATACAAGTATCATAATAATATGTGGTGTGTTGCAAAGTAAAAATTTATTTCCAAATTTCCAAACTGACAAAAACTGAAGACTAAATTTTAAATAAAAAATATTTGTATTATTCATCCTATCAAATATAATGCAGCAGTTAAAATAAAAATAAACACATGTGGCTGAAGCCTAAAGGTATGCAACATTATCTTTATCTGAATAAATGAATATATGTATATACATACATATATGAAAAATATTTAAATTTGCCAACAGATAGCTTCGCAAAAAAAATTCATCCTGAATTTAAATAGAAGCAAAATGTGAGCATGAACGGGTTGTATGCAATATAAGAACAACAACTAAAGGATTTAAAATCTAAATATTTTTTTATTAACACATTTAACTCGATAATTATACATAAGTTTGAGTTTAATCCTTTGCAATATACGAGTACATATAAAATAATCTTAAAGTATCCTTTTAGTATGTAAGTACACACACAGTCTATAAAAATATATATCGATGTATAAGTATGTGTATATTACTACACATACATGTACACAATGTATGGATATGTAAATATGTACGATAGTAAAGTAAAAATTATTACTGCAAAATAATTTTTGTGCTAATATTTTCCATGCAGATAATATTTTATTATTTTATTTACAAGGATTTATTTGCATTTTTTGTATGTGTACTAGGGATGCCAATACCGAAATCCCGATCTCGATTAAGTGAATCCCGAAAATGTTTACTAGTTTTTTTCTTTTATATATTTTTATTCATATCTAATTATATAATATTTAACCAATGTCATCATAAATTTCCCCTATAAGCACAAATGCAAGTTCATTTTCGATGCCATTGCTCTTGCGAGTGTCAAATGAAAATATAATAGACTTTTCCTAATCCAGCAACAAAATACACAGTTTTGCTGTTTATTGCTTTCTGAATTGCGTTTTTTAGCACGGACACATGAACAGATAACACCCTTAACAGGCATTGGACTTGTGTGCATTAATGTTTCTCAACTGGATGTTTTCATTCATAATATTTTTGGACACGTACATATCTAATTTCTACAGCGAATATAGTACAAAAAGAATGCTCACGGTTAATAACAAATCTGATGCAATTGAAAGTAATTGCAAAAGAAAACGCACCAAAAATAGAACTACGCTATTGTCACCGTGTGACCACAGTATTGATCTTTTATATATTTATGTTTCACCCTGTTAAAACTGTCAATGACAATAAAAGAAACAAATTCAACTTTATTGTTCTTTTTAAACGCGTTTAGCAATTATAAAAAAAATAGGCCTTTAAATACTTTTATTTAAAAAATTTTATTTTGTTACTTTGTTTTTTTACGAATACTTTATAATTTTGTTATATGTTAGAATAATATAAAAGACATATATATAATTATAGTTAACAATGCAATATAAAATGAATTATAAATATATATAATATTTTATTCGAATAAATGTACACAAGAATTTATGTTTTGAAAATTTTTATATATTTGTTGTGGATTAACTAATCTATATGCATTTTATTTCGGGATCCCGAAAAAATGCCGGGATTGAAACTTTTAAAATCCCGAATCCCGGGATTCACAAATCCAGTCCCGATTGGCATCCCTAATGTGTACATATGTGTGTACGAGTATGTCTAAAGTGTTTCTAATGTGTGCATGTGAGTTTTTTTTTTGTACTCATGCAAATAAATCTTTAATTTTTAACAAATATTTTGCACATAAGTGAAAATACGAAAGAATATTATTTGCTATTTTCATGTACAGATAGAATTAAATTCTATAACTTTAATTACAATTTCGTATGGAAATGTATAATAATATTTAAAAATAAATTTAAAAAAAAATTTTCCTGAAGATGCTAACAAATTGTTAGCGAAATATCGAAAATTAATATAAATAAAACAACAATATATATATATATATTAAATCAAGAGACCTATTGCTTAAACAAACATTCTAATAAATATAAAGAAAAGGTCAAATAAAATAGAATATAAATAGAAATGTATAAACTATATACAGGATTTGTTAACAATTAACACATATCAATAATTGCACAGCATACTTTCGGGATAGTTCAAACACAAACAAATAACTTATTTTGCATTTCCATTGTACTGAATGTATTTTCACTTATTCTAATATTTAAAATTTAAGTAGCCAAATATTTTCCTGGAAAATATAAGAAATGATTGTTATATTGTCTATCTCTCTTTTATTTAGGGGCTTGTATGTATGTATTACTATATGCTGAAACAGAAAACGGAAACATAAAAATTTGCAACAAAATCTGTTTTGGTTTCTTTTCATTTAATCTGTTTTTGATTATACTTTTAAGTGATTTTCTGGAAAAAGTTGATCCTAACACGTTACATGTATGTTTAATATTTGGCAAATGAGAGGAAGAAGAAAAATTCAACCTTTAACGAAGTCATTTTCTAAGACATTTTACAAAACAATATAATTACACAGTGGAATAAAGTTTATTCGAATAATATTGTTCGAGTAAAATTTATTTAAAGAGAACTGCTCTCACGAAAAAAATATATAAACAAAAAAATTTAAACATTAACAATCGAATAAAAATTTATTTGAAATAAATTATTCGATTATTACCGACTATAAAATTTACTAGAAATAAATCAGTTAAATCTTACCCAAATCTTACACAATTTTTCGAGGAAATTTTCTCGGGCACAAACTATTAATATAAAATAACTCTAGTTTATACCGTGCGAGTTATTCGATCAATAATTGCTCTAATAAAACTATTCCAATAACAATTATCTACTTAAGTGAATTAATTATACAAAATATATTAGCCCGCAAAAAAAATAAGATTATTCGAGCATAAAATTATTCAAATTAAAATTATAGCAAAAAATTATTCGAACAAAATGTAATCGAATAAAATTATTTGTGTATTCGAATAAAATTACTTAATTACTCGAATAAAATGCAATTTTTCGAATATAATTATATATTATTATGATTTTATTCGCATAAAATTATTGAAATAATACTAAGCCTACCGTAATTTTGAAATAACTTAATGTGTAATAACTTAATGTAATATTATCAGAATAAAACCATTTAATTATTCGAATAAAAAAATATTATTCGTAGACAATTATTTTTCGAATGATATTAATTTATTCGTATAAAACTTATTTATTCGAATTAAATTATATTATTCGAATATAAAAAAACCGATTAAAATTATATACACTAAATTAACCGAATTAAAATAATTCAAATAATATTATTAGGGTTATTTTATTCGAACAGAATTATTAAAAAAATAATCGGAAAATAATTTTGAAATAGTTTAAAGTAATATTATTCGAATAAAATAATTTAATTATTCGAATAAAGAGAAGTTATTCGAATATTATTATATTTATATATTTTTCGAATGATATTAATTTATTCGTATAAAACTAAGTTTTTCGAAGTCAATTAAATTATTCGAAATAAAAATAATGTGCGAATAAAATTACTCGTATAAAAAGAATTTGATCATCAGTATTTGTTCGAATATAATATAGTTTGTTTTTTGTCCACGAACATCAGATTAAAACTATCGCATGCCTTGCTCATGCCACATATTCTCTATTGCCTTGAAGTTTTTAGCTGCACTACTGGCATGAATATCAGGAATATACAGCTAATATACAACCGAATATTACGCTATGCTTTCTGTATTAAGCTTTCAGACTCTGTGTCTAATTACTCACTTCAGTTTATCGACTGTACATTTCGCCAAATGATCAATTTGATCTTTCTGATAACATTATATCGAACTATACAAGCACAAAGTCCACAATCTCTTTTGTGCAACGTTAGTTTTTCCATGTCAACACGTAATCCAGTAATAATTATAACTAAAATAATAATAGTATCTTTGAGAGATCGTTCTTGGTACGTTCAGCTAGAATTTGGAATAGGCTACCGAGATGCCTCAAAACATTTAGTTACTCATTATCGACTATAAGATATAAGTATTTGGAATTTTTAAAATATTCGAATTGAATTAGTTATAGTAATTAAACAGACTGATAAATTATATTGAAACACATCACTTACTTTTGTCATATCTATGTTAATTAGAATAATTATCATTACTTTTGTATCACATTATATTTATCATATATGCCCCATATGGGATCGATTAAGTAAACAAAAATGAAATGAAATGAATATAATAAATTTTTTCATATTGCAATATAAACAATATGACAATTTTTGTCTCAAATTACTAAGACTTTGGATTCAAAAGAAGCATCAGTATAAAAAGAATTTGCAGGAAGCCCTTTAATAACAATGAACTATAATATATTGCTGTTGTTGCATTTTTATTGTACGCACAAGTTTTCTTTCTAATGACAAAATATAATTATATATGTTATATATTTGCCTTTGGCAAAACTCATTACAATTAGATGAAAATTTATCCCGAGTACAAATTATATACTTAATTGTTGCAAATAAATTTATTTACTATTTGTAATTGAAAGTTTTACAAATTTAAGTGATGAAATGATTTGTGTAAAATATCCAAATTTGTAATAATTATACTTTTCAAAAACTACACATTTGTACATTGTACATACGCACATGCTGTATGTATAATCTGTAGAAAAAACTCTATTTACTGCAGCATACTTTTAGGAAACTAATTGTATCTCATAAAATATGCAAAGTTTTTAGTAAAATACTTTTCAGTCGAAAATAAGTAGATTTTATTATAACTACCAGTATAAAAACTTTTCGTTCAATACATATTTATGTGTATGTGTGTGTGTGTGTTTCAATAAATTTTGCATATTAAAAGTATGTTTTGTTATTGAAACATTTTAATTTTACAATATTTAAAAAGTAAGTTAAAAACTATGTTTCATTGCATACTTAAGGGAGTTTTTATTTTGAAATTTATCATGTTTTTTGATTTTACTTCTAGAGGAAATAGCAAAACAACTTTGAATTTCTATGATTTTTAATTTTTTTCCATTCGTAAGAACACTGACATTCTAATAAAACCAGGTATTTGTTTGTGTGTTTATAAATAACTCTAAAAATATTTTCTACTTTCATGACAAACTCGAACAAAGACATAAATTCTAAAAAAATAAAGTTTAGTTAATGTCACAAACTGAATAACTTGTGGTTCAAACTGTTTTATGCTGTCAACGAGAGCACGTTAACACAAAACAGTGCATCAGAAAAAAGTTCATTATATCCGAAAGGATTTCAATGTTTTGTTTTTACTTGTCCAGACAATCACACTGGGGCAGATTCATAATATTTTGTTTCTCAACGAATTAACATATGAGTTAAAAATTTACAATCATTTATGAGGAACCCCGCTGTCATGTACCAAAATATGGCACCTCGGGCATGTAAAATTTTTCAAACGCTTTCCAATTTTGTTAGGCATTTCCATGACTATCTTTGTGCCTATTTAATAATAATAATCGAATAATTCAAAATTAAGTATGGTTTCGTATGATTTTCACATAAAATATTAGGAGGCGTAAAAAATTAAACAGAAATTTTGTGCGTCCTTTCCTTGGGGTGGTCGTTACAATGACTTTAAAATGGTTATGTTCTATTACAGATGTTATTTTAGAAAACCCTTTCCTTTGATACCCACATTATGGGGACGTATAAAATAATGAACTGAAAACTTTTGTCACCCTGTGTTTTGTCAGCGGTCTTATTAGAAAACTTTTCTGTTTTTTATTCATATCGTGGGGACTCATAAAAATAATGAGCTTCAATATTTTGCGTGGCCCAAAAAAATAAGATCTCATACAGTTATTCTATTTGAAATTTTTCCATTTGGCCTTCCAAATTTTCCATTTCCGATTCCTGGCCACTTTCATACCTGAACAATAACCAGATAGACATCAGTTCAAGACCCAAATCTCCAACTCTTCTGGTGGCTTCGGAAAACCGATTCCACGTACAGTCAGACGGATATACACTTTCCCCATCTTTAAGATCCAGCATATACAACATACGACTATAGTTTATGGATCTCATGTGATTATTTTGGAAATTACACACAAAATGACAAACCAATAAAATACCCGTAGCATTTTTGGTGAAGGGTATAAAAATCGATTTAAAATAATTTATATACTCATATTCTCACTTGTTTAGCACTTGAAAGGAAAAATGCTACAAAAGCTAACAAATAAAAAAATTATTTTTGAAAAAACCACATGAAATCTATTCATTTATAGAAAACTGACTGACGTACTTTTGCCTTCGATACTTAAGAGTTAGACGCAATACAACAACACCAACAAGTATTACGTGAATTTTGTTGTCGTTGCCAAAGTCTATATAGTTTAATGCTGATGACGATGATGTTGTCGACTATGTCGATATAGCTGTTGACGATAACAACATAAATGAGTACATACATACAGACATACATACATGCATGAAGATGTCCGTGTTTGTTCATAAAACAGACATTATTTTTATTTTGTATAAATATAAACATGAACAAAAGTGTATTAAAGAAAAATGTCTAGAATAAAAATATCAGACAGTGATTGCTGTATAGTGAAATCGATTAGATTGAACACCAACAGCTACAACAACAACAAAAACAACAACAACAACAATAAACAATGATACAACACCATTTAATATCAATGCAGTTGCTCAGGCATTGTGTCAATAAAATATAACAAAACATTGTATTCTTCTAAATGACACATTTAAAAATGTATCTGGTTTATAGCCAGACGATGCAAAACACAAAGTGTATACAAATACACTTGAGAATATGTATGTATGTATGCTTGAATATGTGTGCAAATATGTCTGAAACTTATTAAATATGTAATATACTCGTCGTATAGAAGAGTAAACAACCAAGTCATAATACATGATTTTTTTGTTTTGTATATCAGCGATATTTAAACACTATAAAAATTCTGTTGCCTGTCTGTCAGTCTGTCAGTGAGTGTTTTTCTATTTTTTTCTCTTTTTCTAAAGTTTTCAGTCTGGACCAGCGGTTTATTTGAGTTTTGTCTCTTGCCCATATAGATTCATTAATTTCCTTCCAATTGACTTATGCAACCACGCGACAGTTTAGCCGAGACGACAAAAACATATAAAATAGAATAAAACAAATGAAGAGCAAAATATTAATATGTTTAATATATGTATGTATGTATGTATGTATGTATGTATGTATTGAGCATCATTTATGTATTGTATCATATTTAAACTTTTTTTTTTTAACCCGAAAAGACTTTTTTATTCACATAATATTTTTTTTCATTCCTTCAAAGGTAACAATAAGCATTTGTTTGACTCTAATTTACAGAGTGTATGTTTTAAATTGATTAATTTTTAAAATTCACCAAAGCTTAAAGCCAGATAATAAAGAAAAAATGTTTCAATGTACATAACTTCAATAACATTTCCTATGAATTTTATAATTTATCTTTTTAATTTATCAACGTTTGATATGGATGATCTCCCATTAGTCTTATCATATCTATTCACAAATTTTTCATATCTTGGTTGAAAAAAAGCTTTAAATGAATATTACATAAAAATTCTGAACGAAAATTTGGGGCATTAGAAATTAATATAATTAAGTTGTGTTCAAAATGGTTGCCGTAAGGCGCTAGATCCGTTTTTTTTTACAGAAACTCTTAAAAATTTCCTTGATGTTGGGTAATAAAAATTTGATATAATCCCAAGAAAATATTTACTAAAAACTAGTGCAGTTTTTAATAAAATAAATAGTAAGTCAATTTCGTGTTGTGGCGTCATCTGCCATTGCCTACGTTTAACGTCATCATATAAGTTGGTGTAGTGGTGCGGTTCCTTGCTGTATGGTTGGTTAGTAACTTTGCTGAACACTTCCCGTTGCCTTGTTTCCACCTTTTAAATGGCGATTGCTGGGCATATATATGATGAAGCTGACGTTTTCGATGTCACGAGAGCGCTAGAACCTCCGGAGGCTGTTGTGTTGATATCTTATCTGTAGGCAGACGTGTTGAAAGTGTGTTTATAAAACTTCAAGTTGTTTCTCATCCATTGCGATTCAAACCAAGGAAGTTTGGTTTAGTAGAGAGGCACTCTAACCACCTGCCAGCTACACCTTGTCACTTCTTACCGGCCAGTTCACATAAGAATTAAAATTTCGCATTTCCTTATTTAATTTCTTGAAACTTAGTAAGTTTTGAACTAAAAATAAGGTATATGTATTTTTTTTCTTTAATTGTTGGAACATTTTTCAAAAATCAAAAGATTATGAACTTAATTAGGTTCAGGGCAACACTAAAAAACGTATCCGCTCTAGCTCTACATATTTGTACTAATCTGTATATAAGACATATAATGCTAAAGAATTTTATCAAAGTAACGTTCAATACATTTTTGTATAAACTTTGTATTTTTGTGAACACTTGAAATAAATTGAATTAAAATAAATAACATGAAAAATGTTTGATGATTTTAATTAAACAGCTGTGCACCGAACTCAATTCCGCAGGAAAAGCTTTTAATTGCGAAAGTTCAGTTTTTTCAGAAATCGAAAATGAAAATTATGTTTTAATTATGGAACTACACCACACAAAAACATAAATATGAAAATAAGGCCAAGTTCGAATCCAAAAAGTTTCGGCCGTAAAAAGTACTGAGATCTAAATAACGACCACCTGTGTACCAAGTTTCAGCTCTCTAGCTATACTGGAAGTGCCCAATAATATTGATGAGTCAGTCAGTGAGTCAGTGAATATGTACTAAAATATGGACTTTTCACACCTTAATATTTTGGGAATATTTTATGGTAGAACTTTCAAATTTAACCTGTGAGGTCACCTCTGAAGGGAGATTTTATGTTTCAAGTTTCATTATATTATGATGAAGAGGAGCAAAGTTATGAGGGGGTTAAAAACAGCTCGAATGGTTTCGTGTAAATATACACACTGTGTGGCCGAACTTGGCCTGGCGCACTACCGTGCGCATAGATTAATTTTTCTACTAACTTCGTTTATACTAAACAATAAAAAACATGCATACTTTTAGGAGCGTCAGTAAAATAAACTTTTAATTTTAATAAAAAAAGCTTATTATGAGCTTTGCTAGTAAAAATTATTAAAGCAAACGTCTGTAAGTATAAAAAACTTTATTATTGTAAAATCGAAATAAAAAATCAAAGAAATCTGAAGACGGTGAATCTAAAATTTTCGGAATAGAATTACGGAATAAACAATTTCGATTGGACTAATGACATGCGCAAAAGTCTTGTTAACAATAAAATTAGCATAGATTACACAGTTTCAATTCACAAGTATTCGCTCGCTTTATATTTAATGGGTTTAAGGAAATTCCATCAAATAATGTGAACCACGTGGCTCCGTTAATTCGGTCCCATTGTGAATGACGCAAACTTAATCAAAATAATTTTTTTTTATTATTATTGTTCTTTGCCAATTTAAGGGTTAATTTTTTCTCGATTTCCATTTGATTTAAAATTGTTGTTGTATTTCCATCAACAACAATAACAAGAAAAATTAGAAAGGAGAAACATGAAAAGTAAACTAAAGAAGCTTCAGACACATACAAGTGGATTGGTTGGTTTCATTTGTTACATTTGTTTCTCTAATTTTTAAACATTTCTATTTAACGTTTATTTGTTTGTGTTGACTACTGTACTCTGTATTACCGCCAGTTGTCAGTCATTGTTGTCATTTGTCGTTATTGTAGACTAGGCATTTTATTGTTGTGTACTCGAATATTACCATCCAGATGCGATAATACGTACATACGTAAATGTTGAGTACATCTTATTTACTTTTCATTCGCTTTGGTTTTTTTCTTCATTTCTTTTCTTTTGGAAATAAATAAATTTTGTATATTGCAGAAAAACGCATAGAAGTGAATACGTCGTTTAAATTGTGTTTTTTTTTTTTGTCTTGGATTTCTTTCTTGGCTTTCTTTTGTGTTCAATTCATTTGATTTCTTGAAATCTAAAAATAAAATGATGTGAACGTCTGAAGAAAAAAAAAAAGCAGAAACAATAAATAAAGCAACACTCGAGACACCAGTGCCACCGCCATCGTCATCGTGACGTATACGCAATTTATAATTTGCCTCGGGTTACAAAAATGTGTAACTCATACGTCTTGTCTGTCGTTTGACATGCAAGTGTGTGTGTGCGTTGTGCATTACGCCTGCTTTATTACAGTTATTTCTTTTAAATGTTTGTTTGCGTGATTTTCAATTATGTTTCTTTAATTTTTCTATTAAAAGAAAACAGCACTTAGTCAACACCTTTTTTAAACTTTTCTTGGAAATCTTGTACTCACTCTCGTAATTCTTGTAAACACTTCTTTGCTGGTTGGCTTCTTTATTGTTTTCTTCTCTGTCTTTTGCTGTCTGTTGTTGTTTTTGTTGTTGTTTGAAACCAATCTTTTTGAGACATAGACAGTTCAACAACTACTATTATTTTCTTTATACTCCTATCGTACGTACGTACATACAAACATTCGAACATATTTACATACACCGTCTGATGATTACTTTGCTGTTAATAACTAAAATGCGTAGTATTCCAGTGGCGCGCGCTGTCTGTCACAATTAAAACTATATACTCTTAAAGTTCTTAAATATCGTTACAGTTTGTTGTACTAGAAACATCTATTCTCTCTATCTATACACATAATACGTACATCTTTTTTACACATTTTAATTTATTTTTGCTGTTTCGTTGTTTTTTGTTTTTTTTTTGCAATAAATTTATATGGAGTAAAATGTGTTAGAAGTTGATAGTATCTTGATTTGAAACAACAAAAGATGAAGTGGGTATAGAGTGGGTTAAAGGCACACAAAATTAGATTAATGGTCTTCCAGATATCAATCAATATAAATTAATATAAACATGATTGTTTATATTTTTATTTCTTATAGACTTTCTAAGCGGCAAGATTTATAGTTTTGAAATTTTGATCTGTTTTAAAAAGAGTATTATTTTTATGCGCACCACTAGAATAGTAAGACACTAATAAAATAAAATAATAAAATTTGAGATATATTTCTTAATTTGAGTTCAAAATGGTTAGCGCATGGCTCGGGTTTCACACAAATACTACACAAATTTTCTTGATGTTGGAAAAAAGAATTTTGTTTTTTAGAGGAAATTTTTCACAATCACAAGAAAATCACGCATATTCTACTTGGCGGCGTCAATGTCGTCCTTAATTTTGAGTCAACCTCACTTTTACTCAACTTCAACACCCCGTCAACACTAGTTTTATATTCTGTAACCATGTTGAGGTGACTTTGACTTTTTATCGATAATTGTTATATTTACTCGAAATCTGCTATTATCAACGCATATTTTGAAAAATTTCTTCGGTTGCTGGTTGTTGATTCAAAGAGAAAAATTTTTAAATACTAGTCATTGTAAGATCGGCATGTTTGCCAACTAGTCGAAGTTGTGTTTGGTTGGACTGGCATAAATTTTATTGTTTGGTATGTTTGATAGCGGCATATTGTATAAAAAGAATATTTTGTATATGTGTGTTTTTGCATTTTCGTGTGTATGGCTAGTTTTCATTGAGAAGAAATTGTTCCTGAACAATATATTACAGAGAATTTATTTTCATTTTGTGTGCTAGTAAAAAATTTTACTAGTTGTCAAGAACAAAATTTTTTTTTAGAAAACTGGAAATTTATTTGTTATCAGGTAAATATTTTTAGTTTCTCTACTATTAAAAATGGAAACGGAATTGTAACCATGAAAAAAATAAATTAACAATGCAAAGAAGACTACTCAGGTAGAAATCGAACATCTTTGCCTGATGATAAGTAAATGGTAAATTCAAAGTCTTATAATTGCAAGTTGCACACTTTGTGGTTTCTCTAAAAGTTCGTAAGTTATTTTCGTCTGAACAAAAAAGCATTTAAATATATCCTGGAGGTAATTTTGCGGATTCTATAATATAAACAACAATTGGTTTAAGTAGAAAATTTGTATGAAAACTACTCAGAGTTTTGAATGATTCCCATACAAAATTTCTACACAAGTCATTTGTCTGTATTGTGAAAACAGCACCTATTGGTCTACATTTAAAAAGTGGGGACAGATCAACTTTTATTCCAAACACCATCAAACTAGCAGCAACTTTGCGATTTTTACCGCAATAATCGTACCATCTGAGTGTGGGTAACGGTTTTAATTTGGGATTATCACAGCCTGTTGTGTTGAAAATTTTGTCTGAAACTCTACATGTTTTGGAAATGAAAATTTTCCCACAATGGATCAAGTTTCAAATGACGGATGCTAAAAAAAAACGAAGCCAAATTAAGTTTTATTGAAAAAAACGTATTTCGCGGGTGTAATTGGATGCGTGGACGGGCCCCATATAAAAATTGTAGGGCCAGATTTTTTTTATTTTTTTTTTAATTAGGACCAGCACTCAGGGTATGATCCCTACGTATGCAGTGCATTGTGCCGGAACTCAGAGAGAGGGATAGAGTAGAGAAGATAGATGTTGAAAATGTAGAAGGCTTAACTCTTTTACAACTCTGCTTTGCGCGTTATGTTAATTTTTATAGCAGTGTTGAGGCGTCTCCGGTGTTAGGTAGACGCATTAATTTTGTTAAGCTGTATTGGCAGGCATTTTATTCATTGTTTTACTTCGCCGATGTTTCTGCTAACCGACGAAGGAGGGCGATGTTGTGTATGTACATTAGCTTAGAACATCATCAATCGCTGTCGGAACAGTTTTTTAGTGACCAGTGCTATGCCTTCATCACTTAAATAGTCCGACAACAATTAATACATAATTTATCTTTTTACATTTTATTTTAATATTAAGAAGTAAATAAAAAATAGGTTAGGTTAGGTTAGGTTAGGAAGGGTAGTGTGCAATACACATCCACTCGGAGACCCAATTGGATCCATTGTGATTCCCTTCATTTATAATTTATTGACTAATTAGTCTCCTTACTGTCACAGAAGAAACAAGGAGCCGTTATCATCCATCATTCAGACATTTAATTCCCATGATAAAGCCCCTGATATCCTCAAGTTTGTACTTCGCGATATCACTAAAGGCCGTGCCGCACTATCCTACACAGTCGCGCGATTTGCAAAATATGACATGTGTGCTAAAAATGTATGGTAGTGTGGACTAAAAATACAACTGTGTGACAGATTTTTTGGCAAGTCGTTCGATTTCGATCAGAGAAGTATTTATTGTCAACCAGATGTTTTGGCATAAGATTTGTATGATAGTGTGGCACCTACAACACCATTTTGAAACGATTTTTTAAAGTCGGTCAGATTTTTGCAAGATTTTCCTGTGAATGAGTCGTACGATTGTGTAGGATAGTGCGGCACGGCCTTAATGCGCTCATGGAGACGTCTGCTCAGCCATCTTTGCCTATGACGTTGCAGCCTTGGGCAATGACAGATGATATGCTCTATAGTTTCTGGCTCCTCTTCATCCCCACACATCCTACAGAAATCCGGAGTGCCATTTTACCATATCCTGGACAGTCAAGGCGCCTTTTAAGACTCTCAAAACCTTTCTATTCATACCCAGCAGTAGAAAAAATTTACCTGAGTCTACTTCTGTCCATATGAACGTCGAGACTCTAAAATCTTCTCTATTCCTCCAGGAATGGTTAGTTCTGCTAATTACCCAATTACTGAGTTCCCTATAGTAGTAACCGATTGGAGGTTTAACCGACCTGTCACTAACTGCCACATCTAATGCTGACCCTATTCTTGCCAGCTCATCAGCGATTTCGTTTCCCTCAATATTGCAATGTCCTGGTACCCAAAATAGCCTAACGCTAAATTTGTCCATAAGCATGTTGACACTTGCTGACCAGCTTCGATTTGACACTATGCCCCTTCAAAGCTTTCAGCGCCGTAGAATGTTACCTCCACGCCTTCAGTTACGTGTTCTGTCACTAGTTCCGTTGTTCTGAGGATCGCTAGGATCTCAGCCTGAAATACGCTACATTCGTTCGGTAGCCTAAAAGACCTACGAATGTCCGTTCCTAAAAAATAGACGCCAGCACAAAAAAAAAAAAAAAAAAAAACACAAAACCAATTTTTGTACACACCAAAATCAGAGTCAATGCAATGTACCCGTTGACATTCAAAATACCGATTTAACAAGGGATACAAAACGATGTTGTGTTGCATTGACGTTGCTAACTAGAATAAGGGTGAATATTTATTGAAAACTACGCTCAATGTTGTTGATTCAATTAATGAGTAAAAATTTCATGTTTACAGATGACATAAGTTGGTGTAGTGGTGCAGTTCCTTGCTATGTGGTTGGTTGTAAAACTTGCTGAGAATTTCTCAATGCATGAGAGCACTTGAATGTCCGCCGAGGGGCGGGTACCTTCCACAAAAAGTAATTACTACTGTTTCTATATTTAGGGAGTCATCATAGTGAGACTCTTAAAATTGGATGTGGGTTTTACGGAGAATTAAGGGAAAACTCCGAGATCTGGGCGAAATCGGGTTATATGAAACTACGAGTATGTGCAAGGATGAGAAAACAATGCTAAAGAGCCCATTAAAAAATATTTAAATTTATTTTTTTAATAAATCGTAAACAATTTTTGAATTCTATATTTGATATGAATTTTTTTCTTGGTTTTTTTTTTTGTATTTCAATGAAATTTTTAATTATTGTGATATTTTTAATTGCAAAAACTCGTCAAATTATTTCAGTTAATGCATTTTGTTTTTCTCTTAACCAAATTAAATTTATAATTCAATTCTGGATTGAGTTATTTTGAGATCACTAAAAATACATTAATTATTTGAACAGATTTTGTTTATTATGGGTTTTTCTCCTCAGAATTTTGTACAAAACAAATTAATCTTTAGAGTTAATTTTCATCAAACTTAAATTATGAATGATTTGCTCCACTGTTTCTTTAGTTAGATACCATTAGTTGCTGTCAGAGTGCACGTATGTATGTTTGTGTAATTGTTTCGTCTATCTGTGCACCTCCCTCTGTGGAGTGTGTGTTTAGTGTCTGGAATCTTCTTGGATTTCTTCAGGTAATTTGTGGTATTTCATATTTTTTTTTTTGCGTTTCATATACTTTTTTTGTGTGCAACATCTTGTTGTAACTGTCTCAAGTTGTTGTTGTTGTTGTCGTTTTTCCTATTACGCAATACGCCTTCATATCTTGAGAAGATGTAATTTGTTTATGTAACACCTTGTTTGCTAATAATTTTATAACTTTTTTTTCTTCTCTGCTATATTTTAACAGCCAGACATTAGATAGACATGATTAACATATACACATACATATATGGATGTATGCACATAAATATGTACATATATTTTTACATTTTATTCATTTATTTAGATACTTTCATATGTACACGGCAATAATTACTTAAGAGAATTCATACATTCATTCGCTCTTTCATTCATTTATTATTTCAAAAATTTGTAAAAAAAACATAAAGGTAGCGAATTGTTATTTTAATTCTTGTTGTTTTACTAGTTGCCTATTTTTTTTTAAATATTTTTAATATTTCAACATAATAATGGAAGTGTCAGCGAGCATATTTAGTCTCACCATGTCTCGGGGTACTGGTGTATAAAATTATTATTGTTATTGTTATTTTTCACAAAAGAAATGACAACTGCTGGTGCAACAACAACAACAACAACTAATTTGCGTAATTATTTATTAACCTCAAAGATTTGAAGTCATGTTTGTGAACAACATGAACATTTGCAACATCAAAATGCCTGCGATTATTTTTGTTGTCTCATGGCGTTGTTTTTTTTTTTTTTTCCTGTTTAAATTTAGTTCATACGCACAATATTTGTTATTGTTGTTGATGTGCAAAGAACGCACAGTACACTGTCTGGCTAATAAGAATGTCTGTGTCCCTCTAGCTTCTTAAAAAAAAAACATACAAAGAAAAACTACTTTTATGTTAAATAATTTGTCTGCAGGACTTACAACAGATAATATGGAACTCAAGTAGAGCAAAAAGAATTTTTAATTAAATTTAACTCAAATAATTTAAGAAGCTTAAATGTATGTAACGAGTAATAGTAGGCATGTACATATGTACAGTGTTGCTTTAGTAGGAAAAATATACGTAAGCACCTTTTTAGTTAGAGTTAATTACAATAGCACTATTCACAATGCAATGTGGCACCAACACTCAGGGGATGGCACCTAGTAATGCAGTGCACTGTGCCAGAACTTAAGGAAAGCGTAAAGAAGATATACGAGTACAGACGTTGAAAATGTAGAAGCCTTAATTTTTTTACAACTCTGATATTGCGCGTTTTGTTAAACTTTCTGAGCAGTGGTGTTAAGTAGACGCATTAAATTTCTTAAGCTAGGTACACACGATGCAAACAATTTGCAGCAAGTTGATTGCTGCAATCAAATTTGCACGTTTAAACACGAGTGCAAACATTTTGTTGCAAACAAAAAATTTGCAATAACTTTTTGCGGCAATAATTTTTGCTTGTGGTCTGTATACCGTTATTTTGGTTGCGGTACTTGATTGCTTGTATGCATTCGCTGTTTGCCTGCAGTCGCAATATTGCAGCAAACAAAAAAACATAGTCATTATGTAGGATCGCGATTTAACTAAAAAATTAATTGAAGAATATGAAAATTATACCGTTTTATGGGATGTCTCGTCAGCACACTACAAAAATAAGCATAAAAAGCAAAATGCTTATCGCGAAATCGCTGAAAAATTAGAAAAAAGTGAAGAAGAAATAAAAACAAAAATTCATCATTTGCGAACTCAATTTATGCAAGAGGTCCGCAGAGTGAAGCAAAAAAAGAGTGGCCAAGGTACCTCAGAGAACTATACCAGCAAATGAGAGTTTTTTAATGCATTTAAATTTATTATAAATGATAAAGGAACAGATTACAAAACTCAAAATTTGGTAAGTAGTAAAATTTATTGAACATAGTAATTACTTATTTTATATATATTTATATTGCCATGAAACTTCACCATCAGGCGAAAGAAACAAAATTTTTAATTCTTCACGTATATCTTTTGCTTCAGTAGAGTTTTGCGTACTTCTTTGAATTGGTAAGCAGTTGCCCTCTAACGTAAGATCGTTACGCCAAGTACCTGGTACCACTTCTCCATCAACTTCATTGTCGAATGTTCTATTCGGAGCATAACACTTTCTTTTTTTTATAGACTCTAATTTTCTTATTTTTCTACGTTTAATTAAAATTGCTAATATAGCAATTGCAGCAACTCTTGATTTTTGTGCCGACATAATGTAAAGACGTCGTTATTGCTTGCCTTTCACAAAAAAACAGAGCAAAGACAGTTTTTTTCGTTTTCGTTTTGCTCAAGAGAGAGTCATTTGCGAGCTCTGCAAAAAAACTGAAAACACGTGTAAACATCAACGCAATATATTGCATGAAATAACCATGCAAAAGTTTGCGTGCAAAATAAAAATTGATTTCAGCAAGAAATTTTCATGCAATATTTGCGTTGGTGTGAACATTTGTGCAAACTTTTGCTGCAAATTATTTTCAACTTGCTGCAAATTGTTTGCATCGTGTGTACCTAGCTTTAAGGTGTATAAGCAGGCATTTTTATTAATTGTTTTTAGTGACCTGTCATCAATTAATTAGTCCGACAACAACTAAGGTGCTGTTTCTACAGTACAGACAAATGACTTGTGTAGGAATATTATATGGGAATCACTCAAAAAACTGAGTGGTTTTCATACAAATATTCTACTCAAACCAATTTGTTTGTATTATAGAAATCGCACAATGCACACACTAATGTACATTAGAGACATTAATGATGTTAATTGACTTGCTCCGACCAGGGTTAGAACCCAGGTCTTATGTTTTTGGTTGCATTGTTTAAACGAATCCCATTCCCATTATGAGCACAAATTATAGTACTTCGTGGTGTTAGAAAATGAATGAGAAACTAATATTATGACAATTACAAACCGAATTGATTTGCTTGCCCTTCTAAGAGCTTATTTATCATAATTTTTGCATTATAAAATTACAAATGCTTGCTGCATATTTAGTGTTCATGCAACACACACGGGATGAAAACCAGAAATAAGTCAGAACTTGAACAAGTTACTAAAGTTTAACGAATTTTCTGAGACAATTTGACATTGAATATCACTGCAGATTGTAGTCGAGGCACATGATTATTTTCTGCGATGATTTCTGATTTCACAGCATGTTGAAAAACTCAATAAGAACCACTTCAATTGCGTCATGTTTGCTAACTTAATGCCAAATTTTCATTATGCATACTGCCGTTCGTATTTATTTATTAAATTTATGTTTACGTCAATAGTTTGTATTGAAAATATATTTTACGCAAACTACAACAATGTGCAGAAGGGCAGATCTCTTTCTCACTCCTTCTAAAACGAGTAGTGAGTAAACAAAATTTAATTTTGTTGTACAGTGTAATTATGATACATATATCAATTATTCAAATCTATTCTATGTTAGATAATACTTCTGCGAATTCTATCTAGACGTAACAAATATATAATTGCTCTTATCAATTTGACGCGTACTCTACACGCACATGTACACGCGCACTCACACACATACATTGCGCTACTGAATATAATACTCACTCATTTTATGAACATTTTCTATAATAAAATATTCATGTAGTACAACATTCATGCCTGACTACAATATTTTCGCTCTAGTAATAAATTCACAAGTGCCATCGTTAGCAAAACATACCTGCAATGAAAGAAGAGATAAAAAAAATAATTACAAATTTAATCGATAAAGTTTTAAATTGGCTGTTTGTAAAAAAGTTATGGAATTTTTTGAAATGTTTTAATTTCTTCTTTTAGATAATTTTTGTCATATTAAAATCAAGGCTGATAAGCTGATTGGTTTTGGGTATATATAACTATTTTAATAAAAGCAATAAGTTTTTAACGATTGTATAAAGAAGTAATCATGAAATCATGTGCCATTAATGAAGACCCATAATAAAATATTTTTACTTTAAAAATTTTATTTTTGAGAATTTTGTCAACAATTCTTTAGTGCTTATTTTTGCATATTTTTTTTACTTTTCATAGCATATTTGCTTGTTTTTCATACATATTTTACTCTCTATATATTTTACTCTCTATTAAGGGCATCCCGTATTTTCAAAGCTTTTTAAAAAATATGAAAAACAAATCCTGCGTGGCGAACGCTACATTCGTACGCATTTTCACATTAATATATACAAATATTTTGGTCTTTCAAAAGAAGTACCTTCAACTTATACATGGTGTTTAGTGGGATGTAAGTGTGTGTACTTTCGAATGGTATTAAACATAATTTTTTACCAGGTATGTGTGTTTTCGTAATTTTTAGCGAATTTTGCATAATAAAGCACAGAAACTCTAGTTTCTAAAAGAAAGATGAATATAAGAGAATTCTAAAATAACTTATTTGCAGCCAAAAATTTTTTTCGTTTTTTATCAAAAGACGTAAACCCTTTGTGACGCACGCTACATTTTTTCTAGTAGCATATAAATAAATCATTTTTACATTTTCGTCAACCGTATTTTTTGTTTGAGCTACCTCCTCCTCTTTCAAATATCGAAATAAATTTTTTTATTTATAAAATTATATATCTAGTCTAATATTCCATAAAAAAACATAAAAAATAAGTTGGATATATTTCAAAAAGTTTTGGTTGGTGGACTCTTTCTGGGATTTGCACATATTCCATGTGGTATTGAAAATTTAAGTCCTTTATTTCTTATGGGAGCTTGATGGGCAATATTTTATATACAGATGGACGACAAAACCAGAAATGAATACTATGAAAACTACAAACGGTATGATTTGTGTGCCCATTTTAAGAGCACATTTTTATAATTTTTTAATCATAAATTTTAAAATATTTGCAAAATATTTCATGTGCATTAAATAAATTTTCAAAAGCATATTTCTGCACTCAAAAAAAAAAAATGAACTAAAATTTTGGAAAGTTTACTTGATTTAAGTGATTGAACTGTCGTATGGCGTTTTTTACAGAAATTTCGATTCTAAAATGGTTTCCTTGAGAAAACTTTAGTGGGTGGTGTTGGCTGAAGTGGTTAGCGCGTTGACTTGAGGCCTGGGTTCAAACCCTGGTCAGAGCAAGTCAATCAACATCATTAATTTCTCTAATGTACATTGGTGAGACATTGTATTAATTGTTGTCGGACTATTTAAGTGATGGAGGCATAGAGCACTGGTCACTAAAAACTGTTCCGACAGCGATTGATGCTGTTCCAAGCTAATATACACAACATCGCCCTCCTTCGTCGGTTAGCAGAAACATCGGCGAAGTAAAACAATTAATAAAATGCCTGCTATAACAAAGTTAATGCGTCTACTTGACACCGGAGGCGCCTCAACACTGCCTTAAAAAAAATTAACGTAACGCGCAAAGCAGAGTTGTGAAAGAGTTAAGTCTTCTAAATTTCCAACATCTATCTTCTCTACCCTATACCCCTCCCTGAGTTCCGGCACAGTGCACTGCATACGTAGGGGTCATACCCTTAGTGCTGGTCCTAATTAAAAAAAAAAAAAAAAACTTATTATATTTGCCTCCCATGCGGTGCTAAGCTTGGTCTTTTTAGTCGACTTTGAACACAAATAATATTCCTATATATTTAATTTTTGGATATTTTCTACCTTCTTCTGTTCATCTTCATTTCTCAAACATACTGATACAGTTTGTAAAAATTCCAGCTTTAATTCTTTCTTATACTTAAAAGTTCTAACTCAATTAAACAAACGATCACTATGTTAATTACCTTATCAGAAGGCAGCAGCGCATCGTTTTTGCGACCACACAAAATTCACAACAAACAACCAGATGAAAAAACAATATTAATTTAAATTGAATTTTTTTCAGTATAGTGAGGAGCGAGCACTCTTCTCTATCACAATTTATGCATTACGAGTATTTAAAGCATTTTGATGTTGTAAAACTTACATCAATATGCCCTAAATACAAACTAAACTAAATTAGCATTTTTCCGCTAAAATTTGTTTCCTAACAAAAACATCAGAGTGTGTACACTGCAGTGTAACATTATGTGCGTTTAATTATCAAAAAGGGAACAAAGTCATGACCTTAAGGGTCAAAACAAGTCGTCTTTGTGTAACGAATCAGCTGTTCTGTTTTAGGTAAATGAGAAACATATTGGCGGTGCAGAATTGAACATTTCGCAAGAGAGCGGTGAAAACTCTTTTAACTTTTAATAAAAATATAATTTTTTAACGTTTTTTAAGGTGACACAATATTGAAAGGTTTTGTAAATGATATAAAAGTAAAAAAATAAACGAATTCAATTTTTTTTAATGCAACACTCCAGAAGTTCAGACATTTATGTCATACGAAATATGTCATCGTATCAAATCTGCAATTTACTACGAATTTAGTATAACAGTTGTTTTGAATTACTGTTGAACCTCGATTATCCGGCGAGGTATAAAAAAGCACTTTCTTATCCATGTAAAATAACTGGTAATAAAAATTGTAAAACAAAACTAGGAGCATGCCGGTAACTAAATAAAGCCGGTTAATAGAGACCCGGTTAATCGAGGTTCAACTGTATTAAACAAAACCAGTAAGAGTGTTTATCTTATATATCCTTCACCAATCTATATGTTTATGAACTTTTAATACCCTTCACCATGGTAAGGGTTTCCGTGTGTAATTTCCGCAATACTCATATGAGACCCATCAAATATATATATATATATATATATATATATATATATATATATATATATATTGTGGATCCTTATACATAGGGAAGATGAATGAGCAATGTCCGTCTGTCTGTAATTGAAATTTTTTTCCGAAGACACCAGCAGAGCAGATGACTTTGGTCTTAGAGGGATGTGTAGGAATTTGCCTTAAGGCGAATCGTATTGAAAATCAGCAACAATAAAATATCGGCTAGGAAATAAATATAATAATATTCCTGCAGGGAATTTCGTTCAGCAGAAACACTACTGTGTGGCAAAATTTATATAAGTTTAAGGCGAGTTCATTCAAGGTGTTTTAGCGCCAATTTGCGTTAATATTTTAAAAATATCTCGGAATTAATTAAATGTTTGCCGACAGTTTTCGTGACTGCCAATAACCCCGTAAAACAATAATATCAGCTGTTTTCTGAAATGCACAGTTCCCATCTGTCACTTTCTCGTATGTAGTTTTTTTGCCCGTGTAATATGTTGCCAGATCTGCAAGAGTTAAAGGGAAGTTCTTGCGCAGGCTGATTTCCCAGCACAGAATAAATACAACTTTCATTTGGAATATGTGACTAGCCTGACTGTCATTTATTTTCACTATAATAAAAATTAACTTGCATCATTATCGTAATGTTTGTAACACTAAAGTAACTATTAGCGTCCCTTTTAAAACAGCCAAATGAATGGACACAAAAAATTTAAACTCTCTCTACATAAACTATAGGGTTTCTGGTAAATTGGCCCAACTGTGTGCACGACTACATACTCTTGTACGAGTATATGTACATATGTATGTATGTATGTTATGCATGATACAAATGTACTTAACATACGTGTAAAACGAGTATTAATGTTAGAAAAACATTTAGAAAATTTCATTTTGTTAAGAATAATAAATGAGTGTGAGTGTGTGTGTGTATTCGTGTTCACTCACACAGGAACTGCTAATGAATGCTACTTTAGCTTAACAAGCTTTATGCGTTTACTTTCTTTCTTTCTTCTCCATTTTCATTGTTATTTTTGCGGTGAGTGTTCATTTAATTGTTAAACTTAAATCAAGTGTAAATAAAGCATTTAAGTGTAAATATTAAATTATATTGAAATTCAATAAACTTTAAACGAAATGCAATTAATTTACTAAGAAGTTTCTAATTAAATTTCTATTGGTTAATATGTTGATTGTTGTATTATCTACAAAAAAAGTTTTGTTTTAATTCGAAACGGTGTTGTTATATTCTAAATAGGAAGCATGAAACTTTTATAGTGAGAATGTAATATCTAAATTAATGCTGCACTATCTTGAAAAAGATTTGTAATAATCCTAAAAGTATACAATACTTATTATTTTTTATTTAGTACATAGTAAGTATTGAATCGTTTTATAATTCGAAAGTCAAGTACGGTCTTATTCATAATAATTATTAAAGATTTGGAAAAGGTTTTTTTAAACAAAGTTAATAAGGTACAGTGTAGTCTCTCTTAAAGGACACATCCCATAAGCGGACACCTCCCATATACGGACACTTGTTACAGTATCAAAAAAAATTGTAAGGGATTTAAAAAAAATTTCCCTCTTATGCGGACAACGCTCCCATAACAGGACGCGGACACTTTTTTCCACGATGTATGACATTTTATTTCCCCATAACCGGACAGCTTAGTTTTTGCAGGGGTATTACAGATTATTGATTACTTTTTTTGTGTTTCTCTCATAAACGGACACTTCTCATAAGCGGACAAACTCGTTTGTCCCTTACAGCCATACCTAAACAAGAGCGGCAAGCGTTTTTTAGCTGTCAAAAGTTCTCAATTTGTATGGAGCATCCCGAAATAACGCGGCTGTAACGCGGCGGCAAAATTTTGCAATTGGAAAATCCGATTTTGACAGCGCGTTTAATAGTGAAGTTAGCTGCAAAAGACGAACACTCATGATACAATGACTATAAGGTAGTCTTACAAGCCCACCTGACAATTCTTGTAAATTACTTGTTTTTTATTTCAAGTGTTAAATTTTGATTTGTATTTATTTTTTCGTATTTGAATGAATAATTTACACATTTATACTTTTGACTTCTGTGGAATTTTTTTGTTGTGTTTGTTGTAGAGATGCATGTATTATTAGGTTATGAGTATACTATTATAATCAGGGTTGTTATATATTTTGTAATAACCCTGTTTTAATGACAAAGCGTTGACGCTCTTGTTTAGGTATGGCTGTTAGAAGTCCACTTAAGAGAGAGTACACTGTATGCCAAATACATATAAAATTATCTATAGATGAACTATCCTTGAATAACTACTAATAGAGAGTTTATTGTTTTCAAAAAATTTTTCATTATAAATCAAGAATATTAAGTAAATAATTGCTAATTTTTGTATTGTTTAATTTGAAATACTAATGATCTTCTTATTAATAGTTTAATTGATTTATTAACATGTTGCCTAAAGTTATACTCTAAATTTTATAAACAATAAATATAATTAAGCTAACTGGCATTTTATATTTTGAAGCACACGCAGTATAGCTAGGTTAATGTTGCCTCATTTCCCCAACATAAAGAGTGGTGTCCCAAAAACATCCCATTCAAAAACAGAAAATTCCTGGTTTTATCAAAAAAAAAAAAAATATTTTTATTAAACATCATCATTAATTTCGCTATACATAAGCACTATGAATAATAGAAGTATTTATTTAAAAATTAAAATAAAAATAAAGAAAAAATAAAAAAAAATATCTATATAATTAATAGGTAAGACCATTTTTTGTGATTGGCTTTAAGGTCACATTATTCAACCGATTTTAAAAAAATTTGTAACAAATTAAAAATATTTATTCACAGGAGTGAACAACATACTGTGTGATATTGTGGTCTCAGCATTTTGGAATATATAGGCGTTTAAAGTTGCATGTGTTTTTCTTCAGCAGGTTTTGCAACGAAAGTACAAACGATAACAAGATTTTTTTCTATGTTTGGATGTGGGAAAACTGAGGAAATGTTATAGGAACAAAAAAGAAGTGAGTTCAATAACTTGACTTTAGTTTATTTTTAAAATCTGCGAATTCATGCTAATGTACCATTAAATAATTACTATAGTTCTTTAATGGTTGTTGTATGACAATTTTGTAAGAGTTTTTTTTTTTTTGGGAAAAAATTTCTATGAATATTAAAAAAATAATTTGCATCTAGAATACGGTCAATTGCTAGTGTTTACAAAATGATAAAATATTAATAGAAGTATACATTTCAATGAAAATATATCGTATAGTCCAGTATAATCTTTTTTACAAACCCACTATATAATTTCTTGTTTTCTAATACATAAAAAAAAAACGATATGGTTCTTGGGGCTTCCTTTAATTTCCTTAATGATTTTAGAAATGTTACAAGGAGTAAAAATTTACCTCTTTCCTGAATATTGTGTTTAACACTTTCAACGTTCAACAAAAAAAAAAAAAAAAAAATTATACAATTTTATTACGATTTCCAGCCCTACTTTCAATGCTTTGATATCAAAATATATTAGAACTATTTTTGTAAAATATATATATGTTTTGCACATCTTTAAATGAATACCTCTAAAACGGTATACTTTTTGTTTAAAGGCGGAA
Organism: Lypha dubia; assembly: GCA_947311025.1. Taxonomy (NCBI): domain Eukaryota; kingdom Metazoa; phylum Arthropoda; class Insecta; order Diptera; family Tachinidae; genus Lypha; species Lypha dubia. The sequence goes on along the minus strand of OX371261.1, from coordinate 40,244,814 downwards.
TTATAATATGAGCATAATAGGGTTAACAAAAAACCGACTACTCACCCTTAGCGACAATAATTAGTTGATTTAAGTATGTAGGAATCAGTGAGCTGCAGTAAGTGTTTAATTTTCGGGTATACTTAATTATACACATTGATTTTTATGATCTAATCGTTTTTGTTCAAAAGCAAAAACACCTGTTTACGCAACCGTTCGTTTCAAACATTCAGTTTTATTCACTTGTTGTTTTATGCTAAGATGAATGTTCTGACTGTGTCGTTTCGCATCAAATGATCAAAATGATTTAGACTTGTTAATGAATTTTCTGCTTGTATGTACATAAAAAGCAAACGAGTATAAAATTGAATAATACTTGTATGTGTTGTTCTTAAAATTCAACCAGTAGGCTCGATCATGCATGTTGCAGCTCACTGGTAGGAATATTAGCGCAAGTATCCAAGCAGAACAATTTCTTGACAAGAATTTTATCAAAAAAAAAAAAAAATAATAATTTCTGCATAATGAAATTCTTCCAGATTCTTAATGCAACAAATTGTTGTTCGCTAAAGTTTTAATTTGTCTTTTTTAATATGGAAATTTAGAAGCTATTTTCAAAGTTCAAAGAATTTTAGTAATACATAATAAGGAAAAAGTCAAATGATTAGCGTAGAGTTTGAGAATCAAAATAGAACTTTGTTTGAATTTTTAGCTGAAAGTTTTTGTCTAGAGCTTCTTCTTTGTTCAAAGCTTCTTCAGGTATGTTGAATTTCTTGCTTAAAAATGTTCTACTGCATTATTTAATATTTTATTTTTAAAATTTACAAAAAGTTGATGCCAAAAATACTTTGAAAAACTAATTGCACGTCTACAGCAAAACTATATATGAAACGCATCTATAATTAATTATAATGCAAAATGAGGCTACCGAAAACAGAATCATAATTTTTCGTAAGAAAAAAATAAAAATGCAAAAAATAAATTCAAACAAAATACGAGTATGCCAACAAACAGCTAAATTTCTTATAATTGAATTGTACTAAAATTAACCGCCCAAAAAGCAACAGAATATTCACCACAATATTAAAAATTAAAACAAAAAAAAAAAAAGAAATAAATCTATAAAAATACTTTTCATTGCAACAGAACAACTAAATTTAAAATTTCAAACAAAACATATTCATTTAAACATTCACTCGCTCATTTATTACATTTTGTTCAATGACAAGATAGAAAAAAATTTACTAGTACAACGAAAAAAAGTATACGAAATAAACCTCAGAGGAAAAAAAAACCACGACTGACAATACAGATTTTTTCAATGATTTTATTCTTTCTTTTATTCTTTCGGTTTTGATGGTAATGAAAATAACAGATAATTGATTGCTGATAGCTGATAATTAAAGAGGTTTGTTTCATTCAAACACACTTAAGGGGAACATTAAATGCAAAAAAAACACATAAAAATAACGAGAAAATAAGAAGTAAATAAAATTTTTCAAACTACCTGAATATTTTCATCAACTTTATGCCAGAAATCAACTTTAATTAACTTTAAGACAGTGCAATTTATTTTACAATTAATCCCAAAAGTAGGCAATCATTTGAAAACCCTTATTATATGCTTTGAATTTTTCAACCAAAATGCAACAAGTTAAATAATTTCATTTATTAAAAATATAAACTAAAATTTAACGTTAATCATTAAAAACAACATTCTCTATAATTGCGAAATTCGTAATTGATTCAATGAAAAACTTTATTACGCTACACGCGTCTTTGGATTAAAGAAACTAGTTTTACATATGAAAAGGCTCAAGTTCAGTTTTATTGAATTAATGAAAATTCAAAATTACTAAGAGTTTTTTTGTGTTGCAAAATATTATTATTTATATCCAATAAGTTTTTAGCAGAACGTATCAGTACTGATTTCAAGGCCGCTACACCTATCATCAGCGTTCAATTGTCCATCTTTACAATTTTCGTCAAGTGGATACTAATTGAGAAGAATATCAACTATTTTTAATTTTCATTAATTCAATAAAACTGAACTTGAGCCTGATAATATTACTTTCCTTATATACATCAATATAAGTTCAAATAATAATTACGTTTATTCGTAATAATAATAATATAAAAATAGAAACTAGTTTTGTTAAAATTATTTTCCAAAACGCCTAGAGTATTGGTAGCCGAAGGCTGCCACCTAGGAATGAAATAAGAAACACTAGAATAAAGCTGAACTTGAACAAGATAGACTTTGAAAAAGTATAGTTAAGTTCCAACCCATTAAAAATGATAAAAGCTGTAGTGTAAAAACTTACATGTAATTCAGCAGATTCAAATAATGATAGAGGATCTTTAACTAGTGTGATTGCAGCTGCCGTGGTGGCAGTGAGGTCTAAGCGGTAGACAACACTGTGGTTAGTCTCGAAACATCGGTGTCAGTTCAACCTTCCGCGCAGACTAATTTTTTTATGTCTGTACAAGTATTAAGAGCCACTAGATTTTTCTTTCTAATTTAAATAATAATTTAATTTATAACAAAATTAAATGTAGAGAAAACGAGCTTAAGCCTAAAAAATTAAAATTTCTTTGATTAAACATCAACATCAGTTCGAATAAAAAATTCACAACTAAATTATAAAATTATTTTTATACAAATTCTATGGTGCCGCCATGGCTAATAAATAGTGCGGGTAGTCTATGCGTGTTGGTGATTCGATTCCATTCCAGCCAAAGAACCCGTTTGTTTTCTGTCAAAAAATATATGCAATCATATGAAATAATTCCACTAAACCAATGAAAATATTTTATAATTTTGATGTTTTTATGATAGTATTTCAACAAAATTATTTCTCAAATTATTAAGTAATTCCCATCCCTTCAAATTGTTTAATTGACTATTTATATGCAAACCCATGATTCAAATACGTACGACATATACTAATGCATGAACGTCCGTTGGACTGGAAAAACCGAATTTGGTGACGCCGTGGCTGATAGGTAGCAATGTGAGTCTAGTAGTCCGGAGGTTGTCGGTTCGATTCCGGCCAGAGATCCTGGGTGTTTTCTGCAAACAAGCTTTGCGGGGTTGTGTTGGTTTAAAACAAAAAAATTATAATTTTTCCCAGCAGGCACTGCATCAAGGTGTTGTTGCTTACCAAGATGCGAAACCGAGACTGGCGCGTGGGTTAGACATAACACGTGCAAATAGTTGCTCTCTCTATGGTGTTCGCAATACCTTCGATCTGGTAAAATAATATAGGGAGTGATACGCAAACCTAGAACTTCTGTGGGTGCCAGGAAATGAACAAGTGTTCGGTTTTCAGACACGGATTTAAAAGAGGTATTTACTATCCCAAATCAAATAATATGCGCCACGTTTGTTTGGAGTTTCCATCTCATTAACTTGGATCCGTAGTTTAAGCTAAAATAGTTATAATCGAGATAGAAATACTGGATACCCATATGTAAGACACCGATTAAAAGATTCCTAAACCACATGGAGGAAGGAAAGAACATGTGGTGGATGACCTGATATAAAAAGAATCCCTATCAACGGCAAGATTTCGATCAATTGATCCGTAACCGGGTTTTTTTAGAAACCAGGTTTGTTTTAACCGCTTTTGCAACCGGTTTTTTTAGAAAAAAATTATATTTTGCATATTTAGAGAAAAATACTTTTTAAACCATATATTTTACATCAATATAGGTGTACGACAAGAAATCGTATGGCCTATATACATATCGCTCATTTACTAAAAGAAAGTCATAACTAAAAAAAAACCCTTTCGAATAGAAAAATATCTGACTTAAGATACAACGTATAAGCAAAATAAAGCATGAAAAGTCGAACAATTCTGTATGATTTTAGTTATGACGTTATATTAGTAAATTGGCAATATGTATGTATAGATAAAGTAAATGATTTTTAAACCTCAAAGAGAAAATTTCCTAGTAAACACTTTGTAATAAATTTCGGCCTTATGCCATTTTCTTTTACTAAAAACGGCAATGAATCATTCCCTTCCACTTCTAATCAAAATTTCTAATCTAATTTTATTTAAAGAAGTCAAAAATTTCAATATGTATTTATTTTTTATAAGAAACATCTCTATCACACATAAATGCTTTACTTGCTGTATAGTACAGTTGAAAGTTTTCCTTTTCAATAAACTCTACTTATTTTATTCAAAACTGTTTAAAACGCAAAAAACAAATTTTATTAAGATATAATTTGTTCTTATCTTATTAAGTAGTTGCTTTTTGGCTCCTTTAAGCTAGGCAATATTTTTCATTTAAATTAATTCTCCTTAGAGTATGCAGCATGTTGTTATGTTTGTTTTTCCATTTTTTATTGATATTTTCGATTAAATGATAAAGTAAATATACATAAGAAGTTAGTTATGGTGAGAAAAAACAAAAAGCAGATAGAAAATATACAATGTGTGAATAATAATATTATTAACTTTGAACACACACAAATCCACACACACACAGGCACACAAAGCTAAACAAGAATCAAGAAAGAGCAATAACAAAAATCAAAATAATCCCAATCTAAGCATATTATAGTCATTTATGTTTATCATATTTTCTTGTTTTTTGATTTCATACAGCAGATTTTTTTCAAGCTGTTTACTTTATTATCCTTGAATACTTCTTTCTAATGCTGCTGCTGCTGCTGCTGCTCCTGTTACTGCTGATACTATTGATTGTAAATACTTTTATCAGAGATTTTGGCAACAAAATAGCAATAGCAATATCGCACAAAATGAAAATAAATGATTTTTTGCTTTCAGATAAAATGGAAAAAAATATTTACGCATATTTTATTACATTTATTCTTTTGTGGCAAATTAAATCTCTTAGCAACAAAAAAAAACCCTATTGAAAGACTAACTTTATTGTAGCAACAAATACATTTTAGCATAGAATAGAAATTTTTCAATTTTTTCAATTTATTAGAAAAATACTCTTACAAGACACAAGGGAAATAATTTAAGCCTGCATTTTTTTAAAAGATTGCTAAATCTTGAGAATATATGTATACACATGTGTATTGATACATGATTTAATAAAATAACAAAAAACGTTTTAATAAGTTGTTTAAAACAGCCTAGAAGACTATAAGCCAAACAGATTTTTTCTTACACTTCGAATTCTCAACTTTAAAGAAAACAGAAAAAAAACCAAGTGCTATAAAGAAAAATTTGTTGCACCAACCGCACAAATCTTACGAAGCACTGTGGTGCAGAATAAAATTAAGAAAAAAAAATCTTGTAAGCAAAAAACTACAAGGCAACCCGCAAAAAAAAAAAATTGCAGGAAAAACACTTTTTGTAGCACTCGGCAATTTATTGTAAATACAAAAAAACTTTTGATTAGAAACATACGGAAAAATCTAGTCAATAATTGTAAATAAAACATATCTTGGAAGTTCTCTTTCTCTTTGTCACAATTTTTATTTAAAAGTAGGTCAAACAATATTTTTTGTTTATGGAAAATTAATAATTTTATTTATTATTCTCTATTGTTTATCTACGAATTACAACTAAAACTTTATATGCTTTTTTTACCTCATTCAAACAATTCCAATGTGTCGTCTTATTTGTAATGTCCACCAGAATATGTATTCGATGTGTTACAAAAGTGCCATAAAATCATTCCACATCAATTAATATTAATTAGTCTCATGATAAACTTTGTCCATTTGTTGTCCTTTTTGGCCAATTTTAATATTTATTATGGAAAGAATAAAACAGAAAAACTGAAAGCAAGCATGTTTTAGACGGCAAATAACGACTTCATGGAACGCAACATCAACCAGCTGGAAGAATGTGTAGTTTAAGATCCACATAATTATAGTATTTTTCAGAATTATCAAAATAACAGGATACGGAATTTTATAAAACTGCATCGCATCACTCAGCACTCAGAACTTATGGAAAGGTATAGAGTAGAGACAATAGATGTTGCAAATGTAGAAGGCTTAATTCTTTTACAGCTCTGCTATTGCTCGTTTTGTTAATTTTTGGAGCAGTGTTGCAGCGCTTAGCGCTAATAACCATTTCAGCCAACACCATCCTCATCGAAAACGAATTCTAACAGTTTTCTTTTTGAATCGAATTAATGAGTTGCCAGCCCTCCTGTAATTGTTGCAATTCTCGTACAGGATTGAAAACTTTATAAGTGTGACCTAAAAAGTCAAATTTAAAAAAACACATCCAATGTTAAGCATTTCTAAGGCAAGCAAACGAATATAGGACATACATATTTGACAGTAAAAAGTACCAAAACTTCCATCTGGAATAGTCGAAGCCAGTTACTAATGGGTTGTGCAAAGCACAATGGAGACACTGAGAAGTTAAATTCAAGAAGAACGAGAAGGTAAAAAGAGTCTTTAAAAGAATTTAAGAAAACTCATTCACCCTCGAAAATCATTGTTGTTGGCAGGTTAACAACGAGTGCCAATCTGTGCTACATCAAACAGACTCTCAGGGTCTTGTTTCGTGATGCAAGGACCTAGGACTAACCATAAATGTTATCCAATCAGATGCTATCCGCTTTACTCAGAAGCGGATGAAATTTTGAGAACTTTCCAGATCGAAACTCGATCCATGCAGTAAGAATAAGTTGGTATACAGTTCGATACGAAACTGATCCGATCGTGTTTATTTAAAGAGAGATGGTAGTCTGGTCTGAAAATATAGACATATATTCTTAGCGGGGAAAATTTCGGTTACAGAAGTGATGATCCGATGCCCACATGTAAGGCAGTCATCTGATATACGCCCCTAGTATACACAAGTTTTTAATTGTACTGTCGCATTTGAACACAATTGCTTAGTATTTCATAAAATACATTGTTGCAGTGTGGTATGCAGTGTTCGCTTCCAAGGAAATTATATTAAAAATATGCACAACATACAAAGAGCGGCGAGAGTTTAACAGAATGTTGAATCGCTGCTGTTACCATAACAGGATGTACTCTTATGTTAAAAGTAATCTCGTTGATATCACTGTTAAAGAGCAGTACCAACATAGCTGCCAGATTTTTTGAGGTAATATCGTCATATTTTTGGGCAAAAATCGTCATTATCGTCAATATTGCTTATTGAAATCGTCATAAAAACGTCAAATGAAAAAAACCGCTTTTTTACCAAAAAAACATATTTTATCAGAGGCAAAATATAACAAAACTTTTAAATAAACAAATCATATTAAAAAAACAGCATTCTTTAAATACAAAGATCAGATACTTCAATTAGATTGCATGGTTTTCACTACTTTGAAATATATATGTATATACATTGTATGGAAAAATATAAAAAAATTTAATCCTTAATTTATTTTTTCCAATTAATTAAAATAAGCATTTTAAATTTCATTTTTGGAAACACTTTTTTAAAAATGTAGAAAAACTACAATAAAATTTATACAATAAAAATATAATTTTTAAAGAAACTATGTACATTGTACATACATATACATATGTGTATAATATATTTTACAAATATATAGTGCAATTAAACATGTTGATTAATTCAGGTACAACTGTGAGATCATAGCAGCAGCCTTTGTCTAGCTTTAAATAATCTTTTGTATATAATATTGCTTCCAAAGGCGACCTTTTCAATGAATTTCTTACTTTAGTCTTATTTATGTTTACCTGGTTAAATATTATTTCTATCATTTTTTCTTTTGCATTTATTTGTGCTTCTTTCAATACGTTTTTGGCAAATATTCCTAAATAAATGTCTTCAAAATTTAAAAAAGTGTTTTTTTACAATCAGTTAAATAAAAGTTTTCAGTATTAAGCAAACTAGTTTTTAAAAAGTCGCTCATTACAATTTTCAGCAGTTCAAGGTTGCCTTACTAGTACATATAATTGTTGCAAACTTGTATTATTTAAAATTGTCAAAATGAGGGTATAAATCGTCCCATCGTCACCATGTCATTTTTAGGACCCAAAATCGTCAAAATGACGATAAATCGTCAAATCTTGCAGCTATGAGTACCAGCCTAAAGCTTTCATTGCTTTCATTAAATCCATTTTCCTAAGGGTTACAAATAACTTTACATATGTATGTTTGATGTCCTGTCTCTTCTACTTAAAATCAATGTAGGGTATTATAATATACCCGAAAAAAAGTAAAACTTTTTTTACGACCAATACAATGGCTACAGCCAAAACTTTGAGACACACTATTTCAAACTTAATAAATAAAGTTCATAATGATGAAAAATTCGAGAAACAAAAAAGCTACTATAACAAATTAATAATGAAAAAACAACAACAAAACATTCTGGTCAATAAATTAAACAAAATAGAGAGAAAGAAAAAACTTTTCTCATTTTGTTAATAGCAGTTGAAAGCAACAAATAGAGCAAATAAAAACAAAAACAGAGAAAAAAAAGAATAATGAAAGAAATAAATGAAATAAATGTTGAGATTTAAATACAATCAGTTAACAAAATATAAATATATAAATGATCAACAGACTTTAAAGGAATTTTTGCTCAATGCAAACTGATTAATTAGGTACTGTTAAAGTATAAGCTATACTATTATAGTACGAGTATAGTGTAACGAATTAGTTTTTGTTAAAAAGTATTGAGGTCATATTGCAAAAATCACCAAAACTAAACATAAAACACGCACATATTAAATATTTTCGGTATTTATTTGGGTTTTCTTTCGCTTTTGATAAACTGTTGTGCAAATTAACCGTGAACTTTAAGTCGATTTATTCAAAAACGAGGATGGTATGAAAATTAAATAAAATTATTAAAAGTTGTGTATGAAAGTATTAAGAAGTTTGCTTACTAAATACGATTCTCAAGTTTTGGTAGCTCTGATAATTTTTACTATTCTTAAGCCTACAGTACACGGCATGTCAAAAGCCACATTCGCATGTGGCTCTGACGTCACAAGAATTCGCAGCATTTTGTTTACATTTACTTAACATGCAGAAGTGTCTACATGCTTCAAAATTTTGGTAGTACATGAAATGTTGTTTTGTCCCAAAATTTATATGTGACAAATGTAGCCGAAGCGTACACATTTGCAATGGCAGCATATGTGTGAACTTTTGATTGGCTACATATGTATTGTCAGTACACCGCATGTAACATACGTACACATTTTTCATATTAACATGTCCAACAGTCATGTTTATGGCGCTTGATTAATTTTAAAATTTTGTGTGAAGTCAAATTTATAAAATGTCGAAGAGAAAGAAGAAATAAAACAACATCTGATAGAAAGTAAAATAAATTCACTTTTATCGTGAAATAATTCCCATGAACAATAAAATGGTGAAAAAATTAATAATACTGCACTGACACAAAAACAACACAACAATTGGCGATCACAGTTGTTTTATTAATTATTGAATAAATTTACTATTTATACATGAATTTTTTCATCTTAGCTTTGAAAGTATCTTTTGCATGGTTTAGAACAAGAACGAGAAATAATAACAAAAACCCAAACTCATTAAGCTGTTAATTAAGATATTAATTAATAAAACAAAAACCTCAAAGCTAAGAGAAATACAAATAAATGCATGGAAAAGAGAAAATATGATCATTTTTCTACCCTTCTTTTATCTCTACCCAGCTCGTAAACCAAAAAAATTATCATGAATCTCAGTCATCGTGTGATTAATAATAATAAAAAAAATTTTCGTCATTAAATTCCTACCACATTTTGTTGGAGAAAATCAACATTGGCAAGAGTGCCACATGTTTGGGACTGCTACATGCGCATGTAAAAATATTACAAATGTCAAAATTCAAATGTACCAAGCTAGTACACGACATGTCTAAAATACGCATGTTTGCATGTCTCTATTAAGGAACATGTGGCCCACATATCAATGTGTGCTGCATGTGAGTGTCACAAAAAGTGGAAGTACACGACATGTTGCCAATTCAGCTTCATGGTGACGTCAAAATTACGTCAGAGCCACATGCGAATGTGACTTTTGACATTCCGTGTACTGTAAGCTTTACACTGTCATATTTATTTATTTATTTATTTATTTATTTAATTCATTTGTAATATTTGTAGCCTATTGGCCAATATGATATATTACACAAAAATATAAATGACAATGAGATCAATTGTTTTATTCATATAAATACTTCTTAAGAAAAGTGGATTACTATAATGTATTATAATGTACTATAACATCCTTATCAAATACAAAAACAATATTAAATTAAAATTTAAATTTAACGAGGCAGAGCAGTACAATTTGGTAATTATAACTAAGATATTAGCGATTATTGTTAAGGAACTCGAGGAGTTTACGTTTAAATAACATGACTGACATGGAGAATGAGCGAAGGTTTCTGGGTAGGGTATTCCATAACCTAGCCATTCGTACCACCATGGACATTTCAAACGTCGTATTATATATACGCGGAATTAAAATTATAAAATTTATAAAAGAATATTGTTGGTTTATGAAACGGTATTGTGTATGGACATGCACCATATAAGCTGTTAATAATAATTCGTAGAAATGGAAGTGCCTCTGTTGTAGATCAGCCAGAAACCATAATTAAAACAATTATGCTGTAGCAGTTTTAATTAAAGCCAAGAAACTTTAAAGATAAATACCGGGATTTGAAATATTAAAATTCTGAAATCCGGGATTAATTAAGTTTGAAGTAGTCTTCAAAGATTTTTCGATATATGATACATATATAGACACACACACACACACACACACACACACACTCAAAAGTGCTCCCCAAACATAGAAGTCAAAAATTCAAATGTCTTTCAAATAAGATATATCGAAATTGATTCAATTAAGATATTAGTTAAATGAATTAACTATATAAATTTATTAAATTAAGATATAAATAGATTTAAATAAAATTTTAATTGATTTAATATACATGTAAATTGATTCAATAAAGAAAATAATTGATCCAACTAAGATGTTATTTGATTATATATAAATACATTCAATTAAAACATTAATTAATTCAATGAAGATGTAAAATAATTCCATAAAGAAATTAATTGATTCAATTAATATGTTAATTGATTAAATTATGATATACATAAATACATTCAATGAAGATATTAATTGATTATATTAATATATTAATTAATTCAATTAAAATATTGATTCAAGGCCGGTATTCACCTGAAATATATTGCCTTTCCCTAAAATTGTAATCAACAAATTTTGGGTTGTTGTTGTGTCATTTCTTCATGGCAAAATATTTCACTTGAGCAAAAAATTCTTTAAATGGGTGACGAACTATTTAAATTAAGACATTAATTGATTCAATTACGATAATGATTGATTCAATTAATTTATTTTCTGATTCAATTAAGATATTGATTCAATTAAGATGTTAGTTGATTGAGTTTAAATTTTAATTTAATTGAATTAATCATGGAATAAAAAACAAAAACTTTCTTTTTACTTAATTTTAGAAATTAAAAATTACAATTTCATCAGTTTTTTTATATGTGGAATTGGAATTTAACAACACGCTTGATTAAATCTGCAGTTCTAGTGATTAAAATGTTATCTTAGGGTTTTCTTTGAACGCTAATTTTTTGTAACAGCAGACCTAAAATAAACCTCGTATGAAATAATGTATTCAATAGTAATCATTTGCACATGTCTTCAATTGACCCAGTTTATTAAAACGAAATTTGCAGCATGTATTTTAATTTTATTGTTTTTGGCTGGGAAACATAAAAAACAAAAAACAAAAAAAAAAAATACAACTCAAAACAAATATTTTTTGAAACAATTAATTTCAGTTTGTTTTATTTTTCACATATTTTTGTTTGTTTGCTTTTGGCGAAATATCATGCAGGTGCTGTTTCTGTATTTGAATGAAAAGTGCCGAGCATTTCAAAAATATTTTGTGCAAATTGTTTGTTTTATTATAAAACGATTCGAAACAGAAAAAAGAGAATTATTACAATTCATGGTTGTCAGAAGAACAATAAATTTGCAATTGTGAAGTAAATATTTTTCACAAGGCTGTTTGAAAAAAAAATTAATATATATACAAATTAAATAAAAGTTATTGCAATCTATAAAGAATGGCTATAATTTATCAAAATCTCAAGCCGGTTTTATTTTGGTAAAAAAATGATAATCGAGTTGGTTGTTCATGATTTACCAAATTGTGCCATGACACCCTTGCTGTTTCAAACAGACAAAAGATAAAGGTTAACACGTATGATCTTCGAAAGATATGATTTCTTTTATAGTTCAATATATTTTTTTATAAAAATTATTCCATACTTTTACACAAAATTACAGGGATTCAGTTTTTTCATGTAAAGGATATTTGCATAATTTGTAACATTTAAAATATCCCTGCGTGAAAATTTCTGTACGACATACGTTTTCCTACAAAAATATTTGTTTAAAGAAGAGTTTAAAACAAATCCAGCTCAGCACAAGTACTTGAAGTTTAATTCTAGAACTTATCACTTTTCTTTTTTCTTTGTTTTATTAAAACTGTCTAATTCTCTTTGAGTATATAAAAATATCAACATAAATTGGTTTTCTTTGGTTTTTTTGTTCAACTCTTATTTTCAATAGTCATGACGGGCAAATGACATTTGAATGCCCAAAATTGGCGAATATTCATTAACTTTCCTTTTGGTTAGATTTTGATTGAATCAGAATGGAAATATTTTTGTAATTTTCAACAATTTTTATGTTAAAATTTAAAAAACACACACATATGTACATATTTTGATGCCATTTAATAGTAAAAACTTTTTAAATAATTTTTTTTCATGTTAAAATTTGGAATGATACAAATATGGTACTTTTTGCACTTTATTACTTATGGTACGTTTTTTACTGTTGGTACTTTTTCTCTTGAAAAAAATTTTCTTAATGTTTTCGGATCAAATTTGGTAGGCAGATAAAATATGACCCAGATTAAAATATTGGTTACTTTTTAAGGGGTAAAATAGACACAAAAATAACTTGTAGTTTTGGTACTTTTAATTTTTGTAGCAACATAATAGAAATTTTTTTATAAATTAACATATATGTACTTTCTGGGGGCTGAAATGAGAAAAAACTGGTACTTTTGATATTTTTTTTTCACTGTTGATTACTTTTTCTCTTGAGAAATTCTCTTAATGGATTTGGATGAACTTTGTTTGATAGAAAGCATGTGATCCAGATTAATAAATAAAATATTTTTTAAGAGGTAAAAACAGTAGAAATTGGTAGTTTTGATACTTTTTATTATTAACTTTTACAATAACAAACAACTAAAAAAATGCCTGCAAACACAGCTTAAGAAAGAGGCGCTGCAACACTAATCGCTATAGCAGAGTTGTAAAATAATCTACCCTTTCAATACCTCTCTTTTCTAACGTATCCCTAAGTTATGGAACAAGGTATTGCATAAGTAGGGATCATCGATCCCCTGAGTGCTGGTCCTACAAAAGATCTTTAACATATAATAAATCAGTTTTTGCTATGTTTTGTGTATTTGATCACTTCAATCATTATGATTATCTACAACGATAGTACAACCATAATATAGTTGTCGTAATTATGACATGCTTCTTATCTGCATTTGTTTGTTAAGCAAATATCATAACTCTCTTGGTGTTTTCTTTTCTACAAACAAAATGGCACCTTGTTGAAAGGTACATGTATAAATGTCATTTCACTACAACAAAACACAATTTACGAAAAAGTTGAATGCCCTGTTTTTAACAGCTTTGCCATCTGTTTTACAAGGCACTGCCGATGTAAACGGGGCATAAAGTGCAATGCCTTCCACCATTAATGAGGGTGATTTTTTTTTTGGACTGCAACACATTTTTAAGAATCGAATACCAAGTTTTGTACAAAAGAAAACACTATATGATGATGATGCACACTATCGAATGAGCTCAGCTATCATGTTGCAGTTATCGAATAAATAAATTTGTTGATAATATTTGTTATCTTTATTCACTAAATTTACCGATTTCACACGTTTTATAAAAATATGTTTATTTCTTTCCTTTCAATTTATCTAATTGGCATCTTTTTGGCTAAATAAAAAATCAAACAATTAATACGGTATTCGATGGATTGAATTCATAAACACAAATTATGTACTAAATACAAAAAAAAAAGAGTTTATTTTTAAAGCTAACAATTTGAGCCAATAATAAACATAACACGTTAATTAAAGCTTAATGAACTCAAATAATGAGCAACAACTTTAAGCAAATTATACAGATATCAGATAAATTTATTTATTTATTACACTCAGCAATAAACCAAGTTGTTTATTAAATAAATAAGTATACAGAAAGTACAGTATGTATGTATGTTTATAAACTCTTAAGAAAAACCAATATTTATTAAAGCTTTTTTTTTTATTTGTATGCCAACGAAAATACTAAAAATAAATACTTAAATAAAATATTTATATTGATTTTAATGTGGTTGTAGACAGAATTTTTAACACCTCCACGTAATTGAAAATTATTCAGTGAAAAAGAAAAAAACAAGAAAAAAATTATACTTAAATTTTCTGCAGACATTAAACTGACAATTTTTATTTGAAAATAGCAAAATTATAAAATACGAAACGATGACACTGTCTTTTTTGTTTTTCTAGCATGATTATTTCGGAATAAGCAATTTTGCATATTTATTCACGTTAAATAAATTGTTTGTGAATACAAGAATTACAACTCGTATAAAATTGACAAGAGACAGACAGACAATAGACATAATTTATTTCTGTAACTCAATTATACTTTTTGTTATTTCATGCTTTTGTAACACTCTTCCTACCCCGCCTCTTATACACCGTTCTTCCAGGGTGGAATAGCAGAAGTATATTTATGTAAATTTGTCGGTGTATATTTTTTTTAACATGTTGCCTGGTGTCGCTAGAAATATGGCATTTAACATTTAACAGCAGAAAAATGTGTTATTTTTAATAAAATAGCACATATTTGAGGACGAAAGGAAAAAACCACTGACAATTTTTTGTTCATATTTTTTGAGGAAAAGCAATAGTAAAATTGCTTTCCAATTAATACGCCAGCGATATCTCGCGGACTATTTCTAGCGTAAGATTTTAACTAAATATTTTTTATTCGATTGCTAAACACCTACTGATGGGTTGGATTTTTTTTAGCAACCAATGAAATGCATTTAAACTTAGTGTTTGTAAAATATAAGTTATTTGAGTATTTTTGTGACTAAAGTCTTCCTGCAAAATAAATTTAATCTTTAAAACTACTTTAAATTACTTTTCACACAGTTACGCACGCACACACACAGCAAATGATGACACGACTTCTGTTTACTCCTAAAACTATGTTGGAAAATTGTTTCAATGTTTCTGCTACTTCAACGTTATAAAACTGTAGGCTGAAGTGGTTAGCGCATTGACTACTAAGAAAACAATGACTTGGGGCCTGGGTTTAAACCCTGGCCAGAGCAAGTCAATCAACATCATTAATTTCTCTAATGTACATTAGTGAGACATTGTATTAATTTTTGTCGTACCATTTAAGTGATGAAGGCATAGCACTGGTCACTAAAACCTCTTCCGACAGCGATTGATGCTGGTCCAAGCGAAAGTAGAAACATCGGCGAAGTAAAACAAGTAATAAAATGCCTGCTAACAGCTTAACAAAGTTAATGCGTCTACTTAACACCGGAGGCGCCTCAACACTGCCTTAAAAAAATTAACATAGCGCCCAAAGCAGATTGTGAAAGAGTTAAGTCTTCTAAATTTTCAACTCCCTCTCCCTGAGTTCCCGCACAGTGCACCGCATACGTAGGGGTCATACCCTGAGTGCTGGTCCTAACTAAAAAAAAAAAAAAAAAAACAACTTGATACTAAGCAGTACAATAGTTATGAGTGGGTTACGCACACGCACACACACTCACGCATATAAGCACCTCAAACCGTCAACCAACTTCTGTTTCGATCGATTAAAATAATTCGAAATTGCACTTAACTTCAGAAAAGTAAAGAATGGAAGATTTTTCTTAAAAATATTTTAAACTCGAATAGCTCTATCACATATTAAAAGAAGCAATTCGCATATAAATAGCAATGCCTAAAATCCAGAATGGCATAACTGAACCTTTAATTACTCCTTGGCCGTTTCATATTTGTTTCACTGCAACTTGAAAACTGCCTAATGGATTTGAATGAAATTTTTTAGACAGATTAGTATGTGACCCAAATTGAAGTACATATAGGCTAATTTTTAAGGGACAAAAACGGGAAAACTTAGTACTTTTTATAATTTTTTACAAATTTTTTTTGTCATTTAAATACATTATACTTTCTGGGGGATAAAATAAGGAAATGCTAGTTCTGTTGGTACATTTTTCATTCGGTATTTTAAAAATTTTTTTTTAATAAATTTGTTATATAGAGATTTTGTGCCTACATTAACATGAAGCGTGTATACTTTATGGGGAAGAAAATGCTGGTTTTTTTTTTGTACTTTAAGCATTTGGTACTATTGTATTTTTCGATAAGTTTATGGCTACATTAACATGTAGCATGTACACTTGCTAGGGGATAAAATGAGGATAAGCGGGTACTTTAGGTACTTTTTGCATTTGGTACTTTTTTGTTTTTCCATAAATTTGGTATATAGACAGTATATGATTACATTAACATGTAGCGTGTATACTTTCTTAGGGACAAAATGGGGAAAATAAGGTACTTTTGGTACGTTTTGCATATGGTAATTTTTTGTTTTTCAATAAATTTGGATTATGCCTTCATTAACATGTAGCGTTTATACTTTATTGGGGACAAAGTGGGGAAAATAAGGTACTTTTGGTACTTTTTGCATTTGGTACTTTTTTTGTTTTTCAATAAATTTGGTATATAACAGTTTATGCCTTTATTGTCATGTAGCGTGCTTACTTTCTTGGGGCTAAAATGAGGAAAATAAGGTACTTTTGGTACTTTTTGCAATTGGAATTTTTTTGTTTTTCGATAAATTTGATATATAGACAGTTTGTGCCTTCATTAACATGCAGCGTGAACAAAGTCAAGGGTAAAAGTTAGTTCTTTATAAATTTACTGCTATTTACATACATATGTATATCAATTTACACATTTAAATTCTGTTAATAAAATCGTGATTTTCGAAAATATACGAGTAAAATTTTCAGGAAGGATGTATTCTTGTTAAGTACACCATTACCTACCAAAAAATATTGTTGTTTTTCTTTTTGTCAGTTACGACCTTTTGGAATATGGGACACGATATGTACATATACTATATATATACCGATCTAAAAAACAAAATTTTTAAAAAAAATTTATTTCACTTCGATTCACCATAAAATTTTGCTACATATTGAATTTTAATAGATATTTAATATCTGAAATTTCTATGTCCTTTTAATATATCCTTAATAATTTTCGTTTTTTAACCCATTCTCGCGGTTCATTAAAATTGAAATTATCTTGTTAAACTTTTTGTTTTCCATAACAACAGTCTTTCTCTGTGACATTTGTTTCTTTTTTTTTTTTTTGAAATTACCATCAGATCAGAAGAGATAGACAAATGTAATAAAAAATTATTTGTTCACTATAAATGGCGTCACTTTGGCCGTTATTATTATTATTAGTTTTAACAATAGTGTGTTTTTTGAATTTAACGATAACAAACTACAAATTGAAATTATTTTACATAAAACGATAACAAAAGAGAAACATTTTCTGGTACGTAATTTCTCTTGCCTGTAGCAGGGATGGAAAATTTAGTAGAATTATATTTTTCTAAAATTTTAAGGCAAATACGTTTTAATTTAATATTTTCTTAAGAAACTTTAAATAACTTTTTTGAAGTCGTCTTTTAAAATAATTTGACAACTTTTTTTTTATATTACTTACTGCACAATTGGTAAAAAGTTCTTTATATCGTCATTTTTGAAACATACCTGCAAGAAATAAAAAATAATATATACATAATTATTTATAAAATACAAAATAGAAAATAGTATACTACAATAAAAGTTGCTTGATTTATTGCTACGATTTTAATATATAAAAAAATATATACAAGACCATTGAAATACTTTGAAATTAAAATTAATATTTTTATTTTGCTCTCCAAGCAAATTTAAGTTACATTTCATTAATTAATGCTGGTGATAAAACCGTTAATTTTTGGTTGTTGTTGTATAAATTACCAGCCCTGACATACACACAGTTCTATTGTAATTACTTTCTGCCTTTTTTGTTTTTTTTTTTTTTTTGTGAAAGCCTTGTCAAATGTGGGAGGTAGAGTTGAAAGTTTGCTAAAAGATTGTGACATCAATAAATCATAAATATAATTTTGTATGTATGTATGTGTGTATTTTGAATTTTTAAACATGAATATGTGACAGTTTTTCTTTCTGTACGCACAATTGGAAAAAAGAGCGATTTTATTATGCAAATTATTGTTACATTAGGGCGTTTCAGAAATATATAAAGATCTCTTGATAATAAAAGTTATAGTATTGTAAATAGTGTGTCGGACCACGCCCATTTAAAACAAATAAAATTTTTAAGCTCCAGTTATTTATGGGCGTGGCACTGACCAATTGGTATTCTTGGAATAACACAGTGTGTCCGTGCAAACTTTCATAAGAAACGGATAAGTGGAAGTTTGTTAAAAACTAATATTGAATTAGTATGGGAGAGGCACTGCCCACTTTTTTTTAACCACAAAATTATATGTACATAATTTTCTGTTGTTTTCAATTTAATAAAAATATTTGTTTAATAATAATACAATAGTTGTTGTTGTATTTTGATTGTTCCATTTATTGCCAAAGAATTTTTGTATGATTTTGTACGATGTTTTTAATTTGTTGTTCTTGGTTTTTTGTGATGTTAATTTTTTATAATTAATGTAATGAACATCAAAAATTATTATTAATAATTAAAATGGTTGTACAAAACTTAGCAAAATAATAGTAACAAGTTTCGTTAATTTAGGATTTATTTAGTTGTAAACAATATGCAGTCACACATCAAAGTATTCGGCTGGTAATTTTTTTCTTGTATTATTATTCCAGGACCGTGTAGTTAGAATCAAAGTGATATGAAACATAAGTACTCAAAATTTTGCGATTTCTAAAAATTCTTTGAGAAATCATTTAAGGTTTCTTGCTTTTGGTAACAAAAGAGATGATTTTGTTTCATTATTTTATAG